>OY720426.1:44399885-45649885 GCA_963082815.1 Melanotus villosus
TTAAATTAGTTAGTCGTTGTATTTTCTGCTTTGTCTTTTTTTAAAATTCAGTTTTACTACTTACTTTACTTTAAAAATTTTATCGTATCATTGATTATTAAGTCAACTTTATATTACACTTTTATTAGTAATTATACATAACATAATAGCATAGCAACTCCAACTTCATAATTCGTTAGTTACATACTATTTGTGTACTGTTGCCAATGATACGATAAAGCTTGAAATATAACTCGAATATTATGCGATTTAAACCGACTCGGACGTTGCGTGGTTGACTCGGCTAGCGCCTCGTCACCTAGCAACGTCCTCGTCTATTATAAATCGCATAATATTCTTGTTATATTAATAGCTATTAAAACGAAGGCGATTATTAAAAAAATAAAGTACTAATTAAAAGGTAAATTTTGCAATTTTATCGAGCTTTCACTGAAAGAAGGAAACGAAAACTGTTATTAAGAGCTGATTTTTGTACGGAATTACATGGAGTTAATTCATGTTTAGGACGTTCTTTATTCAAAGTATTTGCATTCCACGTATGTAACAATAGAACAAGTACGTTGCGCATCCGCCTATTATTTTATTGAAGTTTCAGGTTATTCGAGCCGCATAGTCTCCTTTTGTTCCATACTTTTATTCAATGCACTTTGAAGGTGTTTATTTTTGAAATATATGAAAGGTTAACTTGCAAAAAATGACAAATCCCAGAAATATTGAAACTGATTCTGTTTAGCAGGTTTGTGAAAGTAATTGGCAGGGGATTTTCCTTTCTTATTTTTTGATTGACGAAAAGTTAACCTCCCCGTTTTAAATTTGCACATATTATAGAAATTGTAACATTTGAAGCTTTCTTAATTTGGAAGATTCACCAACGATTTAACCTCTAAATCACCTACTCTTATGCGGGGCCCCTATTGTTTTACCTCTAACATTAAAATTAATTAATAACAAAATGCAGAAATTACAAAAAACATGATAAAAAGCACATACGTATTTAAACTACAAACCTAGCACATTTTTTAAACGCCTCTTGTTATTACCACTGTTAAACCTTGAACTTTATTTAATAGTAAGTAGGCGCTGATTCGGTTATTAATACATTTTATTGATAAGCAATTACGATAGTTTTCATGTGAGCAACTTTGTTGCAATGTACTCCGACATTTAATTAACAATTCGTACTCTATGTTTCGTTCATTTCGCCTTTGTTTTAGTATTTTACTGTTTAAATTTGAATGAAAATAGTTTTAATCAAGTATCCAATTTATTATCCTCAGATGGCCATGGAGTTAAAACTCATGTCTTAGCTCGACTTAGATTCCCATTTATACGGTTTGCCGGTGGCCGGTGGCGTCACTTGAAAGTTATACCTGTTAAATCAAGTTCGATTTTTGAATTTCCTAGGCTTCTGCCAAAACTTCTTCGGCTTTAAACATGTTCATTTGGAATACCTGTCACAACAAGCGGAAGTAGTATTTCCTGAATCAAGATTCGACATGACCTTCTGAGAATGATTTTAAATTGGATCACTTGATACAAACATAAGATCGACTACAGCTAAGCTGAAATTCGTCTCTGATTCAATTACTTTTCTTAAAAATAACCACTGAACAACGGTGGATGAATAAAACAAAAGCAGCAAGAAGGAAAATCTCAGGCAACTGTGGTATTCAATTGTCACTGGGCAACTACAGAAATGTTAAAATGAGGATACACTTGAGTAGAACGGACTGAATAAAACAATATTGTCTCATAGATAATAAACTATCACTATAGAAAGACACTTCGCAAAATATTTCAAGGAACTGACAGACAAGTGAACAACACACCAGAACTATTAAATTAGTAACAACCAAATTACCTACCACACACGAAACAGGAATGAACAGAATGTACCAGCAGTATAACTGCCAAAGTTTTCACTTGCAAACACACTTTCCGAAAAACTGACCACTGGATAGAACAACTACAGAACTATTAAAATGAAGTAACAACTGAGTGTTACTTCATTTATAATCATATCCAGTGATGCATCCAGAAAAGTTTGCCTTGAAATGATGAATATGAACAAGAAAAAGGATCAACAGGACAGGACACACGTGAAATAAGAACTGAAAATGTGATATTAGAGAGAGTATTAAGTAGCACGGTATACCTAGGACAAGAGATCAAATGAGGGAAAGAAAATCAAACCGCCGAGGTCAAAAGAAAGATAAAAATGGGATGGTCATTTGGAAGACTAAACTACATATTTAAACAAAAAAATATCTTTACAACTAAAAACAAATATTCGATCAGTGCACATGGACATGGACAGACCCTTTGTTGACCGACGGTACTTCTAAGTACCATACATTTTAAACGCTGCTAAAATCTAGATAATACATTTAGGTGTACTTTTCCTGGCGGTACTTTGGAGTCTCAGGTACATTCGTTCCTATGCCAAACGCGCATGTCTGTAAATAAAGGTCAAATTGCAATTTACATCATTTATTGGTTATGGTGCATTAGTGGGCTGTGAATGATCAACAGGTGCCAAATTATTTTGTGTTTTTTTTCTACAGAAACCAGCGGTAAGTAAAATAATAGATTCATAATAGAAAACTATCTATGTAGAAAACATAGGAATAGTTATTGGACGTTATTTACACAATAATATATTGCTATGACATTATTTTGTAGCACTTTCTGAACAGGAATTACAGGACATAACAAACCAAATTTTAACAGAAGACTTACCACTAGATAATAATTTTGACGCCGATATTGAATCAAGCGATGACGATGCTGATTTTGAGTCTGCATTCCCATAAAGTTGTACATACAAAAAGACAGTATTTGAAGAAAACAATTTGCAAATCGAAACAACCGAGGGAAATAAATCAAAAATAAATATTCTACAGAACATCACCCTTGTTCCCGGTGGTTCTAGGAACTCCAGTAACGAAAATGTTGATATAGATCTTAAATTCTAAGCTTACTACGGAACCACTCGTTTTCAATGAAACCCTGCGATCAGGCAAAACCAATGATAGTACGCTTGTCGAAGGCAGTGGTACGCCCAACTTACCGTGTCAGGGCAAAATAGTCCGTATGAAAATATATTGCGGTTCAGTATCGGTTGGCGTTGACATGATCTATTCCGTAGTAAGCTTAGAATTTAAGAACTATATTTGTAAAACACCTACACAAAATGCAAGTTTATCCGAATCATATAAGCGGAAAGATGCTGATGTACCGATACAAGATAGTAGTCGAACTCTTGGAAAACCAAATCGTATATTGCGATCAGAAATTGAAACACAAACAATATATGATGCAGTCAATGAGGAAATACAACAGCCACCTGAACGTAAATGGACCAAAGGTAAAGTTGAAACCAAGATTCCCGAGTACAAAAAGGTAGAAGGAGTTGTTGAAGAACATTTTCATAATTGCGAGACGCCAACAAGTTTCTTTCTAAAAGTTTTTGGCAGTACGGTCCACAATGTTGCCTTTCAAAGTAATTTATATGCAGTTCAGAAGAATAAAAAATTGGACCTTGCAGAAAAAGAACTACTTAGGCCCGGTTTTTCAATCGATGGTTAACTCTAACTAAAGGTTAAAAGTCACGGTTACCATTATTGCAACAATTATTTCTATAGTTATAAACTTTTAGTTAGAGTTAACCATCGATTGAAAAACCGGGCCTTAGTTTCATTGCAATAAACTTTTGCATGGGTTACCATCAATTACCTAATTCGAAACATTACTGGAATGGTGCCCCAGATTTAGGAGTTCTTTTAGTCGTGAAATAGATTTGAAGCAATTTTATCAAACATCCACTGCAATAACAATTTAGATATACCAAAAGATAACAAGGATAAATTATTCAAACTGCGACCTTTATTTACACAATTGAACGAAAACTTTAAGAACCTTTACAAAACTACACGAAGAGTCAGCATAGACGAGAGTATGACCTTGTTCAAAGGCAGGTCAAGTATGAAACAATATAATCCAAAAAAACAATAAAACGAGGATACAAAATCTGGTGCCTAGCTGATCAGCACGGTTATATAGCTAATTTTGAGGTTTACCGGGGGAAAAATTAAGAACTAGAAAATGAGTTTAAAAACTTTGGATTGTGGGAGCGTGTCGTTCTAATGCTCACGAAGCCTTACTGGGGCAGGAACAACACTGTGTATTGCGACTGTTATTTTGCTTCGGTATTTGTATTGGAGAAACTACGTGTTGAAAATACTTTAGCGTGTGGAACAATTCGCTCAAATAGAAAAGACTTACCGAAAAACCTGTATAGCGACAAATCACTTGAACGAGGAGATTTTGATTATAGGCATTCGAACACAAACATAGGCTATTTTAAATGGCAGGACACTGGAACTGTACAGTGTACACTTTGCTTCTAACTATCGTGGAAGTGAGAAATGTTTAGTAAAAAGGACCAATAAAGATGGTTCTAAAAATGAAGTAGTGTCCATTAGTAGTTGATGATTACAATCGCCATATGGGCGGTGTCAACCATGCCGATCAGTTTAGATCTACTTATGGTTTGAACCGCAAATCTAGAATATGGTGGCATCGCTTATTTTGGGTTTTTTTTTGGAAATAGCATTTGTCAATTCCGGTCTAGGACATTTAGGCGCGCATCTTTAGGCGCGCACCATACGGCGCGAGCTATTAGCCGCCGGCATTTTGGACGCAGGAACCTTTAGGCGCAGGGACGTTTAGACGCCGGCGTTTTTAGGCGCGGGGACGGTTAGACGCCAGGCATTAAAAAATATACGTTGCGTTTTAATCTGTACGTTAGAATCGTACTTGAAACTAAATTGCATTATAGTTAATAAAAGGTTTTCTTCGTAATTATAAAAACTGCTTTAAGGAGGATTTAACTACAAACATGTTATAACTATACAACTTAATTGAGCATTAAGTGACAATAAAAAAATTAAGTATAAAAAAATTAGGTATATTATTATTCGAATTACGATAATTATTATTAAAATTTAAAATTAATACAACTTTATTTTTGAGTTTTTATTCTAAATAGATTAAACTTGTACTACAATATTTTTTAGTTTTGAAAGATAACGATAGTTTACTCTTATCAATTTAAATTTCACGAATTTTTTACATTTCAAAGGATACACAAACTTTTTATCACTGCAAAATGGCAAGACTGTAAAACAACAGTTAACAATATTAATAAATATGAGTGTTTATATAAATTCTAGTTATTTAGTTGTTATTTTTTCCATTATTAAAATCTAAACTTTATAAAATAAGTACCTAACTTTGTGAAGTTTTTCAATTTTTATTTCTGTTGTCTAATTACCGAAATTATTATATAGTCTCTCCCTCATAAGACTTCAGTTAACGCTAGATAGTATATAGCAATATAAAAGTTTCCAGCGCCTAAAAGTCCCACGCCTAAAGTATTCGCGCCTAAACGTCCCAACGGCCAAAGATGTCCGCGCCTAATATTGCAGCGCCTAAAAACTCGCGCCTAACGATGCGCGCCTTACTGTCCCTTTCCGCGTTTTAAAGTAGTGTGTCCCGTTGTCCCAATGAAATTACATCGGTACGGGCGTTTGTCCCGTATATAACAAACAATAATATTTTGCATAAGTTTTCACATATTCCGAAACTTTCAAAAACCCAATTACAATTATAAGAGTTTTTGTTCTTATTTGTATGTTAATGTCATTAGCATTCTTGCTTTATTTTATGTAATTTAAATTATAAATAAACAACTGTTGTGCCCATTTTCCTGTTATAAAAATGCACTTTAAAAATGTCCCGTTTTGGATACAAAAATGTCCCGTTTTGGATCCAAATATTTATGGTCACCTTAAATAAAAGACAGAATTAAAATACAACCGTTGGAAAGGTGACAAGCAACTGTTTTAACCATTCGTCAGCGGACAACAACTGAATAAAACAACTGCAGAATTCTTTAAGTAACAACTGAACAATACAAACAACTGAATAGGAACAAATAACTTTTTTGTGGGCTGCTTGAAACGCACAATATTTAAAAAAAAAAACACGACTGAAATATAACATGTGATCAAATAAATTTGTTCAGGCGTTCATAACACAAAATCTTCAGCGATAAGCTTCATATTTACGCACCTTATTAGGGTGGGTTACACAAAATCATTTTTTATTATTTCCATTATGCATTTAAACTTTGATTAGGTTTTGTTGATTTTTTAACGAAATTTTTAAATACCTAGTGTTTGTGTAACTCGGCTTTGAAATATGAAATTTATTGAATGAAGATTCGCCAAAAAATGTCTTGGTAGCCCAGTGGATTGGGTACCTGCTTCGCAGTCAAATGAACCAGGTTCGGATCCCGACCATAGCGAAATTTTTAAACCCAGGCAATAAAACGTTTAAACCTGTTAGGTTGATTACTCTATGTTGCAAGATCAAAACACAATTATCAATTAAAAAGCCTAAAAAATACAGCGAATCATTGCGAAAATTTAGCACAAAATTAAGACAACAAAAGCAATTAACGAGCGCTCTATTAACAAAAATAAACAACAGGGCTCTTAATTTGGCTTTTAGTAGAACTTGGAAGTACTAAAACAACGCCCGGGGGATCATTCACAAATCGGGGCACAATTTCCCTAAGTCAAACAGCTTTCCTTGCGTTTCTTACAATTAAAAACGCCATTTCCCTTATTTTAAACATCTTTAAGCGATTTAATCTTCGTAAAAAAATATTCAGAAATCTATAGATCTTTAGAAATGGAAATAAATCCTCATCGAAAATGTAATTATTTTTACAAAAGCGAAGCTCAAACTTCAGAATCAGAACAAATGCCGAAGGCAAGTAAATAGTACGTAATTTTTAAATCTTCCAAGCAAGAGTGGCAGTTTCTAAACTTTTAAAAATAAGAAGGGGATCGGTGTTTTCTCTATAAATTATTACTGTTTCTCATCAGATTTTGTTGCCTTGTTCGAAGAAACAAACTATAAATCCTTAAAGGACCGATAAAATGATTGAAGACAGCGTGATAAAACCCAAAGGAATTGTTTTGATATTTTTTTATGGGGTGAAGGTTCAGTACTTGGTTATTTTGTCCGATTAACCTGCACTTTCGAAATCTAAAAATCAATTTCATTTAATTTTTTTGAAATTACAAACCACGAATATTTCACTCAAAACTTTTAAACTACGTTTATTTTTGAGTAAAACCCTTGGCTTAAATTACACAAATAAAAAGCACAGAATTTTGCGTAATAATTTAAACTACGTTCATTAATCCAAAGCTTAACGAGGCACAAGAAACTCAACTTTCTTAATCCCATAAATATTAAACAGTACCCCCAAGTATAATCGTCCAGGTTCTTAATGTTTATAACAGCTCGCCAAGAAAATAGAATGGGCATTTCGCTTAATTTAAGCCCTGCTGAATGTTTAAAACTCGTCCTACAGAATTTATACGAATTAAGTTTTTAATTAAGTCGCCCTAAAAACAACCTTGAAAACTCAAAATCATCTCGACATAAAACGTCTACCCAGCTTGAATCTTCGTGAAAAATAAATTTTTTATCTTATATATGTATTTAAAAAAAAAGCTTTCCATAACTGGTAATAGCCGAAACTCTGCCGCTTCTGTCATAATAAAGATGTGACACGAGCACTTCGATGTAAATCGATCCGTCATCGAAGATGAAAGGACGCAGTTTCCTTCACACACATACAAAAATAGAGCAAATTTAGAAAGCTAAGAACGGTTCCCCTATATGCGAAATGTAAAACGATACCAATGAATGTACAAAATGTATAATTTTAAACTCATAACCTACTTGCAGTACTGTTAAAACTAAATTTAAATCAGGTGTATTTAGAGAAGTACGTAAATTTAAGAGGCACTTAAAAAACTTAACTTAAACATAACTCTGTAATATTTTTTTTATTTTTAGAAAATTAAAAGTTAAATCTGGTAAATACTAAATTTTATATTGTTATTAGTTCGTTTATCGCTTAGAAAAATTCAATGGCAAAGTTTGGTAGTAAATTCTGGACTGAAAAGTGTATAAACATACTTTTCGCAAAATACGAGGGCCGGCCAGGAAATAAAAACCAATATACGGTGGCAAATTAAACAATTACGGCCCAGACCTGATTAAAACAATACAAAGAAGTTTATTAGGAGGTACGTGGGTCGTTGGTAAATGAAAAAGAACTTGTATTTATTTTTCAACATATTTTCCATTGGGCTTGACATATTTTTCGCAACGATGTTGCAAAAGCATTATACCGTTTTTATAAAATGATTTCTACTGGTCTGCAAAACAGCCGTTCACAGCATGAACCACTTAATTGTTGTCGGAAAATTGTTACCTACGAGCCATCTTTTGAGGTTCGGGCATAAATGGACGTCAGGCGGGGCTAAATCGGGTCAGTAGGGTGGATGATTCAACAATTCGAACTTGAGTTCATGGATTTTAGCCATGGAAACCATCGACGTGTGAACAATAATTGCGTTGTCTTGTTGAAAGAGGATCTTTTTTTGGCAAGGTACGGTCGTTTTTTCTTGATTTCTTCGCTCAAACTTTGCAGCAAACCTGCGTAATACTCTCCCGTAATTGTCCTTCCTTTTTCCAGGTAGACAATAAAGATCATACCCTGTGAATCCCAAAAAACCGATGTCATGACAGTGACGGTAGACAATATTGTTTTCGCCTTCTGAGGAGCAGGTTCTCCTTTGGCTGTCCATTGTTTTGATTGTTTTTTCGACTTTAGCATGTAGTGGTGGACCCACGTTTCATCGGCGGCCACAAACCGGCGCAAAAAGTCATTGGGATTACGCTTGAAATGCTCTAAGCACGCAGACGAAACACGTTTTTGGTCTAAAGTAAGCACACACGGCACCTGTCTCGCACAAAATTTTTGCATGTCCAAATGTTCCTGTAAAATATTATGAACTCGTTCGGTTGAGATCGCTACCATGTCTGGTATCTCCCTGATCTTCAATTTTCGGTCACTCAAAACTATTTTCTGGATCTTAGTAACCATATTCGAAGTTGTCACATCTCTTGGGCGTCCGTTGGGTGGTTCGTCTTCCGTGCTCGTTCGGTCACGTTTAAAGTCAGCAATCCACAAATGTTCGGTCTTAAATGAAGGGAAACACTCATCAAGGACACGATCTAGCTTACTTTTTATTGGAGCTGCCGTTTTTCCCTTCAAAACTAAATTCTTGCACGTTCGTCTACTTCACGTGACCAAACAATAAACTCACAATGCACTGAGCTCAAACTCGGCAAGAGCTCGTTTGAGGGATTAAACTTATCGGCCGTGCAATGAGTTTGATAATGGTGCTGTCATCTCCGCGTCGTTTACCTTACTTTTCAAACGACCAACGTAGACTAGAAAATTTTGTTATAGCAAGTCATGAACGGACTAAAAGAATGCAATAGTTCACAAAACATTAACCAGGAGATTAAACTTTTCACTCTGATCTTAATCTCATCTCATCAGATGACGATAACAGACACAGAAATTAAGAGAAAACAACTGAAGGACATTAGGATACCGAAAAAAACTCAGACGTTCTCAAAAATTCTGAGATCTTAATAAAGCCCTCTGAAATTATTTCATCGCGTTAAATCCATTTAAATATCTTTAAAAACAAACAAAAGGCAAGGAAAACAGCAGCCGCCTATTAAATTCTATTAAAATAAATCCTGATGCTTTTCACTTTCGTATGAAAATCTTTACCAGACGAAGTCGAGCACAACCTCCAAACAAACTTTAAATGATTTTCTCCCACGTTAACGTCTGACCTTTGGCGTTTTATAAGTATTTTCAAGAACCCATAGTAAAAATTGAATAAAATAAAAAAAGTAGCCGTGAGGGTTTCTAGGTAATCCATATATTTACAGAAGAAGCGGTAAAATTCTTTACAACTAGATCGATTCTAATAAAATTTATTTGAAATATCTCTGCCTACTGCAAACAAAAAAAACCTACTCACTTTCAATAATGAAAAATAAAATATTTACGCACAAAAAGGTCGCTGTATTCTTAATAAAACCTTATTTGTGTATTTTTTAAAGCTTGGCGATTTTTCAATTAGAATAATAAAAAACAAATTTGGAGTCCTGAATATGAATTTCCTGGACTTGCCTAAAAAAAATGGAAATACGAAATAGAGCTTTTTCGTATCATAAGATAAGTTTTGGAAAATAATTTTAGTCTTCAAAATGTTACCCTTTCTTCGACCTTCCTTCCTTGACCTTAGTTGAATAAAATTAAAAGGCTATGCTTTAGAAATTGCTTCCCAAAGCCTTCGTCAATGTGAATCTTCCTGCATCAGTGAATGCAACCGTCACAGTGATATTAAGGTGCTGTTAGCGAGCTTACGCAAAAACTTACGTTTAAAAGAATTTATTGTCGTTCACTCCCCTCTTTTAAACATCTTTAACCATTAAATTTCTATGTGAAACACATATGTTCCCGAAAAGTTCATACCATAACTTCAAAATATCGAGACGTCATTACCTAATCTCAAGACGTGATTACGATGGATGCATTCAGTGATAATGGTTACATTCAGTAAAGTCGAAGAACTCACAATGGCATGTTTTTGGAAAGATAGCCTGCTAAACCTGAAATTTGGTGTTGTATAGTAAATTCTAGAATTTGAAAATACCAAATTTTAAAATATAAAAAATTAATTTGGAAAGCAGAACTACCTTTTACTGAAATTTTGGTTTGGAATAATGGCTTAAAACCTAAAACATATCACTTTGTGTCTCAGAAAAGTAAACAATGCTTTCATAACCTTCGAATGCATTTTTTTAACTTACATTTTTGACGCATCAAATGCGCCATTCAAACGATAAAAATGCATTTTCGCAAGCAGAACTGCCTTGAACTCCAGTTAGTTTCCAATTTGCAATTAATCCTTTAAACAACAGAAATTTGAATCAAATTGCAAAATTTGATGCAAAAAATCTTTCGAAAACAATGTAAACCCCCATGGAAATATGGTTCAAAACCCAAAATAATATATTTTAACGTAGTTTTGGAAATATTTTAATTTGACTCCAAGTACTGTGGGAATTGTAGCAGACGACCATTGTTCAGGTAGGGGTCCGGTCTTTATCGAGGAAGCGAGTAGTAAGTCGAGTGCGCGAGAAGTACGACAACGGCTCGATGGAGTAGCTACATTCATGAACATAAACACTAGTGATGTCGCTCGAGAGCGAGAGTTCTCGATCTCGTCTCGAAATTCGAGAACGAGAGGTACAAAAACTCTAGTCTCGAATATTCGAGACGAGAGTGAGAGTTGATTGACTCTCGTCTCGTTCTCGAGGCGAGATTTCTCGACTTCTCGAGCTCTCGCAAAAACAAGCTATGGAAATACCGGGAATGATTTCAACTTCCCTTATGAAGTCGGCCTTCCTTATTATCATTATTATCATTATTATCATTACTTTATTTTATTTCTTCTCAGCTTTTGCTGGTTACTCCCTGGACAGACGGGCGTTTCCAAGTCTGACCAGTGAGTCTATTGTTTTAGAAATGACCTTACTATAGGTATATTGCAGATTTTAAGGATGATTGCTTTCTGAATGTGTTGGTGTATTAATTCGTCTAGCTGAAGTTGTTTAAGATGTTTTATTATTATTATTGTTACCGTGAAAATCCGAAATTAGTTAAAATCCGATTTGTCTTAGTTATAGTAGTTAGAACCAATTTTAACAAAACCCTTTCGTGAGTATTAGTATTAACTTATCAATACTAGAATTCACTATCTTTGTTAGAAAGTTTTAGTTTACACTAAAAAATTCTTCTAGTTAAAACTGTAAACAATTAAAAACACAGAAATTCATTCAGTCAACTCCGGTTTTCTCTAAAGTGTCTTTAGTGAATCCTAGTATTGACTAGTTAATATTAGTAGTTCGTACTCACAAAAGAGAATTGCTAAAACTAGTTTTAACTGGACAAACCGGGCTTTAACTAATTTCAGGTTTTCACGGTTAGTAGTATTCGATGGTTCGAGACGAGAGTTGGGTGCTCGAGATCGAGAGACAGTTTACTTCTCGTCTCGAATTTCGAGACGAGAACGAGAGTTACGTAACTCTCGTCTCACGGCATCACTAATAAACACAATATCACCACAGTATAGAAACAACCAGTAGGTTCACTTCGTGTCGGCACCTTTGATGTTCGTGTCGCCGAATATCTACTGCGCACTACGCCGGAAGTGGATTTTATCAGCTAATTTAGAGGACGGAATTTTGAATTTGACATAACTCGTTACATTGAAGATGAATCTGTGGTTGTAGCCCACTTACTTCCGCGGTTCCACGTGACTTTACACCGGCAATAAGCACGTAATTTACCACGCACACAGCTGGGAGTGGAACATGCGCACTGTAATATGGCGACACAATTTCGGGCAAGTGAACTTACTGGTTGTCTCTATACTGTGGTCAATCAAGATTTTAAAACTGAAATTACAAATTCAATCGTAGATTACCAACCAAATAAAACAAAAGTACGGACATCAAACTGAAGATTGTGCTGACAAATGAAGAACCAATTTATCACAGCTCACGTCGATTACCTTTTGTTGAACACGAAATTGTGGATAACCAAGTGGGAAAATGGCTTCGAGATGGAATCATAGAATCGTGTTATTCAGAATATTCTAGTCAAGTGGTCGTAAGGAAAAAGGAAGCCTTATAGAAACTATTTTGTTAGAGATGATATGCTGTACAAATTTTCCAATAGCATTGAGGGTCTCGTAGTAAAAAGTTCAATGCAACTTATTCGAAATCCACACGAAGACGGACATTTTGGTAACAAGATAGAAGAAAAATTAAACCAGAACTTTTACATACAAAACAATGAACAATATAAAAAAATGTATATCCAATTGTACAGCTTGCATTTTATCTAATCGTAAAAAAGGGAAACAAGGATACCTTTAACCCCTTAGATTGAGAAAGAGTATCGCTGCATACTTACCATGTCGATCATCTGGGATTGCTAGAATCAACAAACAAGAATCAACAAACAAGAACTATAAGCACATATATGTATTTGTTGTCATAAGTGCGTTTATCAAGTTTGTATGATTTGATTATGTTCAACCAAATCCACTACAGCTAAAGAAGTTATAGACCGACTGAAAAATCAGAAAACATTTGGAAATCACACTGTAATTATTTCCGATTGAGGCACTCCAGTTACAGCCCAAGAGTTTGAAGATTACTGTAAAAAAGGAAAACATTCATCACTTTAAAGTTACTGCAGGTTTACCTCGCACAATTGGACAGGTTAAAAAAGTGAATTCCATCATAATATCCATCTTATCAAAATTATCTACCAACGATCCAACCAAATGGTATAAACTCTACATACCAAAGACGCATTTGAATTATTAACCGGAGTTTTGATGATGAATAAATAGAAATTACGAATTAAAGAACTAATAGATGAAGAAATTCAACACACATTTGAAGATTCCAGTGAAGAGCTAAGAAAAACAGTTAAACAACAACTAAATAAGGTTCGTAATGAAAATAGAAAAACATACAAGTTAGGAAGACGTGCTGCAAAGCTATACCGAGATGATGTAGTCGCTATCAAAAGAACTCGAGGTAGTCCAGCACTGAAACTACGATCTAAATATTTGGAATAGTATCAAATCATCAGTTAAACCGAAAAGAAGACACCCACGAAGGTCCGTTCCGTACTTCAACGTAAGCTGAGTATATGAAGCCATAGAACACTAGACTAGAAACAATGAAGACCGATGATCTGGATCAGATGATACTCAGGATGGCCGAACTGTGGCAATTATAACAGACGACCGATGTTCAGGTGAGGGTCCGGCGTGCATCAGGGGAGTCAGGGTAGTAAGTCGGGTGCGCGAGAAGTACGACAACGGAGGCAGACATGCGAGACAGTTTCAAAAATACTAAAGTATGAAATGCAATTTAATTAAAATAAAGAAGTTGCGCAGAGGCTCTGTTTAGTTTTCCTAGAATCACACAGTACCTACTTAAATTCTGCCTCGGGCATTATTAATTTTTCAAACGAAGAAATTTGACCTAAAAATTCGAATCTCAAAAACAAACAAAAAGAGAAAGAATAACAAATAAAAAGCCAACTGAAACGAGTTTTGAAAATTCAAAATACTTTTGGAATAAATTACAATCCTGATTTGGAAATATTTTGACTTCGGTGCTTAATTTCTCTTTTTGTTTTCAAAAATAAATTTTGAACTTTTTTTTAGCACGACTAATTTGTTTGGACTATGAAATTTGGCCCAATAAAATCAAATTTAATGTAAAAATCTTTTAAGTTCGAATCTCACAAAACTTTGAAAACCCACAATTCCAGCGTTTTGGAATTAATTTCAACCCTGATTTGGAACAGAAAGTTTTATTTTTTCTGAAGAAATTTGGCCCAAAAAGAGCAAATCCAATACAAAAATCTTTCATTTAGAATCTTAAAAAGAATAACCTTTGCGTAACGTGTCGAAAACTCGTAATTCTGGTATTTTAATTTTCAGTCTCAGTGCCTAAATACGCTGTTTTCCAAAATAAATTTTCGAAGACAAAGCGTTTAAAAAATTTATTTCATAATTTCCATTACTTTTCAGCCAGATTATCTAATTTTCAAGCTAAATAATTCAAACCAACTAAAGTCTACTAAAACAGAACAAAATAAAAAAGGTAAGACACCTTCCAAAATGCATAAATTTCTAAACTTTTCCAAAACTCTTGCACCACATTTCTAGACACATTGTACTCACCTAAAGAAAATAATTCTACAAACCTCCTCACATAATGTACGTTTTCCAAGCGATCTATTTCCAATAAAAAGATCCTTGAAAATTTAAAACTTAATCTATTGAACCACTAAAACACACTTAACAGTAATAAACGCACGAGTTAAAACCCAATTAAACTGTCATTTTCGCGAGATAAATAAGAAAGTGCTGAAAATACATCGGTTCATAGCCAAGACCCATTTATTACTCATAATTATAGTTTAAAATTATCAACTTCGTTTACATTATCTTGGTTATTAACCCCCTTTTGTTTATGTATCTACCTACAAATGAAACACAAAGGACGATAAAAGCACAAAGTACTACATACGGACGAGTTTTTAACACGAAAACATTAACACTTCACGAATACAGTTATTTCAACTGGCTCTTCTACCTCACAATAACACACATATAAAACTGGATAAGAATGGATAGAAAACGTGAGAATTGCCCAAATACGATTTCAACACAACAATAATGTTGTTAACTTTAACCTACAGAATTAATTCTGAAATCCGAGTAAGTTTAATTGGGTAAGTTACGAAATGAAGACGTGCCCTAAGACAATATCAAACGCAAATAGCCAGGCCCAAAGTGCAAGATGATAGCAATGTAAAAGGAAAAAACAAGAGACGTAGATCTTAAAATAAACCTTAAATACTTAAGGAAATACCAAAGGAAACCCAGAAATGTAACCACAACGAAGCCGGGGACAATTCAAGCGAGAAATTCGATATTCCTCCAAGTATTTGCGTTTTCTCACGGCATTCCCTTTTTTTTAATAATCACGCCCGGAAAAGTGGAGATGTAAGGAGATTAAAAATCTAATTCGGATTTTTAATAATGTTCCACGATGTACGGTTGCGTTTTAAATAGCGATAAATATTAATAACCAGAGGTCGAAATTAAATTTCTAAATTAGGGGGGGCCAATTTAAATACTAAATTTACACCTACAGATGTTAAATTCGCAGGTTTTAATTTTAATGCTCTGAGGTTATTTATAGCAGATTACTTGAAAATAATGCTGAGTAAGATTAAGTTCCCACGGAATAATTTAGAGATTTTTTCGATAGCCTTGAATTTATTTCAGAACGTTTTAAAATGGGCAAAATTAAACGAAAAACGAGAAAATAAAGGTAAAATACAATTCTTTACTCTATGATAAAATAAAATCCTGTGAAACGAGATACACACTTTTGAAAAAATCTTAGGATTGGCTGTTTCCAAAAATTATGACATTTTGAGGATATATCAGCGAGCCTTTGATAGCCTTGTTTCTGTCATTTTAAATCTTTGGAAAAAAAATTTAATTCCTTTTATTGTGCGAAATTTCCATTTCCTCTAACTTTTTTTCTTGATGTTCTCGTTTCTTATTTCTACATATGTCGTGTATATGATTTCTTGTACTGTTCTTCTCTGTCTTTTGAATAACCTTGTAAAAGTCTGAGTTTTGCTTGTCTTCTTAGTTCTATTGCTTCTTTACAATCTTCGTCAAGCCAGTCTTCTTTGTATTTCATTCTTGTCATTCCTAATCCTTTTGCTTCTGTTTTAATGATTTCCATCAAGGAGTCCCATTCCTTCTGGATGTCTTCATTTTTTGTAGCCTTGTTCAGTTTTCTTCTATGGCTTCAGTATACTTCCTTTTCCTACTGTCGTCCTTTAACATTTCTATGTTCCATTTTTTCTTAACTTGCGTACTTGTTGTCCAATCTTTGTTCTTACCAAAAAATGGTCCGAGCCTATGTCTGCTCCTCTGTATGATCTTACATAATCCAGTTTGTGCATGTTATTTTCTACCAGTAAATGATCATGTCTGGACTTTTTCATGTAGCTTTATGAATATTCTTACGGTTTAGGAATGTGCCTCCATTTTCAGATGTGGCAAATAAACTGAATCATCGCGTCTTTTAATTCCATTGAATTATCGGAATCTATTGTGAGTCCTGATATAATCAAAATATTCCATCTCTTACCCTTTTCAGCTCGTTCTACTTTTATTTCTATTTTTTCTAATTCTTCTACTTTTTTATTCAGCTTCTGAATATTTTCTTTCAGTTTTTGATTTCCTGTTTTAATTCCTTTAAAAGCAAGGCTATCAAATACAATCAGTGGCAATAAGAAACAAGAGGGAAGAACTATGCATTGATGAGGAAGAAAGACTGGAATCATGGGTGCAACATTTTGAGGAAATCTTAGTAGCAGAACATAGCCCAGCCGAATAAACAAGTATATGAAGTCGAAGACAAAACAAAAAAAAACCTACAGAAGAAGAAGTACAAGACATTATCAACGAAATAAAGAATGGCAAGAGTCCAGGTTCAGATGAAATCGAAGTAGAACTTATTAAAGACGAAGGAAATGAATTAACATTTATTATCTTATTATAGAAATATGGAAAGAAATTAAGATGCCAAATGACGAAACCATAAGACCGACACTTAAAAAAGGGGATAAACAACTAATGGGAAATTATAGACCTATCGCTCTTGTAAATGTAGTCTATAAAGTTTTGTCCCATGCTAGAAAAAGAAGGGTGCAAGAAGAAGCCGAAGGAAAGATAGGGTAATACCAAGTAGGTTTTAAGAGAGGAAGATCGACATATTTATTATAAGACAAATGCACGAAAAACGAGTACAGTGTACTTGCTGCTAATAAATTTGAAACAAACAGATGATAACGTTAGAAGAAATAAAGTTCTGCAAGGACTTAAAGAATTGAATTTTAAACGGGAAACCATAGATGACGCTTGTGACAAAGTATGATTATCAAGAAACTTCAACACTAACACTGGATTGAAACAGAAAGATCCCCTATCCCCATTGTTTTTTAACATAGTATTAGAAAATGTAATACGGAAAAGTCACATATTCTTCTTCTGTGTCATATCATTTTTTAAGGACGTTGACGAGGAGGTCAAAGCCACAATTTTAAACTACTTGGCACCATGAACTTTGTAATATCGCGTTTCCCGTGGCCTTTAGCACAGTTCGTGACCGTGTGTTATGTGTATAGTGTAGGTATGTGTCTCGTTATTATCTGAAGTCGACCTCTCCGCAGACAGAATCGTTAATTGTAACGATTAAATTGCTTCGACCTCAAACAGTGGGGAATTCTTTGTAACAGCCCTTGCCACTGCGTGAGATTCGAACCTAAGATTCCTAGCTAAAAGCCCAGCGCTCTTACCACTGCGCCAACGAGCTTCATAAAAGTCAAAAGTCACATAACACCAGTCATAACATTTTAATTCAGTCATATCAATGTTTAGCCTACGCTGATGACGTAATATCGGTGCCAAGAACACAACAAGAATTAAAAATGCTACTGAGGAATCTGGAGAATGAAGCGAAGAAAGTACGATTACAAATAAGCGAAGAAAAGTCCTTCATGGTTTCTAGGTAAAAGAACGCAAGAAACGAAGCAAGATCTCGTAATAAAAAGTATAAAAGGAAACATTCAGTACAAATTCAGGTATACAGAAAGTGAGATGTATTTAGGGGGTGGAGATAAACAATAAAGACAATTTAATACCAAAAATAGAAAAACGTTTGGTAGCAGGATCGAGATGTGCGGGCTCCTTAAAAGCTGTTCTCGAAAACAAAAATACATCGTGGACGCCTGTGAAACGTGGGTGTTAACAAAACAGATTTGTGATAAACTGGAAATATAGGAGAGCCTGAGAGGAATATATGGTGGAATAGGAGACCCTGAAAGTTGGAGACGAAGAACAAATACACAATTAGAAGGACTCCACAAAGAACCCAAAATAAGTACCGTTTGCGACAAAACCGACTTCGTTGGTTAGGACACATAATCAGAACTGATGAAACGCATCTAACAAAGAAAATATTTAACACAAGTCTAGGAGGAAGAAACCGGAGAGGTCAACCTCACATAACCTGGTAGAAAAATGTAAAAGGCTTACAATAAGCCGAAATTTTGAATTGGGAAGCGCGAGACAGAAAACTGTGGAGGAAAATAATCCAAGCCATGGGCCTACAGGTCTGATTGTGCTGTTCTATATAGCTACATGTATCATCGAACTTACGTACGATGTTCGTTTAACTTTTCGACTAAAACAGTTCTTCATCGTTCATGGCCCATTTTTAATCGTCTTTTTTGAAGTGCAGAGTAAAGAAACAGATGTCCGCGAAAAGAGTGATGAAAAACTCTCATTTTGTAATCGCGGAATGCACGTTTTTGAAATCAATTTTCAAAGTCAGCTATTACATATTTATATTCCGATTTTGGTGATTGATTAGCACGATTCAAGCGATCAGAATTAATTTTGAAAAGTTGAATTGCTTTGTATAAAGAGGATCTGCCCTAAAACAGTTAATTGTAACTTAAAAATCTTTTGATTTCTGTTTGGTATACTTAGTGATTTTGGGATTTATTTCCAATTTTAAAATGTAAAAGTTTAGTTTTGGATCGTCGGTCTTTAAACAGTTTAAACTTGCCTTTTGAAAGCAAAAATTAAATTCATTTATGTACTAATTTTGATTGGTAATCCAGAAATAAATTTCAATCTTAATTTGGGAATATTTTAATTTTGGAACAAATTTGGTCCAAAAAAGACAAATTCAATGCTAAAATCTTTCAGCTTGAATCACAAAAAAAAGTAAACCCCATTGAAAGTTGATTGGATAGACTTCCACGGTCAGAGATATGATGTAAGATAGCTCAAAAACTATAAACCTAGGCGTTTTTAAGTAAATTTCAATATTGATTTACAAAATGTTTTCATTTTGAGTTTGGTGCATAAATTCTCGCATTTAAAAAAAAATTTAACGAAGGTATTTGGTCCAAAAAAGCTAAATTAATAAAAGAAAATCTCTTTGAGGTCGATGAAAAAAATGTAGATATTTTAACCCAAAACTAATGCAAAAATCAGTCAGTTCTAATCTCAAAAAAATGTAAACTTCATGGAACCGTGCTTTATAAACCCAAAATTCAGACTAGAATTTTCCAACCACGGTTTTAAGCAGAAGGGCGAAACTAACAAAATCCAGGTGTTTTTCTTTTTGTTTTTGAAAATTAAATTTTAAGTCTCCCCATTCTTTTGTTTTTGTTTAGTCTAAGGAGATTATACTTCGGCTGTTTTCTTTTCATCATAGGCAAATCAACTTTGGAGAAACTTTTAAAAATCAGTCAACTGTTTCTCTTACGATTTGTAAGCCTCAACATAAAAAATCAAACTTAATTCGTTTAACAGTTACTTGTTGGAATACTCCAAAAGGAAATAAGGTTCTCATTGTTTTCTGATTATAAAAATGACCTCTCGCGCTCTTTGGTAGTCGTCTTTTACGAATAAAAAGGTGAATTTCGTTGCCAAAAGCGGAAAGCGTTAAAGTTATTACTAGTTATTAACCCTAATACGATTCGGAAATGATTGATAGGCGTAAAGTCAGGTTTAAAGCGATACCCTGATGGATGAAACGGGTAAAATAGCTAATGCCATTAGCGAGCTACTCAATAATATTAGTTAGAGTAAAATTACCGGACAGAATGTAACTGGAACACATTCATCAATCCTGAATTTACTGTAAAATTCTCTTTTTTAAACTTACACGAAACCATTTTAAAGCTAAATGAAAATAAAATGAATATACAGTGTGGCCGTAAAATATTTTGGACAGAGAAAAACCTAAATCAAAATTAAATCAATCTATGTACGTTGCGACCATAAAGACCACAAAGATGGAGAAAACAAAATTAACATAACGTGCGAACATGAAAGTTTTTGAGCAAAGGTAGCTGTGAAAAACAACATTAGTTCGGGTGCTTACAGATAAAGGTCTCGAGTTGCGGTAGTTAGGTACCCCCCCCCCCCCAACCCAGCACGATCAAGAGAGTAAAGCACCATTGTCTCTGGTCAGTGCTGGAATGGATAGTCCGATTGCTTCGTTAACGCGGCACCTCTCTTCCACGAGGACCAATCACTATATAGAAGAAGTAGGTCAAAAACCCCTGACTAAAAAGTGAATGAGGCCTTTGCCCTATATAGGGATGTGATCGGCTAATAAAGAAGCGTACAGATAATTCATCTGTTCATCTACTTACTTAATTAGTCGCATCCTCTTGTACCTTTCGGTGTCAAGGTTAGCTTAGTATTGGTATATTGTTCTCCACAATTTTGTGCATTTTGTTCTATCTTGGGCTAGTTCCTGTATTCTATCCCATCTCTCTCCTCGTCGCTCTCTTCATATGCCTTTCTTGCTGTCCTTTCGATCCCCATTCAATGTATGTGGCCCAGCCATCTAAGTTGAGATTGTTCTATTTTCTCTTGTACCGGTTTCAGATTGAGCGATTCTTTTATGTCCTTGTTCCTGCACCTGTCGAGTCGCGTTTTCCCTTCCATTTTTCGTAAGAACCTCATTTCGAGGCCTTGTAATCGTTTAGCTGTTTCATTTGTTACTGTCCATGATTCACTTGAGTACGTTAGTGTGGGTACTACAACGGTACTGTATACTGCCACTTTTGTTGCCTTTGGTATTTCTTTCTTCTCCAGGAAGCTTCTTTTCAAGGCATGGAATAACTTGGTGGTGTTTCCGATTCTTTAGTTCATTTCTTCCGATTCTTTAGTTTATTTCTTCTTCTGTTGTGCCTTTCTCGCTTATTGATGCTCCCAGATATTTGTTCAAAAGTTGCGCCTTCTAGTTCTAATCTGTGTTTGCTGTCTTCTGTGTTTATTATCATTGTTTTTGTTTTGGCAGTGTTAATTTTCATGTTCCGTTTCTTTGGCTCGGCGTTGTACGCGTTTAAGTTGTGCTGAAAATCTTTCTCTGCGTTGCCCAACACTAACATGTCGTCCGCGAATATTAGTTCGGCGAATCTTACTCGGTTTATTCTCCAATTCAATACCTCAGAATGAAAAGTGGATAAAAACCAAAAACCTAGTTTTACAGGAAAGACAAAAAACCGAACAACGCAATATTAGTATATATTTTTTGGAAATTGTAGATTGTTTTACTTATTCGTAATGATCTATCATGAAATTATTGTAAAAAAAAGTAATCTTAGTGTGTTTTCTTTCTTTTTTAATTTTGGATATAAACTTATAAACCGTTTTCATTCTCATTTACCTTTTTTTGTTTAAATTAAGTAAGTTTGCACACTTAATACTAGTTTTTTTTTTAATTAAAACACTACAAAGGAAACAAACAAAGATTTTAACATTATGAAACGTATAATTAATATACAGGGTATGCCACGACGACCGTCGATTAGACGTTTCGTGAGAAAAACTTATAGTACATAAATGAAAATTTGTAAAATAGGGTTTTTAGGATACAAAAAATTGATTGAAAATATTTTTAAGATTCCACATCTTCCGGTTATACCGGAAGTAGACACTAACTTCATTATTTCAAATAGAACACCCTGTATATTTTTAGATATTAAGCATCGCCTTTCAACGACGAGTGCAATGATATAGCACTATAGGAGTCTATCGCTAACATTTCAGCAGTTATTCAATTGTTTTTAAAAGATCTTACTTTGGACGAACGCCACTGTGAAATTAGTTCGAAATAAGTGTTCTTTATCGGGGTTTAATTTAAGGACTTTATCATCCATGGAATAGCTAGGACCATTCGACTCTAGTGTTTACTAGCATACAGGGTGATCGAAAAATGCTGACCTCGATTTTTCCCGTGATAGGTTTTTAAATGGAACGCCCCATATTCGATATGACAGTTAGATAGGCACTGTCATAAGTTTTCATAAAATACCCAACTTAATAGTTCTAGAATTAATAAGCAGGAAGATGTTATCGGCTCGTATCTCAGCTTTTCTATTACATATAACTTCTTTTTCTACCTTAGGAAAACTATTAGGTAAAAAACCCGTCTTCAAAAAAATTATGAAATATAAGTTTCTATTTGAAAAATTGAGTTTTTCATGTTTTATTGCATCCACAGTCAAGAAAAAAGAAAAAACTAAGAAACTAACATATGAGCCGATAACGTCAAAAATTTAAAATGTTGAAATTTGAATTTTAATAACTTCATACTTATTAGTTATTAATATTATAGACCTATCAAGTTGGGTATTTTATGAAAGCTGTATTTGTAATAACGAAGTTAGTGTCTACTTGTGGTATAACTGGAAGTTGTGCAATGTTACAAATATTTTCAATCAATTTTTAATATCCCAAAACCCTATATTACAAATTTTCATTCAAGTACCTACTATAAGTTTTTCTCAAGAAACGTCTGATCGACGGTCGTCGTGACATGCCCTGTATAGTTTAGTCCGTATCTGAACCTGCTGAGTCTTCAGTCTCTTCTACAGCTTCTATATCATTTTAACATACGTAGAATTAAATGGAAATTCCAAAAATGTATAAATATACAGGGTGTTCCATTTAAAATAACAAAGTTAATGTTAATTATGGCGAAACTGGAAGTGACAGAAACTTGTGTTCTATGTCAAAAAATACCATTTAAAGAATATATTTCATTTTGATATCGTAAAATATAATTTTAAAAATAGCGGTGCCCTAGGTTTCATTGACACCCGGTATAGTCTGTCTGGCGAACAACTAAATGGATAAGGTGTATTTCCGCAAGGAAAGAATAATACAATTTGAAGGGAAAAATATAACAAAAAACTAAAAACGCACAAGGTAGGACGGGAAACAAATAAGACGGAGACGGCAAGTCAAGGTACTCGAAAATCCGATTTAACGAATCAAATAGAAAAGCAGGAAAAGTACAAAATAAATGTAGTTAAAAACACAACTGCAGGATAAAATTTATTTGTAGCAACATGGAATGTAAGAGGAACATATGAAGAAGGCGCTCTAAAAAAATTGATAAGAGAAATTTCAAAATATGGATTGGACATCATAGCATTACAGGAAACCAAGTAGAAAAGAAACGAAGTAATGGAAATAAATAACTACACTTTCTTAAACAGTGGAGGTGAAAATAGACGGTTAGGGACAGGATTTCTTATAAGCAAAAGGTTAAAACAGGCAATAATAAATTTTAAGCCAGTATCGGAAAGGATTTCCACTTTAAGACTAAGGGCAGATAGACACACACAGCTGGATGTAAAAGAAGAATTTTATGATAGATTAGAAATGAAATATGAAAGTGTACCAAGGTATGATCTGAAAATAGTATTAGAGGCGATTTTAATGCACAAACAGGAAAAGAAGAAATTTTTAGACCTACAATAGCAAAGTACAGTAAACATTCCAGGAGCAATGAAAATGGCAAAATTTTAATTGATTCTGCAAGAAGAAGAAATATGAAAATAAATAGTACATATTTTGAGCATAAAGACATTTACAAAGGAACATGGATCTCACCAGACCAAAGTTACACAAACCAAATAGATCATTCGCTAATCGAAAATAAGGGAGGTAGATGCATCACGAATGTAAGAAGTTACAGAGGACCAGATGCAGATTCAGATCACTTTATGGTTGGAGTAAAAGTAAAACAAATAATATCATAAGATCTATCCGACATCTGAAAGATAATTTGCAAAAGTTAGGTACCTACACATTACTCTATGCATCGTTTACCTCGCCACAGGGTGAACAGCTACCCATGTAAATAAGCATCTTGGATATTTTTATTTGCCAGTGAATTGAAATTGTTTAAATGTTTTTGTTTAGCCTGGTCACCGAATTTTATTGTACTAAACTTCTTTTTACACTCACACTCACTATATTGACGAGCTGGTATTAATTTTCCAGACTTAGATGTATAATATTCGCCCGAATTTCGTTTAGATTTGCTAAGATTTTGAAGCCACCTATGTATTAGGATTATTCTTCCTCTTTTGAATAACAAGCTCATTTGCTTCAACCTCTTCGTAAGTCGGATCAGCGTCCATATCATCAAAATATGATTCACTGTCACTTTGATTATTTATAGTATTACTACACAGGGCAAAACATTAACAAAATAATGAATTGTTTCTTTTTTAGGCACATCAAAACGTTTAGAATGACAATTGGACATATCCGGATTTAACCACTTGTCATTCTCATTTGTTAGTTGTGTTCAACTTTGGATATAACAAAACGCTCTCTGTTAATCAGTAACATAAGCGAATTTGTCCAACTTTCACATTAAACGATGCGGCTCTATTAGGAGAGTCGAAAACTGATCAAAACCAAAAATTGGCAAAAATGGTTTTTATCCACTTTTCATTCTCATGCCTTCAATTTCCTGTCTCGTAAGGTTTGGTGCTCTTCTGGCTGTTCTTGACGATTTTGTCAATTTCCAATATAAATAATAAGGGGCTGAGCCGACTGAGGTTGCAACCTTGCCTTAGACCTATCTTTGTTTCGAACATTGATGACGTATTATGCCTTGATCTTACACAGTTATCGTATGTTTGGTACAGACTTCTTATTGCTTCAATTAGACCCGCACCCACTTGCCTTTTTTTTAGGTTGTCCCAAACCCCAACTCTTTCCACTTTGTCAAATACTTTCTCCAAGTCTAAGAAGGCAAGGTGCACTTTTTTGTTGTGTTTAACCGTTTGATTATTTGTCTGAGTGCAAATATCAAATCTTGAGTGCCTCTATTCACTCTGAACCCATACTGCCCTTCATCCAACTGCTCTTCCACTTTTGCCCTTAGTCGGGATTCTAGTATCCTTGAATATATTTTGCTCGGAATACTTGCCTCTATAATTTTTACATTCCTGTTTATCGTCTTTTTTGTATATCGGCGCAATAACTGCTGTTTTCCAATCTCGTGGCACTTGCCTGTTCCTCATGAACTGATTGAGCATTCGTAGGAAGTGCGTTTCGGTAGTATTACCCATGCATTACATCATTTCGTGGGTGATCTCGTCGATTCCTGCAACTTTTCCTAATTCGATTTTCTTCAGTGCCCCTTCTAGTTCTTCCATTGTTATGTATGGTTCCCGGTACTGTTCGGTTATTTCTTCAGTATCTTGTACGATATCTTCCCTTCTTGTTTGTGTCAAGTTTGGGTCTGTTAGTAGTTCTTGGAGGGGCTCTTTCCATCTCTCTATTATGTTTTTGTCTGCTGTTAATAGTCTGCCTTGTTTATCTTTAACATAATTCAAATGAGAGTCTTTTCCCTTCCTTAGGTTCTTTAGGGTTTTGTAGAACAGTTTTCTGTTTTCGTTGTAACTATCCTTCATCTTATATCAAAAGTTTACCCTTGTTTCTTTCTTTGCCTCTTTGATGCTCGTCTTCACCGCGCCCCTTTTTGATTTATAATCTTCGTAGCTTTCTGTCGATCCTAGACTTAGATATTTTTTCCACGCCTTCTTCTTCTTTTACTTGGGGTGTCCACCAGTTTTCTTTCTATTGCTTCCTGTTCTTAGCGTGCCGCAACACTCCTCAGCGGCTCTAAGTATGGCCATTCCATGTGGTTTCAATATTTTTGGTCTTTGTTGTGTGTGTTTGTTCTAATTTGTTTTGGTACTTAAACCTTATTTCTTCCTCTTGTAGCCTGTAGCTTCTAATTATTCTTTTTAATTATTTTATTATTTATGCAGCTAAGACTTGCGTTGTAAACATAGCAACCGACCTTATCCAAAGATATTTGTGATCAAAAACGTTAGCCTTGGAGAAGGAAGCGAAAGTGTGAAAATACTACTTAACTTACAATCTTGTTTTTTAAATCAATTGCCCTGCAGGAAAACTGGGTTTACTCTCACGTAATATATGAAAATCAGAAAAAATGGGAAATCAAAGAAGGGTAAAATAAGAAAAATGATTTATTGGCAAACGAGTGAAATATTACCTATGAAAAAGGCGACAGGTTGTATTTACGAGGTGAACTGAATCCTCGTTGGTGATATGAAATGAGAAAGGCACACTTTAACTGAAATTGTCAAAAATAGATCTACGTTCTCGGTATTTTTACTTTATTTTTTAGTTAATTTATTTCGTCTTATTTTATGTATTTTTCTTAATTTATACTGTTTCATTTAATTTATTTATTTACTTACTTTTCTAACAAAGCACTAATGCAACTTGGCTTCTTCCAAAGATGCTGAAGCTTCAACTGCAATATGTATTAAAACGGAATTGAAAAAATCGAAAATCTAATCAAAAAATGAAATGATTTACGGCCAGTTTTCTTCAAATGAAGCAATAAAAAATTTAATTGATGCTTAATTGTGTAATTCAGCAACGAGCTGTAAAACAAGCAATGCTTAAACAAATCAAACTGGTTAATTTCCGATAAAAATCGAATAATTTGCACCGTTGCCCACTCGAAACGGCCATAATGTACAACTAAAAAAATAACAAAAAAACTCCGAACACCTCAATGGTAAAAATTAATAAAAATTTTCATTTAAAAAATCCGAAAGAATGTAAATAAGCGGTTGTAATAATTAATACTGTAGCAGAGTAATAAATTACTAATTTTTAAAGATACAAGGTCACCCGATTGTACCGGCGACATTACGTAACACTCAACAATTGCAATAAATAAATCATTATGTTAACAGATTGGGTCATATTTTACTTTAATTACATTAGCTTTAAATACTCGTAAATTGATTGGGTGTAATTATGCAATTGCACTTCATACCACGAAATTAATTGGCCTGATATTTAAACAGTTAAGAAGGCCAAAGAAGTTTTAATCTGTGCCTTTCTCGCTTTTAAATATTCACCAATAAAATTCTACAAAATTCCATTTCATTTTCAATCATGAATGCAAGTGGTCCTAAAGTTCTCCCTTGAGGAGCGCCAATTAAAAGCATTTATTGTCAGAAACAAAGCCAAGCCTGAAATTCTGAAAAACGTCAATTGTTTTGCTTCATAACAGTCGACTTCATAAACACAAGTGGCCTTAGAGTTCTCCCTTGAGGAGCTCCAATTAAAAGCTATGTTCAAGTGTTTCCTTTATGGATGATCAAAACAAAAACCTAAATTTTTAAGAAATAACAAAGAATATACCAAATCTTTAATTAATACGAAAGAAGAAGAAAACATTCCTTTTTACCTATATTTCCCTCAATTTCATCCGGACGTCAACACGAACAACTTTTTCTAAGAAAGTACATACATAAGTTCACTCACTTATTTTAACCTTTCTATATTAGAATGTAACAAAGGTAAATACTTAATTCTTATCTAAAACTACTGATTATCTTTGTCGGTTTTGGCTCTATGAAACTTATATTTATTTTGCAAACAATAAAGATAAAGGCATCTTCATTCTGATAATAACGCTAATATAAACAAGTTACTAAACCACAGTCGCCTTTTCAAAATTGGCAGTCTGAATTTGCCGCATTAAAATAGCTAAATAAACGAACCTCTCAGCTAAAAAATTCTCAAAAAAGATTGTACGAATGTACAAAAAACATGCATGAGATTCATAAACAAAACGAGCATCTCAAACTCAAAAAGAAACAAAAAATGCTTAAGAACTCAAAAACAAAAGATCGTCTCAAATTAAAAAATGACAAATGAAAGTGAATTGTCTATAGGTAAACAAAAAATCAAATTAAACCCTGAGCTACGTGGGTTCAAATTAAACCCTGTTAATTTATTTGAGCTTAGTACAAACCATAGCAGACCAGATCCCAAACGTGTCATTGTAAAAATCCACGTTTTAAACTTTAAAACAAGTACAAGCGGTGCTTTAAAAGTCGTTGCTCTCACGCGTAAAAATTCAAAACAAGCACTCTTTTTACCCACACGCTATAATAAGGTAGGGCTTGTTAGTAAATGCAAATTATCGATTTTTGAGGTTGTGTGCCCCCATAAGGGGCTCGCCGTTGGAAGCATTAATTTGTAAAATTAAGGTAAACAAACCGCGCCGCGTAATTCATTTGTTTTCGTAACGTAATTCAACAAATTAATGTGTTAAAATAAAAAGTGTACGTAGTTAACGGTTTTTATTACCTCGCCTGAATCTTATCTTGTTTTTAAAATGCAAAACAAGTTGTACAATTGTATAAATCGATCAGAAATTCTAGTTAAAAGAACCAAAAATTTTTATAGTTTCGTAACAGATCACCCGATTAGTTTCTGTTTGAACACTTGATAATCATTAACTCTGCGATTAAAAACCTGATTTAATTACCAGCTGGTTTTTCCGCAGTTCCAGGAATTTGAAAAAAAGCGTTCAGATATGTGAAAGGGCACTTTAAGAGAATATTTTATGAGAAACCGATAAAATTAAAAAAATTTGTCGATGTAGCAACATAACCACAAATTTTAATTTAGTAATTTTTTATACTTTCCGCTGGTGGATTTCGAAAACTCCATGTGTACTCATAGGACATGATTAAAGGTTTTCAAAACATCAAAAATTACTCACCAGTTTACTCCAAAATGCGTCTTGTTCACTTTTCAAAGTAGCAATACACACTCACACAAAAACAACCGAACGCCATATTCGAAACTGTATGTATACTTCATTCTCGATCACGATGTCGGTAAAGTAGGAAACGGTTCAATTACGAAAATTCAAATTTACTTCATCATCCCTTTGAAATTCCTTTAGACTATTTTAATTTACTAGAATTTGAAAATAATCGCAAGAAAGCACGAATACATCACGGTACATTATTGGGGTAAAATAGAGGGAGCGACCGAGGTTAGATACAACATATTTCGAATGAAGTTTCCAGTTATGTTCAGCTTTACTGATTCTTCCACTTTCGGTTGCTGTTGGTGGTAACAGTAACATACAGATTATGTGAATAAGACAAGGATATCAGTAGAAATGTTAAGCACAAACCGCACACTACACAAAATCGAAGGTTACTGCAGAAACTGAAGCTATGTTTACACGCATCAAGTTATGATAAGTTTACAAGTTAAAATTTTCCAACTCAACAAAATAGATCATTTACGCTGAATCAGCATTAGGTGGTATTAAAGTTAACCTTAATGCTAGTAGTTTGTCGATACTAAGTCAATTTATTAGCCTAAGAGTATCGATATTATGAGAAAAGCAAGTAATTCAGACTACAGTAATGTGGGTTGCCTAACCAACTAAAAGGTTGCAGCTGTGAATTAGGTTGCCTATACAACTGTAACGCAATTACATTTATGACCTAAATTCAGGCCAAATTATGTAAGGAATTTTTTAATTAAGATGATAAATAAACAAGTTATGTTAAACTTATTTTATTCGTTATTTGAGACGTTGTGTAATCATGAAAGGGAATCATAAAACCAGAAGAAATGTTAGAAAGTGACATAATCTTCTCTGGCAAAAACTTGGCGTGACAGACTTAATACCTACATCAATTTACTTCGATTTTTTGAATTATATAACATGCTTAATGATCATTTTTATGTTAAGATTAAACGCCACAGGGTTTAATTTTCTTAGACTTTGTTACTTTATAAAACTGTTTAATAGAAATATATTTATAAAAAGAGTGCGCCTTTTTTTGTTTTTTCAGTGCTTATTTGGCAAGTTACATTTACTATTAGATAGCATACAAGTTAGTTTTTACATTTGTTTATTCGTTGTCATGGAAGTAGAGACATAAGTTCGAACTTACCTCCCTAGAGATGGAAGTAAAGTGCTTAACTTAACAACTAATACCAAATTGTTATAGCAATAATTATTAAAAATAGCCCACGCTATGCTTTAACCACAATTCTTTACACTCGACAGAGTAAATCGCACTTACTTCCCTTAATACGTAAATAACATGAAAATAACTATTAATCTTTATAACTGAAAATGTAGACATGTAGAGGATATTGATAATAACTTAGCTGTAACTTATTACACAGATTTTAATTTTGTTCAGATGACTATAAACTAATCAAACACTCAATCGTTTTATCAAAAATTCGCCAAATATAATTATGGTTTATTTAAAGCACAATTGAAACCTTCCTTAAGTTTGCACTGTTGGCCATGTTTGTCCGCAACTAAATTACTTCATTTGGTAATCAGATGTGATCGTACGACTTTATTAGTTTATCTAACTACTCGAGGCTTCTACAAGTTGTGGAAACTTAACATCTGAATCGTTATCTCTTTAAGGGTTTGATTATAGAAAAAAGCATTAAAATCATTTGGGATGCCAGATGCCAATGAGTAAAGAGAAGATAGTAGCGATGGTAGTAAGTAGAGGAAGAAAACAGATTGAAATTAAACTAAACAGCAAACAGATTAAACAACAAGAAGACTTTAAATATCTGGAATCGATGATAAGTAGCAGAAGTAGTATAGAAGCTGAAGTTAACTGTAGGTTGAATACAGCGACAAGACTTTACTATACCATTAACAAGGTAATTATTTCCAAGAAAGGAATATGGAATATCACAGAAAACTAAATTAAAAGTTTATAATACCATTATAAGTGCGGCAACAGCAACGCTTTCAGGCCTGCGAAATGCGCTTCCTCCGGAGAATAGCGGGTGTCACAAAATAGGAAGGTCTGAGAAACTGTGATATAAGAGTAAAGCTAGGAATCAGGTCAATCACAGAAGAGTTAAAAACTAAACATCTGGGATGGTTTGGGCATGTTAGCAGGATGGCCAATGGGAGAGTGATTAAAAAGATATGGAACGCCAGACCTACAGATACGAGACCCAGGGGAAGACCTATAAGCTCATGGAATATTGGGGTAGCGAGGATATTTGAAGGTAAAGAAATATCATGGAATAGTCCAGCGAACCTCACAAACGATAGACTAAAGTTGAGAAAACTGTGTAAAGGTGACAGTGATTGAGTGTAGTAGTGTAGTGTAATCCCTCGACTTCCGTTATGTTTTCTTATATTACGTTGAGCTTTCTTAATGGCTAGCTCTGATTTACAAATATAACTTTGCTGATGGTCAATCTTGTTGAAGGAAACATGTTGGTTGTTGGTGTTGCTGATAATTTTCAATTGTAAGAGGGAAATAATCGCATACAAGCTTTAGATACTCGAATGGCTTGTCCAATCTCGGAGGAGCAAAGTTTTCAACCTGGAATGTTTACGTTTCTCTTTGAGAATATAAGTTGGAAATTAAATTAAAAAGGCTAGGACGTGATATGGTTCTCGTTACCATGAAGCAAGAACAATAGAATAGCGTTCAAACCCAAGTTGGATGATCAGCAGATGGTGAAAATAAATTTGAACCGAAACACATCAGACAGTAGAAAAGTAGAGAATGTAGGACGTTGGCGAAGGCATGCTGCTTACTACATCATCCTGTACGTTCATCAAAGTTGCTTCTTCTTCTCCTTACAGTTGCTCCACTGGAGCGCAGGCCACCATTTGGTATAACCTAAGCTTCATTCAGTCTTGGTCGTGGCTCAGTTGGTTCAACGTCCATCTGACCACGGACATTAAGACTGGCCCGTTGCCCGCGTTCGATTCCCAGGGCCTCACATATGTACATCGGAAAAACCCGACCGCTTCCCTCGATAGGAATTTCTGCCTAGTAAGTCTTCTCTGGAATAGAAGTGCAAGCACTCCCGTGGTTCGGAAGCCCCCGTAAGGCTGTAGGTCCCCCTACGTCGATAGGTTACTTGACATGCGCACACTACAGACTTATGAAAAGAAGACCGGTAACGCCCTGTATAGGGCACGCCAATTCAAGAAGAAGTTTCAGATGGTCAGAGCAGAGTAGACAATCTTGCCAGATTCAGTGTTAATGTTTTCATCAAAGCGACTTCGTCTTCTTCTAGCGGTGCCTATCCGTTGCGGACGTTGGTGGCCAGCATGGCTATCTTAACTTTATTAGTTGTTGCACGGAAAGTCCTGTAGTGGTCAGGGAGAACCATTTTGTTAAGTTCTGGAGCCATGAGACTATTTTTCTTCCTGGGCCTCTTTTTCTATATACTTTTCGCCTGCAAAATAAGCTGCAGTAGACCCTAGCGTTGTTCATTCCTGATAGTGGCACAGATACTCCAGCTTGCGCCTTTTTACATTAACAAACTCGTAATAAAGGCAAATGTACGAAATATTCAGTAAAGTTTAAAATGAATTAAATTCGTTCGCGTTTGGTTGAAATGACGTCATTAGATAGTACATTGACTAGACTAGCACACGCGTAATTGAAATCCGATGCCTTGTACGTGCTTTTGTGTGAATTCCGCGACTGTGAGAAATGCTGACAAGCATTCTTTAGTAAGATGACGCGTTAATATTCCCACGATTATTTTAAGAGAAGGGGATCAATTTTCCGTATATAGCTATGCCCAAAATACAGTGAATGGGTGGTCTATACCCGGTCATTACAGAAGCAATTACCACGAGAAAAATTGACACCCTTTAAGATGCCAGACTAGTGAACACACGCAAGATTTATTTTATCTATTAATTTTGGACTTGTATAAAATATTTGTGTGAATCGTTTAAGTTCCTCCGTTTCAAATGTACTTTTGGACTTGTAAAGTATTCGAGTGAATTGATTAACTAAATTCGTTGTACGGACTTAACCGTTTAAAAGTGATTGGGACTTAACAATAATTCAGTATAACTTTTAAATGTAAATGGAACTTATTTGTTAACTGTTAAAGACTTTATTTTGAACCTGGACTTAGACAAATTGTGTTGAAGTGAACTTAATGTAACTTTTGTACAACATTGAATTGTGACTTAAATTATAAATGTAATATTTCGTAAACGCTAAGGCACGGAGTTCAAATATACGAATGTTAGTTGAAAGAGACTTTTTATTTAATACCTCTCGCAATTAACCAAGTAAAACCCAAAGGGGCGTATACGGTCAAGAGTCTACCTAAATTATTATAGTTGATTATTTGCATTAATTATTAACAGAACCCCCAAAACCCTTACGCCACAGTATTTCGCATTCTTTAGCCATTCTGCCTGCGACCTCAGCGTTGGTAATTCGGTCTATCCAGTAGATTCTCAGTATTTGCCGGTAACACCACATTTCGAAAACAATTTCATAGGTACCTTAGTCAATCTTAGTTTTTAGTGATAAGTCACAGCTTTTGAAAATATTCCTCAACTTGGTGAATGCAGTTCTGATCTTCTCAATGCGCTGCTTTATCTCAACTGAGTGGTCCCACTGGTCATTTATGTTTGTGTCCAGGTAAGTATAGCTGTTAACCTTTGTTATCGGTTGTTGATCAACCAGTGGTAATTGTCCAGATAGTGCTTGGTTTTTATTGACAACCATGTATTTAGTTTTTTGATATTAAAGTCCATATTTTCTACTTGTTCTTGATAAACGTGAAATGAGAGCTTGTAAATCTTCAAGACTGCCGGCAAAGATGATTGTATCGTCTGCGTATCTGATATCAGTATCTTCCAATGCTATTTCTTCAGAATAAATATTAAAATGTAATCCTAGGCGTACACCTCACTTTATTATAATCTCTTCAGTGTACTGATTATGCATTCTGATGTCAGATGTTTGATTGTAGTAGATGTTACTGATAATACTAAAATCTTTGTCAGCTAGACCGACTGATTTCAGTATCGACAGTAGTTTATCGTGCCTAACTCTATCGAAAGCTGTATTGCTGGAATAGAACTTGAACGACAAAAAGACCGTCTCTTGTATCTAGCGCATCTCGAGATCCAAACTGAGTGCGAGAAACGTGTGACTCACATCTCTTGTATATTCGTTTGTGAATGCTTGTAATAGATGGCTCACGAGGTTAACAATTCTGTAATATTCGCATTTTTTTGCTTTAGTTTTTTTTTTGCAGAGTTATAAAGGTGGACTTCAACCAGCTTTGTGGGATTTTGGAAATATGGAGGTAAGCCATTTTATGCCTGTATCATTCATGATCTTAAGAACTTTTGCATAGATGTTGTCTGGTCCTGTTGCCTTTCCGTCTCTTATGCCTTTGATTGCATTTTTCAGCTCGTCAATTGTGATTGGGTTGTGCTGCATTCTTCATTACATGGGGTGCTGTATCTGTCCTCTTCGAAGGTTTTTTTCACGTACTTCATGCAACTAATCCTTGTCAGCACCAAGGTATGCTTTCACAGACTTTATTCAATTTCTGTGTCGTCATAATAAAATCAATTTGGTTTCTAATGATATCTTGTGACAACTTCCAAATGTATAGCCGCGAGCCGCCTTTCCGGTAACTTAAAAAAAGATATTAGGGACCACTACTTCTTCCATCGCGAATATATTTAGCCGATCACCCCATTCGTTGCGCTCGCATAGTCCATAGGTTACTATAACATCCCCACTTTTGCCTTTGCCTATTTTAGCATTAAAATCGCCCATGCCTAATGTGACAGTGTTTGTTAGGTCGTTATAGAAAGTTTCTAACGTTCCATCTGATTTATCGGCGGTAGAAGCGTACACCTGGATTATATTTGTTAATTGGACTGGAGTTAAGTTGAATTAACATCATTGTTTCCGATATCGGAACAAAGTTCATAACGTGTTTAGCGATGCGTTGGTTAAGAATCATTCCTACTCCATGAATGTGAAAACGACTTAGGTAGCCTTAACCCTCTATGTACTATGTACTTTAACCTCCTACAAATCAATATTGGATCAATCGATCCCTTTAGTACTCCATGCATTTCCTTCTAAAAAAATCCTTCTGAGGTTGCTAAATATTTGTCCCTTGAAGTGGTGCGAGCTTGCTTCTACTAAATTTAGAAAAAAACACACTAATGCTGAAGCTCTGTAAGTTGTCTTTTGGAAGAAAAAAACTGACGAATCAGAGCTTCGAGTGGGTACGTTAATCCGATAGTTGTTACACTTAAAGTGTAAAGTGTTCATTTCTTAACGCTACGGGTTCTTCTCCTCCTTTGATGGACAAGGTTGGCTGGCCTCTTGTACAGCGTTCCTGCTAAGAGGACTCATATAACTTAAAACAAAAGCGAAGGTGAGATACATAGATCGGGGGGAGAGAAAGAGAGAGAGAGAGAGAGAGAGAGAGATTTGTACCCACAGTAACCGTTCTGTACATGCAATAACATCCCTAAGTTCGAGTAACTAATGAGCAGGTACCTTACCAAATCACAACCTCTCAAAAAATTAATTAATTGTGATAACGTAGAAGCGGAGAGACCATGCCGAAATTTAAAAAAAATATTTAATAATTATATTTGCCTCATTTACGTTAACGTCAAAATTCAACCGACAACAATGCAGATAATTAAGGAAACACTCAAATGTTTAAACCATAATATACTATTAGTTATCATTCACGGCCATCTTGCTTATGGCATTATGATCTGCGATACTTTTTCATTCACCGGAAATGCTAATTCATTTGTTGTTACATCTGTATCGGCAGAACCTAACTAAAACCGAAATGAGTTTGGTTTACTTGTGTTTATTTGGTTTTTTTCTTAGAAATACCATAACGGTGAGTTCCATTGTACAATTTCGGGGTTTTTACAATGGTGTTGGTCGCAGAGGAAATTAAAAAAACTTGATTTGTTCCAGTACCACCAAAACGAATACGCAGTCATCCACCACAGGTTCGAAATTGTCAGCTACAACTCTTCGTATTATTCTAAAATAACCGGACGTTTGGAACCGTACAACAGGACAATTCGGGCGTTCAGTACTGAGTTTGATTTGTTGATCGATCTTACTGAACCAATTTTGGTAGAATAATTGAACTTTTTTTTATTTGTGCGTTTTGTTTGAATTTGGTGATATTTTCAGTTCCACCTGCAAGTATACAAGTTTTCCAGTAACGCTTACAGGGTTTTTCCGTTATCTCTAGAGGCGGATTATTGTAAGCACCAACAAGAGAATGTTTTTGGGACGCAGGATGTTTTTGAACATTCGAATGTTACTTTATGCCCCATGAGAAAGGTAAAAGGTTTTATATTGCCTTGTACAGTTCTTTAATCGCCATTTCTAAATAATTTGGACTTACTATGGTTCGTCTCAATCTTAGAACTTACAGGGTTCATCTGCAAATCGCCACAACTGGCGATGTTGTTTTGTTAAAATAAGACGAATTGTTTGGGAAAACTCCAAAGCTAAACAAAAGCAAGTCCCTACTTCTTTCTAAGGTTGAGATTTACTATTTACTTTAAATAATTTTCCATTTTGGAATTTTGAGATTTATGTATCTCAAAAAGTAATAAAACATCCTTTCTACTAACTTTCTAACTATAAAAGTTTACGTTAATATTACGGATTCTTTATTACAACAGGGTTTTTATTACATTCGGAAATACAGACCTGACGAAACCAAATTCCCACCACATCTTCCAAATGGAGACTTCAAAATAGTAGCAAAACTAATATACGATTCCCAAGAACTCGTTGAATCACATTGGTACGGTTATGTAAAATCTCTGGAAAGGATTCGATACGAATATTAGGTTTATTTCCCGAAGCTTTGATTAATTTTTAATTAGTTTTTTCCACTGCCGATTCAATGAATTGCATTTACCAAACATTTGGTCATATATGAAAGAGTGATTTAACTCTTCGTTTACTGGTTGTCCGAACGGTAGGTAAGTAAATGTCTACTTACCAATCTAGGGTTGTAAGTGAAGAAGGTAATTTAATATTAAATGTTATTTAAATATTAGTATCGGCTATGGAAAAAATTTTGTACTTACATACCTCAGGAGGTAAGTCAGATTCATTGTGTTCGACACAGTTCTCACTTACTTACCTTGTTATGTAAATAACGAAATGAGCTTAAGGGATAATTTGTCACAAAATATTTTTTGTTTCTGAACAGTTTGTATTAGTTTAAGATTAAACTAATATAAATGTAATTAGTAAATAATTAAATATATTTTAAAATAGCTTGTTTCGTTCATTCTTAGCTGCTTAAAAAAATCACAAATAGTTTGGCCTGCTAATATCCAAAAAAGGCTATTCCACCTATTAATCTTCAAACATGCAAGTAACATTCATTTGTCTAAGAATCATACAAAATTCTAATCCAATTCACGACTAATAAATAATCAAAGTTACATCAAGAAGAAAACGTTTAAAAGTAAAACTATTGCGTTCGCGGAAACGTAATTGAAATCCCTTTATTAAACAATTCTTAAGCAGTAATTAGTGACAGTAATGAAAATTTCCGTTTGCATGCAGTGAAGCGATGACGTCCAATAATAAATTGGTACTTCAAACACATTGTTACTAACCGTTACCGTAATACTTTCACGTTACTTTCTATGATATAATTACCATAACACCTTAAGACCTAAACCACGCGGAATGCACGTCTGAATCAAATTTTTAAAAAACAGGGAAAACATGAAGCAAGGACAGTTTCAACGGGTTTCAAAACGAAAAGGTAATAAATATCGATACCCGCCTAGTTTTCTTATTAAGATACGAATATGCTAAGCATTTAGAAATCACTCAAAGTTAACTCTGCTGCGAGGGAAAGTTAAAGTTATTTCTTGACCCAGTTGATAGCGAATTTGCTTTTAGTTGTGTTAAAGACGTCGCTGATTAAACATCTAATTAGTTGAGTTTTAGTGTTTTTTTTTTGTTATTGTTTTTAGAAAGTGAAATTGTTATTTTAAAAATTCGCTCGCGGTTGTGTACAATACCTCGCAGAATTGTTCTTCACCTACAAATTACCCGAGGTATCGTTTTTATACAGTGTAGACGAATAAACTTCAGTCAGTGAATATATTTATTTTTAAAATTTTTAAGTTAAACAAACTAAATAATTGTATGTGGTTATCAACATAACAATAAAACGTAATTACGAAGTGCTAAATTGATCGTCGATTAAAATAGAGGTTAGATTACTCAAATTGATGTTGTAATCTTTAACTTTAACCAAAGAGCTCTTTGCTTACATTTATTAAACGTTGCAACATTGCCGCTTTCATGCAGGTTTTTCCATTAAAAAAATGTGATTCAAGGCTTACTTGAAATACAGGCGAATTAATGTTAACTAGAGTAACTAGAATCCCCTAGTAAATTGTACAAGAATCTAGCAAGCCCTTTCAATTTAAATGTTCGCGAAATTTTTGGAACATTTTGTAAGAGTTTTAATAAGGAAACTTCCAAATATTAAAGTTTATTTAAAATTTAAAAGGTAATATGTTTCTGAGAATATTTGGTGAACATTTATAAAGATACTCAGGAAATGTTTCCAAGTCTTTTGATTGAAACTAAATTGACAGCGTTAAATGAGCCACCCTGTATATTCATAAAGATTTTGAAATTTACTTAAATATTTTACAAATTCTAAATAGAAACAATAAACTACTAAATTATTTTATTTTATTTAACAAAGAAATGTTACGGGGGCGTATTTTTATGTTATCTACCTAGCCATGAAAAAAGACACGTATAACATTAACAACCCTTTATTTTTATACGTAACTTCCTTCAACACTTATTCCATCTTTTTCCAACTGTCCCCTCTGAAAAAATTCCTTCGGCAACTCTGCAAAATATTGTTCATCAGCTTCTTTGAGTGCTTCATCAGATGCAAAACGTTTTCCCCTGAGATCCTTTTTTAAGTTTTTGAATACAAAGAACTCTGACGGAGCTTGGTCAAGGCTATAAGGTGGATACCTTAACTCTATGAACCCACAGTCATTGATTATCTGCTGGACTCTGTTTGCCTTATGGACGACGTTCCACTTTAATTTCATTTATTTTGTCAAGCAGTAAACCTTCCCAAATCTCTATAAACTGCATAAATTAAACACAACTTACCACATGTACTTTTAAATGTCACAGCTATTTTTTAATAATTGGTTGGACATCGTCGCTTTTTTGTTTCATGGCTAGGTAGGTAACATAAAAAAACGCCCTCGTATTTGACAAGTAAAATAAAATTATTTACCAAAGTTATATAGGTACCAATATTAATATCAACCAAGTAAGCCACATTGTTAATAAATAAACAGACGAATCACTCAGATTTATTTTTTAATTTTTCAGGGGAACATCAGAGCATTTTGCATAATGAGGGGAATTTTCATAATAGTTGGTGTAATACTTCAAACTATAGGTAAGCTTTTCGTTAAATTTCCACTCATAATTTATAAATTACATGACTAACTCTTAATTACGTAATCAAGAATGATTTCAATCAAATTCTTCTTTTTAAATTTGAAAAAATCGACTTTGAGTTTTGAAATAATTACATGTTTATTCGTAAAACTGTTCCTTTTGCAAGATGGGAGAAATTCGAAACAAATATGAAACAAAAGAAATAACCAAGAACTCAAGAAAGAATAACAGACAGAAATAAACAAAGACTGAAACAAATAAATAAAGACAGAGAGGCAGTAAAAGGAAAAAGGTCAAAAAATATCAAAAACAAAAACCATAAATCAGAAACAACTCCTAGGATTCAACAGAATTTCAAATGAAAAAAAACATTGCCGTGGTTTTTTAAATTCTTTTCAATTTGTAATATTTCGTCCAATAATCAAGTGACACAGAGAAACGGCTGTTTAAACAAAAGGAGCAGTTGCGTCAATGTAAAACAAAAACAAAAACACAAGCGTAATTGTGCAATTGTTCTTTTGTTCAATTGTTTTTAGTTTGTCATTGTATCATCTATCAGTCAGTCATGGTTTAATAAAAAACAAAAAACGAAATAATAAATGAAACAAAATATATCACTGAAACTAGCATTTTTTGGGACAAATTCGGCCATATTTGATTTTCAGCACGGCTATACAAAGCAATTTTAATGAAAAAATGAAATTTTTCAAAAACTCTTCAACTCGCCCATAGCGTTCTGACCTTAAACTTAACAACTATGCCTTTTCAACTATTACATATTTATTAAAAAATTATGCAGGAATGCAAGTGACTAAACCTTTTGTCTTTTGTTTTTTTCCTAATTGCAACAATGAAGATAACCTTGATTATGTCTGTTACAGCAACCCATTCACTTATTATCCCCGATGAGGTTCCGTCGCTTCTTTCTGTAATTTATTCGAACATACCAACGATTAAAAAAGGTAAGTAAAAATTTAAATAATTTTTTTAAATTAACAAAAAAAATTTCAGGAACCGACTCGCGTTTCGGCTGGGGCTTCAGATTAGGGAACAGGGCCGATTTTCAGGTTTTAACGGAGCTGGGTCCACAAACTTACACGCAACCCATTAGGCAAATACCTAACCCCAACGCTAGCAGTAAAAGGCACGTTGCTAATAACCTTCGTAACATTTTATACGCGCAGCAACAGTACAACAGAAATAAACAAGTGAGTCACACTTCTATATTTAATAATTAAAAATTTAATAATACATAATGGTAATAATCTCGGTGGTATGAAGAAGCAGCAAGATGGCCTTGTACATTAAATGCCGCGCGTTCGAACCTGGCCGGAGTTAGGTGGAAGAAATCAGAATTTGTTTCGAGTAAAACAGTAGGTGTCGGCTTTATTTAACACAATAAATTTCAAGGTTCGTTAAAAATCTAATCGCGCAGTGTTGTAGCGACCATAGCAGTCGACGTGCTACCGCAATCGTAGGTCTTGCCCAATAAATACTCGAACACTAATAATAATGGTTAAGTGAAAGGGCCTGTAGGTAATCTGGGAGCCTTCTGACGCGAGTGACTGAGCACTGGGTTCTGTGCCAACTCCTGGGAGATTAGAAGAAGGTCTTCCAGATGGAACAACTGTCCCTAATGGGCAATAATAATAATAAAATTGTTCATGCTCAATAATAAAATAAACCCGTGATCTGGAAACCTTTCAAATCGAATGCTATGGTACTGCAGTAGTAGGTTTATAGGATATACTTGTGCAACAGTACAAGATTAACAACAAACTCATCAGCTAAGAAGCCTGACCCATCTCCGGAATTAACGATTTTCTATATAATGGATAAATAATAAAAATATCAATGATATTTCGAGTATACTATATTAACAACAAACCTTTAAAACGGGCTGCTATAACCTTGTCCCATATCTAAAGTGAACGAAGAATGCCTTCTCTAAGAGGCCATCCGTGATCCACTTCAGTTTAAAATCCAAATCTAATTAATTAGGGGTCATTTGTACCTACTCAAAGTTCAAACCTAAGTCAAACTAATCAACCAAAAACTACCACGGCAACCTAATGTTAACAAAGAAAATTTTCAGTTCTAAATTTAAAGCTCGTGGTTGGTGGGTTAATTAAATGTTCACCTATCAACCATAAGCATATAAGTGCGAATCTCAGTAGCGAATTTTTGAATGTTGAAGCGACCGTGATTCGAATCTTGTCAGATGGCTAATGATGGCTGATTTAAATTTCCTTTTTAACAGATTTCCAACACAAAAGGAGGAAAATGGATAGACGAATGGAGCCAAAGTGTCATAAATGGTCAAAAACCAGCAGAGCAGGTGGTTAAACCAGATCTGGGAATTGGAGAAATCGATGCCAAATCTGTTATTCCTGATGATGCAACCCTAATGTTGCAAGAGTTGTACAAAAGGGCCGTCGAAGGACAGAAGAGGGAAAAACAAAAGGAAGAACAACAAAATAAAGCCGGAAAACAAAACAAAACAGAACAAGAGAAGGAAGAGAAAAGTACGACTGTAAAACCCAAAACAACAACGTCTGCTAAGGATGCGCTGGATAATGTCGATATATACGAAGAGAAGTGACGGGGCTAACTTGATTTTATGCATTTCCACAGTGTGCCATGGTGGTTGGAGTTTTTAGGTACACAGCCCAAGTAATGGAGGAATGGTTTATTTTTTTGACCATCGGAGCACAACGACTGCCGTTATTATTTAAACAGTAACTTCCTAAATATTTAATTAGTAACAATCAGTTCTTGCCATAGTTTTTACCAGTGCTGATAATTGTACGGATTAGTCATAAGTTCACATAAGTTTTATTATTTTGATTTTTGTACATAATACATGTATTTACATCAATTTAGAAAGATCGTTGTGATAAATTAATCGATACAGACATTTAGTATTAAAGAACTTTGATTATACATGCACCTTAAAGAGCATTGTACACTTATATTTTTGTTATTTTAATGTATTCCTTTATTTTTCCGTGCTGGCTAGTTCAAAAACGTGCTGAAGAAACGAAACTCGACATTAAATTAATTTGGGAAAAATTAACACCCCACATGTTATACAGTGACGGGCAAAAAGTTCGCAACATATGGGAAATTTTTTTATTATTAGAGTATCGAAAAATCTTTTATGGGGGATGGGTTCTGCATATCCGGTAACCTAAAAATTGAATTTGAGGTATGTCACGTCACCACTGGTATGGCGGTAAATTTAAAAAAATCACCGTGAATTCGTAAAAAGTGGGGCTAGATGACAAAATATCGAAGCAAATTATTTAAAAAAGTGGCTTAGAATTTAATTTTAGGCCCATGTGCAAAATTTCAAGCATTTATTTAAAACAATTGAAAATCGCAATTTTTTGTAAATATTTTTGTATTAATTTACAAATACCCAATTTTTTATTTTTTTATTTTAGAAAGCTTGACTGAAGAGAAACCTATGTATATGGATAACAGTGGAAAAACTTTTTCCATGATTGACAGGCCTAAATCTAAAAAACAGGTTTTAGAGCGCTCACTGTTGCAATGGTTTGTATCTAGCAGCTGTATAAAATTTTTACGAATATTTTTACGCTGGAACACTTATAAAAGCTAAATTTTCTTAGTTGTGGTCAAAGTTCATAAATTTATAAAATAAGGGAGAATAAAATAGCCAACAAACTAAAAACTACCTTTTTGATGTAATTTTCTTTTTCTTTTTCTTTCTATGATATTTAAGGGAGGTGTATTCACGGTTAGCGATGAAACTTGACTATTAGCGAGAAAATTGATCTTTTCTAAGTGTTCTGAAATAAAAATATTTATAAAATTTTAAAACAGCTGTTAGATACAAACCATTGCAGCAGTGAGCGTCCTAGCGAAAACCTGTTTTTTAGATTTAGGCCTGTAAATGGTGGAAAAAACAAGAAAGTTTTTCCACTGTTACCCATATTCATAGGTTCCACTTCAATCAAGCTATTTAAAATTAAAAAATTGGGTATTTGTAAAATAATACAAAAATATGTATTTACAAAAAAATGCGATTTTCAATTGTTTTAAATAAATGCATATGGGCATAAAATTAAATTCCAAGCAACTTTTTCAAATAATTTTCTTCGATATTTTGTCATCTAATCCCACTTTCTCCAACTTCACGCTGAATTTTTTAAATTTTCCGCCATACCAGTGGTCACGTGACATACCTCAAATTCAATTTTTAGGTTCCGAACATGCAGAACCCATCCCTCATAAAAAAAATTTCGATACTCTAATAATAAAAAATTTTCCCATATGTTGCTAACTTTTTGCCGGTCACTGTATCGTTGACCAAACCATGGATGTGGTTGCAAAAACGAAAACCTTAGACTTGCCGATTATTAATTCAAATAGACAAATTTGAAAGTTTTGAGCATGCAAATGCAAAAAAACCCCAAATTCAAAATTAACGAAAAAAACCCAATAAAAATATACCACGATTACAACGAAAACAAATCAAGTAACATTGATCTCCTCTTCGCTGTCGTTAGTAGAGCCCTCGTAATCCATGTTTTCGTAAGTTTGATAATTTGGCGTAATTATACAGTGCCTTAGATTTCCGGTCGTGCTCCCTTTCTCGTCGCCAGATGACCTCTGACGATCTAAAGGCGAGTTTACCGGAGAAATATCGGGGACGTCGCTAAGATCAAGTTTAGGTTTGTCGTCGGTAGCGTCACTTAAATCCGGATGGGGATTATTTTTGTTGGGAAGAGTTTGTTCCCGTACTCCACCCGTTGCTAGTAATTCCCTTTTTTTTGAGTTTCGCCATTTCATACGACGATTTTGGAACCATATTTTAACCTGAAACACATTGAATTCGTCAATTACAGATTAATTTAATTCGAGGGTAATTTCTGCTGTTAATGTGGGACATTCGATACGGTTATGCTAATTTGGTAATCACCTCCCCCCCCCCCCAGAATTTATTAATAAACTTCGTCTTACCCAGATTTCGTCCCTATTACGCGTCAATAAGTGTGGTAACATCAGTCACAAATTTATTGAATATACAGGGTGTTATTTAATGTCATGCAGATATTTCAGGGGGTGATAGTACTCAACAAAATAAGAAAAAAATGTTAATATACACATGATCAAAAACGCGCCATTTTCGATATACAGGGTGGCGAAGTTTCAATTTTTTCAAGACCCACATATACCCCAAAAAAATTTGGCCCAATTGAAAAATATTTAGGTATCCCGCAAGGCGCCTAAAGTTTATAATTTTCTTCAAAAAATTAGATGTTTCCATATTTTTTTTTATAATGAAGAACGAAGTGATTTGTTTTTCCAAGTTGACAAATTTTAACAATAGGATGTGAAATAAAAATATAAAAAAAAGTATTACTCTAAGGCAACATTTAGGTCTCCCGCAGTTGGCCTAAAGTTGAGTAATTTTAACAAATTTAGCTTATTCTCGTAGTCCATGTAAATTAGTATCTGTTGGGGGGAACGACAAATCTAACAAAATATAACAATTGTTTCTTTCAAGTCTCAAATATCTTTAATATGATCTGAAAGAAAACTGAGAAGAAAGCATAAGTAGGCGGTGCTTAAGTCGCAGCGAAGGTCGCACCACGCAGGTGGCGTGAGCTGTTCCATTTTTTACCAAGATTTTCCGTGAAAGAATAAAATCTCGCGAAGCCGCAAGCTCGACACGTACGTCAGAACTAATGGCTCTTTACTTTGACGGGAGAAAAGATTATATAATAACCAAAGAAGTTGTAGTTGGTAAATCTGTGCGAAAAATTGTTGAAGAAGAACATATACCTTTAGTTTGAGGAACCAGACTCTAAGTATTTCGGGCATGTAGCTCCTGTAAATGGCGCTGGAAAAGAAATTTTAACTACGAATACTAAAATATATGAAAGAAAGTACAGGAGCATCAGATGGAGTCATTAAACTATTTGAAAAGTCCTTACAACGCCCACTATAAGCAGTTGTTTGTTTATTGTATTTGAACGAATTACCACTTAGAAAAGTGATGGGTGCCCTTGATGGTCCAACTACTGGACCTCGTTCTTTCAGTGGACCCATTGGATAAAGGTTAGCAAATTGCCAGGACCTCTCAGGAATCGGTTTCAAATAAATAGAAAGTGTGTTACCCTCTGCTGTTGATGTCAAAGAGTTAAGTACTGATCAAAAATACCTGTATGACATATCACAAGCTGTAACTAAAGGTGTGTGCACGCAAGAGTTGGCTAGAAGAAACCCAGGCAACATCTCGCACGCAAGATGGCTTACGATGGCGAACAGAATCATGCGTTTATACATAGCATCAGATGATCCGAGTCCACAGCTAAATAATGCGTTGTATAAACGCATGATTCTGTTTGCCATTGTAAGCCATCTTGCGTGCGAGATGTTGCCTGGATTTCTTCTAGCCAACTCTTGCGTACACACACCTGTAGTTACAGCTTGTGATATGACATACAGTTGAAACCTCTTAGAACGAGTACCGCATATAACGAGATTCCGCTTATAACGACAATTTTACAGACTCTTGATTGATTTGCCATTAACCCCTATTTAGTTTTAATCGTTTACTACGAGACCTCATACAGCGAGAATTCGCTTATTACGGCTTCTATTTTTGCACGAAATCCTGTTACAGCGAGATAAATCACTACTGTATTATATTATTATATTATATTATTCTAAGAAAGTCTGCCAAAAATGTGTCAGCTAAGCGTTATCAAAGCTATTAGCCACCTCGAGACCGGAAACCCTAAATAAAGCATTAAAATGATCCAAGTTTGCAACAGTTTCAAGTTTCATAATAACTACCTACTAATATCCTCTACGTATTAATTTCAATTTTTATTGTTGTATTTAGTACAATTACAAGAGAGATATCAAAAATAAAATTAAATTTCCAAAAAGCACTAGTTTTCCTTTTTACAATCAGTGGTGAAGAGGGGGCGCGCGCCCACCCTGAAATGGTCTAGTTTCGCCCCTGTAACTAACCTATTAACTATTTGTGTTGTTGTATTGTGTTATTCTGAAATGTTTAAATGCCGTCGTATCTTAAAAGATGTTTGTGTTCTGTTTTACACCATATGTGTTTGTATTATGATAAAATAAATTTAAAAATAACGAAAAACTGTTATAACGAGATACCGGATATAACGAGATTTTTTTTTATTCCCTTCAGTGCTCGTTATAACCGGATTCTACTGTACATGTATTTTTGGTCAGTACCATCACAACCAATAGCTTTAATGGTTTTCCCATCAACAGTACTTTCTTCCATATAGTTAAAATTTCTTTTCCAGTGCCATTTACAGGAGATACATGCCCGAAATACTTAGAGTCTGGTTCGTCAACTAAAGATGTATGTTCTTCTTCAACAGTTTTTCGTACAGATTTACCAGCTACAACTTCTTTGGTTATTGTATAATCTTTTCTTCCGTCAAAGTAAAGAGCCATTAGTGCTGACGTAGGTACGTGTCGAGCTTGCGGCCTCGCGAGATTTTATTCTTTCACAGAAAATCTTGGAAAAAATGGAACAGCTCACGCCACCTGCGTGGTGCGACCTTCGCTGCGACTAAGCACCGCCTACTTATGCTTTCTTCTCAGTTTTCTTTCAGATCATATTAAAGATATTTGAGACTTGAAAGAAACAATTGTTATATTTTGTTAGATTTGTCGTTCCCAGCACCAGATACTAATTTACATGGACTACGAGAATAAGCTAAATTTGTTAAAATTACTCAACTTTAGGCCAACTGCGGGAGACCTAAATGTTGCCTTAGAGTAATAATTTTTTTAATATTTTTATTTCACATCCTATTGCTACAATTTTTCAACTTAGAAAAACAAATCACTTCGTCCTTCATTATAAAAAAAAATATGGAAGCATCTAATTTTTTGAAGAAAATTATAAACTTTAGGCGTCTTGCGGGAGACCTAAATTTTTTTCAATTAGGCCAAATTTTTTTGGGGTATATGTGGGTCTATAGAGACAACTTTTTATCAACTTGAAATTTTGAATTTCCAAAAAAAGCTTTTTTTCGATACACCCTAATGTGTATAAGGGTGTTTGGTTCACCGACGTATATCTGAAAGGAGGTGGTAGGTGAGTTGGTTTGGAACTTATTTAACCATATATATCATTATACAAAGTGTCACGGTTTCTAAGATATAGCCAACTTAGTGATTTAACTTAATTAGACGATTTTTGCATGTACAGTGAATGAAATGATTTTATTTGGTAGAATAGATAACAAAGACTTGAAATAAAAGTTACAAGGAATTAAAAACTTACAATAGTGTCTAATTAAAATTTATAGTAGCAAAAATCGTATAATTTAGTTAAATCACTAAGTTGGCCATACCTTAGAAACCATGACACTTTGTATAACAGTATTTTTGGTTAAATAAGTTCTAAACCGACTCACCTACCACCTCCTTTCGAATATACGTCGGTGAACCAAACACCCTGTATACACATTTTCTTCTTATTTTGCCGAGTACTATCACACCCTGAAATATCTGCATGACATTAATTTACACCTTGTATTTTTAATACAAAGTTCAGGGTTTTATAAACGTAGCTTTGCAAGTGTAAAATTGGAAAAAAGTGTCGAAATTCTTGTTGTTTAGTTAATTATATGGTACTCGACATAGGTCATTAGCACCCGACCGTCGATGAATCCTATAAATCAGCCTGTGGTTGAGGTTACGACTGGCGATTTAATTCAATCTATGGAACTCATGGATCTTTAATCTTGACTGTAACAGCCACTACCAAACGCGTGGGGGGCAGACCCTCTTATTCATAAATGTTAATTTTGTCTATTGTAACTGTTCAATTACTCTTTGCGTGAAACAATTTTTTTCCTAACAAAAAAAATAAACAAATACGGAGTTTGCAGAATTTTTATTAATATTATGGAGCAAATTTTGAATTTCGCAGAGTTTTAATTTGATTGGTTAAAAACCGAACATTTTCTAAAACGAATACTTTTTTTGCTCGTCAACTACTGTTTAACGACGTAAAAACTGACAATCTACCGATATATGTTTTTGTATTTATTCAGAGGCAATTCACATCCCAAGGGTTTAATTCCAATTAGAGCAAATTTTTCCCAAAACCAACAAGCTGAGACAAGAAGCTTCCTCATCAGATTCGCGTTTTCAAGATTTATTAATTGTTATCAAGAAGAAGACTTAATTTAAAAATGTCTTAATCGCAACCACTTTAAATCAGTTTAAAGAATTCAAAGCCAAGCTCTCTTTAAACTGAGATAAAAATAAACAAATTGCTAGTCAACTGTTTTTAAAATAAGTAAATAACTGACACTCTAAAGAATCTCGTTGCTTTTATTTTGTTTTGTTTTCGAAATTCATTGTAATAAAGGGGAATATTTAATTGAAAAAAAAGCCTTAATCGTAACAGCGGTAAATCAATTCAAGTCCTCTTAAGTGGAGCTAAAATGAAAAACAAATGAATACTCTGCTCATCTATTGCTTTTTAATGGGTAAAAAACTGATAAACTGGAGAATTTTTAGTTTCTTTTTATTGAGATGCAAATGTTTCATACCTAAGCGTTTAATTTCATTTGGAGGTTTTTCCCAAACTATACAGTTAAGATAACTCATCTGAAGGTTTGTGTTTTCAGATTTCCTATTATCAAGCTAAGAATTTGTAATTTGCAAAACCTCCATTTCAGAAAAGGAAAAGACTTGATATTTTCAATTTTTTCTATCCCTACTGTGCCATTCACATAAAAAGCAACAGAACTTTGTGTATCCAAGCTGAGGACCACTTTTAGATCTCCACAAATGTGCCAAGAATACTTCCCATACTGTACAATTGTCAGTAGAAATTTGATATTTTCATAAGACTCTTTCAGGTGTGCTGCATAAGCGGATGACGAATTTCTATTATGAAGCAGGGCGGCTCTCAAACTATAAGACGTCTTCATTCTTCAGGATTGTGTTGCTGTCCTAGTTGATCTAATAAAGAGCCCACATTGTTGCAGTACACTAAGTCATCTTGCATGGAGAAAATATGTTCTAACTCCTGTTGCCGTTGACGGAAAAAGCATACTTTAGTTCCTTTTTCAATGAGGTTCCAGCCTTTCAGTCTTGAAGCCAACAATTCGGCCTGCATTTTAGATAAATTTAGATCACGAACCAGATCATTGAGTTCTGACTGACTAATCTTGTGAGTTGCTGAGAGACACTAGGGAAGCTGGGTCCTTTTCATCGTCACCACTTCTTACTGGATCAGTCTGGAACTCTTCACCACCAACATGTTCTTCTTACTCCAAACTCCATTTTTAATGTAATAAAAATATATTTTTTACACGATTCGTCAATTTGACATGTTTACTGATTTAATTATGACAATAGTAAATAATGCTTACAAATTACTGATCGGTAAGCATTCACTTACCGATCGGGAAGCGGTAAGTAATAAAATATGAAAATTTGAGTTTTTTTTGTCATTTTAAATAGTGGGATTTTTAGATAATTTTACAGTTATCACACAATTATTGTCACTTTGACATGAACAAATTTAGATTCATTTAATTTGGTTATTGCATGGATCATGCAAAAATTGTATTAAGCATCACGGGCGTAGGTGCTACCGGTCTCGGGTAAAAAATGGAGACCTCCGCTACGCGTCGGTCTCCACACATTTACCCTCGACCGGTAAAACGCACCTACCGCCCTTGATACTTAAATAACTATATAAAACAATGCGCATTTTTTACATTTACTATGCGACAGCTTATTTGAATGATGCAACTCGATTTTTACATTTGTTTATTCGTTGTCATGAAAGTGGAGACATAAGTTCGAACTTACCTCTCTGGCGATGTAAGTAAAGTGCTTAACTTAACAGGTAATACCAAATTGTTATACCTATCAATAATTATTAAAAATAGCCCACGCTATGCTTTAACCACAATTGTTTACACTCGACAGAGTAAATCGTACTTACTTCCCTTAATGCGTAAATAACATAAATATAACTATTAATTATTAATTATTGATAATAATTTAGCTGTAACTTATTACACAGATTTTAATTTTGTTCAGATTGCTATAGTATAATCAAACACTCAATGGCTTTATCAGAAATTCACCAAATATATGGTTTACTTAAAGCACAATTGAAACCTTCTTTAAGTTTGCGTTGTTAACCATGTTTGTTCGCAACTGAATTATTTCATTTGGCTATCAGATGTGATCGTACGACTTTACTAATTTATCTAACTACTCGAGGCTTCTACAAGTTGCGGAAACATAACATCTGAATCGTTATCTCTTTAAGGGTTTGATTATAGAAAAAAAGGCATTAAAATCATTTGGGATGCCAATCAGTAAAGAGAAGACAGTAGCGATGGTAGTAAGTAGAGGAAGAAAACAGGTTGAAATTAAACTAGATAGCGAACAGATTAAGCAACAAGAAGACTTTAAATATCTGGGATCGATGTTAAGTAGCAGAAGTAGTATAGAAGCTGAAATTAACTGTAGGTTGAATACAGCGGCAATACTTTACTATACCATTAACAAGGTAATTCTTTCCAAGAAGGAAATATCACAGAAAACTAAATTAAAAGTTTATAATACCATTATAAGTGCTATATGGTAGCGAACCTTGGACTATCAGTGAACGGCAACGCCAACGTTTGCAGGCCTGCGAAATGCGCTTCTTCCGGAGAATAGCGGGTGTCACAAAATAGAAAGGTCTGAGAAACTGTGATATAAGAGTAAAGTTAGGAATCAGGTCAATTAGAGAAGAGTTAAACACTAAACATCTGGGATGGTTTGGGAATGTTGGCAGGATAGCCAATGAGAGAGTGGTTAAAAAGATATGGAACGTCAGACCTACAGCACCCTACAGGTACAAGACCCAGGAGAAGACCTATAAGCTCATGGAATAATGGGGTAGCGAGGATATTTGAAGGTAATAACATGGAATAGTGCAGTGGACCTCACAAACGATAGACTAAAGTTGGGAAAACTGTGTAAGGTGACAGTGCTTGAGTATAGTAGTGTAGTGTAATGCCTCGACACCGTTTAATGTGGTAAAAGAGGTGGCTGTCTACGAGAGAGGTTATAGAAAAGCAGCATCCATTAAACTTAGATATTTAAGTGACGTCTCAAATCCCGGAGAAGCAAAGTTTTCAACCCAAAACGTTTACGTTTCTGTTTGAAAATATGAGTTGGAAATTAAATAAAAAAGGGTGGGACACGGCATAGTTCTCAGTACCATGAACCAAGAGCAATAGAATGTATAGCTTAAGATCTTTGGGATTGATCAAGGGTCCCTATGTAGATCCTAACGCTGAACTGACGAAGTAGGTAGTTAATATCGTCGTATATCCTGTAGTTCCATCAAAGAGCATAGGCCGTCCGAAAGACGTGTCAATGACAATTTAAAGTTTAGTAATAAGGCCTTGCACTAAAATATCCACTTCCACTTCACTACATGTTTTAACATTATAACTTAAACTTTTAAAAACTTTTTAACAATTTACTTTAAAGGGGGTTGAGTTGTTCTTGCCTGCATACTAATTCTGCAAAATTTTTCCATCTCTCCTTGTTCTTCGCTAATTCCTTTACTTGGTGTAGTTAATGTACTCGTCTAAAAAGCAATAGTGTAGCGTTCAAACCCAAGTTGGATGATCAGTAGATGATCTAGCCACTCATTGAAAATAAATCAGAACCGAAACAAGATAGACAGTAGAAAAACACACAAGGTAGGAGGTTGGCGAAGCCATGCTGTTTATCACATCGTCCTGTAGGTTCATCAAAGTTATTTCTTCTTCTTCTTGTTATAGTTGCTTCACTGGAGCGTAGGGCACCATTTGCTATAACGTAAGCTTCAGTCATGGTTGTGGCTGAGTTGGTTCAGCGTGCATCTGGGTTCGAACCCCAGGGCCGCACATACACCGAAAGCACCTAACCGCTTCCCTCGGAAGGCAATGGCAAAACACCTAGGTATTTCTGCCTAGTAAGTCTTTTCTGAACAATAATAGTGCCCATACATAAAAAAGGGGACCGTAGCCTATGCTATAATTATAGAGGGGTCTGTTAGTTGAGTATCCCAAGTAAAATATACGAGAAAATTCTAGAAAAAAAGACTACAGAAGGAGGTGGAAAGTACAATCAACGAAAATCAATGCGTTTTTAGAGTTGGGCGAAGTACATAAGATTTTATATTCTGCGTGAGACAACTAAGTGAAGATAAACTAAACCACAACGGATATATGTATGATTATTTCATTGACATGGAAACAACTTTTGATAGTGAAGATAGGAATGTAATATGGAAGGAACTTGAAGAAAGAAAAGTAGATGGACAATTCAGAGAGGCAATAAAAAGTATGTATGTCACAACAAGTAACATAGTAAGAACACAAAACAATGCTCAAGAGAATCCATAATAACAAAAGGGGTTAGGCAAGGAGGAGTTATCAGCATACTATTATTTATTTTAGTCATGGACAGGATATCAAGAAAATGTGAAGAAATAATAAAGGGCATAAGAGTAGGAGTTCGTAGGTTAGAAACGGTTACGGTGACGACTTGATAATCCTAACTTAAAATGAAAAATCTTTGTAGACTAGTATAGGAATATGAAGCGAAGAGATACAAAATACTGGGATGAGAATTAATATTAGAAAGACAGAAGTAATGAAAATGTCAACGAACGATCAAGAACTTAGCATACAACTTGGTAGTTAGTAGTCATATAAAACAAGTTGAGAATTTTAAATATCTAGGATTTACCTATAATCAATAACAGCGAAAGTATAGAACCGCAAATAAATAATAGAATTGGGACAAAGATTGGAATATATAAATCCGTGTTCACACCAGCCTTAATATATGGATGAGAATCTAGGGTGTTAACAGCTAGACAAAAATCTAAACTTCAAGCCTGAAAAATACGAATTTAACGTAGAATAGAGGAAGTTACAAGAATGGATCGAATCAAAAATGAAGACGTCAGGACATTGAAAGTGCAACCATTACTTACATTGATAGAGAAAACCCAAATGCGCTGGTTTGGCCACCTGGTAAGGATGATGGACAACGGAATCGTAAAGAAAATATGGGAGATGGGTACGGACTACACAAGACGTACGGGAAGACCAAGAAGTACTTGGAATAAGAAAATGGAGAAGATGCTGGAAAGAAGAAGAATAACCTGTACAAGAACAAAGGAGATGGCCAAGAACAGAAAGCATTTGAGGCAATTGTACGAAGGCCAACCTTACGAGAGCCATGCCTCGACACTGAAAAGTAGAAAAGGACTCAATTCTGGAAGTCTTTTCTGGAGTAGAAGTGCAAGCCCTTCAGTGGTTCGGAGCCCACGTAAAGCTGTAGATCCCCTGTGTCTGAAGATTTACTTGACACGCGCACTACAGACATATGCAGAGAAGACCGGCAACGCCACCCTTTAAAGGGTACGCCACTTCAAAAAGATGCTTCCGGTGGTAACAGCAGAATAGACAGTCTTACCAGATCCAGTGTCAATGGTTTCATCAAAGCGACTTAGGTAGTCTTAACTCTCTCTATGTTGCTCGCCATACATTCTCATAAGTTGTTACAGCCATTACCTGTAGTTTAACCTTCTACACATCCTTAGTAATCTATACATTTTCTTTAAAAAATCCTTCTGTAACATGTATTTGCCCCTCGAAGTGGCCTATGCTATTTGGCTTGCTTCTACCAAATTTAGAAAAAGCTCACTAACGCTGAAGCTCTAGAGAGGTTTCTTTTAGAAAACAAAACTGACGAATCAGAGCTCTGAGTGAGTAGAGTTAGTGCGTTAAGCAGATGATTACCATACTTGTAAAGTGTTCATTTCTTAACGCTATGGGTGCTTCTCCTCCTTCGATAGGCAAGGTTAACCTCTTACCCAGCATACGTGCTATGATGGCTCATACAACTTAACCTACTACAGTAACCGTTCTGTACAAGCAACAACATCCCATAAGTTCGAGTAACTGATAAGAAGATACTTTACGAAATCAAAACCTCTCAAAAGTTAATGAATTGTGGTAATGTAGAAGCAGAGAGGCCGAAATGAGTTTAGTTTACTTGTGTTTATTTGTTTTGTTTTCTTTTTTTGTTAGAAACACCATAACGGTGAGTTCCAATGTACAATTTCATTGTTTTAGGGTGACGTTTTTGTAATGGTGTTGCTCGTAGAGGAAATTTTAAAAACTTGATTTGTTCCAGTACCACCAAAACGAATATGCATTTTTTTATTTGTGCGTTTTGTTTGAATTTTATGATACTTTCAGTTCCACCTGCAAGTGTACAAGTTTTACAGTAACGCTTACAGGGTTTTTCCGTTGTTTCTACGGGCGAATTATTGTAAGCACCAGCAAGAGATTGTTTTTGGGACGCAGGATGTTTTTTAACATTCGAATGTTACTTTATGCCCCATGAGAAAGGTAAAGGGTTTTATGTAGCCTTGTACAGTTCTTTAGTCGCCATTTCTAAATAATTTGGACTTACTATGGTGCGTCTCAATTTTAAAACTTACAGGGTTCATAGTAAGTAGCGTTGCATATGGCACTTAGTGGTATCTGCAAATTGCCACATAATAAACGAAAAGGTAATAAATATCGATACCCGCCTAGTTTTCTTATTAAGATACGAATATGGTGAGCATTTAGAAATCACTCAAAGTTAACTCTGCTGCGAGGGAATGTTAAAGTTATTTCTTGACCCAGTTGATGGTGAATTTGCTTTTAGTTGTGTTAAAGACGTTGATTAAACATTAGTTGGGTTTTAGTGTTTTTTTTTTTGTTATTGTTTTTGGAAAGTGAAATTGTTATTTTAAAAATTCGCTCGCGGTTGTGTGCAATACCTCGCAGAATTGTTCTTTACCTACAAATTACCCGAGGTATCGTTTTTATAGTGTAGACGAATAAACTTCAGTCAGTGAATATATTTATTTTTTAAATTAAACAAACTAAATAATTGTATGTGGTTATCAACATAACAATAAAAAGTAATTACGAAGTGCTAAATTGATCGTCGATTAAAATAGAGGTTAGATTACTCAAATTGATGTCGTAATATTTTATTAGATATTTATTAAACGTTGCAACATTGCCGCTTTCATTCAGGTTTTTTCATTAAAAAAATGTGATTCGAGGCTAACTTGAACTACAGGCGCATTAATGTTAACTGGAGTAACTAGAATCCCCAAGTAAATTGTACAAGAATTCAACAAGCCTTTTCAATTCATTTTTGGAACATTTTGTAAGAGTTTTAATAAGGAAACTTCCAAATATTAACGTTTCTTTTTCTTCTATTTAAAAGGTACTCCTAATATGTTTTTGAGAATATTTGGTGAACATTTATAAAGTTGCTCAGGAAATGTTTACAAATCTTTTGAATGAAACTAAGTTGGCAGCGTTAAATGAGCCACCCTGTATATTCATAAAGATTTTGGAATTTACTTAAATATTTTACAAATTCTAAATAGAAACAAACTACTAAATTATTTTATTTTATTTAACAAAGAAATGTTACGGGGGCGTATTTTTATGTTATCTACCTAGCCATGAAAAAAGACACGTATAACATTAACAACCCTTTATTTTTATACGTAACTTCCTTCAACACTTATTCCATCTTTTTCCAACTGTCCCCTCTGAAAAAAATCCTTCGGCAACTCTGCAAAATATTGTTCATCAGCTTGTTTGAGTGCTTCATCAGATGCAAAACGCATTCCCCTGAGATCCTTTTTTAAGTTTTTGAATACAAAGAGCTCTGACGGAGCTTGGTCAAGGCTATAAGGTGGATGCCTTAACTCTATGAACCCACAGTCATTGATTATCTCCTGGACTTTGTTTGCTTTATGAACGATGTTCCGCCTTAATTTCACTCATTTTATCAAGAAGTAAACCTTCCCAAATCTCCACAAACCACACAAATTAATCACAACTTAGCACATGTACTTCTAAATGTCACAGCTATTTTTGAATAATTAGTTTGACATCGTCGCTTTTTTGTTTCATGGCTAGGTATGTAACATAAAAATACACGTTCGTATTTGACAAGTAAAATAAAATTGTCCTAAGTTGCTGTACTGCTGTTGCTGTCTTAAATTTTTAACATAACGAAAGATCAACCAAGTAAGCTACGTTGTTAATAAATAAACAGACGAATCACACGCAGGTTTATTTTTTAATTTTTCAGGGAAACATCGAAGCATTCGCATAATGAGGGGAATTTTTATAATTGTTGGTGTAATACTTCAAACTTTAGGTAAGCTTTTCGTTAAATTTCAACTCATAATTTATAAATTACATGACTAGCCCTTAATTACATAATCAAGAATGACATTCAAATTCTTCTTTCTAAACTTGAAAAAATCGACGTTGAACTTTGAAATAATTCCATGTTTGTTCTTGAAACTGTTCCTTTTAAAAAATCGGAGAAATTCGAAAAGAAAATATGAAACAACAGAAATAAACAAGAACTCAAGAAAGAATAACAGACACAAATATACAAAGACTGAAACAAATAAATAAAGGTTGAGAGGCAGAAAAAAAAGATCAAAAAACAAAAAACCATAAATTACAAACAACTCCCAGGATTCAACAGAACAGATGAACAAGAACCATTGCCATGGGTTTTTGAATACTTTTCAATTTGTAACATTTCGTGTAATAATCAAGTGACACGGAGAAGCAATTGTTTAAACAAATGGAGCAGTTGCGTCAATGTAAAATAAAAACAAAAGTGTAATTGTGTAATTGTTCTTTTGTTCAATTGTTTTAAGTTTGTTATTGTATCATCTACCTGTCAGTCATGGTTTAATAAAAACAAAAACCGAAACAACAGATGAAACAAAATATATCACTGAAACTAGCATTTTTTGTGACAAATTCGGCCATATTTGATTTTCAGCACGGCCATACAAAGCAAACGTTTCTTGTATTTTAATGAAAATATAAAATTTTTCAAAAACTCTTCAACTCGCCCCTTCTTACCCGTAACGTTCTGACCTTAAACTTAACCACGACGCCCTTTCAACTGTTACATATTTATTAAAAAATTATGCAGGAATGCAAATGGCTAAAGCTTTTGTCTTTTGTTTTTTTCCTAATTACAACAATGAAGATAACCTTGATTGTGTCTGTTACAGCAACCCATTCACTTATTGTCCCTGAACAGTTTCAGACGATTCTTTCTGTAATTTATGCGAACATACCAACGATTAAAAAAGGTAAGTTTCCTTTATTTAAAAAAAATTAAATAACAATTTTTTTAAATTAATTTAAAAAATTCAGGAACCGACTCGCGTTTCGGCTGGGGCTTCAGATTAGGTAACAGGGCCGATTTTCAGGTTTTAGTGGAGCTGGGTCCGCAAACTTACACGCAACCCATTAGGCAAATACCTAACCCCAACGCCAGCAGTAAAAGGAACGTTGCTAATAACCTTCGTAACATTTTATACGCGCAGCAACAGCACAGAAATAAACAAGTGAGTCATACTTCTATAAGTACTTAATAATTAAAAATTTAATAATACATAATAGTAATAATCTCGGTGGTATGAAGAAGCAGCAAAGATGGCCTTGTACATCAAAGGTCGCGCGTTCGAGCCTGGCCGGAGTTAGGTGGAAGGAATCAGATTTTTTTTCGATTGTGAAGTAAAACAGTAGGTGCCGTGCCAGAGCGATATTTAACACAATAAATCACAATAAAGGTTCGGTAAAAATCTAACTGCGCAGTGTTATAGCGACCATGGCAGTCGACATGCTACCGCAAGCCTAGGTCGTGCCCACTAAGTACACAAATAATAATAATAATGGTAAATTGAAAGGACCTGTAGGTAATCTGGGAGCCTTCTAACGTGAATGACTGGGTGCTGGGTTCTGTGCCATCTCCGGGGAGATTAGAAGAAGGTCACCTAGATACAACAATCGTCACTAATGAATAATAATAATAATAAAATTGTCCACACTTGTACAAAAGTATAACAATAATAAAACAAACCCATGATCTGGAAACCTTTCAAATGGGATGCCATGGTACTGTGGTACTGTAGGTTTATACTATCCCCGGAGTGAGCGCAAGAAGGCTTCCCAAACAGAACACCTCTCCTTAATGAATGAATAGCAATAATAATAATAACAATGTCCATACTTGAACAATAGTACAAGATTAACAACAAACCAATCATCTAGGAAGCCTTAAAAAGGGGTACCATGGTGCTATAGTTTTATCCCATCTCCAGAATTAAAGATTTCCTAGATAATGGATAAATAATAAAAATAATAATGACATTTTGAGCATACAATATTAAGAACAAACTCGTGATCTGCGAACCTTTTAAACGGGGTGCTATAGCCTTGTCCCATGTCCAAAGTGAAAGAAGAATGCCTTCTCTAAGAGGCCATCCGTGCTTCACTTCAGTTTAAAATCCAAATCTAATTAATTAGGGGCCATTTGTACCTACTTAAAATTCAAACCTAAGTCGAACTAATCAACCAAAAACTACCACGGCAAGCTAATGCTGACAAAGGAAATTTCTAGTTTAAACCAAGGTTAAAACTTAGAAACGAACCGTGCAAATGGCAAGTCTAAATTTAAACCTCATGGTTGCTGGGCGAATTAAATGTTCACCTTGCAACCACAAGGATACAAGTGCGAATCTCAGTCGTGAATTTTCGAATGTTGAAGCGACGGTGGTTCGAATCTTGTAAGATGGTTAATTGAAATTCCCTTTTTAACAGATTTCCAACACAAAAGGAGGAAAATGGATAGACGAATGTAGCCAAAGCGTCATAGATGGTCAAAAACCAGCAGAGGAGGTGATCAAACCAGGTCTGGGAATTGGAGAAATCAATGCCAAATCTGTCATTCCTGATGATGCAAATCTAATGTTGCAAGAGTTGTACAAAAGGGCCATCGAAGGACAGAAGAGGGAGAAACAAAAGAAAGAACAACAAAACAAAACAGAACAAGAGAAAGAAGAGAAAAGTACGACTGTAAAACCCAAAACAACAACTTCTGCTAAGGATGCGCTGGATAATGTTGATATATACGAAGAGAAGTGACGGGGCTAACTTGATTTTGTACATTTCCACAGTGTGCCTTGGTGGTTGGAGTTTTTAAGTATACAGGCCAAATAATGGAGGGACGGTTTATTTTTTTGATTATCGGAGCACAACGACTGCTGTTATTATTTAAACAGTAACTTCCTAAATATTTAATTAGTAAAAATCTGTTCTTGTCATAGTTTTTACCAGTGCTGATAATTGTACGGATTAGTCATAAGTTCACATAAGTTTTATTATTTTGATTTTTGTACATAATACATATATTTACATCAATTTAAAAAGAACGTTGTGATAAATCAATCGATACAGACATTTAGTATTAAAGAACTTTGATTGTACATGCACCTTAAAGAGCGTTGTACACTTATTTTTTTGTGATTTTAATGTATTCCTTTATTTTTTCGTGCTGGCAAGTTCAAAAACGTGCTGAAGGAACGAAACTCGACATTAAATTAATTTGGGTAAAATTAAAACCCCACAGGTTATATCGTTGACCAAACCATGTATGGTACCATGGACGTGGTTGGAAAAAACTGAAACCTTAGACTTGCCAATTATTAATTAAAATACACAAATTTGAAAGTTTTGAGCATGCAAAGGCAAAAAACCCCAAATTCAAAATTAACGAAGAAAACCCAATAAATATACCACGATTACAACGAAAACAAATCAAGTAACATTGATCTCCTCTTCGCTGTCGTTAGTAGAGCTCTCGTAATCCATATTTTCGTAAATTTGATAATTTGGCGAAGTTATACAGTGCCTTAAATTCCCGGTCGTGCTCCCTTTCTCGTCGCCAGATGACCTCTGACGTTCTAAAGGCGAGTTTACCGGAGAAATATCGGGGACGTCGCTAAGATCAAGTTTAGGTTTGTCGTCGGTAGCGTCACTTAAATCCGGATGGGGATTGTTTTTGTTGGGAAGAGTTTGTTCCCGTGATCCACCCGCTGCTAGTAATTCCCTTTCTTTTGAGTTTCGCCATTTCATACGACGATTTTGGAACCATATTTTAACCTGAAACACATTGAATTCGTCAATTACAGATTAATTTAATTCGAGGGCAATTTCTGCTGTTAATGTGCGACATTCGATACGGTTATGCTAATCTAGTAATCACCTTCCCCCCCAGGATTAATAAACCTCGTTTTACCCAGATTTTGTCCCTATTACGCGACAATAAGTGTGCTAACATCAGTCACAGATTTATTGAATGTATTTTTAATACAAAACTCAGGGTTTTTTAAAAACGTAGCTTTGCAAGTGTAAAATTGGGAAAAAGTGTCGAAATTCTTGTTGTTTAGGTAATTATATGGTACTCAACATGGGTAATTAGCACCCGACCGTCGATGAATCCTATAAATCAGCCTGTGGTTGTGGTTACGACTGGCGATTTAATTCAATCTCTGGAACTCATCGATCTTTAATCTTGACTGTAACAGCCACTACCAAACGCGTGGGGTGCAAACCCTCTTATTCATAAATGTTAATTTTGTCTGTTGTAACTGTTCAATTACTCTTTGCGCGAAACAATTTGTTTCCTAACAAAAAAAATAAACAAATACGGAGTTTGCAGAATTTTTATTAATATTATGGAGTACACTTTGAATTTCGCAGAATTTTAATCTGATTGGAAGTAAAAACCGAAAATTTTCTAAAAACGAAATTTTTTTTGCCCGTCAACCGTTTTTTTTTTAAACGTAAAAACTAACAATCTACCGATGTACGTTCTTGTTTTTAGTCAGAGGCAAATGTTTCATATGCCAAGGCTTTATTTCCAACAGGAACCAATTTTTCCCAAAACAAACAAGCTGAGGCGCTTCCTCATCAGAATATTCATTTGTTCGGGGTTTACTGCTATCAAGAACAAAACTTTTACTTTAAAAAAGTCTTAATCGTAACCACTTTAAATTAATTTAAAGAATGAAAGGTCAAGGTCTCATTGGTGAAGCTGAATTAAAAAATAAATGAATTGCCAGTCAATTGTTTTTTAAATACGTAAACAGCTGACAATCTAAAGAAGCTCGATGCTTTTATTTCGTTTCGTTTTTATTGACAGGCAAATATTTCATATTACAAGATAACTTCAATTTGGGGATTTTCTTTACAAACCAAACAAGCTGAGGCTTTCCTCATCAGGATGTTTTGTTTTTTCGAGATTCATTGTAATAAAGGGAAATTTCTAATTGAAAAAAAGACTTAATCGTAACAGCGTTACATCAATTCAGATGAAGGAAGACTGAAAATTCTCCAGAACGATGACCAAGTCGTCTTAAGTAATGCTAAAATTAAAAACAAATAAATACTCTGCTCGTCAATTGTTTTTTAAATGCGTAAAAAACTGATAAACTAGAGAATTTTTAGTTTGTTTTTATTGAGAGGCAATTGTTTCCTACCCAAGCGTTTAATTTCATTTGGAAGTTTTTTCCCAAACTATACAGTTAAGGTAACTCATCTGAAGGTTTGTATTTTCAGATGTCCTATTATCAAACTAAGAATTTGTAATTTGCAAAAACTCCATTTCAGAAAAGGGAAAATACTTGAAATTTCCTAATTTTTAATTGTTTGCTATAACGTAACAAATGAAGTTGCAGATTCTGCCTTGGTACTCCGTAGACCCAAAATGTTGAAAATCATAGATAACACTGGTCGACAAAATTTTACTTTTTTATGTTAAATCGATCTGATAGGGTATTTTTTCTGATCATTTCAAATCTGTTTACCAAATTAATCTATAGGGCAGGGTTTTTGGGTAACACACAATTAAAGTTTTGCAAAGTTTGTATTCCGATATAATGTACAATTAACTCATGAAAACGTATTTTTATCTGATTTTCTGCTGTACTTAGCTTAAGGTACGTTTGTTTTTAGAGTCCAGCAATAATCTGCAAGCACTTTTGGGCTCAATTTTCCTTGGTACCTAGCAGTTTTCCATTGTTGCTATATCCTGATGCAAGCGTTCACCATGTTCGTCACTTCACTTTCATCTCCAAGATTTTGTGGAAAGCAATCCAAATACGAATCCAAAAAATGAACTTCCAGAGGCGTACTGCACCCAAAGGAGCTGTCACCAACCAGTTCGTGATAGTTCTCGGCCCACTTGTTTCCTAGGAAGTTTCTCACAACTTTCTGAAATGATCACCATGCAGCTGCCTCAAACTCAATCAGTAGTCGTTCAAACTGCGGATCCTCCATAAGTTCCTTTGTTTGTGGCCCATCATTGATTTTTGCATCACTTATTCTAGGAAACTTGCTCTTCAGGTAAAGGAAACCTACGCTATAACGAACCAAACCAAACCAAGTTTGATATGCAATGGTGGAAGGTACACTTTCTCGGGGTTCACAAGAGGCTGACAAACGACATTTTTCTCTCCAGATATTAGTTTTTGTCTCTTTGGCCACTGATTCTTCACAAAGTGATTTTTTCTATCCCTATACTGTCCCATTCATATAAAAAGCAACAGAACTTTGCGTATCCAAGCTAAAGTCCTGCCACTTTTAGATCTCCACAAATGTGCCAAGAATACTTCTCATACTATATCATTGTCAGTAGAAATTTTATATTTTCATAAGACTCTTTCATGTGTGGCTCGGCCAGCTAGTAAGCAAAGTTACACAATGTCTTGATCATCAGTTTTACATCCAAAGTAGAGCTTAGACGATTTCCGCACTAAGGTGTAATGTTCCTCCTTTGAGACTTGAAAGTCGATTTACCACGCACGTAACTACAATTTACACTTACAGAAAAGAACACTACACTTTTACAGCCCAAAAAATGGAATTAAAGCACGAGACACACTCACAAATGGCAGATACTGACACTCACTATCACTATCACTATATGCCTATATTTATCCACTGCTGGATATAGGATGTAGGCCTTCTCCCTCTCCTTCCATTCGGTTCTATCTGCAGTCGTTGTTATCCATTGTACTCCTGCCGCTTTACTTATATCATTTCGCCATCGGTTGATTGGCCTCCCTACACTTTTTTTTGTAGTACGATGTCTCCATTCTAATACTTTTCTTGTCCATCTCTGGTCACTTGTGCGGGCTATATATCCTGCCCATCGCCATTTCAATTGTGCAGTTCGTTGTATTACATCTATTAACTTTGTTTGTTGCCGTATCCATATGTTTGTTTTTCGGTCTGTATCTGCCGTTCGTGTGCTCTTTGTGCGCGTGCTAGCTTCTGTGCGTTTTTCTTCGTTAAGCTCCAGGTCTCCGCTTCATACGTCAGCGTTTGGAGCACACATTGGTTGTACACTTTAGCTTTCAATGTATTTGGTATATCGGATTTAAGGATATGGTTCAGCTTTCCGGATGCACCCCATGCTAATCTTATTCTTCTTGTTATTTCATTGCTCATGTTGTCTTTGTCTGTTATGCGGATGTCTTCTTGTGTGTTCCTCATTATTTTTGTCTTTGACATATTTATTTTAAGTCCAACTTCTTTCGATCTATCGTTCAGTTCGGTTATCATGTCTTGTAATTATTGGGGATCTTTGCTTAATATTATTACATCGTCCGCGAGTCTGAGGTGGTTCCGATGTATTCCATCTACTTTTATCCCTTTCTCTTCCCAATCCATTGAGCTGAAAATACTCTCCAAAGCTGTGATGAAAAGTTTGGGGGAAATAGTGTCGCTCTGTCGCACTCCTCTTTTTATGGGAATTTCTTGTGTGTCAATGTAGAATTTTACATACATTTTTACGTTGGAATATATGTTTTTAATTAAGTTTATGTATGTATCTACCGTTGATTCTACATTTAGCCAATGCATTTAGGACAGCCCATATATTTCGATAGAGTCAACGACCTTCTCAAAGTCAATGAAGGCCATATACAGATTGAAGTTATATTCATTGCTTTTTTTCTATCATGGTTCTTATAGCTTGTATATGATCGCAGGTGTTGTATCCTGCTCTAAACCCAGCTTGTTCTCGTGGTTGACATTGATCTAATTTATGTATCAGTCTGTTCGTTATTAGGCGTGTAAAGAGTTTGTACATTTGCGACAGGAGACTAATTGGTCTGCAGTTTTCTAATTTCGATATGTTCCCTTTTTTCTGTATAAGTATAACTTCCGCTCTGTGCCATATCTTAGAGATTGTATTCTATTCTATGCATCGGTCTGGACCGGAAGCTTTATTTGGCTTCATCTTTTTCAATGCATTGTTAATTTCAGTTAGCTTACTTCCGGGATGTCTTCCGATCCTATATTTTGGATTTTCTTTTTTCCTTGTTCTTGTTGATTCTCATTTGGTTGTACCTTAGAGTCATATAGTTCTGTATAGTAGTTTGTTATTTCTTCCATAATTTCATCTCTGTTTGTTATGATTCTTCCTTCATTATTTTGTATTTTGATTATTTCTTTCTTTCCCATGCTTAGCTGTTTATTTATAGCTTTTGGTCCAACAATAGAAGGTATAGCTATAGATACTCGACAAGTAGTGCTCAATTGAAGACTGAAGCTTTAGTAACGCATACTATGCAAAACTGCATTTTAAATGGCACATTGTGATTAATTGGTATGCTCCATTTCCGGTGTGAAACCTTACCCTAATGAAAACAAATGAAGTTGTGTATTCTTATCTTAATAAGTCCACATTCCTCTTCTAGTTATAGATAAATAAATGATTCACAGGGGACAACAATTGTATTTATTATTATATTGCACAAATAAAAAAGATCATTTTAACAAGTCAAAAAAACAAACTGTATTAAAACAAATATGTCGGTCGCAAGAAAATGGAACCAATTTTGATCTTAATTTCGAAATCAGCGCACAAAAATACATAAGAATCAGTCGAAGTTCATTTAACAAAATCACTGTCGACCAGTGTAATTAAAGCAACGTAAATCGGGATCAAATCCTTCAATACAAAAGGGACGAAGGATATTTTCACGTTCACCCCCTTCCACCGAATTTTTTCAAACTCGCACACAAAACGAAACATTCTAAAAAATTCAAAATATTAAAAAAGAATTTCAATAAACAGCGTCGAAAACATAAGCACGTTCTTGAGGACTGGATTTGAATTCGAAACCGTGCATTTTCCCGTATAGAGACGTCCCCTTGTTACAGGCCTATCAAAAACATATGTTGCAGATCTAACGCAGTGGTTATTTAGGGGAGAAAGAATCCATTACTATAAGATATGTCATCGATCAGAGAGCTAAACGTCGGCTTTGACTTTTGTTTTATTTAGAAAACGAGCACCCCCTTTCTTCTCGTTGGGGTCGCTCCATATTTAGTCTTGTTTTGCTGTTTGCTTTATTAAAATCGGGTGTTGTTTTTAATTTATCTGAAAGTGGTTTATTTAAAGGTGTATTAGTAAGTACGACCCAAGTTTATTTAGATCGCGTTAGTAAGCATTAAAAAAAATGTAAATTCAACCTTAGATAATCCATTCCAACAAACGCAAAGTTTTGAAGGAAGCAAAACCGAAGCGAACTTATTTATTATTCATCTTAAATAATTAGAGAGATTTAATTAGGTACAAAGCTTTAACAAAGTTAAATTAAAACGCATGCAGAAAACACCGAAAAACAATCAAAAGCACCATAATTATAATTAGGGAGCAACAAAAGTAGATTTAATCGCAAAGGGTTTGATTTAACAGTGCCCTTAAGCGGCCGTTTTCACCCCCGGTTTAAGGGTGAAAATATCGCATAAAACAACTAGGCGGAACGGGGAAGACTGTATAAGAAGAAATCCAACCAATAGAAAATGGTTACACCCCACCTCATGTATCCTGAAAGCGGTAATCTGTAAAAACATATAACCACCCCTTACTGAAAAAAAATTTCAAAGCACAACTCTGATCTAACGAACGTTTGTTTTCATTATGAGAGGTGTGATTTTTTTAAACGTCGAAGGCCTTCGTACGCTTCAATTTTGTTTGACACAACTGAAGTGTTTCAGCTTTTGCAAATAATTAACGTGAAATTTATTATGCAACACCTCAATCCAAGTCAGTTAATTTATTTCAGCGTAGAAAAAAATCACGATCACGTTAAATTTGTCAGATGGATACCTCAGCGCCTTTGTGTTTAATATTTCAGTAAAAGGAGAAGGGTGCTTTCCTTTTCAGCAGTTTCAGCAAGCAGAAACTGAACGCTGCTTTATTACTAGTTGAAATACAAGGATCTAATAATTGATTTACTTGTATTACTAACTGAAGCTGCTGAAATGGAAGGCAACTTTGAGCCTTTTCCCACGGAAATCTACTAAAAGGAAGGGCTTTTGAAATTGAAATGTTCCAAAATAGAAGCCAATTTTTAGTGCGAAACAGATCTTAATGAAATTCATAAAAAAAAGTTATAATTGAAATGGATTGACACTTTCAGTTTTTCCATAGATTTCGACTCAAATGAGAGTTTTTGTACTTAAGTCTCAAATTTTCATACTGAAAGCCACTGAAATGAAAGACAATTTTAAAATTTTCAGATAGAAGGAAAAGTTTTTCCGACTGAAAACTTCTGAACTGAGAGATAACAAATGTAACTTGTCAGTACCTATACAACATTTACAACTGTACAGTAACAGTCCTAGATGTGTTTGTATTCGAATATATAACAAATTACCTCACGATGTACGATCCCAACAAAACGTAAAAAATTTTAAAAGTAAACTTAAGAGTTACTTATTAATGAATTGCTATTATAGTGTAGATGAATACTTACAGCACTTATAACAAGCTACTTTGTATATTAGTGTTAAATCCATGTAATCTAATCTGTAAACATCAAATTATTGACGCTCCATGTATAAATTGATGGATAAACAAACTTAAACTTAGACTTAATTTTGAAAGTTTTTCACTAAAATCTGCCAAAATGGAAGGCAACTTTCAGTTTTACTACACTAAAATCTACTGAAATTTCAATTTCAAACTTTGATACAGAAAACTACTGAAATTTTATTTGTTGATACTGAAATGGTTCGAAACCTTCGGTTGTCACATGATTATCTACTGAATTGGGAGGTAACTTTCAGTCGTTGAACCGAAGTCTGTTGAAATTTTCAACTGAAAGCTCCTGAAGTAAATAGCAATTTTTGACGTTTCAAAAGTTTTTTAAGAGTTTTCTACTAAAATTTACCCAAAATCACACTGAAATCTACTGAAACGAGGGGCAACATTTGGTTTTGCCATTAAAATGTACTGCAACAGAAGCCAACGTTTAGTATGAAACAAATCCACTGAAATAAAAGGCGATTTGCAAATTTTCATACTGAATACCACTGAAATGATTAATAATTTGAAGAGTTACCCACTGAAATTTGACAACATGGGAGGCAACTTTCAGTATTTCCACTGAAGTTTATTGCAGAAAAGGCAACGTTGGGTTTTGCTATTAAATCTGCTGAAATAGAAGCCAACTTTTAGTACGAAAAGAACCTACTGGAATGTAGAGTAATTTTCAAATTTTCCTACAACAATTTTACCTTTTAATCACTCAAATTGATAGAAACTTTCAAATTTTCACCTGGAAATCTACTGAAATGGGACTCAACTTCCATTTTTTGTACTGAAGTCTCTTAATATGAACATCAACTTTCAAATTTTCATACTGACAGCTACTGAAATGAATGGAAATTTTCAAATAGGATGCAAATTTCAGACCTTTGTGACTAGAATCTTCTTAAACGAAGAATAAATTTAAGAGTTTCAGGTTTTCCATTGAAATAAACTGAAATGAAGGGCACAAATTGGTTTTGTTATTTGAAATCTGCTAAAATAGAAACCAACCAGGCAAATTTTAGGTTTTTCTGCCTGAAAACTTCGGAATTGAAAGTTAAGTTTAAGAGCTTCCCACTGAAATTTTGCCAAGGTAACTTTCAGCATTTCCACTGAACCAAAAAAAAGGGGAACATTCGGTTTTCCAACTGAAATCTGATGAAATAGAATCCAACTTTCAGTATGAAACAAATCTACTAGAATGGAAAGCAATTTTCTAATTCCTAAAACCTGAAGTTAACAGTAATTTTACTTGTTAATCACTAACACCGATTTTTACAGAAACATAAGGCTACTTTGGAATTTTCCCATTGAAGCCTACTGAAATCAAAGCCAACTTTTCTTTTTAAATCTTCTGAGACGAAAAGCAGTTTAAATTTTTGCTACAATAAAATAAAATCTGCGGAAATGGAAGGCGGCTAAACTCAGAAAACTATTAAAATTAAAGGTAACTTTCGGTCTTTCCCATTTTAAGCCTGCTGGATGCAAGAAACCTTTAAGGTTTTTTACTACCGAAATCTACTGAAATCGAAGATAATTTCAGTTTTTCATACTGAAACCTGCTAAAACGAAAGTCAAATTCGAGGTTTTCATTGAATTACATAGGTATACTGAAAAGGAGGACTTTTAGTCTTCCGTGATTTTATTTCGAGTCATTTAATTTCCGAACTTCCTTGGGTTTCTTTACTTGTTTTAAGTGCTAAAAAAATAACGAATGGTTCTAAAAAATCCATCTTACCTGACTATCTTTAAGACCTAATTTTTCGGCAAGTTTCTTCCGATCAGGTTTGCTGATATATTTTTGTATTTGGAACCTCCTTTCCAGTCCTTTCCGTTGTAGATCACTGAATACGGCTCTCCTCATCATCCCCCTTCGTGGTTTTCCCCTACCGCTGTGTGCCCATGGAAAAGTGCCTGGTAATGGAAAAACTGTCGTTTGAGCGCCTGAAACTGGGGCTGAAACTGAGAAAAAGGTTCAACTTTATTAGCTGTTTTCTTCTTCTGGGAATATTTTAGGATGGAAAATTGAACGCAAGGTCTACTGCGCTTCCATGAATTTATCACGTATGGAAGGGATGATGAGAACCATTGCTTGGTGCTCGTTTGTTTTTCGTATGTGGCTTACCAAACTAAGGTAAAAACAAGTGACGATTTTCAATTTTCAAACAAACGCAACTACACAGATCCTTTGTACACGTATAATTCTCATCTAAGGTTCTTTGGTAAACCGTAGCAATAATAATTAATAATAAGCGTAAAAGTTACCAACTAAAGATTTTTTTAATTACTAAAACAATTTAAATACTGACCTGTAAGATAAGGCTGTGGTCTACAATGTGCCAGTAATAAATGTGGATTGAAGTGAGGTCTACTGGCGACTGGTTTTGCAATTCCTGGTGCATGGCTATTGAGGTATGTCCCTAAACCCACGAGATTCGGTGGTGTTATGTGGACTAACGAATCTGAAAAAACTTGTTAAAATTAGTGCAGGATAGTTAAGGGATGCTTCACAGGCGGTTGGGAAACCTTCCAAAGGAAGAAAACCCACCAGTTGGGGATTGAAAACCTTCAATTTTAAGGATTTTAAAGGAGAAAGGTTTCCACACCTGCTTCTTTTTACGCGTCGTATGGATCTAAAAACAAAGGAGCCAAAGGTACTTTTCACTAATTTTTGTTATACAAGGCGATCAAAAGTAAGCTCACAGCTTGTTGGCGAAGTTGGTTTCTCTTAAAACATAAAGGAACTATACATTGGAAGTGGCAGTTCCTTCGATGAAAACAAGTTTTCACTCTTATCTGATAACTTTCCTCGAGCAAACGTAGATGAAAATCAATAACCATACTTGCCTATCGTCAAACTTTGAGTTTGTTACTGATCCAATGTTACAACACTTGTTGTTAATTGTCTCTTTGCTGTGTTTATTATTGGGTGAGAAACACGTTTGCGGGTACAAAGTATCTTAACAAATAGACTTAGGCTTTGTAGCTTATTCCACGTCCCAAGGCATAACTGTTGCTTTTTGTCTATTAGCTTGTCTGTTTATTTATTGGGTGAGATCCAGGCCTGCGAATGCCAAGTACCTTAACAGGAAAAAAATTGAAACAACAGAAACAAGAATAGTCAATGCGTCGAACTTCGAATTGGTTGCTTATTCACTATTCCAAGGCTTGATTGTTGTTCTTTGTTAGCTTGTTTGTTTATTTTCGCCAGGCGGCCTGCGGGTGCCAAGTATCTCAACAATATAAAAGGTAAAACAGCTGGAAAATCAATAATAATAGATTGTTTATCGTCAAACTTAGGTGTTGTTGCTTATTCACTATTCCAAAGTATAGTTGTCGTTGTTTATTGGTTTCTTACTTGTTTGTTCTTTTAATGGGCACCAAGTATTTCACCAAAAAGTGCCAAAAATGTTCATTATAACTTACAACGCAACACCATAAGAAGGTCTTACAAACCGACGAAATTCAAGTGAAATATGCAATTGGATATCGGTCTTTTTCCCGCATGTAGTAAGACATAGATTCTGGTAGCAATCGGAGCTCAACAGAAAGTCTAATCCTGTTAAAAACTAGATGAAATCTGAAAGCAGAAGCTTTAAAGTTGAAGATGAACAAGAATAAAGGTTGTCTGACAACACAGCAGGCTGGATGGCTTTTTGTTAATCAGCGGTACGTAGGTTCAAATGATAGTCATTGTTATTTTTCTAATATCCTGTCAAGTAAGGTTAAGTTGGAAGGTTTCTAATTACAGTAGGCAAAGCCGTAACTTAGGTGACTTGATTAGCACCGAGGTCACAAAAGTTAGGAAAATCCCCAAAGAGGTAAGTTTTGATTTTTTCTGTGTAATTTTCTAGAAGAAAACAAGAAAGCCCTACATCCAAAGGGCCCAAACTTTAAATTTACTTGCAAAACAATAAAATATTAATGTTTTCGCACCCTGCAAACTCTTGCGACATTACTAAAGTTCAAATCAAACTCTCCAACGTTTCAAGTTATCTAAATTAACGTCTTCGTTTTAAGATAAAACGAAGTCTGAGTAAATGTTAAGTACAGACATAAGTCGATTACTCAAGAGTGAATAATTGATGTAACCAGTAGAAAATAAACAGAATCGGGTCGAGTATATACGAGTTAAGGATATAAAGGATAACGCATGAAGTGCTAAAGTTGTCAGCCTCCGGCAGCTTTCGGTGGAGAAAATGACGTCACACACTCCAACACCTCCACAAGTGCGCCCTTCAGACGTTACCTCGGTAACACCCACCTTCGAAATATTTTCGTCTTTATGTGAGATGGAATCTGCTCAAATTTAAACGGTTTTCAAATACTGAATTTTTAGACTGCTCCCCTCTTTATCAAAATAATTAATTTAAAATCTACCAAAAAAATTAAAAAAGGGACGGAATTGTAACAATATCGTAATATAATATGCACGCCCAAAGGGAAGAAAAATAAATGGAGGCACAAACACCTTAAAAAACACAAGCACAATGCGATGTTATTACAAGATATTATTGGTAAATTTATTGAGAGCAAAGCCCAACCATACCAAGTTATGAATTCAATACGACCTAATAAAACATGCCTAAGGGAGAGGCTAATCTCCACTGCAAACACTGAGGTCTCATGCAGGATTAGTTTTAAAAAATCCATTGTGTACACACAATAGAGCGGTTTGTAACATACAATAAATAGATACAAGCATAAAGGGATGTTTTTCCAGCGTGTTATAGCCTGGGATTTATTTTTTTGCGTGCCCTACGAATCGTTTAAAATAATACACCGCCTTTTTGTGCGCATTTTTAACCTATTATGTTACGTGTTTTCGTTCGCTTTATACTTTCTTCATTGCCGGAAAGAAATTCCATTGTTGGAAATATCATGGGTTTTTCTGATAAAATTCAACACGACAGTCTTGTTGATTTTATATGAAGTAATTACGAAAAGGGGTGCTTTCAGCCTTTAGCTCTCTTCTAAATTCAATTCCAAAAATTATTTTATTAATAAATATTTTTGATTTTGTTACCTTAAAGATTGCACGTAAAATCCCAGAAACTTTTCCATATCAATTGCATTGTTTCGAATGCCCTTAATAATCTCTTTGGAATCAAAAGCCGTTTCAATTCAAGCCTAATCATTGAAAAATTAAAATTTCAAGCCTTAGCCATCTTCATCAAGTAAATTACATTCAGTGACTTATCACATCTTTTTGATACTTTTTTAAAATAAACTCTGGAAGTCTATTATTAGTATACCTAGTGCCGTTAGGCATGAAAATTGAAAAATTTTGGAACCCGGTTCCTATGAATGAATTTAAATGAGACTTTTTCCATTGTGTTTCTAAGACCTAATACTAAAATGTTTATAGATTAGAAATTGATGTTTTTTTTTAATTGAAAAAATCCAAAAAACATAGCGAGTTTCTTGGTATTTTGTACTCTTTTTGAAATCCTAGAAACCCTAATAAAATAAAAAGGCGACGTTAGATAAGTACTACTGGGTTCTCAAACAACTCATTGGTAAAAGTCTAGTTTCTGCACAAACGAGTTTGTGGGAAAAAGACCTCGCAGCTCTAGCTCGGCTCGGCTCGAGCTTTGAGCGAGTCGAAATTAAGATTTGTTGAACCGAGCCAAGCTGAGCGTTTTTCTAAATTACTTATAAAGCTCGGAACTCTTTGCAGGTTCGAAAATCGGATAAGGGGCGAAGTTCGGTAAATGCTGGACATTCAGTTAAATCCAAGAAATTGGAGAAATGTCTCCTGTCTTATCTTTCTTCGTGTTCCTCGGTTAAGGCTTAAAGCTCGATAAAGGTTCGAAGATCGATATAAGCTTAAAGCTCGACAAACGCTCGACTATATAAAAGTGCTACGCTCGCGAAAAGCTCGATGCTCGGTAGAAGCTCGAAACTCGGTAACCGAGGTGAGCCGATAATATTTGATATATTTCTTCTTGACTCATTTCGGAGTTTAAAACCATGGCCATATAAATTATAAGGTCCACTAACAACAAAATTTCCCACTATTTATAAACTACGCGAACAATCAACTAAAGGTCCTCCATCACTTCATGGCATCTAAAACAATATTATGGAGTCATTGACAACCCATGTTACTCGTAACAATAATGAGGAAAACGTTGGAAATAAGTTCAGTTAAACTGTTATCGAAATAAAAGATTCCATTTGACAAATGCTTAACATTTAATTAAAGATGCAATCCCAAAAAGGTCGCGAAAGAACAAGCGATAGTCCAAAAATAGAAGCAAAGCCATCGAAACCTATTACAAATGCAAATCTTTCATTATTATCATTTTGTAACAAAATTGTTTCCAAAATGTCTCTATCTTTCATTTGTCTGAACTTTGAACTATGTTGAACACGTTTTCTCTGATTGTCTTTCGGATCCTTACTATATCTGTTAGGTTACTTACAAGTTAATGAACAAGAATGGAAAGGTGTATAATACACTTAGCTGGTGCAACGAATTAAGTATTAAACAACGAAAAGGAAATTTAGAACGGGATTTAACACATTTTGAATTTAAATATTACAATTTTAAAGAAAGGCTTTCGACAGCTCAATGGAATTGTGAAGGAAAGCCTCCACAGGAATGAGATTATTGATGATCCATTATACCGCTAAAAGAAAAGTAACAAGCACATATTAGACTCACCAAAGTTCCCCAGATTATCTTATCTACAAAGAAATTCCAATTTTAAATGAAGAATAGATCTTTCAAAATGGAAATTTTAAGAACTGCTAACTGCTAACCCATGGTACTGACGAGAAGGCGACAGCAAATCACATAGTTAGACAAGGAATTAAGGTTTACTATACTTTTATTCCAAATATGACTGAAAATATTATTATAGTAATATAACAATCGCCCATATCAAATAAGGAACATTCGGAATAAAAATTTGATTATTTTGAAACATTACAAGTCCCAAATTTCGTTAGATTATCTTATGGATGGATGAAAAGAAACTGATGAATAGCAAATCCCTCAACAGCTCGTAGAAGTTTGAAGGGCGTTCTTTACAGGAATGGGATTATTAGTGATCCATAGTTCGTACTAATAAAAAAGTGTACTATGCTGTTACACAAACAAATATTCTGTATATGATTGAAAATAATAAAAGTAAATCGTCGAAGAAGCGAAGGAAAGATTTAAAGGAAAATAATGAAAGGAGGGGTACCACAACTGCCCATGTTAAACGAAAATCAGATTATTTTTAAATATTACAAAGCCCAAATTTCCTGAAGTTGTCGTTCAAGAAAATAAAACAATTTAAAATGAAAACTGAGTCCTTCCACAGCTCGTGAAAATTTGAGAGAAAATCTGCACAGGAATGGGATTATTGATGACCCATGATATTGACAGACGAAGGATAGAAATTTTGCGGAATTAAATGTTGCCACTTTATCACACAAATATTCTACATATTATTTGTAATACAATCATGGAAATACCGATTGAAGTTTTGAAGGTAAATTTGAGAAGATGGTAGATAGCTTAGAAGGATAGATGACTAAAGAAGGAACATTTTAAAAAATATACATGATTAGATTCCAAATGTTAGGTTATCCTATCCACGAAAACACTTTTAAATAAAGAAAAGGTCTCCCAAAAGCGCGTGGAAATTAGAAAGAAAACCTCCGCAGAAATAGAATCATTAATGAATCATGCTACTAGTAGAACAAAGCCAGCAAAAAAAAACGTTTTGCTAAGCCATTAAATATTGCCATTCTAACACACAAATATTCTACATATTGCTAGAATCGAGGAAAATGATGGCTAATGGAAGCTTTGAAGCTAAAGTTGACGAGATGTTGGTTAGCATATGAGGGGTAGTACGGCAATTACTGGTATCCAGGGATATTTAAAAAAAATGTATATATTTTTAAAGCTTCTCAGAACGATATCTTTTTCAATAACTCGTAATAACTCGTTAAAATATGGAAGAAACACCTCCACACGAAAGAGGCCATTAATACTGCTGATAGAAAAAATGCACTGAGCACATTAAATCTTGATATTTAACATATGGTTGAGGATACAATTAAAACAGGGACAATACAAAGGAAAGATTTGATAGTAAAATTGACTTAAAAAGGTAATGTGATAGCAACCCATATTAAGCAAGGAAGGACTCCAGCATAAAAATTTGATTATATTTAAACATTTGAAACCCTAAATTCCATAGATTAAGTTATTCATGAAGAGGAGGAAACTTAAAATTAAAAACAATAGGCCTCCCAAGTGTTTGTAGAAATTTAAAGGATGTTATCTATTACGAAAATAGGACCATTGATGACCCATGGTGTTGATAAAAGGAAGGTTTAGCTAAGACATTATATTTGCTATTTTTTGACATAAATATTATAGATATAGTCACAGATACAATTGCGACAAGGCATGGAAAAGGCCATGGACGATCTACAGCTAACTTTGGACTATAGCGTGACAACTATCCATTCCAAGCACCAAGCAAGAAAGGTTCTAAAAGGAGGATCTGGTTATATTTGCATATTAGAAGCCCTAAATTTCCTGAGAGGATGTTATTCATAAAGAGAAGGTTAATATAAAATAAAGGACAGATCTTCAAAGATTTCTAGAAAAATGAAGAATGGAAAAGGGGCGACTGATGAACCACTGTCCTGAAAGAACAAAGTTAAGAAACACACAATTAAAAATATGTTTTGTGGCAAGCAATATCCAGAAGCTCGTTGGCGCAGTGTAAGTGCAATGCGCTCCTAGCTAGAAGTCTTAGGTTCGAATCTGACGCGGTAAGGATTTTTACAAAAAATTCCCCACTGTTCGAGGTACTTAAGGCACTTAATCGATGCGACTTCAGATAGTAACAAGACACATACACTATACACTTAATGCACGGTCACAAACTTTGCAGAAGGAAACGGGAAACCACTGCAGAGAACACATTTCCCTAGTATAAAGGGGATGTAATAAAGTTCACGGCGCGCGCCAAGTAGTTTGAAAAATGTGGCTTCGCCAACGCTCTGAAAATAATATGGCACCAAAAACAAGAAGAAGAAGAAGAAGAAGAAGAAGAAGAAGAAGAAGAAGAAGAAGAAGAAGAAGAAGAAGAAGAAGAAGAAGAAGAAGATATAATCCAAGGCAACTATGACAGACGCGATTGAAGATTTAAAATTGACAAAGCAAATTCGATGCAAAATATTATAAACTACTGATAAATGTAAGATATGGGAAACTTAACATCGAAAGGAATAACCACCCAAAATGGAATAATAGTGATAGTAACCTTGCCAATATGCAATGGTTTTGAACTAAAGAACCATTGACGTTATAGGGCTACAGGCAAAGGGATTTTTAAGCTGCAGATGTTAGAAGTAGATTAAAGTCAGACTACAGAAGAAAGGGACTAAGTTTGAAAATTGAACAACTGAAAAAAAAAACCTAATCCTGGCTGAAACAGGGGAGCAACCTTTGGATATCAGCAAACTTCCTGAATCACCATGAAGTTTGATAGTTTTTTATGAACATCGTCTTCTTGCAACATTGACTTGCGTTCTTCTTCTATTATTCTTGTATTATAGCGCACTATTTCGAAATGACGAATGTAAACGTTCCATAGTCTGCAATGTTTGTAACCGTAATCAGGTCAATATTCGACGAAATTTTGGAACGTTGTGGTGATACTATTTACGTTCTCAGTTCTGTTACGTTGCCGCTTGATCGTAAACTGTCAAGTTGTTTCAAATTAGAGAAGACTGCTGTATACGGGGTTAAATTTCAGCAACAGGACTGTATTTACAATTGACGAGCGATTTGTACGTTTTAAACAAGGATAGCTGAAATCGATCTTTTGAACGGTGCGAGGTTTTACTTTAGTTGTCACATTGACAATTATTCAGATAATATTGTTTAAATAAGTAATTATTAACTGTTGGTACTTTGAGAATAAAATGCCTGAAAGTAGAGCGATAATTCGAAATGGGCCAATAGGATGCGCGCTTTTTACAAAACGAAACATGAAAGTAATGTATTGTAACAAAAAGGGCTTCGTCAGCTTGCTGTTATGAAATTCAAGTCAATACCGAACACATTATAAATAAAACAAACCTTTTAAACTAAGCTGATAAAAAATGGAATTGGGACGAAAGTCAAAAAGTCCTATCGATTTTAATTTTTCAGCATTTCAGCGATATAACCTAGCGGGCTTCCGTATGTAAATGTGCCGTTTAATGCTCCCTTCTCTATTTTTTCTGATTTATACGACATCTCACCATAGAAATGGCATAAAATAAAATCCGAATATTCCTCTAAAGTCAATTTATTCCTGAATTTAGCATTCGGAACGCGCCGTTTGAATTAATACGTGTAAATGCGCCGCATGTTTTTTCGACAGGCCTCCGAAAAGATTTAGTTTCGGCTCGAAGGAAACTCGTCCCTATGGGCTGAGACATACGGGTGGATACTGTAAGGGTAGCTAAGTGCCGCACCAGCTGACGCCGTTCAAATCAACCCCTTGTAGTCCTGATCTAGATTTCCGAGTAGCGGTTCGTCTTATGAATACTCACCGTGTTTATAACACACATACAGTTTATACAATCCCCGAAATGCCAACATGAGTTATCCGAACGATATGGCTCCAAATGATGTTACTCCAGCAAAAACTGAATTAACCTTCTCGGTATTTTAGATACAAGTTTAATTGTCTGTTTTGCCAAATTATCGTTTTGTCGGAGAAGGGACGATTTTTAAAATTTTGTTTAACTATATACATAATTGGGGAAGTTTCTTTTTTCTCCAGATCGAGGAATGACCAAATGAACTTTTTACGACCACCAATTTGGTTTACACCAAAACATTTCGAGTTTTCTTTATTGTTTTACCACCCACCCAACTTTTTTATTATCCTGAAAGTATTTACACTGCTTTGTAAACCATCAGGATTTCTCTGAAGAACCTTAGATCATGAATTAATATGTTTAAATGACATACATAAGACATAAGGACTTTAAAAAAAGCTAACTATCTACCACAGGAAAAGTCAATAAATGAGCAACTAACTTATTTTTCATAGCGCTGAAAAATCGAAACAGGAACAAATCTTACACCGTGAAAGATCTCATCTACGCATCTACCAAACAAAGAAAAGTCAAAGGAAGCAATGACATTTTTGTCTTATCTTTATTTTAAACAGAGTTAACTCAGCTTTAACGGCCCTTTCTTAAGTTTTGTAGAAACAAAGCACGTTTCAAAAAAAGTACGAAACATCTAGAGAAAGGCGGAAAAAAATAATGTGAAAAAGCTAAAGAAGAATCCAAGAAGGTTAAGAAAGAAGGAGATCAAGAAGAAGAAAAAAGAGGAACAAGAAGGTGAAGACGACGAAAAAGAAAGATATCAAAAGAACGTAAACGTAAATGCAGCAGAAGGAACCACTCCCGAACCATTGCATAATGGATGCAAAAAGGAAATACAAATAAAAAGTCTTGGTGGGAACCATCAAAGTGATCTACCGAACCACATAGAACCATACAACTGGACGAAACAATTATAATAACAATCATTAATGAAAGACGTAAAAAAAGGTCTACAGATTTCCTGTTTCCAAGAAGCTACCACGACAATCTCAATAACAAACCATATAATATTACAATAATAGAAGCAAGACGCAACAACCATAATAAAGAAAAAAGAAAGAATAAGAAAAGAGTTAGAGGAAGAAAATTACTAATTATTAATTTGAACGATCAATATGTAAAAATCTCCAAAAAACAAATGATCTTCATGAGAACCAGCATAATGATCCACTACAGCACAACCTAACTGGATTAAAAATTTGCAAAGGCAAGAAGAGGCAAGAACAGGAGAGAACCAAAGAAGAATTCTGAATACAAAGAAGGTCCTAAAAACAATCAATCTTGATGGGAACCACCATGAGTGATTGAAGAAGAGAAACACATATTTGGATTTAAAAACTAAAATGCCACGAAAGTACAAACAAAAGTAACCATTAAACAAGAAACAACAACAAAGAATTACCAAAAAAGAGAGGACATTGAAACCATTGAATGTTCAATAGCAAAAAATTCCTAAACACAATTTTCAATGGGAGCCACCATGCTCATTCACTGACAAAGCCATATAAATTAAATTAAAAAATTACAAAGACAAGAAGAACAACAAGAAGACATTAAAGGAAGCAGATTCTAAACACAAAGATACTAGAAAAAGTAAGTAGTTGCAACCCACTGACCGGTCTAAAAAAATATAATAAATCATCTTCATAGAAATCATCTTGATTATCCACTGGTAGACCTGAATTAAGAAATTACAATAATAAAAAGACAAAGACACAAAAAGAAGAAAAGAAAAGGGGAGGGAGAAGACGAAGGGAAACAACTTTGTAAAATGTGCCAAAATGGGAAATTAACAGAGGAAACAATCCAACGATAAATAGAAAAAAGTTCCTAACACAAATTGTTATCATGAGAATCATTCCACCTGTATATTATTATTAATAGCCTAGCAGTAGCAAATAACTGAATTAAAATGTTAAAACGAAGAGGCAAGAAGAAAACGAAAAACACAAAAGAACAAAAAATATTGGGTATGCGAAGATAACAGAACAATATAATGCAAACACTTAATGACCCAAGAAAACAAATCAGATTCATGGTAAGGAAATGCAAGAAAAAAGGTAGAGAAGAAGAAGAAAAATAAGAGACAATGATAGGAAGAACGATAAGAAAAATAAGACGAAGAAGACGTAGACAAACGCAAGAAGAGTAGGCAAGGAAAGGGAAGAAGTGAAGAAGAAGGAGTGAATAAAAGACACTTGCACTATTAAATGCTGAATACAAAGAACATCATAAAAACAAGAAATTTTCATGGGAATCAGCACGATTCAAAAAGGGCGCATATTAGTATAAAAAAAGTAAAATGGCGCGAAAGCATTAAACAAAGAACGAAAAGTTACTAAAGAGAGAAGATGATGAAACCATTGAATGTTAAATAGCAATAGGTTCCTAAAAAACAATTTATTTTCGTATGAACCACCATGACGATTCACTAAGAGAACCGTAAACTACATTAAAAAATTACAGAAATAAAAAGAAGAGCAGGCAAAAAGAAAGAATAAGAAAACATTAAAGGAAGAAGATTGTAAAGGCAAGGAGGTGGAGTCACACAGCTGGATTGCGGAATTACAGCAACAAAAAGACGAAGATACAAAAATAAGAAGAAAAAAGGCGACGCAGAAGACGAAGGGAAAAAACAGAAGAGAAGAGACCTTGAAACTATTGAACTAATCATAAATTATTCTCATGAGAATCATTACAACTGTTTATTATCAATAGCAAATAACTAAATTACAAAGGTAAAACGAAGACGTAAGAAGAAAAAGGCAAACATATAAAAACAAATATTGAGTACGTGAAGATAATAGAAGACAGTGAAAACACTTATGACCCAAGAAAAGTTCTTGAAAACAAATCGTCTTCATGGAAAGGCAAAGCAATAAAAAAAAGGGTAGAGAAGAAGAAGGGGCAATGAAAGGAAAAACGATAAGAAAAACAACACGAAAAAACACGAAAAAGATGTTGAAAAGAGAGAAGAAGTAAAAAGGACCAGAAGTTAACAAAAAAGAAGAAATGTACGAACAACTAAATACTAAACACAAAACAGCCCCTAAATGCAAATGATTTTCATGAGGACCGGGCGTTAATGCAATAAACAATTGACAATAACAGGAAGAGTCCAGAAGGAGTAAGGGAACCCTAAAGGAAGAAGATCACAAAAATGCGCAATTAACAGAAGGACAGAAATCGCCAAACAGTTATGCGATTAATAGATAAAAAAAGGCTTCTGAAAACGAATGATCTTCATGGAAGCCACCATATTTTTAATACAATAGTAAGACGAAAACACCAGAAAACAATGACAAAGTAAAAGACGACTTAGAAACCGAATGCGAAGAAGAAAAAAGGACGATAAAAAGCAAAAGAAAAATAAGAAGCAGGACAAGAAAGAGGTGGAAAAAACTAAAGGAAGATTGTAAACGTTAAGTTAAAAGAAGAGAAAGCAACTGAACCATCGAACAAAGTTCAACGGCAACCACCACAACACAAGCTACCTGAATTATCCAAACAATGGAGTGATAACGTGCTTATCCACACTACACATATGCTAGTCGAATGCAGAAAGTCACACACACTAAAATGGACGATGAGTAGCTTTACTGGTGCAAATCAACTATACAAATGTTATTGTGTAAATGAAACTTTGTCAATCTTCTCGAATATAGCAATAGAATGTGATCACTCCATTGGTTCGGTAACTTAGGTACAAAAGAATCCTCACGGAACTACCATGATAATCCACCCAGAAGAAGTATTACATATGCAACACAAAAATAAAATAACGAAACATCTTCTCTAATGATTGCTTATTAGATACGACAAATCGAATGAACAAATAAGTACTTAAAGTTATATAAGAATGGAAGTACTGGAAAAAGGCAAAGATTTATATAACTTCTACCACACAAATTACGAATTCTTTTGGGCCATTAATGACCCACTACTGTTATCAAAATAAAACACAACACAAAGAAAGGTTATTTGTCACAATAAAATAAATCAATCGTTTAAGTAAGCACCAAACGATTTCAGGATTTTAACGAAATTTTTACCACATACTCGAACGAATGGTCATCAACAAACGAATGGGTGGATCTGGGGACTTTAATCACTTCTATAATGATAACCTTGATGTTACGTGTTTTATTCTACCTCATAAACTTGGCCCAACATTCTTGCGAGAATAATTATTTACAAGAATATCCTTTTAACGATATACAAACACAAGGTTTATCAAAGTCTAACAAAATAACAATGTATTTGAGCGATAATAACAAAAGTACACAAAAAAATTAACTGGATTTTTATGTTTTTAGAATTTAGCTTTTGTTGTTCTGATACTATGTCACTCTATTATTTTTTTCGAGTTTTTCAACACTTTCGGTTCTTGTAAATGTTTTGTGCCTTTTTATAAAGTTGAAGTTGAAAAGTGCCTGAATATTTTTTAAAACAAATGATATTGTAATAACGGCAAAATGGCGATTTCAAACCTCCAAACGCTGCTTATAACTATAGCTTTTGTTGTGTCAATCATGCAAAATGTAACAACAGCACCACGGGGTATGTGTTGGTAATCATTGTAGCTTAATTATAGTCCATTATTACTGAGATATTTAGGAAATTTTAGCCAATTTTTGGCTTTTAAAACCTTGATCCATCTTTCTTTTCTAAACTGTTAAAAACCCTTAACAAGTTTTTTCTCAGGCATGTGGAAAGCCTCAAATTTAACGAACGTGGATGATTATCACGCAATCCCACCCGTACCGCCAAATAAAAGCCAAATCACCTTCACGATGGACTCTCCTTTTGGTTATTTCAAGCAAAAACTAGCAGGCGACATCGGGAAAAACGCCACCGTGAAGAAAGGTTACTTTCTTCCCAGGCACACAAGGGGATTAGACACGAGCGTTCTAAGGAATTTAATCGGCTTTGTTAAAAATCAATACCAATTGATCTATCCTGGTGATTACGAACAATACCGTTGTTTCTAAAATTAACCTATTTTTCCTTCAAAGGAACGCTTTGGTGCGGTGATGGACACCAAGCATTCAATTACGATGATTTAGGATTCCTTCGTTTATCCGATAGCTGCTGCAGAGAACACGATTACTGCACTGATGTCATTGATCCAGGTGGAAACCGATCGGGGATTACAAACAACGGATTGTTTCCAAGGCACACTTCGATCACTTAGTAAAAACTCGATGATAAGCATTTTTTTTACAGATTTAGCTGCAAGTGCGACTTGATGTTTTACCATTGTTTGGATAAAGCGAGCAATTTTATCGCGGATACAATCGGGATTATGTATTTTGATGTCTTGGCACCTCAATGTTTTCAGATGGAACGCCCCGTTGTGCAATGCAGATCGAAGATATTGTAGGTACCTACTTTGTTTTATTAAGTAGTATGCATTAATGAATGTCGCCAGGTTAAAATGTATCGAGTACGTAGTCGATTCTTCTGAAGAAAGGCGACTGCAATGGTTTGATAATCCTGCTTATTTCCTAAGGAAGCTTATTACGATAATCCGGACTTAAATCAATTCTTTATGAAGTCATAGTAGGATTGGATTGGGCAATTATTTAGGTTTAGAGTTTTCTTAGCTTTTGTTAAATAAAGTTGCATTGATGTTTTTTCCTTCTTCTCCTTCAACCTTTGTTTTCTTCATGGACGCCATTATTTTAACCAAAGTATTCGAAACTAACAAATAGAAAATGCTTACAGTTTAGAGAATCTATCTAAACGGAAAAGAAATTTCGAAAAGTACAAAATAATTCAACCAACTGAAAACAATAAGTAGATTTGATTTGTCTCCCTTTCACAGGCATAACCTCAATCATTGGAGAAATAATCCAAAACATTCCGGCAACCATCTTCCTCATTCCAAAAACAAAATAAATTCTTTGGAATTCTAAAATTATTCCAAGATCGACTTATCTGCTATTCAAAATACCAAAGCGAAAAAAATATAGCTTAAAATAGAGTTCAATCGGTTTGATTCGACGACTGAAATTCTGCTAATGTGCTTCACAACTTGAGTTTAAAAATTCCAAATGAATTAAAATTAATTGAAACTGTACATTTTTGTGCTTACTGCTGAAGGTGGGCGAAGATCTTGATAGTTAATTCAATAATTGGATTCACTTCCAATCGAAATATGTGAAAGAAATTGAAATATCGGTTTGAAGACTGTAATACGGAGTCTCAGTTTGAATTCTAATCTAAAACATCTCTAACATTTGGACAATGACAAATCAAACTTTAAATCGAGATTTGAAACTTGGAGTTGAAACACAAATTTGGATTTGAAACTTAAATTTGGATTTGAAGCTGGAATCTGGAATTGAAACTTAAATCTGTATTTAAAACTGCATTATTTAAAACAAATTTTTTAAAAATTAACAACTTACTATTTAAGTGTGATGAAAATTTGGTTTGTTAATTTAATAATTGGATTAATTTACAATCAAAAAATTCGGAAAAGACTGAAATTTCGGTTTGAAGACTGTAATACGGAGTCTGTGTCGGATTCAAATATGGGCAATGAAAAATCAAACTCTATATCGGAATTTGAAACTTGAATATGGATTTGAAGCTCGAATCTGGAATTGAAACTTGAATCTGGATTTAAAATTGCATTTTTTAAAACAATTTTTTTTTTAAATTAAAAAATTACTATTTAAGTTAATTGAAAATTTGCAGTGTTAATTTAATAATGGGATTCGCTTACAATCCAAATATGCGAAAGAGAAATTTCGGTTTGAAGACTGTAATACAGGGCATTAGTTCGGATACTAATCTGAAAAATCTCTAACCTTTAGGTAATGAAAAACCAAACTCTAAATCGAGATTTGAAACTTCGAGCCCTTGGAATTGTTGCATTTTGAATTTGTTCTTTGCTATGCATTCCTTAACACCCTGTTTTACCTCCTCCAATGTCGTTAGTGTTTCGCATGTTATTGCGGAGTTGTAACTCAGGTGTGGATTTGAAACTTGAATTCGGATCGGAAGCTCGAATCTGGGGTTGAAACTTGAATGTGGATTTGAAAACTGCATGTTTTAAAACAAAATTTGAAAAAGTTAATAAATTGTTATTTAAGATAGATGAAATTTTGCAATGTTAATTTAATAATTTAATTCATTTACATTCCAAATATGCAAAAGAGACTGAAATTTCAATTTGAAGACTGTAATACGGGGCCTAACTTCGGATTATAATCTGAACAATCTCTAACCTTTGGGAAAGAAAAATCAAACTCGTAACTGATTTGAAACTTGGAGTTAAAAGACAAGTTTGAATTTGAAACTCGAAGTTGAATTTGAAGTTCGAATCTGGAATTGAAGCTTGAATTTGTATTTAAAACTGCATTTTCAAAACATTTTTTTTTTAAATTAACAAATTACTATTTAAGTTAGACGAAAATTTGCATTGTTAATTTAATAATTGGATTAATTTACAATCCAAACATGCAGAGGAGACTGAAATTTCTATTTCAAGACTGTAAAACAGTGCTTTATTTCCGATTCAAATCTGAAAAATCTGTAACTTTTTTGTAATGAAAAATCAAACTCGAGATTTGAAACTTTGAATTTGGAGTGGAAGCTCAAATTAGAATTGAAACTTTGATCTAATTTTTAAAAAGTTAACAGACTACTACTTAAGTTAGATGATGATTTGGTTTGTTAAGTTATTTGTTGAATCAATTTCTAAATTAAATTCGAAAACTAGATTAATACTTCAGCTTTTGGATTGTAATCAAGAAGTTAAAATAATCCAAAGCTGAAACCTTGAAACAATGATGTGAGATCTGAAACTAATATCTGGATTTCAGAAGTGAATCTAGATTTAAAACTCAAATCTGGATTTAAAACAATATTTTTTAACAAATTTCTTCAAAAAATAATCAAATTATTGTTTAAGTTAGACGAAGACTAGATTATTTTTCCAATCCAAATATACGACTAAGATTGAAAACTCGGGTTTCATATTTTAATTAATAATTCGGGTTAAAAAATCTCAAATCTGACTTGAAATCGGGATTTCTAACTCAAATGCGTAGTTGAATCTCAAATTTGGACCTGAAATTGTACTTTTTACGAATTTCTTTCAAAAATAAGCAAATTACTGTTTAATCCGAAGCAAGATTTGAATTGTTGATTTATAAATTGAAAACATTTTGATAAGAAAAAGAGATTGAAATTTCAATTCTGTAATTCTAATCAGAAATCTTAGTTCAGATCACAGAATAATTTGTTATTCTGTGGTTAGATTGACGGCTAATTCGAAAAGCGAATCTTTCAAAAATAAAAAATCAAACCTTTACTCTAGATTTGACTGTGAAAATCTGGATTTGAAACTCTAATCTGGAATTTAAACTTCAATAAAAAACTAGATAAAGGTTTGGTTAATTTATTTAATGCATTCGTTTCAAATCAACATATTAGAACGAGATCCGAATTTAATTTCAGATTCGGAACAGTCTCTCGTCGTCCTGCAAAGGTGGTATAACGTTGTCTTCCGAAAATGTGTTTTTTGACAAGTTCGCCAAAGTGATAATCCATCACTTGTTCTGAAAATTTTATTTTAATCGAAAATCGAAATCTAATTGATACAAGTAAACTCGCAAGAGCACAACATTCATTTCTTTCTTAAACGAATAAATATTGTTGTCAAGGCACATTTGATTCCATTATTCTCAAAAAAAGCAACGTCCCTTGAGGCATGCATTATTCTTCTGGAAATAACTTCAAAGCCTTTCTTATAGATGCTTTTATAAAATAATAAACTTGCCCGAAGCTGGAAGATATCCAAATAAATTTCAGTTCAGTCCTTTTGCATTTGGAAAGCATAACAGATTTATGCGAGTTTCCTTTTAATTTATTTGCTTATTTTCGAAAATACATGAAAGGAAATTTGGAAAATTCCAGGAAAAAGCAAGTTTGGGTACAATTTAAATTTCGCACTAAAAAAACAATTGAATAACAGATTTATACAAGTAACTTATTTATTTTCCGAAAATTTGACGAAATTTAACCAAAACATTTATGTGGCAATTTTAAATAAAATTTAAATAATCATGCTTTGAAAACAAAAGACGACATTTAAAAAACAATTGAAGGTATAGCACTGATTTGAATTTACTTAATTTCCACCATCTTCAAAAGTCTCGTTTATTAAATATCAAATCTAAAGAAGTGTGAATTTATCTTCAAAACTTAGAAACGCAGCTCCTTTTGTTAAAAGAAATGTTTGCATTTGTTTTCCTATATAACACATACGTTTGTTTTTTACACAATTGCATAAGGAAAATTCTGAAAACAAAACGAATCAGAAAACAAACGAAGAAAGCTTTCCCAACAGTTTGTTAAACAAAAACTTGATAAAGTTCCGGTTCCGGTTTTTCGGTTAAAGGGACAGTTTTCATTTGTTTTTCTATAACTGCTTTGCTTTGTTTTCCTATAAAATTTCTTGAGAAAAATCATAATAACAGATTTAAATAATAAAAGCTCGAATTTAAGACTTCGCAGACGTATGGAAACGGAAAAAGAGATTTTCAAAAAGAAAAATTCTGAAAACAAAACTAAACAGAAAACAAAAGACGAGAGCTTTCCCGCCAGTGTTTTGTTTTATTCAAATGTTTTATAGGGCTGTTTAATTTTGAATTAACTGCCAAATATTTATGGTGGTAAAACTATTGGAAAAATTGGAAAGAAACACATTAAATTCTTACCATTTCGAATATTTCTTTCAGGTTCGGCATTTCCTAAAATAGCACTGACACTAAATTTAAGAACAGGTTTACTATCCTTGATAACATTGTCACTGTGCATTCTACACTGTAAAAAGTTGCAATCTAAACGTCCACAATGCGAACAAATCCTATTTTTTAAACAGTTATTAAAGTTTAAATAATTATCGGTTCTCTCCACAGGTGATAAGCGATCATTTTCAACCTCGCCCCTATTCGTTTCGCAGGGACTAAGTGAGCTTTTCGAATTTTCTTGAATTATCCTCAAGTTATCTTCGGATGTTCTTCCATTTTCGTCCGATGTTTTCCCGTTGATATTGATCACCAGATTTTCGGGGGAAATTTTACCATTCGGTTGCATTTTCGCCAGTAGATTTTCCATAGAAAACGACGACGAATTATTTAAACTTTTTAACATTCTTTCTTGATGATGAAAAAATTGCAAAGTGTTTTGATACATTTTTCGACTGTCATGGATGATTTTTCGAAAATTCTAATCTCACGTTTCGGTTCTTAAAACTCAAAACAAAAAAAAAACAGTCATCAATCACCAAAAACACAATTAACAAAAACTGATAATTAATTCGAAAAAATGCTGAAATTTATGCTCGTATACATACAACATATCAGGATATAATAATTAATATGGCACATAAATACGTTTGCAAGGGCTTTAGAAGCGAAGGTTTATGTTGAATGCGCAGAAGTTGGTATATAACTGATACTAGTGCGAAACCACCCCTAGCAAGGACTAAGGGGTGGGTCTTCAATTTCATAAGGGGTGGTCCTTCTTACAGTTAAATTTTATTGTCCTTCCTAGGACTATTAATACATTACCCCTAAATTGTTCTGCTGAATTTAATGCCGTACAACTCGTTTTCACTCGAATTTTCGATTATTATCCACCATTATTGGGAAACTTTATCACACTGAAACGTACTTAATTGGATTTTTTTTCGAAAATTTTGTTCTTTTTTTGTAAGGAAAAAGAAAAATTTGAAAATTAAATCGTCCCCCATGAAAACTGCTCCTTTTTAGACCTAGTTTTGGCAGATATCCGAAGTAAAATAACCGCAAGGATACATTTACAAAAGTCAAGTCACGTATTCTTGTCACCTTTTTATGTACTTATTTTAAATTTAAAATTCTGTTTTTTAATAATAAACATGCTTGGGGTTAAGGGGTTAAGGAGTTAAGGGAAAGGCTCAAACTGGAGGTTCCATCGAACAAAGTTTATCCAAATGGTCCACTTCAAGAAGAAGAACAAGGACTAAGTAAATAATTAAAAATTCAAGCTTTAGTTTTCTAAATTCGACAAAATTAAGAAATATTCAACTTTTTAATTTCAATAAAACATTTTAATCGCCTTACCTATTATTTGCTTTTTCCTTGTACCTGGCACTTCCTCCAAAGGTATGTCTGAGTACCATAAAAATGTGGATATAATAATAATAAATACAGGAAAATCGAAATCCATGTTGTAAGAACATAAAGGCCTGATTAATGCCTTAATTCGTGAAAGAAGTCATGAACATGGCGATACTGTGCAAGACAAACACCAACACCAGATTTGGGTCTGAAGTAAATCCTTCGATTGCAGTTATTCAACATTCTTCTGAAAGTCAAGTGCATTCTTTTGGTCTTCTTCTGTTTCATCCTGTTGATGTTCTTCTTTATTTTTTCCTGCTTGTTGTAATTATCTTTCTCCTTACCCTTTTTCTTCAAGCTTCCCTTCTTCTACTTCCTGTTTTTCTTTTCTTTCTTCTACTTTTTGTACTTTTTTTCTTGTCCTCCCTTTTTTACTAGCTTCCCTTCTTTAGCTTTTCCATTTTCTTGTCCTTTCTCTCCTTCCTCTTCTTTACTCTTTATTTCCCATTAAGTCTTCTTTGTGTTTTTCTCGAATAGATCTTCCTCCTAGTATTTGATATTACTATTTTTAACTATTTTTCCAAATTTCAATCTCCAAATGGTTCCCTCAAGCACTCCCAAATCGTCTTTTGTTTGGCATTCTAACCTCTTCCTGTCGCATTTTTCAAGCGATTTGTTTCTTTTTGCTGTTCACAAAGAAATAGAAGTCAATGCCGTTAAAAAAAATATCTACATTATGAAACAGTTGTCACCGTAAGTAAATTCAATGAAGAGAATACCTTCAATAGTTCTATTTCGGCCAACTCCTTCAGAAACTATCCCTAAAAATATGTATTAAGTTATAAAATATTTGAGTTTTTCAGGGCATTTCTTTCGGGCTCCCTTCTTTTGCTTCCCTTTTTCCTCTCTTTCTTCTGCTTTTCGACCTTCTATTCCTTGTTCTTCCTTCTTCAGCTTTTCCATTGTTTTATCCTTTGTCTTCTTCCTCTTGTTTATTCTTTATTTCCCATTAAACCTTCTTTGTGTCTTTCTCTGTTAAGTCTCCACTCACCGTTGATTTTTTTTTGTGTTTTGTTTTAGTAATCTTTTTTGTTCTATTTTCCTTTGTTTTAATTTTTTTTTCTTTTGTTTTTATTTTTATTTTTAGTTCTCTTGCTAGGCTTCTCTTTTATAGCCTTTTATTTTACATCTTCAGATTTATATTCTTTTGTTTTATATGAATTTGTTAGTAGTAGCATAGGTGCCGACTTCGTGAAGGCACCGGGGTCCCTGCCCCCATAGTAAAATGTTTATGGAGGCAGTGCCCCCATAAAACCAATAACAAAATTTGACAACTAAAGCAGATACTTCTGCATTATTAAGGTTAACTCTTTTTGCATGCTAAGATGATCCCTTAAGATACGGTATTCCAGTCCAAGATAGCGAATGTTATTTAACTGTGCCCCATAAGAACCTGGAAAGCCCGGCGCCTATGGGTAGTAGTTTCAGTAATTTCAGAAGAGGTTAAAATAAAGAAAGCTGCAGGAAACCACTAAAGAAACTCTCTTGCATGAGAGGCATGCAATCATATAAGATTGTAAGAAAAAGCGACAGCAGCCGTGAAAGATCTTCGGGGAAGAAGAACTATGAGCCTTGGTTATACCTATTAATTCGAGATTGAGATGTAACTATAGTGTTTCAGGAATATTTTGATATCCCGTTTTTGGAGTAAGGAAACTATCTGCTAACTTCTTTTCCTTTTTATTCTTTTGCTTCTTCTTTTTGTTGTTGTTCCCCTTACTCTTCTATTTTTACTCCTTTTTGTTTTCTCATTGTAAAACTTCATTTTCAATTTTCTGTTCTTCCAACTTCTTCCTCTCCTTTTCTTCTCCTCCTTAGTCTTTCATCCTGTCTCTACCCATTCTTCTTCATCTTCCTCTTTTGATACAAGGTTAGTCCCGTTGTCTGCTATTTCACTCCTTTTTCCATCATCCATTCTTCTGTCGGTATTATTCAACATATTGTCAATGTTTGGAACGCAATTCTTTAAGATTTTGCTCATCCATGCTTCGGAAGATCATATTTTTCCGGTTTCTGCTTGTTGTATTGCTTGTTGTTTCTACCATATAGCTAGCTGTTTAATAATTATATTATCAAAGGAATAATTATTATTCAATCATGTGTGTATGGTCATCAACTCTACAGCTGGTTGGTCATAGCCTTAAAGCTGCTTATACTAGGGAAAATGTGTTCTCTACAGTGGTTTCCCGTTGCCTTTTGCAAAGTTTATGAACGTGCACTAAGTGGATAAGCATGTGTGCCTTGTTAATATCTGAATTCCTCTCCGTGGACAGAATCGTTAATTGTTACTAAACGATTAAATGGCTTCACAGTGGGGAATTCTTTGTAAAAATGTGTGATTCGAACCCAAGACTCCTGGCTAGGAGTCCAGCCCCCTTATCACTACGCCAACGAGCTTCTTGTGATATTCAATCATAAATAAGGGTTTTTGCCAGCTTCGATGAAGGGGTGAGAGAGATAGAGAGACAGACAGAGTAAGAAAGAGCGAGGGGAGGAAGAGAGAATTAGTAAGGTTGTCTTATAAACCAAAAAGCCTCAAGTTCGGTTCGATCCTGATCGAAATCAGATGAGTTTGTAAATGAAAAAATTCTCTAAAAATACGTTCTCTTTCAGATACGAGGTAAAACAGAAAGTTTCATGTACCAATGCGAGGTTTTGGTTTCCAAGCGGTGGAGATTCCTTGGGTTAAGCAAAATTCTAATTGGGTAGTGGTAAACGTCGAAGTCAGTCAATATATAGAGTATCGGGGATGGTTCATTTAAATCGCTCGAGGGCGGATTGTCGCTGTTACCATTTTTTCCCAGTTTGGTACGACGTTCAACGACATCTAGCACCAATACGCATGCCATTGGCAGTTATCGTTTTCAAATAAACGCTTCTTTCTTGCGTAAAGAATTTTTGCTTATACGATTTTTCAAAATGTCGATGCCGATACCCTATCAAAAACAAAATCGTTTTCAAGTGGTACAGAATGTTCAAGAAAGGCAGATAATGCATTGAAGATAAACCATGCTCTGGTAAACCATCCACTTCAACTGATGAACAACACGTCGCTCAAGTCAAAGATTTGATACTCAAAGATCGTCGTTTAATAATTATCGATATTATTGAATATGTTCCAGTATCATTTGGATCTTCCAAAACGTGTTAAAGTACCAGAACAGGTGCTTTCCCAAGATGAACGCATCATCGAAACCAAGATTTACGCATTTGACACCGAAACAACTTAACAATCAAGTAAATGGCGCTCGAAAGGCGAAGCAGGGCCAAAAAGACGACGTCAAAGTCGGTAAAAAAATCTTGGATTGTCGTGGTGTTGTACATCACGGATTTGAGCGTTCTGCATCGTTTATGTGAAGCAATTCGAGAAAATAGCCAGATTTGTGGCTGCACCTGTTAACAATGCTTTTGTTGTACGTCAAATTCCGGTCAAGAGTTCAACAAACACGATTCTGCAAGCTCCCTATTCGCCTGACCTAGCATCGTCTGACTTTTTCCTATTCGCTCGACTAAACTTTCCTCTTCGTGGTTGCCGTTTTGAGTCGATTGACGCCACCAAAGGAAATTCGCTGCGAATTTTAAAGGAATTTTAGGCAAAGGACTTTAAAGCATGTTTTGAGGTTTAGAAACGTTGGCATAAGTGTATTTCAGTGGGCGGGGATTACTTTGAAGGGAACGAAATAGATTTTGATGCATAAATACAAATTTTGCATTTTATTGCACCATTCCGGATATTGAAATACTTGCCACCTCTGAGCCTAAATGTTACCCAATAAATAAACAAATAAACGCGTATTTTTGCTCTTTTCCTCTACCCTCCAGAGGTTATTTTCATAATTAAGAAGTCTTTTAAAAAACTATTGAAGTAAACACATAAAAACTATTTGGTTAAAATTTCAATTAAAGCCTAAACACGAAGAATCAACATCCCAAAGTTTATGCGAGAACAGCATTTGCTAAAACATTCTTAAGAAGGACTAAGCCAACTCTCCTTAAAAAGTTCCAGAAGCTTTATTTGACGGTGAACTACGACTAGTCTAAATGGTAATCTTAGTACTTGTATGTATTTTCTATAACCTCTCGGTGTCGAGGCTGGTGCGTTAACGTATGAGACTCTACGCGTGCAATGTACAACCCGGTCCGTCTCTGCGAGTTGCGTGGTTGATGTGCCGTTTATACCTATATACTGCACCATGTGTAGAGTGTAAGATGTATGTATATGTGTAAGTCCTTGGAGGGGAGGATCGTTAATTAAGTGCCCAACGATGAATGGTCACCTGTGAGATTTAAACCAACGCTAGCCTGACGGTCTACTACTGCGCCAGCCTAGCTATATCCATCTCAATACTTAACACGCCTAATTAAAGACTTAACCCATTCCATTAAGATGCTTTATAGCTTTAAAGAAGAGTGACGACCAAAGTTCGGACACAAATGTTTACATACCTACTCCCCAAATGGACAAAATGTCCAAAATACTACTTATGGCATGAGCATTGGCAAATGCTTGATATTTCGTCTGAGTAAAACTTCAGTCTAACCTTTCCAAAACATTTTTGTGTGGATAATATCCAGAATTATATGTTCTGTCAAAGATAATTGTTAGAAGGCGAGTTAAGGCAAGTTCATATATTTTTTCCACTGCCAATTTGATGAGTTAGAATTCACCATGCGACTTTTGGCCATATTTGAAGATGGTAGGTTTATTTTGCCCCTTGTTTATTGACTGTTATGGCAGTAGAGATGTAAGTCAAATACTTAAGAATAAGGTAAAAGCGATGACCCTTTTTTGTGTGGCTAATGTTAAGAAGAACGTAAATGATATGTTCTGTCAAAGGTAACTGTTTTAAGGGTAGTTAATGCAAGTTCTTATATTTTTTCACTATCGACTTGGTAAGTTAGAATTCGCCAAGTCAACTTTGGCCATATTTGAAGGAGATAAGTTTATATTGCCCCTTGCTGATTGGCTGTTATGGCAGTAGAGACGTAAGTGTGACTTTACCTACCTAGGGGTGTAAATGAAATACTTAAGAATAAGGTAAGAGATAAACTTTTCCCAAAGATATCACAAAGACTTTGTCAGAAACTGTAAATATCAATCATATATGTAGGTACTTCAAAAGGGTTCTTTCTGTATGATAATCCCTTGTGACCAACCAGAATTAGTATATGAACTCGAAGTTTCAGGAACAAATTTATTACAGCTTTACATGAATATTATACGTGAATTAAAGAATAGTTATAAAGGGTAGGATAACAAACTGTAAAACGCCCATAGAGTATCATGTACCGCATGTTAAATCCGGGATCAGATAACGAAGGAACGAAAGCTTTCCGCGCTGATTTTTCAAGTCATTGGTCTCCGGAGCCCGGAGTTCTCTTTTCTCCAAAAAAATCTAAAACATTGATTTAAAACAGACTTGAGCTTTTGGTGGGGGAGCAGTTAGAACCAATGAAAATACTTTGTAAGCAAGACCCGCCTTTGTACGTAATCAAACATAATCTCTTATCATTCCGTTTTATTCCCTTTTTATTTGCTAGCTCCCTGCCCATCTATCGCTCTTTAATATCATTATATCCCGACACGATAATATTATGAAATTTCATGACCCTACTAGACAATAAACTTCGAAATTTATTTACTATTGAAACTTGGGATTAATTTAACTCGGGGTTTAGACTAAACATTTGTAGCAATTAAAACATCAGCCCGTGTTTCCGCAAAAAATTCGTTTACATCTTTTGAAATTAAAATATGAACAAAAATTAAACAGTGATACAGGAAAAATCACATCGAAAAATATCCCTCTGGAACTGTCCTGCGCCTGACAGCTGCCTTTCAAAATAATTTTAACAAATTTCCTCTCGATAATTCTAAACATTTTGTGTTGGTACGAAAGCTCGTTTAGTTCGTGTCACCGTAAATTACGCGCTGATGTAGAATTGATAAAAACTAATTAAAACTGTATCCATTCGACACTTTGCTGTATTTTATTTTATGATCATCCTGAAAATTTACACCAGGATCTAAACTCGGATCACGTCGATAATTTTTTAAGGCAAAACCCTGAAAGTTTAAGTGGTGAGTTGATTAATCACCAAAACATTCTTTGATCAATAAACTTATAAAGATAGGCATTGAATACCAATTTTATTTTTCATAAGTTTAATTTTATTTTTTCCAGAAGGATAAACACGAAAGATTTTTTTAGAAAAAAGCAAACGTAAAAGGTTTATTTATTTAAGATTTATGAGCATTTAAAACGAAGTAATAATGTGATTAAGATGTTGCTGGCATAGTTTCAACCTTTAGTTCTTGGAAAAAGAGAGGCAATCATTGAATACAAATTTTGTTCCCCAAGTTTTCAATGGGGGTAACACATTTCCGAACATTTAAATGGTTTAAAATAACTTAAGATATCAAGGATTTAAAATCAAAAACATTTACAGTTCTTCAGTTTTCCGGGCATCTGGCGAACCTTGATTTTTTGAAAATTGCCACATTAATGTTAGAGGTCAAACTCAAAGATACATACAATTTGAGGAACTTCCTTTAAGACTCTGCAAAGGCAAAGTTGTTCCGAAATCATAACTCATGTAACTACTTCATTTTCTTCCCGGAGAATAAACTGCGAAAATTCTAAAAAAATACAAACATAAAAGGTTAATTGTTTATCTAACATTTATGGATTTATGGGCCTTTTTTTCTTCGTGTCTTTTATTTTTGTTCTATTTCGTAAGAAGAAGCTTAGAAGACTAAATAAAAAGGTTTCCTAAAGCACTATAAAACAAAGTAATACACAAGTGTTTAACTTCATTAATTTTTTCGACAATTTAACCATGAAGATATGAAACTTTCAGCCTGGCTTCACCTGCTCTTACCTTTACTTCTTCTTTCTTTTTAGACTATTAGCCTGTTCATTTAACGAATCTGATTTTCACTCTATAAGCTGTCTTTCCATCTTTTCCTCGGCGTTCTATCGATCTACTTCCAAGGGGTTTACTATCTCGGGCCTTCTTCACTATTCTTCTTTCAGTCATTCTACCAATGTGCTCGTTCCGCTGATTTCTTCTACCTTCTATCGACGATCAAATTCGATATATTTCAGGTGCAACAACTTTCTGTAGTATTTGTGTTGGGGATTCTATCCAATCTTACTTTTCCCTGTATCTTTCGTACTACCTTCATTTCTAATGCTTCACTTTGTTGCTTTATTCTGCTGGTGTCTTGCCTGAGTCTCACTACACTTTTATATATTCTACATTTCGTTTCTTGCTCGATGTATTTATTGTTCCATATAATTTCGTTTAATCAGTTCGCAACGTCAAGGTAAATGGTGAAAACCACTTGAGCCTTAAATCTATAATCCCTTGTAAAACCTACCGAAGGTGTAAACCGTACTTAAACACTCTATTCAAAAGAAGGAAAATTGATGAAATGCTTATAATTGCGACACTAAAATTTAACTATAAGGTCCACGCCGACAATCGTTAAAGAGCCTCTTGTTACTAGTTTCACAAGGGATTATAAATTTAAGGCTCAAGTAGTTTTCACCATTTACCTTGACGTCGACTATAGCTTTCACTATCTGGCCTTTCTTCTTCTTGCCTTTGCCTTTCTTCAAAAAAAAAAAAAAACGCACAACCTAACACGGCTGCAATTTAGAGAACTCAACAAGTTATTGGTCCTCTAAATATGGCAATATTGGTTACCTCAGCCTCCTTCTATCCATTTTCGGCATTTTCTTCTTCTCTGAAGATCTAGAATCTGACGACCTTTGACTAGACCCTTTTCTTCTTATTATTCCTTTCGTTATTTCTGTCTTCAATGACTGACAAAGCGCCTTTTTCTTCTTGATATTTTGTTCCGATACTTCGTCCCTTTTTAGTTTAAAATTATTAGTTCTTCTTCATTTCTGACCGTTGAAGATAAATAATTTAATTCCTTTAACCAAAAGACCAACTACAACTCAAAGGGTAAAAAAGCTAATTTTTAATTTGTTGAGAAAATTCTGTCACACTCGAACTTCTTACTCTTCTTACCCTTGGGTAGGAGGAGACGAAGATCTACTCGCAGTCTCGCGGAGTTAATGGTGTACAATTCCATTCCATTACACTCGACCTTCTTCTTCTTCTTTGGTGCAAGCCTAGGTTACTAGAGTGAGCAGGAGTTTTACGAACCTTCTTAGCGTATATACTGAGCAAGAGGCTAACCTTACCCTTGGGGGGAGGAGACGAAGATCGCGGTGTTAACGATGGACAAAGGTGTTAGTTAACCCGTTTTCCGCTTTCTTTGTATGTATGCGGGAGAGAAAGATAAACTTACCTATTGACCTATTATAAAGCATCGATAAATAAACTTGTTAGGGGAATTACTGACCTGCCACTCACCATTACGAAACATTGGTAGAAAAGCTTAAAGCATTAGGTTTTCCTCTGAAGATGGTCATTTTTACACAGCAGCACTACCCTTTTTTTGTCCTTTCCTCTTTTTTATTGAACCTTTCCGATAGCGTTTTCTTGAACACTCTTCGTGATGATTTCGCATTTTGTCTCCTCAATACAGATGACGTACCATTAATATGGTTTCTTAATACCTGATACTGAAAATTCGACTTAAGTATTGCCTCTAATTCGTTTTCCTTTTGCCTTTGGGGTACTTTAAAATTGATAGTTTAATGGGTAAATCAAAACAGGCTACTCTGTAAATATAAGGAGCATTTGGCTTTACCTCCGCCGGGAAGATGGTTAGTAAAATTGAAAGGTAGTTGGTAGTTAGTCAATTAAAGAAAAAATGAAGAAGAATGAAAGCAACAAAATAATAGATTTTTAGACCTATGTATTAAAAATAAAGAGCAAGAAGAAAAATAAAAAGAGGTTTAACGTTGTTCAGCCAAAAAGCAATGAGTAAACCCTACACATCATCTAAAATTTTATTTATTTCTCAAACTGTCCATACAAGCATTCTATTGCTATTAGGGTGTGCCCAAGGTTTTTGAAGTAGGTCCTGTGTTATTCAGCCATTTGTCAACATAGATATTCAAATAACACCATCGTTGTGATGTTAAATTTTAATGTTAGTTTCAAAACTATTTTGAGATGTCACAGACTAAAAGTGCACGAAGCAGTGGCCTACACAGGCTTAAGCCCCAACGGTGGAGTGGAAAGTTTCCACGAGCCGTCGAGGATTATATTATGATAATTAGAAATACCGTACAACAATCATTCAAGTCGGCATTACTGAGAAACACAATTCTTTTAGAAATTACGGGTCCTCTGTATTACCACTTTGAAAAATTGATCTGAAACCATATCTTGAGCATGAGTTCTGATAAGACAACTCAGATTCGTGGGTTCGCTAAGCCCAAAATTGCTACTAAAAATAGTGATCCAGTTTTGGACACTTTTTTGAAGTAACAACCCCCTGTGGATGTTTTGTACGTTTATTAATCTAAATAAGTTAACTAACTGCAGTCATGGAAACACTGTTAGGCTTACTTACCATTAGCAGTGGAATCATATGCACTTCTAGCAGCATATAGATTGAATATTGGTGGATATGGGAGGAATACCTGGAGAAAAATGTTTGAAACTGTAAACAGCTGCTTTAAATATATACTCTGATAAACACCGTCTTTAACTTCAGAAAACATTTCAAGGTTGATATACCTGAGCAAAGGGGGAGGAAAAAGCACAGAAGCTGCAAAACCAATTGGCCCCCATCTGGTATACGGATGTATCAAAAACGTTTGAAAGTTCCAGAACTGGAATTTATGAAGCAAGCACTAGAGAATGCTTAAGCATCAATCTGAGTAGATTTGTTACAGTATTCCAAGGGGGAGTAATTGCTATTACTACCTGTGCAAATATTATGTTACAGAAAGGTTATCACAATCAACAAATATACATATTGTCAGACAACCAAACTACATTAAAAGCTGTGGCAGCAGTTGAGATCAAATCTAACGTAGTTTTCAAATGCCTTGAAGCACTGGTTGCACTGCCAGAACACAACAAAATAACTCTGAAAGGGGTGCCAAGACACCAAAATGTGGAACGACCTGAACCAACATGTGGATTGGATTGGCATATGTGACCGCAAAGGAGTTGGTAAAGGCACGATTACGAGAACACTGCATATATTGGAAGGAGGGACAAGGACTAAGGCAATCGCGGATGTTCCTAAGAGTCCCTCCTACAAACTCAGAACAGGAGAACTACTTATTGCTTCTAAGCAGGGAAAAAATTAGTTGGGCTGCTAAGAGGACACTACCAGCTCAGAAGGCACCTACAATTAATAGGCGTCACAAATGATCAAAACTGCAGATTCTTCGTGGAGGAAGAAGAAACTCCCGAGCACGTATAGTGTGAATGCCCAATGTTGAGAGTCTGCGTACCTAGTAATAGCAGTTTATAATCTTTAGCTTATATTTTCCACAGACATCTACCGGTTAGCTAACATAATTCGTTCAAAATCGATTGCTAATTTTTTACTGTCAATAACTAACCCTTATGTGCTGTTTATTTGAACGTGTGGTACTTTTCACAGGTTTATAAAGCATTCGCTTCCATTCTGAGCTACAGTCAGTCATGATATTAACTTGTTACGTTGGGTTTATATTTGTATAAAAATTATAAAAATTAAACACGTTATTTTATTAGTTGTTTAATGTTGAATTTTAAGGTGTAGAAAATGCCCTGTTGCCATATCTGGCTTGTTAGAATTACTCGCAACATGAATAGCAACATGATGTGTTATGTTTTTGTCGTAAAACAAAACCTTTAAATTTGTTTTTCTACTCCTACTATTGAAAGTTGATCTTTCCACATGATTTTTAATGCTGAAAGCAATTGTTTGTCGAAACTGTGCGACAAAATCCAAAAGTGTGTTGCAAAGTACTTTGCAACACACTTTCAAAATGGTGCCGGTTAACTGTATGGTTTGTTTATATTTGTGATATGTTTATTTTCATAGCAACGGACTTATTTCCATAGTGACCATAGTTTCCATGAGCATACTTAATATTCCACAAAAAATTATAAAATTTGCTTTAAAATATTAAATAGTGAATTAAATGTCTTTCTTCTGTAGGAGTAGAAAAAATAGTGTGTAATAACACTTGTTGAAAGTGTTTTGCAAAACTCAAATGAATGCAGCCTTCGACTTCGTCTCAGGCTGCAACCTTCATTTTCGTTCTGCAAAACTGTACTTTCAACACTTGTTATACAAATTACTATTGTTTGTTTATTGGACGAAATCTTAAAATTAATTCGATGTAGGTTTTTCTGATGGTCAGATAATATGTACTACCAAAAGCTTTGTTTACAGCAACGAAGCCGTATGTTTAGCATTGCCTGCAATGGTACAAAGCATCGTAAATGGATTGATTCAATTAATATCCGAAATTACGAACAAGTATACGAGTATACGTCCCTTGGTATCTCCATGTAAACTTTAATAGGGTTGTGAAAATCTCTGATTTCAGTGAAAATTATGCAAAAATCTTGAAATGCACTATCAGAAAATAGGCATTCTATTACTAAGAAAAGATAGCCGAAAGTAAAGCAATAATTTTTTTAATAAGTCGAAAATAAAAATAGAAAATAATTGTCTGCTGGATATGTATAAAATAAATAACAAAATTTAAAAAAGATCAGTTCGAATCTAACAATTTCGAAAGTGATCATCAATAAATCAAGTGAATAATAGAAAGTATCATTCAGAAGGCCACGAAGTCCCTAAATGCCCCAGCCCTAATATTTGACACTCACACATTGTGCGGAATGACAAATTACACCGAGAATGATTTTTTTAAAAGGTAACAACAGCATTTTGTCGCCAAATGCTACCCATTATGTAACGTGTAGGGTTATTACACACGGTTTGCATTTTAAAACGATTTCGAGTGCTCCTTTTAGGTCGAATTAATTTTTATTAATTCAACGAAAAGGAACAGAATCGATTTGTTTTCTCTAAATTTAAAATCTGTTTTTTTTTTGTGGTTTACAAAAGGAATTGAACCTCTTAAAAATAGCATCTTTTGTGCCCTTTTTTCTAAATTCTTATGAATAGGAGACCACCCCATACTAACCGATTAAATTCCTATTTTTTCGATGGCTTTAAGGGAAATTCTACAAGGCGTTGTGAGAAAATCAGGCCTGCACTAAACCACAATGTTTACCAACATATGTTTCGCTAAAAATCCCTAAAGTATTTGCAAATATTGGCGTACGCTCTTCCAATATTAAGTTACAAACAAAAAGGGATCGATTAATGGGGATATTTCGAAACCGCACTAAACCATTGAGGTTTTTCCATTAAATTCGAGAAACGTTAAATTGTTATTATTTAGTTATTAGAATTAATTAGGTTAAAGGAATTTTGTGTCGATCGACAATTTCCATGGTTAATGAATTCTAATAGACTAAACAGACAAGAGTATCGATGAAATTGTTCACCTTTGTCGGATTGCTACATTAATATATGTATACGATACACACGGATATGCTAATTCTAGCAACCCTTGCTTAAAATAATATTTGCCTATCAGTCAAATGTTGAATGGGAAGTTTAATTCATATTGCTCTTTTTATTTGCTTATTTAATTATGCTTCGGTTTGTGTACACAAATGTTAAAATTTTACACTGTTATGCAAATTTTATAATGTAATAAGGGTTAAATAATGGCTATTTTTGATGCTTTTTCGAAGAGTTTTTGAAAATCTGTTGGATTTTTAAAAATTAAATGAGGATAGAAAACCACCGATTTCCTTTGAGGCTATCCTTAGGCTAACTGATTATAGTACAAAAGATGTTTGCTTAATATTGGTGGTCTAATGGATCAAACTTCTGCCTTGCAGGCAGAAGAACTTAGGTTCAAGTTCCCGTTGTTGGTTTAAATTCATAAGTTAAAAAATCCTTAACCTTCACCAAATACATTTTTAGTGGAACTAGTCTTAGGTTAGGGGAATAATAAAAGTACAAGTTATATTTCATTGGTCTAATGAACACGTAGTGGATTAAACTTTCAGCTTGCGAGCAAGTGAAATGAGTTCGAATTCCCGTTGTAGAAAACAAAACCAAAACAATTAAAAAATTCGTAACATTCGCCAAATACATTTCAGATGAGACTAATATGGTTCAGTGATTAATTAAACAAATAATAGTTCCTCGTGGATCGAACTTCTACCTTGCAGGCAGAAGAACAGTGCTTCAAATTCCCACTGAAGCTAGATTATTTTTAAATCGTTAACATTCATCAAAGTACTTTACATAAGTTAGATGATTAATTAAAGTATAAAAGATATTTCCTTTGTTCCTCGAAGACCTAGTGCATCAAACTTCCATCGCGCAAGCAGAAGAATACAGGTTTAAATTCCCATCGTAACTGAATTTTATTTTAAATCTAAAAAAGTTAGTAAAACCTTAACCTTCACCGCTTTTAGTGAAGCTAACGTTTAGGTTATTTGATTAATCAAAGCGCAATGTTTCTTTGGCCTTACGAACGCCTAGCCTAGTGGATCAAGCATCTGCCTTACAAGCAATTGAACGCGGGTTAGCAACCCATCGAGACCGATTTCTTTTAATTAGGAATGACTGAGAAATTTGGAAATTCCCTACTGGCTAATTCCGAATTTATAACTATTTCAGAAAACGTTGAGACAGAACTAATAGCTGAAACATTTGAATTAAAATGTTAAGCATTTAGTTTAACTTCGTAAAAGAAAATTCTGCGCAGGTCTTCCACCAAAAGTCACTTTGGGATTTTTTTACATTACAAAATGCAATAAAAGTAGTTTCATATTTATTATTTATTAGGTAATCTGAAATTTTCTTGATGTCGTTAAGATTAGCATATTTACTTGACTTATAAACCAGAGATCTCCGGTTCCATTCCCGGTCGGAGTCGGTAAGATTTTTAATACGGAAAAATATCTGAAAGTATGCCCTCCTATTGCAAAACTAAAGAGGGTCTATTAGTTTGGGAGACAGAAATAAATCTAAAGAGGCGGGGGCAGTTCTTCGAAGAGCTATTAAATTAACAAAGAAACCCAGACAATAACAGTATAAGAACTATCTGAATTAATATGCAAAGCTTACAGTTAAGAAGAATTATAATTGATCTTACCTTTCCTTTTTAAAATGTTACATAATAAAATGGATTCTGGCCGTATATTACAATATCTGCCATTCCATGTACCAAAGGCATCATCCTGGTTTCCAGGTGTAGTTTCATATTCTACTATAACACTACGCCACGTACAAATTTATTATGTAATTCGCCTATGTATAGAATTTGCCGTACATATAATCAAATATCTCATCTAGCTGATATTAATTGTTGTACATTTGCTGCACTAATTACCGAAGCTTGTGATTAGTACTACACATAGTTGATTATGTTATTTTTGTTATTATCTTGTGTGTTACCATGTATCTGTTATGTTAGTTGCACAAATAATTTATATGTTATGTTGTTCTGTAAATAGGTTTTTTTCTTTTGGTTAATAAAGATTTATTTATTTATTTATTTATTTATTTATCTGAATAGAAAATAATGAGAATAATCAGAAACTTATAAAACTGGGGAAAATAGCATCCCTGTGAAAATTCTGAAAGAAGAGAAGCAAACCTTCAGAGAAGAACAACTGTGGCATTGCTATGTCCTATAAATAGAAAAGGAGAGAGGACAATCCGGTAATTATCGAGGGATAGCATTGCAAGATGTAACTTACAATAGGTATTATCAACAATAATAAGAAATAGATTACATTCGATACAAGAAGAGGAGTTAGGCGAATGCCAGGGAGGTTTTAGAAGAGGACGATCGACAACACACCCAGAGTTCATAATAAATTCTCCACAATACATATAAACAGAATCTTAACCTTCACGTGCTATTTATCGATTTTAAGAAAGTATAATAGGATAAAAATTATACATGGTCTTGGAGAAATTACAAGTTCTCGCAAAATTGATGAATTTAGTCAAAATGATCTGCAAAGTGACTGTGGAAAGAAGTCTGTTTAATGATTTTAAAGCGAAAAGAGGATAGAGACAGGGAGACCCCCTGTCGGCGACACTGTTTAATCTTTAGAAATAATAATCAGGAAAAATGACATTCAAAGAAATGGGTTAATCTATAACAACAAACAACAATGCATGGTCTATGTCGAGGACTTAGTGCTGATGGCAAGAAGCAGGAACAAATTAGAAAAAAATGTTCAAGAAGCTAGAAAACAGATTCAGGGAACACGGCCTGGCCTAATGATACCAGGTCTGATAATATTGCTTCGAGGCACATAAAATATGTATCTGGAACACAATGACTATCAAAACATCCAGTACCATTTTCCTACAATACCAGGTGGTATTGTAGTGACCAAAATGCTAAGTGACATGGACATTCAGTTGAAGCAACGCTCTGTTATTGATATCCTAACAGTGTGCGCCCATTAACATTAATCGACGAATGGGTGCTGTCTATGGCAACGCCTGTGTGGATGTCAGTACTGTTAGGCAGTGGGCAAGAAGTGTGAAAGGAAAAAATCCAGCCACAACAAATCTGCATGGTTAGGTTCGATGTGGTGGGCCCTTGACAACCACGGAGGAACAGTATCAAGCGCGTGATGATGTGATTCGTGCTAATCGCCGCAAGGGTATCGCTGGAACTGTTGGGACTACTCTTGAACGAGTCCACCACTTGGTTACAGGAAAGTGTACGCGAGATAGGTCCCCCGCATGTTAACTCCTGAAATGAAACACAATCGAAGGCGATTTGCCAGCAACTTTTGGCTCGATAGGAACAGGAAGGTGATGCCTTTCTCCGCCGGATTGTCACTGGTGCACATCATTACGACCCGGAGAACAAGTGGCAATCAATGGAGTACAAACCTAGTGTCTCTCCTAACTCCTAAAACGAAAAAATTCAAAGCGTTCACTTCGGCAGAAAAAGTGCTGATAGCCATCTTTGGAACTGGAACGGCATAGTCCACATTAAATGTTGACACTATCAACTCCAGCCAATATGTGAACACTCTGAGGTAGATTACAGCGAATTAGACCTGGCAACGAAGCGTTCTTCAACATCACAATGCTGGTCCTCACTGCAGTTGCCAAGCGCAGGAAGCATTATAGGGCCCGAAATTTCGCGACGTTTTACCGCACCACTCCTATAGCCCGGTTCTTGCCCCCTTGCGATTTCCTTTTTCCGAAGTAACAATGCTAAAATGCCAAATTGTCAAACTTTTTAGATTTGGCAGTTATTGAAGAAGCTACATCTACAAATCTACAAAACTACTGAAAAAGTGCCAATTATTCAGATTCCAACCCCAAACCTTCGAGTCTTTAAGAGACAAAATTATTGAGGCTTTAACATCACCCCAAATGTAATAGGGGTAAGGCAGAAAAACGGTTTTACTGTCTAGCCATTAATGGAGAACTCTTTAAACATCTGGTATAATTGTTTAGCCTCACCATTTTGTTTCCGAGGAAAGAAGAGACAGCAAACCGTGGCAGCGAGTACTAGAGATCAAATACATTTAAACACGCTAAGCCAACAGCTCAAAAGGGAAATACGAGTAATGAAACATTCAACTTCATTAGAGAATTATTTGATCATGCAGACACACTCTTTATGGAAAGTTACAAAAGGTTTGCAGAGACGTAAGACACAAGTGCTTCCAATTCGGAAAGAAGATGGCAGTTGGGATAGAGTTAACAAACAGAAGGCAGATATACATATTTGCGAAGTATTTATCTAATACCTTTTACTTACACCCTAGATAAGCTGCCCAAAAAAAAACGTACCAATAATAACCAATGAAGATCTAACTCCAATTAACTTGGTAACACTTACGAAAGTTGGTAATAAAATAACTAAGAATATTAGTGCAAAAAAAAACTGGATTTGACCTTATTACTCGTCTGAGGGAATTTCCAGGAAAAGAAATCGTTAAACTAACCTACCTAATTAATGTAGCGTTTCTGTTAAGTAATTCTGATTATAAAGTCTGGTAAGCTACCAAATCAAAAAACATCATACCGTCCAATATCGTTGTTACCAATGATTTCAAAATTACTCGAACTTATTATCGAGAAAAAGCATCTGATTCCAAACCACCAGTTTGTGTTCAGAAACAAGCATCCAACGATAGATTAGGTCCAAAGAATCACAAATATAATTGACAGATCATTAGAAGAAATGAGAATTTGCTCAATGCTATCCCTGAATATTTTCACAGTTTTTGGCAGAATTTGGTATGAGGGACTGGTATATAAAATAAAAAAAAGAACTTACTCAAACAGCAGAGTCAACTTTTGAAATCCTACATCTTCAAAAACTCTTGAGAATAGAACCCGAAGACAGCCACTCTGAGTTAAAGGAAATATCTTCAGGAGTATGTTGAGATCAATGCTATATCTCCTTTATACAAACGATATATCATGGACGAAGTCACCATTGCAACATTTGCTGATGACACTGGCATCACAGCAGAAGGAGCTGTTGCAAACAAGATCGATAACTACCAAAATATAGCGAATTAAACTTAAAACGAAATCAACGCGTTAACTATACTAATCGAAAAGTTGATTATCTACCTATCGTGATTAACCATCAAACGTTACCGCATGAAAACACTGCAAAATACTTAAAAATGACACTTAACGCAAAACTGAGATGTAAAGAGCACGTTAAAAAAAGACAGAACTCAACTGTGTTGGTTAATAGAGACTCTAACTAGAATAAGTACAAAACCGGATAGTTCAAACCACAGGTGGGAGTTTCTACCCTACTTACAACACAGTAAAGGTGAAACCCACGGTTTAATCGCAGTTTAGAGTTTCTGGGCTGTGGTGTGATCTGGAAATCGAGAAAAACTAACGTTTTCGAATTTGGTTCGTCTCCATATAAATCTTAATTTACATATTTAACGTACGAGTAACCACCACGCGAACTTTTAAACCATTTCAAGCTACGAATATGACATCAACTTGATTGATTTAGCATACTTATAGTAGATTGTTTTACAAGTTAAGAAAAGTGAGAGTTTTCCAGCGAGTGCAATTTTTTAATTCACGAGCAAGCGTAGCTTGCGAGTGGATTAAAAATTTACACGAGCATGGAAGAATCACTTTTCTTACGAGTTGAACATGCTATTTTTTCGTGTACTTCACGAAAATCACGTTAACTAAAAATAAATATTCCAAATTTATCAATGTATGCCATCATAGCATGATTTTCACTGTGGTCGTCATGGATTTGTCCATTTTTACAGCTACTGTTTGAATTAATTTTCGACTTGTCAAAAAAATTATGTAAAACGTCAGATTATTTTTAAACGTTTTTAAGATTTTGCGCGGGCTCTGTAGATAAAATATTGTACAATACACGTGTGATAATGCATTATTAAGATACGCGTTTGAAATTTGCATAACGTTTAATAATTCCAACAATTGTACATTTAATATTTATACAAATAAATTGAATGAATGAAAAAAAGTGTTGCTATGAAGAAAAGCGTTGCTAACAAGAAAACTACCACTTTTCTTCACGATTTTTCATTGAACAATATGCTTGATTTCTATCTAGGACACGAAAAAAAATATTGTTTGATACTTAATATTAAATAACCTATTAGTTTTAGAAGAATGTTTCACATTGAAAGGTAGAAAGCGTTAGGGATTAAGGAAAATGTATCGGAACTTGCACTCCACATGGGAATATGGCCGGCAACATCGAGGGTTAAGACCTTCTAAGTCGCTTTCGAACACCGATCAAACCCAAGTTGGATGCTCGGCGAGTAGCCTACGCAGTTACTAAAAACACAGTGGTGGAGTCGGGAACTTAGGCGGTTGATGAAGGCGTGGTGCTTACCACATCACTCAATACGCATAGCGTACGAGACAACCAGCTACGAAAACGACTTAGGGTTTAAGTAAGTTTAGAACAATCCAGTACTGAATACAATTTGAAAATTTTAACATAGACAAAAGCTAAAATGTAAAGCCGGATTAAGCTCAATAAATTATAAAAAAAACAATACATTATTTATGACCTTAGATCCCAGCAGGCCATACTATTGTATCAACGAAAGTTTGCTTTGTTCTTCTTATACATGATAATAATGTGCAATGTTGCCAAATTTGGGGATTTTAGACAAAATTGGCGATACTTGTTCATTTTGAGGACATTTTAAGCTACAAAAAGTTTATTTTGCTGTTTCGGAAATTACAACAAAATTTGCAGAAATTGGAAAGAAAACTTATTCAAATTCAGATTTCAGTATTTATCAAGCGATTTTTCTTTTATTAGAAAATGTCTGAAATCAGATAGTAACATACAGTGTGTCCACAGACGGAACTAACTATAACCTGTACACTTTTATTTCTGATTTTTAGGGAAAAGGTAATCCTTTACAAAAAGTTAGAATGTCGATAACACTTACAGGTTGGTTAAAAATTAAAGAGATGTAAAATAGTGTCAAGAGTAAAAGTACCTCATCAGTGATTTAAAACTACAGCGTGTCCTAGAATAACTGTCCCATCTTATAGAGGGGAAAAAGTTGAAATAATAAAGTGCGAATTAATTTTAAATATCTCTTCAAATAAACTCAGAAAAAAATAAAAACGTTTTTCCAAAATTTCGTTTTTTACGGATATCTTCGGAATTAGTCGAAATTTTTAAAATTTTGATGCGGCATTTTATTGAGTTCAAAATTACGCAACTTTTTTCTAATTTGAGCCACCCTGTATCTTTTACCGTTTTCAAGATCCCCATGCATTTCATCCTTATCTTGGACACATTGTATACTTTTTCTGTTCTAATTCATTTTTATTCCAAATTTATAATGAGGTAGTTATTGTAGGTATTGCTAATGTTGATAATAGTAGATTATTCTACAAGTAAAGAAAAGTGGCAGTTTTCTAGCGAGTGGAAAATGTTTGATTCACGAGCGTTAGCGAGTGAATTACAATTTCACGAGCTAGAAAACCACTTTTCTTACGCGTTGAATACGCTATTTTTTTGTGTAAGTACTAAAAGTTCGAATTTTCTAGACAAATTTCTTAAATTTATCAAGGTTATGTTTGTACGGAAACATAGCAACTACAACACGTACATAGTAACAAGTAAACAAACAGACTGTGTTGCTAGGAATAAAGTGTTGGTTGCTAATGACTCAAGCGTTGTAATGAGGAAAAGGTTGCTAACGAGAAAAATGCCACTTTTCTTTACTATTTTCTACATAGTAAAATGGCCGTTTACCATTGACTATACAAAAAAAAACTTTTAATGTTCTATTTCAAAGTTAATATGTTTGTCTTCGTTATGATTAAATTGTACAAAGTTAAACAAAACGCATACTTTATTCAATGAGATTAACACAAAATTATGGAATTGATAATAAGATTATGGTATATAAATTATTCTACACAATGCCCTGCTACTGTTACACATTTTTCTATCCTCTTTCTAAATTCCTCGTGAACATCATCAGTTGTATGTTCATTTATATCTGATGTTGCTTCAGTAAATTTTTTTAAAGCTCTACATCAGTGATTCTCAACCTGTGGTACGCGTACCACTGTTGGTACGTGCTGGACTTACGAGTGGTACGCGAAAGATAAACTGTTTTTGAAAAATTATGTTTAAATAATTTATTCCAACAATGTAAAACTGGCAAAAAAAATTGCAGATGAATATTTATTTTGCAAACCTCTTGCTGAAAAAATAACAATTACAGTATTTTGCAACTAGGATTTGGGTTGTGACATCAACGCGTTGTTTACAAATTCACAATCCAACTATACTTCATCTCTTTCTAAACTAGGTTTTCATTACCGACTGCGCACGAACGCGTGTCTACCCATACAGTTTTTGGGCGGAGCAAGTTGACGTCACAACCCAAATGCTAGATGAAAAATACTGTAGTGAAATATTAAATATTCTCTTCAATTTAATGTCAGACAATTCCATTCCTTGGAATAAGTGTATTGCTGTATGTACTAATGGAGCTCGGGCTTTTACAGGAAAAAAATGCGACGTTTTATCTAAATAAAAGCAGTTGCTCCTCAGGCTTCATTTACTCATTCCAGCATTCATCATAAAATCATAATGCTTTGCTAGCAAATGCCATTCCTGAAAGATTGCAAACTGTCTTGGATCAGTCTATAAAGGTTGTAAATTTTATTAAAAGCTGAACACTATATTCACGAATATTTGAAATTCTAGGTCAAGAAATGGGAAGTGAACATAAGACACTACTGTTTGTTACACTCAGAAGTCAGCTGGCTATCCAGAGGTAAAGTTTTGAATCGTCTCTTTGAGCTTAGATCAGAAGTTCAGATTTTCCTTCGTGATTCTAATTTCGAATTAAAGAAATGTTTCTTTGATGAATTGTGGTTCTCATGATTAGCATATCTTGTCGATATTTTTGGAAAATTAATTGAATTAAATTTAGCCCTAGCGGGACTAAAAAAAAAGTTAATTCACTTATAGTTAATGATAAAATTATTGCAACAATAAAAAGAGAATTGGATAAAAATAAATGTAGCTTATTGCCAATTTTGGAAGGTTTCTTGGAAGAAAATACATTAAATGTAGGTAAATCACAAATATAAAAAATCATATTTCAATAAATACATATTTTCCAGAAAATTATGAAAGCGAAATTGGATTAGAAATCCACTGATTATCACAAAACTTACCATACAAAGGGAAAGAACAGTTAATGGAAATTTCCTCCGACAGAGCGCAGATGATATATTTTAAAAATAATACATTCCTAATTTTTTGGATTTAGAGACAGGCCGCTCTTTAAGAAATTGCAGAAAAAACTATTACATTTTTAATGCCATTTTTCACCAGCTATTTAGGTGAAAAGGGATTTTCAACAATGTTGTATTTAAAAAACAAATACAGAACAAAATTAATACTTGAGCCTAATTTACGCTTAAAACTAAGTAAAATTGTGTTTTGCGAAACAAGCAAAGTTTTTTATAATATTTTGATCGTCTTTTTATATACCTAGATATTTTATGTAATAATTTCGGAAATGCTAGTAACAGTAATATATATTTTTCTTCTAAATAAATTAAATATTTAACTTTTATTATGGTAATTATGTTATGGTTACCAAAAAACTAAAATAAATATTTTTTATTTACCTACCTATTTTTTTATTTTGATGCCGACATTTTTTATAAGGGGTGATGGTACGGAGAAATTTTGATATTCTTTGGGTGGTACAAAGAACCCAACAGGTTGAGAAGCGCTGCTCTACATTATCGTAGAAATCAGTCACATATACTTTTAGCTCTAGGTATCCTCACAAATCCAGTGGGATAATGTCAGGAGAGCGTGGAGGCCATCTTATAGGGCCGTACAGTCCAATAAATTTATTATGAAAAAGTAGAATATAAACAATTCCATAATTTTGTAGTAATTTCATTGAATATTATTAACCTTAAAAATTCGACATTCTTACTACTACTAAAGACTCTACAAAATAAGTAAAACCTTTTGGAAAGATTGGCCTTTTCGCTAAAAATGAGAAAAGTTTACATGTATAGTTAGGTCCATCCGTGGACACACTGTATATAACTAATGTTAATATGTTTCACTCGTTCTGAAACAACATAAAATAATAGTAGATTACGTGTCAAGTGCCGAAAAGTGGATTTTTACTAGACGAGTATGGCAGGTTTGAGTACGAGCGATAGCGAGTACTTAAATGCCGTACGAGTCTAGTTAAATCACTTTTCGGACGCGGCGCGTACACTATTTTTTCGCATTTTATATTCTCACATAAAAAGTTATCTAAATTTATTGAGATACATTCTGAATAAAATTAATAAAAACACTGAAAAAAGTAGGCGGATTCTTGATCTGACAGGAACTGTTTTTGACATAACAGAATTCAATCCAAACAAATAAATACATTTATTTTTGAAATCTAATTCCGAAATGGACTTGAGTGACGAAAATAACTTGTAAAACCATATTTTAAATGCTGCCCGAGAAGCTATCAAATTGCATTTTAATGACACCTGACGTTGCTATGCTGTAATGGTTTCTATGCTGTAAAGTGGGCCATTACAGGACGATTTTGAGTATCGTAAAGTAATACATTACAGTACGAAATGCGAAAAAAGATATTTTTTAAAATTTTTGTTTTTATACTTAACCTGCTATTATTAGCTTCGGTGATTTTGACGATTAGAAAATCTTAAAAACTCATACGCTTTCTTGGTTTTAAGGTTACACGGTAAAAGAGTACATCTTGTGTTAATAAGGGGTTTAATTTAGTCAAAGAGTGGAAATCGTTTGAGCTTGGCTAAATTGCTAAACTGTCAAACGTGCCTTGAGGTACTTGGCACCCGCAAGCCTAGATAACGCCCTAAAATCAAACGTACAAACAAATTTTGAGCTTCTGTCTCACGACTAATCCAGGTTGCCAGGTGTATGTACGTAATTCTCAACGTAAGTTAGACTACCAACAAGGTACATTTGGTAACAGAGATCCTCTGCATAACCTAACATTCACCAATAACAGTCTGTTCAATTCTTCTTCTTCTTCTTCTTGCTTCATGGATTAGGCATTATTGCCCGTTACTACCCTAATTCTTGGTCTTTCCACCTTTTGCATGGTCTACCTAGTGACCTTCTGCCTTGTGCTCTGTATAATCATATTTTCTTGGGTATTCTATCATCTTGTATCCTTTGGATGAGCGATTTCCAATAATTGCTTCTTTTACCACTTTGTTCATATTTGTTACTTTTAATTTCGTTATTATTTCAGTGTTTCTTTTCCTATCTAAAACCGTATGTAACCTGCCACTCTCCTTAAGAATCTCATTTCTGATTTTTGTAACCCTTGTTTTAATGCATTGATCATTGTCCAATGTCCAACATTCGCTGCCATATATGTACACCAACATAATAATGGAAATCATGGCCTACTATGGTCTGTTCAAGAAAAAACACAAGCAAGAGACTTCGCGAATTATTGATTATTTTATTGTTTAAAGCTCAAAATTGGTTAAAGAATATTTTAGGATGTTTATCAGGTCTAAACACATATGTTTGCTTGTCGAAGGAAGCATATAAACCGTTGAATTATCCAACCAGTAAAAATAACAAGCATAAACACAATCATGATGGATGATGGTGCTGTAAGGGCAAAGAGTTAGTTTAAAAGGCTGAGGAAAAAATGATTCTAAACCGTGTAAAATCTCAAATGTCAACCCTGCTGATAAATAAATACCTATACCTTTAGTTGAAAATGCTTCGAATAGACTTTTACCTGTTGATGAAAATTGTTAATAAGTTTTTGAGCCAAAAAAAATGACCAAGCTTCAAATTCTGTAAATATTAACATTCTGCCATATGAAGTACGCACTCAAGCCATTAAACCACATCAACTAACAAAAGTGTCCACTTTTGTCCCCAAGCATGCCTCAGAGAAAAATTTAATTATTATCAAAAAGGTTCGGTAACAACAAGAAGCAAACGGTGTGCTCTTATATGACCAAAACTCATACAATATAATTTTAATGTATTTCGATTCGATTTAATGGGGGGTATAACTTTTATCAGCGAGTATACAAGCGTCGTGGCGCAGGCGGAGCGTCTGCAATTGACACCTTTCCGTGGCGTCTGTGTACCTCTTTCTCTCAGGAATATATCGATCTTACTCTCGTTTAAACCTTGCACCCGTTGTAATACCACCTTTTACTCAGTTGAATTGATGAGAAATTATTATATGTGGGTCGCTGTGCCTCTTCCTTTTCGGTAATTCCATTATTAAACTAACCTACTTTGGTTTTTATACAGACATTTAAGCTAAGTAACATAATTTTGTTTAAAAATAACTGAACATAAAACATTTGATAATAAAATCTGGCCAACTCTGATTTAGGAAACGGTTAACTTTTAATGGTATTTTTAAAAATTTAGACATTGCATTGAGTTGTTTAGTAAAGTCAATCGATCATTGAAAAAGAAACCGATTTGTCATCGCACCTTTGTACGGTGCAATAGTAACAGTAAAAAGGACAATGACTCAATGATCAATAGAAATAATTTAAACGCCAGATCTATCGATCATCGTGTCCATAATGATACGCTTATTAAATATGTATCAATTATTGTTCAATGTGTTCTCATAAAATCGCATACTGGAATTTTAGACGTTGGGGTGAAATATGGGGATGGAATTACGGAAAGGCAATATGTTGCAGTTGCATTCATTTCTAGCTGTTTATTTATTAGCAGATTACGTCACATATTGTCTTTATTATTACGTAGATTAAAATTGGTGCCAAATTTCAGCTTGAAGAAAGGTTAACAATCAGAAAAGGCTGTTTCTGAGCAACTTTTTAATTAAAATAATAGGGCTGAAAGGGACTTTGAATATTATAAATGTATTTTTAGGAAAATCTCATCTCCTTTTTATAATTTTGGAAATCAAACATTTTCAATCTCGTGACATGCTTGTTTAGCTTTGAACTAAGAAACTAAGCCCTTCTCAACTCTGAAATTAGTAGGCAATTGTTTTAAACAGCCGTCTCACCATACATAAACCCAAGTTTTCCTAGAAGTTTGCGCTTGCTTTTTGTTAGATTGTTTAAAGTCCTCAATGGTGACCTTCCAGTTTTTACCTTCTCAAATTAATTTATCAAACTTAAGGATATTTTTTGTGCTTGAAATTAGCAGAACATGCGAATACGAGGTTTCCACTGAAGGAAATAATATCATCCTTCTAACTTGGCCTTCTCATTTGTTGCCTTTGCTTTGCTTAAATGCCTTAACAAATAATTTGCAGTTTCTAGCACTTGAAGTTGATAAAAAAAAGCCCCAAGAAGAATTTCCACAGAAGTACATATTTTTCAAGAAATTAAATCGTCCTTCAAGCCTTTGCTTTATTTAAATGCTTTAACTTCGCTCCTACAGTTTTAATTATTTCAAGTTGATTACTAAATGAAAACTTCAGAAAATTTTCTCACAATTACCATGACGTGGAAAACATTAAGATTTCCATCGAAACTATGCATTTATTCGGAAAATAAATCGTCCGTCAAGTTTAACATTCTCGTTTGTTACCTTTGTTTCGTTTAAATGTCTCAACTTCGACCCTGAGGATTCTACATTCAAGTTAATGGAAAGCACGAGAATTTCCACGTAATGGCTTTTTCGCATAATCTTTCAAACTTAACCATCTAGTTTGTTGCCTTTACTTTGTTTAAATGCCTTAACCTTCAATCTAAAGTTACTATCATCTTAAATTAATTAAAGGATTACTTCAGTAAGATCTTTTTTCGTGAAAAACACGAGAATTTCCACCGAAACAAGGCCTTTTTAGAAAAATTAAATCTTATTACAGACGTAGTCTTCTCGTTTGTTGCCTTTGGCTTGTTTAAATGCCTTAACCTTCTAAGTACCTTCCACCATGTTAATTAAAAGAGAACCTCAGTTAGATTATTTTCTAGTTAGAAGAACGTGAAAAACACGAAAATTTCCAACGAAACGATGCCTCTTTAGAAAAATTTAATCGTCCTACAAACGTAACCTTCCCATTTGTTAACCTTGCTTTGTTTAAATGCATTATCTTCGACCTTGAGGATTCTATATTCAAATTAGTGGAAAGCACGAGAATGTTCACATAAGGATGGCTTTTTCACATAATCCTTCAAACCTAACCGTCTCGTTTAATGTCTTCACTTTGTTTAAATGCTTTAACCTTCAACCGGAAGTTTCTACTACTAAGTAATTAAAAGAGACCCCAGTAAGATTTTTTCTGGTCGGAAGGACGTGAAAAGCGAGAGAATTTCCACCCAAAACGATGCCTTTTTAGAAAAATTAAATCGTCCTACAGACGTAATCTTCTCGTTTGTTGCTTTTGCTTTGTTTAAATGCCCTAACCTTCAACCTGCAGGTTTTCAACACCAAAGAAAGGCCTCAATGACACTTTTTTACTTAGAAGATCGTGGATAGCAAGAGACTTTCCAGCAAAACTTGTTTCCAAATATTGAATCGGCCTTTTAGTTTGCCACCTTTGTTTAGTTTAAACGCCTTAACGTCTACCTGAAGACTCTACCATCTTAAGTTGATTAGAGGAGAACCTATGTAAAGGTTTTTCAGTTAGGAGAACGTGAAAAAGGCGAGAATTTTCACCAAACCGTGCCTTTTTTAAAAATTAAATCGTTTTCCTTTCGTTTATTGCCTTTACTTTGTTTAAATGCCTTAACCCTCAATCTGAAGTTTCTACCATCTGAAGTTAATTAAAAGAGAATCTCAGTAAGATTTTTTTCTAGTTAAAAGAAGGTGAAAAACACGAGTTTTCACCGAAACGGTATCCTTTTAGAAAAATTAAATCGTTCTACAGACGTAGACTTCTCGTTTGTAGCCTTTGGCTTGTTTAAATGCTTTAATCTTCAACCTGCATGTTTCTATCACCTTAAGTTAATTAAAGAAAAACCCCAGTGGTATGTTTTCAATTGGGAGGTCGTGAAAATCGAGAGAATTTTCAGCGAAATGATCTCTTTTTCCAAAAATCAAACCGACTTCAAACATAGCCTACTCGTTTGCTGCCTTTGCGTTGTGTAAATGCCTTAACATCAACCTTGCGGATCTACCACCTCAGGTTGATTAAATGCAAACCTCAGAAAAATTATTTTCAGCTAAGAGGAAGTGGAAAACGCATGAATTTCCACGAAAAATTAAATCGTCCTTCAAACATAGCCTCCTCGTTTGCTGCCTTTGCGTTGTTTAAATGTCTTAACCCAATTCTTGTGGATCTACCACGTCAAGTTAATTAAATTAGAACCTCAGAAAGATTATTTTCAGCTAAGAGGAAGTGGAAAACGCGTGAATTTCCACCGAAAAGATGCCTTTTTCGAAAAATGAAATCGACCTTTAAGCATAGCCTCCTCGTTTACTGCCTTTGCGTTGTTTAAATGCCTTAATACCATCCTTGTGAATGCTAGCATCTTAAGTTAATTAAAACAGAATATCAGAAAGATTAGTGAAGTGAATTTCCACCAAAAGGAGGCCTTTTTTGAAAAGTCAAATCGACTTTCAAATAAAGCCTTCTCGTTGCTGCCTTTGCTTTGTTTAAATGCCTTTAACATCAACGTTGCGGATTTTACCACCACAAATTGATTGAATACCAATCTCATGGAGATTTTTTAAATTTTACAAAACCTGCCAAATACGAAAACTTGAAATATCCGGAATCTACTTTTAAGTCTACCCTTTTTACTTATTCTCTTGTTTAACCTCCTTCTTGTCATTATCTTCCAAACTTAAGAACAAACCACAGGAATATTTTCGCCCCTGCAGTTAAGTAAACATGTAAAATGAACGCTTTCATCCAAAGGATGCAGCAGAATTCCAACAAATTCCCCGACATTAAGCGGAAACCCTTTATTTAAGAATTATATTCGCCCTAACGCTTCAATATTGTATCCTTTACGCCCTTGTCTTCAAATAAAAACCATCAAGATCGTATATCAGGAGGTCTTTGTAACTCTTGGATCGATGGAGTGTGAAAGATGGAAGATACGGCCATCATTGTCCCATTACAGCAGATGCTGTCAGGATATAACTTCACTTATGTGACCGACGTCCAAAACGATTCATATATGAAAACAATTTTTTAACGCGAAGGGCTTCCTGTTTCCGTCGCGTTAGTTCTTCGAACCGATTTGTTTAAAGATCAAGATGCCGAAATTTAAACTAATTAAGGCAAACTCTTCGGATTATGCATGGGTCCAGCATCGTTATCAATCTCGTTTCGATTATAACTTTCTCATGCTTATGCGCCCTTTCAACGGACGCCGCTGATGCCCGCAGGCGGTCGACACCCTTATAAAACCTGTCACTAACAGAATCCGCCCCTCTTGCCTCTCTATCCATTAGTAATGCGATTAACACGTTTTTGTTAATAGTGTTGCAAGTTGATTGATTTTTACCGCAACTCCCTGCCTTGTTTTTCCTTAAAACGATTATCCGGAAATTTAAAAAAATTAATTGTTGCAGGGGGGTTAAATGGGGGATGCCCCGAACAGACCTCCCCGGCTCGCGTTATTAAATGTTCCGTAAACGGAATTTAAGTTCGCGCAAAATAAAAACGCACGTCCAAAGTGGGAATTATAAACAAGAAGGAGAACGTTTAATTTAAGCAATAACATACAGAAACGGAATTAATAATGAAATGAAATCATAATAAGCAGTGCGGTCCGTTTTTGCGCAGCATGTGCCGCCATAATCTTATATTAATAATTCAATGTTCCCTCTATTATAGTAATAAAGTAATATGTCATAAAGAAGCCGGAACTGCTACCAGATGTTGGCGATTTAATATCATCCCCAAATCGCGGGACTTCGCCATCTTCGGTTGCCTTCGGACGGGGCTATGAAGAACTTGATGGATAAACGGGATATTCTCCTAGTTTTATTACACATAAAAGAACCAACTTTTGATTTAATTAATCTATCGCATTTAAACCTAACTAACAGGAACAATTTACAAACAAGAAAAACTGATGATTCGATTCTTTGAAAGAGGCTTTTCTGGTACGTTGACTTTTAGAACGATATTTTTTAATTAACACTAACATCTGATCAAAAAGGAAATTTAAAAAGCACGCGGGATGTTTACTTCCTTCTGACCTCAAAAAGTAATTAAGAAACTCCTGCAAGATTTTAACTGAGTAGACTAATTAACATTTACCCTTTTTGACCGAGTTTATGGATCACAGTGGGACGATTTATATGTTAAGCAACACATATTTAACATTAGATATATGCAAAACAATTGCATATACATCTCTTAATATCAGAATCTCACTTGATTTAATTCAATATAGAGGTTTAAGTTAATTTAAATGAACGGCCACATAAATACCAAAATTAGATTAGATCGTTTCAGTTCGATTTTTCAACGAACTGGAAATTTATCTTAAAGTCTTAAAGAGAAAAAAAGCGCTACGTGCATTAATAAATTAATTATTACATCATATAAACAGTTAATAATCACAAAAAATAATTCAAGCACGGTATTACTAATGGGGGAGTGCCTCAAGAGTGTGTGGTAGGTCCTCCGTTATTTACCATATTTCGAACTAGACCGTCTAAGTGATGGTAATACTTCAGAACCTCAAAGAGATGACAATGATAAAAGTGAAAAAGAACAAGGGTTGCTAAAAATAACGAGGTATCTGTGCTGGTCTTCATAATACTGAACAGTAAAACCTTTTGAAAGTTTTGAAAATCTCCGAAACTATTTATGCAATTTGGGAATTTATTAAACTAATTGTCATATACCATACCCTTTTGTATGATTTTATAGACCAAAATGTTTTATTGGCAAGCAAAATATTTGGCATTAAATTCATGCACAACAATAAAAATTTGTTGGTGATATCAGCATCTTAGTTGATTTAAATTAAATTATAAAAGAATTGTTAATTTTTCTATCAAATAATTTTTTACCGATTAAAAGTTAGAGCCATGGTTGACTTGAAGCAATTCCAAGGCTTGCTTTTTGAAAAGCCAATCTATAGAGAGTCTACAGATGAATAAATTTTAACTTTTCATCACATTAGAAACTTTAAACATATCCTAAATGATCTTAGTTAGACTACACAATACTCCAACAGACCTCCACCAAACTGCCACCGTTTAACCATTTTAATTTATTCTTTCATGAAAATTCATTTTTCCTTCCAGAACCTACAAAGAGAAGTTGCTAAAAGCATGAAACCTTTTGGAATCGTATTTCTCATAAATTATATTTTTTAACATTCACACTGAAGCTTTTATCTTAAAATATTATCAGATTATTTAATCTTTTCCTTTCCAGTATTTCCGAAATTTTTAAGAACTTCTCAGATATTATTTCGTATATACCGAAACTTAGTTTCACACATCCTTCATCTGTGGGTCTTCTACTTAGCGTTTAGGAAAGATTTTGTGATGATCTGAACCGGAGTTCGTACGAAAATCCCCTCATGCTGGCAATCCTCTCCGTTGTGGTCTCCGAGGGTCCTAGAGCTCTCGTTGGTCTGGAAAGAAAAACTTAGAGAATTTATACAGGATGGGGTAGGAACAGGTTTTGGAAGTATACGCGCAACTCAGGATGGCGAAGAAGATGTCCATGGGGTTTTTTGCACCCTCTAGGGCGAATAAGATTTTCTTGGCCAGAGTTCCAAGATAGAGCCCCAATTGAAACCCGGCGCAACCGCAGCCCAGGCTGACTCAGTCGAGGTCACCACAGGCTTCACTTTGGTGGGGGGGGGGGGGGGGGCGAAAGGAGTAGTTGTGGAGCGACGCTTAATAAATTCTTCTTAGCGACGGCGGCAGCGTAACTCCAAACACGGGAAGCGGTCGTAGACTTGGGGTAGGAGCTGCACCACTTCTAGTTTTCGGGGTAAGCGCCGTTACAGTCCACGCACTTGATGGGACTTCCCTCGACTTCTTGCACTCCACAATGTGGTGGTCAGCTGCACACTTTACACATATGGGGCGGCGTGCTATTTGAGAGTGGCCGAACTTCTGGCAGCGATGGCATTGCCTTATCTGCGTCTTTCTTCTCGGAGATTCCACCGTTATCCGGAGGGACAGGACGATTTTGGCCTGGAAGATATCCTTAGCCTTGCACATTTTAGCCAAGTTGACTAATACAAATGGCATAGGGATTCTCTAGCGACCGCGGCGCATTCTAGCCACTAAGATCACGAAGAATCCCTGGGTTTCTAGGTCTTCTGTCACATCGGCAACGGCATCGGTTGACTCCGAGATACCTCGAAGCACCACCTTAAAGGGTTTGTGCTCCACCAGAGTGTAGGTGTGGAAGGTGTCTTTGCGTAAAGAACACGGTGATACCGTGATAATCTTCGACGCTGGCTGAGACTCGTTCCGTCAGCGACGGTCTTTGCCTTGATGGAGTTAAGGCGTTGACTCCTGAGATCCGCTATCTAATTATATTTCGTTCGAAGTATAACGGGAGGAATGCGGGGCTTCAGAGGGTGGATTGTCGAGGTCGACTTCGGACAGAAGGGGAAGAATCTATTTGAAGTGGCACTCTCTGGCATAGAAGGTTCTTCTTTAACTGGCTTCTTCTGTTTTCGTTTCCGATTCTTATTGGGTGGCTGGAATTCATCATCTTCGGCGGGTGCGGCTGCGAGGATTTCTTCATCGTCCACGTCTTCTGATGCGTCCGTATCGGGGGTGATTTTTGGGGCAGGAATGCCAATCATCTTGTGCGCGGTGGAGATCACATAGTGCTTCTACTCGGCAAACAATAGTGGCAATAGTTGCAGATTCATCAAGGATCCCGGGGGCTTGAAAAAGCCTGTTCGACAGTACCAAGGAATTCTAGGCTTGTTAAAGCCTGTTTCTATGAAAAGGCTCTGTCCAACTGATTGTGAAAACAACCAATATTCTTGCTAACGCGGAGCCAACGTGGCGCAGGGCCCTGGACTGAACACGTTAGCTGGAATTCTGATGAGATGAAATCTCGGTAGGTCCGCTCTCCACGAGATCTGGCTGCAGAGTCAGTGCTTCTTCAACAAACTATTCTAGGGAACAAACTATAATGAAACCTTAAAAATAGCGATAGCACTAGATGGTGCCAATGTCGTCCTCTCGGCTGTCAAAACAATGTGGAGTTGTAAGAGATTGGAAAAACTATCATTCCTGGTGTATTCGTTTGAGGACACCCTGTATCTAAATCGTGACTTTATAATTATGTATAAGTATGTTTTATGTATAACAGTGCATTAAACTTGTTTAAAATAAAGTCGAAGTTTGCAAAAAGTGCTCGGTGCCTCCACCCCAAGTCACAGTCATCATTTTCCTTTGTCTACTAAGTAACTCAAAGGCATCGTTTTTTGCGTTTCTTATTTTTTAAAGTTTAAATTAGCTGCCTTTGAAGATTTTTTTTAACTAAAATAGTTATTACAATGCAACGGGAAGCAAACAAAAGCAGGGATGTGATTGAATTGAAAAATAATTTCCTCTTGGATGTTGCAAAATTAACTAATTCCCTTCAGAATAAAAACAAAAGCGCACCTCCTTTGTGCGATTGATATACATGTAATTCGAACATCCTAAGACAAGGCATCTTCAATTAACAACATAACGTCAAAGGCACGTGCCTGGTCTCTAATAATCATTTGTGGCATTTGCGTTTATGTCTATTCTGATTATTGGCATTGTGACTCAATCGCGCTGTATAATCGTGCATGAAATTCAATTATAAACTTGTTAATTAATATAGACGTCATAATATAACACAGCTTTGTATTGCAATGTAGCATTGCGTTTTCCTCGTCTAAAATATCCAATATAATATACATCAGCCGCAGACTCTCGAAGATTAATATCGTACTAAGTCGCTTGTTCTAGCTGTTTTCCAATTCTCTCAACCAGACCGAAAACGATTTCCTTCCGCAAATGCGAAAGTTTACGTTTATTTACGGTTTCGATACGTTACTTAATTAATTTATGCGTTTAACACTTCATTAAATTAGTTACGGTTTAAATTGAGATAGTTTGTAAACATATTTGCTCCCACTAACATTATGATCGCTCTTTGTTTACGAAAAGCCAATAGTGATACGAAAATTATTAATTGATTAAAAGGTTCTTAGACTTAAGGACATATGAATTTAGAAGAAGGAAGAAAAGCACACTTAAAATCCTTTCTTTAAGACAGCCACGCATTTTTAAACCAATATGAATCCACGGCCGCTTAGGTACCAAGATTAAATCGACTCAGTTGGATTTTTTAAGAGTAACTCAAAGACTCAAAGACACATAAGACGCTAACTAAATTAACAGAACAATTAATATGTGGTACAAACAGCTGACCATCGCAAAATTCATCAAAGCAAACTATTTATAATAGGGGGTGCCTCAAGGTTCCTGTGGTAGGTCCTCTGTTATTTAGTCATTTTTGCCATTAAAATGAAACTACTGTGGTGATGTTAACTGTTTTAATATTTCCAATATTTTAAGACTATTTGCAGATGTCGGTGATAAAAAATGTACCGAGTAAGCGGGTCATAATGGTTTGGGTTTCGGTGGTGGTGTGTAAACTTCCACGAGCTGTCGAGATTTGAATACTGTTAGTTAGCCAGGCTGTATGGTCATAACACTCGGTGTCATTAAAAATTCAAAACACGTAACAACAACGAAACGTATGAAGTATGAGGTTATCTAAAAACAATGAATTAGCTTCGCTGATACCCATAGCAATGAACTCAACAAAGCTCTTTCAATGTTTTGAGGAAAGCATTTTCGCAATTTTAATTAAATAAAATAAAAATAATAATTTAAAAATAGTCAAAACAAACCATAATCGAATTGTATTAAAAGTACTTTCTACTTTTTTTCACTTTTCCTTGAAGGTCTGCCAAAGCTCAGGCTTCTGATTGATGGTGAGTTTTAATAATGTTTACATAAATTGCTGGTGCGTTAGTTCTTTTAAACGTGTGCTTTGATATAACAAGAGAAAGCAAAACAAAAGTAGATTTTTATTTAAAAAAAAATTCAAAGATTATTTTTAATGCCGATAAATAAAGAGCCAAATCAAAGAAAAATGTAATCTTAACCTATGAACTAAAAATAAATCATAAACTAATAGACGTCTTTGGATAAAAAGTGGTGAAGTGGCACACAGCTCGGAACTTTTTTTGCAATATAACATTATATATGCATTATAATGCAAGCCATCTGGTTGGTTTATGGTGTACCTCGGTTTTCTCGTGCAAGAACGCGTTGAACGACTGGAAAAACCGGGCAAAGTTAAAGCATTCATATTATATAGAGAGTTAACGTTCAAATATGCCAAGAACAGAAATTGAAACGATCCGAATATATGTTAGTTTTTTATTCACTCAGCCTTCGTCCGGGAAGTTATATTTGCAGTGTATGAAGATTAAATCGGCCGTGTATTTTGTACTGCGTTTTTATTTGCCGTCATTACGTTCTGTTAATCTTTTGTTATTCATTTAATTTATTTTTAGTTTTTTCGTTAACGGAAAAACACTAAAACAACTAATGGAAAATTCGTTGTTTCCGCCACGAATTTACCTTAGGGCTTAGGGGATTTTCTAAGTTTGTTTGGAAAACACTGACGTTTTAGTTTATTAATGCCTTTCTCAAACAGGCACGTAGGTATACTGCCACGCTTAGAAATAAATGCTCAGAAATTAAATCCTTCATCGATGGATGATAGTCTTTTGTCAGTAGACAAACAATAAAGCAACGAAAACAAATTCGAATAGAAGTCAACAACAAACACCGACAATAGAAAGACAAATAAAGACTTTAGAATTATAAACTATTTCCGCTGGTTCGGTTTTGTCACAACAAAGTTTAGAAAATATTTAAATACATTAAGTGTTTTACTTTTTGTACTGGTGAAATTTCTTTAAGAATTGAACGTAAATTAATAAAGTAATCATTATAAACAGTTGGTAATTGCAAAAATGTATCTTCTTCTTCTTCGACTTTTTCGTCTATGAGTTCGTCGTCTTCAGTTGCCACAAATTTCTGTTCTCCCACTTTCCTGGTGCAGCATGGAAAGCGCTGTGTGAAGAGGTTAACAACGACATAATATGGGGATTAGGGTACAAGATACTTACCAACAAAATAGGTACACGCACACTTGCGGTATTAAAACACGAAGAACAAATGAAGAAAGCGGAGACATTGTTACGAAGGCAAGGGACTAACGTATGAAGAAATATAACAGTAGATCACGAAGATATCCCCCTTTGTGCAGTCAAAGGAAATTAGAAGTACTGGAGGTAGAATTAAAATCAATAAGGCTGCAGACCTGATGGAATATCACCGGTGGTAGTCAAATCGGTGACAATACATAAACCCGAGCTCATAAGAAAAACTATAAATAAACTTATAAAGCTTGGTTGTCTCATACTTATTGAAAAGACAAAAAACAGGGCGAGGAAAAGATGTGCAAACCATCAACTCTCCTGAACGTCATAGCTAAGTCATACGAACATATATTAACTGTAAGGCTAATGGAAGAAATCAACACCAATGACGGAATCGCGAATAAGCAGTTTGAATTTCGAAGGTCGATCTACGTTAAACACAGTGCAAAAAATAAACCACCCGGTAAGAGGCATAAGAATGGAACCTATGGAGGGGAATAATTGACCCCATATTTAAGGAAAATTATAAACAGTTACCTATCCTAATATGACTGTGGGGTACCACAGGTCTCAATTTTAGGGCCCACTCTGTGGAACCTGTACTACGATCATGTCTTGAAGATGGATGCACCTCAGGGAATAACACTGATAGGTTATGCGGACGGCCTGGCACTGATAGTAACCGGGAACTCTAGAGAGGACATTGAGGAGAAAACAAACTGGACGCTGATGAGGATAGAAACATGGATGGCAGAGAGGAAACTAGAACTAACGCGGAACAAGATTGAGACTCTTTCAAGGAAATACAACTTAAAATTGGTAATGTAGAGATCAGAAGCCGAAAAGAAATTAAGTATATGGGAATAGTTTTCAGCCACAATATGAATATGGAAACCCATATGAAAAAGACAGCGAAAATAGCTGAACGGAGTGCTACAGCTTTAGTGCTTACCATGTCCAATATAGGAGGCCCGCCGAATGAAAAAGACAACTGCTTAATGAAGTGGTTAATTCGATTATCCTATATGGTGCGTCGGCCTGGTGTAGATGGATGACTACGACTAAATGCATGCGTATGCTAGAAAACATATAACGTAAAATGGCCATCCGAATTACTAGTGCATATAAATAGAACTGTGGCAACAATGGCGATTGAAATTGTGACATGGACGGTTCCAATACATCTCTTGACACAAGAACGGACTTATGAGAAACACGCCAACAAAAGAGATTAAAAGATGAGGACACGTGAGGAAACATTAAACATTTGGCAACGAGAAAGGGCCAACCAAGTTGACGCATCTCGGTGGACAAAGCGGCTGATACTCAACGTCAGGACTTTGGGTATTATGGAGACATGAGGAAGTGAGTTACCGAGACACGGGTGTTTTGGAGACTGGTTACGTCGCTTAACAAATAAAGAACATGAGCAGTGTGTATACTGACCAAGGATAGATACACCGCATCATACAGTTTTTGAGTGTCCAAGATGGGCAAATCAGAGAGTGAATATGTGCAGATAAGTTGGTCAAGAAGTGGCCGCAGACAACATTATTGGGATAATGCTACAAAATAATGTGTTATCGAACATAATCAAGACAAAGCTTACATCGATTATAAAAAAGGATGGGCAAGAAGAGCGAAACCTGTGAAGAAGGAATGATAAACAGCGAAGTAATACTGGAAATTAATTCCACTGCTTTTTCCAGAAATGAGGAGGGGACTATGGGTAGAAGTCCCACACAGGCGTATGGGGGTCCATGGTGAATTTCCCCTCCTTCTGAAAAAAGGTCTCATGGTGCAAGGGATTTTTCCTCAATGTTCCCAGTGAGGTATGATTTTCGGTCATCTATCTTTGGGCCTCCCCTCGACGTGTCCATACTACCTCAGCGTACGATTTCCTAGATGACTTTTTATTTCCATTTCTTGCCATACTTTTTCGGTTCACCACTTGTCTTCTCTGGTAACTTGCAAACATCTTCTCAGGAAATCAAGTTCTACCGTTCCTATTTTACGTTCTATCTTGGTTATCATTGCCCACGTGTCTGCCCCGTATATCGTTATATTTTATACATCACTCCATCATATCTTTTTGTATTTTAGTTTTAATCGTTCTCCCAAATATTCGTGCGATAGCAGGTATTACGCTTATACCACCACAGTTTCCACAGTTTTTCTTGTCTCCCTTTTTAAATATTTCATTCTAGTGGTACAATGTGATTTTTTACTCAATTGCAGCAGGCCGAATTCTGTCTTAATAACCCTAGAACTGTCTGTATTAAGTCAGAATACGGCCTGCTGCAACTGAGTTTTTTAAAAATCACATTGTATCTCTATCCCTTTTTCAATTTTTTGAAATATCTTTGTTAGCATTTGGGTCAGTCTTTCTCCTCCATATTTCCACAGCTCTGCCTGCACTACCGCCGGTCCTCGTGCTCTGTTGTTTTTGATTGTTTCATAGTTTTCTTTACATACTGGATATTGATTTCGTGTTATGTGTTCTACATTTTCCTGAATATCTTCTTCTGTGTATTAATATTTCCCTATTTTCTTGTAATAATTTCTCAGTGTTCGACCCACTGTTCTATTGGGATGACCGGTATGTTTGTAATATTTTTTATTAAGTTTCCTGGCACCATTTTGAGTCCGGAAAGTAAGCTATTACGGTATCAGAGCCGGAAAATGTTACCAAGCAACACTTACCGGACTGTTATTTTATGCACCCAGTCAGATACCCGTAAAAGTGTAACCAAGCAACACTTCCCGGCTCTCATACCGTATTGTCACATGTTGACGTTATTGAAAAAGTGTCACATGTAAAAATAGGAAATCAAATTGTTTACAGTATGAAATAATAGTAATTTACGTTACAAGTCCGGGAAGTGACAAGTACGAGTTTAGATGTTTATGGACGAGGCGACGAAGGAGCCGAGTCAAGAATTTCTAAACGAGTACTTTAATAATAACTTCCCCGACATGTATCGTATAACGTTTTATTTCATACTGTAAACAATTTGATTTTTTAATTTTTACATGTGACACTTTTTCAATAACGTCAACATGTGACATTACTGTATCAAAGCCGGTAGGTATTGCTTGGTTACAGTTTTACGGGCTCTGATTGGGTGCATAAAATAACAGTCCAGAAAATGTTGCTAGGTAACACTTTCAGGCTCTGATACCGTAATAGCTCACTTTCCGGACTCAAAATGGCGCCGGGAAACTGAATTTACCAGACAGTATGAAATAAAACGTTATACGATACATGTCCGGGAAGTTATTATTAAAGTACTCGTTTAAAAATTCTGGACTCGGCTCCTTCGTCGCCTCGTCCATAATAGTATATTATACACGACGCTATAATGTAGGCTATTATTACCGAGGATAATGTTTGCAACACGAGCGAGCTTGCGAGCGAGTTTTGCAATTATCCGAGGTAATAATAGCCATTATAGCGAGTCGTATATGTACTATACTTTATCCACGAACACAAATACGAAGAATTTTTAATTAAAATTTATCGACGACTTGTTAATAATCTGTCAATTATGATTAGAAACATAACCTATAATCTGTCAATTAGGATTAGAAACATAACCTATTTCCTTCATTATACACCATAGACAATGATGTTACCATGACACCATTATACACTGACAGCAGTGTATAATGGTGTCATGGTAACATCATTGTCTATGGTGTATAATGAAGGAAATAGCATTATGAGTGACCAAACACATGAATAATTGACAGATTATTAAGTAGTCGTGGATAAACATCTAAACTCGTACTTTAATCGGACTTGTAACGTAAATTACTATAGTGATACTTCGTGCGTTTTTTATTATTCCCCAGGCTTCTGTAGATTTTCCGAAACCCAGGGTATTGCACATCTGTCTACACATATTGCTCCATTTTTCATTTGTCTCCTCTTTGGTTCTTTGTTTTACAATCTGTCGGCATTTTATATGTATGTTCTGATCTTATGGGACCGTTTTATTCATTAGCCGCTCTGTGTACTTTTGCTTTTTTATATCAATTAATTCTTTTACTTCTTCACTTATTTCATTATTGCACCCTCTTTTATTGACTTTCAATCCTAGGGCTTTATTAGCTGCCGCATGTCGACATTTAGTTACGTGTTCATATAGTTCAGTAGGTGTACCGTCTAGTTATAAGTTTAATCGTTTTTCAAGGCGAGACTGATATAATCTTCTTATACTCTACTAATGCAATGCAATTTTATACTTGTATTGATGTATCTCTTGAAGTTCTTCTGTGTTTATTTTTTTCTCTCCGTGTTTTTCTCCATCCCATGTAGATACATTTCCCCACTACCATATAGGTAATGATTTGAGCCGCATTCTGGCTGTTTGTATACTCTGGCCTCATTTATTTTTATTTTTGTTTCTTGTTTCAGTAATATTAAATCAAGAATTGATTTTTGCCCTCTGGCAGGTTCTTCCAATTGTTATTCAGTACGTCTGCTCCGTGTCTTCCAACCACTTTATGGTTGATAAAAGAATGATAACTCAACGTGTGAAGTACGCCTTAGACAAAACTCTTTTAGCAAGAGGAAGAAGGGCACGGTAACTGAACTTGTGAACCAAGCTTTCTTCAGAAGGGTTTAGCCTCTGTCATGGTTCACACGTTGAGTTACCATGCTCTTTTAGTGCCCCCTTTTTCCTCCTGATGAGAAAGCGGGCTAAACGTTGAGTCCTTCTATCTCAACAGTGTCACGGTCCCAACCCGAAAAACATTCTTTTAACACTGACGTTAACCGTGGACGTTTCCAAATTCATTTCACTTTATCGTTTTCCGCTTTGCCAAATCTACAGTTGAAGGCACCTACGAATAATGACTTCAGGTTTATGTTTAATTCTTGCATTATGTCGTCAAGTTTGTCAAGAAGGTTTCTTCTTTCAATCGTAAGTCTTATAAAATCTTTTATCAATTTAGTTCCATGATTTGATGTTTTTGATCCATTTATTTTTGATGAGAATAGATACGCCTCTTGTATTATTTCGTGTCGTTTTGTTAAAAGTCCTCTTACAGTCCATCTAGAAATTAGTATGGTACGTTTCTTTTGCTGGGTTCGTCTTCTCTTTGCTGAACATTTTGAAAAACAGAACTGTACTTTAAAGTGTGGATTTCCACCCAGGGACAGTTTCTTTGAAACGCTTTTTTCATTCTTCTGTGTAGTTTTACGTATATGCCTAGCTGCAATTCAACGGGCTAATCAATTCACTCATTAACTGCTACAGGCGAAGTTTATCTTGGCAAAAATTTGTATGCTATTACTGACTCAGTGCCTCAAGGTTCTAGAGGAAGGTCCTCTGTTATTTTGGTCATTTTTTGACGAAAACATTCAAATGAAAGCGTCGTGGCGATATTAATCGTCTTAAAATTTCCAAAGCTTCAAAACTTCGGGGTACAGTAGATTGGAAGTGCGTTGAGTAACTGCCTCACAATGGACTGAATCAATCCGAATGTTAAAGAAATGGTCAATGGGTAGCCTATTATTGTTAACATGGATATCACAATGAGTTCAGATGACTCAAATACCCGCGAAAACAAACGATATTAATAAGAAAGGTGGTATATAAGAACCTAATCTTCGGTGGACTGTATACTTTAAAAAAAATCTCCGAAAATGCTCTGCATTTCATCTGCAACTTTAAGCTTAAAACTTGAACCTTGTTTACAGTAAACCTCAGGAGTTATAATTAAAAATTGCAATTTGGTTTTAAATGAAGCTAAGAAACTAAACAATAGCTCGGTAATTATCAGACACTTGTTTTCTGTCTTTAAGTTTACCAAAATCCCTTCGAATACATTGATGTACAAGATAAACCCCAAATAGAAAATTAAAACTGTTAGTGATGCCTTCATCTCGAATTAAATCAGAACATGTCACCCCAATTGGAAATGTTACCAAGAAACCTAAACTTTTAACCCATTCGCTACTTAAAGCACTGTCCGTTAGAATTTATGACGACACATACTGCAAAATAAAACACTTTTCACAACGATTAGTTCGTAAATCAATATTTATTGGGTCGGAATTGATTGCGATTGTATCGTGAAATATCGAAGGGGGTAAAACTTTAAAATTTACGACCGAAATGTTTCGACGTTTTGAAATATTACTTTTTGCAAGTGTATACGACGACAAAATATCACCTATAAAAATAATACGAAGCGATCTTTCCCTGCGTTTCTGAAAACTAAAACCAAAACGGCGTATGGAAAATTCATAAAGCTCGTTAAAAATCGACTGAATTTAATGCAGCTCATCCGGGAAGGCTTAGGGCACAGCCGACTATGTAATTTATGTAAATTTAATAATTCTAATGAGCCATGGGCCCCCCTTATTTATATTAAAAATATTTTAATAAGAGCCTCGTTCTGTTTATCTGTGCGTGTTGGCATAACATGATTAGTTACGGGTATCTTCGGTGTTTAATTCATTTTAAATTATTTGGGGGGCGCGAACTTCTGCTTGCTGTCGAAGGGTAGAAACAGCAGAATGTCAGTCGTGATTTTTTGTGCAAGTGAGGCCTGAAAACGGCAAACACCTTAATTTCAGATCATTAATTTAGTTGAGGTAAAATTTGGAATTTTTTTGGGTGGTTAAGTCTTTAGAGGGCATAAAATATCATAATCAAACAACTAAAGATCGTTTGGTAGGACTCCTTATCAAATTAATTCCAAATCTATAACCTTCGGCCTGTATTGATTTTTGCTATATTACGGAAGTTCCCGTGATTCTCCTCTTATTCACGCTTATCTCCATATCTTATCACTTTCCATTGTTTCCCCAAAGTGTCTTTGCCATCATGTTTTGCTAATTTAATGGACTCACAATTGCTGGCCTAAATTATTGAATTAATTCAGCAGGAAAGTATTCACATCTTGGTTGTTTTGTTTCTTTTTACACTTTTGTTTTTTAATTTTTAGGGCAAAACTAAATCAGTTGATTGAATCAAATTAGCTTTGAAATAGTTCAATTCGCTTTTATTTTTATTTGGCGTTTCTTATCATCAGGAAATTCTTCAATAAACTTCGGTTTTTATCTTTACAAATAATCAACCAGCTTCAAGAGTTCAAAGTTTGAAAGCTTAGAGGAAATTGTTTTACAAGTTCCACTTAGTTTTTTTTTACAAAGGAATAAGTTTCTAGATGTTCTTCGGTTTCGCCCTTTTTCTTCTCTTTTTATACACTTTCTGTTTTCTACGATCTTCCTTCTGCCCTGAGTTCTAAAAAGACCCAATTTTCTTTTATTTTGCTGTTATTTATTAATTACCGCTTCAACTTAGTTTCTTCAAATGAACAAGTTTCTCGATGTTCTTTTGTTTCAAATTCTCTTTTTTGTTTTTTCCATTTTCCTCTCGTTTTAATCACTTTCTGCTTTCGACGATCTTCCTTCTGCCCTGAGTTCTAAAAAGGCCCAATTTTCTTTTAATTGTTTATTTGTTTCTGCCTTCTTTAGTTTCCGAAACTCGATTACTTTTCTTCTGCTACTTCTACGTATTGTCTAATTGAATTTTAAGAAGTTTGCTATAATTTAATAAGCTATAACCTCCTGATGTCGCTGTCCTTTGGTTTCGATTTCTTCTTTTTCTTCTTCTCCTTTTAAATACCTCTTGTAGTCTTTTGTTTATTTCGTCTTTATTTTTCTTGGTTCTTTCTGAAAGACTGTCCTATGTTTCCGTTTCTTTCGTTTGTAGATTTTCCTCGAATGTTTCTCAGAATTCACTTCGTATATTTTCTTCTTTCTCGCATTTTCATTGTCATGTCGTTTTTTTTGTTATTATTCATCATGCTTCGTTTAAGTTCCTAATTTTTCTTTCGTCATTTTCCTAAATCTCCCGACGTTCTTTTAATTTGCTTCTTTGTCTCCGTTTGTTATAGAAGCATTTTTAAATAGGTACGATTTATGTTGCTTTCCCTGATCTTCTGTTGTTCCTTTTGTTTTACAAATAAATCTGATGCTGTTTTAATATACTTTTTTGTAATGAAACGACGTTCAGGAATCGCCACGTGTTCTGTAAAAATGCACAGCCCAGCATGTCCATGACCAAGGTGAATGCACGTAGTATCAGAACAGAAGGTGGGAGCTGACTTCTTATATAAGGAATCTTTATGGTTAGTGTAGCCGCCTAACAAGCATGTCCTTAAGAAGTCAGGTCCTTCGTACTAGTGATGTTTCCTACGATTTTTCTGTATTTAATTTAATGTAGGTAATTCAATTCATAATAGTTTGGCTCAAACACTTTATTTTATTTTATTAACTTTGATGATTGTATGTAATTGGAACTTACCTCTAAAACTGTCTAATAGTTTACTTTTAACTTTAATTCTAAATAATATTCTGTAAAACCTAATCAAAGTTCGGACGATATATGTTATGTTAGTTGAACCGGAATTTTTATATAAAACCTTTCGCAGCTCGCCGCCACGTGGCGTAGTTGGTTAAACATACCGCCACGCTGGCACTTAAAAGAAATTCTACTAAATTTAACTAACTTATTTTTGCTAACTTTCAACGTTACTTTTGTTTTCCTTGATCTTCTTTTTCTTTACTTGAAGAAAATTCTTCTAAAGACATCATTCTTCTTTACTATTAATGATTCGCTGTTCTCTTTGTTTGGCCGTTTTTGTTTTGTGTTCTTATACTTGAACTTAGTTTTTATTTTTTGTTTGTCGCAACTCTCATAAATAATGACCGAATAAAGATCTTATGTTCTATTTAAAGTCAAAAGAAATCCTTGCTAACCAAAATTCAAATTTTGTAACAGCATAAATATAAAACCATATCGAATCCCTTTAAATTCGAATTAAAAATTATAAAACATTTTCACGCACCGAAAAAAAGTGGCACACGCCGTCGTATTTCCTTTTGTGTTTTCAAGTCATCGTTATACGATTTTTTAACGGTATCATCCCCATATCTATACGGCACAAACCCCTTTTCATTCATTCTAAATTTCATAAATATCGCGTTAGTTACAGTGGTGATAAAGTTTTATTACGCTCCCAACACAATAAGTCCCATAAAAAGATTAATAACGCTAATACCGTTTGTATTTGACATTAAGGGAAGCGCATATGGACCTTATTATTCCTTAAATTATAATTGTTATTACCCGTTAAATTCCACGTCGAGTTTTTCCAAAATTAATTTAAACAAAATACGTTCAAATACAGTGAAACCTTTGTAGTTTCAATTTCAAGGAGTATTTTTTATATTTCATAAAATGCGGCTTTAAAGTCGGCATTTTGAGAGTTTGTATCGGGCCGTGTGAGCTGGTTTATCCAACCATAAATACATGTGAGTATCGTTATTCTGTGAACGCAGTGGGCTGTGAAATGGAATGGAATACAAAGGACCAAAACTCGAAAGGGTTGATCTCTCCATCCAAGCGACTAATTGTTGATTAATTGACGTCTTCACATGCAAATCACTACGTAATAAATCTACAATTTTATGTTTAGTAAAATGGGACTACAGTTTAACTCTTAACTGCTCTCCTTTGTTTTCGCTAATACCTACAACATCTGCACCGTTTTCAATGTGTTATTTTCACTCTGTTGAACATTCACCTTTTAAACTGACAATTTAATTAGGAAACTCGATTATTTGGCCTTTTCTTTTGAATTCTACTGCTTTCAATAAAATCCTCCTTCTAAAGTTTATGCTAAGTTAGGTGATATCAGGCAAGTTATTTCTTTCTTGTTACTTTCCTTATTTTTAGCAAATTAATACCTTAAGCTATTGGGGCAATAATAATAATAATAATAATAATACACCTAAGTAATTTTGCTCGCGTCTTACCAGAAGTTGTATCTGGTAAACAAGCTCGGGTACGTGGAATCACCAACCAACCAACCAAAACCACCTGATATACATCAATTTTTAAGACTTAACTGCGCTATTAGATAAGGTCTCCTATGTATTTACAAACAAAATTAGGCACGTTACACATTCAATATTCACCCAAAAATATTATTTGTACCATCACCTGAAACCTATGAGAAACTCCTGGCTGAGATGTTTCTAGAAAAACTGTAGAAGAATTAAGGAAATCACGCAGGCAACATTGGGCAATCTGCAAATTCTTTACAGCGGAAATAGGAAGAATTTCAGCCTTTTAAAAAGGAAAATAGAAGACCTGTAAACCAAAAGAAATTAAACCTTACAGTTGTTTTTGAGCAATGAGGAAATCCTTTGACTAAATGAAAGTGTGAAAAAAGAACAGAGCGTTACCTTCTAGCAATCCCTGCTATTGACTTACCAAAATTTGAAGAGAGCTGCTTGTTTGAAGAAATTAGACGTTTTAGTTATTCTTCCTTCTGAAACGCAAGATTTTGAAAAAGAAAAGAAACCCTTTCCAACCAGATTTGCCATCACATCATAAAATTTCGGAGGCAACTGTCTGAATAAATTAAACGTTTTCGTTGTTCTTCCTTCTGGGCCGAGAGAACTACTTTCGACTTTTGGCCAAAGCAGATTTTGAAGAAGGAAAAGAAAACTTAACTTTCCAAGCAGATTTGTTACGGCATCATAAAATGTTGAAGACAACTGTATGTTTGAAGAAACTGGATGTTTTAGTTGACATTATTTTTGAGCAAAGAGCTTCCTTTGATGATTATTATTATACAAATTATACAAAGGGAAAATGAAGTTTGCTTTCTAATCAACCTTGCTCTGGCCTGTTTGTTTGAAAAAATGAAGCCTTTCAGTTGCTTTTGAACAAAGAAGAACTTTAATCCAAAGAAGATGTCTTACTTTTTGACCAACCTTACCAATGTGTTGCAGAACTTTTGAAAATAATTGTCTATTTGAAGAAATTGGGAGCTAAACTTGCTCTTTTTTGAACAAAGAACTTCTGTCGACCAAGAGGAATTATGAAAAAAGAAAGAGGAGCTTTAATTTCTAACCAGCCTAGCTATAACCTCATCAAATTTTTGAAGAAAACTATTTGAATAAATTGGATGTCTTTCTGGGTAAAGAAGAACTTCTTTTGGCCAAAAAAAATTATCAAGAAAGCTTTGCTATCCCCACGCAAATTTTACGCAGATGTACTTTCTGGACAAAGAAGAATTTTTGAAGAAAACTTTTTGGAGAAATTGGATTTTTTCTGGACAAAGGAGCTCTACGGTGAGTTTTTAGTTCGAAATTTAAAAAATGAAGGACGAGGATTTCCAATCATCCTTCTTTCAAAACGGAAAGCGTCTAGAAGATTGATTCATTGTTTTCCTTCAGATTGAAAGAACGTGTGCTGTGTTTCAATGAAACGCTTCTGAAACCGGTAAACTATTCGCTTTAACAATTTATTTATTATTATGGGTTTCAGAGCTTAATAGCATATTAGATTGAGATAAGATCTCAACATTTGGGAAATCAAACAGAAAGGAAAACAAAATCACGGTTAATATCATCACTTCAAAGAAGAAGCAAATCATCTTAGGTCAACCAAGCGTTTCCGTACTACAGGGAAAAAATATTCCAGAACACCTTTCCTGGTAGACAAACAGCACTTTTCAACCCAGAAGCAAGTTCTGAGCTGAGCCAATTCTTCTTATTTTCATTGCAAACGTTTCTTATACTAAAATAGCGTTTCTTATACTAAAATATTCAGGTATTTTTTTTTTTCATTTTTGCAAGGAAATAATTAAGTTTACACCAACCGTTCTTCCCAAAGTTAAAACAACTATTTGCAGTGAGTTACCGACCTTCGTTTTCTTTCTAGTCAGCAGGTTTCTATTGTACCCATACAGCGTCTTCAAAGGACGCAAAATAAGAAGAAAGTAATAAACTAACTGCTTTGTTTATAATTCCACAAAAGAAAAAGGGTTGTCATTCTTTAATTTATCCTTTGCTCTTTGAAGCAAGAAACGACTGCTTCAAACTGTTGAGCTTTCGAAAATCCTTTCATGTCAATGTTGTACGTCTCTAGATTTGGATCTTATCGTTACTGAGGTAAACGAAGACTATGTTTCTTCTACTTTCATAAATAATTTTATTAAAAGCTTCTTGCTCTTATTCTGAAACCCAAGTTTAGACTTGTTATTGACCTGAAAGTACGAAGTTTATAGGTCCTTCTGGCAAGTATGCTAGACAAGAGATTAAACTTGCCCGCTGAAGGAGGAAAAGAAGATCATCTAGAGACTAAAGCAACAAACCTGAAGTGAATCCGCTTGAAGTCTTTGACTCCAAACGTCCGCCTTAGGAAAGTGCATGAACCGTTGAGGCTTCCTAGCTTAACAACGGAAGATCCAAACCCGAAATAATCTGATTTAACTCCAAAATTATTGTTCTTCATCAAAACAAAACAGGATTTGAATTCAAAAACTTTGAGAATAAATAAGGTGAAAGCTCTGGCCATTCTGTCCCGTAAACGTTTCAAAAGGAAAACAAACCACGACAACCGAAAAGTTCACACTTCGGAAGACAGGTAGGTATCCTCCTATCAAAGAAGAAGAAAGCACCCGAAAGCTGCTTATTTCAGACTGGATGGATTGATTAATTGATTGGTTTTTAGCGGTTTTTTTTGTGCTTTGTGACCATCATTCTTGCACTTCGACTCTTTGGTCTTTTGTATGCACTGATCCAATCAAAATAAACCTGTGTCCTCAACGAGCTGCAGAATATTTTATACGAGGTGCTCATGCGTAAGAGATATTCCACTGGACGTTCCCCCGAAAAGTTGCTGTCTTTTGCGGTACAGCGCTCGGCAGTCCAAGATTATGTGCGAGGCTGTTATTTCCTCTTCTTGACATAATCTATAGAGTGTGTCTTCCCTGTACATTCATATTTTTTCTAGGCGTTTTCTCCTGTGACAAGTCCTACCAGCCGTCTAATCTGAGATCGACCTAAGTGTAGTGTGAAGGCTTACCAATTATGTCCTTTCCCAGTTTCTGTCCCTGTATTGCAACTCAGCTAGAGAATATGTTATTTAATGGTCCATTTTCCTATCGTTGTTTTTGGAGTATTCCGAATACAAGTTCTGAGCCTATAAACGGGGGGGTTGCACTAGTTTTTGCGAAGGCGTCTGCTGCTTTGTTTCCCTCTATGCCTGTGTGCCCTAGCACCCATATGTGTTCTTCTCAGCTAAGAGGGTCAGGTGATTCAAACATTATCTCGGTAGTTTCCAACGAGATGATTCAAGTGCTTTTAAGGCTGCCATAAGAAGAGGTCTCCTGCAGCTGCTTCCAGTATTCGGCTGTGTCCACATCGTTATTGTTTAGTATTCCAGCTACCAGTGACTTCCTATGTGCTCCACAACAGGCTCCCCTCTCAGATATGCGTCCAGAGGAATTAGTCCCAGAAGCAGGCCAGTCTCTGTATCGTGTATCCTAGTCCTAGACAGTTTTGTGATGGCTGTCTTTTGTTCTAACTTTGGTCACCAGACTAGAGTGCCATAAGCTATCATGGGTTTGAATACCGCGGTATAGTACCATTGTATTTCTAAACATGCGTCTTCCCATTATGAGCGATATTTTGGCTTTGTTTGCAATGTTATTCAGATGTACATTCAGTTCTATATCTAAGGTAATGCCCAGATATTTAACCTCCTGGCTAACCTGAATACGTTCACCAAAACTTGTAAGGTTGTGGAATGTCCCTACAACTCTTTTCTTAGTAAAGGTTATTAGTGTTGTTTTGTGAAGGTTTACCTTAAGGTTTTCCCTTTCGCACCACATCTGTGTAATGTTTAGCGTCCTTTGCATAAGGGCTACAATAATGTCGTCCGCACATCCTTGAGTGTTTTCAAGAGATCATTCCCTACCAGGTTCCATAGTAGAGGGGATAAAAGCCTTTGGCAGCATGTACCTTGAAAGAGTTTGCTCCTAAATGAGTCTGTACCTAGCGGCCCTCTAACATGGTTTTTATCCATCTGTTAGTGATGTCGTTAATGTCATGGATGAGAGTGGCAGTTATTATTGAATCAAAGGAGGTGTTATCAAATGCCCCTTCTATGTCCAAGAAAGCAACTAGAGCTATTTCCTTGTTCCTTAGTGACACTTCTATCCTACTGACTAGATTATGAAGTATATACTAATACACATGACCTTGCTGGTTGATATGCGATGTCGAGGGTTGTTTTTCCATCTCGTATATGCCTATCCACCAGTTTCTCCATAACCTTTAAGCAAAAGACAGTAGGCTAATCGGTATATATGCCTTTGGCTGAGCCTACGACTCTCGCCCTGGTTTAGGAATGAAGATCACCTTGATGTATCTCCATGCCAGTGGCAAGCAGTTTCCCTGCAATAAAGCTGGAAAAATTCCATCTGGCCCTAGCGATTTCTAAATTAGAAAGGATTTTGCAGCCCATTGTAGCTTATTATAAATGATCACTTCTCTAGCAACCTTCCAGCCGTCCTTTGCGAGTTTCCTCGAGAAGTTGCTTCAGCCTCATGACTGACCAGTGACCTTGGAAAATATACTCGCATAAGCATTTCCAGTGTTGGATGGAAGTATGATATTTATATTCGAAAGACAGGGAAAACTTATGGACTAAGCCGAAAAACTTGTAGTTTTACTATTCCTTCGTTGGAGAATATTCAAACGTCCACCGAAAATGGAAGGATTACGCCATATGAATTATTTAACACCATTCTGAGTAGGATTTGAGGCTTTACACAGAAGATAATACGTTAACGCTAGCATACCGTCATTCAAATCACTACGAACGCGACCTTTTGACGTTTTTACACGGCCTGCGCAAATACTTAGTTCAAGTATGTTCCGCATGGCATTACTTACCGACGGTCATCAGACGAATTTGTGATTATATACGGTAATACCCGCATTACCCACCAATAATCAATGACCGAAACTAAAGCTGGTTGAGAACTGGCGTCATGTGGTGTATTCTTAAAAAATGAAAATTGTAACTGTTTGAACATCTGTGAATTCTTAACGATCTTAAGATAATGTTTGTTTGGTGGAAAGGTAAAAAACAACATAATATAAAAAGCATTTAAACTTGTTTTATATCGAAATTGCAGAATCTTTTTCTGAATCACTGCGGATTGAAAAATAAATATAAAAAGATCAGATTCAATTGTGCGTTTTAGATAAAACAAAATCTAAAAAAGCATTACTAATCAGAAATCAGGGATCAAATTCACACAAGAGTACTTACACGGTGGGCCAAGCATGGAAAATCTTTGCTTTGAAGATTGTATAGTCTCATTATCATGTCTATAACATTCAAAGGGCTGTCCAAAACACACTCTATTAATAGCAATTACCCTAAGGCGGCGTTTAAATACCCCATTACGGGTTACCCCATGTAACTTGCAAGTGACATTTATATATGATGATATGTGGGTACCTAAAGGTTATGTGTGCATGAAAGCGAAGAATCCGATGACGATTTACAAACAGAATACTCAAATCGTCCCCTTTTACATGTTTATTCACTACAGCCTCGCAAAAACTACATCTTTGAATTTCGCAATTTCCAAGTTAGTTGAGTAAATTAATTTATTAACAAATGTATTATTTAATCGTGGATTTTGGAAGTACCGAAATTAACAAAACGCGGAAATTTTGGTTTAAATTCAAATCGGTGGGTTTTCAAGACGTAAACAAAATAAAAACAAAACCGATTTGATATCCTTATATTCTTATTTTCAATCTTACGCTGATATTGACAGATTAAAAAGCTAGAAAATTGGATTTTCCGATTTTATTGCGTGTTCTCTGCATTTTAAACTTTCAGGGCTCGTATTCATTCGCCCACTTTGAATTTTAGCAACCTTTTCTAATACACACAAATTTCAAGAAAACTCTGTTAAATATTCTCAGTGGGGAATGGTTGTTCAACGCTTAAAAGCACAGATCAAACTTTGCAGAACAATTTAAACACCTTATATGAGGGTTTCGTTATGAAAATGTATGCATCAACAAGGAATTTTTTCACAGCAAACTTAGTAATTTGCTCATATTTGGAAATGTTTGAAGAAGTTAGGTTGATTTTATCCTTCGTTTACTGGTTGTCAAGATAGTAGAGAAGTAAGTGCGAACTTACCTCCCTCAGTAAGTAAGTAAAGTGATTGATTTAGTGATAATTCGTGTCACATTTATTTAAGGAAGGTTTCTATGAAAGCGGAAAAAACATTCTACTTACATGCCATGGGGGGTAAGTGATACACTCGTGATAATCTTCCATTCTCGACAAAATAAACCTAAATCCCTTGACGTAAGTAGCCATTAAATTAACATAGGCATCAATTTATTTACCTTAACAACGCTGATTAAACCAAAGCCGTTGGTGTTTTAAATTCAAAGCATAACCGCTGCCTTTTAATTAATAAGAAAAAAAACAAAGGATGTTCCTACTCTTCAGCTAATTTACTCCTACAAAAAATTATTTATAGAAGCTTAACCCTTTCAAAAATTTCAGACTTTTAATTAATCTCCCAGCTTTTATAATTAACAAATAATTAACAAACAACGTTCGTCCTGAAGAAAAAAAGAAGTACGTTTTGAACTTAAAAGCAAGGATAAATTCCTTCTGATTCCATAAATACGAACCCAAAACTTTTATTCCGTTTAATATAGGCCCATTGTATTTGACAAGTCAAAAATTATACCAGGGTTTATTTTAATTATTCCTAATTTTATCTTAGATTAATTTCTTTCTTTCCCCGTTCAAGTACCTCTCATAAATACGTGCCCTTAAATTAATCCCCTTTCTTAATTTTAATTTATTTTTTATGAGTTATTCTTCCACAGGCTCCCGTTTCCATTCTGATTAGGACCAGGGATGGATTTAGAAATATTTCGTTTAGTTATAATTCAATTTTATAATTCGCCCGGCGTCATTTCAATTTTCATCAACGTTTTCGTTTTGTAAATTGATGTTAAAACAATCGCCGGCCGAATTTTGGAATTTTTATTTAAATCCTAAAGCTGATTTTAGTTTCAGCAGTCGATAAGTGCAAAATGGGATTACAACGAAAACAAACGTTTTCCAGGAATTTCCCTCTCTTAAATGTATTTATTTACTTTGAACATGTTGCACCCAATATACAACAAAGGGCGTGCGATCCCTCTGGTCAGTTGGCACCCCTGTCAAAATATCAAAATGAAAAATCGCACCGTCAGATACACTTGCTAGGACAGTCCCGTTCAAAAATAATCGCGATTTTATTTTCTCGACGGAATAAGGCATTCGCGAGCTTTTCAAAGTTCGGAATTACATCCGAACGAGCTTTCAGTTGCAGTATTTAACCGATGTATAAGCTGAAAAATATTACGCTACACTGTTACTTTGATGATGAACATTAAGCTACCAAAAACATTAATAAAATGTTTGCTTGTTAAATCCAAGCTTTTTAATAAGACTCGCCTTTTGTTTAAAAAACAAAAGCAGTGCCCAAAAACTGTAGCTTTTCCGGTCAAGTTACCTATGAGCAGTTCCATAAAATTAGCCTAAAGAAAGCCTAAAGCAAACGATTATCACCAATAAAAATAAGAGTCAATCTGTTAAGTTGTTACGTTCGAATGTTCAACGCCCGAATTTTCAAAACAAACAAGGCTATCACCATTTCATACCAAATAAAAATAAAACAAAGCAATTTGTGCAATTTCATTTGTTTTTACACGACAATCGCCGTTTTTTTACTTTAATTTCAATCAAATTTTTTATCCTTCCGCAAACTAAAAGGTAAAAACTGATAACTTTTTAACTTTAATTTCTGTGCGTTTTGGAATTTGTTTTGATTAAGATCTGACTTTTATTTAGATTTCAGAATCAAACTGGCGTTGGAATAAATCAAAACAAATTAATATTAAAGGTTGTTTTCGTATTGCAACCTAATCAAGAAACTAAAACGTTAAAAAATGAAGACCTTTTGCTTTTATAATTTTAAGTGGATTAAAATCGAGATAAAACTGGCCTTATGATAAAAAAAATAACAAACGAATGCCTAAGAATCTGTAATATACTGAAATGGTAAATACCATTATTGAAGAAACTTAAAAGAAATTAAAGCTTTAAACGAATTTTAGAACCTTCTTTGGTCTTTAAAACAGTTAACCGGATTCAAATCAAGGTAAAACTGATCTTAAGATAAAAACAAATGAATGCCTAAGAATCTGTAGTATATTAAAATGTTAAATACCACTGCTGACGTACCTTAAAAAAGAAAACTTTAAACGAATTTTGGAACCTTTGTTTTTTGTAACTTTTAACCGGATTCAAATCAAGATAGAAAACAAATGAATGCCCAAGGGTTTGTAATATAGTTAAATGTTAAACCCCACCTCTTGTGAAACTATGTGTATGAAAAAACGCAAATGGTTTCGACATTTTATGATCAAATTGAGTTCCTAAACACTCTTGGCTTTTTTAGAATTTCATTCCGATTCGAATTTGAAATAAAACTAGTTTAAAAACAACACAAAACAAATGAATGTTTGCTGTAAACTTAATATATTTTACTGTTCAATCCCACCGCTGGCAATATTTGAGAAAAAACTAAAAACCCTAAATCATTTTCACCAAATTTTGAATTCGAATTAAAATTGGTTTCAAAGTATCGCGAAACAAATGAATGTCCAATGCCCTTAATATACTGTAATGTTTGATCTCACTGTAAAATCTTTAGAAAAATGTGAAAATCTTAAATTCTTCCACTTCGAATTCCTTTTCGCCTTTCTGAATTTTATTCCAGTTGGATTTCAAAATAAAATCCGCTTTAGAACAAATACAAACAAATGAAAGTCTAATATGTGCCTAACATATTGCAGTATTCAATCCCACACCCGGCAATAGTTAAGACCAAAGGGAAAGGCTTAGAAAGTCTTTCACCAAGTATAATTTCGAAATCCTCTACCTTGCTGATTTTTTCATATTTAAATTCGACATCTAATGAACTTTAGAACAAATTCAAACAAATGAAAGTCTAATATGTGCCTAACACATTGCAGTATTCAATCCCACTCCCGACGATAGTTAAGACTAAAGGTAAAGGCTTGGAATGTCTTCCACCAAACATAATTTCGAAGACCTCGACCTTGCTGATTTTTTTCAGATTTAAATTCGACATCTAATGAACTTTAGAACAAATCCAACTAAATAAAAGTCTAATATGTGCCCAACATATTGCAGTGTTCCGTCCTACTCCCGACAATAGTTAATACCAAAGGAAAAGGCTTAGAAAGACTTTCACTAAATGTAATTTCGAAATTCTCGACCTTGCTGATTTTTCAGATTTAAATTCGACATCTAATAAACTTTCGAACAAATCCAAAGAAATGCAAGTCTAATATGTGCCTAACATATTGCAGTATTCAATCCTACTCCCGGCAATAGTTAAGACCAAAGGAAAAGGCTTAGATAGTCTTTCACTAAATGTAATTCGAAATCCTCGACCTTGCTAATTTTTTCATATTTAAATTCGACATCTAATGAACTTTAAAACAAATCCAAACAAATGAAAGTCTAATATGTGACTAACGCATTGCAGTGTTCCATCCCACTCCCGACAATAGTTAATACCAAAGGAAAAGGCTTAGAAAGTCTTTCACTAAATGTAATTTCGAAATCCTCGACCTTGCTGATTTTTCAGATTTAAATTCGACATCTAATGAACTTTCGAACAAAACCAAACAAATGCAAGTCTAATATGTGCCTAACATATTGCAGTATTCAATCCCACTCCCGGCAATAGTTAAGACCAAAGGAAAAGGCTTAGAAAGTCTTCCACCAAATATAATTTCGAAATCCTCTAATCCTCTACCTTGCTGATTTTTTCAGATTTAAATTCGAAATCAAATGAACTTTAGAAAAAATAAAAACAAATTAATGTCTACTACGTGCCTAAGTCCATCCCTCTTCTGGTACTACTTAAAAAAGAAACAGAAAGACTTAGAAATTCTTCCAGACAAGGTAATTTCAAAATCCTAATTGCATTGCTGATTTTTTCGATCTGAATTCGAAATAAAATCCGCTTTAGCACCAATGAAAAAACAAATGCAAGTCTAACATGTGCCTAAATATAGCATAGTGTTTAATGCCACTCCCTAGCAATACTTAACACAAAAATTGAGAAATTTAGAAATTCTTCCACCAAATTTCAAATTCAAATTTAAATTCGAAATGAAGTCGGTTTTTGAATAAGCCAAAACAAATGAAAATCTAGCGTGTGCTTAACATATTGTAGTGTTCTACCCCACCCCTGGCAATGCTTAAGCAAATGATGAAAAGCCTTAAAAGTTCATCAAACTTGATTTTGGAACCTTTTTAGCGTTTCGAATTTTAATCGGATTTAAATCGAACTAAAACCTGTTTTTAAATAACTAAAAACAGATGGATGTTTAACATATTGCAGTGTTAAATCCAACTGCTGGCAATGCTTCAGAAAAACAGCAAAAGCCTTGAAAGTCCTTCTCCCAAATTTAATTTCCTTCTTAGCCTTTTGGAATTTTGGTCAGATTCAAATCTAAATAAAGCCAGTTTAAATATAACTAAGAACAGATATAGTTGTGTCCAACCCCTGACACCAAATTAAATAAACCTAACCGCCTAAACAAAAGAACCAAATGTTAAATAAAAGGCTCATAATAAGTCACTAATAATTATTCATATAACTTAAGTAATCCAAAGTAACAAAAGAAAAAGGAAGATAAAAAAAATCTAGCCAGTTTTTCATATTTGCATGAAAAGCGTAGAAGAGAGTATTCGTTTTAAAAAAAAGGGGGTCGGAATAAGTGAAAAAAAGCAGCTCGTCTCGAGGGCTCGGTTTAAGATGTTGAAATCTTAATAAAATTTCTTGTTGATGAAGGGAGATCTTAAATCTGAGTGTACCTTCATAACGAAGCCGAAGGCGCAGGCGGGTGAAAAATGCTTTAAAAATTTAATTATCTTGACATCAACTGCGGAAAATCATAAAAGTGGAAATGCGCCTTTCAGATTCAATTAACTTAAAAATACGCCAGGAAAGTGACAGATTTACTACGTTCGTATAGCATTTCCATTACGATTATAAATTTTTTCGAGTTACGTTTTTAAATTCACATTTTTAGGTGTTTTAACTACTATGGAATCTATTTAAGGTAATCAACGCCCTTTTTTCCCATTATTAACGCGACAAATAAAAAATACAAAGTCGACTAAACACCCCCATTTTGGGAGATCATAAAACCAACAATGAAAAAATCAGTTAGTGTTTTTTTAGGAAAAAAATCCCATTTTTGGTAGTTTATACAGTGCGGTAAAATATGTGCATAATTATTTGTATTTCGTACAATGGAGGTGAGTAAGGTCAGCACCTTTTATGTATATCGCCTTTTTTCCTCTTTTTAGGGTAAATATAATGTAGAATTGATGGAAATTACATCGTAAATCATTTAGAGGAACGCCCATCTTACGAAATTTGTTACTTTTGTTAGAATTGTAATAAATCCGGCATAAATAGAATTCGGCAAGAATGTGATATGCGATGTGATACAGCAATCCAGTAAACAATAATCAACATAAAGCCTAAAAACTCAAAACGCTACAAATTTTTTTAATAACAATAGCTTCTTAAGTGAACTAAACACAACAAATAAGGCCCTCATGTATTGCATGCCAGGCTACAATCTTCAGCTTCCAGCAAGTCAACAAATAGTTACTAACTAAATCAAAATAACTGTATGTCTCAACAACCAATCGTCCAACCATCACAGTACCAACAAATTCTATCTCAATCGCACTCACAAATGCAGCTGCCTACAGTGCCTACTCACCTGTAACCCCAATTTTTCTAGCCACTTAATTACACAGATGCCAGTGGCTCGTCGCAGACAATTGGAGATCAAAAATTCCAAATTCCAACTTCCAGATAACAAAAACGATTAGAATAGAAATAGAAACATGGACATGGTTCTATGAGCTAACGTATTGGCTTAAGAACGATTATACCATTTTACTGTTGCAACGAAACCCTTCCAGTGGTGGAACTTCTTAGCTTTCTCTCAGGTCTGCTAGTCAGAACCTTTTTAGTCTTCTTGTCATTGGCTTTTCTAGTAGGTACTAGTTTAATATTTTGTAGTTTTCTATTCGAACATGATGTTTTACGCTTCTAGTTGTAAAGATGACCTTGTTAAATGGCACACGTATGTCTTCGTGTAGGGTTGAATTGGATACTAGGATGCAATGGTCAACATACGAAGAATTTTTGATTGGCTTGTTTGTATTACAGCTACACTTGATGTACATCATCCAGATTGGTTTCATGATTTCCTTGTACAGTGAAATTTTATTTTCTAAAGGCAAATTGGACATACTCTTTATAAGTGAAACTTAGACAAATCCTATCATACCAACAAAATTGCCCATGATGACACGGTAATATATTTATAAAAAACACAATCGGCCATTAAGAACTGCCAACAGAGACTTCTTGAAGACTATAATAATTAAAGTTGAAATGATGGCTTATCTTATAAGTTAACAGTAGCAGCCGTATACTGCCCATTTCGATACAATTTAAATAACGAGATTCCTCTAGGGATAAAGTTCATTACAAGAGGTGATTATAACAACAAACACACTCTATGGTACTCTCGCCTAATAACAACAAAAGGCATAGTATTATCGAATTTGCTTCAAGGACAAAACTACTCTTTTTTGTCTACAGGCACTCCAACTTATTGGCCTTCTGATCCCAATTAAACACCAAACTATTTAAACTTTTCTATTATCAACAAATTTCTATCTAGTTATGATCTGCCATTAAACCAATCTCCTTGTAATTCACGAAAATCTACACCAAGATTACATACCAAAAAAATGGGAGGGGGGGGGGGGGGGCGAGATGTAGCATAACTATAGAGCCGATGGGGCCAGAACTTGTCTTTACCCAAGACCGTTATACTACGTGGTGAAGAAACAGAATACAACGAATCTAGGGCTAATAAGGTGGAAAAACAAACCAACTAGCTATGGGTCGGTAACATGTCTAGTTGAAACAATGTTATTATTATTACTCCCAAGCTCAACGCTTTCGGAAAGGACCGACCTTACGATGACAATGTCCAAAGGAAAAGACTGAAACCAAAAATAAACTGAACGGTAGAATGGAATTACACAACTTAGTAATATAGAGTGGAGTTCCACAACATACTATAGCCCGAGCAGGTGTTCCTATAAAAATAGACAAACACTGGAAAAACGTTGTCGACAGCTTCAAGTATATAAATGAAAGAATACTAACGGTAGAGATAAAACACAAAGAGGTACCCTTACCTTGATAGGAATATATGCAACCGAAGAAGGGAAAAAGAGTAAAGTATATTATAAATTCTTCAAAAAATCTACAACCAATTTAACAAAAATAACTACATTGCTACTGCGAGTGATTTTAACATAAGAGCAGGTAAGTAAAGAGCCAGATAAAGACGTAATAAGTGACCGACCAAGGAGAAGAAACTATAAATGAACATGACCAAGCATTAAGACAATATGCCTCTTTCAACAATCTTAAAATAACAAATACATTCTTCGAAATATAAATAAATACACATAGTGTGCCAAAGGACTAAGAAGCATATAATTAACTACTTAAACAGGGTGTTCCGTATCGTTATGTTCAAATTTTGGGAGCATAAAATAGACTTAATTCTAAGACTAAAAATCCCAAAAGTGGTAGGTCGATATTTATTCGTTCTGAAGTTACAGCCCTTTGAAATTATAAATCATAAATAATCTAGGTAGCCATGCAACAGGGCCAACACCACCAACCACCAATCCATTGTGGATAATTATTGTTGTTCATGAAATTCCGGACTGCAATTCCGAAATGCGCTGGTGCACCATCTATTTGCAACCACATGTCTCTTCTTATAATCAGTCATAGTCACCTTGATTTTCAAAACTTATTTATTTCAATTACGAGAAAACAAGCGTAAAATAAGAATTGTCACTTCATCTATCGGCATACGAGCACAAGCTTGCATTCAGTAAGCAGAAGGGCATTTTGAAAATATCATTAATTAAAGGCCAACGCGCACTTAACCACGCCACGGCGCGCCACGCCGGACGGCAATTTTAAATTACATTGGTTGTTATGGAATAACGCGCACTTATCCACGCCACGCCACGGCGCGTTATTCCATAACAACCAATGTAATTTAAAAATTGCCGTCCGGCGTGGCGCGCCGTGGCGTGGTTAAGTGCGTGTTGGCCTTAAAAATTTCTGAAATAAGATACGTTTTTAGGTGGTTTACGAACTTAGATATGATTATTTATGGTTTATAATTTCAAAGGCCTGTAACTTCACAACGAATAAAGATCGACCTACCACTTTTGTGTTTTTTAGTCTTAGAATTAAGTCTATTTTATGCTCCCAAAATTTGAACATAACGATACGGAACACCCTGTATAATAACAAACCACAAACTAAGCAAACTAGTTCAGGGCACGTACAGTATTTTTCACCTAGGATTTGGGTTGTGTCGTCAGTTGGATTGTGAATTTATCAACAGTGCGTTGATAAATTCACAATCCAACTATACTCTATACTTCATCTCTTTCTAAACTAGGTTTTCGTCAAACCTACTGCGAAAATATGTCATTGTGTCATTGTTTTGTTGACGGTAAGTGATAGTTTACATTCAACTACTGGTTACCATGGGCAGCGGGTTGTAATATTCTTCATTAAGTTCCTAGGGCAAAAAAGTAAATTGTCTACAAAACACCTTTATTTACAAACATTTTATCTACATTACATTAATTACAACTTATTTATATTAAATGTAAATGAACAATTAGAACAGTTAGAAACTTGAACAAGAGAATTAAGTTCCTTTTTTGAATCCAAGTTTATATTTTCGGTAATATCAACATTTTCAATTTGTATATGTTCTTGATTTTCTTTGGTGCTGGGAACAATTACGCGGCGGCTATCTTTCATTTCGTCTTCATTATTGAATTGTATGACTGAAGTTGAAGATGTGGATGCAGATTCTTCATGCCTATTCTGATTATATAAAATTTTACTGGCGATTTCTAATTTATTTGTCATTGAATCTGCAACATAACTTTCTGCCACTGTTGTGGATTTCCATCCACTGTGCCTCTTTAAATCAAGAACGTCAGTTCCCATAGCAGCCAAAAAAGTTGCTGACGTTCTTCTAAACGAGTGCCCAGTATAAGTTTCAGGATTTTTCAGTTTTAAAAATTCTGCTATTACAGCAGGAATTTTTGCAAATGTGTTTTTACCTACTGGTTGATTCACACATTTTCCTGAACAATATTTCAGAAAAAATTGCCGATTTTCACTATTTCTTGGCCTGCAACTTATATATTTCGTAATTAAATCAACATAATTTATGCGCTGTTCTTCTCGGTTAACGATCGTAAAAGTACGTTGCACTCCATTTTTAGAATCTGATATTGTTACTATTATTACAGAATTTTTATCTTCAACATTATCAGTTGTCATCTTACATAATTCGTCTTTTCTACAGGCCCCAGAAATTCCAATTATCATAACGACCTAGAACAGATAAATAACTTCAATATACCTTAATAACTGAGTTAAATGAAATAATCTGTAACTGTACCTTCATTAACAAATATGTAATGTCAGGCGCTTCAATAAGGAATTTGTTCATATCGTCTCGACTAAATATACACCTCTTTTTGGGTTTATAGCCATCATTTTTACGCTTTAAAAGCGCTTTTAGTTTTGGATATTTGGAAATATCTTCATTATCATTGATAAAAATGGTACTTTCGAGTATTCGCTCCATAAACTGCTTGGAGATTTTAATTTTGTAGATCTATTTAAGAAATACGCCAGCAGCACTTTTTCTGTAATCAGATCTGATTTCTTCTCATGGCACCAATTTTTGAAAATGTTACATGTTTCCATATACCGTTGCGATTTAACCGATAATAAATTGTGGGATGCTGCATTTGCAGCCTCTTCTATTCCTTGAGACATGTTTTTAGAATCACAAATTGTGCACAAATTCAATTGACACACGCGTTTGAAATTTTTTTGAAATAAATATGTTTTATTTTATGTTGTTGTCAAGGATACCTAATCTAAATCACAGCAACCTTTATTAATTATTGGTATGACAGCTATGCATAAAAAATGAAAAATACTTAATTTTATTTATTTTAAAATGATATATAAGGTTTGACGAAAAATCTCATATGCACCTCGAGTCGTACAGTGCAATTTTTGGTCTCGAATGCTTGCAACACCTCGGCCCTTCGGGCCTTGGCGTTGCAAATTGCATTCTCGTCCAAAAAACTGCACTTACGACTCTTGGTACATAAATAACTATTTCATTACCTACTGCGCACGAATGCGTGTCTAAACAGACAGTTTTTGGACGGGGCAAGTTGACATCAACCCAAATGCTAGATGAAAAATACTGTATGTACCTACCTATATAGAGAGCTTGATGTCAGTTCAGACCATTATCTCGTTAAAAACAAAGTCAACCTCCAAAACCCCTGAGTAAAAAACAATGTAAACAAAGGATAAACGGAAAAGGAAGAAACATACATAACATATCTATAACAAGGCAATGGGATAAAACACTTAAAACAAGACTCACTCAATACCTACAAAATACAGGTACAAAAATTATATAGATGAAGAATGAACATCTTAAAATATGCGATTCACAAAACTGCAAACAAAGCACTGGAGAAGAGGCAAAAAACAGAGATTAAAAGCACCACAGGAAAAGTAGAAGCATACAACAACTCCTTGGCCAATACAACTTCTAAGAATAGAGAAATAAGTATATAAAGAAAAGAGAAATATAGGTAGCTAAAAACGCACCAAACTCACCGCGATAGCGGGGAGAGGTATATTACTGGCTAAGTACCCCAAAAGTATCCAATAGATTCCAGCCACTAGCAGACAAAGAGTGTTCCGAAGAAAGGAACACAAGAAATAAAAGCTGCCCCAATATTTGTACATGGGGTAAATAACCTCAAACCACAAACCGACATGCTGCTGTCAGTGTATAATGGATAGCATTATGAGTTGATTATGAGTGACCAAACACATCAATAATTGACAGATTATTAAGTAGTCGTGGATAAATTTTAATTAAAAATTCTTCGTATTTGTGTTCGTGGATAAAGTATAGTATACGACTCGCTATAATGGGCTATTATTACCTCGGATAATTGCAAAACTCGCTCGCAAGCTCGCTCGTGTTGCAAACATTATCCTCGGTAATAATAGCCTACATTATAGCGTCGTGTATAATATACTATTATTAGCTGCCACCTACATTGCAAGTTTCTCAGCTTATTATAACATAAAGATAGGTTTTAACTAATAATATTTTTTCATATTTTGACTTTGACAGAACGAATTTTTTTTAGGTTGAGTAGTAGATGCGTTTTCTCTTTCTGTACTGAGGGCCATGAGATATCGGGATGTGTCTACCAATGTTTTTCGTAGGATGCGGTCCTGTCTACCCCTACCCGACCCTTTGTTCTCTCCTACCTCCAAATACCGGGGGGGGGGGACATGTCCCTTACCCTTAATCCCACCCACCTTAAAATTCATCCTTACCATATCCTATTGCCGCGGTCGTGGCTCAGTTGGTTTAGAATGCGTCTGACCACTGAGATTAAGACTGGCTTGGGTTCAATTCCTAGGGCCACACATACACCGACAATACCTGGCCGCTTCCCTGGGAAGGCAATGGTAAGCCACCAAGGTTATTCTGACTACTAAGTGTTCTCTGGAGTAACTAAGAGTGCAAGTGGTTCGAAGCCCACGTAAAGCTGTAGATTCCCTATATTCTGTAGGCTACATGACATGCACACTACAGACATATGGAGAGAAGACTGCAACTTCCTAAAAAGGGCACGCCATTTCAAGACATATCTTATTCCCCTACCAACCCGCAGTGGCCAGCGTGGTAAGAGTAATAAAGCTAAAACTCTCTAAATAACCAATCAAAACACAGTTGGTCCTTAGTCTCCGGCAGCGTGCTGATCCCCTGCGGTAGGAAAACACAGCAAGCAAAGGGTACGAAGAATCTCCGGAACAAATCAGGCTACCATAAAAAAACAACTGAAAATAGCTATATATAACACCAAGACACTCTCATCCCCCCAAAAATTGCAAGAACTAGAAGAAGGAAGAACTGGCCCATATTAAATGGGATATACTCAAAATCAGTGAACTTAAACGCACAGGAGAAAATCAATTTATAATGCACTCGGGACATATGCAACGCTACAGATGAGGTGAAGAAGACAGGGTTGGATTTCTTGTCCATAAAAAACATGTTGCAAAATATAATGAAGGTACTGAAAGTACACAGTATAAGCCCCCAGGGTAATCTATGTATTTAATAAAAAAAAACTCAACGCCATGTATAGCTTGAAGATAATACAGGTACCTATATGCTCCAACTGCAACACATACCGACGACGAAATCGAACTGTTTTATGAGGACCTAAATACCGCACTAGAAGACACAAAAACGTACTATCGGTGTGCGCGGGAAAACAATCGGGGGGGCTTATAAACAAAAATAAGCAAGTTGGTTGATTTTTGTAACTGAAAGAGCCAACAAGTCATTCACTACAAAACTAACCAACTTCGCTTTGAGACCAATTATGTATTACCATATACAGTGGCGGCTGGTGACAATAGAAACAGGTGGGGCCAGGGGACAAAAACAACTTAATTTTTTTATTCTTCTAGACTTAATAACGTGAAACGTTATTCCGATAAACTATCGATTTTGTTCATAGTTAAAATGTATCGTTTATGGACGTAATAAAAATTTAAACTTTAAAATAAATTATAACAAAAAACGACAACAATAATTAAACACACTAAAAACAATAAAACAGATCAACAACGAGGAAAAAATAATAAGGCAATGAAAGAATCGCGCGTGCGTAAATACATACAAACGCAGCGACGGGCCAGACTAAACGGGCCCCAAGATAAGCTTTGCGCGCGGTAAGTAGACGCGACTGGTAGTGCAAGCGCGTCATACATACTCTGTGCTCTACACTTATAAAATACACGGCTGGCCTCAAAGATTGTACTAATTTGTTGCATTATACAATATTGGCACAAAATACTGCAGTAATTTTTTATTAAACAATAAAACGTGTTGGAAATAGATCAAAAATTAATAATTATAAGAAACATATTTTTTAAAACTACTTATAATTATTGGGTTAGTTATACAAATATAGGTGGGGCCCGGCCCCTAAGGCCCCTATACACGAGCCGCCACTGACCATATACAATAAATACAAATAAATGAACAGCACTTATAGGTACATACAAATTTTAAGTTCCGCAAAATATTTGTAATTAGGTACTACGTAATAAAATAAACATAAAAACTTAGTGACACAATTTTTTTTTATTACTTTACATTATTACAATTAACGATTATAATATAAATAAGCATACATTTACATATGTATATCTGTATCAATACTTGAAGGTTTGTTAAGATTTTTTTTTTCTAAACCGCACATCCAGTTTTATTAAGTTATTAAGTCTGTATTACCGAACCATATCCATAACCGTGTATCCCAAAATATTTATTGTAGCAATCTGAAAGTTAATTGTATGTACTTTAAATAACAAACAGATTTGACAATTTTTTTATTCCAATTTGACCCGAATGTTTTACCTCTATAATCTGTTTCAATCTTAGAAAGAAATACAAGTTCTTGAGTAGCATCTTTGCCTTTCTTGATAACACCCTTTTTTATGTGGTGCTTTACAAATACCACGGGATGCAACTTGGCAACACTGTTCCCCAAAAGCCCTGTATTTCTTTCGAAGGTTGAGGCAGTTTGGACTACACTTCGAATTACTTTGAATTTATTTTGAATTGCTGCGAGAGAAAACATTTACTGCACTAGGCCCTACGGCATCAAAAATGTTGGTTTAATTACTAAAGTTTACCATAATTATAAATAATATAAATAACACAAACAAACGCACAGCCATATACGAGGTTTGGCAGAAAAATAACGAGATGATTTTCTTTTAACAATGAATTTTATTCTTTTTACAAATCAAGGTAGGTAATCCCCCTCAAAGTGGTTCCCTTGGGCAGTTACATATCGATGGAGACGTTTTTTCAATTGTTCGTAGCAGTCCTAGAAAGCTTCTGCTGGAATGCCTTTCAACTCGTCGATTGCGCTCTTCTGGATATTATCCAAAATGGCACCCTTTCAACGGTTTTGCAGCCGGGGGAATAAAAAGAAATCACAGAGACTGATATTCGGCAAATAGGGGGGTTGGGGAACCACAGGAATGCTTTTTCTGCCAAAAATTTGTTAATGGAGACTGCCGTGTGATATGGGGCGTTGTCGTGGTGCAACATTCTAGTGCGTGCAATGTCTCGTCACACATATGCCACCCTCTTCCTAAGCCTTTCAAGGACTTTCCGATAAAACGTTCGATTGGCAGTTTGTCCTGGCGTCACAAATTCCTTGTGGATGATCCTCTGACTGTTAAAAAAACAAATGAGCATCAATTTAATTTTCGATTTGCTCATTCTCACTTTCTTGAAACGGGGGAGTTTGCAGTGTGCCATTCTCGACTTTGGCCTTTTGCTCAGTCATAAGGTTCTTTGGAATCATCGCGCACACTTTTCTCATGCCCAAATCCGGTGTTGAAATCGGATGGACCGTAATCCGGTTCAAATTTCACTCACTACTGATTATTCTCAACCTCAATCGACGGACTAATATCACAAGAGTCCTCACTCTCTCCACATTGTCATCCGTTTTTGGGGTTGAAAGTCTTCCCGCACGAAGTTCGTTTTCCACTTCTTCTCGGCCCTCTAAAAGGCCTTGTGCCATCTGAACATTTGTGCTCTAGATATGGAATGTTCTCCATAAGCCTTTTGTAACTTTTCATAAGTCACAGTCGCGGATCCGCCAAGCTTTACCCAAAATTTGATAGCAGAACGTTAATCAAACTGTTGCCGGTCAGTTTTCGTAAAACACCTCACTTTACTTCAGACGCTCTCAACAATCGCGTAGCAACTATTCAAACTTGTACTGCATTTACAGCAGGGATTATTATTCTAACTGCCGTGTGAGGGAGACTCAGCAGCGTTGTCGGTTCGCGCACAGTGTTGCCACTCTCATTATTTTTCTGGCAAACCTCAAGGACTCTGTGTTAAATTTCAGGATATACTTTAGTAATGCTTCAAAGTGAAGTTGACGATTTTGATTATAATAATATTTTTAGCAGTCGTTAATATTATCCCTGTTCAAATTATACTCACTTTTACAATGTATCTCTCCTTGATTTTCGTATGCATTACTCATATCCAGAGGTTTATGGCAACAATAACAGGAAAAGCAACAATTATGAAAAACGTTTCCTGAAATTTGAACCCTTTCCGCCGCGTAGGCCTAAAAGAATTTAAAATTAATAAACTACGGTTTCAACAAAAGCAACTTACTTTATGCCCACATCTTCTACAACGAGGCGCATTACTGTAAATCGCCATTCTCCGACGATTTTCCAGTTGACATTTACAAGGGACGGGTATTCCACACCGGCAACATTTCGGTTCTGAATAACTTCTAGAACGTTGAAAACAAATAATTTCACCGGGTTGTTTGTTTTCGCGTGTAACTGGTGGATAACAAACTGGTTTTTCTGAACAACTTGAACACGGATTGGTATGATATTGGCATGCGGAATCACACGAATGGTCAAATGCGCCGAATGGTTTTGCTGAACAATATTTAGTAGGCGAGTAACATTTGGGTGGAAGATAACATTTAGTAGGCGAGTAGCAAGTCGCCGGTGGGTAGGTTTTGGGGGACGAACAACATTTTAAGTGTGGATCACAGGGATTAACTGTACCGAACGATGTGGGAGAACCACAATACTTCGATTCTGGACCTGAACACTTCTGGCAAGTTTTTGGTAAACAAGATTTTGGTTGACATCGAGGACTTGCACTATAATAAAACATAAATATTTAAAATCGCAAATATGCACAATGAAATAACACTAACCAGTCGTCACACTCGTGATTTCTGTTATAGTAATTAGAAATCTCCCTTGCTATAGGAGCTGAACAACAAAAGGTTGTCGAGGTAGAATTTCGAGGTGAATTACGTCGCCTGGATCTATAGCACCCAGGAGAGGAAGCTCCACATCTGAAGATGCGGGTTTCAGCTGCGTGTTCGTCCTGTATCGTTACAATTAAATACAATCTTACAAAAACACGCACTAAGTAATTACCGTGTATGGATATGTAAAACTAGTATTATATGGTTTCCACAAGCAATCAGGCGGTTTACAATATTGACTCTCGCTCCTACACGAGCTGCAATTTCTTGGTTTCGAACGAGTCCTTAAGATTACAGTCCTACACACGTTTGGCGGTCTATGTGGTGGGTCACATGTACTATGTACGACAGTACATTGACAAGGAGGCGCAGATACTTTACACAGGTTATCGGGTTTCATAAATGAATTATAAGGATGGCATAAACATTGATAGCATGCTCTACAGAATATTTCACCGTTGTAAGGATTTACTGTACAAGGATCAAGTAATTTTCCACACTTACCTAAAAATATGGACAAATAAATCCCAAATAGATATTTAATCACTGTTTACTTACAGCAACTAAAGCAAAAGGCATGCCAAACTTTATTACAGGCTAATTTTCGATCTGATTTGTAAACTTCTCTGCCGCACCGGGCACAACACTGCATTTTATATTAAACATCGATATGAAAAAGCGTTGTACATTATAGAAATATTAAATAAGTTTGATGACATATACAAGAATTTTGACAACTTACCTAGACTTTTAATGAATGTTTAATTAAAATTGTGGTTGCTAAGCACATGAAAATATTTAGGACGTTCAAAGATGATTGGCACTAATAATCGTAAAGAAGTGAGACCAAATTTCATTAGAGGTATTCCACTTCAATGTCTATGCTCTTTTGACAACGTTCGGGCAGTGTCCGTAAAGCTGCTGCAAACCATTCTTTGGGTGTAGCACGGTACCAGTTGTGAAGCTCGTCGTTAGAGGAGAACTTCTTACCGCGCACCACCTCTTTCATTGCGTCAAACAGAGCGTAGTCGCTCGGTGAATATGGGATATGATGCAACACGGTGTACCCGAGAGCCTGCAGGATGGCAAGGGTGTGGCGACTGAAATGTGGCCGCGCATTGTCATGTTGAAGCAATGCGTCTCCATTTCCGGTGGTACCGTTGCTCTCACGAAGGAGCAACAAATTCATCCGCAGAATCTCCTCCTGATCCCAAAACAATCCCCATTTGTTTTGGAATAAACAATCTCGGCTTCTTGGGCGAGGAACGAGGACTTCCAATGTGCTGCTATTCCAAAGACTGGCGTTTCTTTTCCGGTGTCTCGTGCGAGAATCATGATTCGTCTGCTGTGGCCACACGCTCAAAGAACGTCTCCGGATCCACGCTGTATAGCTGAAGCAACTGTTCTCGAGGATGATGGTATGCAAAGTTCCGTCAGACAGAGCTGTTGCATCCGCCAGTGCATCGAATGTGATTCGCTTGTTTGCCATTATCAAATCGGACACACGCTGGATAATGTATGGCTTGCGCACATTTGCTGGACCCCCGCTGCTTTTGCCTTTCTCAACACAGTCCTTTAAACTTCGACATCCAGTGTGAAATATAGTTCTGCGACTCGGTACTGCATTCCTACACACGGCTACTAACTTCGTATGGATGTCCGAAGCAGTCACTCCTTCCCTTCAAAGAAACCACACCGTCCATCGCTGCCCATGATTGTCTACTTCCATGGTTTTCCGCTTTGTCAACGACGGCACTCGCAGGGCTGCATGAATGGCTCACTTCCTTTCCTTCTGCGCGTTCCAGCAACGCCATCTGGTGGCATCACGTGGCACTATAGTCGTTCTTCATCTTCACACACGCACATCACAGAACAATCGCGCATTTTAATCTGCGATTCAACCGAAGTTTTGATGGGGAGTTCCAATCATTTTTGAACTAGTAAATTTAGTATTACCCAGCTAGAATCTATTGCGTCAAGCATCGCATTGACTCAATTTTACTTTGTATTCATAAAAAGTGAAAAAAAATTGTGGAAGATTGCAAAAGGATAGGAGAAAGAGGGAGACCTTTGCCCTGTGTAGGGATGTGTGGGCTAATAATAATAATAATTCGAAAGATGGCACAGTTTCTGTTTTGACGAGGATGGCACTTTGGTTTCCTTTACATCTACACTTCTGAAACTAACTATTACGTATTTGCACTTATCAACTCTATAAAATTGCAGGCAAATAAGCAGCTTAAAAATAATTTTAAGAAAATTCGAGTTATTGCATCATAAAATCGACAATAAAATAAATTTTCTTATTGCCGATTACAATGAGAACAGACTATCGATTAATTCGACAGTTGTGTTAATCTGAATAATGAAACGCATAAAACTTTCTGTACAAGCACCTGAATTTTTATAAATTTGTGAAATTTGAAACGACTGTGTTCGAATAACCAACGGTTAAAGGTAATCAACCATAATAAGCTTCTTCAAATGCAAACAGCACTTGATTTTTCATCGATAAAAAGCTTATCTTCCCTTGCTCTCAATGGTATATCGCTCGACATATGTATTTAACTTCAGTTGTGTTTTACAATTTTTTTTAACTGTTATCGCAAAAATTAAAAATAAATGTGTTAAGTGACATATCACCTATCACCATTGCAAAGTGTAAAGCAACAAGAAATTTAGTGATATAAAATTGTTCCATTTCAAAAAGCATGTTGTTACGAAACTTATCCAAAACGATAATAAAAAGCCATAAATAGTGCAACAATTTATTTTATCAGGAACTCATTGAACGGCGCTAGGCCAGGATTCAAAATAATTACAAAACAGAATTATTATCGGAACCACGGGAGATGAACCCTGCCTCATCAATGCTATCCGTATGAAGTAAGATTTTACTTGCTAGTCAAATTAGCATCAGTTGTATTCTCAAGCAATTATGATTGGCGCTTTAACCGGAAAACAAACAGCTTTCAATACGAATTTAACCTTAAAATTATTTTCCTTTTGATTAAGAAATTTAAAAATCCGTTTTCTATTGTACTGTTTTAGTTATTTGCGTTTATTTACTTTTATCGTATCATTGATTATTAAGTCAACTTTATATTACACATTTATTAGTAATTATACATAACATAATAGCATAGCAACTCCAACTTCATAATTCGTTAGTTACATACTATTTGTGTACTGTTGCCAATGATACGATAAAGCTTGAAATATAACTCGAATATTATGCGATTTAAACCGACTCGGACGTTGCGTGGTTGACTCGGCTAGCGCCTCGTCACCTAGCAACGTCCTCGTCTATTATAAATCGCATAATATTCTTGTTATATTAATAGCTATTATAATGACCAAGGTTAGATGCAACTTAAATTATTTACCAATTAAAAATTTCAAATGATATAATAATCTAACCAATAAATGTACAACTGTGTTTCTTCCGCAACGCAATAAACCAAATTAAATGTTCATTTATCTAAACTTCACAACACAAATACTTACCACATAAACGAATTCTAATGAACATAGGAATTTAGATAACTAATAAAATAAAATAATGTAAATGTATTAATAATTTGACAGTTTGACGTTTTAGTGATGACACGCGCATTTGACTTAAACTACTCTAGTCAAATAAGCACTTTAATCATAACACAGGCTTATTGTAATGCTATCCTTGTCGTGTGCATGGGATTTGTGAACAAATGTACACGCGTGTTTGTCGTTACTAAATTCAGCGTGTGATGAGGCAGGGGTCATCACTTGTGGTTCGGATAATAAGCTACTAAAAATACATGCATTACATGCAAATTAAAAAGCAGTTTGATGGGTTGCCTATTCCAATTCTTAAGGGGCGGGTCTTACGTGAATCACCCAATACATGCGATATACGCATTGACCCCGGAAACCTAATAATTGCTCGTCAGTTGTAATGTAGGATGTTGGCATGTTTGAAGTTTTGCAAGTATTTATCAAAATGTCCCATTTTTCCCTAACTGGAGCGAATGGATCGTTCTGTACTCTTTCTTTGCGAGTAAGCTTGTTGTCAAATCGTAAACAGTCCAGAAGAAACCGAAAACGACTGTAACTCATCGTTGCCCTGTACATACTTCCCGAAAGACTGTGGTCAAACAACTGATTAGTATTCACATGGTTGTTTTTCATAGCAGATGTGAATCAACAATCCAAAAAGGGCCAAAATTTCTTCTTTGGGTGTTGTTGTTGAAACCGTTAGATCTTTTGTTTTTTATTTGGCTGCTTTACGCAAAAGGTCTTGATTGGTAAATTCGACAATCTTCTCAGCAATGCTGCTTTTATAAAATGAAGAACAGTTTTTAGGAAGAAAAAGCTCATTGGCTGCATTTGTGGATCCTGGGATGAAATGCATATTTCTTTTACGTAGGTACTCTTTTTGAATGTGACGGTGCTATTGCAGACCATTAACTCGCATATACGGACTAGCGGCATCGGATTGGGATGACGAAAACACGGACACCACTATCATCGAGCTCTGCAAAAATAAGTTGAATATCGACGTAACACCTTCCATGATCGATATCAGCCACCAATTACCAGGTAAAGGAGGTTGTAAGCCCATTATCGTGAAGTTCTTAAGCCGAAACACCAAAAACCTAATTTGCAGTAAAAAGAAGCTACTTAAAGGTACAACCATTGTAATTAAAGAAGACCTGACTCAGATAAGAGCACAATTGTCGTAATTTTTACAAGCACTAGTCTCCAACTCAGAATTGACGAAACCTACAATAAATTTAGTCACCACCGTCTAACACCAAGAAGCTACTGAAACGTGCAGACTTCCATGCTAACAAAGTGGGAGGGGACAGGCAAAATAGTTTGTGCGTTGGTAAAACTTACGACGGTCTGGCATTCTAGGGTTAAGCAAAAATATTTTGTAATGTATGTGAAATCAGTTTCACTAAATTTATTAGTGAGAAAGGGAAATGTAGCTTTAAATATTAACTTCTACGACTTTGAACCGTTTTGAACAGCATGCAGTAATCACCCTCAACAAGTTGCATGTTCATCTCTTTTTAACGCATACAAATACTGCAGAAAGTATGTCTAGAACTCGAAGAAAATACGGTCGCCGTTTGGCTCGTACACTGCAATGTGTAGAAAGAGGATAGTTGCTTAAAGGCGGTTGTAATTTGAAGGCCTCAGAATGCTTTCTAGTTCTTAGCTAGTATAGGCAGTTGTCTAAGGCACTTACCACACCACCCCGTACGCATAAGTGTGCGAGACAACCCTCCATGTTGCCAGCCATGCTCCCTTGCGGAGCTTTAGTGCCAATACCTTTAACTTCTATGTTATAAATAAAAAAATTGTATCATTTTTAAAATCTTTTATTAATACTGTTTTGGAAATATACAGTGCACAAATTTTAAATCTGTATAAAAATTAAACATTTATTACAATGAATAACAAAGACATTACACAATAGAGAAACAAAATTAACTTTCAACGGTCGTAGAACAAAACATTACGTGTTTCATCGTTACATAAATTAAAGGTATGTAACTGACAATCACCGTTTTTTTGGTTGTTAATATAAAAATATTTCTAATTTCACTGGAACAAAGCAGAATATTAAATCATAAAATCAAACGCCCACTAACGACTTTATTTCCTTTAAATAAATCGTAAACAAAATCTAAATTAAAAATAAATAAAAATAGATTTTTCGAGGCAGCAATATCTTCGGCTAAAATATAAAAATATTACTTTGTGTGACTTCTTGAGATCATTATTAAATAAAAATTTTACGATACAAATTTAAATAAATAATCGTCGAATACGTGATATATAAATATAAAACTAGCATGGCAACATTTATATTTCTTTTTTTAAATCGAAAGCAAAAATTGCCCTACAACCGTACTTATTGTTATTACACGAAGTCAGAGTTATGTCAACAAAACTTGTACTCTTAAAACACACTGTTATTTCTGTAAAGTAAAACAGTTTCATAAAAAAACATTACTCACCTTATGCTAGTAAAAAAAAACAACACGCAAGAACTGGGTTATACAGGCACAAATATATTAAATATAATGGAAATTGCAGTCTTTCTATTTATATTAAAGTCTTTAACTTAACTCACATTTTATAAAATCATTATAACTCTGACCTCCGGAAGCTACAAAAAGCATCTATCACAAAACAAAATACGTAATTCAATCCACTACAAAATATCGGTAAAAATAGGCCGAATAATCACTACTTAAAAACTAACACAAACTCTAATATTAATCTTTGATTTTTACAAGACTAGTGTAAGTGATTATTAGTATTCTTCTTCGTTATTACATTGGTAGTATGAAATTAACCTGCAAGTAGCAGACGGTATAAAACGCACAACCTAAAAAACCTAATTAATAACTCGAAAGTAAAATTTACCTTAATATTGACTAGGTACATGTGTATCTTTTCTCCGGAATTTACAAGGGGGTTTCCTTCCTCCAATGAAAGCTATTCGTCTTCGTGCTTGGATTGGCACTTGAAGTGGATTTTCTAAAATTGGCAGCAGCGGTATCTAAACCGTTTTTCACATTCGCCACTAACCTTAGTGCCGGATTTGTTACAATTCCATTTCGTTTCGGTTTTGAATTACTACAAAATCATTCATATTTAATAATCACTTTAGGGTTAGAACATCGATTATAAGATATTTTTCATTAAACTTAAAAATTTAAAATGCTTTCTTTCTTATCGCCTGTAAGAGAAATAAACTAGTTATAGCAGCCTGTAGGATGCTCACATTTTCAGCACTCTCCTTGCGTCTTCTTGTTCTGGAACGCATCTCCAACACATGATAGATAACCTTTCAACATAAATAATTTACGTCGCATTTACTACAAACTGACGTAGGTATACAAATTTCGGTTCTATAAACTTGCCATGCTTTAAATTTAAACCAAACTAAAATAATAACAGAAACACGTGAATGAAACATTACTACAATGCCTTTTGAAACTTAGAAAAACTGCGAAAATGTTAGGTTATGTTTGTTATATGTTCAAAAACCTAACCTCACATTTTCTTTACTTTCAAAGGACCACCGCAACAATGTTTCCATTTGATAACACTATAAATACATCCAAATAACGTCCTCAAGTCGCTGAAAAAGATTATTAAACACTTGCTAGCTTACGGTGCCCTTCATAATTGTCACAATTTTCACTACAATTTAACAGATTACAAAATTCAAAATGTGTAAAACTCACCCACTACTTATATTGCTATTTTCTTGTCCCTGATTGGTCTTTTTATCAGTTTTAATACCGCTTGAACTACCTGAATTACCCAGAATTATTCTCATGTGAGTATCTCTGGCAAAATGGGTATCAGGTGTATTCGAAAAGAAATTATTGTGCCTCAAAACAGGCTGATAAATATTCATTGCACCTAAAACCTCCATGTAAAAATCATATTCTACACCGATTTATTATATATTTACCAAAAACATTAGGAGAATCATGAACGGGACTTAACGGTGGTGAGGCATATATTGGACTTTGAGGTTCGCTTTGTAACGGTGAAAGTAATTTACTTAACGGCCTAGTTTTTCCACCTCTTGTGCATTGTTGCAACTGCTGGGTAAACGATAAGGGCTGCAAAATACACATGTAGAAACACTCAAGCATAGTTTTATGAAATACCTGTGGAGTCGGCACGGTTTCCCTTTGTCTATCGCCATGCTTACTGGAATGACTAGAACCCGTTAAGTTTGAACTAGATTTCGAGTTAGAACTATGATTTCCTAAAGATACCATCGATCTTCGTTGCTGATCGGACCAATCAGACGTACCCGGTCCTGGATATAGAACCGCACTACAAGCTTTAGTTTCGGCAGTAGAACCTAAAAAAACTTACTTAAAAAGGCACCAACTTCAATACAAACTTAATACATACCAGATGTGATGGAATTTGCACTACTACTCGTATGAGCCATTTTGTGACATCGCATGTTGTATTCTTCTAACAATCGAACCACTCCACGATGGCCCGATTTCGCAGCAACCCTAAGCGCATTTCTACCGCAAGCGTCCGAGTGATTTGGATCTGCTCCATGCTCTAATAGTGCTACTACACATAATTCGTGACCTTCCTGTGCTGCTATGCCTATGAATTCCCGAGATAATAAAATAAATAACAATTTTTAAATTATAGTTTTTTACCTAAAGCGGTTGCTCCTTGATTACAAGTATGATCAGGGATGGCTCCGTGTTCTAACAATATTTTAACAATTTCATGATGGCCTTGCCAACTTGCTGAATGTAGCGCCGTACGATTTTCTAAGTCAACTGCGTCCACTTGAGCGTGTCCACATGTTAATAGTAATGACACCATTTCCGTATGGCCTTGCCATGCAGATACATGCAGAGGCGTACGGCCCTACAAATCCCCAACCATAACAACATACCGTCTTACTTAAAAAAAAAACTTACCTCTAAATCTCTTGTTTCAACATCTGCGCCTTGCTGTATAAAAAATTTGGCCATCACTAACCGATTATCTAAAGCTAGAACATATAGAGTACTTCGCCCGTCTGCATCTTTCAAGTCTAAATCTGAACCGTGGGATATTAATATTTGTACAACATCGTAGTGTGCTTCAAGTGCGGCTAACCTAAATATAAAATGATTTAAATTTAAATTTAAAAAGGCACATCTAAACGCACCTTAAAGCAGTTTTGCCATCGTGCGGTCTTTGATCACAAGGTGCATTATATTTATCCAAAAATAAATTGACTAAAGCGGTGTGGCCACCTTGGGCTGCTAAAACTAAAGATGCCTTGCCTTCGTTATCGACTTCGTCTATTCTAGCACCTGCTTCCAATAAGGCTTCACAAACATCTTGATGACCTATTTAATTACATTTAATAAAACCGCAACTAAAGTTTCGACTACCTACTACCTTCGAAAGCTGCGTAATGTAAAGGAGTCCACCCAGAATTATCACGATGCTGCTCGTCCAAACCACGATCCAAAAGTTGCTTTACCACCTCGACACAGCCTAGAAACACAAGTGCTGTGATTTCACATTATAATGTAATTTTGAAAGATATTACCTTGCGCAGCTGCAACAGATAAAACAGTCCGCCCCTCTGAATCCATTGAATCAATACAACAACCCCAGAATAGCAAAAGTGCAACCACAGGGGCATGACCCATACTAGCAGCTGCCCAAAGGGGACTCCGACCTCCATGATCACAGTGATCGACATCTGCTTCGTTTTCAAGCAGAAGTTCGCATACATCCCTATAATTTGAATTCAAATTAATAATTTCATAAATGCTATTACAATCGACTTACTTATGACCTTCGAACGATGCAACAAGCAAAGGTGTCATACCCTCCTTGTCTTTGTGATCGACCGTAGCACACCTTTCTAATAACGTTGCAACAACGTTTGCGCCAGGAGAACGAGGTGCACATAAAGCAGCTACCGATAAAGCAGTACGTCCATCGGCATCGGCGTGATTAATATCAGCCCCATGGTTTAAAAGGTGTTCGACTATTTCAGCATGTCCCATGTAAGCAGCAGCGATTAATGCAGTACGGCCCTCGTGGTCTGTTAAATTAACGTTGGCTCCGTTTTCGAGAAGAATTTTTACAATTTCTTCATGCCCTGACCATGCGGCTGCTCTAAGAGCCGTACGATTTTCAGCGTCGACACTATCAAGACTACAACTATGCTTTACAAGCCATTCCACTACTTCCGTATGTCCTCCCCATGCAGCCGCTCGAAGCGGTGTCCAACCATCCGCATCAGCTTGATCTACGTCCGCTCCTGCTTGTAATAACACCTTAACTACCTGGGCTTGACCTAATCTTGCTGCAACGTGCAGAGCTGCTTGCCCATGTAGATCATGGAGATCGAATAGCGGTTCTGGACTTGGTTCCGTAGAGGAAGTCACCAACGATAACTGTTGTTATGATTAAAATACTTAGGCATTTTATTTACTTTTCTTGGGTATTTATTTCGCCATCAGTTGTTAAAAATTAAAGGTTAAACCAATATACAGGGTAACAAAAAGGTTCGGCCACAGAGAATCGCAAGTTTTTGCTGAAAGTGATTAAAATCATAGTAGCAATATGTCAAACAACCTTATTTTTCACGGCACAACTGCGAACAATTGCAAGTGTTTGTTTATACTGATGTTAGATGATAAACCACAGTAATACCTAAATGGAATAATTTGTATCAGTTTATTTGTTGTGTGTGAACTTTCACTCCAGAATTTTTCTATTTTCTGTTATTCCATATTTTTGTCACTTTGATCTTGTTTAGTATTAGCTATCAGTGTAAAAGCTAATATAAAAGCCGATTGAGAACAGCAACGCGACAGTATAATAATAACAATAGTACCTAGTACTAGTAGTAGTCACTCTTAATACATAGATTTTAAATTTGTTACCGGCGTGTTTTCATCAATTTCAAATACGTAACATTGGCGCAGTCGGTAGGATTTGGACTTAATTTTGTAATGGGCGTACCTAGAAAAATTATCGATGATAGTACTTTAAAACATGGGTTAAGTTCTAATGTGTCTATGTCAATTCTTTCAAATGGTGCTGTAGGTATTTCAGTTGGCTTTGAAGGTTTTGCCTACAAATTTATTACATTTACATGTTTAGCAAATATTTATAAAGTTGGCGATATCTTCACGACGCCTATTATTCCAATAATATTTTTGTCGTATTCGATTAAAAGTTTCCTTAAAACCTTTATGCAAATGGGTTTTCGTATTATGATACGTAGTTATGATAGTTTTTATTTCTTTATAATCGGGTTTAAGTTAAGTTATCGTAACGTATTCGACTAAGAACTTTACTTAGTGGTAAATGCAAAACAGGTTGTATAAAATAATGTTCATCTTCTAATGTGTCTCTTAATTCTAAAAGAATTCCAATTAAATCACGTGAATTTAAAGCTGAAAGATTACATATACAGGGTGTCCCGCAATAGGATGTACATAGCTTCAGTACGTATACCTGGCCTCTTTTTAAGTCGAAAACTTCCAATAAACATATGGCCTAAAATTAATCCCTACAAAGTTATTGGCCCTTTTTCATTCAAAAAATAACACTAAAGATTCAAAACTTTATTGGTAAAGGACATCAATTAACGGTTCACAAAATAAAATGCTATAGTTATGTGGCAGTTTCTATCTCAAGTTTTCAAAATGACCTCCTCGATTAGCTCTGCACATTCGTTCCCTTTGTGAAATCGTGGTGACAGACCTCATAATAGAGTCGGAATCGTTTTTGATGATATTGGCATATTCTTGAGTAGAAAACGTTGCCATACTTATTTTATGATAGATAATAAACACAACACTTACTTACATTTGTTTTCAAAGCCGTCTAATGCATCTTTTGTTTATGATCTTTGAGCGTAACGGTAACATTCGAATGTGAATAACTTTGTAGCGATTAATTTTAGGCCATATGTTTATTGGAAGTTTTCGACTTAAAAAGAGGCCAGGAACACGTACTGAAGCTATGTACATCCTATTGCGGGACACCCTGTATATAAATTTTAAGAAGATTAGAATTTTGATAATATATAGTTATGTTTCCATTTGAAAAGTTTTCTAAATCTAATGTTTTTTGTAGTTTTCCTCTTCCTTTGCTTTAACGTATATCTGATTAGTGTGACTATGAAAACCCACGGGATCGTTGCTTTCTTTAACTTGGGAAAAGTTAACTGGATAGTTATCATTTACATCATTTAGAATTTTACTCATTTCACTACGTAGTGTTATTTCATGAACAGATACACGAGATAATGTGTCTGCTACTTGATTTGATTTACCCGGAGTATTCTGAACTTCAAAATTATAATTGGATAATTTAATTTTCCAACGACTCAAACGGCTAGATGTATCCGAATATTTCTGTAGCCATTGATACGGCTTATGATCACTTTTAATAATAAATTTTTGTCCAAATAAATAAGAATGATAATGTTCACAAGCAAATACAATTGCAAGTAGCTCCTTTTCGATAACTGAATAATGAGTTTCTGCTCCGTTAAGAGTTCGGTTGGCAAATTAAATAGGTAATAATCTAATAATCCTTTAGTAGTATAGGACATGCAAAAAGCAATGGAACTGTTGAACGGTTTCATGCCACACTAACAGATTCAATAAAATGTTATAAATTTGATAATCCAAATTCTAATTTAGAATTAGCACTAATGTACTCTCTTAAATCTTAAATCAAATTGTTTTTCCAAGCACAATAGTATACATAGATCCAATTCAAAATTCCCATCATAACAGCGAAATTTTGGTATTAGCTAAAGATCACCTCAATAAAATAAAATCAAAAATGAAAGAAAAGAATGAACACGATCCAGTAAGACATTTTAAAGTTGGGGATATCGTTTACGTTAAGGATACACGCCCACATAATAAACTTACATCAAAATTCTACAGTGTTAGAATGCCGAGATAAACAAAATATGACGGTCAATTTTGATAGATTAACTCTTTGCAATTCTGTTACAGATGAACTTAGAATAATCCTAATAGTACTCCCTCCTTACAGAATGATAGAGAATCGATAGGTGAATTAAGATTACAAGAACGTTTATTAGCTGAAGTATCAATAAATCTAACCAATAAATTTTCAACTGTATTTCTTCTGCAACGCAATAAACCAAATCAAATGTTCATTTATCTAAACCTCACAACACAAATCGGTACTATAAAAACGAATTCCAATGAACATAGGAATTTAGGTAACAAATAAAATAAAATAATGTAAATGTATTAATAGTTTGACAGTTTGACGTTTTAATGACAACACGCGCATGTGACTTACACTACTCTAATCAAATAAGCACTTTAATCATAACACAGGCTTATTGTTATGCTATCCTTGTCGTGTGCATGGGGTTTGTGAACAAATGTACACGCGGGTTTGTCGTTACTAAATTCAGCGTGTGATGAGTCAGGGCTCATCTCTCCTGGTTCGTATAATATGTAGGTTCAGTGCTAAATTAGTACATATTCCGCAGGTAAGCTGGATCTGTTCTAAAAAAATATATCGGTGTTTCCCTATGTTGCGTCTTCGGTGAAACACATGTCTGGAATAGACCGACAGGATCAAATATTATCGTATTATTTATCAGAAGGAAAGACAATCCAATGCCCGAAAAAATTAGTCATGCATATAATCGAGATGATTCTGCTCAACGCTCATCATTTACATAAAAAATATTCTGGAAATAGGATGACATTGATGGATTTTAGGATTGACAATAAAAAAACTATTGCCACCCATGATAACAGAAGACATTCCTGGACAGAATCAGAGACATTTACTAGTAAAACGCAATCCAACAACAGGGAAAAAACAAATACCTAGATGTCACGCATGTGCCAAGGTAACAATGACAATAATTAGAATAATAATAATAATTCACCTTAGCATTACAGGTACGAATTCGCAGCCAAACAATTTATGAATGCCAAATTTGTCCTAGTGCACCTGGATACTGTATCAACTGTAGCACAATGAGGCATAAATAGACTGCTGGATTTTTTATTTCTCATTTTTGTTTAGTTTTTTAGTTCGTTTTTGTTACACTTGTGCAAATAAAAATTTATTTCGTGTATCAATAAAAATGGGTATTATTTGTTGTTATACTGTTTACTAAGGATTGCAATTTTTTTTATGGGATGTCCTCAGAAAATGGAAATTTAGTTGAAAATTATGGTCAATATACTAAGGAATTTACTGGGATTTTACAAAATCCAAAGCCTAATATAAAATACAATAGAAATAAACCTTGGATTAATTCAAAAATATGCTATGATATCAAGAAAAAACACCGATTGTGGAACAGATATAAGAGAACCAACCATATCACCCATTATAGAGACTACCTATCGAAATATTTGTAATGCATTAACATCAGAAATTCGAGAATCAAGAAAAAAATACGAAGATAAAGTAATAAGAAGGGGAGGAAAATCCTTTTATGCATACCTACATAAATAACTCAGCAACTTTCCGCGACACAATACCAAATATAAAGAATGGAATTGATATTTCAGGCGCGACAGAAATTGCTGAAGCTTTTGCAGAAGAATTTAGTAGTACATATACCATAGAACCAGAAGGACCTCTTTCACACTGTCCTCCTGTCATGCATGCTGAGGAAACCTTGGAAGACATTCTTTTTACAGAACATGATATTAAGAGCATCCTTCAATCGTTGGATAAATCTGCTGCCGCTGGTCCTGACATGATACCACCAATTTTTCTGAAGGAGTGTGCGCAACAGATTGCTCCTGTACTCACTGAACTTTTTAGGCAATCATTGAATGTTACCTACTTACCTGCCGACTGGAAACATGCGATTATTACTCCAATTTTTAAGAAAGGGAATAAAAACTATCGTCCAATTAGCTTGACAAGTGTGATCTGCAGGGACTGATAGTAAAAGAAATTCAAAAATTTTCACAGCGACATAACATCATCCCAAGGCAACAGCATGGTTTCATCTCAGGACGATCAACAACAACTAAGTTATTATTCTCCTTAGAAGACTGGACAAAAGCAATGTACAATGGACAACCTACTGATGTAGTATATTTGAACTTTTCCAAAGCTTTTGATAGGGTTCCAATATACAGATTGTTACACAAACTTCATAAGAGGTAAACTCTTATCTTGGATTGGTGCATACATAAGAAATCAAAGTCTACAGGTCAGAATCGGTTCTTCTCTTTCTAAATCCAAAGACAAGTGGGGTTCCGCAAGGTTCCGTTCTTGGACCGTTACTATTCATATTATATACAGCGGATTTTCATAGTGAGACAAAATCTTTACATCGGATATATGCAGATGATAATAAATTATATGAGAATCCGCTCACTCAGTCAATGCAAATACAAACTGACTTGTCGATGATACAAATATGGTCCGAAATTTGGCTCATACCACTAAATCCTGAGAAATGCACTGTACTGCATATCGGCAAAAAAAAACCCGAGAATACAGTATTATATTAACGGACACACTATTGAAGAAAGAGAATCACAAAATGACCTCGGTTTGATCATCACCAACAAATTAAAATGGGACCTTCAGGTTGAATCTGTAATTAAAAAATCAAACACCATGCTGTACAGATTGCCGAAGACTTTTGCAAATATCAGCCCAGAACTATTGAAGATTATCCTCAAGTCGTATATAATACCTATTTTGGAGTATGCATCCCCAGCATGGAATCCTTATCTTAAAAAGGACATAGAAACTGTTGAGCGAGTTCAAAGGAGGACTACGAAAATACCATATGCTTTACGTTACGACAGTTACGAAACAAAACTTGAAAAAATTCAGCTTGTCAAGCTCGATACAAGAAGAACATGGATAGACCTTGTACAAACCTTTAAGATCATGTATGGATACCATTCAATACCCGGATATGTACACATTGGCTGGTTGTTACAGTACAAATCACTCGCTTGCTGTTTTACGTCGGATTTATATTGGTTTGGTTATATATTTAGACTTCCCGGTTGCATCTAAGGATTGCATGGTTGCATACAATGCTATTGCATACGTCACGCCTCTTCTTATTTTTGATATTCACTTAGTGGGGTTTTAATCTTAGGGAATTTGTAAATCTTTAGGTTGGTTTTCTTTGGGAAATTTTGTTGCAAATTTTTAGTTAACCTTCTTCTACTTTAGTCATTCGTGGTGAACAGATCGTCGTAACCTTGGTTTTAGTATTCGGTTTTTCCAAAATTAGTTTGATCATCCGAGGTTCGACATATTGAAAATGGGTTTTTAGTTTGCCTTTTGGGCCTTTAGTGAATTTAAAACGTTCGTAGTTTTATATTTTTAACCGTTTTCATTACCTTTGTTGGGATTTAACCTGTTCGACCACCATTTTGATAGGAGCATTTCGAAGGGCATTTTAACATCTGTTGGTATGTAATGCATTGGTTTTATTTAAAGATTTCTTACGGTATTCGTTGTATTTCAGCCCTTTTCCTTGTAGTACGTTTTAGTACGTTCTTGTAGTACTTCTTGTACGAACAACGTGTTCGTTGGTAGAAAACATCTGTTATCCACGTGTTGTTCGAGGTCACGTTTTTGGTTTGGAACTTTTGGAGCCGAAGAAATTAGTCCATCCTGTGCTTAATTACCCTGCAATTAGATGGAATTTCCCCTAACTCAACTTCGTATCCTGCAAGTTTAGTTTTAAACTCAAGGTTTGATTTTGAGGTTATTTTTGTGTAAAGTTAAATTTAGAAACATTCAAACATATTTCATTAAGCTTGATAATTTTGGTATTTAACTATTGTTAGTAATTTGATTAGAAACGTTTATTAGCCATATTTACAGTAATTGTAATTTGCATTGTAATTTAAAGTATTAGTAAAAATTTTCAATCGTCATTTAGTAAATCGTACTCCAGTACGCTTAATTAAAGATTGTGGTTGCAGTCACAGCAACGTGAATTTATAAACTGTAATTTTTATTTTGTAAAGGAATATTCAAATTATCGTGTTTCAACTTAGTCAATTATTTTCTTTTAATTTATTTTAAATTCAGTCGTAATTGAATTTGTGGTTACCGATAGGTCTCACAAGACATTGTTATTATTTAGTTTTGTGTTATTATGTTTTTTATTTTTAAGGTTCGACAACGACAAAAGTGAGCTCATTTTTATCTGTGTGCGTTAGTTATTAATTTAATTTAAGAATTATCCTTGCGAAACCTCAGAGGGTCTACGTTCGTTTAATTACGATTTGGGTTAATTTACACCTTACATTTTTCTTTCGTTCAGTTACGATATTGTCTTTGAACATTCCCTATAGTTTTTTTTTGTTTGTTTAATTAGATCTTGTGGTTTGAAACATAACATTTAGACTTAGTTTGTTACGATCTTAGTAATTTATTTATTGGTTTGTTTGAACGATAACTTTTTCAATTTCAATTTTGTATATGTGTCATTTTGTTTATGAGTTAATATATCCTATTTCGTTAATTATCAAGTCAATTGACTTTGGAAGTCTATTCTTCAGGAGGTCCGACTGAAGACGTTACATTATAAGGACCTGGCGCCCAAGAAACAACGTTAATTTAGGTATTTAGTGAGCACTACTATTTTCTTTTAGGAACCTCACGCCCACGCAACAGAGTAGCGGGTTTATTTAGTGTTATCACCTCCGGATAACAATTGATATACTTCACCTAGTGCTGGTGTAGCATAGTACACCATAACTTCGAGGACATTCCTTAAAATTAAAAAAGGATCAGTTTCATTGCATGCAGCGACAAAATTTCATCACCAATAGAGTCCTCAAAGCTTGGAATGGTCTCACGATAGAATGTGTTACAGCGAATACAATTGCGGCGTTCAAGAATGCATTGAACCGACTACATATCAGTGGAGGATGACTTGGCAATAGTTAAACAACACTATGTCTTGTTCATTATAATATTGTAAGATACGTGTTAGTTATAAAGTTAGTAATAACATGACAATGAAATATTAATTTTATGTTTATACATAATAATATTCTGCATTTCTATCTGCGATTGCTATTTATTATTGGGAGAGGGGAGCCTCCTTAGCAATCCTTGATACAGAGCTCACCCAGTGCTAGTTACACCACTGATAAAGGCCTGTCTCAAGCTAATATATTGTCGCTTGGCAGGCAAAACCTTCAATGTGTCAAAAACAAAATTTTCAAGGAGGAGCAAAAAACGCTTTGTAATATTCATAACTTTAATGCAATATTATTTTGAAAACTATTTTTATTTTAGCATGTAGGAGTTTTACCAAACACTGCAGAAAGTCCAAAATAATTGAAATAGACAAAAACCCTATTTCAGAACAAAATGACACACAGAAGGTTTTGCCCGCCAAGCGACGATATATAAACAGAAAACAGTGGGGTGAAGTGATCGAAAAAGGCCCAATCCTGGGGATATAGCGCCGGTGGAAATAAGAAGTAAGTAACTTAAAGGCTAGGTTGATAAAGCTATATTACTTTTTACATTTATGTAAAAAGAAATAAACATTTGACAAACAAAACTTTTTGTAGCTGAATTTTTCTGTCGCCCTTTTCGAGAAAAATCGATTTCCATATTCAAATGAAATTAAATGTTCTAAAACTGTGGAATAATTATAGCGTTTTCAGTAGTGTAGTTGATTGTTTAACCTTTAATTTTAAACAAATGGTAGTAAAATTTAAAAAAATGCTGACTAGAAAATATTTCTTTACCTGACTTTCATATTCACCATCCTCCGGATCTGCTTGTTCGACAGCTCCTGCTTCCAACAACAATCTTAGCACCTTCTGATCCGTTGGTAAAAACGCTCCAAAATTAACACCAGCCATTTCGTTTCCCTCCAATAAACATTCTTCCACATTTGCACCACTCGATATTAACCACAAAACTATTAAAGAATGCATATCTAAAACATTTTTATTTACATCACGGTTAGCGTTTCCGCCGGACCCGTTTAAATCGTTAGGAACATTGTCCAATTTTTGTACAGCAGAAAATCCAGTAAACTCCTTATTTAACAATATATTAGCCGAACTTTTCAACTTTTCTTTATCGGTTTTATTTCTATCTTTATTAATAACTCCATAAATTGGGGTTTTCGGCCTTATATCGGAACAAGGACTCGATAACGGAATATTTTCGTATTTTTCCGAATTAGTATCGACGTTGCCTTCTTTCACATTTAACTGTTCTATATTGAGATCATTGGGCTCCAAATTATTTTGTTGGGTACTGGCTTCTGTGCCGATAAAACTTGTGTCGAGAGTTTCCACACCGCAATTTAAGTCTTTTTCATAGTTATTTTCGTATTTGGCTATATTTTGTAAGGCCTTCAGATCTGAGTATACTTCAGAAGCAGTTTTTTCTAGAGAGCTTTCCCCATACGTAAGATTCTGCCTTTCTTTATTAAATTTGTACATTAAATTTGGGCACTTCTGACTGGGAGCCTCAGTTAAATACTGCTCCATCCGTGACAAATGAAAAGCGTAATCGTAAATTTCTTGATTACTTAAATACTTAGCTTGAAGAGAATAATACATAGCTAGGGTACAATGCCCGTGAAATATATTACACAAGTATTTTTGCGTACAATGTTTAATATCTAGTAACCACTCGGCGAACGAGTGATGAAATAACTTAATAGTACCATTTTTCGAAATCAACAGAATCCTTTTTAACAAGTGAAACCTCTTTTTGAAATCCTCCAAAGTCATCTTTGAATTATACACTTTCATAATGTCAAAAAGGAGAGCTTCGTTTAAAGCACACTTTGCTGCTAAAATCACATTTAATAAGGGCTGCACTTTGGCGAATTGGCGTCGATTAAACAGTCTTTGACTTAACCACAAGTACAGGCCATTTAAAGTCCCAGGAATTTCACGAACTTCTCGTAAGACAATGAAGCTATCCGAAACCCCGTCTAACACCTTTTCAAGATACAAAAAGCATCCGTTGCTTTTTATGTGTAACTGATTCAGCATTTCAGCCGTATCTCGACTTATATGTTGACGTAAACTGTTTTCTTGATCTAACCTCGCTAAAATATATTGCTGAACATCCCTCACAACCTGGAAACAAATAAAAAATTAATCAAACTTTACCGGAATTAAAGAAATGTTTTGGTGGTACAAAGGGCAAGACCGAAAGATCTCGAATCTAGTAGCCATAGCAAAATTAGGTCTGCAACGAGTGGGATCAAACCCTTTAAGGTTAAATTTAGAAGCACAGTGGTAAATGAAAACTGTTTAAAAGATTAGAAAATAAACTTAAAGGTTGCAGAATTCATTTCATTGCCATGGCCACCGCCATTTGTATTAATAGTTTTTTTTTTAGCACACATCCGTAACATTAAATATCATGGGGGACTAACTACTTGAGTTTCAAAGAGTAAGGACGTACGTCGGTCCACTCTGCGAGATAAATACAACCCGATAAACCAAAAGTTCAACCCATAAATTTAGATTTCGGTACATGTATTAAACTTAGGTGACAAAGAAGACAAGTTTAAACCTACATAGACACAGTAAGTGCACTGATTTTTACCCGTAAATGTATCAGCGACGGAACTACTCCCCATTCAAATATAACACATACGAAAAGATTAAGAACTCAATAAGAATAGCAAAAAACAATAAAAAAGACAAAAAAACAAAAACAAAAAGAACAAAAAACATAAGAACGCTACTAAAAATGGGTAAAATGGAGGAGGTAGCAGCAGAACTAAAAAGATACAAAATACAGATAGCTGCATTACAAGAAACAAGATGGAAAGGAAAGGGAAGAACAGACAAAGACGAATATACAATGATTTACTGAGGAGCGGAAAAACAAGGGCAACACGGTGGTTTTATAGTATCAAAAGAAACGAGACAAGATATAATAGAAATAAACTTAATAGACGAAAGAATAGCATATACAAGGATGGAAGCAAAGCCAAACAATATATGTATCAGTAATGAACATATACGCCCCCACAGAAACCAACCCTATTGAGGAGAAAGAGCATTTTTACGAAAAGTTATAGGATGAGATTGAAGAATACCGAAAGAAGATCTGATAATAGTTCTAGGGGACTTCAATGCGCAGATTGGAAAGAAAAACATAGCAAGCTAGGTAGCAGTGAGGTACACAATACATGAGAAAACGAATGATAACGGGATCAGACTGTGCTACTTGGCTGCCAAAACGAATATTATAAGTAGTACGAAATATAAACATCCAATAAAACACAAAATAACATGGATGTCAGCGGATCAAAAAACACAGTCACAAATAGATCATGTATTAGTATTCAGAAGAAGGCAGTCATCTATAAGCAATGTAAGAACCTACCGAGGAGCCTGTGCAGACACAGATCATTACATGGTAACGACAACAATCAAACAAAAACAAAAGAAAGCAACAAGAGAAAAAATAGAACAAAAAAAATGGAATCTGGAAAAACTAAAGGACGAGGAAACGAGGAAGCAATACATGAAAGAACTCGAAAGAAAAATTAAAATGAAACCAAAAGATACGTCAATACAAGAGACATGGAATAATATAAAAAAAAGTGATAAATGAAACAGCAGACAATGTAATACAATATAATAAGAAAAAACAAAAGAAAGAATGGTAGGTATAATGAAAAGTGCAAAACAGCACAAGAAGAGAAAATAAAAACAAGGCTAAAATGGATAAAAACAAAAAAAGAAGAGGATAGAACAGAATATGAAAAAAGCAGGAAAGCATGCAATAAAATAATAAGAAGGTGTAAGAGAGAATGGATAGAGGAGGAATTACAAGAAATAGAGAAGGAAAGTAAGAAAGCAAATACGAGGTTTTATCAAAAGATTAGCAATCAGAATAAAATATATAAGCCTGAATTATCTGGTATAAAAAACGAACAAGGTAAAATAGTAGAAAAAAAATTAATATAAAGAAATCTGGAGGAAACATTTCGAAAACTACTAAAGAAAAAAGAAAACCAAAGAACATTAATGAGAGAAGAGGAGAATGATGGAATAATAGTAGAAGAACCCAATATCCAAGAAGTGAAACAAATTATCAAAGACAGCCGCAATGCAAAAGCCCCAGGTAAAGATAGTATAAACATCGAGTTAATAAAATATGGTGGAGACGCACTACACGAATATATTTTCCGACTAATACAAAAAACATGGAACGAGGAAAAAATGCCAGACGACTTCGAAGTAGCACAAATAGTAACACTACATAAAAAAGGAAGCCAGCAGGAATGTAAAAATTATCGAGCAATCACCCTCCTAAATATGGCAAATAAGATACTATCTATACTGATCCAGAAAAGAGTTAGGGAAACAACAAGAAGTGTAATAGGAAAATATCAATTTGGATTTACAAAAGGAAAGTCAACAGTAAACGCGATATTTGCACTGAAACAAATAATAGAAAAAACATTAGAATACGATATGAAAATAGAGATGCTATGCTATTCATAGATTTTGAAGTAGCTTTTGATTCAATCAATAGAAACAAACTCATGATAGCAATGAGAGAACTGGGAATAAGAAATCTAATAAGGATGACATTAGAAACAACTAGTGTAAGCGTAAAAACGAAAAAAGGAGAAACAGAAGAATTCATTACGAACAAAGTAGTTAAACAGGGCGACTCCCTATCCGCGACGCTCTTCAATATCGCTCTAGAGTACATTACACAAAGAATAAATAAAGGCTCAATACGAACAAGAGGAGGACAAATAATAGCGTACGCGCATGACATTGTACTAATAACGAAGAGAAGAGACATACTAACTAAAATACTAGAAGAAATAACAGAAGGGAAAAAAATAGGACTAAAAATAAATAGTGAAAAAACAAAAATTATGAGAATAGGAAAGAAAATGGAAGAAGAAAAAAAGATAAAAATATGTAATCAAGAATACGAATAAGTAAACAAATTTAAGTGTCTAATGATAACAAGTGAAGGAGACAGGGAACTAGAAATAAAAAATAAAATAATAGCAGCTAACAGAGTCTTCTACGCCAATGAAAAAATAATAAAAAGTAAATTAATTTCTAAGAAAACAAAAATAAGGTTATACAATACACTAATCAGACCAATTGAATTATAATGTATGGAACAGAGGCGATGTCAATGACAAAAAACGACAAAGAAAATCTGAGAATAGCAGAAAGGAAGTTTTTGAGAACAATACTAGGCCCAGTAAAGATATCGGAAACCGAAGTCAGACCAATAACAAATCAAGAGGTAATGCGAAAAATAAAACAATAAAGAGCGAAATGGTTGGGACACGTATTGAGGGCAGAACAACACAAGAGATAGTGAACCTAATAATGAAATGAAAACCAACCAGCAAAAGAAGAAGGGGCAGACCAAAAGCAAGATGAGAAGATGAAGTTAAGAATGACCTGTTAGCAATAGGGGTGGAAAATAAAGAAGAAAAAGTTATACACAAGAAACTATGGAATAAGATATGCAAGGAAATTGGAAAACAACCGGACCGGGGCTGATCCAACCAATGGCACAACTCCTACTTGGAGTGTTAAGCCACACATACATACAATCAATGTGGTTTCCGACAAAATAGGTCCGTATCAGATCAAATATTTACAATTAGATGCCCACTAGAGAAATGCTATGAACTAGAGATGGGCAATCCGGTTCCTTTCGAGGATCCAGTTCCGCCAAACCAAATCCGACTGCGGAACGACTCCGATGGAGTCGTTCCGATTCCGGCTCATTCAAGAGAGAATCCGGCAAACCAAACCTAATCAAGGAGCGGTGCGGAATTGTTTTGGCGAGATTACTCATGTGAGCGGCTAGCAATACAATTGATGTCATTGTTCTAGTCTAAATATAATACGGGAGAATTGCATTTTTACGGACACAACAAAAGTCACGTACTTGTCGCCTCTCAAAAGAGGTGTGTGTAACTAAGTACTACAGTACATACAATAGGCTGTTGTAAGGGGCAAATATGTCTTCTAGAAAACGCAGTGTATATTTTAAAATTTTAGTTAAATTTTTTTTTCAGAAATTTTGTAGTTCAGTTCTTTATATCTGTATCTGTATTTTCTCTTTAAATAAAAATTAATAGAGTTATTACGCTGCTACTAATAAGGTAATAAGTAATAAGTGTCATTACTGTATGCAAATAAAAACGAACGGTTAAGTATATAACACAAAATGACGTGGCGTATATTTGGTAATTCGATATTTCAATGTATATGTTGTCGTAAAGAAAAATTTGCAAGTACACAAATCAAATCCTGCCTCCTATCAACGAATATCGAATTACGATTCGTCACCGGACTCATTTGGATTCAAAACTTTGTCGATATAATTGATTGCTAATAACAACCGAAGAGTCCGGACCTCCGGACCCACTTGGAGCGACTCAGAAATAAAAATCGGAATGACTCCGACCGGATCCGAGGTTGGAGTCATTCCGAAGGAACGACTCCGAGCGGATCTGCCCACCTCTACTATGAACATAATATCGAGCTGCACCAGCTGTTCATATCAAACAAGCATATGACAGCATCTATAGAAATAAGACGTTCACGGTAATGAAACATCTAGGCATTCCCACCAAATTAACGCTAAACAACAATAAAAGCAAAGTAAAGATACAGGGCGAGTGCTCAAGGAAATTTAGTGTCAGTAAAGGCCTGAGACAAGGAGACTCATTATCGACAATCCTCTTTAACATCAGTCTAGAATTTGTAATAAGGCACATAGACATCAACCCAGGAGGCACAATTTTAAATAGAACAATACAGTGCCTCGCCTATGCTGACGACATAGATTTAATCAGCAGAACTTTAAATCAAAAGGAAGTGAAATAGAAGAAAATTCAATTGAACATTGAACTTCAAGCAGAAGCACTTCAAAACAGAGGCAATTCAAGTAGAGGCAATTCAAGCAGAGGCATTTCAAAACAGAGGCAATTCAAGCAGAGGCAATTCAACCAGAGGCAATTCAAGCAGAGGCAAATTGGATTTTGGTGTTGAGATAAAGAAATTTTGGTAAAGAAGGGGAATTCAAGTGTAGATAGTGAATGTTAAAACCGTAATTTTAAGTAGGGCTTATAGGGCGAAAAACATAATAAATAAAAAAAATCTGCATTGAAAATTTGAGTAAAATTTAATTTTTGTTAATTAAATAAAAATTGAAAATACAACAAACCTATTTAACGACCCGTGAGGTGAGATCTCCGTTATCAAATAAATTAAAGAGCAAAGTAAATCTGCTCTACCGGGATAATTCTTATTCATCCAAAAGGCGATCAGTATGACATAAACAATTATAGACCAATCTCATTAATATCTACTTTGTATAAACTATTTACTAGTATACTTAAAATCAGAAATTACAAAATCTTAGACCAATCACTGGAGCCTTACCTCACATGTTTCAGTGTAAGTGGTAGCTTATCTACCAATTACCTAAATATATTAACAAAAAGTTGTATTGGCGCATTAAACAGGACAGATTGTATGCGGGGTATAAGGGGAGTTAATAAAAAAAATTTCTCAATCAAACTTAACTAACATGCAACTTACATACATTAAAAAGAAAACAATGGAACTACCTGAGATTTTCGCAGATCATCCAAACTGAGTTTCCGAAAACCAGTAAACATCTTCGCAATGCTCTTCGATTGTTTACGAGCAGTACAAACGAGTAACAACCACTGCGGAAACAAATGATGATGATTAGCCAGTAACTCTGCGATTGTCCTCGACTGTGACGATCGTTCACGTGGTTTAGACTTAGTTAAAGTTGAGTTCGAATAAATAAACGAATGTTCATCGATAGAATCTACTAATATAAAAAGCGAAGTTTTCGGAGGATCGATTTCAAGTAACGGAAATAACAAAGCTCGTTTTAAACAATCATCGGGGTTTAACTCGATGTTCTTGGCTCTTAAGGCAAACTGTATTTCAGGATCTGATTTCAGTTTCTCCAAGTAAGCATCCGCGATTAACGTTCGAGGATTTACAGGCAAATTTGGTATTGGGGGTATGGCGGCTTCTGTGCCTTTTTTGCTTTCCAAGGTCGGCGACAACGAATCCGTATAAACATTTCCGTATATACTGGAAGGATCTTGTGATATGTTTGAAACAGTTGGCGACTGTTTAGAGCCACCTTCAGAAGATTCCGAAACTTGTTCGCATTTTCTTTTAGCTTCGCTTGCGAGCTTACGTCTTATACTTCTTTCACGTTGGCTTTCGGTGGAATGATTTAATATCTGAGTAACGAGGGAACGAACGAACTCACTTAACGAAAGGCTCTTTTCATTTTGGCCTGCCAAAAAATGATAGCACAACAATCGTCTATTAAGTGCTCGTTGTTGACGTCCAGCCGGCCCTTGCGACGGCCAACATATTTCTGAGCAAAACGTTGTTTTCCCACAACCAGGCCCGCCTAAAAGTAAGGCTCCGCATGTTTTCGAAACGGGTCGTTGATCCAAGCAATGAGACAGTTTTTGAAATGCCCACTCACGACAGTAGAATTTCTTTTTATCTTCGTAACAAGCCATGTCTGATTATTTAACAAGTAATTTATTTAGACATTGTATTGAAGGAAAGTATTGCTTTAGTTTCAATGCAAATATTTCTTCTTTATTTATTTAAAAAATATAAATAAAATACTTCGATCTTTCTTTAATCTGTTACTTAAATTAGGTATTTGTCGTATATGGACGCGTAATAATTAAAATAGTAAGATTAGGTAATATCTCTTCTTTATCTTAATTAATTAAATAGGCCTTAACGTTAACTCTTACTACCTACTTCAGTCTACACCTACACGATTAATTGAACATTTATAACGATTCATTAAACTTTGAAATACTCGCATTTAATCGACTTTATGCAGGAATTAATAATTTACGTATTTAGTTGGTAAACAATATTACATGGTGAATTAATCACCTCCTCACGAGTAATACCGATTTATTTATATTTATTTTTAAGCACTCCTCAATTACTTCCATAGTATTCGTAATATTTTCCGAAGAATCCTACAAAAGAAAAATTAAATAAATCAAACGTTTGATACACAAAAGAAGCAAGGATGATAATGTATCTTCTCATTTTAACAATAAACATGAATTTGGGTCATTATTGATATTTCAACACAGAACAGGATAAGGAAGTATGATTACATAACAATATATTAACGATCAATTAACACCCAATTAATTTCTATTTTATCAAACATAAATCATTAAAAAACCATTCAAACTCTTTTATGACTTTTCATCCAAACAGCATTCTTCAATTAAGCTTTAATGAGAGCAGTTGATAAAAGCTTCTGAAACGTTTTTGACCCTGATCGTCACTTAGATGTAGTTGTAATTTTGAATATCATAGCAACCTACTTACACTGAATTTTAAGCTAAAATATCTATTAAATCAAGGCGAACAAAATGTATTTAAGCCGAAAGTTACATTTATACAAACAATACAAATAGATAACTTCATTGTGTGAACTTACAATCTGATAACAGAATTGTCCTGAATCGTGCAGCCCTATATGAATATGTAGAAATATCTTCATTTGTAATCTTAACAGCGACGTTTTTGTCACACCCTTTATATCAACAAATGTTACTATCTTTCCCATGTGTACAATAAATGTCTGCGAAAAAGGCACGAAGCATGGAACATAAGTTTAATTGTTTTAATTTTATAAAATGCTAGTAAATCACATGGGAATGCTTATTGTTATTAATGTACAAGGCTTTGCAATTAGATTATTGTTAATTGTGCCGTCATCGACACAGATTTAATTTACATATAGGCTTTGACAGAATCTGAGCCCTGAGTTTTCGTACGAAAATCAGGAAAATTCCTACGATTAAATTTTGATACTTGGTAATTCATCTCTTGTAGGGTGTGAAATTATATAATTTCATGCGAAAGAGTGGATGAAAACAAATAAATTAGATGTTTTAAATTAGCAAATACACATTAGGTTCATAAAGGCGTGCTAATTCATGGCAAGTGGTTATTAAAATACATTAAGTAAGGCGGTTACGAGCCAAATTAAAATAAGAATTGTGTAATGAAATATTCAGGGTTCACACAATAAAAATTCAATTTATAAGGTCACTGCATGAGTCATTCTGTGACATTTTAAGTAGTACTAATTACCGAGTAGACACAAGCAATAAAGCAACAAGACGCTGTACAATATTAGAATTTTCATAAATTGTTAATAAGCTTCTTTCAATAAGTGATTGGACGTTGAATGTAAGATTATAAATAATAATCAGTACCTACATCAGTGTGTCAACAAGGCCCAAAATCGCTTAAAAATTGGTAAAAACAATAGGAATAAAAGAACAATCGGTTACATAAAGGTTTTGGCACGATTGTAAAATTTTAATGCAATTCTCTTCTAATAAAAATAAAAATAGGAAGTATACATTATCACTTGCTACAAAAAAAGACTTAAAAATAACTTTTGTTTTCATGCATAGAACACCCACATCAACCTTCCTAAATACTACAATTCATACATTTCTACGTACCTACTGAATTAAAACATAATTAATCGACTGTTTTAAACATAATTTTTAAATTATTAACTGATTTTTTTTAGTAAATGATCACACAATTTATGCAATTAAACTATTTTTTGGTTATAAGAGCACTGGAGCTGTCAAAACTAGAACTTAACAGTACCATATGGCGGCGCCACTTGTCAAACGCATTATTAAGTGCGCTAAATTCAAACGAGAAAACAACCTTTTTAATTACTTTATGAATAAATTCGTAAAAGAGTGCATCATTTAATATAAATTTGATTCAATAAGCCCTACCCTTTCCGTACTACAGGCTAACCTTAACTAATAAACTTAGATAAAATTCATTGTGACTACATGCAATTTATTAATTTTAATTTAATAACTTTAACAAGTAGCAACTCTAATAGAATTCTGCGCAGAAAATGAACGTCGAATAAAAAGTATTGTATTTATTATCTGTAGCCTCTTATGCCTTTCGGTGTCGAGGCTGGTACCAGTGGCGTGTCGTGGGGTTTGAGTTTGGAGGGGCGCACCAGAAGTCAAACACCAAATAACCTACCAAAAGTTACGGGAAAATTTGTCTCTTTATTTTCCGCACCAATTTACATAAATACAAATCTGAAAATTGGCACATTTAAGTAAATATTATAACCGCAAATAAATGTATTCGGTACTTCTAGTGATTAGTTACTATTATCATTCTAGGTAGTTTTACTCGGCCTTTCACGAGTTCTAATAATTATTGCTTTCAAAATAATTAGGTATCGATTACTTCATTCTCAGTCATAACAAATATTAGACTGCATGACGGTTAGATATTTTAAATCGACTGTAAATAAAATTGTAAATATTTTTAGTTATCTAAGCAATCGTAGATATTTTAGTTTGTTTTTTTTTTAAATACCTATATTTTCATAATATGATATTTTTCTTTAAATGTTCTTGAACACCGAATATTGTAATGATATACAAATTGAAACAAACAATTTCATGTAACTGAAAGAAAACCATCTTTTTGTTACAAATTTAAAGTTCTAAAAGGCTCACTAGTTATTTTTTATTTCTTGCAGTAAAAAATATATCTACTAATTGCATTTATTATGAAATAATTCTGTAAAACGTTTCTTAATAAAATAACAGGATTTGAATAGCTACGAGTAGACGAGTACGAATCTTTGCGATGCTCCGATTAAATGAAAGAAGATTCATTGCTCCAACAATAAGTTACAGCAGGCCGCGCTAAAATCGCGGCCTGCTGTAACTTATACAATCGGCTATTATCGGCTAGTCTCCGGAGTCGTTCGGCGGCAATGTATAATGTTTGTTAAAGGCCGCAGATTTTCCGCGGCCGTTGGTTGAGGACGCGGATAATTAGAGATCTCAACGAGGACGGACAATTAGAGATGGGAGCGGATGTTTGGATAGAGTTGAATTTTTTGTTGAAATTTGAACTTAGTCATAGAATGTATGTAAAATAAATATTAATAATTTAGAAAAAAATTGTGTGTTCCTTAGCATTTTTTAGGAGGGGCGCGCGGCCGCGCGGCCTTATGGAGCAACCGCCACTGGCTGGTACGTATGTTAGTCATAAACCTCAACATAAAATAACATGGTTCAACTCTAGAGATCAATCAACCAATCAGATATGGGATCAGGTCACAGGATGATATTAGGGAATAAAACATGGACCTATACTAGAAAGAAAATACAATCAACGACGATAACACACTGCCTGGAGCCACAACCCCGCAAGTGGAAAAGGCAACAGTAGCCGAACCTATCAAAAAGCTGTAGAACAAAAAATCACCGGGGATAGATGGCACACCGAATAAATTACTCAGTTACTTCTTTAAACCTTATACCTTATGACGATGGGGTCTCCACCCAGTTTCTATCTTCTAATATGCTTTTTAGTTCTTTTTTCCATGTTCTTCCTTGGTCTTTCTACTCGTCTTTTCCCATATCTATTCGATTCTGTTACTATCTTGGTTAATGAATCTGGTGGAATTCTCTGCACATGTCCGTATCATTTATGTTGTTTTTTCCTCGTTTCTACACTTATCTCTTCTTGTTTTCCCCACTATTTTCTGAGATAAGTACTGCATTTCCATCACTACTATTCTACTTTCTTGGTTTATTGTTAATGGCCAGGTCTCGTTTCCGTATAACATGGTTAGTACTGCTGATGTCTCGTATACTCAAATATGGCAAGGAAAATGTATGTAATTCTAGACACAGAATGGAAGAAGAGCATAGAGGGATCACACTCCTGAATTCGACTATGAAACTGTTCACTGAGATTATCGAATTCATACTACCAACATATAACAATCAGTAAAGAGCAATAGAGCTTTAAAAAAAAACAGATCGGTCATGGATGCGCTCTTCATAATCCGACAGGTCATCGCAAGAGCAAAGGAATACGATACACCAGTCTTTATGTGTTACACAGATCTAACAAAAGCATATAACCGAGTGAAACTAAAAGATATCCTCAATATTTTCTTTTTCTTCTAAACCCATGTTTACCCTTTAGGGTGTTATCTTCTTCTCCAATCCTCTTTTACCGTGTTTACGGTGTCTGTTATATATACCGGGCGATCCAGAAAAAAAGGATGGGTGTTGGGTACCTCAATATTTTAAAAGAGAAATATGTCCCGACCAAAATGATCCAAATAATAGACGAAAGAAATACCCATCTCCACAGGTATAAGACAAGAAGATTCTCCGAGTCCTTTTCTGTTTAATCTCATAGTGAACAAAATTATAGAGAGTGTCAAAATAGCCAGGCATGGGTTAAGAACAAACAAAGGGCAAATAAAGACAGTCTGTTATGCGAATGATGCAGTAATAATATCTGAGAACGCAAAGACTACTGCACAACTTTCAGTTAACTGCTGCAAAATATAATATGAAGATATTGATTGACACAAAAAACTAAGTCAATGATCATAGCAAAAGAGCCAAACTGCTGCTAGCTAGCCATAAATGACACAATAATCGAGCAAGTCATGGCATTCAAATAAAGCGTGGTCCAGATATAGCCGCGCTTTTTTTAAATTGTTGATAGTAGCCGTAGGAGTTGGAAACAAGTGATTTGTGTACATTTGTTGACAGCATATTTTGTTTATGTTTAATGGTTTAATCAACAAAAATGTTTTTTTGACATTAAAATGGTGAAACGAGCGGAGCATCAGTTGATAGCAAAGCAAATAGTTTCATTTTTTCCAAAATGTAATAATGACCGTAAGCTGACACTTCGTCATTTTCGAACGCAAGGAGTACCTGTGCGAACAATCCAAGATGTGCTGAAAAGGTTTTAGGACGAAGGGCGAGTTATTTACAAGTCCATTCCTGGCTGTCCAAGAACTGTTAGAACAGCAAAAACAATTCAGAAGGTAAAAAATCGATTTCTCAAGAAATCTGACACATCTGAACGAAAAGTTGTTGCTGAAATCAATGTTTCCAAAACATCGGTGCACCGAATGAAGACATAATTAAGCATCAGCAGTCGTCGAAAGTTAAAGAAACCCCTTTACAAAAATAACCAAGAAGAGCGATGCAAAAAGGCGCTAGACTGTTATACAAGTTGAGCATTCCAAGCGCTGGAGATCATTTCTTCATAATGGACGATGAAACATATTGTTACGCTGATCCAGCTTAAGTTCCTTCAAGAAGCTCCTCTTCCCCCAGAAAAGAAAGTGGCTACAAAAGAAAAATTTGCGACCAAGTTTATGTTTCAAGCGATTATGGCGACAGGCTTCCTCGAAAGTACTAGAAAAATCTGGAAACGCGTTATTTTAAAACTTCGGATCAAAACTGCAGAAGGTGCCAAGGATCCACCTTTAGCGGTTTAGGTGTTTGTTGTTGTAATAATATAATTATTAAACTTGAACATTAGATTAAATAAATTCGTTCAACTACTTTTTGTTTTTTTGTGTAACATTTTAAAAACTGCGCGGCTATACCTGGACCACGCTGTATCTGGGAACAGATTTAACAGCACGCCAAAACAGGAATAATGACATGAGACAACAAACAAATAAAGCAGTGAGAATATCAGGAGCATTAAAAGATATTATATGGAACAATAAGCATATATGAAGATAGAAAGCAAAGTTCGTATCTATGCCGTCAAAACTAGAGCTGACAATGCAAAAACAAAGTCACTTTTTCGAACAGCACAGATGAAGATACTCAGAACGATAACAAGTCACACACTAATGGACAAAATACCAAATGTGACACCCCAGATATTGTAAGATGGGTTAGAGGCAGGAGTAGAGAATGGAATGTGCATATTAGTTTAATAGATAATGTTTTTACTAATTTACATGATTCTGGGAGCTGCTGTGTAGTGGACAATAGCATATCTGATCACCGCAAACAGTCCTTTGTGAAATCTGAAAGTAGTTCAGTTCAATTTAAAAGGCTGTTCTCTGAAACGGCTATTGATACATTTAGTAATGTCCTGTCACAACAAAGTTGGGATAACGTATTTACCTGTACGGACCTCGATCAAGTGTTCGGAAGATTTCTTAAAATCTTTATTGGTCATTTTAACAGCTGTCTCCCCTTAACTAAGTTAAATAAAAAGAAGGTAACCGCAAATAAGGGGTGGATTAATGATGGAATTAAATCATCTAGTGCAAATCTTAGGGACTTGTATATTCTAAAATGCCATCATCCTCAATTAGCGGATTTATATAAAAAGGAATATAACCTTCTTATAAAAAATTGCAAGACGTTTTATCAAAATAAAATTTTCTTATCAGATAATCCTGCCAGATGCGCATGGAAAGTTATATCTGAACTATCTGGCGCAGTCAAACAGCAAAAAAATATATCAGTTATAAACAATGACATTGAAGTTGACAATCTGCAAGAAGTCTCTATGCTTTTTAATAGATTCTTCAAAAATGCACCCATAGATGTAGTAAAAAATATACCTAAACTATCTAATAAAAGACATCAGATTACTGATGCCATTGGTAATCACATATCCTCCTTTTTTTTGCAACCAATGGATAAGCATGAAATCCTTAACATTATACATAGCAGAACAAAAAGCAAGTGGACCTCAGGACCGGATGAGGTACCATTTATTGTCTTTAAAAAAGTAGCAAATGTAATACCTACTTGAACCTCTACTTTTCTTGATTAATTTATTCTTCTCGACTGGTCATTTTCCTTTGATACTGAAAAATAGTAAAATTGTTCCTGTCCTGAAAAAGGGCAACCCCCAATTGTTGCAGAATTATCGACCAATAGCAATTTCTTCTGTTTTCTCCAAACTCTTTGAGTATGCCTTTCTCAAAAGACTCCTATGTTATCTACATAAATATCAGCTAATCACTAGTAATCAACACGACTTTTTAAATGGTAAGTCCACCTCTACAGCCACCCATTCGTTGTATGAGAGAGTTCTTTCTTACATTGATGCCGGTGAAAGGCCCGTTGGGATCTTTTGTGATCTCAGCAGGGCTTTCGACTGTGTTGATCATCAAATTCTGTACGATAAACTGCAAAAATATGGTATCAGAGGCATTCCTTTGCAATGGTTAACTGATTTTCTAAACCAACGTAAACAGTATGTCACTGTAAGCCACAAAACTGGATTGAGTACGAAAGTGGTAAATTCTGATAGTATACCTGTTGATATAGGTGTCTCCCAAGGCTCCATTTTGGGGCCCTTGCTTTTTGTTCTGTACATTAACGATCTGGAGAAGACTGACGAAAGTGCAAAGTTTACTATTTATGCTGACGATACATCGGTTATTGTCTCAGATAGAGATGACCAAAAATTAAATCTAAAATGCAGCAACTTCATACAGAGCATTACAAACTGGTTCTCTAATAATGGCCTCTATCTTAATTCTAGTAAGACTCATATAGTCGCTTTCCAAAATCGACAAAAATCTGCAATAAGCCTAGATATGCATATAAATGATGTTCATCTCTCTAATGAGGAAAACGTTAAATTTCTAGGTCTGACAGTCGATAATCACTTAACATGGAAAGCTCACTGCCTCAATACCTGTGCTAAACTGAATACTATCCTGTATCAGTTTAAATGTCTTTTAGCGTTTTACCATGCACAAGCAGGTAGTAGACATCGTTATGGCATATGCCTCTGGGGAGCTACTAGCTTATCTCCGGATGTGTTTATATGCCAGAAGAAGATTATCAGATGTATTGCGGGAGTATCTAATAGGCATACATGCCGAGATCTATTCAAAAATCTCCATATTCTGACGCTTACCTGTCTATTTATCTATGAGCTATGCATCTATATCTTTGGAAATAAGTCCAAGTTTAAACTAAACCAGAATATTCATCAGGTTGATACCAGACACAAATCTGATTTCTATCTACCTAAAACTAAACTAACCCTTGTTATGAGATCTCCCAACTACCTAGGTTTAAAGATTTTTAATATTTTCCAACGGAGATAAAACTGTGTAGCTCCTCGCCTATTTTTAAAAATAAGCTTTAAGCTTTACCTACTAGACAATTGCTTTTATATCTTACAAGAGTATTTTGTGTAATGTATTGTGCCGTATATACAGGGTCCTGCAGCTCACCTCCCGTCTTATGTAGCTCATTTATTAATAGACATAGAATTTTTATATATCGCAGACGTTGTCTGTACCCGAGGGCGCATTTCAGGAAAATATTTTTGATTATACAGGATGTTCTCAAAAAGTGTGACGTCATTATGATATATTTTTTTAGATTACACGCCCGATATTTTTTTGCATATTTGGGTTCCTCTTGTGGTTACCTACATACCCCTAAAATTTGGTTGAAATCGGTTCAGCGATTTCAAAAAAAAAAAAAAATAGATAAAAAACTGTTTTGCACTACTGATTTTAAAACTTGATAAAAGATACAAATAGTGCCTCGTTAATAAAATTAAAAGAGGTACCTATTAAGTAAGGTAATATCAGTTTCGTTAACCTAGTTTGGTTGATCCGAATTATACAGGGTGTCCAAAATGTAGTGTCAAACTCTTCAAACTTTAAAGCAATTTATTTCCCTTATTTTCAATTGGAGCCCCTGTATATTTTTATGGCATTCGATGCTAAATTAAAAAATAAACATTTTTTCTAAATACAACCCTATCAAAATTCCTAACACATTAAAAGTTATTCGGCGAAAACTCGTTTTGGTAATAAACTATTCCAATTAATGCCTACTAATATTAACGGATTTTGACATAATTTTGTAATTACAATACTAGATTACGTGACAAGTGCAGAAAAGTGGATTTTTACTAGACGAGTATGGCAGGTTTGAGTACGAGCGACAGCGAGTACTTAAATGCCATACTATTTTTTCGCATTTTATATTCTCACATAAAAAGTTATCTAAATTTATTGAGATACATTCTGAATAAAATTAATAAAAACACTGAAAAAAGTAGGCGGATTCTCGATAACATAGTAATCTGACAGGAACTGTTTTTGACATAACAGAATTCAATTCAAACAAATAAATACATTTTTTTTGGAAATCTAATTCCGAAATGGACTTGAGTGACGAAAATAACTTGGAAAACCATTCAGAAGATATTTTAAATGCTGCCCGAGAAGCTGTCAAATTGCATTTTAATGAAACCTGACGTTGCTATGCAGTAATGGTTGCTATACTGTAACGTGACCCATTACTCCACGATTTTGAGTGTACTAATGTAATACATTAGCGTATGAAACGTGAAAAAACATATGATATCAATAAATTGTTTTTCAATGCCACCTTTTTTCATTGAAATTACTATTGGAATAGTTTGTTACCAAAATGAGTTTTCGCCGAATAACTTTTAATGTGTTAGGAATTTTGATAGGGTTGTATTTAGAAAAAATGTTTATTTTTTAATTTAGCATCGAATTCCATAAAAATATACAGGGGCTCCAATTGAAAATAAGGGAAATAAATTGCTTTAAAGTTTGAAGAGTTTGACACTACATTTTGGACACCCTGTATAATTCGGATCAACCAAACTAGGTTAACGAAACTGATATTATCTTACTTAATAGGTACCTCTTTTAATTTTATTAACGAGGCACTATTTGTATCTTTTATCAAGTTTTAAAATCAGTAGTGCAAAACAGTTTTTTATCTATTTTTTTTTTTTTTTTTTGAAATCGCTGAACCGATTTCAACCAAATTTTAGGGGTATGTAGGTAACCACAAGAGGAACCCAAATATGCAAAAAAATATCGGGCGTGTAATCTAAAAAAATATATCATAATGACGTCACACTTTTTGAGAACATCCTGTATAATCAAAAATATTTTCCTGAAATGCGCCCTCGGGTACAGACAACGTCTGCGATATATAAAAATTCTATGTCTATTAATAAATGAGCTACATAAGACGGGAGGTGAGCTGCAGGACCCTGTATATATTTTTTTATAACTCTATTGTGAAATGTTTATATTTTAATGTGTACCATCTGCTACCAGACATGCTTTATATGTCGTATGTACATCTTTTAAAGCAATAAACATTATTATTATATCTTGAGAATAGAACAGAGTACAATGGTAAAAATTGCAAGAGATGGAAAACTGATGAACTGCAGACCACCAAAAATGGAGAAAATCTTAGACCTCTGCCTCCTAAGAAAATTGAAAACGGAAAGTAGTTGTTGGAAGCAAACAAACTTAAGGATTATTACGAACAAGAAGTAGCAGCTAAACGGCTTGTCTTAGTTTTAAGCTACAAGTTGCAGCAAAATGGTTTTTATTTAATAAACTTTTACTTACCTTACGTGTGGCTTGTTAAGTTTAAAAACAAATTGCAGTAAAATCGGCACTTCACTAATTTAGTGTTATGCAATCTTACTACATTGGGCCGTATTCTGATCTTATGTTTAAAGTTGTCTCTAACTAAAGTCGTGTTTAGCGTAATCATAAAACGATATAGCTTTATATAGTTTTATATGTGTATAAGAGAGATACACGATGTTGCCATGGTAGTTAAACATGACGTTAAATTTAAATATGAGATCAGAATACGGGCCATTGTCTCTAAGGTCATTTTATCTATGTTCGATATTCTATATTATGTATAAAGCAAAGGTCTACAATCATCTAGTTGAGCAAGTGAATACTTGTCAACAAAACAATGCAGTTTTTGCAGCCGTCACTAGGCAACTAGATCTATAAGTAAAATCGATAAGTGATAACAACTATACTGAGCGATCACAACTTCAAGGAAACAAAATAGCTGTCAGTTTGACATTTGAACTGAGTTTTGCCAATTTTTATACCATTTTTGGAAATTTACCCCAAAAAGTCTTTGCTGTGGAATTAAAAGTCATCCCTGAATTTGATTACTTCTATTATTTTTACGTCGCATTTACTTGACATCTTTCAAAAGTGAACAGATTGTAATTAAAAATGTTCCAAAAAGATATTTCTTTGTAATTTTTTGCTGCAAATCTCAGCTAAACTTTGTTTACTTATAAAATGTTCTTTTCCTTAAAAATTTGCTTTTATTAGAAGTTCGGGAAATGGTCAATAACGTAAAAATAATAGAAGTAAATAATTTCAGAGATGACATGTAACCGCAACGCAAATACTTTCTAACTAATCAACATTTTAAGAAAATACGTTTATAGTTTATATACGTATTTTTAAAACATCCCAATCTAACCTGATTACTTTTTAAAATACCAAATGTGCTTCAATGTAGCACTAGCTACTGACTACAGTTTGAAACTTAGTTGTAAATGTTGGTCATTGACAGCTATTTCATCCAATTACAATGTTCGTTTGTGTCAGTAAGCAGTTTAAAACTGGCTTTCGATTGAGCTCGACAAAGAGAGATGGTCTGCTTTAAAGAATAAATATGCTCGACTTCAGAAATATATTTTGTCAAACGTAGTGTAACATATATTGGTTCGACATCAGAAGTATTAAAAAAAATAATAATAATCATCTCAAGCACAAATTACTAACTTGGATTGCTAATAAAATAATATTAATTAAAGATATCGTAAATTAAATAAATTACAAAGTCATAAAGGACAGTAATCAAGTCCATCATAAAAATTATATACAAAATTATATATTTTTTTTTTATGTAATTTATTTAATTTTCACACTAATGCTGTATTGAACAAATATAAAGCATTATAGTGTTCTATTTTTTTTTTTAAAGAAACGTGCTAAACATACTATGTCTGTTTAAAACGGCTGATATTACTATATTACATGCACGATTAACTAGAAAAATACAAAAAATATATCAATAACTATGTTTTCCACCATTAAATTATAATCAATCAACGTAATTTGTTATTCATTATATAACAAATAGTCAAAAATCACTTCAGTTCTAACAACACTTTACATAAAAATCACAACTTCAATAGTAAACAAGACTTAAAATTACAGTTAATGCAAAAAACGTTTAAGCTCCACTTTTTTGTTAAATTACGAATTCGTTTTCTGTACCTAAAGCAACCAATGACGTCTATTTTTGTGTCAGTTTGGAAATGTATGTAACTTGATAATTAAATAAGTTCGTCATTAAACATGCAAGCGTAAAATATTTAAAACGTCGAATAAACAAAGAAAAAACAAAGTGTGTTGTATGAAGGATGTCAACTGAACCAATAAATTAATATTCTTAAGAATATTCGTAAAACAATGAAGTCCTTTGCTCTTAATATGTGCAGAAGAATAGCGGCAAAAATATTAATTTAAAACCAAAAACATTTATACTGATGAGCAAGTAGTACAATCACTTAAAACTAAAAGAGAACCTTAAATTTTTAGGAAAGGTTCCCGCTTTATCATACATAGATTTCTTTTACCTAATATCAGTCAAGTACGTTGTGATTGTAAATCCCTTACATCAGGTCGTTTTTAAAAAACAACTGCACTAAAACTCTTGAAGCGTTGAAACCTATACCAACAGTATTAATTAAGAACTAGACAAAGATTAAATAACATTTAAAAGTTTAAGGAAAAAAGAACAAACTAACGTTTGTTTGTTTGTGTGCAGTACACCTTCTATAAAAGTATTCAAACCCTTTCCTCCTGCAAACAGCACAAACATCTTTAAAAAAAAATCAGCTCAACAACCATCCACAATCCATTTTTCCAACAATTTCATCCTATCTACAGTTAAGCTGCTGATACGACTGCAGTGTTTGTTAAAAATATCCGAAGGAATTTGTTCTACTGGAGTTACAAGAACCAACTTTGGCACTAAAAGACTTTCGGCCCAACAAACCACAAAATTATACCAATCCATCTGCTGCTTTTCGCTCGCTTTGTCAGTTGATATTAAATCTTCACATCGTACAAAAATCGTAGATAACGCTGAAACACCAAACTGCAAAATAGAAGCATTAAATGATCCATACTAAACGCATATATCGTACAACTTACTTTATTTGAAAGAATAAAATTTAACGGCGGTTTACCCTGACAACTTATGGGTGTACCTCGACTGCTATCCGGACTTATAACTTCTAATAGATTTGAAATTATATCTAGGATTATATTCATATCACTATTTTGAATGAATCTGCAAAATTTACATTTAATTACATACACAGGTATCAAGTAAAAAGGTTAGTGTAGTAGCTTTCGAACATTTAGAAAAATTGTGAGGTTATTTTTCAATCGATGTACCACTCGGCAAAAAATTGCACTCATGAAACGTTGCATTAAGGGGGCGATGCTGCATTTTCGATGAAAAGTACTTTTGTATTTTCCAAATTTCTCCCTTATTATTTAACCAAAATGAAAAATTCAAAAAACAATTTATTGTTAAAGGTTGAAGTTGAATAGAAGTAGCTACACAGCTTAATTATTAAAGGGTAGCGGATAGACACTTTCTGCGACAGGTCTACTTCAGGGAAGCGAACCTTACTTCTTCTTACATTACCTTACACAGTGGAGAAACATGTCCCAATCTTTAAATCCTACCCACACCACATTTAACCTTAGACCCTTACCCACACTCCCATCCGGTTACCAAGACGCATGACAGGTCTGGTAACCTCATTGCTAAAACCTCCCAATCAAAATCAAAGACATGTCAACCTTACAACAAACACGGAATATAGTACCCCAGGTGAGTAGGACCAAAAATCCAAAATCTCACATTGTAGGGGATTGTAGGGGAGGCAAAAAATTGACAGGTATAGGCCTTGCCAAATCTCATGATCATAAGCTCTGGCGCAGAAACCACAATTCGTCGGCTCGCGATGTTATAGATCATTCTAAAAACATTTATGTCATCAGCTCATCAGCTGTTTCAACCTAACCTCAACGTTTTGTTGTGTTTTGTTTGAAGTTTATTGTGTTATGGTTTGTGAGTTCCTGCTGATTGTTTAAAAAAATCAGTCTTTCTCAAAACTGAATTGTGTGCTTTGTTAAAATACTGTTTTACTATACGTTCTTACGTTTTTAGGATTTACTTTCTCCTATCGCCTGACCTTTTCTACAGCTTTCTCTCTTGTTCATTTGCGCATCTCGCGGCTCATGACATTTGGCAATGCCTATAGCAATTGTAAAAACAATCACACCAACATCAAACTTCAGATGATAACATACAACATAAAATCGATTGCCAATGATGAAAAACTAATACAACTAGAAGAAGAACTAAAAGCCATAAACTAAGGCCGGTTTTCTCAAAAACACATCAACATATTGGTATAAATCTAACGCCAAATTGTACCTCTCGCTCGGCTGATTAGAACTAGCTGAAAAAAAAATTCAAAATTTCAAAAATAAAAAGTCCGGACATTTTGGGAAATTTTCAAATTTTCAAAAAAACTTTTCTCGGAAACGACACACACGATTTTTTTTAAATGTTCTGGATCAATAGAGTATTTGAAAAGAAATCGAATAATTTTTTCCCGAAGTTTCTATGTCATAAATTGCGCCCTGGGCGATTTTTTGAAAAGCGTAACTTTAAGAGCGCGCCCGCAGGAGTGGGGATAACTTGAGTGCGTGCGTCTGTGCTACTAATTATATCTACTGCTCATAGGTGGCGAAATAGTAGCATTTTTCAGAATTTATTTTCTGTCGCGAGTTGAACAACATATTTAGCTAACAAATTACAGATGGCGCAACAACTGAACGCACTGATGCTCTCTTTTCCCTTTATAATGATGCATCAAGAGACAATGACACAAAAAACCTTGCAAAGTCACTAATTAATAAAATACAGTCACATCAATTTGTGTGTTCTCTAGTAATTTGGTACAACTCAACGTATTCAAAGAGTTCAGAATGCTTGTCTGAGATACATAAGGGGGTATTATCGGTTTTACCGCCTACCCCATAATAAATAAATAATAATAATAATAATAATACATCCATGGGATATGGGATTAGAAAATATGAGCATATTTCACACAAACTTATTGAAACAAGGTGGCTGAATATGAGAAATAGAAGATATCTTCAAAGTTCTCTCTTTATTATGAAAATTATTCTCGAAAAAAAACCGGCTTATCTTTATAACAAAATTACTCATAGATCCGATGTGCACCATCTAAATGCTACGACTTACGAGACGGTGAAACGCCACACAGTAAAAAGAGACCAATCTATTACATGTGTTGTAGCTAGTGTCGCAACTTATTGTGAGTTTTGGGGTTTCTCAGCGGGTTAGGTGCGCAAGTAAGGGGAAGGTTGTTTACATCTCAGAAATCGTCCAGGTAGAGAGGACTCTTAAGACTCTACCCGTTCCTTTACATAAAACATCTTTGTTTGAAAAATCATTTACGTATAATGTTACCAAACTTTTTAATAATTTACCTGAAGTTTACAAAAGTTTACCCTTGTGTAGATTAATGCCTGCCTTCTTCAATTATTTGCTCTTAAATCAATAAATGTATAGACTAACTGTTGCCTTATAATAATACTAATTTAATTCTTTCTTTTTTGTTAATTTTTTGTTGCTTCTTATGGCTCTTGCTAGCTAGTTATAATTATGATAAAATTAAGTAATTAAGTTATGTACAACTATATGTTTCTGTAATTACGTTATTTTCACTTTATAATACAGGGTGTCCACAAACTCACTTCACAAAAGAAAACTGCAAATTCTAGAGCTCATTTTATGTCGATTTGACGTAAATCACCTTATCCAAAAATGCTTGCTAAGGGAGCTAGAGCTCTTTAAAGATGGCGCCCTTACATCGGTTTAATTCAAATATCTTCAAAAAGTGATAACATTCTGTACATTTATTTCGTGGAATATGCTCAATCGTATGGCATAAATACGATTTTTTAATTGTAGTCATAAGTGGCTCGTTTGGGAGGGGTATTGGACATTTTTATTCATAACTTTTTTGTCTTTGAAAATTTCGCCATTTTGACATAACATTTAACAAATTTCGATTTTTTATAAAAAAAATGATGCTCTTATCTGAAGTCGCTATGACACACCGTTTTCGAAAAAAATCGATTTGAACTTTTCATGTGTCAATGCATACGTTTCCATTGACTAAGAAATTCATTTCTAAATTATGAAAGATGGCTATGAAAAACAAACATAATAACAATTGTATGAATGTCAAATGACTGGTATTTCAAACAGGTTTTGTTAGTTGTCAAATAAGTTTTAATTAAACCGATGTAAGGGCGCCATTTTTAAAGAGCTGTAGCTCCCTTAGCAAGCATTTTTGGATAAGGTGATTTACGTCAAATCGACATAAAATGAGCTCTAGAATTTGCAGTTTTCTTTTGTGAAGTGAGTTTGTGGACACCCTGTATAACCAAAATAATAGCTCATAATGTGAATAATATTCAATACGTAAAACAACGACTACCACGTCTTCTTACATCGCTTCACAATACACAACATAATTGAATTTGTTAAAAAGATATTCAGTTCGATCTTCTGCAGTAGTCTAATACGTCATAACGGTTCTGTCGGCCTGGAACTTTTATTTATTTTTGATATTTACTTGACTTTAGGCATAAATACCTAAAATAAAGTAAGCCCTCTAGCACAGACTGTTTTGTTTTTTTTTGTCTTTAAAATACAAACATAATTTAATGCCACGTTTTAATAGTTTTGATGTGGAACTCTGAAATCGTTCATGGGTGACAGAGACCTTGCTTATCCTCACGCTTATGATATATTTGTTATGCATTTTTCAATTGTGTAAGTATGGAAAGTCCAGCGAAGATTCTTCGCCAATTTTTTAATTTATTGTTGCTGAGTAAGTAAAAATAACCAACCGAAGTTCACCAACTTCCCTCCAAATTTAAAAAAGTATTTAGCAATATAAAGAAGGCTTTAGCTATCTTGTGTTTTTTGAATTTTTTATTTTGGTTAAATTATAAAGGAGAAATAATATGGAAAATACCAAAGTGTTATTTATTAAAAAACGTAATGTAATTGATCCGAATACCCTCTTCATTTATAATAACTTTTTTCTAACAGTGTGGATTAGGGTAATGTATTGTTGTTATTAAGAAGTGATTAACTCGTTCCAATACAATGAAATTTCCATCTCACAATGTTATTGCGTTGGTCAAAAATGTGTACGAAAATTTATCATTTTTGAACTTTCATTGCACTTTCGATGATTTTTTCGATCTAGCGATATTACCCCCTTAAGCTGTTGCAACAACTGTAAGCTTCGATGTTATTCTACATTAAAACTTGCAAAGATGCTTGACATAACCTCACATTTTAGCCGCACAAAGATCAAACTGCTATAATTTACAAAGAACACCAATAAGTCTATTTCTGAGTAAATACAGAAGTGCAACCATCAAATATTCCGCGGCTAAAAAAAATCAACGAACACTTACTGTTTAAAATAAGGATGTAACCTAAGGAAGAGATGATCTCCAGCAGTGTCTTTACGTCCAACGATAGGTATACTCAACAAAACTTTAGTCCACAAGTCGCAAAGTTGGGATGAGAACTGATCACTTGTTAAATATGGCAGGATACGTAACAACAACATCTGCGTTAAACAAAACGAATGTTAACCTTAACTTAACCAATGTATTCATTAATAAAATTTACCTTCCCCTTTCGAATACTAAGAAAACTAACATATTTATCCTCTTGAAACAATCCGTTTATAACTTTTAATAAGTAATCACGAGAATTTTCTGATAATGGTGCGCTCTCTTGACGAAGACACTTTAAAATTTCTTGTTTTTGTTCGGACGTAGAAGCCATGTCTAACTCACGAAGTCTTTGCTTCTGTTTGATTTCGCACAGCTTCTCCATATTGCTTTTGTATAAAGGATTTTTTAAATCTTCCGCTTTTAAAAGCTGGCTATAAAATGCTTCAAGTTCTAACAACAGTTGTTTCGTCTTCTTTGTATCCCGAGACGAATTCGAAATACTTTCACTATCCTTATCTGGGGTTACTATATCCATATCTATTATTTTTCGGGGCGCTGTTACCGAACCACACTAACACAGAATTAAATTACAAAGAGAATAACAAATGCTAAGTCAACTTACCTGCAGCTTGCCTAAAGAATTTTCAAATTGTAAAGGTGTGTAAACCTTCGGAGTCAAAGTATTTTGATTTTCCTGCCTATCACTGTTCCTTCTATTATTATGCCACTGATTCCTTTCTAGAGATGGTTGGCTTTCTCTAGTGTTCTTCAATTTTCTTTCCTTAAAAATCTGTAAGTAAAGAAGTAAAATTAAAACACTCATATGTTAATTCACCAATCTCAACCGCTAAATCCTTGGCAAGTCCTCTTAATGAATCCTAGCAATTGATTGGACCTACAGACTATTGATGTGGTCATTAAAGGACATTTTCAAGTCGAAATTAGGATTTTCTAATAACGTATTTCATATCATCAGCAAATATAATAAATAACAGAGGTCCTAGGTGTGACCCTTGTGGGACACCAGAGAGCACCTTAATAGCCTCCGAGAAGCTATTGCCAATTTTGACTATCTGAGTTGTATCGATGAGATAATTAGAAAACCAGTTCAAATGAGGGCCTGAAATGCCGAAGTATTTCAACTTCAGAAGTAAAGGCGAGTGATTTACTGAGTCGAAAGCCTTACTAAAGATTCGTGTAAACACTTTCAACACGATATCCATTTTCCATTGCGTCAAGTATACAGGGTGTACGATGGGAGAGCCTCAGCATTGGGATCTCGAAAACTAGTACAGATACAGATTCGCTTAAATGGGGAAAGAATTTGCTCATGACGAGTATAGTTTAATACAGCTTTTGTTTTCGGAATATAACTTATAGCCTACTAGATATTGGCTAAAAACTAAAATATGCCAATTTCTAAAAACCCGAATAACTTTTTTATTAGTAAACATACAAAAATAATTTACAGGCAAAATTTATGTAGCTTTTTGCGTAGAATACGCCTGTGTTACTAAATTTTTCCTTACATTCAATAGCTGCCCATACACACAGAGGTTGATCCGCCGGTTTGAAACTGCGAAGTTCAAACCTGCATATTTATCTTGCAGTTAGTGGGTAAATGCGCGCGCCAGATTTAAACGGGGCAGACTTGTTTGCCATATTAACCGCGTGTGAAAACCGTTTCCCGGTAACTAACAGACAGTTTGAGTGACAGTTTTTATTTGAACGTTTCAACCGCCACAGTTTGTTAAACATGTCTTCTGAAGGTGTCGTTTTCTCAAAAAAATTTCTTACAAAATTTATAGAAATATACAAAGAACATCCGGCTCTGTGGAAGATTAAAAGCAAGGAGTATACGAACAGAAATCTAAAAACGAGAGCTTACAATGCGCTTATTGAGTATTGTAAGTTGTCTTATACAGATGCCGACCGAGCATTTTTCGCAAAATTGATGTTAAGTGGCCAAAACTTGCGTTTACTGTTTTCAGTGGGCCACCTTGTATAAATCATTGCTCTTGTATGTTATGCACTGTTGACTGTTATGTTATATAATATGCTAAGATAAATATTTTTCTGACCTGCATATAATCTGTCTTTAATGTGTTAAATATTACGGCACATGTTTCTGGAATTATATATCCCAACGCCTGTGCAGAAATTCCCACCGAATATTTTAAATCTTCATAAGATCTTCCTATGGTCAGAAAACGGAGAGTAGCCATTAAGCGTTCTTCTGGACCAATTGCTTCTCTCATTGGAGTATTTTGTTTTGTGAGGGCCCCTCTTACTAAACTTAATAAAAGGTCATATGTCTTTATATCCATTCTCAAATAATTCTTAAAATCGTCCGGATCATTTTCTCTTAGCTCTTTTAATAGAGGAATATGGCTTAATTGTCTTTTCTTAAGCAAATAACTTTTAACCCATTTAGAGCGTCGCTTTCTTACACTACTATTTGCTATTACATATATGTATATTAATCATTGCACAACAGAGCCCGTTTTTTTTTTATTTCCGAACAGTTTTGTACTTCACTTACTTGCTAACACTTATAAACCGTATACTTGTAGTACAAAACTTTCGCCAAGTCGAAATTCCACAGTTCCGGTTCAATACGCGGATATATCTGCAGTTTTTCGCACACTAACACGCGGTTCCGCATATGACAGATCAACTGTCAAAGACTTATCCGTGGACTTTTGTTTTGCGTTAGTGGATGAGAACGGTTTTAATACGTGACAGATGAAACCGACATACTTATACGTGGCGGTTACAACCGACGGATCCACCTCTGTGTGTATGGGCAGCTATTGTTTCCATGGAACAACATCAACTTCATTTTTTTTAAATGGTACGAATAGGTGGCTATGACATTTTTGAGATGTTTACTTTTTCTCTTTCTAACGATATATGATAAACCATATTTATTTTCGAAAGTACTTGTTATATATTAGAGATTTTACTTTTATAAAGTAGTTGGCCATGGAACAGGTACGAAAACAAGTGAAGTCGGCTGTGCACCGATCGCCGATTATTTCAACCGCTGGTTATTTTGAACAAAATCGCATCGCATTTTGTTTGAAAATACATTAACGACCATGATACAACAAACTTATATGTTGTATCATGATTAACGACGATAAAAACGTTACGATTGATGCGATTTTGTCAAATGCAATACCAAGTAAATTGTTTATTGTTTTATAAGTGAGAAATTGTGATCAGTTTAATAAGTATGGATAATAACCACACAAATTTTGAAAAATGTAACATGCTGGAGTCACTGGAGTGTTATATTTTGTGTCGTAAAAATAGTATAGCGGCAGTCAATATGTACCAAGAAAAATATTCGGAACGACAATCACCTCACCCAATAATGTTTCGTAAATTAGAAATTTTTGAATTATTGATGGTGATAAAGAACTTCAGGTACCTACAGTGGAACCTCTCTAACTCAAACCACCAAAATCCCAGAAAAAAATTCGAGTTACAGATAAATTCGAGTTAGAGAAATTCGAGTTAACAAGATTAATATGCATATAAAGTCAAAAGTAAACGCACAAATATTCGAGTTAAAGAAAATTTCGAGTTACAGGAGTTCGACTTACGGGAGTTCCACTGTACTTGCATTATTCGAAGCGTATCCACGAACTTCGATAAAAGCAGTTGCAGAAGAGTTTGGCATTTCTATAAATTCTGTGCACAGAATTCTTAAAAGACAAATACAGGCGATATCAAATTAAAATTGTTCAAGAGTTGCATAATGGAGACCAAGAGCGGCGTTTAGAATTTTGTCAGTGGTTCAAATAATCATTACATAATTACTGATTACTTGAACGAACAGTTTGGTACTCATTGGATTGGGACCCATGGCCCAATCCGATGACCACCTAGATCCCCCGATTTAACCCCACTTGATTTTTATCTGTGGAGTTATATTATGGACGTAATTTATAAAAATCAGTTTCAAAACATAAACGACTTACAGAGAAGAATTGAGGAATGTGTGGAAGATATTGATGGTAGAGTTCTTAGGAAAGTCACAAACTGCATACCAAAGAGAATAGATCAGTGTATTGAACATCATGGTAATCAATTCGAGCAATTTCTTTAAACTTTTTCCTAATTTGTTTTAGTAGTAACGTAATATTTTTATTCAATTAGCTTTAGTTACTTTTGTATAGATTATAATTAGTATTAATTTTAAATGTTCTGATGTTTGGTTAGTCATAATTGTAAATCTAATCTTTTGAAACGGCATTACATAATTTTCGTTGTTAATTAAACACTTGAAAACAGATTAAATTTCTTTTTTGTATCACTTTGAGAGTTAAAATAACGGCCGATTGTAGCAACCGCATATTATTTTCAATTATTGATTAGTTGAACAAACATAACGCAATTATTGCAGTTAATGTGTTTTTAAACAAACTGCAAACTGCGATGCGACTTTGTTCAAAATAACCAACGATTGAAATAATTGGCGATCAGTGCACAGCCGATTTCACTTGTTTTCGTACCTATTCCATAGCCAACTGCTTTACAAAAGTAAAATCTCTAATGTAACAGGTACTTTCGAAAATAAATATGGTTCATCATATATCGTTAGAAAGAGAAAAAAGTAGACATCTCGAAAATGTCATAGCCACCTATTCGTCCCATTTAAAAAAAAATAAAGTTGATGTTGTTCCATGGAAACAATGAACGTAAGGAAAAATTTAGTAACACAGGCGTATTCTACATAAAAAGTTATATAAATTTTGCCTTTGAATTATTTTTGTATGTTTACTAATAAAAACGTTATTCAGGTTTTTAGAAATTGGCATATTTCAGTTTTCAGTCAATATCTAATTCATTCCCCATTTAAGCGAATCTGTATCTCTACTAGTTTTCGAGATCCCAATGCTGAAACTCTCCCATCATACACCCTGTATAAGTGGAGCAAGATGATAAATTCGACTCAATATTTCTCCTACTCATGAAGCCAAATTGCCTGTCTGAAAGGAACGGATAGATCAGGAACTTAATTTGGTCTGTAATAATTGACTCAAAGAGTTTGGGAATAGTACTCAATATGGAAATACGTCTATAATTTGAAATAGCATTTTTTCAGATAGAAACTATAAAAGATGATTTCCATTCTACCGGAAAAGAACCTTCCACTAATGATTTGTCGAATAATAGTACAGTCGAACTTCGATAACTCGAACCATGACTTGCCATAAAAAAAGTTCGAGTTATCAAGACTTCGGGTTATTAAATAATTAAATATGTATGTATTAATTTATAGAGGTAAAACGAATATTCGGCATAACCGAATATTTCGCCGCCTTTATTTAAATTTATCATTCATAACTACTTCTTTTAAGGTAAATCTAACCTATTTCATTTTAAGTTTGCTTAAAAATTACCAAAAAAGTATATAGCCTGAAATCTAACCTTTTTCTAAAATTTCCCGTCTGAAACATATACATACATATACCACTGAATATTACGTTGAAAATAATTAATATCCCGGATTCAAAAAGTTTGATGTCCATGACTAATTAATTACCGAGAAATTAGGGTCTGTAAACAAATTTCTGAACGAATGCATTATTGTTTTGTCTACTCTTAGCAGAGCAATTTAATAATTAAACAATAAATTAGTACGCTGGTGACGGCAAAGAAACTAAAATTTCTTAATCGGTGTAACAATAAGACAAGGGCGGGGGACACGAACGCAAAACGCTCAACGATTCCCAGAAAATTCGACTTATCGAAGGTGGCGCCAAATATTCTGTTCGAGTTACCAAGATATTCGAGTAATAGAAGTTCGAGTTATCAAGTAAAAATTACACATAATTCTCACTCTTGACGCTAACTCCAACCAATTTGTTTCGAGTTATCGAAGTTCGACTGTATCATAGTTTGAGCCATAATGAAATTGCATTTCTTCAAAAATATAGGAGGAATTCCATCAGGACCTGCGCTTCTTTCCATATCTAAACTATCGATTTTGTAGAAAATGTCAGTTAAGGATGGGTTCCAAAGAACAAGAAATTTCAGAAGAACTAAAGTTTGAAAAAAGAAGATCAAGCATACGATCTGATTCATTAAGTATTGTGTTGTATTGAAAGAGGTGCAATAAACCCACTGAGTCAGACAAAACCTGTGCACAGTTTTTTCCCTAAGTGTAGTGTTTGAATTAAAGCATGAATAACTCGCACATTCACTGCAGTTCCAATTTTATTATTATTAGGTATAAATTCCGTTCGGGAATCATAACCGCCTTTAACAGACTCTACCAATCCATTTTTTAGGGTGGATTACTCCCTATTTCACTTAAATCTATGATTACAAGTTTTTATGTTGTTTGGCACTTTTTGCTATAGCTTTCCACTTTTTCTGTCCTTAACTGTTTCACCTCAGCCCTTCACTCCCATCACTCTTAAGTCACTTATCGCTTGGTCTATCCATCTTAACTTTATTCGTCCTCTAGGACGATGATCCAAGGGCCTCCAAATCATCAATTTCTTTATCGCTCGATGCTCTTCTGTTCTCATAACATGTCCATACCAACTCAGCCTTGATTGCTCTCACAATGTCTTCTTCTTTATTTTCTTCCAAGATTGCACTGTTTGTTCTCCTTCTGTATAAGTCATCTACCAATTTTTTTACCTGCTAGTATTGACCTCATCACCTTTCTCTCGAAGATTCTCAATTGCTCTTTATCACTCTTTGTCAGAACGATAGTCTCTGCTGCATATGTTATAGCCGGTCTTATAAATTCTTATCTTGGTTTTTTTACTTTTCAATAACTTTTTATTTGTGTTAAACGATTTGTGTCCTGTTATAATTCTACGTTAAACATCTTGTCTTCTATCGTTTTTATTATTTAAGATTGCACCTAGATATTTAAAAGTTTCTACTTCTTCAAACGTGTGTTCTTGTCTTTAGATCCTAGCCTTTGTATCTTCCATTCCATAGCACCTCATGTACTTTGTTTTAGATTCATTTATTAAAAGTCCTCTTTTCCTTGCCTCTTCTTCAATTACTTCCACTGTTTCAACAAGTTTCTTTCAATCTCTTGCTATTATTGCCAGGTCATCGGCATAGGCTAGTACTTGGACAGTTTTGTTAATAACAGTTCCATTGGGTGCTGTTTTTCTTACTATATTTTCTAGGGCGATGTTAAATAAAGTTGCGGATAATGCATCCCCTTGCCTAACACCTTTATTTACTTCAAAACTTGCAGTAACCCCTTCTTTCGCTTCTGCATTGTTCATTGTTAAACCAGTTAATCTCATTCATTTTTGAGGAATGTTCCAATTTACATTCGAGTTTTCCAGATCAAGGTTTTCAATGGTCGAACAGTGAGATGTAAAAACATTATCAGAAGCTTAAGGGGGAAAGTAAACCGCGCATACAATTGTGTTAACTCAGTATTTACGTACAAATAGATGTTCAACATCTTCGGAGTAATTTAACAAAATACCATTATAATGCTTATTGATTGCGATAAGAACTCTTCCTCCTCTTAGAAAATGACTGTTTGCATTGTTTCTATGGTTCCTAAATATAACAAAGTTATCTAATCTAAATTCGGAGCTCAGAATGGCACAGCCATGTCTCAGTGAAAACCACAACGTCATATTCTGAGAGGATATAGCTACGTTTTTTAACCTCCTTGATCTTAGATCGTAAACCCCTCACATTCTGATAATAGATCTTTAGCTTGATTTGGTTTTCACGTTTTTTTGAACACTCTGTCTCGGTAAATCGACAATCACTGGATGCCTGTTTACGTATTTGATGGTTTTTGTCACAGACTCTTTATTTAGATTAAATTTTTTTTATGTCATGCTGCACAATGTTGACGAGTTTCCATCAACTTGTTACTAGCTGGCGGGATACATGTTGACAACACCATTATCCACTTGTATCCCGGCGACTGTTGGACGGTTTGTACTAGCCTTTACAGCATCTAAAACATTAAATTGTTTCCAAAACTCCTTTACTCGTTTTGCTTCATTCAGATGTGCAAATGAACGTCTTGTGCAGTAGGCTTTGAATGTTTTGATAACTCCTTGATCCATAGGTTGGAGTAGGGTGGTGGCGTCCGGTCTCCGCGATGCTGTGCTAACTACAGCGAGTCTTACATCGGTTGAACCAACCATTACTGGGCTACGAAGTTTTCATTTTTGGCAATTTCCCTAAGCTTCTGCTTTTAGCCTCTCAAAAATCTGCTTAGCTTGTTAACATATGGTGTTTTAATCAACTGGACATTCTTCACTTTTACTTGATTCTTCTTCTTTCAATAGCACTATAACCCTAAGTGGGTCTTCACTTGCTCAACGTTTTTCTGTCTACACTGCACCTTCCACTCCATAATACCGTGTCGCCCCTGATCACATAACAATCAGATTCGCGAAATTAATGTCAAATTTAGCAGGCAGTTTTATGATTAGTTTACCTTCGGTTACCAGGTGGCGTCACCATTGCACGAGTAGACACGATTCTAAAGTGCTTGGTATCATACAAATCAGCTGCAACGGTAACCGCCACCTGGTAACCGAAGGCAAACTAATCATAAAACTGCCTGCCAAATTTTACATTAACTTGGCAGATCTGATTGTTATGTGATCAGGGGTGTCGCTTATGAATTATGCTCGAATTCAAAGATTGGGCATTTTTCACAGCTGCGAGAATTCGTTCTTTGATAACTCACAAATTTTCATTCCACTCTCACAATCTTTGATATTGTTAACTTTTGATTCCAAATTCAACGTTTTCCTTTTCTTACTAAATTTAGAACAATCACGCATACTTCGTTTGGACGACGTAACTTTTTTAAATGATGCAATTTATATAATAAACGCTTAAGAAATCACTCGCAAGTTTCGTCGATCGTAGAAAATGTGCAGGGAATTTGTGTGAAACGCGTCCGTATGTGCGGCACTAACAAAGAAATGGTTCAAGTGGGCGAAGCGGGAGGGGAAAATATGAAACCGCATAACTGCGAGTTTGTGCAAGTCGGGGTATTACTGTAAAACGTTACAGACACGAAACAATAATGCTATAATAATAATAAATATAACATACCGTGTAATAGTAGTCATCAAAATAGGGTGTTCCAGTATTAAGTTGTACTAATTGGATATTAATTAACCATTGTTTCTCCCTATTGCTCATTAAACCCGAATACTCGTCTTTATGTGCATCGAAATATTCATTTCTATGGCGCACGTGGTTCATCTCGGGTTTATTTCTATGATGCTGATTATGCTGGTTATGGTGATTCATCATTCTGGTGTTCTGATGTGGCATGTTATGCAAATTTCCGATTCTTGGAGGTGCGGGAAAATTAAATGGATGAGCTACCTACAAACCAGAATAAACTTTCCAATTTAATAATAAAATAAAAATACGTTACTCACAGGAAATTGCTGATGTGGTGGATATATTAGGCCAGGTGGTGGTGTATGAGCTCCCTGCATGTAATGTGATGGAGGTAAAAGCCTCACTAAACCAGGTGGCATATTTGGATGAGGTACTTGATGTACGTGTCTTAAATGCGGAGGTGGTATTCCCATCGGTGGTAAACCCGGAGGTAATCGAGTCGGAAGGGGATGCTAGAACCCTTCTTTAATACATTTAAGACTTTAAATGAATCACATTTACCTGGCCATATGGATGATGAATTTTTGATTGGGAAAGGTGAAGTGGTACAGGGGGTGCTGACGGAATCGGAGCCGGTGAGGGGGCGATAGGGCTACATTGAGCTTTAGTCCTATTTTGTAACAACCCCCTTTCTAATTCTTCTACCGTACAGAATTTCTTAAAGATTTGATTCGAAATACCCAGGGATGTATTTGTGCTGTCAAACGATGTTGATGTATTAAATAAGGAAAGCGTGTCATCATTTCGAGAGTCGCTCTTTGAATTAACGGTGTTGTTGTTGTTACCCTATGGAATTTGGAACGTTACTGCGATTCCTGTAATATTCTATTAGGTACTCACCAAACTACGTGAAACTTCTTGCACGTTTGATAAGAGGGAAGAACTGAAGATATCCCCGTTTTGTGGAGGAGCATTGTAAGACCAAACAGAATTTTTCGATGTAGGAAATAAATAGCTGGACTCTTCTAATACTAATTTCTCAAGAGAATTTTCTAAAACAGAAAACTCCCTTACTAACTACGAATAATTGCATCAAGCACACACGGTCTAAAAAATCATACCTAAACGTTCCGACTGTTTACTGCTTTCAGCAAGTTCAGCAAACTGTTCGTGCTGTTGCTCCCAATCATCAAGACCTGATGAATCTTCTAAAGTACCAAAGGTTTCATCGTTAAGAGCATCATATTCCTCCTCTTCAATTTCCAAACAGTCACCCTCATCAGGTGAAAGCAGATTATCATCGCTCTAAAAATTAAAGATGTTATGCAAATGATTGAAAAGGGATGATCTCTGGAATTTGTGGCCATATTATATATTACTTTCACCTCAAAATAGTTAATACATAACCTCAATTTGTAAATTAATTATCATTTTTTATAGTACAAATTATAGGTAAAAAACGAATCTGAACACGTCTTATACAGGTTAAAATATTTAAATGTAAGGGTTGCAATAGCTGCAATAGCAAGAAATAAAAATCACGTACAACAACGCAAATAATTTATCTGCACCCAAATAGCAATCAACAATAAAATAAAGTTTTGTAAAGAAAGAATTAAGCCAATACTTACACTCACATCAGTTCCAAAACGAAAAGAAGTATCAGCCATTGGATTTTTGCAATTTTTTTAACATTATGCTTACCAGCAACTTCGAAAATGTTAGAAGTTTCTAAAATTTTGTACTTCAGACAACGAATGTCATTAAAAAATTATCGCAAAAATTGCCTGATTGAATACCTAAATATAAAATTCCCCTATTTCTCACTAAAAACCCTAATTATAGCCAACGTGACAAACCAAAAATCACCACGTAAACAACAAATTACCAAAAAATGGTAGACGAAAGTACGAGATCAACTTTAAGTAACATTCCGTTACTTCAAACTAAAGCCGGCCCAAGAGAAAAAGAATTATGGGTTCAAAGATTAAAAGAAGAATACCAGTCTTTAATAAAGGTAAATCAGAATAATCATTAAAACATAACCTGTGTTCACAACATATGTTAACCCTTAATTTACATATTAATTTCAGTACGTACAAAATAATAAGGAGGCAGACAATGATTGGTTTAGATTAGAGTCAAATAAAGAAGGCACACGATGGTTCGGCAAATGCTGGTACATACATAACCTATTGAAGTACGAATTTGATATAGAATTTGACGTAAGTCATATCATAGTGTAAGTCTTCTAAAATGTTGAGTAATTATTTTGTTACGTTGTTAACAGATTCCAGTTACATACCCTAATACAGCACCCGAGCTTGCGCTTCCAGGATTAGACGGAAAAACGGCAAAAATGTATCGTGGCGGTAAAATTTGCTTATCTGATCATTTCAAACCTTTATGGGCAAGAAACGTACCACGATTTGGTTTGAGTCATGCTATGGCATTAGGAGTAAGTAATAATTTAATCCAGTGTTCCTTGGAGCCAATAGACGGGCCCTGAAATTTACAATAAAGAAAAAGTAATAATTTAAATCGTAGCATTAAGTACCATAAGATACTTGGTAGTTGCAAGCCGTACCTGTATTAGATACAGTATAATATTAGCTTTTTGTTCTAGCTTGGACCATGGTTAGCGGTAGAAATACCTGACTTGATAAGTAAAGGAGTTATATCATATAAAGAGAAAGCGCCCGAAGCTAGCTAATTCCTTTTGTGCATTAAAATAATTTATTGTTTTTCTTTAATCGGTTTCGGAGTTACATAAATCTTTAGTTTCCGTACTAACTAGGTTTTTATAATGTAAGTAAGTTAAATGTTATTTTGTACAAGAATTAAAAAATGAATATGATTCCAATTAAACTTTGGTAAATAAATATTTGTAATATGAAAGCTACCGTTTTGTTTCTGTTTGTCATGAAATGCTCTTTAGTTGACTTTAAATTTCCCGCCGTGTTCAATCCAGTTACCCATACAAATTTGTATGTTGTACGCATGCGTAAACTGCGCCAAATATTCTAATGGTCGATTTTAAATGACAAGTCATTTGGGTTTTGAATAAAAATGGCGGCCGTAGCGGTTCAACCAAATGTTAGTGATTATTTATCAAAAAAACAGAAAGAAAGTCCAAAAGATTTAGCTTCGGAATGGACAGAAATAGAGGAATTACACAATAAAAAGTAAGAATTTGCATAAATTCCTTAGAATATTTTATAATGAAAGTTTCAAGCATAACCCTAAAACTGTCTGTTTTGCTTAGATTATGGCATCAATTAACGTTAAAATTGCTGGTTTTCGTCAAGAATCCATCTCTACAAAAAGGCGATAATTTAATTCAGCTTTATAACAACTTTATTTCAACTTTTGAAAATAAGTAAGTCATTGTGAATGATATAACCTCGCTTTATTTAACACAAAGAATCATTGTAGAATTAATCCTCTGTCTTTGATGGAAATACTAGTGTTTGTAGTGGAACAGTACACGAACAAGCGTGAAGCTGTTGCGTTTTTGGAAAAAATCGAAGCGAAAGTTAAAACAAATTCCGATGCCTTAAACTTGTGTAAGGTGCGTTTAATAACACTAACTTTACATAGAAATAACGTTCTTATACCATTATGCCTATGTAGGTTTTACAAGGACAAATGCTCTTAGAGAAACTAAATGATTTGGAAGCTACAAAAAAAATTATTCAAGAAGTTGAAACAACTTTAGATAATGCAGATGGTGTAACAGCAGTTCATGGACGGTTTTATCTACTCGCTTCCCAGTATTACAGGTGCGTAATTAAGTGGTGATCAACAAATATAGCTAATTTTGTGCTTTTGTAGAACACAAGGAGATCATGCTCAATATTACCGAACCGCCTTACGTTATCTCGGATGCATCGATCTTGATACCCTTACAGAAGATATTAAACACCAACACGCGTTCTTCCTAGCATTAGCTGCTTTATTAGGTGAAGGTGTCTATAATTTAGGTGAACTTTTAGCTCATCCTGTTTTGGAATCGCTCAAATCCACTGAAAATGCTTGGTTGGTTGAATTATTATATGCGTTTAATAGCGGCGATATTACAAAGTTTGAGAGCATGAAAACCAACTGGGCTACAGTAGCTGATTTAGCTGCGCAAGAATTATTTTTACGGCAGAAAATTTCTCTACTGTGTCTCATGGAGGTAAGTCGATTATTAATTCTTTTTTATTCGTTGCAAAATTTACATTAATTCCAGATGACTTTCAAAAGACCTTCGCACAATAGACAGTTAACATTCACAGAAATCGCACGAGAAACTAGACTACCTCTGAATGAAATCGAACTTCTTATCATGAAGGCACTATCTCAGGGTCTTGTAAAGGGCGCAATCGATCAGGTAATTCGTGACTTTATTAAAGTGGATCATTTATGTAAATTCTTAAATATTTTAAGGTTGGCGGTACTGTAAACATGACCTGGGTTCAACCGCGAGTTTTAGATCGTTCTCAAATCACGAATATGGTAAGTCGACTTGATATCTGGTGCAAACATGTAAATAGCATGGAAAAATTATTAGAAGAAAAGGCGTCCGAAATTCTTACACTTTAAGTAATAAGATATAATGTAACTACCTAAGATTGTTTGCATTAATATGTAATTCGTTTTTTTTAATATTAAATTACACCCTACAACTAAATGGCAAACTTAATTTTTTATTAGAGATGTAAAGTGCTTAACGATGACTTTGATTAATGTTTTAAAGAAATAAACATTTATTTATAATATATTTCAAGACACTTAGTGTAATGTTTTGGTACAGAATAAATTATTTATAAAATTAATCGTGTTATCGTTACATGTTTAATAATCACATTAAACTGCTAAGCCAAAAAATATTCAGAAAATGCGAGAATACTCGATTACAACTCAAACTTGGGACATATCTTTAGTGCAAGGTGATAATGCCCATGGACTAAAGCCTGATGTAATAGTTATTTATGTATCAAGGGCGTAAGGAAAGCGATTTTAGCCCGCAGTGTGAATATTATAACCTGAGACTTTAGCCGAGGGTTATAACACGCTAAGGGCTAAAGTCGTTTATTACGCCTGTGGTACATACAATATTTTTTGCACGGACGGAGATTTTATTTAATTTTTTTGATTTCTAATAGCACTTTTAAAAATGTCAAATTGACGCATTCATGGCAAGAGTGATTTTACAAGTTTTGTTTTGTAATTAAGGTAGATAATCTTAATCTACTACCGGGTGATCCAGAAAAAAACGAATTAGAGCAGGCCGTGACCTAGTTACCAAAGTTGGTATCCCGTGATTCATCTACTGTCAGCGTAAACGGAGACACTATCTACCATTTAAGAGGTTACGTTAACTGTTAAAATTATTCTCCGTGTTTTAAATAATAGTAAGTAATTGCCTGTTTGTAGGCAGTTATAAATAAATAAATAATTTTACTTTATTTAATAACCACAAATGTAATTGCGTCCACTAACGCTTTTATTTTAGGTTACACAAAACAACGTTTTGGAAGTAAACAAATTTATTTACAAAATAAGGGAAATTTACAGTAAATGTTCAAATATTTGATGCTACACGTCTCTTCATATTATTAAATGCATTTTGTAAAGTTTGACGATCAAACGCGTTGCAGTTACGAACTATTCATTGTTTCTATGAGGTCATTTAAATCGTTGTGCCTGTTTTTAAATACTGTATTTTTACAACCTGAACACGGTATGGGAACATGTGTAAATCGTTTTTTAGGATTCGAAGACGTGCTATAAGATAAATCGCTCTGCTGAGCAAGTTGAGGAACAGATATGGTTGGAGCTTCAGCCATTCGTGCTTCAACATCCTGAATATTATCTTCAGTTCTTTTTGTAGGCCTTCCACTACCACTTTTTCGTGTAACGGTTCCAGTTTTGTCAAATAAATTTAAACATTTATGAAGTTGTCTTATTATTTGTTGGTACACCGCTGGGAAATTCGGAAATTGTTGTGGAAATTCTTCAATGCATGTAGGTATGGAATAAATCCATTCTCCATTATCCTGCTTTACGCCATTTCTGTAGTAACTTTTAATAAGAAAAGTTTTGTGCGGTAATAAGAACAGATAAGAAGCACTCACATTCTTAAAATGTCAAATTTATTTTTTAAGTGACAAATCAGATTGCCATTGATATGAAATTTAAAAAAATGATAAGCAATGTTACCAACCTTAACAGCTTAATCAGGGCCTGCTCTAAAGCGCGCTATTCACATGCGGATATGTACGGCAGATTTATCCAACGGACGTATCCGCTGTCTGAATCTGATAATGTGTATTCGCTCGCTCGCCGGTTTTGTCTTGCTCGCCGTCTGTTGCCCAATGCGACGAACAACGACAGCGAGCGAGACAAATCGACACGTGAGTATGCAAAAAACGGATTCGTTCGGCAAGTCAACGCGATAACAGTTGCGGTGTGATTGCTGGTACAATGGCTTTCACGGATAATAAGGCTTTTTGGGAAAGCTTTATCTTGCTATACAGAGCACATCCTTGCCAAATACCTTCTTCTTCTTCTTTAACTAAAGCCTTATGCCTTTATGGCGTTGGCTGGATTGGTGTGCCGACCCATTTCTTCCATTTTTTTCTATCCGTAGACATGTTTTTTACTTCATTGGTTGTTTTCCCCCTTTTTCGGGCTAGTTCTTCCAATCTCGATTCCATACTCTTCCTCGGTCTACCTTTCTTTCTTCTTCCTATTCTTTTTGCTTCGGCTACTCTCTTAGTTAATGCTGCTGGCGACATTCTCTGAACATGCCCGTACCATTTTAATTGTTTTTCTTCTATTGTTACGCTAATTGGTTTTTGTTGTACTTTTTCTGTTATTTCTTGATTTTTACATTTATCTCTTAGGGTTTTTCCTGCTATTTTTCTAAGATACTTCATTTCCGTTGCAGCTATCTTGTCTTCCTGCTTTATAGTTAATGGCCAGGTTTCGCTGCCATAGATCATTGTTGGTACCGCAACTGCATTATATATTTTAGTTTTCGTTGTGGTACTTATTTCTTTCTTTCCGAAGATAGTTTTATTTAGTTGGTAATACACTTGCGTGGATTTTCTTACTCTGTTCAAGATTTCTAAATCTATTTTTCCATCTTTACTTATTGTTGTTCCTAAGTATTCGAATGTTGAAACTTGTTCTATTATGTCTTTTCCCCACCTGATATCTTGTTGTTCTTCTGTTCCATTAATTTTCATCGCTTTTGTTTTCCCTGTGTTTACTTCCATGTCCATTTGTTGTATTGTCTTATCCCACTGATCTATTATTTTTTGTATATTTCTTCGACTACCTCCCATTAATATTATGTCGTCTGCGTAAAGAAGACTTTGTAGCTGTACTGGTACTAAATCTTTGTAGCCAATGGTTACCTTTGGCAAATTTCTTTTGCATGTCTTTAGAATGTTGTCCATATATATGTTAAACAAAAAGGGGCTCAGACTATCGCCTTGTTTAATTCCTCTTTGTATTTCGAATTCCCTAGATCTTATGCCTTTTATCCGCACTTCCCCTTTTACTCTTGCATAAACACTTTCGATCACTTGCCTGAGCTTTGTAGATACTTTTACTTCTTTTAGACAGTTCCACAGTTTTTCTCTTGAGACTGTATCGAAGGCGGATTTTAGATCTACGAACACTAAGTATAATTCTCCTTGCCAAATACCGTAATGTGACAATTAGTCGTTCCCTGGCACTTACAGCTTCTCTCATTTGCGTGTCTTTCCTTTCAATTTTGAATCGAATAGCCTCCAGCAGAGTTTCAAACGATTCTTTGTCCATACGAAAAAAAATATGTACATCGTGCGGTTCTCTAATTTCAAGTTCAATATGAGAGTATTTTCGTCTTTCCAAGCACCACCGTTTGGACCATACTCTTTTCCTTTTCTTGTCTTCTTCAAATATTGTGAAGAATCTTCCAATGATCGCCAAGTTTCTTTTATCCTTAATGGCTGTCTACTGCAGAACACAACGCACTACGACGACGGATCGAATGCGGACTGCCGAGCATTTTCTTTTGTGTGTACCCAAACACAGATAAATTCGAAGCACTGACCGTACGTGTGTAGCTAACAACGGATCCGTCCGTCGGATAGATCTGCCGTACATATTCGCATGTGAATAGCGCGCTTAATTCCTTTTTCTCTGGATCGCCCGGTAAATATTCACTACTATGAAAAGCACTAAATTGAAATATCTGGTGCATTTTTTTGTTATTGAATTGACAGCACTACATGTTTTTAAAATTTAGTGAGATATTTAGTTCTCTGAACTGTTGGGTTATGCTGTCATGTTGACAGATATCAAAATCAAAATTTTTATAAATAGTTCCATATGCAGTTTTTAATTCTTCATAACATAGATAAATTTCCTTCTGCCCTCTTTCGGTAAAATTCATGGTTCAACATTTAAGTTACATTGCATGAAAATTTTTAAATTTCCCTCCAATCATATAGTAACCAGAAATAACAACATTACATAGAAAATTTTCTGTGCCAATAGGTACCAATTGTTCGGTGCATGTCAACATAAATCTAGTATCCGCGAGATTAGTGAACAGAATATAACGTGTGTTCATAAACAGTCGTCATCTCGGTTGCTTTGAAAAGCAAATTACAAGTCTTAGATTAAATCATAGACAATGACATTTTACAAATCTTGACATTTGGTTTTGTGTTCTGAATCAAATTACGAAATATGTTTCTGAAATCACAACCTACTGGGATGTTGACAGTTTATGAACGCCTGTTACTGAAGGCGGATTTATGCAGCCATTTTCATTTACATTTAATTTTTAATTTAATTTTCATTTAATTCTCATTTATGATTTTTAAATGTCCCATTCATGCAAACAAATAATAAATGAAAATGAACGCATACGCACATATAAAAATACGCTGACAGATGATGAATGTCATAACGACATAACCCCAATTTTCGTTGGAATAAAATTTTAATTAGCTCAATGGGAACTGAATCGTTGATTTCTGACATTTTAAAGATAATACATGGATAATACAACATAACAATACACAATGACAACCAGCTGATCAACTTCTTGTCGTTTTCGTACCGTACACGCATGTGTCATTTATAATTTTCATTTAAAATAATAGTTATTTATTTATACAAGACGATAAAATTGTATTTTATCGTCGAGGGCGTATTTTAGCGTCGAGACGCTAATTACGCTCGAGAAGATAATTAAATTTTATCGTCGTGTATAATACTCTATTTTTTTCTATAGCATTTATTTTAAAGGAAAAAATCCTACAACTGTCATGACATCACTTTTGTCCAATAACAACGCTTGGATCAGCATTTCAACAGCCAATCGTTCATTTTTATCATGATAAAAAATATCATTACGTCCTTCTCGCACATCGAAAAAAACGACGCGTCTCTGTCTGCTCTGTTGCTACAGAAACCTAAACTTCAGAAATATTATTTGACATTAATTGCTAAAATAAACGTCAGAAAAAATGTCTTTAATAAAAATTTGTTTGTTGTTTCAGAATTTTTTCCAATAAAAAAACACTCGACCTTTTATTTTTATGGATAAAATTTCATTCTTGTATCACTCAAACGAAGTTGCCATAAGAAAATTGACTCGACTAGGCCTACATAAAAAAACCCTTGCGCTTCGCGCGCGGGTTTTTAATTAATGTAGGCCTAGTCTCGTCCATTTTCCATGGCAACTTCGTTTTCGTACAAAATGAAATTTTATCGATAAAAATAAAAGGTCTCGGGCTTTTACTGTTGAGAATACAATTCTTAAGAAAATCAGCCAATCACAACGCTTGAAAATGTTGTACCAATAAGTGAAAATAATTTATTGCCGCGATAATATTTTGTTATTTCCAATAGCAACGGTAGTAACGTAGTAACCACGTAAATATGACGTACAAACAAAAAATTATTTGACAAAACTGTAGCACCGATTAGTGAAAAATGTAATCATTGTATTCTCTCCCTAAATATAACTCGTGATTCGCTTAAAAATCGATAATATTTAGAAAATGCCACTCATGTTAATCCCAATCTTTGGAAAATGCAACTCCTGCTTCGCAGTCGTTGCATTTTCGTCGTTGGGATTAATATTCGTGACATTTTGAAAATATTATCGACAATAAGCTCACCACTTGTTATATTACCCTTGAAAAAAATTATAAAATAAATTTTATTTGACATTATTGACGTTTAAAAAATTACAAATGGAGTGACGTTTTAAAATGTCATTAGTATGGGCGTTTTAGGGTTAAAAACAAAAAATAATAGATATTTATTATACAAGGGAAAAAAGTAATAGATTTTAGCTCAAGGTATTTGTTTGTCTCCCGACGCGAAGCGGAAGGAGACACTCACACCGAGAGCTAAAATCTTAACTTTTTGCCTGTGTATAATACACTATTTTTTTCTGTGACGGGAAAACACTGGTGTATATATATGTATTGAAAAACATATACACTGTGTCCCAATTTCGATGCTCACCATTGGTATCTCGGTTATTAGAAGACATAGAACAACGGTTAAATGGGGAAAGTTTTGCAGAATTCAATACTCACGACAAATATCATTTCAAATTTGACCTAACTTTTTTAATTTTTAAAATATTTAGAAAAAACCATAATTTGCCGATTTCGTTATTCCTCAATAACTCTTTAACGCTTAATCTCACCTCTTTTAAAGTTTTACATTGTTCAGACACTTTTTTAAGACAAATTATTTGATACAAACAGAAACCCCCGATTGTCATTTGTTTTTAAGTTATTAGCGCTATCTTTTGTTTTTCATATGGCGGCCATATTGGATTTTTGGTTAGTTAGATAGTCCTTAAAAAGTGCTTTTCAACGATGTATAACATGCCTGCAAAATATTTAGTTATAAGGAAAATATTAATAAAAACGTAAATTAATCTAATATGAAATTAGTAGGCTGAAAAATTAAACAGGTTGAAAAAAAAATAAATATAATAGGGTTTGTTGTTAAGCTGTTTTTGTAAAAGCAAGAGCTGATCTTTGGGATAAATTAACGTTGTTCTGATTCCATGGTGCGAAACCCTGTGGACACAGGGTATAGGTACAATTGCTATTGTTCAAGTATTTAAGAAAAATGATAATACAAAAATTGAAAACTACAGAGCCATTTCAGTTTATTAATTAAATCTAAGTCTAAAACTATACAGAACAGATCAGTAGTACGATTTCTAGGAGTACATGTTGATTTCAATCTGGCCTGGTATACCCACATCGATAAAGTAGTCAAGGCTTCTCAATTCACTGTTTTGTGCTGTGGAAACTTAGAAGTTGTGTTAATAGGTCTGTTTTATTGTCTCATTATTATGCGTACATAAACTCTACCTTAACCATTAACCTACAGTATTTTGTGTTGGGGAAATTCTAGAAGTATAAATAATGTTTTACTATACTAAATTCAACTTCGAGCTGCAGTGGATCAAAACAAACGTATGCATAGATCACGCCCCTTGACCAATAAAACTGTAAGACTGCAGGTATCACATGAAATTATTGTTTACTCACACTGCAGCTCGAAGTTGAATATAGTTTAGTTCTGAAGCGGATTGTAAGAACCATATAGTTTTTAAATTGTTGAGACTCGTATCGGGCCGTTATTTAAACTGTTATAATAAAAATAAATAAATAAGGCACTACACTTCTGAGTGAAGTTTCGCCGCTTCTATTTGAAGCCTTTAGAATCCTTTCTTTGGGGTGGATTAGTCCCCTCTGTCTGGTGCTTGTGACTTTATCTTTTCCATTTTTGCTACAATTTCTCTCCATTCTTTCCGGTTTCCTGTTTTTTCTTTCCATCTGGTTATTCCTAAGCTTTTTAAGTCTTCTTCCACTTCTTCCTTCCATCTGATTTTTGGTCTACCTCTTCCTCTTTTATTTATTGGATTCCACTCCATTATCGCTCTTATTTTGCTGTTAGGTCCTGCTCTCCATACATGACCTAGCCATTTTATTCTTTTTGCCTTAATATATGTTATTATGTCATCTCCGTTTAATTCTTTTTCTATTTCATGGTTCATTCTTCTTCTTATCTCGTTCGTTCCAATTTTGACAGGTCCCAGTATTGTTCTGATTATTTTTCTTTCCATTACATTTAGTATGTTTTGTTCTTTTATTCTTAAATTCATGGTCTCTGCCGCATAGGTCATCACTGGTCTTATTATAGTTTTATACATTTTCAGCTTTGTTTTTATTTTAATTGCCGCGCTGCATAGTATTTTTTTGTTTGCGTAATACGCTCTGTTTGCTGATTGAATTTTTTCTTGAATTTCTATGTTGTTTTCTCTGTTGTTTGTTATTGTAATTCCTAGATACTTTAGTCTTCTCAGTTTGTATGGTATTTTTAATTTCTCTAGGGCTGTCATTAAATGGTTTCTTTTTATTGAATCAAACGCTTGTTTGAAATCGATGAATAACATTTCTATTTCAATGCTATTTTCGTATGTTTTTTCAATTATTTGTTTCACCATGTGAATTGCATCAGTTGTTGATCTTCCTTGCACAAAACCACATTGATATTCTCCTATTATGTTTTTGGCATATTTACATAGCCTCCTTTGGATTGTTGATGTTAGGATTTTGTATGTGTTATTTAGAACTAAGAACATTTGATGATCTGATCTGAGGTTTCCGAACTACTCTGGGCCACTCAGACAGTTATCACTGATATTAGAGTAAGTTCCCCATCGTAGCCTAGGTTAGTTCGCATTATGTTATTTACACCATACACTGTTTAATATGTTTTTTTGCCTGTCTCATAAACTTATTATAATTTGTAGCACATTTCACTTCATCTGGTAGATTATTAAAAACCTCAATTGCACTCACTTTGATACTTCTCTTGCGTTTTTCTGTTCTCGTACAGTTCATATGGAGATTTAGAGCCCCTCTTGTATCATGACGGTAGTTGCTTGGGTCTTCTGTACGTAGCTAGAGCTGGGCAATCCGATTCCTTTCGGTGAATCGATTCCTTCGATTCCATTCCACAACATGAATCGGTTCCTTCGATTCGTTCTCGTTCCTTCGTTCCTATGATTTAAATCCTACTTTTAAGTACGGCACCGTACTAGGCGTACTATAACGAGTCGAATTGGAACGAAAGCCGATATTCGTTGACTGTGCATTCAGATTCAGAACGTCAAACGTAAATTATTTTGTCTACAATAATAAATGAGGGTATAAAAGACTAAACAATAACTCGCTAAACAAGAGCATAGCTATGCACAATTTCAAAATTGCATGAATGTTGCAACAACCTTAACCCGGCGTTGGTAAGGTGAAAAAATGAAACATAAGTGGTAAGGTGGGGTGTAACAAACCCCAGAAGTTTTTATTAAGTAAAACATGCTTATGAAGTATTTTTGGATCTATTTAATGATTATTAGTTTAATTATACATTATTTATTTAAATTAAAGAGAATATATATTAATAACAGCGCTAGTAAAAATATAATACAAAAAAAAACTAAAATTAGTCATTTCCTGGAATGAGAACAACCTACATAGATGTAATTGTTATTTAAAAAAAAACTATGGCCTATTTTAACATAAAACAAATTTTTTATAACTATAAACTTAATATGCAATCAATTAAAATAAAAAGTATAGAGATATGTTAGTAAATATATAAAATGCCTAAATAAGATACAAAATTGTTTGCACTTCAGCTTCAAAAATATTGTAACACAAATGGTAAGGTGGGGTTTGTGACACCCCAGAGTAATTTATTTGTCTCAAGTGAAGCTACTGGAACCCGCAGGTCTGTAATTAAATGTTGACTGAAGTTGCAGCCTGATAAAAACGCGTGGGGTTTGTCACACCCCACATTACCAACCCCGGGTTAATACATAATTATATGAATCTCTACAGGCGCCAAAATGCTTAGATAATAGATAATAATAATAATAGGTAATTTATGCTGAAAGAAAATTTCGAATTTAAATACATACAATCATTACAATTAAAACTTAATTTCAAAACATTAGAGGTTTTATTAAACGAATTTTCAATATAAAATGCATGTTTAATATTTAATTTACAATATCATTTGTATCTCGTTTAGTTTATACCTATCTATAAATTATATTTTGCTGATACATAAAATACCCCCTGCAGCAAAGGCAAGTATCAAGTAACTTTATAACACTTATTTCTGCATAACTAATAAAAAGTTTCGAGTTTCATTTCAACAATTAAGCCTGTATATCGGCGACTTGGGAACGGAAAGATTCATTTTAAAACCTCCGAGCCTTATAAATAAATCAATAAGGTCTACTTTTGTTTGTGATAATTGAATTTAAACGAGTGATACGCGACATCGTGTCTTAATAGCATATTATTAATATAGCTATTTCTTATTCGTACTTTCGCTTTCTTTACTGTATGTATTCGCGGCGCGATTCCTTAGGAACGAATTGGATTGAAATAAGTGAATCGATTCCTACGATCCCATGCGAGGAGTCGTTCCTTTGGAACGACTCGTTCATGAACGACCCACCTCTATTCTGTACTACCACTTTTATGGACAGGAACTATGATAGACTGTTTGATCTCGCAGGGGAATGTAGCTTCACCAATGCAGTTGTTTATGATGATACTAATTTACTAATTTAATAATGTTATTCCTCTATAATTTTTACAGAGTGTTTGATCTCCTTTCTTATGAATTGTTATTATGGTTCCATTCTCCCACTCTTTCGGCATCTTTTCGTTAGACCATAGTGTTTTAATTAGCTTGTATATCTCTTCGTGTAGTTTTTCTCCCCCATGTTTTATCATTTCCATGTTTATGTTGTCCTCGCCAGGTGTTTTTCCATTTTTACTCTTCTCGATTATTTCTTTTACTTCCTCCAGTGTTGGTTCGTCTACATTTTCTTCATCTTCTTTTTTTATTTCTGCGTATTCTTTTAGTCTTTCATCTGTTAATAATTCTTTGAAATGTTCTTCCCATATTAATGTTTCTTCTTCTGTGCTCTCTGCTATTTTCCCGTTTCTGTTTTTCAATCCTTTTATTGTTTTCCTCACTGGTTTCCTTATCTCTTTTACTTTCTGATAGAAAAAAGCAAAGAACATCAGATGGTTACAAAATAAAATGGAAGAGATAGAAAAAGAAAATTCCAAATGCAACTCAAGAAACTGTTATAAACATTTACATATTATACATTGTTATCTATATAAAACGTAGTTTGTCACAATTTACGAAAGCCTGCGATAATCACTTTTACAATCTGCGATTTGAAAACACTCTCATACTACCTGTGCATAATTTAGCTTTAACTGCTAACAGCTCTTTCATTCTACCTATGAAGATTAATCATCTACTGCCAGGGTGGCGCAGTGGTAAGAGCGTCAGGCTAGCGTTGCGCTAGTCCCCGGTTCGAATCTCGCTGGGTGCAAGATTTCCCGGAGTTCGGTGACCATTCGTCGTTGGGCGGTTGGGCACCTAATTAACGACGCTCTCCTCCGAATACCGACCTACGAGGTAGAGTAACAAGGTTCTGTACGTACAACACACACATACACTATACACACGGTGCTGTATGTAGGCAAAAAACGGCGCACTAATCATGTGACTCGCGATGTGGGCCAGATTGTGCATTTCACGCGTAAGACCACATACGCTAACGCACCAGCCTCAACACCGAAAGGTATAATAAGAGGTAAACGATTACATACATTAATACAAGTTTAATCATCTACTTTCCTACATGAAAAATATTTTTCGATACACAATTGTATCTAATTATATTATTATTATTATTACATTGTATTTAAGTAACGAGTTAGCAAAGTTAATAGAATAACAGTGAACAAGCTCGAGGTAATTTTGGAACAACTCCCATCTGTATTATCGTTATCATCAGTAGATGGCTCACTATCTCTGTTAAAATCTCTACCATATATAGCAAACGTCATCAGACGATTTTCAGGCTGTTTAAGGATATGCGTTCGTTTTACCACATTTTCCGATGGTTTCTCCGTTCTCCACTCAGTGGAACTAACAGGCAAGGGCCTTAAATTACTTAACAAAGAATTAGGAAATTGAATTCTGTTTGCGTCTTCTTTAAAGTCGGCCGTGATTGATATTTTAGTGAATTTCACCGGCCATGAAACCTTACTATAATCCTTAAACCTAGGGATAAATTTGTTATTTGAAAGAAATGAAAAGAGAAGGAGTCTTACGATTACCTCTCTCCGCAAGAAGCAGGTGTACCCTGAGTACAAGCGACTATTCCACAAATTTCAACACCCCCGTTGTAAACACCCGAGAATGATCTGACACCCGAATGGGCTACCAAAAGGTACTGGTAATGATTTTTATTATCCTCGAGGATATCATTGGACCATTCCATTGTAATGTCAAAGTTACAGCATAACATGTTGTTACTTTCGCCGCTGCATAATTTCTGTTGCATTTGGTCTTTCTTGTTACTTATCGGTAGAAAAGCGTAAGCTAAAAACGGACCAATAAATTTTATACCAATATAAACAAACGTTCTTACATTTCAGGTCATCTTTTTTCAAATAAAAATTATCGAGTGCTTTCGCTGTTTCGTCGATGTTTAGGTCTTTTTCAGGTGGGCTTGTCAGACCGTTTAGTGGAATCTCTGATATAAAAACTTTTGATTTTTCATCTAATATATCGTATACAGTGGGGCCAAGTTTACCTTGAAAATAATTGTAAAATTCAGGAAGCATATATTTTGATTTATCTACCGTTAAAAATGCCTGAACCTCCACTGCCAACTTTCGGATTGTTCGCCCCTGATGCTAACAAAACAGCATCTGTTTCGTGTGCCCATTGTTGTTGCGCTTGTAAGGCTGTAAATATTGCAATATAAACATTTTGTTAATATCGTGAATATACAGGAGGAAATAAGAAAATAGGTAGACCCAGAAAAACACTACAAAACGTCGTAGACGAAATAGGTGAAAGACATGGGAAAACAACAGAAGAACTTGAGAAAAAAGCTATCGTGAGAGTTCAGAAAGAAAAGACAAAGGCCACCTTAAAACTAATTTATAGTATGCGTTTGACTTTCAGTGTGTAAAGAAGTGAGTAAACTGCTCTGCGTACTGAACAAACGGCACGTAGATATAATATCGTACATATGTGGGTCAACTCATTGGTGATTACCAGTCTCCACTGATAAAAACTTAAAAATAAACTTAGTATTCTTTTGTTATCAACAAATGCATGTTAAACAAAAGTGCATGCATAAGTAGTAAACTTAAGTGAGATATCTATGTACAAATGTACAACCTGCCAGTGTCGTACCTTCATAATATAAAAATCCACAATTTCAAAATAACCAATAGCTCCATTACAACACATAAGTTTTAGTAACATACCACAAAATATAATGCTGCAACAAACAGCCTTTAGTGTTGTTCCTCAAATGGGGCCAATACAACAATCATACTATAATCAGGCACAACCTGCAACTGATAATACAATGCAGTATGAGCGTCACAATCAACTAGTGAAAAAGAATAAGAAGAAATGGGCCATTCTAATTCTAATGATGTACCATGACTACCATGGCAGCAGATAAAAAGTACCAAACGGAAAAAGGTAGAAGCCGATAACAATATAACAACACATAACAAATATAGTCAGCTGACAACTAATGATAGTGCACAGGAAAATCAGGCAAATACCAATACAAAAGTTACCAAACTCCCTCCAATATTTGTGTATGGAGTAGTAAACTATCAAACATGATAACACAAATAAAAGACTACTTGAAAGATGAACAATATAGCCAAAAAGTCTGACTAACAATATAGTTAAAATAAATCGTAATAGGTACTACAGATGGATACAGAAAATTAGTAACATACTTCGAAGGAAGATAACGTAGTACATCATACTTATCAGTTAAAAGGGGAACAAATATCACTAGAGGAACTAATAAATCTAAGACATAAAGTTCGAAACATTGTAAATGCGAAACAGAGAATAAGGAATAATTACATCTGTTCTTCTAGGCCTAGAGCCAGCAACTAATAATAAAGATATGTACAAAATTGATAGACTTCAAAATATCATGTTAAAATTGAACCTCCAAATAAACATAAAAGTAATATCGTTCAGTTCATGAGATGCCAGCAGTATGGTCACTCAAAAACCTATTGCAATAGGCCTTTCGTTTGTGTTAAATGTGGTGGGGTGCATAACACCACCAATTGTAAGAAGAGCAGGGACACCCCAGTTACATGCGGATTATGTGGGAGAGATCATCCAGCGAACCACAAAGGATGCGACCACTATCAAAAGCTAATTCACGGAAACACTGCCACCTAACATAAACAATATACCTAATCCACGACCTATCAACAATGTCAACACTACACTCAACCCAAAATCTATCAATGTCCATCAGCAACAAAGAAGTTATGCTAATATTGTAGCTAACAATTCCAACAATAGCACAGAAGAAACACAAGATGTAAATAACACACTAGCACAACCCTTAAATGAATTCAAATTTATGTTCAATCAACTTATACAACAGAACAGCATGGTTTTGAACATGCTCACAACGTTAATCAATAAATTAGCATCATGGCCACAGAATAATAGGTTAGCTTACGCTAAACTACTAAGGATGACACGAAGGAATGCGAATGGCTTGCCAAATAGATTATTAACCTTCAACGGACTAGCCTCATAAAATTACGTAAACTACAGGCCGGGGTCCAGTCGAACCCCATGATGAAAAGTCACGAAAAATGTTTCTAGTATAATGTAATGTATCGGTTTTAAAAGGCTATAAAGGTGCATTTAGACTGGCGAGAAAACTCGCGCGAGTTGCTGTTCGACATTGCTGTCAGCAATCTAAACACTGCTGCGAGGCAACTTTTCGAGACTCGCGGAAGTTCTTCCGACAGGCTAGAACTTGCCAGTCTAAACACCTGTAAACGCGTTCGCGCAAGTTCTCACAAAATATCCAATCGGTTTCGATATTTCGGCGAGTGCAGTTGCGAGTTGGTGAATAATTATAGTGTTGATACAATGTCAGCAACGAAGAAGACTTGGTCTGAAAGCGAAGTAAAATTTCTAATAACACATTATGAACAATGCCCTGAGTTATGGGATGTACGATCAATTCATTACCGAAACAGGGCTTGTATTTTGGTGCCCACTTACAGCAAAAGTTCTTCAAGATCAACGGCAGACATTCGAATGAAGTTTCTGAATTGTTGCGCATCTTCAATCCGTAACTCACAAAGCAAATTTTGAAATGCTCCATGTTGTTCTCTTCTTAATATCCAATCTCTAACCCAGCATTTTCTCATTGTCTTCTTTTTTTCGTGATATTTTGCATAAATTACTATCAATGCAGCAGCTTTGCGTTTCGACATCAGAGCCATTATTTCACAACTACACTGAAATGGAACTTGCGCGAGATATATCAGAAGTCCGAAGTATAAAAAACGTGTTCGCGAGTTATTGCAGAAGTTTAAAAATCGAGAACTCGCATGACAGTAAATCGCAACATTTATTGCGGACAGTGTAAATACACAAGCAAGTCAGTCGCACGATATTTGTCGCAAGTAACTTGCCAGTCTATCCGCACCTTAATAAATAGCTCAGGGAAAACATCAGTAATGCATCGTTTTCGACTAATACTAGAGAAATCCCTTGCATAATTGAGAAAAATATTAACCGTCTGTAAAGGCGGACTGGGGTCTGTACGGACCCCGTATTGAAAAAAATGCCATAAAATGTAAACAGGCACAACCACTTGTACACAAATATAATAAACAGATAGAGGGAACTCCAAAGAAAAGATAGCTAACCGCCCAAAATTCCAAACTTCAAATTCAAAAAGTTATTTAAAAAAAAAACACAGTCCGGGGTCCGCGCGGACCCCGGCTAGTCCGTTGAAGGTTAATAAGCTACACCCATTTTACAGAAAAAACGCATTTTAATATATCTTACTACAAATTATATCATTCAAACCACCCCAACAGTACAGCACATCAATTCTAATAAAGCAATCAAATGTCACGATTTATTAAAATATCAAAAGAATTTCCTCCAAGCCACTTCAGTAAAAGTAACAACTTTGCCATATGATCTAGTAATATCAGTAGTGTATTACCCGCCTCGGCATTAGTATAAACCAAAACAACTTTCGAGAATTCTTCAGAACATTGGGACAAAGGTTCATTGCTGAAGGTGAATACAACAGCAAGCATACAGTATGGGGATCACGATTGATTACAACCAAAGATATTGGCCTACAGATGTAAACCAAATCCCAGATCTGCAAGACTTCTTTGTTACTAATGGCCTTAACTCAAATTACACAACAGTAGTACCATGATTTAACGTCAGATTACTCTCTCATTATTGCAACTATTAGAGCTACCAATATACTGAAAAAAACCCATATCACAAATACATAATTCAAAGACAAACTGGGAAGAATATTGCAATATAGTAAACGAAAAGACCGTTCTAAACGTATGACTTCAAGAACCCGAAGAGTTAAAGGCAGCTGCAAATGAATTCATAACAAATCTACAACAAGCTGCACAGAAAGCAACACCCCAGCTTCAACAACGAAAAGCAACAAATGACATACCTGTAGAAATTAAAAGATTAGTGGCAGAGAAAAATCGTGTTCGAGGAAAATGGCACCGTAGTCACAACCCTGTTGACAGGAACGGTTATGAACGACTGAGCCGTAGACTAAAAACAAAACTCAACGAACTAAGGGATGTGAAATTTGAATGATGTGTCTAAACTAACTAGGCAAGATAACTCTATATGGAAGCCTATAAAAACTTGAAGAAACTTAAGCTCCAATACGGAAAACAAATGGGCCATAAGTGATCAAGAAAAGGCTGACTTATTTGCAGAGCAAAACCTCACTATTCCTGTAGAAGTACTGAATCCTCTCAAAGTAACAACACCAAAAGAAGTAAGAGAAGAAATGTGTATGTATGTATGTATGTAATCGTTAACCTCTTATACCTTTCAGTGTTGAGGCTGGTGCGTTAGCGTATGTGGTCTTACGCGTGAAATGCACAATCCGGCCCGCATGCGAGTCACGTGATTAGTGCGCCATTTTTGCCTACATACAGCACTAGCAGCACCATGTGTATGTGTGTGTACGTATAGAACCTTGTTACTCTAGCTCGTAGGTCTGTGTTCGGAGGAGAGCGTCGTTAATTAGGTGTCCAATGACGAATGGTCACCAGGGATCGATACCGAACTCCGGGAAATCTTGAACCCGGCGAGATTCGAACCGGGGACTAGCGCAACGCTAGCCTGACGCTCTTACCACTGCGCCACATTAAGAGAAGAAATAAAAATGCTAAATCCTAAAAAGGCACCAGGTATAGATCACATAACAGCCAGAATGTTATAGGAACTGCCTAGAAAAGGGATAGTATTCCTCACATACAATCTTTAATGCAATCTTAGAACTCGGTTTAGGTACTGGCCAAAGAAATTAAAAACTGCTCAAATAATAATGATTGGCAAGCCTGCAAAAGAACTCACAGAAATTACATCATATAGCCCCATAAGCGCATAAGCCTGCTACCGATCATCTCCAAGGTTCTTCAGAAACTGATTCTCCATAGAATTAATGAAGACCTGATACTCTAAGAATGGATTCCAGGTCACCAATTTGAGTTTAGGCAAGCTCACTCTACAACACAATAAAGTCTTCGAATTACACAGATAATAAACCAAACACACACCTCCTCCGATCGTCGCGTTCTCCGTGCGCTCTAGCGCCCGGATCGCGACGGATTCCGAAAGAGCGTGGTCGATTTGGGGGAAAAGGCGATTTCGTGCAGTTATAAACAGACATATATACCGATACGGACTCGCTTTTTACGATTTAGTTTTCTCCATTTTATATAACTTCATAAAATCGTACCTGAGTGAGCGACAATTTCAACACAAAGTAAATGAAGAGAAATCAAATACCTTTTTAATTGAGTCAGGAGTAAATTGACCCATTGTTGTACGTTTTATATACATCCGATCTACCAACAACACAAAACACAGTAACAGGAACATTTGCTGATGACATAGCAATTCTTACAACTCATTAAGATCCCATATCAGCCTCGGAACGTGGCTGCAAAAATGGAGAATAAGGTGAATGAATCGAAATTAGCACACTTAACTTTCAGCCTTCACAAAGAGGCTTGTCCACCGGTGAACATAAACAATGTTGACATACCATAAACAAACGTAGTTAAGTATCTAAGACTACACCTAGATCATAAATTAAATTGGAAACAACATATTTTAAAGAAGAGAAAACAAATTGATCTACGAGTAAAAGAAATAAACTGGCTCACTAGAAAACAAAATTCTATTCTATATTCTGGTGGATGTGCTAATCAAATACAGCAATTATACAGAGGTGTCAATCAAAAAGACTACAGCAAATAATGGATGTCCCCTGGTATGTGTCTAACCACACGCTTCATACAGATCTATTGTCCTCGGCTGACGAGTTGGCGTCAGGGGCTGAGGTAAAGGGATTTCACTTCTGAGAAGAAAATACAACTTTGAATAGTAATGACGGGATTCCCGTATTAAGTACAAAGATTTTCTCGGAAGGTCGTCTTGGGCCGCATTCCTAGCTCACGCCAACTCGTGAGCCGACGACAATACATAGTATTTCAACCGTCCAAGAAGTCATACATGAAAAAATCGCCAAACATCAAACACTAGAACTATATCCAAATCCACTTCTAGAACAACTATTAGTATCTGAAAACAATGGAACACTTAAGAGACTATGGCCCCTAGATCTAAAATAAGGTTCAGAGGAAACGTCGTTGGACGTTGACCTCATCACGTTACTATAGTCACTAGGATATCTGTGACTTGTGAGCACATTAACCCATAGAATTGTACAAATTCTGATTACTGATTATGTTAATAATCTAAAAAAAAGTAGCTTATAATTTTGACCCCTGTCAAGTCCTTCAGTTACTCTTTTCTGGATCACATGTTACACATAAAAAACACATACCCGTTAGAAAAGGTAACTCCGAAAACCACATCGTCGGGTAAATAATATGACGTATTTTATTTTCTCGAATGAGCTCCAAAGCTGGCTTCCTGAATAAAATATCAAAACATGTGAATACACCAAACTTAATTTTAAAATCCATCTCAAATATGGTAACGTCTGGAGTTGCTGTTTGATTTAAATAATATTCACCGAATAAATTATATTTACGATACCTAAAAAAGAAAACATTGGAAATATTGCAGCAACATATTAATAAGTTAACAATACTTAGCAACAAGTGCTCGGTTCCGGTTGAGCACAATATTCGTATTATAAAAATCCCATCCGTTTGGAGCACATTTTTTGTCTTCGGTTTCCGTACAACGTGCTTTTTCAATTAAGTTCACGACAAGGTAGGAATTTACAGTTTTAGTCGAACATGCTAAATAATACAAAAACAACGAAGTTATTTCGGATTCGCAAAGAGAAACATCATTGGAAATTTCTGGTAATTCTACAGCGTATGGCAGCACATCGTCTCTGGATGTCCAAGATACGTTCGTTGTTAACGTTGATTCGGGGAAAACTACGACGTCAACATCCTGTAAATATTTTTTATATCGGTATAACTCTGGTTGGTACCATCTTAAATAGATAGCATTGCTTTGAGTGTCGGTTGTTTTGAAATGTCAGTTGTTTTGAAATGTCAATTGTTTTGAAATGTCAATTTTGAAATGTGAAGGTCATGTATAGGATTCGAACGTGTGTACCCTCAATCGTAAGATAAGCCTTTACGTCTCTGTATGTATTGTATGTCTGGCTTTACTGCTTTACACCCCTTGTAGGGGTTGCGCCGCTTCCTAGGAAGCTTTCTAGATCTTTCTTTGGGTAAGATCAGTTCCCGTCCGGTTTTATCCTTCTTCTCTGCATATCTTATCCCATATTTTTCTGTCTCCAACTTTCTTTTTAACGTTTTCGATACCAATTTTTCTTAGGTCATTTTTCACTTCATCCAGCCATCTTAATTTCGGCCTGCCTTTTTTCCTTTTACCAGCTGGTGTTCATTCCGTTATTATCTTAGTAATTTCATTATTGTCGCGACTCATTACGTGTCCTAACCATTTGGCCCTTTGTTGCTTTATCATTTTAACAATATCTTCTCCAATTTCTTGAATTACTACTTGATTCGTTCTTATTCTGTATTCATCATCTGTTATTTTATTTGGTCCCATTATTACTCTTTCCATTATTCTTAAACTTTCTTCTTCATTTTTCGACATCGTCATAGTTTCCGCTCCCTACATTAATATTGGCTTTATAAATTCTTATTTTATTTCTTCTGGATATTATTTTACTCTTCAATAGTTTCTTGTTGACGTAGAATGCCCTATTTGCTGTTAGTATTTTGTCTTCTAATTCTGCTCTTCTGTTTCCATCGCTCGATATTATTACACCTAGGTATTTAAACTTATCGACCTCCTCATATTCTTGGTTGCAGATTTTTATCTTTCCCGTTCCTAGTTTTTTTCCCCACTTTCATAAATGTTGTTTTACCTTTATTTATTTTTAACCCAAGTTTCCGTCCTTCCATTAATATTTCCTCTAACATATTGGCTAGTATAACACGTCTTTTTGAAATTAACACGATATCATCAGCGTACGCCATTAGTTGTCCTCCGTTTGTTCTTATCGCTGCTACATTGAATAATAAAGCCGATAAGGAATTGCCCTGCTTGACTCCTTTATCTGTTCTAAACTCTTCCGTTTCTCCTTTCTTTGTCTTATAGTCTTAATACTGACTCGTGTTCCTTCCAAAGTCATCTTTATTAGTCTCCTTAATTTCGCGGGAATACCTAGTTCTTTCATTATTGATTCGAGTTTTCTTCTATCAATGGAGTCGAACGCTTGCTCAAAATCTGTAAATAGTAGTTCAATTTTTATCTTGTATTCCTGCGTCTTCTCTAATATTTGTTTTAGTGTAAATATTGCATCCATCGTTGATTTTCCTTTTATGAATCTACATTGATATTAACCAATTATCTCCCAGTCTTTTCTTTATTAGTGTTGATAATATCTTATAAGTCGTATTTAATAGGGTGATCCCTCTGTAATTCTTACATTCTTGTAGATTTCCGTTCTTCTGTATTGCTGTTTTTATTTGTCCTACTTCAAAATCCGTTGGCAACTCTTCTTCTCTCTATATTTTTAGTATTTATTTAAATATACATTCCTGTAATGCTTCTCCTCCGTATTTTATTAGTTCCGTCATTAACAGGTGCTTTTGAGTTACGGCTGTTGCTTATAATTTGCTTTATCTCATCCAGTGTTGGGCCACTTATCAGTATCTCATCCATTTCTACATCTTCTGCTAGTACCTCCAGTAATTGATTGGAATTTAATAATTATTTAAAATGTTCTACCCAAACTTCTTTATATTCCTTTTCGTCTTCAACTACTTTCGCTCGATTGTTTTTTATTCCCATTAGTCTTGGTTTGTATTTTTTGTTTTGATCATTAATCTTTTGGTAAAACTTTTTAGTGTTTGTTTTCTTGCTTTCGTCTTCTATCTCATGTAGTTCTTTTTCTATCGATTCTCTTTTACTCTTCCTTATTATTCTATTGGATTCTTTCCTCTTTTCTTCATAAAGCAATCTTTTCTGTTCTTCCCCATTTCCTATCCATTTTATCCTTGCTTCCACTTTCTCACCATGTGCTTTTTCACCTGCCTCATTGTCCATTCCTTCTTTTTTTTCTTCTCTCTCTTCCAATTATTCTTCTTGCTATGCTATTTGTTGTTTCTTTTACATTTTTCCATTCCTCTTCTACTGATCCATTTCTGATTTGTTGTTCTATTTCCTCTATATACTTTTTTCTTATTTTCTCATCATTTAGCTTTCCTATGTCCCATTTCCTTTTTAGTTTATTTTCCCTCCTCGCTTTTTGTTGTTTCTGCCTTACTCTTGCAGTTACCAGGTAGTGGTCTGTATCAGCACATGCACCTCTGTATGATTTTACGTCCATTATTGACGATTGACGCCTTCTTGTTATTAATGCGTGATCTATTTGCGCTTGCGTTCTTTTATCTGGAGAGGTCCGTGTTATGTTGTGTAATCTTGGATGTTTGTATTTAGTGCTACTTATTATCATATTCATTTTTGTTGCTAGGTTACATAGTCTAAATCCATTATCGTTCGTTTCTTTGTGTATTCTATGTTTCCCGGCTACTCGGTTTATGGTTTCTTCTTTGCCGATTCTTGCATTGAAGTCCCCAATCACCATGAATAAGTCTTCTTTTGGTAATTCCTTTGCTGCGTTTCTTTGCTAGTTTTTTATACTAGTTGTTGTGTTTTTAGCCATCTGTTTTTGTTTTCCTTCGTTGTTTCTTATTGTTCTATTTAGTTTCTCATTTTCTGTAAATGCCTCATCACCTGTGTTTCTTATTTCCTTTATTTTCCCTGCGTTCTCTCTTTGAGTCCGGATCGGTGCTAATAGACTCTGTTCCCAAGTTTTGTTTTTCTTGGGTATGCTCCTTTTCCATATACGAGGCCTATCTAAAAAGAATCCGACCTTCAATTTTCCCGCGCAAAATAATGACGGTAGGGCGGCGCCACTTTCCACAGTGGAGAGGGACACCTTCATGCGCATCCCTGAATTTTCGCTTCGCCATCGGGTGCGTCATTCGCTGTATGGTAGCTGCTGCGTGAGGTGTTGTTTCAGGTATTCGTCGGATTTCCGATTCGCTCGAAATGACTGAACGTGCTGCTGCATCAAGTTTTGTCAAAAGCTTGGTGACTCTCTAAGCGAAACAATTCGTAAGATTCGCCAGGTGTTTGGAGATGATGCCATGGGGCGAACACAAATAAAGAAGTGGTTCAACCGATTAAGAAATGGCCGCATACCGGTGGAGAGTGACCAGCGTTCTGGAAGGCCACAACCTCTTCAGCAATTTCCCGTACTGTCAAACGACGATCTACCAATACGAGATTTTGCATTGCACCGCGAGCGGTTTGTGGTCTTCCCAGAACGCTGGTCACTCTCCACCGATATGCGGCCTTTTTTGAATCGGTTGAACCGCTTCTTTATTTGTGTTTCCTTCATGGCATCGTCTTCAAACACCTGGCGAATCTTACGAATTGTTTCGCTTTGAAAGTCACCAAGCTTTTGACAAAACTTGATGCAGCATCTTTGCTCAACGCGTTCAGTCATTTCGAGCGAATCAGAAATCCGACGAATACTTGGAACAACACCTCACACAGCAGCTACCAAGCAGCGAATGACGCACCCGATACCCGATGGCGAAGAGAAAATTCAGGCATGCGCATGAAGGTCACCCTCTCCACTGTGGAAAGTGGCGCCGTCCAACCGTCATTATTTTGCGCGGGAAAATTGCTCGGATTCTTTATGCGATTTTTCGTTTTCTTCGTCCTGCTTCTCTTCTTCTTTGTTCGCTTTAGGTTTTTTCCTTGTCTCTTCCTTTGTTTCGTTTACTCTTTCCCCTTCAAATTCTTCTATTTTCCATTCACTATTAATTTATCGTCGACCATAAATACTCTATTTCCTTTCTTTCTAGCTTCTAGCATGAGTACCTACCTAATTAATTTTTTTCTTATCTCCCTTGTTTTTTTATCTAAGTCTTCCCTTATCCATATTTCTGTTCCTTTTAGTTTTCTTAAATTTTTCATGATGTCTATCTTACTTCTCTGTACTTAATAAAAAATAAAAAATGACATTAAGAGGGCTTCGATGACACTGTAAACTTATCTAAGCCGTTGATTAAAGGGTTAGTCCGGCGAATTGTTTCCACATAGTTCGAATCTCGACAGTGGACCTTAGTCTCAATGAAATAAAATACTAGTAAGTAATAATAGTTGTGTGTGAGGTCATCAACTCTTAAAGCTGCTTATAACAACAGATCAATAAAAATACCAATTAGGGTAGGCTGTGAAATTGAATTATTTTGAATTGGTACTTTAGCCACATCCACAGAATGACATTTTATAACGTTTGCAATTTGACATTTTTATTGTAAACAAAGTTTATAACCTTAAATTCATGTCAGAAATGTCATTCTGTGGATATGGTTAAAGTACCAATTCAAAATAATTCAATTTCACAGCCTACCCTAATTGTTTTTTTTATTGATCTGTCGTTCCTAGTTGCCATCTGCAGTTTGTAAACGTGTATTAGGTGAATAGAATGTGTGTCTTGTTACTATCTGAAGGCGACCACTCCACAGACAGAATCGTAAATTGTAATCAAACGATTAAATTGCTTCACTCGCTCAAGTACGGACCTCGAACAGTGGGGAATTCTTTGTAAAAATCCTTACCACTGCATGAGATTCAAACCCAACACTACTAGCTAGGAGCCCAGTGCTTTTACCATTGTGCCAACGAGCTTCTCCAATAATAGTTACCTTTCTTAAATTAATCTTTGTAACAAATATGAGTGTAACATTGCTCTACAAAGCTTGAGATGAATAATTCTTTAAACTGGCCAATTATTAACATAATAAAACATAAATGTACCTGCTTTATTTTTAATAAAATATTGACGTAATTTTGTGCATTTTTTATCAGTCTCTGCTCGGGTGTTAAATCGGCTTCGTGTACAGCATAATATTCTACAACGGCGGCTTTAAATTGTGAGGTAATTAACGGAGCCTGAAAAATAATCTGTTAAGTTAAAGTTACAACAAATGCGTACATACGTTCATTACCAATGATACAAAAAAGGTACCAAAAATCAGCACTTTTTTAAGAAACATCGTTGGAATACTTATCAACACTTTGGGATCATTCGCACTACAAACAAAACTATTTTTGCAATTTGTGCTTATATCGATTGTATTTTTAGATAAAACCACTTGAGACTGAAAGCATTTTATCTATCGTACCATTTATACTAAAGTTCGAACATGAATTCTTTATACCCAAACTACTTTCTACAAACAGAAACTATCTTTGTTTACTTTGTTCGCTCAGTTAATATTTGCACACTTTGTAGTAATATGAGGCAAATAAACAATGAAAAACCAACACCGTCAGCTAATTGCAACCACCCTATATCAGGAAAACTTTGCTTAGTAAACGTTTTTATTAAACAGTGTTATCTACAGATTTATATAAGACAAATATTTACAAATTCTAATAATAATAATAATCAGCTCTCGTCTTCAACAGGCTCTCCTATAAAAATATAAAGCATCTCCAAAAAACTTTCTTGCATTTCGTGTCCGTAATTAAACATATCCGACAGTACAGAAATATTTTCCAAGCTGGCCACTTCGTTTTCTACAAATATCTTTTGAAATAATACGATAAGCGTCTTAGAAAACCTAATGTAGCTGTTAGCAAAAATCGAAAACTGCCTCGGTAAATAAAACACAATTTTATCAGTAAAACTTGACCTGTAATTTTCTGCTTCGTCATCCTCGTAGTAATCTCCATATTTGACCGGTACTTGTGAGATCTACTTTGCGGAAAATAATCAATGAAAAATTGAAACGTTTGGATTTACATACCTGAATTAATATAAAAGCAATGGAAATCAGCAACGCGTCAATCCAAAAGACAAACTTCATTATACCATTGTTACAAACGAACTATTAAAACGAATTTCCGAAACTTATCACTTACTTGTCCTTTATTACTATTTGAATTGATTTCCCATTATTTACGCTACCCACAGATGATGTAGTTAATAAAAGAGGATTCATAAATGTTCATTGTATTTATCTGCATGTTCAAAACATGCTTTACTATAAAATCGAACATATTTATTAGTCGTAAGCAAGCGTTACAAAGCCCATGAATGAATACCATTTCTCTTAAGGTAATCAATCCTCGGAAAGGACTGCTCTTAATAAAATACAGTCACATAACACGATCGATCGTTAAAAATTAATGTGCGACTTACACAAAAACCATTAAATTAGGCACGGAAATTAAGAAAAATATGCGGCAAGTTTATAACGTAATTAAAATTATGAATAGAAAAGCAAGAACCTATTTACCTCTGTTGATGCCGAGCACATGTAATCTTCCGATCGGAAGAAATCAATCAAAGTCTGACGGTTGCTTGAATGTGCGAACCCACAAATAAACAGGATTACGGTATGAATATAAAGGCAACTCCAGTATGATCGTAACTTCTTCATATTTTTCAGGAAATGAGATTATTTTTGTGGTTTGTACATAATTGAAACTTACGCATAATCAACTTATCAGTCGAATTGTAACGATATTTAACTTAGCATATAAACACAATGCCTTTTTAAATCGGCACCCACCCGTGAACTTCATTAAATAATTGTAAATGCGATGCTAAGGCCTCGTGGTGACCCTGTCGATTAATCAGCATAAATTGGTCTAATTTTTACATTTGAAGTGCCGAAGAATAATCGCATGTGAATTAGGTTAAGGTAGTGTTCAATGACCTTATTATTTAATGCCGTCACCTTTTATGATTAACATGCGATGCCGCAGTTTAGAAAAATTATCGGTGATAACATCGAATTTACACAAAGTACGTACCATGATTAAGGCGAAAGATGTTACATTCACAAGAAAATCTGAAATGTCCTCTTCCCACACAAATCAGGAGACAACCACCGCGCCGCGTTGGAGAAGCTGTAGTTCCAAGATGTTTTGCCTCACCCACCTTAGAGCCCGGACCTGGCACCATGTGACTTCTGGCTCTTTCTGAAGCTGAAGGAACATCCGAAGAGGTGAACTAGTGCACCGATGGCGGTGGGGCTATATCGACAAATGATGTACTCCTCGGAAAGAGGACATTTTGAGTGTAACATCTTTCACTTTCATCAACCACTAAACAAGCCCAGGAAATTAAAAACATTTATGGTGTTATTGTTTAGTACTAGCTATAAGCTGAAATTTATGGAAAGAAAGTAGGGAATAAGTGGTTGTTTCATAGTCGACGCTTAAGTCTTTTTGAACTCCCCAGATGGCTTCAACCAGCTGCTGAACATACATTAAAAAAATCTTGAACTATGTATGTGGTGGCATGATCGAAATGACTTCGCCAAAGGAACGTTCAACAAGTCTGATTGTTTGCAAATCAATAACGAGCACTTACGCTAGTCATTGAACTCATCAATCAACAAACACTTCATTCGTCTACGACTTAAGTAAACACCGGCAATCAATTCCCAGAAAAATCAATCAAAGTAGATCGCAAATCATTTTGATTGTTTAGCCGCACACCATTTCAATTGTTATCATTAATCATTAACTCCTTAAACCAACACTTTAGATAAAACAAACACGCAATTATGTAGGACATCCCTAAACCTATTGTTTTATATTTATTTTTACTATTATTTTTACAAAATAATTGTGGTAAAATTTGCAGATAAAGAAGTGTCGTCCTATGAATATTACAATTTTAAACGGTTACAATCGTAAAACACCTGATAAATACTTTTAGAAAATTTAATATTCCCTCCTGTTATCTCTGCGTTGTCGACTCCAATCTTGAACGTTACCAGCACGATAGTTTTGTCGATCGCCTCTGAAAGGACCACCCTAAAAATTTTATTAATATTATTATGATATATAAACACAGAGAAAATGGCGACGTGGTTATCGTATAGTACGAGTCCGTAACACAGTAAGATAATCAACATTTAATCTACCAAAATTAGTGATATTCTAGTACAGGCCAAATTAACAGCGAGCATAGCAATAGCAGTGATGAAGTATAGACGAATAAATTACAGATACAATCCGCGAAAATAAAAGTCAGTTAATAAGGTCATCGGCCGTTAGCGTGTCAGCTGTGTGGTAGATCCAAGTGCGTTTGCATTTGCTTAATACTACGAACACGAATTCGTTACTTGGGTTAAATAATAAGTAAAGAAGTAATAATAACGGGTGTCCATAAACTGTCAACATCCCAGTAGGTTGTGATTTCAGAAACATATTTCGTAATTTGATTGAGAACACCGCTAGTTCTAATCAGCCGAGCTAGAGGTACAATTTGGCGTTAGATTTATTTCAATATGTTGATGCGTTTTTGAGAAAATCGGCCTTAAAGTTGCGCTTTTCAAAAAATCGCCCAGGGCGCATTTTATGACATAGAAACTTCGGGAATAAATTATTCGATTTCTTTTCAAATTCTCTATTGATCCAGAACATTAAAAAAAATCGTGTGTCGTTTCCGAGAAAAGTTTTTTTGAAAATTTGAAAATTTCCCAAACCGTCCGGACTTTTTATTTTTGAAATTTTGAATTTTTTTTTCAGCTAGTTCTAATCAGCCGAGCTAGAGGTACAATTTGGCGTTAGATTTATAAAAATATATTGATGCGTTTTTGAGCAAATCGGCCTTAAAGTTGCGCTTTTCAAAAAATCGCCCAGTGCACAATTTATGACATAGAAACTTCGGGAAAAAATTATTCGATTTCTTTTCCAATTCTGTATTGATTTCCTAAGTACAATTTTGAAATTTTTTTCGAGGAAAAATCTGCGCCCAAAAAAACATGGCTAACTTCCGTTTTCGGTTCCGGATTTTTTTGAAAAGCTTATTTTACAGATGTACTGTAATTATAGGCCCGCATACCAAATTTGATGAAAATCGGCCCAGTAGTTTTCGAGATATGACGATAACGCACGCATGCACGCACCCACCCACAGACATTTTTCAAAAAACACATATTTAGGATGCCTGGACCCTAAAGGCGGGCGGCCACTGCGAGCGAAACGGAACTAAGCTAAGCTAAGCGAAGAGAATGCTAACTAAACTAAACTACGTTGGAGCGGCCACTGGGAACGATTTTCGTTTAGTTGTCAGCTGTGTTTTCGTGAGGATGGACGTGTTTAAAATGAGTTCTGTAACAACCTAAATGTTGTTATTGGATCTAAGTTCGCAATTAGATGAATCAGATTTTTTTGAAGATATTGCCAATGTAGTTTTCATGTAGAAGAAAGAGAAACAATGTTGGATAAGCCGTTACATGAAGAAACGAGAAAAATTTGGAGAATTTCATAAACTGATCAATGAGCTAGACGATTTTAAATTTAAAAATTATTTCAGAATAACTCGAGAACAATTTTATGAATTGCACGAATTGATAGCCGCTGATATTCAAAAGCAAAATACAAATTTTCGAACACATTCAATCAACAATTCACTTTGTGATATTTTACAGGACATATAATTAATTATTTAAGCATTTAACTTTTCCAAAATTTGTTATTACACAGTATGTAGGTAAATACTATGACTTTCCTCGGTTTCATCACACTGCTAAGCACGTGGTCACCAACTAAACTGCTCAAAACCTCGCTCGAATCTGACATGAGCTAAAACGAACGAAACGAAGCTAAGATTTCAATCTTCGTTTGCATATTTTCGTTTAGTTTAGCTTAAGTGGCCGCCAATGCATTTGAAAGTATGGCAGCTGATTTATAAAAAACTTATCTTCGCTTAGCTTAGTTTCGTTTCGCTCGCAGTGGCCGCCCGCCTTAAAACGTGTTTTTTTCGAATTTTTACGATATTGAATTTTTGCACGATTCCAATACTTTTCTATACATGCGTTGCAAGTATGGAAAGTAAAAAGCAAAACTATCAATATATAAAACACTGTTAAGACCAACAGTTACATACGGTTGTGAACTATGGAAGCTATGGATAGTAAAAGAAGCAAAACTACAAGTGACGGAAAGAATGATCTTAAGGATTTACAAAGGACGAAAAGGGGATGGAGAATGGAGAAGAAGTACGAATAAAGAATTACAAGAATTATACAACGAACCAACGATGGTACGTACAATACATAAAACAACAGCAAGTCAGATGGATAGGCCATATTCAGCGAATGGATAATGGCAGAATGTCTTGATGAAGAGCAGCTCAATAGGGACAAAAGCCAGAGGAAGCCCAAGTAAGCGGAAAGACTGGAGGAAAGCAGCCATGGACAGGAAGAATTGGTGGGAAATTACAGTAGCGATGGGCCAACACGGCCTGCGAAAGCTCTCCCCGAAGAAAAAGAGGAACTCGGAAACATAATAGGAGTCTGCCAAAGTATGATATTAAAATAATATTAGGAGATTTTAATGCCGAAGTGGGAAGGAAGAGAACCATAAAGGCCAACGCGCATTTAACCACGCCACGGCGCGCCACGCCGGACGGCAATTTTTAAATTATATTGGTTGAAATGGAATAACGCGCCGTGGCGTGGCGTGGATAAGTGCGCGTTATTGCATAAGAACCAATGTAATTTAAAAATTGCCGTCCGGCGTGGCGCGCCGTGGCGTGGTTAAATGCGCATTGGCCTTAAAAGTGTGACTGAGGGGAAAAGTAAACATAAAAAATGTAACGAAAATGGTAAAATGCTGGTAGAGTTTGCAATAGAAAATAAAATGAAGGTAGTGAGTACTTGTTTCCACCATAAAAACATCCACAAACAGACCCGGATATCCCCAGATGGAGAAACCCGAAATCAGATTGATCACATGTTAATTGAAGAGAAACATTCCAGAACAGTGAAGGGTGTAAGAAGCTATCGTGTCTGATTATAATGAAGATGGAGCAGGAGATACCGAGTGTACCAAGTGTAAAGATCAACAGGATCAAGATGAAACGAAAGTTTGTCGAAGAGCTAGAAGTAAAATTACAAAATGAAGGACATCAAATCGTACTTGCAGGAATTAATGGAGGAAGATATGCAAGAAGTGGAGGCACCGACAGAAAGAACAGTAATTGAGACAATAAAAAGTCTGTGGAAATCTTAAAAGGAAGTGTATAACCGGCGTAATAAAGGAGGTTTGGAACGCAGAAATTATACCAAGAGGATGGAACGAAACAGGTGGTTTATTCCATATGCAAAAAGGAGATACATATCACTATATGTGCAAACTACAAGGAAACTCATTGTTAGATGTCACATGTAAGGTAAGAATTATAAGAGACAGGCTAGAAAGTTCTATCAGGGAGAGTTTAGGAGAGGAAAATCGACCATGGACCAAATTTTCACCGTAAAACAAATTATGAGTAGCAGTTATGAGCAGAATCTATCATTGTATATCATATTCATCGACTTCAGGCAGGTGTATCATACAATTCAAAGAAGTAGCAGCTATAAAGCATTGTTGGAACTTAACATTCCAAAAAGAATAATCAGATTGGTAAGAATAACCCTGCAAAATACAAGAAACCGGATATCTTAGAAGGTAGTTTGTCAGGTAGTTTTATGTCCATAACTATCTTTAATTTATTATTAGAAGTAATATTGATATCAACATAAACATCAATGCATTGCATATGCTGATAACAAGATCAAAACACCAACTAGTGAATTTGGTAAAACTGTTAGAATCTCAAGCAAGAAAATATGGTCTGTGTATAAATCAGATTAAAACAAAATATATGGTGCTGATGGGAAGAGAAGACTTGGCAAGAAGTAATATAAGAGTGAAGGGCACTGATGAAGAGGAGGAAATAGATGAATTTGAATGCTTGGGAGTAACCATAACAAATCGCAGTGAGGAAGAAGCGGAAATTGACAAGCGAATAAGAAAGGGTAGTAAAGCAGCTGGTGCTCTTAGAGATCTTTTACAATCAAAACATGTGTCAAGAAAGGCCAAGCTATAGGTGTATGAAACAGTCATCAAATCAACATGAACATGACAGCAGCAAGAAAATTGGAAATATGGGAGAGGAAGATGTTTTTTGGAGGTAAAAAGGATGAAGAAGGAAATTGGAGGAGAACAAATAAAGAAATCAGGCAAGTATTTGACAAGCCACCCATTACACAAGTGATAAGGGTCCAAGGAGCAAGATCGCTGGGACATATGGTTAGAATGACTTAGGACGAGTACTAAAAAAAATATTACAGCAAACTGAAGGAGGAAAGAGAAGAAGAGGACGCCCGAGAAAGAGCTTGTAGCGCTATATTATTATTATAAACATAAAAACAAATAAAGAAAAATTAAAAATACTTACGTAAAAGACACATAAAAAAAAGTGTAATTTAAACAAACCTGATTTGCTGTTCGTAAAAAGAAATTGCCTTGCTTGGTTTCCAAAATCCGTTCGTTAGAATCCACAAAGTTATTAATCTTATCTGCTAATTGTAATGCTAACGACTGTAAGCGAGAAGGTTCACTGCGGTGCATAACGACTGTTTGGGAAGGATCGTCAAGAGAGGCCTAAAAATTAACATTATTTATTTATGGTTTTTAATTATTGGGCGAGAGCTAGGAAGGACCTCAACCCAAAAGCACTTACCATCAATTCTTCATTAATAATCATTTTAGAAATAATGGAATGAACGATCGCTTTATCAAGTTCGAACATTTCAGCCAGCGTAGACATGGAAATCGAATCATACACGTGCGAGTAAGTAAATAAGTAAGTGCGAAGTGTTTCTTCTTTAATTAATCGAGTTAACATCGCTCTTACAGCGTCTGCTTGATAAAACAAATCCCAAACCTACATAATATTAAAATAATATAAATAATAAGCAACAAGGGAAAGCATGCATATTTAAACAAACCTTGGTGTTCATTTTATCGTTGATAATAAACTTATTACAAGCAGCCCAGTGTCCGTTACGCATCGCTTTGGCGGCTGCTACTACATGTTCTCGCATACTTTCAGGAGGTCCGACCAAACTCTGCCTTTCGGAACTTCTAAGTTGTTGGTAGAAAGTCTTGGATATCATGCGACGACGAGCGTCGAATTCGTGAGCAGCCATGTAGGGTATTTCAATAAGCATGGCAGAAACGAGGTAAACACATTCGAGAAGTTCCAAATTAATGTGCATATGGAATGGCATCTGACGCTGCTTTTCGATTTTTTCCTGTTCCTTGCTTCTTTCATGTTGGCGCTAATTAACATAAGATTAACTAAACGAAAACGTTAACCCATATTTAGGACTTACTTGTGGTAATAAACCTTGTGCTAGTAATTCCTTAGGTTTTCCGGTCATCATTAAATCTACAAGACAGTTGTGGGAGTCTTTAATGTTAGCATGGCGGAAGGCGCATAATCCCAAATGGGCCATAGTTCTGTTGTATAAAATCTACAAATATCGGATTTGAGTATTCCAAACACCATTTTCTAATAACATGAGGAAATTTACCTGAGTGCTCGGATCAGAATGTTGGATAGTTTCCTGTAAGTGAGACATTAAAACCAAATCACGAGCCTGGAACCAATTATCGTGAAGCGCATTGTGATAAATATGGGATAAAATAGCTCTGGTTCGCAGACGATCTGTTCCATCCTTTGCGTAAATATACTTGCAAAGTCGTTCCATTTCCTGCATGGAAGTCACCACATCCGCCGGTATCTCGCCCTTAAAATTAATGTATAGCAATGCATTCCCAGTAATAAAACCTTAACTTACAGCTTTGTGTTGAAGCACCGTTGGATCAAATTTATAATAAAGATGTTCGATCTTTCTTAGATATATGCGACACAATTCCGACTGGGATCCATGTGCTTCTAAATGTCTTTGGACTTTATTGATAATGGACGATACCTTCGCTTCATCTTTTAGGCTGTAAAGAATCATCACTAAACATGCCAATGAGTTTGTGACATAAGACTTACCGTTCCACATATTCATTACTGTGTGGATCGCATTCCTTTAATAATTTAATAAACTCATCATCTAGGCGTTCCAAAGAAGTTAAAACACATCCACGTAAGCGAAATGGAGCTTCGTCGTAACGTTCCATCTCTTCAGTGACGCTTTCGGAAATTAAGATTTCGCCGTGAATATGTAACATGTCCAACATTTCGCTCATTCTTTCCAATAATCTGAAATGAATCAACGGTTGAAATAATGTTTTAAAATCACAAAGCAGACGAAATCAAATACCTCGTCCAATACTCAGGTTTCATTGCATCAGAAACTTTAGGATTATAATCAAATATGGCGGAAATAATGGCAAATTTAATTTTCACAGCAACTACAGCTCCTAATTGATGTTGATCAGCAACGGCTTGGAGTTCGTGCAACAACTCGATTTGCTCACGTCTGTCGGTACGTTTTTTACCGCGAGCGGCCACGATTTCGTTTAACTTCTTAATAACCAAATTCAAATCGATTTCGGCGTCTTTAGCAAACATCTTGGGCTTTTCCTACAGATACAAAAATTCCTATCAAACTTAAACAATTACTTTTTATTAACAACTTACACTGGGTATGGCCATTCCGCCCTTTACAGTTTCCCATTCGCCTCCTTCATCTTCTTCGTTTTCATGCTTCAGTTTACGTTTATCCCTATCTTTCCTTTCCTTCCGCCTTTCATCTTTCTTTCGATCTTTATCTTCATCGTCATCTTTTTCAGTGGTGCGTTTTAAGAAACGCTCTCGCATGCTTGTGAATTTCTCTTCATCTTCGGAACTTTCTGAACTTGATTCTGAATCTGATGGCCAATCATCTGAATCTGATGATGAGTCACCTTCTACGCCTACTACAGGTTTTGATACTTTTACGACAGATTTGGCAGGAATTTCTGAATCTGAATCAACTTCTGGTTCACCTATAATAATTATATCGGAAGTGTACTTCAAACTAAAAGAATTATCGTAAATACGTACGTTTCTCTTCTTCTTCCTCATCGTCGGGCAGATCAGGATTGTCACGAAATTTACTAATATCTTCATCAAATTCCTTTATGTATTTACGTAGTTTCTGACGCATGGACGCTAATGATTTACTATTGTTCTTACTTAAGTTCTTACGTCCTTCGCGATCTTCCCACATTTCATTAATAAAATCCTCCAGTTCCACAAGGCAACGGGTGTAAAAACGTGGAGTTTGACCACTTTCTTCCTTTTGTATGACCGGTAAAGCTTTGACGTATGCCTTTTGTAAATCTTCAAAACCTATAAACAATAATTTTAGTACACAACGTAATAATAAAATTAAACGACATACTTGATAACATGCTGCTCATATCTTTGATTTTTTTGAAGTTACGAAGTTGTTTGATTAAATTCGTTAAATCTTCATAACGCTTTTCTTTTGTAGACCGTACCACACGTTTGATTTCTTCTTCGTCATCGCTGAACTGTAAATCGTAGAAAATTAGTACAGTGCATGTTGTATTCGAAGCATTTGTTTACCGTGTACACTGGTACCGTTTGGCGTTGCGCTACCTCCTCCTCAGATGAGCTATCGGAATCGGAATCCGATCCAGTTGCAAAGAAACGACTCATTTTTTGTTACTTACTGAAAATGAAAGTTACAATTAAAAATACCCTCCTCAAAAAGAAATTATTACAAATACATAACCTCACTTTTTAAAACATATTTTAGGGCGTCGCGTCGATATGATGCACTGGTACAGAAACTAAATGATATGAGTAATTACAGCTAACAATTAGGTTTAATAAACTTGAAAACTATACGTTAAAACAACACAAACGTAAATTGAAAGGTTAACATGTGGCAGTATGGTCTTTGCAACATATTTTCTTTTGCACAACTTCACCTCAAAGCTTTAATAATCATAATTTATGATGTAAAATGTAAGTGTGGGTATAGAATACAAGTTTCAATACTTACTTTTAACACTTATAATAATTATAAATAACCAATTCTTGCAATATGCCAAACTTACAATGGCGGTGCCTACAAAAGGTAGGTTCACAAGTACTGCGATGATTAAAATTTGGTTCACAATTAACACGTAATGTTAAACGCAAACGCAAACATAAAGTTTGTTTGATACTTCTTAAAAAAAAAAAACCAAAAGTCAAGTGTTGGTAAATAATTGTTTATTGGTAAAGTTAGCACAACCTTTAACCAGAATTTTACACCAAATTTAATTCTATTCTGGTCAAATTAACTTAAACGACTTATTTTATTAAAAATGGTCAATAAAAAATTCTTTTAATACACTTAATTAGATTCAGGCTTTGTGGACATATTAGGAGAGTTGTTTGTGAAACCTGAAATACAAGGGCAAGTCCACAAAACTTATTGAAAATAAAAAAATTCAAATACTCATGTTATTTGAATTTTTTCATTTTCAATAAGTTTCTGGACTTGCTCTTGTATCTCAGGTTTCACAAACATTGGCCAACACATAAAAATATTTTGAAACTGAAAAAGACTATTTGTGATTCACAGAATGAGTTAACAGATGACCAAGTGAATTTCTTCTTTCAGCTTCTGTGGGATGATGGTTTGTTGAATGCAGTTGAGAAGAATCAAGTCTTTTAATGGATTCAAGTACTACGACCAGGAGCTAATTATTTAACCAACATTAAACAACAGACTAATTTGCAACCATTTTTAATTTTTACAAATTCAATAATTACTATGTCTTGTCATTTGGAAAAGTGATCTTCAGCTGACCATTAACCTGAAAAACAAATAATTAACAATTAAACCACAATTATAGGTATTTTGCATATAACATAATATACCAATAATCCCATCGCAAAACTTTCAAATTCTGTTTAAAGCATTAAATCGTCTGCAATTAAACTTCAATTCAATTATATTTCTGACTGTACACCTACTGTGCACGTTTATAACAACAGATCAATAAAAAAACCAATTAGGGTAGGCTGTGAAATTGAATTATTTTGAATTGGTACTTTAGCCACATCCACAGAATGACATTTCTGACATGAATTTAAGGTTATAAACTTTGTTTACAATAAAAATGTCAAATTACAAACGTTATAAAATGTCATTCTGTGGATGTGGCTAAAGTACCAATTCAAAATAATTCAATTTTACAGCCTACCCTAATTGGTATTTTTATTGATCTGTTGTTATATTATAATTTAATCCACAATAGAATTCAATTAAGCGTGGTGGTATTAGCAATTACGCTGAATTTAATCATTACGTTTATTAATAATATTTTGTATTTTCTGCCATTCACGATCCAAATGCGCTTTTTCATTTTTCTCTTTATGTTTACGTGAACGCCTTCCATCTGTCATTTTAATACCATACTGGAACGCTGCTTTCGGTAGTGCTTCCTTTTGATTCATATACTCAGAATATTCTTCGGCAGTATCAAAGTCCCAACGACCAATTGGCCCCTTTTTATTTCCAAGATCCATTTTTGAATAATCAACCTCATCATCAGAGTCATCGATAGCATCGTTCATTTCCTCCAAGCCAGGATAACATTCGGCGTATCCTTCTGGTTCTTGAGCGAGTTTGTTCAAAATCTGTGCTGATTTATTAATCTTAAGAGTAGGACCGCTATCCTTCAAATCTTCTTCACGTTTATCAAAGTAAGGTTGACGTTTGCGACTTTCTTTCGAATCATGTGGGCGACGTTGCGCAGCTACATAATCTCCAATTTCTCCATAAATAGAATCTTCAGTATTTGGCCGTTTCTGACCTCTTCTTTCCTCCTGTGTTTCCGTGCCATCGTAATCTTTACGATCAAGTAGGGGACGTTTATTTTTTTTATTTTTACGGTTGCCTAAACAATACACAAAATAAGTAATTGTTATAAAAATTTTAAGTTTTGTATTACCTTGTCGCAAATAGCTAAGAATCTGGGTTAGTTTATTAATAACGATGTCATTTGTGGTTAATGTGGTTGTCGATTCTAAAGCAGGAACGTCAGCTTTCGACCGGATTAAAGTCGTTGGAATATCAGACTCCGATTCATCTTCTATAAAAGTATTTAAATATAATTAACATAATTAATAACAAAATGGGAAGAAAGAATGATGCAAGCAGAGCTTAGAAAGACAGCAATAGAGGAACGAATAAGGGCCGTCAAAGTGAGTTATACGAAAATATACATTGATGGGGAAAAGTGGAACTGTGACAAGGCAAGCTGAAACGTGGTTAAAGCCACACAGGGGCCAAAAAAGTAGAGAAGAGCAAAGTGGGAAGGGAAAACAAGATGACGAAACAGGCAAAGAATACGACAGCGAATAGAGCTAGTGTAAAGAAACTACAATTGAGGAAAAAGCAATTATGTGTGGTAACGTGGAATGTGAGGGGAACTTTCGAGCAAGGAGCCTTGAAAAAATTAGTGAGAGAAGTAAAGCGGAAAAGAGTAGATATAGCAGCATTACAGGAGACCAAACAGAAAGGAGGAGAGATAGCGCAGGTAGAAGACTACATCTTTAATAGTGGAGGAGATAATAGGCTGTTGGGAACAGGATTTATGATTCATTGTGCCCCAAAAGACAGTGTAATAGGTTTTAAGCCAGTTTCAGAAAACGAGTTGGAAAATTTACCGCAATATGACGTGAAAGTTGTGCTAGGCGATGCAAAAGCATAAGTTAGTAATGAAGGAATTTATAGGCCAACCACTGGCAGTCAAAGTAAGCATCAAAATCAAATGAAAATGGCAGATTGCTAATAGATCTAGCAAAGAGTAGGGATATGAGAATTATGAGCACATACTTTGAAAGGAAAAGCATATATAAAGGCCCGTGTGGATCACTCCCGATAAAACGATGGTCAACTAAATTGACCATGTATTAGTGGACAGCAAAGGAAAAAGAAATATAACAAATGTTAGAAGCTACAGAGGCCCTGACATAGATTCAGACCATGTTATGGTAGACGTTAAAATGAAACGAATGACAGGTAAGAACAGTGAAAAAGGTGAAAACTACGTATTTGATAGGGGACGAACAGCAAAGACAAACTTATGAAAAAGTATTAGAAGAAAATTTGACACGGAATGAACAAGAAATGGTTCAGTATAGGAAATGCCGTCAAGGGAGCCACAGAAAGATTACCCAAAGAAGAAAACAATACCCATAAGGAATGTCAAAATCAAAATGAACTAGAAGTAAGGTCAAAATAAGATAGGGTTGCTATATGTCCATTTTTATAACGGACTGTACGTTATTTGAAAAGTGTCTGTAGGTACGTCCAGTGCGTTTTCGCAACGTGTCCGTATTTTTAGTAATTTTACGTCCTTGAACAATACAACTTCAAATTTATTCTTCGAATCCCTCCGTCAACCGTCTCCATACTCACTCCGCAGTTTAAAAAAGAAATTTCTTGTCTCTGTTTCGGTACTAGAATGACACCATTCTAACTCGCATTTTGATGCTTTAATGAGCTTCATTATTAAACGATTTTTGGTGATATTTTGTTTCCAGAAATTGGTGATACTGTATCAAATAATACACAAAATACCTAGGCAACCATTCAGTTGCTAGGCAACCAGTCAGTTGCTAGGCAACAAAAACGGTAAATCTCAAACTTCTGTCAACTGTCAAGCAAAAATCACTATTACCAACCTAACTATTTAACCAAATTTCCCCAACCCGAAATTGTTAAGTATTTTTATAAAAAAAAATAATGTAAATGGGAGCCGAAACAGAGAAAATAGTATAAAAAAACTCGTTACAGAAGGCAATTCGAGCACTCGTCCGTTCGGCCACTCGCCGCTACGCCGCTTTTGTCCAAATTTCGGACTCATACGCGAAAAGATGCCATCTGTAACTTTTGTTGTTGTGCCGAGCCAAAGGATTCTTACCTCAGTCTAGGTAAAGTAAAAAACAGTCAGTTCGCTTCGTGTTGGCACCTTATTATCGGATGCATATTAAAGAAAAAATTCTGTCCGTTATTTCAATTTTGTAAATATGGCAACCCTAAAATAAGACGAAGAAAAATACAAATTACAAAGAGCAAAGTGCAAAGCTGTGTGCAGACGAAACTTACAATTAATTCTGTAAAACAAGAATTAGTTCCATTTTCTTTGTAAATGGAAAGATGTAGATAGATGATAATGTTTTAGTATAGTAACCATTCTAAAAATCTCGAAAGTTTTATAAATATTAACATAACCTCACTTTTTTCAAAATGCGCTCGTTTCCCATTAAATTGTATTTAAAAAACTCACTTAATCTTTTTATTAATAAATAGTTCGCAGCTGCCGCTAAGGTACAAGAAGTACGCGACATAACACGAATTGAACGCATTGGAGCTCATTCGCATATCCGAGGTCTTGGTTTAGATAACAGTTCGCAGGAAGAGCCGTTTTATTAGCAAGATAACCCGGTAAGATATCTGGAATGTATATAGTGTTTTATTTATGTTTAAAATTTTAGGAAAGACATCCGTGATGTAAGAGTAAAGAGAGAAGCGGAAATAAACAAGGATCATTACCTACTCATAGCAAAAACGTTAATAGGTAAAAACACATTAGATAAAAACAAGGACGAAAAACGGACCATGAAGAGCCTCACTAATGAATGAATAAAATCTCATAAGCTAGCAGAGAGAGAGATAGCGCAACAATTTAGTCAAAAGACAGAGAAGATGTTCGGAGATAGGACCACAGAGAATATGAATTTAGAACAATAGTAATAAATGTGGCAAGGCAGATATGCGGGATTAAGAAAACAAATAAAAATAGGAACGACATCAAGAAGGAAATCAAAATAAAGAATTACTTGAGGAAGGGGAACGATATTACATACAGAGAATATAGGGAACAAAGTGAAAAGGCTAGTAATGGAAGCAAAAGAAAAATCATGGAAGAAATTCGGGCAAAAAATGGAGAAAGACTACCACACAAACCAGAAGTTATTCTACAGAGTACACAAAAATTTGAGAACTGGGAAACAACAAACAAAACTGAAACAAATGAAAGACAGTAATGGAGATATAATAACAGATGGAGAGAGAATCATGGAGAATTGGAGGGAATACTTTCAAGACTTACTATGTAAGAAGGAAACAACGAAAAATGTTAAATTCAAAGTTATACCAAAACAGAGAGGAATTGAAATAGAACATAAAGAAGTAGAAGATGCAATAAAGAAGCAAAAGAAAGGGAAGGCTGCAGGGCATGATCTAATCACGGCTGAGATGTTAATGAACATAGGAATAACGGGATTAACAGTTCTTATAGAGATATACAACAAGGCATGGAACCAAGCAAAAATATCGATGGACTGGGAAATTGGAATCGTATTGCCAATATTTAAAAAGGGTGACAAAACAATGTGCGGGAACTATAGAGGAATCTCTCTGTTGAGTATGGTCTCCAAAGTTTATGAAAGAATCCTCGAAAAAAGGGTCGAACCGCAATTAGAAGAACCACAGAGCGGGTTCGAAAAGGGAAGAAGCATACAGGACCATATATTCACAATTAAGCAAATAATAGAAAGAGCCAGAAGATCAGGATGTAAAGTATACAATATACAGTATTTAAGACTTAAATTCATAATTTTCCTCAGTTTTGGACTTTGAAAAAATTTCAGAAATTTGAAATTTTTTCAAATTGTGAATTTAAGTCTTAAATGATTACCTGCAGGAAAAGTAACATGAGAAATAAGACTATTAAACACAGCAAAAAGTATTATCAAGAATAAAATTTTCTGAGAAATCAATAATAAAAAATTTCGGAAATTTTTTCAAAGTCCAAAACTGAGGAAAATTGCGAATTTAAGTCTTAAATGATTACCTGCAGGAAAAGTAACATGAGAAATAAGACTATTAAACACAGCAAAAATTATTATCAAGAATAAAATTTTCGGAGAAATCAATAATAAAAAAGTTTTTCCTGTTGTATCACCTACCCGTAGACACATTGTATATGGCATTTATAGATCTAGTCAAAGTCTTTGACAGAATCCCAAGAAAAGAAGTAAGACAAAGTTTAGAAAGAAAAAATGTGAATATAAACCTAAGAAAAGCAATAATGAGCCTGTATGATAAGACCAGGAACTATGTTAGAACTGACAATCTCCAATCCAAAGAATTTTCAGTAAAAGAAGGACTGAGGCAAGTCCAGTGCTATTCAACGTGGTAATGGATGACATCTTAAAAGAAGTAAAAGTGAAAACGACAAAACTATACGTAGGTCACAGGAACATAGCACCAGAATCGATTGAAGCATGCGCATTTGCCGACGACGTAGTTGTATTTGCAAGCAGTCAAGAAGAACTACGACAGAACTTGGAGATATGGTGTAGAGCTTCAGAAGAACGAAACTTGGAAATAAATGGTGATAAGACAAAGATTATGGGAGTAGAAGCAGTACAGACAGATATCGAAATAGAAGTAAAGGGGAAGAAACTTGAACAGGTTGAAACATTCTAATATTTGGGGGTGTGCATAAACAATAAAGGTGAACAAGAGGCAGAATTCGTAGCAAGATTACAAAGTGCGGCAAATACCTACATTCATTAGGAAGAAAGAAATCTCAAAAAGAACAAAAATAAGTGTGTATAAATGGGTATTTGTGCCTATCCTAACCTTTGGCTGTGAAAGCTGGACGCACACAAACAGATGGAAAAGTAAATTCCAGAGCTTAGAAATGAAGTACCTCAGAGCGATACTAGGAATAACGAGGATGGACAGGGTCAGAAATGATATAGTAAGAGAGGAATTAGGGACAGAGCCGGTTCTGGAAATAATCGAAAGAAGCCAGCTGAGATGGTAGGGGCATTTAACACGAATGGAGGACAAACGACAAGTGAAAAGAGTATGGAAAGCAAGAATACAGGAAACGAAGAAAAGAGGACGCCCTACAAAAACATAGGATAACAATATTGAACAGGCCTTAGAGAAAAGAGGATTACCGAAAGAAGAAATTCAAGCATTGGCTAGGGATAAAAAGAAGAGGAGAAAACTGCTGCATAAAGTGAAAGAAAAGTGAGGGTGTTATACTAAAGTGAGAGTGTTATACTATTGATAAATTACCTTACACCTACGGGTATTATAAGGTCAAGATTATATAACGGTTGGTCCATCGGTCTGTATTTTTTTTTACTGGATTATTTTAAATATTACCGAAAGTTTTTTCAAACAAAATGGAACACCCGGTAGAAAAATTTATACTGCAGATACCGGGTGGTGCGTTGCCTTACATACCATAGGGATTTCAATGGTAATTTTTTAATATGTAACTATTTGCTTCCCTAATTATTTTAGACCAAAAGTGTAATTAAGTTTTTTGTAGAGAAAAAAATACTGCATCGATTGATGGTATTCTACACAATTTTCGAGTTTCGTATAACTGAAGAACTGTGGGGATTAATTCTTGCACTTTGACAAAAATCACTAATGCCATGAAATTTTTGAAACAGAGGGGTGGAGCTATGACACTGTTATAACTCCACCCCTCTGTCATAATGACAGTTTGAAATTATTTTTCAATACGAAAAATGTAACTTTTTGGCCTTGGTAAGCAAATAGCCATTATTCAACAAATTCAACAGGAAGGGAAATTACTTTTTAAAACAAACTTAACGGAAAATAAAATTATATAATGTGACAATTTTAACAAGTGTAACTAAACTAACTGACAAGCCAGACTGTTTCAGTAATTCCAAGGCATCAGTGATTTTTATCAAAGTGCAAGAATTAATTTCCACAGTTTTTCTGTTACGGAAAAATTGGAAAACTGCAAAATAGCATCATTGGATTGGGTATTTTTTTCTCTACAAAAAACATATTTGCACTTTTGGTCTAAAATAATTGGGGAAGCAAATATTTACAAATTAAAAATTTACCATTGAAATCCCTATGGTGTGTGAGACAATGCACCACCCGGTATGTGGGCATTTTAATGTAAAATAAACTTTGTTTGAAACAAATTTCGGTAATATTTAAAATAATCGAGTAAAAAAAAAATACAGACCGATGGACCACCCGGTATATATAATATTAAAATTTTAGGAACGGGTAAAACAGCTATAGCAACCGGTTTAGCTCAAACGTTAAGGCACGATACTCCTTTTTTTTACTTTTTACTAGCATGGCCGGTTCAGAAATTTATTCGTTGGAAATGAGCAAAACAGAGACATTAACACAAGCTATTAGGAAAAGTATTGGAGTCCGAATTAAGTAAGATTTGTATGCTTTAAATGGTTTTGGAAATTAGTAACGGAGAAGAAAGTGAAATAATACAAGGTGAAGTTGTTGAAGTTCAAATCGAACGCCGTGCTACCGGTGTTGGAACTAGACGGAAAGTTAATTTTAAAATCTACAGACATGGAAACTGTCTATGATTTGGGTGGTAAAATGATTGACAGTATTCGTAAGGAAAAAGTGCAGTCTGGTGATATAATTACTATTGATAAAGCAACCGGTGAGTAAATATATATTGACAGACATATATCAGCTTGTGAAATGGGCAGCACAAGTTAAACTGGTACATCCCCAGTTGTCTTAACGAACTCTTAAGGTAAGCGTCCAGTGGACCATGTGGTAGGAATCGCATGCATCGGACCGGTTGGAATGAATATTTTTTTTCTATCCGAACGATGCCAACCAGTGGACATTTACCTTTAGAGAAAAGCCAGCTGTAACTTGTAACTGAAGTAACCAACTAAAATTATATTCATTACTAGGTGAAATAAGTCGTTTCGGATGTTCATTTACCCGAGCAAGGGATGCAACCGGACAGCAAACAAGATTTGTGCAATGTCCTGAAGGAGAATTACAGAAGAGAAAAGAAGTGGTTCACACGGTTACGTTACATGAAATTGATGTGATTAATAGTCGTACTCATGGTTTTCTCTGTCTTTTCTGGTATTTTCATTACTATTTTTGTATACTTAAAATACACAACCAATTAAATATTTCATTTTGGCAGGTGATACAGGTGAAATTAAATCAGAAGTAAGAGAACAGACTAATGGAAAAGTAGCCGAATGGAGAGAGGAAGGCAAAGCAGAAATAATTCCCTGACGAGGTATTGAAGCGGTTTGCGTGATTGGTTTAATTAGTTACAGTTTTTAATTTCTAGGTATGCTCGATATAGAATGTTTCTCTTTCTTAAATCGTGCGCTAGAAAACGAAATGTCGCCCATCGTCATCATGGCAACGAATCGTGGTGTTACAAGAATTTGAGGTACAAATTATTATTCAGCTCATGGCATTCCGTTAGATCTTCTTAATCTTATGATTATTGGGTGATGTTATTAAGATATGGCGTCTCCACTCCTTCAATTGTTTGTGAATTGTATTCTTTGACAAGACCGCGTACTAGTTCCAAGAATTGCCGTAAGATGGCGCTAATGACAGTTGAATGTTAACACCAAGAACTGTCAAAATATTTAATTTTGAATGCTATCGCAACCCTTGGCGACACAAAGTATTTATGTTTTTCCCGTGCTTTTCGAAAATGCCCAGAAAAACATTTGGGAGAACAATTTATAAAAATGCTTGTTTGCAGCATTGCAGCAAACCTTTTGCGAAAAAATACCTATTTAATTCAAAGAAAAAATCAATTTGTTCTTAAAGCTGCAGCGTTTATATTATATTTATGTTTTAAATATCTTCTGCAAAAAGTGCAAAATTTATAAAAATACGTTACCTACTTTATAATAGGTTATGATTATGAAAATATCAAATTTTATGTCGCCATCTAGCGGCAAATATCTAAACTAGTACGCGACACTGTCAAACGATGCAGTACAAAAGTTTTATATGTAAAATAGTGGGAGTAGGAACACCATATTAATAACATCACCGATTATTGTTCCTACTGTTCCTTATGATGAGAAAGAACTTAAACAGATCTTGAGGTAAAAGATTTTGTAATTAAACGATTTACAACCAATATTTATTTTTATAACCTTTAGTATTCCTTGTGAAGAGGAAGACATCCAGTTGGAAGATAAAGCATTAGAAATTCTAACGAAAATATGCACAGAAACATCATTACGTTATGCAATACCGCTTATTATGACGTCAGGTTTGTTTGCACGTAAACGTAAAGCACCCGAAGAGGGCATCGCGGATGTAAAAAAGGCTTATATGTTGTTCTATGATGAATCTCGTCAATTCAGTACCTCACTGATTATCAGACTTTTGTTTATTACAGATGGATACAAATTAAATTTTTTTATTCAAATTTCAGGTTACTCTGTGTTGTGTTAATTGTGTATGTGTATTTTCAATTTTATTACTAATAAACAATCATCAAATATTTGAGGTTTTTATGATTAATTCAGGCAGAATTGATCAAGTACGGAGGAGCCAAAGTACAAGAAGAGATCCACGATTTGTTGGGGATGGTATGGAAAGCTGAAATAATGCCAAAGCAGTGGTTGCAAGCTCTCATTTGCCCCATTTCTAAAAAAAGGTACAAAGACGGCTTTTACCGCAGAGGTATAGTTTTATTGGGAGTGGCATACAAAATACTGACAAAGAACAGGATAAATACAGATTTAGAGAATATAATTGGTGAATACCAGTGCGGCTTCCGCAAAGCACGTTTAGTTACAGACCAGTTATGTGTTTTAAGAGAACTGCAAATGAAAAGCTTCCAGCACACGGTATAAACATATGTTCTGTTTATCGATTTTCGCCAACCATATGATACAGTGAGTTAGGTAAAACTAATCATCACCATAAAAGGTTTGGGAATTAATACGAAACTAGGCAAACTGATCGAAATGACTTTGAAGTGAGAATATACAATAAGAGTGGAAGGCAAACAATCAGAACCCTTTCTGGTTGAGAAAGGACTTAGACTTAGTCATTAATACTATTTAACATTGTGCTAAAGAAAATAATCCGTGAAGACCACATAAATAGAACGAGGCTACTACTACACAGGCTGCACCAATGCCTAGCATTGGAAGTGAGCAAAAATAAAATGAAGCAGTGGATAAATTTCGCTACCTAGGGTTCCAGGAACAATAGAGGAAGTGAGGGCGCGGTGTATGCACTAAATAATATCCTGAAAGACAAACAAATATCAGGCACTTTAAGGAATCAAGTGTACAAGTCAGTTATACAACCAACAGTGACTTACGGGAGTGAGATATGGACAGATATTGGGAAGCGAAGAAGAAAGAGTGTTGGGAGTATGGGAAAGGAGAGTGCTAAGGAAAATATTTGGGGGGAAGCAAGTTAAAGGGAGGTGGGAAAGACGCTCTAATGAAGAAGTACGGCAGATGTTCAATCAACCCGAACTAGTGAAAGTGATAAGAGCAATCCGTGTAAGGTGGATGGGTCATGTTATGAGGATGGATAGAGAAAGATTACCAAACTGCGCCATAATGAGGTCAAGATGGAAGGCAAAGGTCCAAGAAGAACTTCATCATGGATAGGAATTGGAAAGAAAAGATCCCAGAGAGGAAGGAAAAGTCATGGGCCTATAAGGCCCCTAGTACTCTAATATATATAATAACAAAATAGCAAACCTAAATCTATGACGTAAGCCATTCGTCCATGCGCAAACAATTCATTTCTTTCAATGTGGCGTGATTTTAAAGTACAAATCGTTCGATGAATCGACCTTCCAATCTTAGTTTTAAACTGCATTTCTTCGTCTTCTTTTTTATTGGGTTCGTCTTTTTTATCCGCTTCTTCCAGTGGTTTGTTCGCAAGTCGTTCCAATTCTGCTTCTTGTTCAGCCTCTCTTTGCTGAATTTCAGCACGTACCTTCTGCAGTAAAGCGTAATCCAAACCTTTTACCAAATGAGTATGCTCCATATCACCACCAAGATATTTAGATTCTTGAATCATTTGCTTTCGACGTTCAGCTGCATCAAAACCGGATTTCAAATCGGGTGCCACAGCTCGATATGCTTGAGCGGCATTCATCGGATCTACATTTTGATAATCAGGATTTGCCCCATTTCGCCTTTCGCTTGCACGATCACGATACTTCTCAGCAAGCTCAGCCAACTTGTTGTCTTCTTGTTTTTTTAACTTTGCATAGTAACTTTTCTTTTTGCGTCTGGCTTCGTTGGGATCTTCCTTTGGTGGGGCCATGGAAGAAGCGTTAGCCATTGCTTCCCGGATAGAACCAGCAGCTGGAGCACTTGACGGAGTTGCTCGTGGTGTCATGAGCAGCTTTCGGAAGTCATCATTTGTCAGCCTCTGAGAGGCTGGTGTTTCACCTGGACCAGGCATTTTCGTTTTGTTTATTTTATTATTAATAAATCACCATTCCACTTAATACGATATTTTATGGGGACGTTGCGAAAGTCCGAAACGTTTTTATCGCATAATAACCAACTCCACAAATCGATTTATGTAAATTTTGTCTTTTGTACACGTCTCATTTTATTAACAGATCATTAAAATATTAATATTTCCACTTTAACACCATATTTTATTAAACAACACTTTTGACAGCTGTCAATAGTCAATACTAGGGAATTCATTTTTGTTTCATTGGAGTTGGTACTTAATAGTGGTAGCCGACCAAAATTACAAATAAAAAGCAAATAGTTTAAACTTTCAAGAAATTTTAGTACTGAAAAAGGGAATAAAGCCATTATTTAACAATAACTATAAATTTCTTTAAATATTAAATATTCTACGTTGTACGTTAATTGGAATGCCATTTAAGAGTTGTGAACGCACCTTTTAAAGGGAGGTTAAAGCCGCATGATGGATTGCGTGGGTTAATTACGACTTCCTTTAATTTTTTGTGTTCTTTGCTTTTATGTTTTCTTAAGACTAAAAACTTTAGTTATCCTAATCCTTTAAGTGATGTTTATCTAATATAAATGTGTGCAATACCCGAAGTATAGTTTTATATTAAATTTAAACTAAGGTGACACCTACTTCGTAGTTTACATATCAACAGTGCTGTCTTCTGAAGTACTCGATAAGTCAGAACTGTTTGTTAATGTCATTTAACTTACATAGACCTAAACTAATAAACAAAAGACAGTGCGGTATTTATGCGATATCCGTTGACGGAAACATCCACAATTACAAACCAAAGTGCAGTAGCGGTTGTAATGTGTTGGAACTTCTAACGAATAATATAGTATACAATGAGTAAAAGTCGAAGGCGTGCTAGTGTTTCTAATACAGAAGAAGATCTAGAATACACTGTCGAGAAGGTTCTGGATAAGCAACTTAATCCAGAAACAGGCGTAGTGGAATATTTACTTAAATGGAAAGGTTACGATTATGCTGACAACACATGGGAACCTGTATCGAACTTAGATTGTCCCGGTTTAATAGCCGAATTTGAAGCAAATAGAACTCGTAAAGAAGAGTTTGAAAGTAGAAGACGTATGTGACACGATTTTCTTTTTTTATTAGTGATAATTTAGCGTTATTTTATATATTTAGGTGAATCAAAGAGAAGAGAAGATAGAAAAAGAAGTATAGGTTTCGGTCGAGGTTTAAAACCGGAAAAAATTTTAGCTGCCACTAATACTTCTGGTATTCTCGATATAACTTTGTTTTACGATTATGTGACGATGTTTGTTTCAGGACAATTGTTATTTTTAATGAAATGGGAAGGTACGCAGAAAGTCGATCTTGTCCCTGCAGAAGAAGCAAACAATAGATGCCCTCAGATTGTGATCGACTTTTATGAAAGACATACCTTAATGATGGAATCGGGAGAGGGTCCAAAAAGTAACACGACACGTAACTTGAGTGAGTTTGGGACTTACTAACGTTACCTTTAAATGCTTTATAAAATGTTAGTATAGCTACCTCAAGAGTGGGAGCAGACGTTATCGAAGACAAAAGCGAAATTATCGGATTCGAAAGGGATTTAAAGCCTGAGAAGATCATCATGGCCATGCATAATAATTCAGGTAAGAACATTTTGCAAATAAACCATGATTGTTATAATGTTTGTGATGTAGGTGAGCTGATGTTTTTAATGAAGTGGGCCGGTTCATACGAGATGGATCTCGTTTCTGCAAAGGAAACTAGAAATAAATGCCCTCAAATTGTCACCAAATTTTATGAAAATCGTTTGGCATACTTATCGGGAAAAAATGATGACCACTAATTTTGCTTCATTAAATGTGACGAGCGTATTCGACGTAATCTGTGTATATAAATGTTAACAGAATGGTTGCCAGTTTGTTTATGTCTTGTGGTATGCATGGATTGTAAGTAAATTAAACGGGTAATCAATTTTAAAATTATAAAGAACATTAAAGACTGGTAAATGTTTAGAACATTAGTTATAATCGAAAAAAGCTTTGCTTAATTTCGTTATTTTGTGTACAACGACTTTTGTGGATCTCGGTGGTGATGTGAAGCAATGCTGTGTTTTTAATGTGTCGTACAGTTTAAGATTCAACCTGTAACCTGGCTGGAGAATTTTTCACAGCCACAGTTGTTGCCTCTATAAAATAGTAAATAAAAATTACCTTCAGTGTTTCATAATCGAAATAGTTCTGCTTCCATTATCTTATGTAAGTTCAAGCCAGCCTGTTTCAATTTTCCTTATATATTAATAGTAACATAATAGAAAGTAAGATTAAGTTAGCAAAGATTACATAAACTGAGATTAGTTTCTCTAGCGATTCGTCAGCAGCAGAAATTGTAGAGATTGTCATAACGTTCAATTGTTTCCTCAGCCTACTGCCTAATTAACAAGATAATCGATGTGGTTCACTCAATAAACCAGTGTTGTAATCATTAATTAATAGAAATATAAGTGACATATGAAATTTACCAAAATTTCGGTGGTGCGACATGCGAATGCCTGCTGTATAAAGTTCGAAGTTCAAATCGTAGCCAGATTAAATCTAAAGTGGTTGGGGTTTGAACTCTTTAAGTTTAGAAAGGTAATGACTGATGTAGCTAAAGTCGCACGTTGTAATTCTTAAATCGTTTTTAGTTACTTGCAAGGTTTCGAATTTTTATGAAATGTAGTAAATTAGCGTTATTGAATAGGGTTTAAGTACAGAACTTGCAGTTCAAACGTTTGAGGTGTTTCCATACCAATGTAACATAAAAGTAAAACATGTTTTTAATTTACAATTAGCAGCGACGCGTTTGAAGTGCAAGTATAATGTTAACCTATGTTTTTCTTATTTTGTGCTTTCAAAATGTAATTGTTAATTCGTGTTAAGTTACACCTGTATCGTTTAGTAGGTAATACATGATTTTTATTTACTTTTTTTTATTACATAAGCTGTTCCTACCATGTAAAAAGGGAAATACCGTATTACATCGATTACAAGACGCCACCGACTATAAAACGCATCCTTATTTTTCTAGGCTAGAGCATATCCTTTACCCTGGTAAGACGCCATCGAATATAAGACACACCAAAAATACGAAAAACATGCGTCTTATAATCGATGTAATACGGTAATTTACATTCAAAGATAAAATTATTCCTAACTGTTGTATAACAGAAGTGATGATCACAATAATAAATGTTATCGAATTCATTTAGTTGTTTTCTTTGCAAATATATTAAAACTGATGTCGTTCTTCGGATGATTAACTGGGTTAATCAGCATTCGGACTTTTATTCTGCGATGAATGATGCTTGCCACAAGTTATTAAAATTAGGCTCTGTTATACAGGGTTTGTCAAAAAGTACGGATCATATGGGACTTTTCTTATTAAAGTAGGTATTTATTAAAAAAATCAATACGGCGTTGGTTTGTCCTTGTCTAAGGACTAAAAAAAGTGCACACAGATAATAATAATTAAAATAATGACATTCTGCACCTGTCAAATTTGACACTTTTTGAAAAGAATCTTCAGAAGTGGCCCTATTTATGATTTTTTCGAAAGATTTCATTTGGAAAAGTTGTTCAGAATGGCATTTTACGTGGGTTTGCAAATTTTCAGCTAAAAATTCGGGCTTATTATTTTTTACCCATTTTTTTTTAATTTTCCAAGTACAGGGTGGTCCAAATTGGACACTTTTGATAGGAAACACCAATTTCTAGAGGAGCTAGAAAAAAACTAACCTACATGTTACGAGCTCGATTTTTGTGAGAAAGTGAATGCCGAAAACCGCACATCGATATCTTGAACTGTTTAGAAGATATAGGGTGGTTTTCAATTTTGTGCATTATTGACCCACCCCCGTAACTTATTTATTTATGAATATTTTTTGTTTCTGTAAAAACATTCTTAAGGCACTTTTTTTAAAGGAATCCAATGGTGTCCCAAGTTTTTTTGTACAAAGAATGGTTTTGAAGCTATGACATAAACTTGTATTTTTTCTTATTGCTGTTTCTAAAATAGTATAAGATGAATTTTGTTAATCTGGAGTGCCATGTTGAACAATAAAACGAAATAAACTTACAGCTGTTATAAAATAAATGTTTAAAAAGGAAAGTAGCAAGTATTTTATATATTTAGAAGAAGAATATGCAAAAATATATAGGGTAGTCCATAAGAAAAAATACAAGTTTATGTCATATCTTCAAAACCATTCTTTTTACAAAAAAACTTGGGACACCATTGGATTCCTTTAAAAAAAGTGCCTTAAGAATGTTTTTACAGAAACAAAAAATATTCATAAATAAATAAGTTACGGGGGTGGGTCAAAAATGCACAAAATTGAAAACCACCCTATATCTCCTAAACAGTTCAAGATATCGATGTGCGGTTTTCGGCATTCACTTTCTCACAAAAATCGAGCTCGTAACATGTAGGTTAGTTTTTTTCTAGTTCCTCTAGAAATTGGTGTTTCCTATCAAAAGTGTCCAATTTGGACCACCTTGTACAGTGGAACCTCTAGCTCAAACCACCAAAATCCCAGAAAAAAATTCGAGTTACAGATAAATTCGAGTTAGAGAAATTCAAGTTAAGAAGATTAAAATGGATATAAACTCAACAGTAAACGCACAAAATATTCGAGTTAAAGAAAATTTCGAGTTACAGGAGTTCGACTTATGGGAGTTCCACTATACTATAAGTAGGATACTACAAAATTCTCGCGGAATTTTTTTCATTGAAATGCGATGAAACTTTTATTGTACTTTTAATGATTCTAGTAAAAATATCGAAAATGATGATTCAATTTCGAATAAAAACAACTTTGGATCAACAATGCCGCGAATTTTCAAAAGGAAAATAGTTTTTTGCAAACTATATTTTTTCAAGAGAGTCTAGGTGGGCAATTATTTATCGAAATAAGTTGATTACACACATTTCATCAGATTTCAATGAAAAAAATGAGAATTTTGTAGTAGTACTTAGTACTTGGAAAATGAAAAAAAATGAGTAAAAAATAATAAGTCCGAATTATTAGCTGAAAATTTGCAAACCGACGTAAAATGCCATTCTGAACAACTTTTCCAAATGAAATCTTTCGAAAAAATCATAAATAGGGCTACTTCTGAAGATTTTTTTCAAAAAGTGTCAAATTTGACAGGTGCAGAATGTCATTATTTGACCAAATCTGTGTGCACTTTTTTTAGTCCTTAGACAAGCACAAACCAACGCCGTATTGATTTTTTTAATAAAAAAAATCCCATATGATCCGGACTTTTTGACAAAACCCTGTATATCAGCGTTTCTCAACGTTTTAGTATTTGGGACCTACTTTTCTGAATTCATTTTAACCACGCTGCCCCCCCCCCCCCCCCCAGCCATTTTATTGTAGTACTAATAAAATACCAGTATCTATCTAAATCTATTTTGCTCTGCCGCTAATACAAGCCCATGGTTCCCCCATGAATTGCAAAATTTTGCCATGTCTGACAATACTGACCGCCGCGTCGTGAAAATATGCATCGATGTTCAATCGCTCTCGGTCCACATACAGGGAGTTAGGTAATGCTCCTGCGTCCTGCCAAACTTTTCTTTTCGTGGATAAATTTCTCTTTATTCACTTATACCATAAATACCTATTTTGTAATTTTTTCTTCATTCTTCTGGCGTCTTAACGCCCCCCCGTTCGTTATTTCGCGCCCCCCTAAGGGGGCGCGCCTCACAGGTTGAGAACCGCTGCTGTATATACATGGTGTTTCAAAAATGCATGGCACAAAAATAAGGGTTTATAGATACTAGAGCAAAAGAGGGGAGGCGGTACGGTAGTGCGTATTATTAGTAAGGCGCATTGCTCGGACGGGTGACCTAATCCAGGCTCAGCTCACTACGGTTCGGTGTGTCCTCCTCGACAAGCTATGGGCCTCAACGGCCTGTTAAAAGCCGAACAATAACTAGAGTAAAAGAGAAGGAAAAAAAACCTAATAAATATATGGTCGAAAATCATTCATTTCAAAGATATGTATCCTTGATCAAAAAATTTAAAATGACAATTCTTATTTAAACCACTTATGATTTAATGGGGTGGTATTTTAAGTGTTTGAAAATTGCAAGGCATTATTCGAGGGACTTGTTTCCTAGGTCAAAAAACAAATGTTTCAAATTGATTTTTTTCACTACTAGTATTAGAAGATGTCATTATTGACCTTATTTTCGAGCCCAGAAGATGAATTTCTCTCCTAGTGGTCAATAATTTTTTATTATTGACTACTGGTTAATAATAAAAACAATTTCTATGCGCTCAGGTGCCTATTTTAAATGGCCCGTATTCTGATCTCATATTTAAATTTAACGTCATGTTTAATTACCATGGCAACATCGCGTATCTCTGTTATACACATATAAAATTATATAAAGCTATATCGTTTTATGTTTACGCTAAACACGACTTTAGTTAGAGACAACTTTAAACATGAGGTGAGAATACGGCCCAATATGTTTTACCCAAATGTCAATTGAAATTAACCTCTCCCCTTGTTTTCAAGCAAGGCTATTTGATTTTTGTGGATATTTAGAAATAAATATACGCATCTGTCATTTTATTCTTTATTTATATAAAAATGATTAATTAAAAGGAATAAAGGTGCTAGTAGCGAAAAAAATAGTATATAAACCACGGTAGAGAAAACTTTTCTTAGCCTCACAACTGCAATACTGCTCGGCTGAGAAAAATGTCTTCTCTACCTTGGTCTATAATATACTATTATTGCCTAGAAATTAAAGGGTAAAATAGTTATTTATGTATCAAGGGCGTAAAGAAGGCGATTTTGGCCTGCGGCGTGAATATTATAACCAGAGGCTTTAGCCGAGGGTTATAACACGCCAAAGCCCAAAGTCGCTTATTACGCCTGTGGTACATACAATATTTTTTGCACGAACGGAGGTCTGCAATAATGAACTTTACGCCCTTCGGAGTGCAAAAATACATTTTTAGCAGTCAAAAATTCGAAGTAGCTACCGTTTGGTTGAATCAACGTTCTCAGACGTGTCTTACGTCATCAGGACTATTCTTGTGATGGTTGCTGCCGTCTGCCGTAGTATATAAAAGCTGTATTACATTGTACTTTTTTTGTCTAGAAAACTTTGACAAGTTCTTGTACTAGATTCACTTGTCAAAACTTTGATAGTGTAATTCAGAAACTTGTTCGAGTTTGATACAAGTTTTGAAACTAGGTACGGACCAATTTTCTGTCCAAGTTTTTGTACTAGACTTGCGCATTGGAGCCAATTTCAGAGCTGCCAACTACATCCAACTTGTTTTCAATATTGTTAGTTTTTATAACCTAAATTTTGGTAGTTTTTTATTGCGGTTCCTTTTTTCCTTCTTTAATAATATACTAACCAGCGTAAGCTAAAATGTATTCTGTGAAACTAACCAAAACAAACACTTAACGGCAAACAATTTTTTTTCTTTAAATTGGCAATTGGACTTTAGCGGAGTCTGCGTAAAAAGAACGGTGACTTGACAGCCATTAAAAGTGGGAGGTGGCATATTTGAATTTCTAGTTTAGTGTTTCATCTAGTTTACAAACTTGTCAAAGTTTTCTAGACAGAAAAAGTACAATGTAATACACGCTTAAGCGATACGCAATGGTCATCAAAACTTTCAATAGACAAAATCACTTGATTAGCATCACACTTTTAAAAATGAATCTTTGCCATTAATTGTTCAGTAATAAATCAACTTTAGACACATTCAGGTTGTCTAAAAAGAAACCGAATTTTTGCTCTAGAAAAAGAAACTACAAGAAGACAAGAAGTATTTTGAAATAAGCTCCATCTGCATCAATATAACCTTCCAGAACGAGTGATGAGCATTTTAAAAGACCTTTCCAGCGCCTGTTTTGGTATCTCGTTCAGTAATGCAGTCACGGCGGTCTCAATCAATCTCGGGAATGTCTTCGTCATAGACAAGAACATAAAGTCTTCGTAACGCGTCCAGTTCATGGGTTAGGGGACATAAGATAGTCGCAGGGAGCCAGATTGGTGGGTAGCGTGAATCGTGAATCAATGATAACTAATAATGGCGTGAATGGTCAGCAATACCTTTTTGAGCCAAAAATTGACGCACAGCGAGGGCCTTGTTTAATTAAGAAGGTGCATTATCGTGTAGTAGCGTCCTGCTCCTTTGTGCGCAGTGCACGATACTTCGGCCAGTCGGCCACAGGCAGTGTTGCCATCTAATATTTTCTGGTTTCGGTAGCTTTCGGTTCTATTTTTTTTTTACATAAAATTTACATGTAAATTCTATGCGAAATTTTTTTACTCGTTGCATACAGAAAATAACGTGCTAAATTCTCTGTTAAATTTTCATGTAAATTATTTAAAATATGTTCTAAATTTCGAGGTAAAAGTGCGCGGTAGTCTAGCCACGCCGACTTTCAATTTTGAACTGATGTCCGCAGATAACCAAAATAACGTGTTTACAGATTACTGGTTCCATGCTTTTTTCTACCACATGGTGTTCATAACGATTTTTGGTGCTTGTGAAAATTTAATTTCACTTAATTTTTGTCAAAACGTAAACACATCTGCTGGTGACCATTCGTCGTGAGGATAACCCTATTATGTATTCCACTTTATTTTTTTTATTTAGCTAATGGCACATATCATACATAGGTACTAGAAAAAAAAAACAACTATAAAAAAACAGTTTACACAAATGGTATAACATGTAAAAAACAAAAAACACAAATAGGTACATACATTTGTAAATATAAAATTTAATTAAGTAAATTAATATAAAATTAAGTTTTAAGTTTTAAGCTGGGTATTCACTTGAGCATTTTTGCGTGCACAAACGTTTGCACGCACACACGTTCGTTTTGCGAAAATTTTAAAATCTACATTTTTTTTGCGTTTTTGTTTGTACGCGCAAATGTCCGCTCCAGTTGTGGTTTTACCTAAAGCTGTTTGCATAAATTAAAAACCTCGTCCAAACTGAGCAACACTTGCGCGCAAAATTCCTTTGAGGTGGTTACCGAGACCGACAACCGATGGAGTGTGTACGTGCGTGCTCAGACCTTGCGCGCACACCTGTTCTGCCGGTACTCATATGATATATGATCATTTTTGCGCGCAAACCGTTTGTGCGCGCAAAAATGCTCAAGTGAATACGCAGCTTTACAGCTCAAAATCTAGTTGTTGTAGCAATTGAATCGCCTCTGGTGTGGGTTAAAGCTTATTTGCTTTGTAATGTTGTTATTTCTGATTTCTGGTTACTATATGTATGTATGTACAGTTCTATTCAATAAAATCTAGTACAACTCTTGAGAATGATTTTTGGCATTTTTTGCTATTCTAAAGTGGGTTTCTTGGCTACTGTGTTATTATCTCTGAATTTGACTTTTAACTAACAAAAACACAGTTTCTATAGATACCAAAGCCCGATCACTCTGCTCAAAAACAACTGTACTAGATTTTATTGCATGGAACTGTACCTACGCCCCTACACAGGGGCGGCTTAAGGCCCGGGCGACTGCCCGGGGCGCCGCGCCAGAGGGGCGCCAAATCGGCGGATGAAATATTGAAACGAGAAAAAAATCATTTTCTTTTCGCTAATAAAAATAAGTAAAGGTGAATTTTGGGCAATCTTGCAATCTACTGTTAAAACGATTATTTTTTCATTACCTATAGGAATAAGTAGTAGTTTATTATTTAACTGAAACGTTTACGTCCAGATTTTGCAGATAAAAAAGCTCGCAAATGTTTTTTGTAATAATTTAGCAGTAATTGTTGTTTATTGCTTACAATGTACACTAATAAAATTTTGGAATGCAGTGTGAATTTGTTTCTTATTAATTGTCCACCATAGTCGTTACATATAGTTAATACGGGGGGGGGGGGGGGGGCGCCAAAATGCCCTCTTGCCCGGGTGAGATTTTTATCTTGAGCCGCCCCTGCCCCTACACAATCGCGATAGCGGTGCCGGCCGATCGCGATTGCGTTATAAATAGCAAACATAATGTATGCACCGTGGCTACCTTTAATTTTTAAAAGAAGGTGCATTCAATGCGCAGTCAAATGAAGAAATGCAGTATTAAGTAGAAATGTGAAGTTTACAGCAAGAAGAAGCACTGCTCCTTGCAGCATTATTGGATGATGAAAGCCGCAATACTCGAATGCGAAGGTATGTAGAGTTAGAAAAAAAATAGATCTTCTTTTGTAAAATTTTTTACCTATACTGTATTCAAGTTAAAGATAAAGTGGATGTAAACAAATACATGCGCTGTTCACGTGCTTGAAAGAAACAGGGTAGTATTAAGAAAATTCGTAAAGATTTGCATACAAACCAGTATAGCAAAAAAATATTTAAAAAATCAACTAAAAACAAATTTGAAATGATGTTAATAATTAGACATTTGGTAATGAATAACATTTTATAAAGAACATTTTTATTCTATGATAAAGTTGGGTACAATAAATAAAAAATAAAATGAAAATAAAATAATTTTAAGCCGGACATGGACTGATATCAACGACGTGTAATTCCAGGGTGCAGTGGTGAGGGTTCAGCCAATCGCATTAGCCAAAATGGAGCACAGGTGCTGATCACGCGCCGATCATTGTTTACATCCACTTTATCTTTAACTTGAATGAAGTATAAGTATGTTTTTTATTTATCAATTAATTAATCGTTTATCTGGTAGAAAAAGAAAAGAAAAGTATGGGTAGGTACCTACATGAAATTAACTTTGAAGGAACAAGGCGAGTTTCATAAACTACCCCGAACTTCGTAAAGATGAAAATCGTTTCTACACATATTTTAGAATGAATTTTGAAAGTTTTAATGAAATCCTAAATCTTATTAGGGATGACATCACCAAAGAGTAAACCAATACCAAATTTAGGAACCAATCGAGGCAATAGAAGGACTAGCAGTTAGTTTAAGGTAAGATATTTATATAATTTATTACATATAATTATTTTTATTCTAAGCTTTCGGCTTCTGTGTTTTATAGCAAAATAAAATATGTTTAATTTTTTTATTTATATTTATTAATGCATACCCAGTTAACACATTTAAATTTACTTGACACCAAACTCTCTTAAAAGCAACAAATTCTGTAGAAACATCTAAAAAATAAAACTGAAATAATAGTAATATAACAAAAAATAAAACTTAAGAGATATTCTGTTTCAATTTTAAAATATGTAGTTGCGTGATTGAAATTCTGTTAAATAGTTAAATTTCCAAATGGTGCCCTTAACATTCCACCGAACAGACCTTTATCAGGTGTGTTTTTATAGGCGATGAAGCTTTTCTTACATTCAGTCGCGACATAACAACAACAAAGAAAAATTTAATTGTCATTTATGTAGAGCTCGACGTACCACGAGTTAGACGCGGCATTGAAAAAAAGAAAGTCTGTAAAAACGTATCCAGGAGCAGATATCCCATCTCAATACAATTCAGACCGAAGAAAATGAAAACATTCCACAAAAAGGACAAAATCGAGATAAGTAAATTGAGACTTACGACAGCAAATAAAAGAACAAATAAATATTGAAATAAATGTATTAAATGTAACACGTATAAATATAAAAGAAAAAGAGCGATAAATAACAAATTAAAAGTTAAGTCAGAAAGAAGATAACTGATGAAATCAAAGAACTTATGACAGAAAGAAGATTTAAAAACAGAAATGAGCTTGAATACAACATTAAATAAAGCAATTAAACAAAAGATTACAGAGTCCAAGGAAAAATGGTTAGAGGAAAAATGCATGGAGATTGAACTGTTGGAAGATCGACTGATAGCTTTAACATCTATAAAAAGATTAAAGATGCCACGGGCAAAAGAAAAATTTGGGAATTAGAATAGATAAAAACGTCAAAATGCAGATAGACATACAAAGTAGGATAAATAGATGGGAAGAGTACACTTATTGTCCATACACCCAACAGAGTTAGTAAAGCTCCGCCCCTTTTGACGTATGTCTACTCAGACTAATGAGCGCAAGCACCCGTTTTACACGCTACAAACTTCAAATAGGCAATTTCTAACCTCAAAATTTCAATGATCCAACGTACCCATTACTTACCCACTTAATGAACACAAAATGTGTACGTGTCTTATAAAAGACAATTGTTTAAGATGAATGAGAAATACAGATAAAACTGAAGTCCGCCGGAATCTGAACTGAAACTGATAAATCAAGTACCAAGATCAAGTAGTAGTTGTTAGTGTCACCTGTTGGTGTTGTTGCAGGTGTTGGGGGTTTTAAAAATTCGATCAATAGAGACGTTGTATTCAAATTCGGCGCGCAAATATTGGGCGGATTTTTACTGACTCTGTTGGGTGTACGGACTATAAAAATAAGTAGTGAAATTGCCAGTGTAATTCGACTGTGATTTGTGATTGGTTCAATTCATCAAAATACTGTGATTTCATTGGATGACAGATTATGAGTGGAATTGTCACTTACAATACCACAAGTGGTCAAAGTTATGTCGATTATTTTTTTGCTGTAACATCACAAATGTTCCTTGTGCTTGCATATGAATTCGCAATCACAAGGAACATGAGTGATTTTACAGCAAAAGAATAATCTACTTAATATCACTAGCAATAAACTGTTTTCAAAAAATTGTCGCTTCATATCACTAGTGAAAATTGCAATTCGTTTTGATTGGCTCAAAAACGTCAAATCTTGCATTTTGATTGGTCGATTTTTGACAGATGATATATGAGTTGTATAGTCAGCAGAAGACCATATAGACAGAACGGAAGACCTGTTTAATGAGTTATACAGCACGGGTGAATTTCCAAAGGAATGGCTTATTATATCTAAGTACTATACTTATTTATCCCAATCCCCAAACAAGAGTAAACAAAAAAATGTGAAGAATATTAAGTTTGATGAACCATATACCTACTTAAAATATTCCTAAGAGTAATATAGGATCAATCAACTAGGTTTTCGAAAAGGTTTAGGAACTAGAGAGGCACTCTTTAGCGAGCAAACCCTTTAGAACGATGTCGAGACGTCAACTGTGACGTATACATGTGCTTTGTCGATTTCGAGAAGGCCTTTGATAAGGACCAACACAAACGATTGATTGACATCCTTCGGAATTCTGACCTGACCTATACTGGTTACAACAAGTGGTAATGCAGCTAGATATACCCATGTTGTTCAATATTTTGTCAAAAGGTATCATAGTAAATGGCAAATCTATAAACAACATATGCAGATGATACGCCTGCTCTTAGCGAACAGTTTGGAAGATCTACAACTGCATTGTGGAAACAAGCGAAAGATTTGGAATGAAAATAAATGCCAAAAAAAATCAAAGTAATATCGTCAGTAAAAACTGAATGACCAATGGGACCGCACACAAAACATTAAGCGTCGCATAGAGATAGCAAGAACAACTTTTAATAAAATGAGAGATTTAAATTGGCTCCAAACGAGAGGCCCATCGCTCCAAAGCGTCCAACATCGTAGCTGAACAATTTAAGAAAGTGGCGAATGACATCTATTAACTTATTTAGATCAGCAGTACCTAAGTAGCATAAAATGGACCACAGTGATCAGTGATCGCCAACGTCCTTAGAGGATGGGGCACCTCCAAGAAGAAGAGACGCTCGACGCGTCGCGTCGTGGAGAACGCATTTCGAATAATGGCACATAAATAGCGATTATTTTTTAGATCATTAGAAGAAATAGTTGAAACAGCTGCAAAACTTGTAACAGCAGCTTACGTGTTGCACAATCCATGTCTTTGGCACAACCTTCTGCGTATTAAAAATATCGATCAACAATTTGTGAATTTACAAGAAAATAATAATAATGAATAATAAGAGACCAATACAAGTATTTAATAATATGCCGGTTGGTGGAAGAAGAGCAGTAAACTTGGCTTTCAGCATAAGCGAAAAATGTGTTATTTATTTTAGCAATTTGTAATTTAAATAATGTTATAATACAAATTAAGTTAAAATATCAGCCAATAGGTATTTACCACCAATAATTCCTACATTCACATCGTTAGCAATTTTGTTTATTAATACGGATATACGGACGTTCTTGTGGTCAGGGTGCGACAGATCAAATAATACATGCTGCTTTTTGACTTTTCAATTAATTTCTCGGTGAAATTGTGCATATTTAATATTTACTGCAAGCGATCAGCGATCAACGTAACCTGCTCTGCAGTCTGAACCTCTAAACGCCAATACAATAATATCGAATATAGCCGTCGCCGACTACTTACCACGCGAACAATCGCTGCAAAAGTCGATTATGTCGCTAACAAATTCGAACAGGTTTGTGCGGATTCATTTGTTTACCAAAGACAGTTACGATCGCCAACACTCGCTATTCCGATTGTGGTCGCAATCGCGTATCCGTATATCATTGTGTTTTTCGTCGTTTTCACAGATGCAGTAAAGATTAAACTTGTAGGTGGTCGGTGGTGGGTACTAAAACTAATGACCGTAATGACTAATCATTGTTTTATGTCGTCATGCGTAAATTTATCTGCCAAATGTGCCAATTCTACTTGTTCGGGACACCGGGATTGTCTACTAAAAACCGTTACAATCCCGGAAAACCATATCACCAAAAAACGACGGTTAATTTAAAATCATCCTGAGAGAACGTATCATAAACCGTGACCTTGACATCAAATACAAAAGAAACAAAATAATAAAAACAAATTCAAAATTTCATCTTTTTAATTTGAATTTTTTATAGAATAACACCAAACTGCGTCAATGCGCAAATACATCTTTTTTAAAGCGGTCTTGCGCAAGACCTGCTGTTTTGTACTCATTTCCCGCATTTGTTTTCCTCGTTTCAAGGTATCTACTAACCTGAAGTTAGTTACGAACTGTTCGAAGTTCACCCATAATTTTAATTGTTATTGTGATCAAGTCACGTGTACATTTTTAACGATGGACAGAGCTGTAAGTAATTATAATTATCTATTTTATACCATTAAACATCCTAACGATATGCGTTTACGTTATCGTAAATTTAAAAGTGCATTGCGGCATCCGTAGCAGGTTAAATTCGTAACGTTCGTTACTACCAAACACAAGCTGAAAATTTTTACGACTTTTTTAGTGCACCCCTTAATAAAACGTGTAACGTTTGTTAAAAACTGTTAAATACATGGTATTGTTGCTAAACGTAGCTAAATTCATTCAAAACAATGAGCGGGCTTTTGTTATTATTAAATTCTCAAGGTTGGATAACTTGTTTTATTTGAGACGCTACAAAATGTTTACCAAGATTTTCGAAAAATGAGGTTAAGTAACTGCCTAATTCATAGGCGTAAAGTTCAAATTTTAATGGTATTTACAAGCCGATTATTGATTTAAGGTCTTTTGATATGGAACTTTTGAATTTCATTTGTTAAGGAAAATTCTCTCAAATCTTAGTGAAGCTCCGAAAGCTCGAAGCAAAGTACATGTGGAACGGAGTTGTCCCCAGCATCATGGTAGTAAAACAGTTATTATGGAATATAAGTATACGAAATAATAGTAAAAAATAACAGTTCAATTAAGCATTGTGTAAGAACCATTTAACGTGTCGTTCCTATTCCGCTGTAATTTCTTCTGTGGGGTCATTCATTAACGAAACCGTTCTGCAGTTTTAACTTAAACCGATTCCCATGTATGAGATTTAAAGCTAATTGTTGGTGTCGTACAAACGTATCGATCAAATAGGTCTTCATCGCTTGTAAAATTAAAGCATTCCGTTATTTAAACGCATGTAAACCACAAACTATCGTAGCTGTAACAGCAGTACATATTAAGGCTTTAAGGGCAATTATTGGCAACATTGTAAACACAAATTGTAGTTATTACAGTAACCACTTTCGTTTAATTTTTTTTACTTCATAATAGGCATTCGAATTGTAAAACATTTATCCTAGTAAAATCGTATTGTGTGCTGTTGTAATATTGATCTGAAATTTGTCTATTAACTAATTGAAATTGTTTGGTTATGGGAGAAAATGCGTTAAATTCCCTTGAGATTTATTTTGGCGGTAAAATCAAATTTTCTAGAAATTGAGAAGATATCCCGTTTGTGTAACCATAGTTACGCCCATGAAAAGCGCATTCAAGCATGCGTAACAAGATCAAATTATTTTAGCGGTATATTTCAAGCTCCCGCCAAATATCCCTGCTACGGATAACGTTCTATTGTTTTTTTCGGAAGGAGCGTCCGCCATCTCGGCTTATTACAAATAACTTTGATGGGCACATCATATTTGCTGTAATTTACGTATCCTTTACCCGAAAAAGTAGGTATTTCACTTTAATTGCCTTTATCTTACGCGATTTCGCTTGAAATCTATCTGCGTGCAAGTTAAAATCATATTCGGACGAGCGACGCCAAGTGATTTAACCTTACATTACTATTGTTTATTAAACAAAAACATTAAGATTACACAGTATTTTCCGCGCGCTTTCCAATCGTTTATTACTTTTGAACAGTATTGATTGTTAACTGTCCACCTTATCTATGAACTTCCAAACATTTTTAGGTTAAAGCACCCTCCGGCCCAATGGCAAGCAAAGGTAAGAAAGGTGGTGTAACACCTACCGGTGAAGAAGATGCGGAAGAATTCACTGTCGAAAAAATTTTGGATAAGCGTAAGAATCCAATTACGGGTATTGCCGAGTATTTTTTAAAATGGAACGGTTATGACGATAAGGATAACACGTGGGAACCTGAAGAGAACTTGGATTGTCCGGGATTAATTGCAGAATTCGAAGCAAGTAGAGCTCGTAAAGAAGAAGAACAACAACCGGAAAATAAAAAGCGCAAATCAACGAGTAAGCTTTTTATAAGATTTTTGCTGGAAATGGTATTAAAATTTTTTTAATTTAGGCACCCCAACTCCAGTAGAAGCTAAGAAGAAAAAAGAAGAAAAGAAAATCCTCGGTTTCGATCGAGGATTAGAACCGGAAAAGATCATCGGTGCTACAGATAGCTCAGGTACGAATTTTTATAAGGTTTGAAGAATGGCTTTAAAAAATGCATTTTGAATTACAGGTCAGTTGATGTTTTTAATGAAGTGGGCCGGTACAGATGAAGCAGATCTCGTACCTGCGAAACAGGCTAATGTGAAATGTCCACAAATTGTAATTAAATTCTATGAGGAACGTCTTACTTGGCATTCGCCAACTAACGATGAAGATAAAAATGATAAAGCTTAGATTTCGTTCGGTGTACACTCCACTAGGATAGGATAAGATTCAGTTATTTTTTTTATTCCTAGATTGTAAGCCCGAGAAACGTAATGTAAAAACAAAACGTAGCATAATTATTGTTTTTTACTCGTACGTTACTACGGTTCTGTTCAGTTTGTGGAAAAAAATACGGCGGTGCATAAATAATGCAAACATAAATTTTTACCAATCTGTTACTCTAATAATTGAACATCTTTTTAAGTGTAAAACAATAAATAATATACCTTAAATATTTGTTTTCTTGTCTGATGTGTTAAAACATGGTCGAGAATTTGCTTTACGATTGGCTCGCATAGGTTCAAAATCAGACTGGAGGAAAATTTCTATAAACTGCTAAAGTTTACTGTTCAAGGTAAACACGACAATTTAGCGCATACACATGGAAACATTTATTACTTATTAGTATTCGATGTATAACAAATATCATTGAGATAATTTGATAATAAAAAGAGGAAAGAACTGCACCACATGCCGCTTCTAAAACAGCTACAAGAAGACGATCCTTATGATTTTAAAAACTGTTTACGCATGGATGAGAACACTTAACCATTTGTTGTCCAGCGACAGTTGCGTTAACGAAGAAGGACGCTGCAATGCGAAAAGTAATTTCACCAGAAGAGTGTCTTATTGCTACATTAGGATTTTTGGCAAGTGGTTGATATTACTATGTAATTAGGTGAATGCCTGTTTGTGTAAATAAATAAATATAAATATTACAATTGTTTACGATTCTCAGTACAAACACTGGTTATATAATTCCAGAAACATGTCGGGTATTGGCAGAATGAAGGTAAGGAATTCATCATAATATATCAAATAAACTACATTTGTTACTGGAATATTTTAACAAAAAGAGAGGTTACAGTTATGTTACATTTCCGCTGAGACTTTCATAATACCATTGAATATCCAGCTGGATATTCAATGATAATACGCTGTAATGTCTTGATTATTATTATAAGCCAGATCCGTTTTTATAGTCAAACTTTCCCAGCAACCCAGCAATTTTGTCTTCTCACCTATGTGCAGTGGTCTACCTCGTCATGCGCTTGTTATTGTCCATTTTGTAAGTATAGTGGGCCATCTGTTTCTCTTAGGTCGAATTATATGGCCAGTGTATTTCCATTTTAACATTTTACTTTTCTCAATTAAATCTTCAATTTTTGTTTTTTGCCGTATTTCTTGCAACTTTACTTTATCACTGATGTTTAAATTTAATATGCTTTGCTCCATCCTTGTCCGAGTTACCCTCAGTTTAACTTGCAATATGTTTGGTTAAGGCACAGGTCTGTGCACCATAAGTAAGTGTAGGTAAGATACAAGAATTAATAGACATTTGACTTTTTAGGATGTGTTTTAAGGACCAGAATTTGTTACATGCTGCACGTATCCTTTTTTTACACGTTCAGGCAAGTGCACTCTTTCTGCTATTCCGTTGGTAATCATCTTTGTTTTCGCGTAATCTGCAGGCCTACTTTCTTGCTCTCTAAGGATAATTGAAGTATCATATTGTGAAAGTTTGTTGCTATGAGTGCCACATCGTCTACAAAGCGTAAATTTCTTAGTCTTTTTCCATTTATGTTTATACCATAGTTTGTCCACTTTAGATTTCTAAAAATGCTTTTTAGAACATAGTTAAATAGATTGGGGGAGAGAGATTTTTATAATACATGTGATAACAAACGAAGAAAGAAGAGATGCAAACCAGTTAATTGTTATGGGCAATTTCAATGGAAATGTATAAGGCACAAGGAACGAAAGAAGTTGGAAAATAATACATTTTGCAGCAAGCCAGCATTTAATAATAACAAATACTTTATTTAAAAAGAGAGCAAACCGTAGGTGGACTTCGATCTCACCTAATGAGTAGTATAAAAATGAGATTGATTATGTATTATCAAATAAAAGACGAAGAATAACAAATGTTCTGTATCTACTAAATTAGTTCAAATTGGACTCTCACCACAGACTAGTTGAAATTAAAAATTGATAATGCAACGGAAAGATACCAAATATTAAAAACTTGGAATAATACAACCAAACTGCAATTAGATAGCACTGAAATTTACAATTACCTACTTTGAAGAAGAAACAAAATATGCAACTGAAGAAGTCCAACCCCTATACGATATTCTTGCTACAACTAGCAAGAAGCGATTTACAGGGCAGCAACAAACCCAACCTTCAAAGGACTGTGCTATCAGAAGAAACCAAAAACGTAATCAAAAACAGGGAAGAAATAAAAAAGAACAGACAAAAACCCTCGAGCAAAAATCGAATAAATGCAGAATAGGTACAACAAATTGACAAAAAGATCATTAAACTCTGCAAGGAGTATGATTGGCAACATAGAGGGTTAAGGCCTCCTAAGTGGCTCCCATACCTTTCGACAACCGCCTACCTGGCTTGCTCCACTATTGTGTTTTGGTTTCTAATTATTTTCAGTGCCGAGCATCCGATTCAGGTTTGACCCTGAGACTGTCCGCCCTGTTAACTCTATTAAAAAATAATAAGAGTACCGATGCAATACTTCTTAAAAATCTTATGAATAAAACAACATTATAAACAAATTATTTATTATAATGCATAATCTTCCCAAAACACTGGTTTCTGATTATTTAAAATAATGCGAATTCTTCCATAAAGCGTTTTAGCTAACTCTATTATTTATAATTTTCGTATTTACAATGGACTCCAATACATTATTAACCAAATATATCGTGGAAAGTAGATTCATTATATCCAACGTCACTTGTTGGAACATTCATATAAGTAATGTACATCCTAAAACACATGCCATTCATTTCAATTAACATCCGAATAATCTTACCATTTACGATCCACAGAAACACTTACCTATCAGGTGGAATACTTAATTCTTTGCAAATCAAATCATACAATGCTTTAGAATGTTTTTTGTTTTCCTCAACGCCGAGTGCACCGATACTCATTAAAGTTGCTTGCGCTGCAGGTTCGGTCGAACCACCCCATGACATGTTAACCCCACCGATTACTGTTGCAACGCAGTACTAACACAAACAGAGAATGTAACAATTTTTGAAATCGCTTAAAACATTCAACCTATAACCTCACTTTTGTTTTTACTTACATTAATGGGTTTTCCGAGTGATTTAGAAAGAATGTGGCATAATTTCTGAGGTAGATCTGCAGGTATTTTATTTTGTGGTACATTGGTTTCCAGTCGAAAGTGTGGCATTTCAGTAAAAAAAGTCACCAATTGGATGATTACTAAGTGCTACTGATCAAGGCTATTCAACGAATTACAGCCTGTTGCAATAAGTTAAGTGATTTATTAGTCGATTATACAAACTGACCTTGGTTATACTATTACAGGATAGCAAACTCCTTAATGTTTAGTTAGCTTAAAAGTGGAATTTCTGGAAAAATACATAATTTAAAGGATATTATTACATTGATTGTTACAGAAATAAAAAAAAATACCTACATGCAATGATATAAACAAACAAACCAGTAAATGTTATCACTGAATATTATTGTACGATAAGATAAGAGTTTATTATTATTGCAATATTGTTATAAAACACTGGCTTTAGTAGGTAGCTTTGTTGTCTTACAATAGCTTGCCATTTTACATAAGGTTAAGCACATTAACGTTTTTTAATTCCATTTGGACTTTTTCTTTAAAATTACATGTAGGTAGTGTTATACTTTTAGCAGGATCGGCAGGTAAATTTAATATTTTCGTATTACTTCTAAAGAAATTGTGGAATTTGGTTGATGATTATTCAGCTAGTTGTTATTAAAATAATCTCTGTAGCTATAACATAATCTGAAACAATTCAACCTTTAAAATAATTAAGTGCATTAAATAAACAAAGTTTTTACACTTTCTTCCTATGAATGAGTATTTTAATTTGAAATATCTTCCGACATACCTTATTTTACTTATTTAACCAGTTAATTCATGTTAACATACTGCCATGCTCAGATGTATGTATTTATTTATTTCTTTTTTGGACAATTGTGTATTTTCGTATTTAAAATGTTCAAAACTCAAATAAACTTTTAAAATTACGTTTAAACGTCAAATCACAGAACGACAGAATCCACTATATTATTATTATGTTTACATTTAAGTGCATGCCAATCGTCCAAGCAAGTCGATATCAAATTAACTCTAAATTTTTAGCCAAATCGGCATATTTTTATATAAATATTCAGCTGGTCAGCTGGATTGCTTAGAGCTAGGAAATTACATGTACGAAGGAGTGCCTTGAGCTAGAAACATATGTAGGATGTGTAAAACTTGCGTAATTTTTTGTAATTTAGGGTAAAAAGGCTTTAGGATTAAGTAAGTAAGTAAATTAAGAAGTTGGCGATTTATATTCCCCAGATGACCAAATTAATTCTAAAATGAAATTATCACATATATATTCCCTGTTTGAGTCAAGTAGTGATAAATCAGCTACCAGCCGCAAAATAAGAGACTAAACTGTATTCAAGTTAAAGATAGAGTGGATGTAAACAAATATATGCGCTATTCACGTGCTTGAAAGAAGCAGGGTAGTATTGAGGAAATTCGCAAAGATTTGCATACAAACTAGTACTTATAAAAAAAAATATTTAAAAAACCAAATAAAAACAAATTTGAAATGATGTTAATAATTAGACATTTGGTAATGAATAACATTTTATAAAGAACATTTTTATTCGATGATAAAGTTAGGTACAATAAATAAAAAATTAAATGAAAATAAAATAATTTTAAGCCGGACATGGACTGATATCAACGACGTGTAATACCTGGGTGCAGTGGTGAGGGTTCAGCCAATCGCATTAGCCAAAATGCAGAACACGTGCTGATCATGCATTGATCACGCGCCGATCATTGTTTACATCCACTTTATCTTTAACTTGAATGAAGTATAGGTAACTTGCAGATATAAGGAAGCTACTGATTTTCAGAATAACCCTTCATATTTACAACTGAGGAACAATTTGAGCACAGCCACATGGAATTTAAAGGTAAAACTTTCGGCACTTACACTCCGTGAGGGAGTATGGCCGGCAACATGGAGGGTTAAGGCCTCCTATTAATGGTAAGCACCGCGCCTTCGACAGCCGCCAACCTTCCCTACTCCACTACTGTGTTTCGGTTCCCAATTATTTGCAGTGACTGGGTAGGCCACCCGCCGAGCATCCTTCCGCGGTCACTCCGGCGACATGAAATATACAAGGTCTAAAAACTCATACGGAGAAGCTAGCAATTATTGAAAAAGAATTCGCAAAGTACAAAACTGAAATCGCATGCCTCTCAGAGACACATTGGCTTGACCAAGGATTCTTTAAAACTAGCTTGAACAATTATGTCTCTGACCAACAAAATTACACTGTTGTTGCAATAGTCATATCTGCTAACATGGGCGCCGTTTAGGGGGGGCAAGGGGGGGGTACTTGCCCCCCCCCCCCTGGAAGTTAAGTTCAACCACTAATTGTTTTTAGAAACAATTTCAGATTTATTCTATAACGGCCCTAAAGTCTTCTATATTTTGTATATGACATTAAAGGCTGTATATGAATATTTAATTTAACATTTATTAGTATGCAAAATGCAAGTGCACAAATTAAATATTTCGGGTTCGGACATAATGTACAAGCATAATTCGACGCCTGTCCATGTACATGTATCTACTCGCGCGCATGTGCGTTTTCTTGCTACGTCATAAGAAAAAGAATTGTTACAGAAGTGAATTATAGTGTTAGATTTTCGGTTTTAGCTGATGAAACAGCTGATATTTCTGGGGTAGAACAACTTTCACTTGGGATAAGGTATGTCGATAAAAACAACATAGCCAAGAAGATTTTCTGGGTTTACCGACTTAAAATCGATGAATGCCCAAGCAACATCTGAAACTATCTTAACATTCTCCAGGGATTGTGGTCTTAACATAAACAAGTTAATAGGTTTAGGATTTGATGGATGCTCCACCATGGCTGGAGGAGAAAACGGTGTTCAGAAGTTAATTAGAGATGAACATCCTCGAGCAACGTTTTTCCATTGTTCTTCTCACCGATTGAATCTCGTTGTTAATGATCTCAATTCCGTCCAAGAAGCCTAAAATTGCATTGGTATTAAGGAAGTTATTAAATTCTTTAGAGAAAGCCCTAAAAAGCGAAATTTAGTTTAGAATATTACTGTGTTATGTGAGGCTAGGTGAACGGCAAAATATAAATCTATAAGACTGTTTGCTGAAAATTTTTACTCTATTAAGTCTACGTTGCAAGAAATAACTACTAATAAGGAAAACTTTAACAATCAAAGTCGAGCCAAAGCGAATCAGTTTTATTGTTCTACTTCAACGCCTCAATTTCTAATCGGTCTCAAAATAATAGCAAGATATTCGTCACAACTAGAACCAGTAACAAACAAGTTGCAAGAAGTAGCAATAGATTTGTTGGGTATACAAAAACATATTGAAGATTTAATTTCATCATTTAAGGAAGAAAGGGAAAATTCAGAAGGATTTTTTGCATGAATTTTTAAAAGCAGCGTAGATTTAGCTGCGGAATTTGATATTGAAATTAAAGTTCCAAGGATGACAAACTCACAGAGGAAACGTTGTAGCAAAGACGGCAGAAGAATATTTTAGAATAACCATTTTCAACCCTTACTTGGACTCTCTGCTATCTTCTTTGGAATTACGTTTTTCCCAACATACTAGTGTTGCGTTTTCCATAGCTCGTTTACACACGGTTAACATCAAGAAGCATGCTGTCGATCCAGATTTCGTGAAGAAAATCGCAGAGAAGAATATTTAACGTGGGTGCACATTTGGAAGGAAAAAGAAGTAGCAGAAAGTATGGATTTTGCAAGACTAATTTCAGAAGAATGTGACTTTTTTCCCGCTATGAAAATTGCTTTCCAAAATTGTTTGACAATGCCACCAACAACATGTTCAATAGAGCGTTCTTTCTCTAATCTAAGGAGGGTGAAGAATTGGCTTAGGCCTACAATGGAAGAAAATCGGCTGTCCGGATTATGCCTATTAAGGGTTCATAGAAAGAAGGTGGAAGAAAATAAAGAACAATTAATAGAAGAGGTTATAGAAGTTTTTGGCACAAAACGAAGAAATCTTCGTTTTTGTTTTATTAATGTAAAAATTCAATTTAATAAAAAGTTATAAACATGAAAAGTTTGTTTTGTTATTACCTACAAGTAAGAAATATACGAGTATGTACTATGTACTTATTTTGAAATTCTTTCAAATATTCCTTGTTTGCCCCCCCCCTTGGATTTTGGGTTAACGGTGCCCATGTCTGCTAAGCATTATATACAGAATTGCATATTGGACTTTAAAGTGGCAGAATTATGGTACTGAAAATGAATGCCAAACCACATCGAATGAACGTGATCCAAGTGTATGCCCCTACTGCTAACTCGACTAATGATGAGACCATTCAACAAATCTCTAACAAAGAATTTACTGTCATATGTGGTGATTTCAATGCTAAAGTTGGAGATACAACTATTAATGAGCATATTAAAACTTGACAAATGAACACCACTTCCCGTCATCAGGTACCTACGAAGGCTTTACACTTAGATTACCCCGGCGATAAAGTACGTAATCAAATTCCAGATGGAGATCCTCTTTTAAAGCAGTAAGGACATTTCCGGGAGCAATTCGTGGACCGGATCACAAGCTATTATCAGCAAAGATTCGTTTAAAGCTAAAAAATGTTTTGAAAACGCAACAGTAAAAACGAACGGAAATTCACAATATAACAAATTTCCAACAGCACATACAAGAAACTATGCCAAATATCCAGGAGTGCATGCAACTATACAACAAATTTGGGAAAAGTTTAAATACTGTCTGAGTAACTCTACATCGCAACAACAAAAACGTATGAATCAGAAACGCAAAACAATGGATCTTTGATGTCACACTTTTAAAAGTAGAAGCAAAAAGATCAGTAGCGCAAAAGGGCCTAAACACTGAATGAAGAAGAAGAAGATTTATATCGTAAATTAAACTACGGAAATACAGTCAAGAAATAGAATCGTACACCTTCTCAAACCAATCTAGAGATTTATTTAAAATAATGAAATATCTTACAAGAGAATTTAAGGCTGTTTGGTAGGTACATAAAATTTTTTGTAATTTTTTGCAAAATATTTTTATCAAATTGTTAGATCACAGTATCAGATTAAGATATGTCGAATAAAAATATATGAAAAGTTTGTTAGTTTACCCGTTATCACGTTTTTTACAGTCGATCTTATTTCCTAGCTTTTGAAACATTCACATATCCGATTAGCAAGTTTAATTTGGGAAATGATAGCTTTTATAGTCTATTTTGGGATGACATAATTTTAATTATTGTTATAAAAACCAATTCGCGTAAAATAATTATCTTAGAAGAATTCAAAACACCAGCGAATTTTACTCTATAAATATTACTATTTCTAAGTCATTGCCAAGGCGTTAATCGAAATAAAAATTAGATTCATCCTCTTGTCCAAGGTGTATACTTGCTCTTAATCCTTTTGCCATGAAAATAGGTGTTGTAGTAATAGAGAAAGCTAAGAAATTGTAGAACCTTGCAATTAACACTTGTCATCCTTTATTAGCTCTTATTCACTTTAATTACCCGCGCCCATTAATAGATGTAGGGATGTAGGGGAATACTCGAGATCTGCGATAACTTATAATGTCAAAAAAATTTTAAATTGTGACAATTTAATAAATTATTGATACAACACGTTTGGATATCGTGGCTGAGCCGTTCCAAACGTTACTTTGTTTATTTTTTGTTCTTAGTGCCCGTGAAATAGCTATTTGTATTACTAGGGAGGAAAGTGTAAGATTGCCTGCCGCAGATGGTTTTTATGCACGAGCGACCGATAGCGAGCGAGGGCAGAAATATAATCTAAGGGAGGCGATAACCGATAACACTTTCCTCCAGAGTAATACATATGATTTTTTGGCCACCTTCACTAAACGAACCTGACATTATTAATGTTGACAACTAAAAATATGACATTTTACTACAAAACTCGGTTTCATTAAAATAAACTCGTAGATAGCTTGAGTATATGTTTCCATGGTAACTGTACCATTAATCTTTGAATATAAAGCTAACAGGAATGAGGATATACAAAATATACGTGAGACCAAGATAGATCATGCAAATGGCGGCTGAATGTTTCCGGTATGTCAGTGGCGTACCTTTTAGAATGAATACGGGATACGTAAACCTTTGAATATAAAATATTCAAAGACGTAAACTGACAAAAAATGTAGTAAAAGTACGAATGAACAAAAATTAGAAGCTGCAAGAAATAAAATATTATAATACTGACGGTTAAAACAGTTTTTTAAAGATATATTTTGCAAAGTGCTAATTTATATAAAATACGTACATACCTATGTGACGCCTATGATATTCAGTCGTGACCTTTCTTTGACATTAAAATTATAACATCGAATTGTTCTTAAATATTATTCGTAATGAACGTAGTTACATTAAATGAAGGTAAATACTTACTTATGGAAAGTTATTCCTAAATTTTTATTTGTCCTTGTTGGAGAAAAACCACAAACAGCACAACTAACCTATTATTTGTCAGCTGTCAGTCTCAAAACTATGACTACAAATAGATTATCAAAATGGCGACTTCCGTCGCACTTTTTGTATGGCTACTAAAACGATACCCTCCTTCCTGTAGCTTTATATTCAAAGCCATTAATATTAATCGTAAAACGTGTTTACTCATTTTGCCACCCGTTTCTAATGGCAACGGGAGGCAATAGTAATTTGTAATACAAGTGTTGAAAGCTTGCGTTTGCCACACGAATGTGAAGTTTGCAGCACGAACGATAGTGAGTGCTGCAGTCACATGAGAGTGGCAAATACAAGCTTTTAACACATGTATTACACACTATTTTTTCTACAACCACATTTCCATAAAAAAATTTAAATATTTCTGCAAAATCAAATCTGACATTCATCAAATGTCATTATGACATTTTGATTTCGGTGCGGCAAAATTATACTTTGCCGCACCGAAAATCATGCATGTGCGTGCGGAAAGTAAATTTTCCGCACGCTAATTTCACTTGTTCGGCAAACACTCATTTTCAATACTCGTATCTATGGAGACGAAGTTTGAAAATCCCACTTTCCATGGTGGGAGTAGAAAAAGTACTTTGCCTCCCGGTGCTAACTGCCGGGTGACAAACGTCTACTTTCGATGTCAAAAATTCATTTGACAAGGTATGGAAAATGTCACTTTCGAACAGAGGTGGCTAAAAAACTAATTACGTAAGTATGTACTAGTTTTTGTATTAATACCTATTTGTCATAATAAATAATCAGTAATACATATAGCAGATATACCGATAACATGAGAGTATAAAATTGATTGACATTACAATAATTTTACATAGACGTTTTTAGTAAGCATTTTGTAGTTTTTGCAGTTTACAAGTATACATAGTACTTGTAGCTTTTACATACATACAAGAACACTGTAGTGTAATTTTTAAAAGTGTCATATTACAACGCTTGCCCTTCTACTGTATACCTCGAATCTTAAAAGAAGATCCCTGCGTCATCACTGGAAGAATTTAGTTACGACAAGTTCTTCACGTATGTGTACTTGTTTCAGAAAAGTAAAACAAGGATAATAGTTATTTATCTACCAAGTCAGTAAAGCGCCTGTTACTCGCCTCGCTCGCTCGCTCGCTCGGCTCATAATCTCAGACTCGTTCGATAAAGACACTTTACTGACGTGGTGCATACAAAATTTTATCGCCAACCGTAAAAATGTATAATTGAAAAAAATAACTTCCATTATTTTGTATAAATAACTCGCGACAAAACTTTTACTGTTGGAGCTGTGACAGCAACAAACGATTTTTGTTTAATGTCATACAGTCATGGTTATGTTGATTAACATTAGCGGCAGATAAAATACTTGATTTGTACAGTAAGATAAAGTGTTTGTTTACTTACGAAAATCGCTACGGTAATGCATGGTTTTACTGACGGTTGGCGATAATAGTAGATTATTCTACAAGTAAAGAAAAGTGGCAGTTTTCTAGCGAGTGGAAAATGTTTGATTCACGAGCGTTAGCGAGTGAATTACAATTTCACGAGCTAGAAAACCACTTTTCTTACGCGTTGAATACGCTATTTTTTAGTACTAAAAGTTCGAATTTTCTAGACAAATTTATCAAGGTTATGTTTGTACGGAAACATAGCAACTACAACACGTACCTACATAGTAACAAGTAAACAAACAGACTGTGTTGCTAGGAATAAAGTGTTGGTTGCTAATGAGTCATGTGTTCCTGCTACAAGCAGTTCATTTCCGAGTATGAAAAATTATTAATTTTGGGCTGAAATACAAAGCCAAACTTACCCTCCTTAACCCATCCGTTCCTGTTACCAAAAGTTTGCTTTCGAGTGCTACAAATTATCAATTTTGTACTGAAATGCAAAGCCAAACTTATCCTTCTTAACTCATGTGTTCCTATTACCAAAAGTTTGCTTTCGAGTGCTACAAATTATCAATTTTGGACTGAAATACAAAGCCAAACTTACCCTTCTTAACTCATGTGTTCCTGCTACAAACAGTTCATTTCCGAGTATGAAAAATTATTAATTTTGTACTGAAATGCAAAGCCAAACTTACCCTTCTTAACTCATGTGTTCCTGCTACAAGCAGTTCATTTCCGAGTATGAAAAATTATTAATTTTGGACTGAAATACAAAGCCAAACTTACCCTTCTTAACTCATGTGTTCCTGCTACAGACAGTTCACTTCCGAGTATGAAAAATTATTAATTTTGTACTGAAATGCAACGCCAAACTTATCCTTCTTAACTCATGTGTTCCTGCTACAAACAGTTCATTTCCGAGTATGAAAAATTATTAATTTTGTAGGTACTGAAATGCAAAGTCAAACTTATCCTTCTTAACTCATGTGTTCCTATTACCAAAAGTTTGAGTTCGAGTGCTACAAATGATCAATTTTGGACTGAAATACAAAGCCAAACTTACCCTTCTTAATTCATGTGTTCCTGCTACAAACAGTTCATTTCCGAGTATGAAAAATTATTAATTTTGTAGGTACTGAAATGCAAAGTCAAACTTATCCTTCTTAACTCATGTGTTCCTATTACCAAAAGTTTGAGTTCGAGTGCTACAAATGATCAATTTTGGACTGAAATACAAAGCCAAACTTACCCTTCTTAATTCATGTGTTCCTGCTACAAACAGTTCATTTCCGAGTATGAAAAATTATTAATTTTGTAGGTACTGAAATGCAAAGTCAAACTTATCCTTCTTAACTCATGTGTTCCTATTACCAAAAGTTTGAGTTCGAGTGCTACAAATGATCAATTTTGGACTGAAATACAAAGCCAAATTACCCTTCTTAACTCATGTGTTCCTGCTACAAACAGTTCATTTCCGAGTATGAAAAATTATTAATTTTGTACTGAAATGCAAAGCCAAACTTATCCTTCTTAACTCATGTGTTCCTATTACCAAAAGTTTGCTTTCGAGTGCTACAAATTATCAATTTTGGACTGAAATACAAAGCCAAACTTACCCTTCTTAACTCATGTGTTCCTGCTACAAACAGTTCATTTCCGAGTATGAAAAATTATTAATTTTGTACTGAAATGCAAAGCCAAACTTACCCTTCTTAACTCATGTGTTCCTGCTACAAGCAGTTCATTTCCGAGTATGAAAAATTATCAATTTTGGACTGAAATACAAAGCAAAACTTACCCTTCTTAACTCATGTGTTCCTGCTACAAACAGTTCATTTCCGAGTATGAAAAATTATTAATTTTGTACTGAAATGCAAAGCCAAACTTATCCTTCTTAACTCATGTGCTCCTATTACCAAAATTTTGCTTTCGAGTGCTACAAATGATCAATTTTGGACTGAAATACAAAGCCAAACTTACCCTTCTTAACTCATGTGTTCCTGCTACAAACAGTTCATTTCCGAGTATGAATAATTATTAATTTTGTACTGAAATGCAAAGCCAAACTTACCCTTCTTAACTCATGTGTTCCTGCTACAAGCAGTTCATTTCCGAGTATGAAAAATTATTAATTTTGGACTGAAATACAAAGCCAAACTTACCCTTCTTAACTCATGTGTTCCTGCTACAAACAGTTCACTTCCGAGTATGAAAAATTATTAATTTTGTACTGAAATGCAAAGCCAAACTTATCCTTCTTAACTCATGTGTTCCTATTACCAAAAGTTTGCTTTCGAGTGCTACAAATGATCAATTTTGGACTGAAATACAAAGCCAAACTTACCCTTCTTAACTCATGTGTTCCTGCTACAAACAGTTCATTTCCGAGTATGAAAAATTATTAATTTTGTACTGAATGCAAAGCCAAACTTACCCTTCTTAACTCATGTGTTCCTGCTACAAGCAGTTCATTTCCGAGTATGAAAAATTATCAATTTTGGACTGAAATACAAAGCAAAACTTACCCTTCTTAACTCATGTGTTCCTGCTACAAACAGTTCATTTCCGAGTATGAAAAATTATTAATTTTGTACTGAAATGCAAAGCCAAACTTATCCTTCTTAACTCATGTGCTCCTATTACCAAAATTTTGCTTTCGAGTGCTACAAATGATCAATTTTGGACTGAAATACAAAGCCAAACTTACCCTTCTTAACTCATGTGTTCCTGCTACAAACAGTTCATTTCCGAGTATGAATAATTATTAATTTTGTACTGAAATGCAAAGCCAAACTTACCCTTCTTAACTCATGTGTTCCTGCTACAAGCAGTTCATTTCCGAGTATGAAAAATTATTAATTATGGACTGAAATACAAAGCCAAACTTACCCTTCTTAACTCATGTGTTCCTGCTACAAACAGTTCACTTCCGAGTATGAAAAATTATTAATTTTGTACTGAAATGCAAAGCCAAACTTATCCTTCTTAACTCATGTGTTCCTATTACCAAAAGTTTGCTTTCGAGTGCTGCAAATGATCAATTTTGGACTGAAATACAAAGCCAAACTTACCCTTCTTAACTCATGTGTTCCTGCTACAAACAGTTCATTTCCGAGTATGAAAAATTATTAATTTTGTACTGAAATGCAAAGCCAAACTTACCCTTCTTAACTCATGTGTTCCTGCTACAAGCAGTTCATTTCCGAGTATGAAAAATTATTAATTTTGGACTGAAATACAAAGCCAAACTTACCCTTCTTAACTCATGTGTTCCTGCTACAAACAGTTCATTTCCGAGTATGAAAAATTATTAATTTTGTACTGAAATGCAAAGCCAAACTTATCCTTCTTAACTCATGTGTTCCTATTACCAAAAGTTTGCTTTCGAGTGCTACAAATGATCAATTTTGGACTGAAATACAAAGCCAAACTTACCCTTCTTAACTCATGTGTTCCTGCTACAAACAGTTCATTTCCGAGTATGAAAAATTATTAATTTTGTACTGAAATGCAAAGCCAAACTTATCCTTCTTAACTCATGTGTTCCTATTACCAAAAGTTTGCTTTCGAGTGCTACAAATGATCAATTTTGGACTGAAATACAAAGCCAAACTTACCCTTCTTAACTCATGTGTTCCTGCTACAAACAGTTCATTTCCGAGTATGAAAAATTATTAATTTTGTACTGAAATGCAAAGCCAAACTTATCCTTCTTAACTCATGTGTTCCTATTACCAAAAGTTTGCTTTCGAGTGCTACAAATGATCAATTTCGGACTGAAATACAAAGCCAAACTTACCCTTCTTAACTCATGTGTTCCTGCTACAAACAGTTCATTTCCGAGTATGAAAAATTATTAATTTTGTACTGAAATGCAAAGCCAAACTTATCCTTCTTAACTCATGTGTTCCTATTACCAAAAGTTTGAGTTCGAGTGCTACAAATGATCAATTTTGGACTGAAATAAAAAGCCAAACTTACCCTTCTTAACTCATGTGTTCCTGCTACAAACAGTTCATTTCCGAGTATGAAAAATTATTAATTTTGTACTGAAATGCAAAGCCAAACTTATCCTTCTTAACTCATGTGTTCCTATTACCAAAAGTTTGCTTTCGAGTGCTACAAATTATTAATTTTGGACTGAAATACAAAGCCAAACTTACCCTTCTTAACTCATGTGTTCCTGCTACAAACAGTTCATTTCCGAGTATGAAAAATTATTAATTTTGTACTGAAATGCAACGCCAAACTTACCCTTCTTAACTCATGTGTTCCTGCTACAAGCAGTTCATTTCCGAGTATGAAAAATTATTAATTTTGGACTGAAATACAAAGCCAAACTTACCCTTCTTAACTCATGTGTTCCTGCTACAAACAGTTCATTTCCGAGTATGAAAAATTATTAATTTTGTACTGAAATGCAACGCCAAACTTATCCTTCTTAACTCATGTGTTCCTATTACCAAAAGTTTGCTTTCGAGTGCTACAAATGATCAATTTTGGACTGAAATACAAAGCCAAACTTACCCTTCTTAACTCATGTGTTCCTGCTACAAACAGTTCATTTCCGAGTATGAAAAATTATTAATTTTGTACTGAAATGCAACGCCAAACTTATCCTTCTTAACTCATGTGTTCCTATTACCAAAAGTTTGCTTTCGAGTGCTACAAATGATCAATTTTGGACTGAAATACAAAGCCAAACTTACCCTTCTTAACTCATGTGTTCCTGCTACAAACAGTTCATTTCCGAGTATGAAAAATTATTAATTTTGTACTGAAATGCAAAGCCAAACTTACCCTTCTTAACTCATGTGTTCCTGCTACAAACAGTTCATTTCCGAGTATGAAAAATTATTAATTTTGTACTGAAATGTAAAGCCAAACTTATCCTTCTTAACTCATGTGTTCCTATTACCAAAAGTTTGCTTTCGAGTGCTACAAATGATTAATTTTGGACTGAAATACATAGCCAAACTTACCCTTCTTAACTCATGTGTTCCTGCTACAAACAGTTCATTTCCGAGTATGAAAAATTATTAATTTTGTACTGAAATGCAAAGCCAAACTTATCCTTCTTAACTCATGTGTTCCTATTACCAAAAGTTTGCTTTCGAGTACTACAAATGATCAATTTTGGACTGAAATACAAAGCCAAACTTACCCTTCTTAACTCATGTGTTCCTGCTACAAACAGTTCATTTCCGAGTATGAAAAATTATTAATTTTGTACTGAAATGCAAAGCCAAACTTATCCTTCTTAACTCATGTGTTCCTATTACCAAAAGTTTGCTTTCGAGTGCTACAAATGATTAATTTTGGACTGAAATACATAGCCAAACTTACCCTTCTTAACTCATGTGTTCCTGCTACAAACAGTTCATTTCCGAGTATGAAAAATTATTAATTTTGTACTGAAATGCAACGCCAAACTTATCCTTCTTAACTCATGTGTTCCTATTACCAAAAGTTTGCTTTCGAGTGCTACAAATGATCAATTTTGGACTGAAATACAAAGCCAAACTTACCCTTCTTAACTCATGTGTTCCTGCTACAAACAGTTCATTTCCGAGTATGAAAAATTATTAATTTTGTACTGAAATGCAAAGCCAAACTTATCCTTCTTAACTCATGCGTTCCTGCTACAAACAGTTCATTTCCGAGTATGAAAAATTATTAATTTTGTACTGAAATGCAAAGCCAAACTTACCCTTCTTAACTCATGTGTTCCTGCTACAAACAGTTCATTTCCGAGTATGAAAAATTATTAATTTTGTACTGAAATGCAAAGCCAAACTTATCCTTCTTAACTCATGTGTTCCTGCTACAAACAGTTCATTTCCGAGTATGAAAAATTATTAATTTTGTACTGAAATGCAAAGCCAAACTTATCCTTCTTAACTCATGTGTTCCTGCTACAAACAGTTCATTTCCGAGTATGAAAAATTATTAATTTTGTACTGAAATGCAAAGCCAAACTTACCCTTCTTAACTCATGTGTTCCTGCTACAAACAGTTCATTTCCGAGTATGAAAAATTATTAATTTTGTACTGAAATGCAAAGCCAAACTTACCCTTCTTAACTCATGTGTTCCTATTACCAAAAGTTTGCTTTCGAGTGCTACAAATTATTAATTTTGGACTGAAATACAAAGCCAAACTTACCCTTTTTAACTCATGTGTTCCTGCTACAAACAGTTCATTTCTGAGTATGAAAAATTATTAATTTTGTACTGAAATGCAAAGCCAAACTTACCCTTCTTAACTCATGTGTTCCTGCTACAAACAGTTCATTTCCGAGTATGAAAAATTATTAATTTTGTACTGAAATGCAAAGCCAAACTTATCCTTCTTAACTCATGTGTTCCTATTACCAAAAGTTTGCTTTCGAGTGCTACAAATTATTAATTTTGGACTGAAATACAAAGCCAAACTTACCCTTCTTAACTCATGTGTTCCTGCTACAAACAGTTCATTTCCGAGTATGAAAAATTATTAATTTTGTACTGAAATGCAAAGCCAAACTTACCCTTCTTAACTCATGTGTTCCTGCTACAAACAGTTCATTTCCGAGTATGAAAAATTATTAATTTTGTACTGAAATGCAAAGCCAAACTTATCCTTCTTAACTCATGTGTTCCTATTACCAAAAGTTTGCTTTCGAGTGCTACAAATTATTAATTTTGGACTGAAATACAAAGCCAAACTTACCCTTCTTAACTCATGTGTTCCTGCTACAAACAGTTCATTTCTGAGTATGAAAAATTATTAATTTTGTACTGAAATGCAACGCCAAACTTATCCTTCTTAACTCATGTGTTCCTATTACCAAAAGTTTGCTTTCGAGTGCTACAAATGATCAATTTTGGACTGAAATACAAAGCCAAACTTACCCTTCTTAACTCATGTGTTCCTGCTACAAACAGTTCATTTCCGAGTATGAAAAATTATTAATTTTGTACTGAAACGCAAAGCCAAACTTATCCTTCTTAACTCATGTGTTCCTGCTACAAACAGTTCATTTCCGAGTATGAAAAATTATTAATTTTGTACTGAAATGCAAAGCCAAACTTACCCTTCTTAACTCATGTGTTCCTGCTACAAACAGTTCATTTCCGAGTATGAAAAATTATTAATTTTGTACTGAAATGCAAAGCCAAACTTATCCTTCTTAACTCATGTGTTCCTGCTACAAACAGTTCATTTCCGAGTATGAAAAATTATTAATTTTGTACTGAAATGCAAAGCCAAACTTATCCTTCTTAACTCATGTGTTCCTGCTACAAACAGTTCATTTCCGAGTATGAAAAATTATTAATTTTGTACTGAAATGCAAAGCCAAACTTACCCTTCTTAACTCATGTGTTCCTGCTACAAACAGTTCATTTCCGAGTATGAAAAATTATTAATTTTGTACTGAAATGCAAAGCCAAACTTACCCTTCTTAACTCATGTGTTCCTATTACCAAAAGTTTGCTTTCGAGTGCTACAAATTATTAATTTTGGACTGAAATACAAAGCCAAACTTACCCTTCTTAACTCATGTGTTCCTGCTACAAACAGTTCATTTCTGAGTATGAAAAATTATTAATTTTGTACTGAAATGCAAAGCCAAACTTACCCTTCTTAACTCATGTGTTCCTGCTACAAACAGTTCATTTCCGAGTATGAAAAATTATTAATTTTGTACTGAAATGCAAAGCCAAACTTATCCTTCTTAACTCATGTGTTCCTATTACCAAAAGTTTGCTTTCGAGTGCTACAAATTATTAATTTTGGACTGAAATACAAAGCCAAACTTACCCTTCTTAACTCATGTGTTCCTGCTACAAACAGTTCATTTCCGAGTATGAAAAATTATTAATTTTGTACTGAAATGCAAAGCCAAACTTACCCTTCTTAACTCATGTGTTCCTGCTACAAACAGTTCATTTCCGAGTATGAAAAATTATTAATTTTGTACTGAAATGCAAAGCCAAACTTATCCTTCTTAACTCATGTGTTCCTATTACCAAAAGTTTGCTTTCGAGTGCTACAAATTATTAATTTTGGACTGAAATACAAAGCCAAACTTACCCTTCTTAACTCATGTGTTCCTGCTACAAACAGTTCATTTCTGAGTATGAAAAATTATTAATTTTGTACTGAAATGCAACGCCAAACTTATCCTTCTTAACTCATGTGTTCCTATTACCAAAAGTTTGCTTTCGAGTGCTACAAATGATCAATTTTGGACTGAAATACAAAGCCAAACTTACCCTTCTTAACTCATGTGTTCCTGCTACAAACAGTTCATTTCCGAGTATGAAAAATTATTAATTTTGTACTGAAATGCAAAGCCAAACTTATCCTTCTTAACTCATGTGTTCCTGCTACAAACAGTTCATTTCCGAGTATGAAAAATTATTAATTTTGTACTGAAATGCAAAGCCAAACTTACCCTTCTTAACTCATGTGTTCCTGCTACAAACAGTTCATTTCCGAGTATGAAAAATTATTAATTTTGTACTGAAATGCAAAGCCAAACTTATCCTTCTTAACTCATGTGTTCCTGCTACAAACAGTTCATTTCCGAGTATGAAAAATTATTAATTTTGTACTGAAATGCAAAGCCAAACTTATCCTTCTTAACTCATGTGTTCCTGCTACAAACAGTTCATTTCCGAGTATGAAAAATTATTAATTTTGTACTGAAATGCAAAGCCAAACTTATCCTTCTTAACTCATGTGTTCCTGCTACAAACAGTTCATTTCCGAGTATGAAAAATTATTAATTTTGTACTGAAATGCAAAGCCAAACTTATCCTTCTTAACTCATGTGTTCCTGCTACAAACAGTTCATTTCCGAGTATGAAAAATTATTAATTTTGTACTGAAATGCAAAGCCAAACTTACCCTTCTTAACTCATGTGTTCCTGCTACAAACAGTTCATTTCCGAGTATGAAAAATTATTAATTTTGTACTGAAATGCAAAGCCAAACTTATCCTTCTTAACTCATGTGTTCCTGCTACAAACAGTTCATTTCCGAGTATGAAAAATTATTAATTCTGTACTGAAATGCAACGCCAAACTTATCCTTCTTAACTCATGTGTTCCTGCTACAAACAGTTCATTTCCGAGTATGAAAAATTATTAATTTTGTACTGAAATGCAACGCCAAACTTACCCTTCTTAACTCATGTGTTCCTGCTACAAACAGTTCATTTCCGAGTATGAAAAATTATTAATTTTGTACTGAAATGCAACGCCAAACTTATCCTTCTTAACTCATGTGTTCCTATTACCAAAAGTTTGCTTTCGAGTGCTACAAATGATCAATTTTGGACTGAAATACAAAGCCAAACTTACCCTTCTTAACTCATGTGTTCCTGCTACAAACAGTTCATTTCCGAGTATGAAAAATTATTAATTTTGTACTGAAATGCAAAGCCAAACTTACCCTTCTTAACTCATGTGTTCCTGCTACAAACAGTTCATTTCCGAGTATGAAAAATTATTAATTTTGTACTGAAATGCAACGCCAAACTTACCCTTCTTAACTCATGTGTTCCTGCTACAAGCAGTTCATTTCCGAGTACGAAAAATTATTAATTTTGTATTGAAATGCAACGCCAAACTTACCCTTCTTAACTCATGTGTTCCTGCTACAAACAGTTCATTTCCGAGTATGAAAAATTATTAATTTTGTACTGAAATGCAACGCCAAACTTATCCTTCTTAACTCATGTGTTCCTATTACCAAAAGTTTGCTTTCGAGTGCTACAAATGATCAATTTTGGACTGAAATACAAAGCCAAACTTACCCTTCTTAACTCATGTGTTCCTGCTACAAACAGTTCATTTCCGAGTATGAAAAATTATTAATTTTGTACTGAAATGCAACGCCAAACTTACCCTTCTTAACTCATGTGTTCCTGCTACAAGCAGTTCATTTCCGAGTAGGAAAAATTATTAATTTTGGACTGAAATACAAAGCCAAACTTACCCTTCTTAACTCATGTGTTCCTGCTACAAACAGTTCATTTCCGAGTATGAAAAATTATTAATTTTGTACTGAAATGCAACGCCAAACTTACCCTTCTTAACTCATGTGTTCCTGCTACAAGCAGTTCATTTCCGAGTACGAAAAATTATTAATTTTGGACTGAAATACAAAGCCAAACTTACCCTTCTTAACTCATGTGTTCCTGCTACAAACAGTTCATTTCTGAGTATGAAAACTTATTAATTTTGTACTGAAATGCAACGCCAAACTTATCCTTCTTAACTCATGTGTTCCTATTACCAAAAGTTTGCTTTCGAGTGCTACAAATGATCAATTTTGGACTGAAATACAAAGCCAAACTTACCCTTCTTAACTCATGTGTTCCTGCTACAAACAGTTCATTTCCGAGTATGAAAAATTATTAATTTTGTACTGAAATGCAAAGCCAAACTTACCCTTCTTAACTCATGTGTTCCTGCTACAAACAGTTCATTTCCGAGTATGAAAAATTATTAATTTTGTACTGAAATGCAACGCCAAACTTACCCTTCTTAACTCATGTGTTCCTGCTACAAGCAGTTCATTTCCGAGTACGAAAAATTATTAATTTTGTACTGAAATGCAACGCCAAACTTACCCTTCTTAACTCATGTGTTCCTGCTACAAGCAGTTCATTTCCGAGTACGAAAAATTATTAATTTTGTACTGAAATGCAAAGCCAAACTTATCCTTCTTAACTCATGTGTTCCTGCTACAAACAGTTCATTTCCGAGTATGAAAAATTATTAATTTTGTACTGAAATGCAAAGCCAAACTTACCCTTCTTAACTCATGTGTTCCTGCTACAAACAGTTCATTTCCGAGTATGAAAAATTATTAATTTTGTACTGAAATGCAAAGCCAAACTTATCCTTCTTAACTCATGTGTTCCTGCTACAAACAGTTCATTTCCGAGTATGAAAAATTATTAATTTTGTACTGAAATGCAAAGCCAAACTTATCCTTCTTAACTCATGTGTTCCTGCTACAAACAGTTCATTTCCGAGTATGAAAAATTATTAATTTTGTACTGAAATGCAAAGCCAAACTTATCCTTCTTAACTCATGTGTTCCTGCTACAAACAGTTCATTTCCGAGTATGAAAAATTATTAATTTTGTACTGAAATGCAAAGCCAAACTTATCCTTCTTAACTCATGTGTTCCTGCTACAAACAGTTCATTTCCGAGTATGAAAAATTATTAATTTTGTACTGAAATGCAAAGCCAAACTTACCCTTCTTAACTCATGTGTTCCTGCTACAAACAGTTCATTTCCGAGTATGAAAAATTATTAATTTTGTACTGAAATGCAAAGCCAAACTTATCCTTCTTAACTCATGTGTTCCTGCTACAAACAGTTCATTTCCGAGTATGAAAAATTATTAATTTTGTACTGAAATGCAAAGCCAAACTTACCCTTCTTAACTCATGTGTTCCTGCTACAAACAGTTCATTTCCGAGTATGAAAAATTATTAATTTTGTACTGAAATGCAACGCCAAACTTACCCTTCTTAACTCATGTGTTCCTGCTACAAGCAGTTCATTTCCGAGTACGAAAAATTATTAATTTTGTACTGAAATGCAACGCCAAACTTACCCTTCTTAACTCATGTGTTCCTGCTACAAACAGTTCATTTCCGAGTATGAAAAATTATTAATTTTGTACTGAAATGCAACGCCAAACTTATCCTTCTTAACTCATGTGTTCCTATTACCAAAAGTTTGCGTTCGAGTGCTACAAATGATCAATTTTGGACTGAAATACAAAGCCAAACTTACCCTTCTTAGCTCATGTGTTCCTGCTACAAACAGTTCATTTCCGAGTATGAAAAATTATTAATTTTGTACTGAAATGCAACGCCAAACTTACCCTTCTTAACTCATGTGTTCCTGCTACAAGCAGTTCATTTCCGAGTATGAAAAATTATTAATTTTGGACTGAAATACAAAGCCAAACTTACCCTTCTTAACTCATGTGTTCCTGCTACAAACAGTTCATTTCCGAGTATGAAAAATTATTAATTTTGTACTGAAATGCAACGCCAAACTTACCCTTCTTAACTCATGTGTTCCTGCTACAAGCAGTTCATTTCCGAGTATGAAAAATTATTAATTTTGGACTGAAATACAAAGCCAAACTTACCCTTCTTAACTCATGTGTTCCTGCTACAAACAGTTCATTTCTGAGTATGAAAAATTATTAATTTTGTACTGAAATGCAACGCCAAACTTATCCTTCTTAACTCATGTGTTCCTATTACCAAAAGTTTGCTTTCGAGTGCTACAAATGATCAATTTTGGACTGAAATACAAAGCCAAACTTACCCTTCTTAACTCATGTGTTCCTGCTACAAACAGTTCATTTCCGAGTATGAAAAATTATTAATTTTGTACTGAAATGCAAAGCCAAACTTATCCTTCTTAACTCATGTGTTCCTGCTACAAACAGTTCATTTCCGAGTATGAAAAATTATTAATTTTGTACTGAAATGCAAAGCCAAACTTACCCTTCTTAACTCATGTGTTCCTGCTACAAACAGTTCATTTCCGAGTATGAAAAATTATTAATTTTGTACTGAAATGCAAAGCCAAACTTATCCTTCTTAACTCATGTGTTCCTGCTACAAACAGTTCATTTCCGAGTATGAAAAATTATTAATTCTGTACTGAAATGCAACGCCAAACTTATCCTTCTTAACTCATGTGTTCCTGCTACAAACAGTTCATTTCCGAGTATGAAAAATTATTAATTTTGTACTGAAATGCAACGCCAAACTTACCCTTCTTAACTCATGTGTTCCTGCTACAAACAGTTCATTTCCGAGTATGAAAAATTATTAATTTTGTACTGAAATGCAACGCCAAACTTATCCTTCTTAACTCATGTGTTCCTGCTACAAACAGTTCATTTCCGAGGATGAAAAATTATTAATTTTGTACTGAAATACAAAGCCAAACTTACCCTTCTTAACTCATGTGTTCCTGCTACAAACAGTTCATTTCCGAGGATGAAAAATTATTAATTTTGTACTGAAATGCAAAGCCAAACTTACCCTTCTTAACTCATGTGTTCCTGATACAAACAGTTCATTTCCGAGTATGAAAAATTATTAATTTTGTACTGAAATGCAACACCAAACTTACCCTTCTTAACTCATGTGTTCCTGCTACAAGCAGTTCATTTCCGAGTACGAAAAATTATTAATTTTGTACTGAAATGCAACGCCAAACTTACCCTTCTTAACTCATGTGTTCCTGCTACAAACAGTTCATTTCCGAGTATGAAAAATTATTAATTTTGTACTGAAATGCAACGCCAAACTTATCCTTCTTAACTCATGTGTTCCTATTACCAAAAGTTTGCTTTCGAGTGCTACAAATGATCAATTTTGGACTGAAATACAAAGCCAAACTTACCCTTCTTAACTCATGTGTTCCTGCTACAAACAGTTCATTTCCGAGTATGAAAAATTATTAATTTTGTACTGAAATGCAACGCCAAACTTACCCTTCTTAACTCATGTGTTCCTGCTACAAGCAGTTCATTTCCGAGTATGAAAAATTATTAATTTTGGACTGAAATACAAAGCCAAACTTACCCTTCTTAACTCATGTGTTCCTGCTACAAACAGTTCATTTCCGAGTATGAAAAATTATTAATTTTGTACTGAAATGCAACGCCAAACTTACCCTTCTTAACTCATGTGTTCCTGCTACAAGCAGTTCATTTCCGAGTATGAAAAATTATTAATTTTGGACTGAAATACAAAGCCAAACTTACCCTTCTTAACTCATGTGTTCCTGCTACAAACAGTTCATATCTGAGTATGAAAAATTATTAATTTTGTACTGAAATGCAACGCCAAACTTATCCTTCTTAACTCATGTGTTCCTATTACCAAAAGTTTGCTTTCGAGTGCTACAAATGATCAATTTTGGACTGAAATACAAAGCAAAACTTACCCTTCTTAACTCATGTGTTCCTGCTACAAACAGTTCATTTCCGAGTATGAAAAATTATTAATTTTGTACTGAAATGCAAAGCCAAACTTACGCTTCTTAACTCATGTGTTCCTGCTACAAACAGTTCATTTCCGAGTATGAAAAATTATTAATTTTGTACTGAAATGCAACGCCAAACTTACCCTTCTTAACTCATGTGTTCCTGCTACAAGCAGTTCATTTCCGAGTACGAAAAATTATTAATTTTGTACTGAAATGCAACGCCAAACTTACCCTTCTTAACTCATGTGTTCCTGCTACAAGCAGTTCATTTCCGAGTACGAAAAATTATTAATTTTCTACTGAAATGCAAAGCCAAACTTATCCTTCTTAACTCATGTGTTCCTGCTACAAACAGTTCATTTCCGAGTATGAAAAATTATTAATTTTGTACTGAAATGCAAAGCCAAACTTATCCTTCTTAACTCATGTGTTCCTGCTACAAACAGTTCATTTCCGAGTATGAAAAATTATTAATTTTGTACTGAAATGCAAAGCCAAACTTATCCTTCTTAACTCATGTGTTCCTGCTACAAACAGTTCATTTCCGAGTATGAAAAATTATTAATTTTGTACTGAAATGCAAAGCCAAACTTACCCTTCTTAACTCATGTGTTCCTGCTACAAACAGTTCATTTCCGAGTATGAAAAATTATTAATTTTGTACTGAAATGCAAAGCCAAACTTACCCTTCTTAACTCATGTGTTCCTGCTACAAACAGTTCATTTCCGAGTATGAAAAATTATTAATTTTGTACTGAAATGCAAAGCCAAACTTATCCTTCTTAACTCATGTGTTCCTGCTACAAACAGTTCATTTCCGAGTATGAAAAATTATTAATTTTGTACTGAAATGCAAAGCCAAACTTACCCTTCTTAACTCATGTGTTCCTGCTACAAACAGTTCATTTCCGAGTATGAAAAATTATTAATTTTGTACTGAAATGCAAAGCCAAACTTATCCTTCTTAACTCATGTGTTCCTGCTACAAACAGTTCATTTCCGAGTATGAAAAATTATTAATTTTGTACTGAAATGCAAAGCCAAACTTATCCTTCTTAACTCATGTGTTCCTGCTACAAACAGTTCATTTCCGAGTATGAAAAATTATTAATTTTGTACTGAAATGCAAAGCCAAACTTATCCTTCTTAACTCATGTGTTCCTGCTACAAACAGTTCATTTCCGAGTATGAAAAATTATTAATTTTGTACTGAAATGCAAAGCCAAACTTATCCTTCTTAACTCATGTGTTCCTGCTACAAACAGTTCATTTCCGAGTATGAAAAATTATTAATTTTGTACTGAAATGCAAAGCCAAACTTACCCTTCTTAACTCATGTGTTCCTGCTACAAACAGTTCATTTCCGAGTATGAAAAATTATTAATTTTGTACTGAAATGCAAAGCCAAACTTATCCTTCTTAACTCATGTGTTCCTGCTACAAACAGTTCATTTCCGAGTATGAAAAATTATTAATTCTGTACTGAAATGCAACGCCAAACTTATCCTTCTTAACTCATGTGTTCCTGCTACAAACAGTTCATTTCCGAGTATGAAAAATTATTAATTTTGTACTGAAATGCAACGCCAAACTTACCCTTCTTAACTCATGTGTTCCTGCTACAAACAGTTCATTTCCGAGTATGAAAAATTATTAATTTTGTACTGAAATGCAACGCCAAACTTATCCTTCTTAACTCATGTGTTCCTATTACCAAAAGTTTGCTTTCGAGTGCTACAAATGATCAATTTTGGACTGAAATACAAAGCCAAACTTACCCTTCTTAACTCATGTGTTCCTGCTACAAACAGTTCATTTCCGAGTATGAAAAATTATTAATTTTGTACTGAAATGCAAAGCCAAACTTACCCTTCTTAACTCATGTGTTCCTGCTACAAACAGTTCATTTCCGAGTATGAAAAATTATTAATTTTGTACTGAAATGCAACGCCAAACTTACCCTTCTTAACTCATGTGTTCCTGCTACAAGCAGTTCATTTCCGAGTACGAAAAATTATTAATTTTGTACTGAAATGCAACGCCAAACTTACCCTTCTTAACTCATGTGTTCCTGCTACAAACAGTTCATTTCCGAGTATGAAAAATTATTAATTTTGTACTGAAATGCAACGCCAAACTTATCCTTCTTAACTCATGTGTTCCTATTACCAAAAGTTTGCTTTCGAGTGCTACAAATGATCAATTTTGGACTGAAATACAAAGCCAAACTTACCCTTCTTAACTCATGTGTTCCTGCTACAAACAGTTCATTTCCGAGTATGAAAAATTATTAATTTTGTACTGAAATGCAACGCCAAACTTATCCTTCTTAACTCATGTGTTCCTATTACCAAAAGTTTGCTTTCGAGTGCTACAAATGATCAATTTTGGACTGAAATACAAAGCCAAACTTACCCTTCTTAACTCATGTGTTCCTGCTACAAACAGTTCATTTCCGAGTATGAAAAATTATTAATTTTGTACTGAAATGCAACGCCAAACTTACCCTTCTTAACTCATGTGTTCCTGCTACAAGCAGTTCATTTCCGAGTATGAAAAATTATTAATTTTGGACTGAAATACAAAGCCAAACTTACCCTTCTTAACTCATGTGTTCCTGCTACAAACAGTTCATTTCCGAGTATGAAAAATTATTAATTTTGTACTGAAATGCAACGCCAAACTTACCCTTCTTAACTCATGTGTTCCTGCTACAAGCAGTTCATTTCCGAGTATGAAAAATTATTAATTTTGGACTGAAATACAAAGCCAAACTTACCCTTCTTAACTCATGTGTTCCTGCTACAAACAGTTCATATCTGAGTATGAAAAATTATTAATTTTGTACTGAAATGCAACGCCAAACTTATCCTTCTTAACTCATGTGTTCCTATTACCAAAAGTTTGCTTTCGAGTGCTACAAATGATCAATTTTGGACTGAAATACAAAGCAAAACTTACCCTTCTTAACTCATGTGTTCCTGCTACAAACAGTTCATTTCCGAGTATGAAAAATTATTAATTTTGTACTGAAATGCAAAGCCAAACTTACGCTTCTTAACTCATGTGTTCCTGCTACAAACAGTTCATTTCCGAGTATGAAAAATTATTAATTTTGTACTGAAATGCAACGCCAAACTTACCCTTCTTAACTCATGTGTTCCTGCTACAAGCAGTTCATTTCCGAGTACGAAAAATTATTAATTTTGTACTGAAATACAAAGCCAAACTTACCCTTCTTAACTCATGTGTTCCTGCTACAAACAGTTCATTTCTGAGTATGAAAAATTATTAATTTTGTACTGAAATGCAACGCCAAACTTATCCTTCTTAACTCATGTGTTCCTATTACCAAAAGTTTGCTTTCGAGTGCTACAAATGATCAATTTTGGACTGAAATACAAAGCCAAACTTACCCTTCTTAACTCATGTGTTCCTGCTACAAACAGTTCATTTCCGAGTATGAAAAATTATTAATTTTGTACTGAAATGCAAAGCCAAACTTATCCTTCTTAACTCATGTGTTCCTGCTACAAACAGTTCATTTCCGAGTATGAAAAATTATTAATTTTGTACTGAAATGCAAAGCCAAACTTACCCTTCTTAACTCATGTGTTCCTGCTACAAACAGTTCATTTCCGAGTATGAAAAATTATTAATTTTGTACTGAAATGCAAAGCCAAACTTATCCTTCTTAACTCATGTGTTCCTGCTACAAACAGTTCATTTCCGAGTATGAAAAATTATTAATTCTGTACTGAAATGCAACGCCAAACTTATCCTTCTTAACTCATGTGTTCCTGCTACAAACAGTTCATTTCCGAGTATGAAAAATTATTAATTTTGTACTGAAATGCAACGCCAAACTTACCCTTCTTAACTCATGTGTTCCTGCTACAAACAGTTCATTTCCGAGTATGAAAAATTATTAATTTTGTACTGAAATGCAACGCCAAACTTATCCTTCTTAACTCATGTGTTCCTGCTACAAACAGTTCATTTCCGAGGATGAAAAATTATTAATTTTGTACTGAAATACAAAGCCAAACTTACCCTTCTTAACTCATGTGTTCCTGCTACAAACAGTTCATTTCCGAGGATGAAAAATTATTAATTTTGTACTGAAATGCAAAGCCAAACTTACCCTTCTTAACTCATGTGTTCCTGATACAAACAGTTCATTTCCGAGTATGAAAAATTATTAATTTTGTACTGAAATGCAACACCAAACTTACCCTTCTTAACTCATGTGTTCCTGCTACAAGCAGTTCATTTCCGAGTACGAAAAATTATTAATTTTGTACTGAAATGCAACGCCAAACTTACCCTTCTTAACTCATGTGTTCCTGCTACAAACAGTTCATTTCCGAGTATGAAAAATTATTAATTTTGTACTGAAATGCAACGCCAAACTTATCCTTCTTAACTCATGTGTTCCTATTACCAAAAGTTTGCTTTCGAGTGCTACAAATGATCAATTTTGGACTGAAATACAAAGCCAAACTTACCCTTCTTAACTCATGTGTTCCTGCTACAAACAGTTCATTTCCGAGTATGAAAAATTATTAATTTTGTACTGAAATGCAACGCCAAACTTACCCTTCTTAACTCATGTGTTCCTGCTACAAGCAGTTCATTTCCGAGTATGAAAAATTATTAATTTTGGACTGAAATACAAAGCCAAACTTACCCTTCTTAACTCATGTGTTCCTGCTACAAACAGTTCATTTCCGAGTATGAAAAATTATTAATTTTGTACTGAAATGCAACGCCAAACTTACCCTTCTTAACTCATGTGTTCCTGCTACAAGCAGTTCATTTCCGAGTATGAAAAATTATTAATTTTGGACTGAAATACAAAGCCAAACTTACCCTTCTTAACTCATGTGTTCCTGCTACAAACAGTTCATATCTGAGTATGAAAAATTATTAATTTTGTACTGAAATGCAACGCCAAACTTATCCTTCTTAACTCATGTGTTCCTATTACCAAAAGTTTGCTTTCGAGTGCTACAAATGATCAATTTTGGACTGAAATACAAAGCAAAACTTACCCTTCTTAACTCATGTGTTCCTGCTACAAACAGTTCATTTCCGAGTATGAAAAATTATTAATTTTGTACTGAAATGCAAAGCCAAACTTACGCTTCTTAACTCATGTGTTCCTGCTACAAACAGTTCATTTCCGAGTATGAAAAATTATTAATTTTGTACTGAAATGCAACGCCAAACTTACCCTTCTTAACTCATGTGTTCCTGCTACAAGCAGTTCATTTCCGAGTACGAAAAATTATTAATTTTGTACTGAAATGCAACGCCAAACTTACCCTTCTTAACTCATGTGTTCCTGCTACAAGCAGTTCATTTCCGAGTACGAAAAATTATTAATTTTCTACTGAAATGCAAAGCCAAACTTATCCTTCTTAACTCATGTGTTCCTGCTACAAACAGTTCATTTCCGAGTATGAAAAATTATTAATTTTGTACTGAAATGCAAAGCCAAACTTATCCTTCTTAACTCATGTGTTCCTGCTACAAACAGTTCATTTCCGAGTATGAAAAATTATTAATTTTGTACTGAAATGCAAAGCCAAACTTATCCTTCTTAACTCATGTGTTCCTGCTACAAACAGTTCATTTCCGAGTATGAAAAATTATTAATTTTGTACTGAAATGCAAAGCCAAACTTACCCTTCTTAACTCATGTGTTCCTGCTACAAACAGTTCATTTCCGAGTATGAAAAATTATTAATTTTGTACTGAAATGCAAAGCCAAACTTACCCTTCTTAACTCATGTGTTCCTGCTACAAACAGTTCATTTCCGAGTATGAAAAATTATTAATTTTGTACTGAAATGCAAAGCCAAACTTATCCTTCTTAACTCATGTGTTCCTGCTACAAACAGTTCATTTCCGAGTATGAAAAATTATTAATTTTGTACTGAAATGCAAAGCCAAACTTACCCTTCTTAACTCATGTGTTCCTGCTACAAACAGTTCATTTCCGAGTATGAAAAATTATTAATTTTGTACTGAAATGCAAAGCCAAACTTATCCTTCTTAACTCATGTGTTCCTGCTACAAACAGTTCATTTCCGAGTATGAAAAATTATTAATTTTGTACTGAAATGCAAAGCCAAACTTATCCTTCTTAACTCATGTGTTCCTGCTACAAACAGTTCATTTCCGAGTATGAAAAATTATTAATTTTGTACTGAAATGCAAAGCCAAACTTATCCTTCTTAACTCATGTGTTCCTGCTACAAACAGTTCATTTCCGAGTATGAAAAATTATTAATTTTGTACTGAAATGCAAAGCCAAACTTATCCTTCTTAACTCATGTGTTCCTGCTACAAACAGTTCATTTCCGAGTATGAAAAATTATTAATTTTGTACTGAAATGCAAAGCCAAACTTACCCTTCTTAACTCATGTGTTCCTGCTACAAACAGTTCATTTCCGAGTATGAAAAATTATTAATTTTGTACTGAAATGCAAAGCCAAACTTATCCTTCTTAACTCATGTGTTCCTGCTACAAACAGTTCATTTCCGAGTATGAAAAATTATTAATTCTGTACTGAAATGCAACGCCAAACTTATCCTTCTTAACTCATGTGTTCCTGCTACAAACAGTTCATTTCCGAGTATGAAAAATTATTAATTTTGTACTGAAATGCAACGCCAAACTTACCCTTCTTAACTCATGTGTTCCTGCTACAAACAGTTCATTTCCGAGTATGAAAAATTATTAATTTTGTACTGAAATGCAACGCCAAACTTATCCTTCTTAACTCATGTGTTCCTATTACCAAAAGTTTGCTTTCGAGTGCTACAAATGATCAATTTTGGACTGAAATACAAAGCCAAACTTACCCTTCTTAACTCATGTGTTCCTGCTACAAACAGTTCATTTCCGAGTATGAAAAATTATTAATTTTGTACTGAAATGCAAAGCCAAACTTACCCTTCTTAACTCATGTGTTCCTGCTACAAACAGTTCATTTCCGAGTATGAAAAATTATTAATTTTGTACTGAAATGCAACGCCAAACTTACCCTTCTTAACTCATGTGTTCCTGCTACAAGCAGTTCATTTCCGAGTACGAAAAATTATTAATTTTGTACTGAAATGCAACGCCAAACTTACCCTTCTTAACTCATGTGTTCCTGCTACAAACAGTTCATTTCCGAGTATGAAAAATTATTAATTTTGTACTGAAATGCAACGCCAAACTTATCCTTCTTAACTCATGTGTTCCTATTACCAAAAGTTTGCTTTCGAGTGCTACAAATGATCAATTTTGGACTGAAATACAAAGCCAAACTTACCCTTCTTAACTCATGTGTTCCTGCTACAAACAGTTCATTTCCGAGTATGAAAAATTATTAATTTTGTACTGAAATGCAACGCCAAACTTATCCTTCTTAACTCATGTGTTCCTATTACCAAAAGTTTGCTTTCGAGTGCTACAAATGATCAATTTTGGACTGAAATACAAAGCCAAACTTACCCTTCTTAACTCATGTGTTCCTGCTACAAACAGTTCATTTCCGAGTATGAAAAATTATTAATTTTGTACTGAAATGCAACGCCAAACTTACCCTTCTTAACTCATGTGTTCCTGCTACAAGCAGTTCATTTCCGAGTATGAAAAATTATTAATTTTGGACTGAAATACAAAGCCAAACTTACCCTTCTTAACTCATGTGTTCCTGCTACAAACAGTTCATTTCCGAGTATGAAAAATTATTAATTTTGTACTGAAATGCAACGCCAAACTTACCCTTCTTAACTCATGTGTTCCTGCTACAAGCAGTTCATTTCCGAGTATGAAAAATTATTAATTTTGGACTGAAATACAAAGCCAAACTTACCCTTCTTAACTCATGTGTTCCTGCTACAAACAGTTCATATCTGAGTATGAAAAATTATTAATTTTGTACTGAAATGCAACGCCAAACTTATCCTTCTTAACTCATGTGTTCCTATTACCAAAAGTTTGCTTTCGAGTGCTACAAATGATCAATTTTGGACTGAAATACAAAGCAAAACTTACCCTTCTTAACTCATGTGTTCCTGCTACAAACAGTTCATTTCCGAGTATGAAAAATTATTAATTTTGTACTGAAATGCAAAGCCAAACTTACGCTTCTTAACTCATGTGTTCCTGCTACAAACAGTTCATTTCCGAGTATGAAAAATTATTAATTTTGTACTGAAATGCAACGCCAAACTTACCCTTCTTAACTCATGTGTTCCTGCTACAAGCAGTTCATTTCCGAGTACGAAAAATTATTAATTTTGTACTGAAATGCAACGCCAAACTTACCCTTCTTAACTCATGTGTTCCTGCTACAAGCAGTTCATTTCCGAGTACGAAAAATTATTAATTTTCTACTGAAATGCAAAGCCAAACTTATCCTTCTTAACTCATGTGTTCCTGCTACAAACAGTTCATTTCCGAGTATGAAAAATTATTAATTTTGTACTGAAATGCAAAGCCAAACTTATCCTTCTTAACTCATGTGTTCCTGCTACAAACAGTTCATTTCCGAGTATGAAAAATTATTAATTTTGTACTGAAATGCAAAGCCAAACTTATCCTTCTTAACTCATGTGTTCCTGCTACAAACAGTTCATTTCCGAGTATGAAAAATTATTAATTTTGTACTGAAATGCAAAGCCAAACTTACCCTTCTTAACTCATGTGTTCCTGCTACAAACAGTTCATTTCCGAGTATGAAAAATTATTAATTTTGTACTGAAATGCAAAGCCAAACTTACCCTTCTTAACTCATGTGTTCCTGCTACAAACAGTTCATTTCCGAGTATGAAAAATTATTAATTTTGTACTGAAATGCAAAGCCAAACTTATCCTTCTTAACTCATGTGTTCCTGCTACAAACAGTTCATTTCCGAGTATGAAAAATTATTAATTTTGTACTGAAATGCAAAGCCAAACTTACCCTTCTTAACTCATGTGTTCCTGCTACAAACAGTTCATTTCCGAGTATGAAAAATTATTAATTTTGTACTGAAATGCAAAGCCAAACTTATCCTTCTTAACTCATGTGTTCCTGCTACAAACAGTTCATTTCCGAGTATGAAAAATTATTAATTTTGTACTGAAATGCAAAGCCAAACTTATCCTTCTTAACTCATGTGTTCCTGCTACAAACAGTTCATTTCCGAGTATGAAAAATTATTAATTTTGTACTGAAATGCAAAGCCAAACTTATCCTTCTTAACTCATGTGTTCCTGCTACAAACAGTTCATTTCCGAGTATGAAAAATTATTAATTTTGTACTGAAATGCAAAGCCAAACTTATCCTTCTTAACTCATGTGTTCCTGCTACAAACAGTTCATTTCCGAGTATGAAAAATTATTAATTTTGTACTGAAATGCAAAGCCAAACTTACCCTTCTTAACTCATGTGTTCCTGCTACAAACAGTTCATTTCCGAGTATGAAAAATTATTAATTTTGTACTGAAATGCAAAGCCAAACTTATCCTTCTTAACTCATGTGTTCCTGCTACAAACAGTTCATTTCCGAGTATGAAAAATTATTAATTCTGTACTGAAATGCAACGCCAAACTTATCCTTCTTAACTCATGTGTTCCTGCTACAAACAGTTCATTTCCGAGTATGAAAAATTATTAATTTTGTACTGAAATGCAACGCCAAACTTACCCTTCTTAACTCATGTGTTCCTGCTACAAACAGTTCATTTCCGAGTATGAAAAATTATTAATTTTGTACTGAAATGCAACGCCAAACTTATCCTTCTTAACTCATGTGTTCCTATTACCAAAAGTTTGCTTTCGAGTGCTACAAATGATCAATTTTGGACTGAAATACAAAGCCAAACTTACCCTTCTTAACTCATGTGTTCCTGCTACAAACAGTTCATTTCCGAGTATGAAAAATTATTAATTTTGTACTGAAATGCAAAGCCAAACTTACCCTTCTTAACTCATGTGTTCCTGCTACAAACAGTTCATTTCCGAGTATGAAAAATTATTAATTTTGTACTGAAATGCAACGCCAAACTTACCCTTCTTAACTCATGTGTTCCTGCTACAAGCAGTTCATTTCCGAGTACGAAAAATTATTAATTTTGTACTGAAATGCAACGCCAAACTTACCCTTCTTAACTCATGTGTTCCTGCTACAAACAGTTCATTTCCGAGTATGAAAAATTATTAATTTTGTACTGAAATGCAACGCCAAACTTATCCTTCTTAACTCATGTGTTCCTATTACCAAAAGTTTGCTTTCGAGTGCTACAAATGATCAATTTTGGACTGAAATACAAAGCCAAACTTACCCTTCTTAACTCATGTGTTCCTGCTACAAACAGTTCATTTCCGAGTATGAAAAATTATTAATTTTGTACTGAAATGCAACGCCAAACTTACCCTTCTTAACTCATGTGTTCCTGCTACAAGCAGTTCATTTCCGAGTATGAAAAATTATTAATTTTGGACTGAAATACAAAGCCAAACTTACCCTTCTTAACTCATGTGTTCCTGCTACAAACAGTTCATTTCCGAGTATGAAAAATTATTAATTTTGTACTGAAATGCAACGCCAAACTTACCCTTCTTAACTCATGTGTTCCTGCTACAAGCAGTTCATTTCCGAGTACGAAAAATTATTAATTTTGGACTGAAATACAAAGCCAAACTTACCCTTCTTAACTCATGTGTTCCTGCTACAAACAGTTCATTTCTGAGTATGAAAACTTATTAATTTTGTACTGAAATGCAACGCCAAACTTATCCTTCTTAACTCATGTGTTCCTATTACCAAAAGTTTGCTTTCGAGTGCTACAAATGATCAATTTTGGACTGAAATACAAAGCCAAACTTACCCTTCTTAACTCATGTGTTCCTGCTACAAACAGTTCATTTCCGAGTATGAAAAATTATTAATTTTGTACTGAAATGCAAAGCCAAACTTACCCTTCTTAACTCATGTGTTCCTGCTACAAACAGTTCATTTCCGAGTATGAAAAATTATTAATTTTGTACTGAAATGCAACGCCAAACTTACCCTTCTTAACTCATGTGTTCCTGCTACAAGCAGTTCATTTCCGAGTACGAAAAATTATTAATTTTGTACTGAAATGCAACGCCAAACTTACCCTTCTTAACTCATGTGTTCCTGCTACAAGCAGTTCATTTCCGAGTACGAAAAATTATTAATTTTGTACTGAAATGCAAAGCCAAACTTATCCTTCTTAACTCATGTGTTCCTGCTACAAACAGTTCATTTCCGAGTATGAAAAATTATTAATTTTGTACTGAAATGCAAAGCCAAACTTACCCTTCTTAACTCATGTGTTCCTGCTACAAACAGTTCATTTCCGAGTATGAAAAATTATTAATTTTGTACTGAAATGCAAAGCCAAACTTATCCTTCTTAACTCATGTGTTCCTGCTACAAACAGTTCATTTCCGAGTATGAAAAATTATTAATTTTGTACTGAAATGCAAAGCCAAACTTATCCTTCTTAACTCATGTGTTCCTGCTACAAACAGTTCATTTCCGAGTATGAAAAATTATTAATTTTGTACTGAAATGCAAAGCCAAACTTATCCATCTTAACTCATGTGTTCCTGCTACAAACAGTTCATTTCCGAGTATGAAAAATTATTAATTTTGTACTGAAATGCAAAGCCAAACTTATCCTTCTTAACTCATGTGTTCCTGCTACAAACAGTTCATTTCCGAGTATGAAAAATTATTAATTTTGTACTGAAATGCAAAGCCAAACTTACCCTTCTTAACTCATGTGTTCCTGCTACAAACAGTTCATTTCCGAGTATGAAAAATTATTAATTTTGTACTGAAATGCAAAGCCAAACTTATCCTTCTTAACTCATGTGTTCCTGCTGCAAACAGTTCATTTCCGAGTATGAAAAATTATTAATTTTGTACTGAAATGCAAAGCCAAACTTACCCTTCTTAACTCATGTGTTCCTGCTACAAACAGTTCATTTCCGAGTATGAAAAATTATTAATTTTGTACTGAAATGCAACGCCAAACTTACCCTTCTTAACTCATGTGTTCCTGCTACAAGCAGTTCATTTCCGAGTACGAAAAATTATTAATTTTGTACTGAAATGCAACGCCAAACTTACCCTTCTTAACTCATGTGTTCCTGCTACAAACAGTTCATTTCCGAGTATGAAAAATTATTAATTTTGTACTGAAATGCAACGCCAAACTTATCCTTCTTAACTCATGTGTTCCTATTACCAAAAGTTTGCTTTCGAGTGCTACAAATGATCAATTTTGGACTGAAATACAAAGCCAAACTTACCCTTCTTAACTCATGTGTTCCTGCTACAAACAGTTCATTTCCGAGTATGAAAAATTATTAATTTTGTACTGAAATGCAACGCCAAACTTACCCTTCTTAACTCATGTGTTCCTGCTACAAGCAGTTCATTTCCGAGTATGAAAAATTATTAATTTTGGACTGAAATACAAAGCCAAACTTACCCTTCTTAACTCATGTGTTCCTGCTACAAACAGTTCATTTCCGAGTATGAAAAATTATTAATTTTGTACTGAAATGCAACGCCAAACTTACCCTTCTTAACTCATGTGTTCCTGCTACAAGCAGTTCATTTCCGAGTATGAAAAATTATTAATTTTGGACTGAAATACAAAGCCAAACTTACCCTTCTTAACTCATGTGTTCCTGCTACAAACAGTTCATTTCTGAGTATGAAAAATTATTAATTTTGTACTGAAATGCAACGCCAAACTTATCCTTCTTAACTCATGTGTTCCTATTACCAAAAGTTTGCTTTCGAGTGCTACAAATGATCAATTTTGGACTGAAATACAAAGCCAAACTTACCCTTCTTAACTCATGTGTTCCTGCTACAAACAGTTCATTTCCGAGTATGAAAAATTATTAATTTTGTACTGAAATGCAAAGCCAAACTTATCCTTCTTAACTCATGTGTTCCTGCTACAAACAGTTCATTTCCGAGTATGAAAAATTATTAATTTTGTACTGAAATGCAAAGCCAAACTTACCCTTCTTAACTCATGTGTTCCTGCTACAAACAGTTCATTTCCGAGTATGAAAAATTATTAATTTTGTACTGAAATGCAAAGCCAAACTTATCCTTCTTAACTCATGTGTTCCTGCTACAAACAGTTCATTTCCCAGTATGAAAAATTATTAATTTTGTACTGAAATGCAACGCCAAACTTACCCTTCTTAACTCATGTGTTCCTGCTACAAACAGTTCATTTCCGAGTATGAAAAATTATTAATTTTGTACTGAAATGCAACGCCAAACTTATCCTTCTTAACTCATGTGTTCCTATTACCAAAAGTTTGCTTTCGAGTGCTACAAATGATCAATTTTGGACTGAAATACAAAGCCAAACTTACCCTTCTTAACTCATGTGTTCCTGCTACAAACAGTTCATTTCCGAGTATGAAAAATTATTAATTTTGTACTGAAATGCAAAGCCAAACTTACCCTTCTTAACTCATGTGTTCCTGCTACAAACAGTTCATTTCCGAGTATGAAAAATTATTAATTTTGTACTGAAATGCAACGCCAAACTTACCCTTCTTAACTCATGTGTTCCTGCTACAAGTAGTTCATTTCCGAGTACGAAAAATTATTAATTTTGTACTGAAATGCAACGCCAAACTTACCCTTCTTAACTCATGTGTTCCTGCTACAAACAGTTCATTTCCGAGTATGAAAAATTATTAATTTTGTACTGAAATGCAACGCCAAACTTATCCTTCTTAACTCATGTGTTCCTATTACCAAAAGTTTGCTTTCGAGTGCTACAAATGATCAATTTTGGACTGAAATACAAAGCCAAACTTACCCTTCTTAACTCATGTGTTCCTGCTACAAACAGTTCATTTCCGAGTATGAAAAATTATTAATTTTGTACTGAAATGCAACGCCAAACTTACCCTTCTTAACTCATGTGTTCCTGCTACAAGCAGTTCATTTCCGAGTATGAAAAATTATTAATTTTGGACTGAAATACAAAGCCAAACTTACCCTTCTTAACTCATGTGTTCCTGCTACAAACAGTTCATTTCCGAGTATGAAAAATTATTAATTTTGTACTGAAATGCAACGCCAAACTTACCCTTCTTAACTCATGTGTTCCTGCTACAAGCAGTTCATTTCCGAGTATGAAAAATTATTAATTTTGGACTGAAATACAAAGCCAAACTTACCCTTCTTAACTCATGTGTTCCTGCTACAAACAGTTCATTTCTGAGTATGAAAAATTATTAATTTTGTACTGAAATGCAACGCCAAACTTATCCTTCTTAACTCATGTGTTCCTATTACCAAAAGTTTGCTTTCGAGTGCTACAAATGATCAATTTTGGACTGAAATACAAAGCCAAACTTACCCTTCTTAACTCATGTGTTCCTGCTACAAACAGTTCATTTCCGAGTATGAAAAATTATTAATTTTGTACTGAAATGCAAAGCCAAACTTATCCTTCTTAACTCATGTGTTCCTGCTACAAACAGTTCATTTCCGAGTATGAAAAATTATTAATTTTGTACTGAAATGCAAAGCCAAACTTACCCTTCTTAACTCATGTGTTCCTGCTACAAACAGTTCATTTCCGAGTATGAAAAATTATTAATTTTGTACTGAAATGCAAAGCCAAACTTATCCTTCTTAACTCATGTGTTCCTGCTACAAACAGTTCATTTCCGAGTATGAAAAATTATTAATTTTGTACTGAAATGCAACGCCAAACTTATCCTTCTTAACTCATGTGTTCCTGCTACAAACAGTTCATTTCCGAGTATGAAAAATTATTAATTTTGTACTGAAATGCAACGCCAAACTTACCCTTCTTAACTCATGTGTTCCTGCTACAAACAGTTCATTTCCGAGTATGAAAAATTATTAATTTTGTACTGAAATGCAACGCCAAACTTATCCTTCTTAACTCATGTGTTCTTGCTACAAACAGTTCATTTCCGAGGATGAAAAATTATTAATTTTGTACTGAAATACAAAGCCAAACTTACCCTTCTTAACTCATGTGTTCCTGCTACAAACAGTTCATTTCCGAGGATGAAAAATTATTAATTTTGTACTGAAATGCAAAGCCAAACTTACCCTTCTTAACTCATGTGTTCCTGATACAAACAGTTCATTTCCGAGTATGAAAAATTATTAATTTTGTACTGAAATGCAACACCAAACTTACCCTTCTTAACTCATGTGTTCCTGCTACAAGCAGTTCATTTCCGAGTACGAAAAATTATTAATTTTGTACTGAAATGCAACGCCAAACTTACCCTTCTTAACTCATGTGTTCCTGCTACAAACAGTTCATTTCCGAGTATGAAAAATTATTAATTTTGTACTGAAATGCAACGCCAAACTTATCCTTCTTAACTCATGTGTTCCTATTACCAAAAGTTTGCTTTCGAGTGCTACAAATGATCAATTTTGGACTGAAATACAAAGCCAAACTTACCCTTCTTAACTCATGTGTTCCTGCTACAAACAGTTCATTTCCGAGTATGAAAAATTATTAATTTTGTACTGAAATGCAACGCCAAACTTACCCTTCTTAACTCATGTGTTCCTGCTACAAGCAGTTCATTTCCGAGTATGAAAAATTATTAATTTTGGACTGAAATACAAAGCCAAACTTACCCTTCTTAACTCATGTGTTCCTGCTACAAACAGTTCATTTCCGAGTATGAAAAATTATTAATTTTGTACTGAAATGCAACGCCAAACTTACCCTTCTTAACTCATGTGTTCCTGCTACAAGCAGTTCATTTCCGAGTATGAAAAATTATTAATTTTGGACTGAAATACAAAGCCAAACTTACCCTTCTTAACTCATGTGTTCCTGCTACAAACAGTTCATATCTGAGTATGAAAAATTATTAATTTTGTACTGAAATGCAACGCCAAACTTATCCTTCTTAACTCATGTGTTCCTATTACCAAAAGTTTGCTTTCGAGTGCTACAAATGATCAATTTTGGACTGAAATACAAAGCAAAACTTACCCTTCTTAACTCATGTGTTCCTGCTACAAACAGTTCATTTCCGAGTATGAAAAATTATTAATTTTGTACTGAAATGCAAAGCCAAACTTACCCTTCTTAACTCATGTGTTCCTGCTACAAACAGTTCATTTCCGAGTATGAAAAATTATTAATTTTGTACTGAAATGCAACGCCAAACTTACCCTTCTTAACTCATGTGTTCCTGCTACAAGCAGTTCATTTCCGAGTACGAAAAATTATTAATTTTGTACTGAAATGCAACGCCAAACTTACCCTTCTTAACTCATGTGTTCCTGCTACAAGCAGTTCATTTCCGAGTACGAAAAATTATTAATTTTCTACTGAAATGCAAAGCCAAACTTATCCTTCTTAACTCATGTGTTCCTGCTACAAACAGTTCATTTCCGAGTATGAAAAATTATTAATTTTGTACTGAAATGCAAAGCCAAACTTATCCTTCTTAACTCATGTGTTCCTGCTACAAACAGTTCATTTCCGAGTATGAAAAATTATTAATTTTGTACTGAAATGCAAAGCCAAACTTATCCTTCTTAACTCATGTGTTCCTGCTACAAACAGTTCATTTCCGAGTATGAAAAATTATTAATTTTGTACTGAAATGCAAAGCCAAACTTACCCTTCTTAACTCATGTGTTCCTGCTACAAACAGTTCATTTCCGAGTATGAAAAATTATTAATTTTGTACTGAAATGCAAAGCCAAACTTATCCTTCTTAACTCATGTGTTCCTGCTACAAACAGTTCATTTCCGAGTATGAAAAATTATTAATTCTGTACTGAAATGCAACGCCAAACTTATCCTTCTTAACTCATGTGTTCCTGCTACAAACAGTTCATTTCCGAGTATGAAAAATTATTAATTTTGTACTGAAATGCAACGCCAAACTTACCCTTCTTAACTCATGTGTTCCTGCTACAAACAGTTCATTTCCGAGTATGAAAAATTATTAATTTTGTACTGAAATGCAACGCCAAACTTATCCTTCTTAACTCATGTGTTCGTGCTACAAACAGTTCATTTCTGAGTATGAAAAATTATTAATTTTGTACTGAAATGCAACGCCAAACTTATCCTTCTTAACTCATGTGTTCCTATTACCAAAAGTTTGCTTTCGAGTGCTACAAATGATCAATTTTGGACTGAAATACAAAGCCAAACTTACCCTTCTTAACTCATGTGTTCCTGCTACAAGCAGTTCATTTCCGAGTACGAAAAATTATTAATTTTGTACTGAAATGCAAAGCCAAACTTATCCTTCTTAACTCATGTGTTCCTGCTACAAACAGTTCATTTCCGAGTATGAAAAATTATTAATTTTGTACTGAAATGCAAAGCCAAACTTACCCTTCTTAACTCATGTGTTCCTGCTACAAACAGTTCATTTCCGAGTATGAAAAATTATTAATTTTGTACTGAAAAACAAAGCCAAACTTATCCTTCTTAACTCATGTGTTCCTGCTACAAACAGTTCATTTCCGAGTATGAAAAATTATTAATTTTGTACTGAAATGCAAAGCCAAACTTATCCTTCTTAACTCATGTGTTCCTGCTACAAACAGTTCATTTCCGAGTATGAAAAATTATTAATTTTGTACTGAAATGCAAAGCCAAACTTATCCTTCTTAACTCATGTGTTCCTGCTACAAACAGTTCATTTCCGAGTATGAAAAATTATTAATTTTGTACTGAAATGCAAAGCCAAACTTACCCTTCTTAACTCATGTGTTCCTGCTACAAACAGTTCATTTCCGAGTATGAAAAATTATTAATTTTGTACTGAAATGCAAAGCCAAACTTATCCTTCTTAACTCATGTGTTCCTGCTACAAACAGTTCATTTCCGAGTATGAAAAATTATTAATTCTGTACTGAAATGCAACGCCAAACTTATCCTTCTTAACTCATGTGTTCCTGCTACAAACAGTTCATTTCCGAGTATGAAAAATTATTAATTTTGTACTGAAATGCAACGCCAAACTTACCCTTCTTAACTCATGTGTTCCTGCTACAAACAGTTCATTTCCGAGTATGAAAAATTATTAATTTTGTACTGAAATGCAACGCCAAACTTATCCTTCTTAACTCATGTGTTCCTATTACCAAAAGTTTGCTTTCGAGTGCTACAAATGATCAATTTTGGACTGAAATACAAAGCCAAACTTACCCTTCTTAACTCATGTGTTCCTGCTACAAACAGTTCATTTCCGAGTATGAAAAATTATTAATTTTGTACTGAAATGCAAAGCCAAACTTACCCTTCTTAACTCATGTGTTCCTGCTACAAACAGTTCATTTCCGAGTATGAAAAATTATTAATTTTGTACTGAAATGCAACGCCAAACTTACCCTTCTTAACTCATGTGTTCCTGCTACAAGCAGTTCATTTCCGAGTACGAAAAATTATTAATTTTGTACTGAAATGCAACGCCAAACTTACCCTTCTTAACTCATGTGTTCCTGCTACAAGCAGTTCATTTCCGAGTACGAAAAATTATTAATTTTGTACTGAAATGCAAAGCCAAACTTATCCTTCTTAACTCATGTGTTCCTGCTACAAACAGTTAATTCCGAGTATGAAAAATTATTAATTTTGTACTGAAATGCAAAGCCAAACTTACCCTTCTTAACTCATGTGTTCCTGCTACAAACAGTTCATTTCCGAGTATGAAAAATTATTAATTTTGTACTGAAATGCAAAGCCAAACTTATCCTTCTTAACTCATGTGTTCCTGCTACAAACAGTTCATTTCCGAGTATGAAAAATTATTAATTTTGTACTGAAATGCAAAGCCAAACTTATCCTTCTTAACTCATGTGTTCCTGCTACAAACAGTTCATTTCCGAGTATGAAAAATTATTAATTTTGTACTGAAATGCAAAGCCAAACTTATCCTTCTTAACTCATGTGTTCCTGCTACAAACAGTTCATTTCCGAGAATGAAAAATTATTAATTTTGTACTGAAATGCAAAGCCAAACTTACCCTTCTTAACTCATGTGTTCCTGCTACAAACAGTTCATTTCCGAGTATGAAAAATTATTAATTTTGTACTGAAATGCAAAGCCAAACTTATCCTTCTTAACTCATGTGTTCCTGCTACAAACAGTTCATTTCCGAGTATGAAAAATTATTAATTTTGTACTGAAATGCAAAGCCAAACTTATCCTTCTTAACTCATGTGTTCCTGCTACAAACAGTTCATTTCCGAGTATGAAAAATTATTAATTCTGTACTGAAATGCAACGCCAAACTTATCCTTCTTAACTCATGTGTTCCTGCTACAAACAGTTCATTTCCGAGTATGAAAAATTATTAATTTTGTACTGAAATGCAACGCCAAACTTACCCTTCTTAACTCATGTGTTCCTGCTACAAGCAGTTCATTTCCGAGTATGAAAAATTATTAATTTTGGACTGAAATACAAAGCCAAACTTACCCTTCTTAACTCATGTGTTCCTGCTACAAACAGTTCATTTCCGAGTATGAAAAATTATTAATTTTGTACTGAAATGCAAAGCCAAACTTATCCTTCTTAACTCATGTGTTCCTGCTACAAACAGTTCATTTCCGAGTATGAAAAATTATTAATTTTGTACTGAAATGCAAAGCCAAACTTATCCTTCTTAACTCATGTGTTCCTGCTACAAACAGTTCATTTCCGAGTATGAAAAATTATTAATTTTGTACTGAAATGCAAAGCCAAACTTATCCTTCTTAACTCATGTGTTCCTGCTACAAACAGTTCATTTCCGAGTATGAAAAATTATTAATTTTGTACTGAAATGCAAAGCCAAACTTATCCTTCTTAACTCATGTGTTCCTGCTACAAACAGTTCATTTCCGAGAATGAAAAATTATTAATTTTGTACTGAAATGCAAAGCCAAACTTACCCTTCTTAACTCATGTGTTCCTGCTACAAACAGTTCATTTCCGAGTATGAAAAATTATTAATTTTGTACTGAAATGCAAAGCCAAACTTATCCTTCTTAACTCATGTGTTCCTGCTACAAACAGTTCATTTCCGAGTATGAAAAATTATTAATTTTGTACTGAAATGCAAAGCCAAACTTATCCTTCTTAACTCATGTGTTCCTGCTACAAACAGTTCATTTCCGAGTATGAAAAATTATTAATTCTGTACTGAAATGCAACGCCAAACTTATCCTTCTTAACTCATGTGTTCCTGCTACAAACAGTTCATTTCAGAGTATGAAAAATTATTAATTTTGTACTGAAATGCAACGCCAAACTTACCCTTCTTAACTCATGTGTTCCTGCTACAAGCAGTTCATTTCCGAGTATGAAAAATTATTAATTTTGGACTGAAATACAAAGCCAAACTTACCCTTCTTAACTCATGTGTTCCTGCTACAAACAGTTCATTTCCGAGTATGAAAAATTATTAATTTTGTACTGAAATGCAAAGCCAAACTTATCCTTCTTAACTCATGTGTTCCTGCTACAAACAGTTCATTTCCGAGTATGAAAAATTATTAATTCTGTACTGAAATGCAACGCCAAACTTATCCTTCTTAACTCATGTGTTCCTGCTACAAACAGTTCATTTCAGAGTATGAAAAATTATTAATTTTGTACTGAAATGCAACGCCAAACTTACCCTTCTTAACTCATGTGTTCCTGCTACAAGCAGTTCATTTCCGAGTATGAAAAATTATTAATTTTGGACTGAAATACAAAGCCAAACTTACCCTTCTTAACTCATGTGTTCCTGCTACAAACAGTTCATTTCCGAGTATGAAAAATTATTAATTTTGTACTGAAATGCAACGCCAAACTTACCCTTCTTAACTCATGTGTTCCTGCTACAAGCAGTTCATTTCCGAGTATGAAAAATTATTAATTTTGTACTGAAATGCAAAGCCAAACTTACCCTTCTTAACTCATGTGTTCCTGATACAAACAGTTCATTTCCGAGTATGAAAAATTATTAATTTTGTACTGAAATGCAAAGCCAAACTTATCCTTCTTAACTCATGTGTTCCTGCTACAAACAGTTCATTTCCGAGTATGAAAAATTATTAATTTTGTACTGAAATGCAAAGCCAAACTTATCCTTCTTAACTCATGTGTTCCTGCTACAAACAGTTCATTTCCGAGTATGAAAAATTATTAATTCTGTACTGAAATGCAACGCCAAACTTATCCTTCTTAACTCATGTGTTCCTGCTACAAACAGTTCATTTCCGAGTATGAAAAATTATTAATTTTGTACTGAAATGCAACGCCAAACTTACCCTTCTTAACTCATGTGTTCCTGCTACAAGCAGTTCATTTCCGAGTATGAAAAATTATTAATTTTGGACTGAAATACAAAGCCAAACTTACCCTTCTTAACTCATGTGTTCCTGCTACAAACAGTTCATTTCCGAGTATGAAAAATTATTAATTTTGTACTGAAATGCAACGCCAAACTTACCCTTCTTAACTCATGTGTTCCTGCTACAAGCGGTTCATTTCCGAGTATGAAAAATTATTAATTTTGGACTGAAATACAAAGCCAAACTTACCCTTCTTAACTCATGTGTTCCTGCTACAAACAGTTCATATCTGAGTATGAAAAATTATTAATTTTGTACTGAAATGCAACGCCAAACTTATCCTTCTTAACTCATGTGTTCCTATTACCAAAAGTTTGCTTTCGAGTGCTACAAATGATCAATTTTGGACTGAAATACAAAGCCAAACTTACCCTTCTTAACTCATGTGTTCCTGCTACAAACAGTTCATTTCCGAGTATGAAAAATTATTAATTTTGTACTGAAATGCAAAGCCAAACTTATCCTTCTTAACTCATGTGTTCCTGCTACAAACAGTTCATTTCCGAGTATGAAAAATTATTAATTCTGTACTGAAATGCAACGCCAAACTTATCCTTCTTAACTCATGTGTTCCTGCTACAAACAGTTCATTTCCGAGTATGAAAAATTATTAATTTTGTACTGAAATGCAAAGCCAAACTTACCCTTCTTAACTCATGTGTTCCTGCTACAAACAGTTCATTTCCGAGTATGAAAAATTATTAATTTTGTACTGAAATGCAAAGCCAAACTTATCCTTCTTAACTCATGTGTTCCTGCTACAAACAGTTCATTTCCGAGTATGAAAAATTATTAATTCTGTACTGAAATGCAACGCCAAACTTATCCTTCTTAACTCATGTGTTCCTGCTACAAACAGTTCATTTCCGAGTATGAAAAATTATTAATTTTGTACTGAAATGCAACGCCAAACTTACCCTTCTTAACTCATGTGTTCCTGCTACAAACAGTTCATTTCCGAGTATGAAAAATTATTAATTTTGTACTGAAATGCAACGCCAAACTTATCCTTCTTAACTCATGTGTTCGTGCTACAAACAGTTCATTTCTGAGTATGAAAAATTATTAATTTTGTACTGAAATGCAACGCCAAACTTATCCTTCTTAACTCATGTGTTCCTATTACCAAAAGTTTGCTTTCGAGTGCTACAAATGATCAATTTTGGACTGAAATACAAAGCCAAACTTACCCTTCTTAACTCATGTGTTCCTGCTACAAGCAGTTCATTTCCGAGTATGAAAAATTATTAATTTTGGACTGAAATGCAAAGCCAAACTTACCCTTCTTAACTCATGTGTTCCTGCTACAAACAGTTCATTTCCGAGTATGAAAAATTATTAATTTTGTACTGAAATGCAACGCCAAACTTACCCTTCTTAACTCATGTGTTCCTGCTACAAGCAGTTCATTTCCGAGTACGAAAAATTATTAATTTTGTACTGAAATGCAACGCCAAACTTACCCTTGTTAACTCATGTGTTCCCGCTACAAGCAGTTCATTTCCGAGTACGAAAAATTATTAATTTTGTACTGAAATGCAAAGCCAAACTTATCCTTCTTAACTCATGTGTTCCTGCTACAAACAGTTCATTTCCGAGTATGAAAAATTATTAATTTTGTACTGAAATGCAAAGCCAAACTTACCCTTCTTAACTCATGTGTTCCTGCTACAAACAGTTCATTTCCGAGTATGAAAAATTATTAATTTTGTACTGAAATGCAAAGCCAAACTTATCCTTCTTAACTCATGTGTTCCTGCTACAAACAGTTCATTTCCGAGTATGAAAAATTATTAATTTTGTACTGAAATGCAAAGCCAAACTTATCCTTCTTAACTCATGTGTTCCTGCTACAAACAGTTCATTTCCGAGTATGAAAAATTATTAATTTTGTACTGAAATGCAAAGCCAAACTTATCCTTCTTAACTCATGTGTTCCTGCTACAAACAGTTCATTTCCGAGTATGAAAAATTATTAATTTTGTACTGAAATGCAAAGCCAAACTTATCCTTCTTAACTCATGTGTTCCTGCTACAAACAGTTCATTTCCGAGTATGAAAAATTATTAATTTTGTACTGAAATGCAAAGCCAAACTTATCCTTCTTAACTCATGTGTTCCTGCTACAAACAGTTCATTTCCGAGTATGAAAAATTATTAATTTTGTACTGAAATGCAAAGCCAAACTTACCCTTCTTAACTCATGTGTTCCTGCTACAAACAGTTCATTTCCGAGTATGAAAAATTATTAATTTTGTACTGAAATGCAAAGCCAAACTTATCCTTCTTAACTCATGTGTTCCTGCTACAAACAGTTCATTTCCGAGTATGAAAAATTATTAATTCTGTACTGAAATGCAACGCCAAACTTATCCTTCTTAACTCATGTGTTCCTGCTACAAACAGTTCATTTCCGAGTATGAAAAATTATTAATTTTGTACTGAAATGCAACGCCAAACTTACCCTTCTTAACTCATGTGTTCCTGCTACAAACAGTTCATTTCCGAGTATGAAAAATTATTAATTTTGTACTGAAATGCAACGCCAAACTTATCCTTCTTAACTCATGTGTTCGTGCTACAAACAGTTCATTTCTGAGTATGAAAAATTATTAATTTTGTACTGAAATGCAACGCCAAACTTATCCTTCTTAACTCATGTGTTCCTATTACCAAAAGTTTGCTTTCGAGTGCTACAAATGATCAATTTTGGACTGAAATACAAAGCCAAACTTACCCTTCTTAACTCATGTGTTCCTGCTACAAGCAGTTCATTTCCGAGTATGAAAAATTATTAATTTTGGACTGAAATGCAAAGCCAAACTTACCCTTCTTAACTCATGTGTTCCTGCTACAAACAGTTCATTTCCGAGTATGAAAAATTATTAATTTTGTACTGAAATGCAACGCCAAACTTACCCTTCTTAACTCATGTGTTCCTGCTACAAGCAGTTCATTTCCGAGTACGAAAAATTATTAATTTTGTACTGAAATGCAACGCCAAACTTACCCTTGTTAACTCATGTGTTCCTGCTACAAGCAGTTCATTTCCGAGTACGAAAAATTATTAATTTTGTACTGAAATGCAAAGCCAAACTTATCCTTCTTAACTCATGTGTTCCTGCTACAAACAGTTCATTTCCGAGTATGAAAAATTATTAATTTTGTACTGAAATGCAAAGCCAAACTTACCCTTCTTAACTCATGTGTTCCTGCTACAAACAGTTCATTTCCGAGTATGAAAAATTATTAATTTTGTACTGAAATGCAAAGCCAAACTTATCCTTCTTAACTCATGTGTTCCTGCTACAAACAGTTCATTTCCGAGTATGAAAAATTATTAATTTTGTACTGAAATGCAAAGCCAAACTTATCCTTCTTAACTCATGTGTTCCTGCTACAAACAGTTCATTTCCGAGTATGAAAAATTATTAATTTTGTACTGAAATGCAAAGCCAAACTTATCCTTCTTAACTCATGTGTTCCTGCTACAAACAGTTCATTTCCGAGTATGAAAAATTATTAATTTTGTACTGAAATGCAAAGCCAAACTTACCCTTCTTAACTCATGTGTTCCTGCTACAAACAGTTCATTTCCGAGTATGAAAAATTATTAATTTTGTACTGAAATGCAAAGCCAAACTTATCCTTCTTAACTCATGTGTTCCTGCTACAAACAGTTCATTTCCGAGTATGAAAAATTATTAATTCTGTACTGAAATGCAACGCCAAACTTATCCTTCTTAACTCATGTGTTCCTGCTACAAACAGTTCATTTCCGAGTATGAAAAATTATTAATTTTGTACTGAAATGCAACGCCAAACTTACCCTTCTTAACTCATGTGTTCCTGCTACAAACAGTTCATTTCCGAGTATGAAAAATTATTAATTTTGTACTGAAATGCAACGCCAAACTTATCCTTCTTAACTCATGTGTTCCTATTACCAAAAGTTTGCTTTCGAGTGCTACAAATGATCAATTTTGGACTGAAATACAAAGCCAAACTTACCCTTCTTAACTCATGTGTTCCTGCTACAAACAGTTCATTTCCGAGTATGAAAAATTATTAATTTTGTACTGAAATGCAAAGCCAAACTTACCCTTCTTAACTCATGTGTTCCTGCTACAAACAGTTCATTTCCGAGTATGAAAAATTATTAATTTTGTACTGAAATGCAACGCCAAACTTACCCTTCTTAACTCATGTGTTCCTGCTACAAGCAGTTCATTTCCGAGTACGAAAAATTATTAATTTTGTACTGAAATGCAACGCCAAACTTACCCTTCTTAACTCATGTGTTCCTGCTACAAGCAGTTCATTTCCGAGTACGAAAAATTATTAATTTTGTACTGAAATGCAAAGCCAAACTTATCCTTCTTAACTCATGTGTTCCTGCTACAAACAGTTAATTCCGAGTATGAAAAATTATTAATTTTGTACTGAAATGCAAAGCCAAACTTACCCTTCTTAACTCATGTGTTCCTGCTACAAACAGTTCATTTCCGAGTATGAAAAATTATTAATTTTGTACTGAAATGCAAAGCCAAACTTATCCTTCTTAACTCATGTGTTCCTGCTACAAACAGTTCATTTCCGAGTATGAAAAATTATTAATTTTGTACTGAAATGCAAAGCCAAACTTATCCTTCTTAACTCATGTGTTCCTGCTACAAACAGTTCATTTCCGAGTATGAAAAATTATTAATTTTGTACTGAAATGCAAAGCCAAACTTATCCTTCTTAACTCATGTGTTCCTGCTACAAACAGTTCATTTCCGAGTATGAAAAATTATTAATTTTGTACTGAAATGCAAAGCCAAACTTACCCTTCTTAACTCATGTGTTCCTGCTACAAACAGTTCATTTCCGAGTGTGAAAAATTATTAATTTTGTACTGAAATGCAAAGCCAAACTTATCCTTCTTAACTCATGTGTTCCTGCTACAAACAGTTCATTTCCGAGTATGAAAAATTATTAATTCTGTACTGAAATGCAACGCCAAACTTATCCTTCTTAACTCATGTGTTCCTGCTACAAACAGTTCATTTCCGAGTATGAAAAATTATTAATTTTGTACTGAAATGCAACGCCAAACTTACCCTTCTTAACTCATGTGTTCCTGCTACAAACAGTTCATTTCCGAGTATGAAAAATTATTAATTTTGTACTGAAATGCAACGCCAAACTTATCCTTCTTAACTCATGTGTTCCTATTACCAAAAGTTTGCTTTCGAGTGCTACAAATGATCAATTTTGGACTGAAATACAAAGCCAAACTTACCCTTCTTAACTCATGTGTTCCTGCTACAAACAGTTCATTTCCGAGTATGAAAAATTATTAATTTTGTACTGAAATGCAAAGCCAAACTTACCCTTCTTAACTCATGTGTTCCTGCTACAAACAGTTCATTTCCGAGTATGAAAAATTATTAATTTTGTACTGAAATGCAACGCCAAACTTACCCTTCTTGACTCATGTGTTCCTGCTACAAGCAGTTCATTTCCGAGTACGAAAAATTATTAATTTTGTACTGAAATGCAACGCCAAACTTACCCTTCTTAACTCATGTGTTCCTGCTACAAACAGTTCATTTCCGAGTATGAAAAATTATTAATTTTGTACTGAAATGCAACGCCAAACTTATCCTTCTTAACTCATGTGTTCCTATTACCAAAAGTTTGCTTTCGAGTGCTACAAATGATCAATTTTGGACTGAAATACAAAGCCAAACTTACCCTTCTTAACTCATGTGTTCCTGCTACAAACAGTTCATTTCCGAGTATGAAAAATTATTAATTTTGTACTGAAATGCAACGCCAAACTTACCCTTCTTAACTCATGTGTTCCTGCTACAAGCAGTTCATTTCCGAGTATGAAAAATTATTAATTTTGGACTGAAATACAAAGCCAAACTTACCCTTCTTAACTCATGTGTTCCTGCTACAAACAGTTCATTTCCGAGTATGAAAAATTATTAATTTTGTACTGAAATGCAACGCCAAACTTACCCTTCTTAACTCATGTGTTCCTGCTACAAGCAGTTCATTTCCGAGTATGAAAAATTATTAATTTTGGACTGAAATACAAAGCCAAACTTACCCTTCTTAACTCATGTGTTCCTGCTACAAACAGTTCATTTCTGAGTATGAAAAATTATTAATTTTGTACTGAAATGCAACGCCAAACTTATCCTTCTTAACTCATGTGTTCCTATTACCAAAAGTTTGCTTTCGAGTGCTACAAATGATCAATTTTGGACTGAAATACAAAGCCAAACTTACCCTTCTTAACTCATGTGTTCCTGCTACAAACAGTTCATTTCCGAGTATGAAAAATTATTAATTTTGTACTGAAATGCAAAGCCAAACTTATCCTTCTTAACTCATGTGTTCCTGCTACAAACAGTTCATTTCCGAGTATGAAAAATTATTAATTTTCTACTGAAATGCAAAGCCAAACTTACCCTTCTTAACTCATGTGTTCCTGCTACAAACAGTTCATTTCCGAGTATGAAAAATTATTAATTTTGTACTGAAATGCAAAGCCAAACTTATCCTTCTTAACTCATGTGTTCCTGCTACAAACAGTTCATTTCCGAGTATGAAAAATTATTAATTCTGTACTGAAATGCAACGCCAAACTTATCCTTCTTAACTCATGTGTTCCTGCTACAAACAGTTCATTTCCGAGTATGAAAAATTATTAATTTTGTACTGAAATGCAACGCCAAACTTACCCTTCTTAACTCATGTGTTCCTGCTACAAACAGTTCATTTCCGAGTATGAAAAATTATTAATTTTGTACTGAAATGCAACGCCAAACTTATCCTTCTTAACTCATGTGTTCCTATTACCAAAAGTTTGCTTTCGAGTGCTACAAATGATCAATTTTGGACTGAAATACAAAGCCAAACTTACCCTTCTTAACTCATGTGTTCCTGCTACAAACAGTTCATTTCCGAGTATGAAAAATTATTAATTTTGTACTGAAATGCAAAGCCAAACTTACCCTTCTTAACTCATGTGTTCCTGCTACAAACAGTTCATTTCCGAGTATGAAAAATTATTAATTTTGTACTGAAATGCAACGTCAAACTTACCCTTCTTAACTCATGTGTTCCTGCTACAAGCAGTTCATTTCCGAGTACGAAAAATTATTAATTTTGTACTGAAATGCAACGCCAAACTTACCCTTCTTAACTCATGTGTTCCTGCTACAAACAGTTCATTTCCGAGTATGAAAAATTATTAATTTTGTACTGAAATGCAACGCCAAACTTATCCTTCTTAACTCATGTGTTCCTATTACCAAAAGTTTGCTTTCGAGTGCTACAAATGATCAATTTTGGACTGAAATACAAAGCCAAACTTACCCTTCTTAACTCATGTGTTCCTGCTACAAACAGTTCATTTCCGAGTATGAAAAATTATTAATTTTGTACTGAAATGCAACGCCAAACTTACCCTTCTTAACTCATGTGTTCCTGCTACAAGCAGTTCATTTCCGAGTATGAAAAATTATTAATTTTGGACTGAAATACAAAGCCAAACTTACCCTTCTTAACTCATGTGTTCCTGCTACAAACAGTTCATTTCCGAGTATGAAAAATTATTAATTTTGGACTGAAATACAAAGCCAAACTTACCCTTCTTAACTCATGTGTTCCTGCTACAAACAGTTCATTTCTGAGTATGAAAAATTATTAATTTTGTACTGAAATGCAACGCCAAACTTATCCTTCTTAACTCATGTGTTCCTATTACCAAAAGTTTGCTTTCGAGTGCTACAAATGATCAATTTTGGACTGAAATACAAAGCCAAACTTACCCTTCTTAACTCATGTGTTCCTGCTACAAACAGTTCATTTCCGAGTATGAAAAATTATTAATTTTGTACTGAAATGCAAAGCCAAACTTATCCTTCTTAACTCATGTGTTCCTGCTACAAACAGTTCATTTCCGAGTATGAAAAATTATTAATTTTGTACTGAAATGCAAAGCCAAACTTACCCTTCTTAACTCATGTGTTCCTGCTACAAACAGTTCATTTCCGAGTATGAAAAATTATTAATTTTGTACTGAAATGCAAAGCCAAACTTATCCTTCTTAACTCATGTGTTCCTGCTACAAACAGTTCATTTCCGAGTATGAAAAATTATTAATTCTGTACTGAAATGCAACGCCAAACTTATCCTTCTTAACTCATGTGTTCCTGCTACAAACAGTTCATTTCCGAGTATGAAAAATTAATAATTTTGTACTGAAATGCAACGCCAAACTTACCCTTCTTAACTCATGTGTTCCTGCTACAAACAGTTCATTTCCGAGTATGAAAAATTATTAATTTTGTACTGAAATGCAACGCCAAACTTATCCTTCTTAACTCATGTGTTCCTATTACCAAAAGTTTGCTTTCGAGTGCTACAAATGATCAATTTTGGACTGAAATACAAAGCCAAACTTACCCTTCTTAACTCATTTGTTCCTGCTACAAACAGTTCATTTCCGAGTATGAAAAATTATTAATTTTGTACTGAAATGCAAAGCCAAACTTATCCTTCTTAACTCATGTGTTCCTGCTACAAACAATTCATTTCCGAGTATGAAAAATTATTAATTTTGTACTGAAATGCAAAGCCAAACTTATCCTTCTTAACTCATGTGTTCCTGCTACAAACAGTTCATTTCCGAGTATGAAAAATTATTAATTTTGTACTGAAATGCAAAGCCAAACTTACCCTTCTTAACTCATGTGTTCCTGCTACAAACAGTTCATTTCCGAGTATGAAAAATTATTAATTCTGTACTGAAATGCAACGCCAAACTTATCCTTCTTAACTCATGTGTTCCTGCTACAAACAGTTCATTTCCGAGTATGAAAAATTATTAATTTTGTACTGAAATGCAACGCCAAACTTACCCTTCTTAACTCATGTGTTCCTGCTACAAACAGTTCATTTCCGAGTATGAAAAATTATTAATTTTGTACTGAAATGCAACGCCAAACTTACCCTTCTTAACTCATGTGTTCCTGCTACAAGCAGTTCATTTCCGAGTATGAAAAATTATTAATTTTGGACTGAAATACAAAGCCAAACTTACCCTTCTTAATTCATGTGTTCCTGCTACAAACAGTTCATTTCCGAGTATGAAAAATTATTAATTTTGTACTGAAATGCAACGCCAAACTTACCCTTCTTAACTCATGTGTTCCTGCTACAAACAGTTCATTTCCGAGTATGAAAAATTATTAATTTTGGACTGAAATACAAAGCCAAACTTACCCTTCTTAACTCATGTGTTCCTGCTACAAACAGTTCATTTCTGAGTATGAAAAATTATTAATTTTGTACTGAAATGCAACGCCAAACTTATCCTTCTTAACTCATGTGTTCCTGCTACAAACAGTTCATTTCCGAGTATGAAAAATTATTAATTTTGTACTGAAATGCAACGCCAAACTTACCCTTCTTAACTCATGTGTTCCTGCTACAAGCAGTTCATTTCCGAGTATGAAAAATTATTAATTTTGGACTGAAATACAAAGCCAAACTTACCCTTCTTAACTCATGTGTTCCTGCTACAAACAGTTCATTTCCGAGTATGAAAAATTATTAATTTTGTACTGAAATGCAAAGCCAAACTTACCCTTCTTAACTCATGTGTTCCTGCTACAAACAGTTCATTTCCGAGTATGAAAAATTATTAATTTTGTACTGAAATGCAACGCCAAACTTACCCTTCTTAACTCATGTGTTCCTGCTACAAGCAGTTCATTTCCGAGTACGAAAAATTATTAATTTTGTACTGAAATGCAACGCCAAACTTACCCTTCTTAACTCATGTGTTCCTGCTACAAGCAGTTCATTTCCGAGTACGAAAAATTATTAATTTTGTACTGAAATGCAAACCCAAACTTATCCTTCTTAACTCATGTGTTCCTGCTACAAACAGTTCATTTCCGAGTATGAAAAATTATTAATTTTGTACTGAAATGCAAAGCCAAACTTACCCTTCTTAACTCATGTGTTCCTGCTACAAACAGTTCATTTCCGAGTATGAAAAATTATTAATTTTGTACTGAAATGCAAAGCCAAACTTACCCTTCTTAACTCATGTGTTCCTGCTACAAACAGTTCATTTCCGAGTATGAAAAATTATTAATTTTGTACTGAAATGCAACGCCAAACTTACCCTTCTTAACTCATGTGTTCCTGCTACAAGCAGTTCATTTCCGAGTACGAAAAATTATTAATTTTGTACTGAAATGCAACGCCAAACTTACCCTTCTTAACTCATGTGTTCCTGCTACAAGCAGTTCATTTCCGAGTACGAAAAATTATTAATTTTGTACTGAAATGCAAAGCCAAACTTATCCTTCTTAACTCATGTGTTCCTGCTACAAACAGTTCATTTCCGAGTATGAAAAATTATTAATTTTGTATTGAAATGCAAAGCCAAACTTACCCTTCTTAACTCATGTGTTCCTGCTACAAACAGTTCATTTCCGAGTATGAAAAATTATTAATTTTGTACTGAAATGCAAAGCCAAACTTATCCTTCTTAACTCATGTGTTCCTGCTACAAACAGTTCATTTCCGAGTATGAAAAATTATTAATTTTGTACTGAAATGCAAAGCCAAACTTATCCTTCTTAACTCATGTGTTCCTGCTACAAACAGTTCATTTCCGAGTATGAAAAATTATTAATTTTGTACTGAAATGCAAAGCCAAACTTATCCTTCTTAACTCATGTGTTCCTGCTACAAACAGTTCATTTCCGAGTATGAAAAATTATTAATTTTGTACTGAAATGCAAAGCCAAACTTATCCTTCTTAACTCATGTGTTCCTGCTACAAACAGTTCATTTCCGAGTATGAAAAATTATTAATTTTGTACTGAAATGCAAAGCCAAACTTACCCTTCTTAACTCATGTGTTCCTGCTACAAACAGTTCATTTCCGAGTATGAAAAATTATTAATTTTGTACTGAAATGCAAAGCCAAACTTATCCTTCTTAACTCATGTGTTCCTGCTACAAACAGTTCATTTCCGAGTATGAAAAATTATTAATTTTGTACTGAAATGCAAAGCCAAACTTATCCTTCTTAACTCATGTGTTCCTGCTACAAACAGTTCATTTCCGAGTATGAAAAATTATTAATTTTGTACTGAAATGCAAAGCCAAACTTACCCTTCTTAACTCATGTGTTCCTGCTACAAACAGTTCATTTCCGAGTATGAAAAATTATTAATTTTGTACTGAAATGCAAAGCCAAACTTATCCTTCTTAACTCATGTGTTCCTGCTACAAACAGTTCATTTCCGAGTATGAAAAATTATTAATTTTGTACTGAAATGCAAAGCCAAACTTATCCTTCTTAACTCATGTGTTCCTGCTACAAACAGTTCATTTCCGAGTATGAAAAATTATTAATTTTGTACTGAAATGCAAAGCCAAACTTATCCTTCTTAACTCATGTGTTCCTGCTACAAACAGTTCATTTCCGAGTATGAAAAATTATTAATTTTGTACTGAAATGCAAAGCCAAACTTATCCTTCTTAACTCATGTGTTCCTGCTACAAACAGTTCATTTCCGAGTATGAAAAATTATTAATTTTGTACTGAAATGCAAAGCCAAACTTATCCTTTTTAACTCATGTGTTCCTGCTACAAACAGTTCATTTCCGAGTATGAAAAATTATTAATTTTGTACTGAAATGCAAAGCCAAACTTACCCTTCTTAACTCATGTGTTCCTGCTACAAACAGTTCATTTCCGAGTATGAAAAATTATTAATTTTGTACTGAAATGCAAAGCCAAACTTATCCTTCTTAACTCATGTGTTCCTGCTACAAACAGTTCATTTCCGAGTATGAAAAATTATTAATTCTGTACTGAAATGCAACGCCAAACTTATCCTTCTTAACTCATGTGTTCCTGCTACAAACAGTTCATTTCCGAGTATGAAAAATTATTAATTTTGTACTGAAATGCAACGCCAAACTTATCCTTCTTAACTCATGTGTTCCTGCTACAAACAGTTCATTTCCGAGTATGAAAAATTATTAATATTGTACTGAAATTTAAAGCCAAACTTATCCTTCTTAACTCATGTGTTCCTGCTACAAACAGTTCATTTCCGAGTATGAAAAATTATTAATTTTGTACTGAAATGCAAAGCCAAACTTATCCTTCTTAACTCATGTGTTCCTGCTACAAACAGTTCATTTCCGAGTATGAAAAATTATTAATTTTGTACTGAAATGCAAAGCCAAACTTATCCTTCTTAACTCATGTGTTCCTGCTACAAACAGTTCATTTCCGAGTATGAAAAATTATTAATTTTGTACTGAAATGCAAAGCCAAACTTATCCTTCTTAACTCATGTGTTCCTGCTACAAACAGTTCATTTCCGAGTATGAAAAATTATTAATTTTGTACTGAAATGCAAAGCCAAACTTATCCTTCTTAACTCATGTGTTCCTGCTACAAACAGTTCATTTCCGAGTATGAAAAATTATTAATTTTGTACTGAAATGCAAAGCCAAACTTACCCTTCTTAACTCATGTGTTCCTGCTACAAACAGTTCATTTCCGAGTATGAAAAATTATTAATTTTGTACTGAAATGCAAAGCCAAACTTATCCTTCTTAACTCATGTGTTCCTGCTACAAACAGTTCATTTCCGAGTATGAAAAATTATTAATTCTGTACTGAAATGGAACGCCAAACTTATCCTTCTTAACTCATGTGTTCCTGCTACAAGCAGTTCATTTCCGAGTATGAAAAATTATTAATTTTGTACTGAAATGCAACGCCAAACTTACCCTTCTTAACTCATGTGTTCCTGCTACAAACAGTTCATTTCCGAGTATGAAAAATTATTAATTTTGTACTGAAATGCAACGCCAAACTTATCCTTCTTAACTCATGTGTTCCTATTACCAAAAGTTTGCTTTCGAGTGCGACAAATGATCAATTTTGGACTGAAATACAAAGCCAAACTTACCCTTCTTAACTCATGTGTTCCTGCTACAAACAGTTCATTTCCGAGTATGAAAAATTATTAATTTTGTACTGAAATGCAAAGCTAAACTTACCCTTCTTAACTCATGTGTTCCTGCTACAAACAGTTCATTTCCGAGTATGAAAAATTATTAATTTTGTACTGAAATGCAACGCCAAACTTACCCTTCTTAACTCATGTGTTCCTGCTACAAGCAGTTCATTTCCGAGTACGAAAAATTATTAATTTTGTACTGAAATGCAACGCCAAACTTACCCTTCTTAACTAATGTGTTCCTGCTACAAACAGTTCATTTCCGAGTATGAAAAATTATTAATTTTGTACTGAAATGCAACGCCAAACTTATCCTTCTTAACTCATGTGTTCCTATTACCAAAAGTTTGCTTTCGAGTGATACAAATGATCAATTTTGGACTGAAATACAAAGCCAAACTTACCCTTCTTAACTCATGTGTTCCTGCTACAAACAGTTCATTTCCGAGTATGAAAAATTATTAATTTTGTACTGAAATGCAACGCCAAACTTACCCTTCTTAACTCATGTGTTCCTGCTACAAACAGTTCATTTCCGAGTATGAAAAATTATTAATTTTGGACTGAAATACAAAGCCAAACTTACCCTTCTTAACTCATGTGTTCCTGCTACAAACAGTTCATTTCCGAGTATGAAAAATTATTAATTTTGTACTGAAATGCAACGCCAAACTTACCCTTCTTAACTCATGTGTTCCTGCTACAAACAGTTCATTTCCGAGTATGAAAAATTATTAATTTTGTACTGAAATGCAAAGCCAAACTTATCCTTCTTAACTCATGTGTTCCTGCTACAAACAGTTCATTTCCGAGTATGAAAAATTATTAATTTTGTACTGAAATGCAAAGCCAAACTTATCCTTCTTAACTCATGTGTTCCTGCTACAAACAGTTCATTTCCGAGTATGAAAAATTATTAATTTTGTACTGAAATGCAAAGCCAAACTTATCCTTCTTAACTCATGTGTTCCTGCTACAAACAGTTCATTTCCGAGTATGAAAAATTATTAATTTTGTACTGAAATGCAAAGCCAAACTTATCCTTCTTAACTCATGTGTTCCTGCTACAAACAGTTCATTTGCGAGTATGAAAAATTATTAATTTTGTACTGAAATGCAAAGCCAAACTTACCCTTCTTAACTCATGTGTTCCTGCTACAAACAGTTCATTTCCGAGTATGAAAAATTATTAATTTTGTACTGAAATGCAAAGCCAAACTTATCCTTCTTAACTCATGTGTTCCTGCTACAAACAGTTCATTTCCGAGTATGAAAAATTATTAATTTTGGACTGAAATACAAAGCCAAACTTACCCTTCTTAACTCATGTGTTCCTGCTACAAACAGTTCATTTCCGAGTATGAAAAATTATTAATTTTGTACTGAAATGCAACGCCAAACTTACCCTTCTTAACTCATGTGTTCCTGCTACAAACAGTTCATTTCCGAGTATGAAAAATTATTAATTTTGTACTGAAATGCAACGCCAAACTTATCCTTCTTAACTCATGTGTTCCTATTACCAAAAGTTTGCTTTCGAGTGCTACAAATGATCAATTTTGGACTGAAATACAAAGCCAAACTTACCCTTCTTAACTCATGTGTTCCTGCTACAAACAGTTCATTTCCGAGTATGAAAAATTATTAATTTTGTACTGAAATGCAAAGCCAAACTTACCCTTCTTAACTCATGTGTTCCTGCTACAAACAGTTCATTTCCGAGTATGAAAAATTATTAATTTTGTACTGAAATGCAACGCCAAACTTATCCTTCTTAACTCATGTGTTCCTATTACCAAAAGTTTGCTTTCGAGTGCTACAAATGATCAATTTTGGACTGAAATACAAAGCCAAACTTACCCTTCTTAACTCATGTGTTCCTGCTACAAACAGTTCATTTCCGAGTATGAAAAATTATTAATTTTGTACTGAAATGCAAAGCCAAACTTACCCTTCTTAACTCATGTGTTCCTGCTACAAACAGTTCATTTCCGAGTATGAAAAATTATTAATTTTGTACTGAAATGCAACGCCAAACTTACCCTTCTTAACTCATGTGTTCCTGCTACAAGCAGTTCATTTCCGAGTACGAAAAATTATTAATTTTGTACTGAAATGCAACGCCAAACTTACCCTTCTTAACTCATGTGTTCCTGCTACAAACAGTTCATTTCCGAGTATGAAAAATTATTAATTTTGTACTGAAATGCAACGCCAAACTTATCCTTCTTAACTCATGTGTTCCTATTACCAAAAGTTTGCTTTCGAGTGCTACAAATGATCAATTTTGGACTGAAATACAAAGCCAAACTTACCCTTCTTAACTCATGTGTTCCTGCTACAAACAGTTCATTTCCGAGTATGAAAAATTATTAATTTTGTACTGAAATGCAAAGCCAAACTTACCCTTCTTAACTCATGTGTTCCTGCTACAAGCAGTTCATTTCCGAGTATGAAAAATTATTAATTTTGGACTGAAATACAAAGCCAAACTTACCCTTCTTAACTCATGTGTTCCTGCTACAAACAGTTCATTTCCGAGTATGAAAAATTATTAATTTTGTACTGAAATGCAAAGCCAAACTTATCCTTCTTAACTCATGTGTTCCTATTACCAAAAGTTTGAGTTCGAGTGCTACAAATGATCAATTTTGGACTGAAATAAAAAGCCAAACTTACCCTTCTTAACTCATGTGTTCCTGCTACAAACAGTTCATTTCCGAGTATGAAAAATTATTAATTTTGTACTGAAATGCAAAGCCAAACTTATCCTTCTTAACTCATGTGTTCCTATTACCAAAAGTTTGCTTTCGAGTGCTACAAATTATTAATTTTGGACTGAAATACAAAGCCAAACTTACCCTTCTTAACTCATGTGTTCCTGCTACAAACAGTTCATTTCCGAGTATGAAAAATTATTAATTTTGTACTGAAATGCAAAGCCAAACTTATCCTTCTTAACTCATGTGTTCCTGCTACAAACAGTTCATTTCCGAGTATGAAAAATTATTAATTTTGTACTGAAATGCAAAGCCAAACTTATCCTTCTTAACTCATGTGTTCCTGCTACAAACAGTTCATTTGCGAGTATGAAAAATTATTAATTTTGTACTGAAATGCAAAGCCAAACTTACCCTTCTTAACTCATGTGTTCCTGCTACAAACAGTTCATTTCCGAGTATGAAAAATTATTAATTTTGTACTGAAATGCAAAGCCAAACTTATCCTTCTTAACTCATGTGTTCCTGCTACAAACAGTTCATTTCCGAGTATGAAAAATTATTAATTTTGGACTGAAATACAAAGCCAAACTTACCCTTCTTAACTCATGTGTTCCTGCTACAAACAGTTCATTTCCGAGTATGAAAAATTATTAATTTTGTACTGAAATGCAACGCCAAACTTACCCTTCTTAACTCATGTGTTCCTGCTACAAACAGTTCATTTCCGAGTATGAAAAATTATTAATTTTGTACTGAAATGCAACGCCAAACTTATCCTTCTTAACTCATGTGTTCCTATTACCAAAAGTTTGCTTTCGAGTGCTACAAATGATCAATTTTGGACTGAAATACAAAGCCAAACTTACCCTTCTTAACTCATGTGTTCCTGCTACAAACAGTTCATTTCCGAGTATGAAAAATTATTAATTTTGTACTGAAATGCAAAGCCAAACTTACCCTTCTTAACTCATGTGTTCCTGCTACAAACAGTTCATTTCCGAGTATGAAAAATTATTAATTTTGTACTGAAATGCAACGCCAAACTTATCCTTCTTAACTCATGTGTTCCTATTACCAAAAGTTTGCTTTCGAGTGCTACAAATGATCAATTTTGGACTGAAATACAAAGCCAAACTTACCCTTCTTAACTCATGTGTTCCTGCTACAAACAGTTCATTTCCGAGTATGAAAAATTATTAATTTTGTACTGAAATGCAAAGCCAAACTTACCCTTCTTAACTCATGTGTTCCTGCTACAAACAGTTCATTTCCGAGTATGAAAAATTATTAATTTTGTACTGAAATGCAACGCCAAACTTACCCTTCTTAACTCATGTGTTCCTGCTACAAGCAGTTCATTTCCGAGTACGAAAAATTATTAATTTTGTACTGAAATGCAACGCCAAACTTACCCTTCTTAACTCATGTGTTCCTGCTACAAACAGTTCATTTCCGAGTATGAAAAATTATTAATTTTGTACTGAAATGCAACGCCAAACTTATCCTTCTTAACTCATGTGTTCCTATTACCAAAAGTTTGCTTTCGAGTGCTACAAATGATCAATTTTGGACTGAAATACAAAGCCAAACTTACCCTTCTTAACTCATGTGTTCCTGCTACAAACAGTTCATTTCCGAGTATGAAAAATTATTAATTTTGTACTGAAATGCAAAGCCAAACTTACCCTTCTTAACTCATGTGTTCCTGCTACAAACAGTTCATTTCCGAGTATGAAAAATTATTAATTTTGTACTGAAATGCAACGCCAAACTTACCCTTCTTAACTCATGTGTTCCTGCTACAAGCAGTTCATTTCCGAGTACGAAAAATTATTAATTTTGTACTGAAATGCAACGCCAAACTTACCCTTCTTAACTCATGTGTTCCTGCTACAAACAGTTCATTTCCGAGTATGAAAAATTATTAATTTTGTACTGAAATGCAAAGCCAAACTTATCCTTCTTAACTCATGTGTTCCTGCTACAAACAGTTCATTTCCGAGTATGAAAAATTATTAATTTTGTACTGAAATGCAAAGCCAAACTTATCCTTCTTAACTCATGTGTTCCTGCTACAAACAGTTCATTTCCGAGTATGAAAAATTATTAATTTTGTACTGAAATGCAAAGCCAAACTTATCCTTCTTAACTCATGTGTTCCTGCTACAAACAGTTCATTTCCGAGTATGAAAAATTATTAATTTTGTACTGAAATGCAAAGCCAAACTTACCCTTCTTAACTCATGTGTTCCTGCTACAAACAGTTCATTTCCGAGTATGAAAAATTATTAATTTTGTACTGAAATGCAAAGCCAAACTTATCCTTCTTAACTCATGTGTTCCTGCTACAAACAGTTCATTTCCGAGTATGAAAAATTATTAATTCTGTACTGAAATGGAACGCCAAACTTATCCTTCTTAACTCATGTGTTCCTGCTACAAGCAGTTCATTTCCGAGTATGAAAAATTATTAATTTTGTACTGAAATGCAACGCCAAACTTACCCTTCTTAACTCATGTGTTCCTGCTACAAACAGTTCATTTCCGAGTATGAAAAATTATTAATTTTGTACTGAAATGCAACGCCAAACTTATCCTTCTTAACTCATGTGTTCCTATTACCAAAAGTTTGCTTTCGAGTGCGACAAATGATCAATTTTGGACTGAAATACAAAGCCAAACTTACCCTTCTTAACTCATGTGTTCCTGCTACAAACAGTTCATTTCCGAGTATGAAAAATTATTAATTTTGTACTGAAATGCAAAGCCAAACTTACCCTTCTTAACTCATGTGTTCCTGCTACAAACAGTTCATTTCCGAGTATGAAAAATTATTAATTTTGTACTGAAATGCAACGCCAAACTTACCCTTCTTAACTCATGTGTTCCTGCTACAAGCAGTTCATTTCCGAGTACGAAAAATTATTAATTTTGTACTGAAATGCAACGCCAAACTTACCCTTCTTAACTAATGTGTTCCTGCTACAAACAGTTCATTTCCGAGTATGAAAAATTATTAATTTTGTACTGAAATGCAACGCCAAACTTACCCTTCTTAACTCATGTGTTCCTGCTACAAACAGTTCATTTCCGAGTATGAAAAATTATTAATTTTGTACTGAAATGCAACGCCAAACTTATCCTTCTTAACTCATGTGTTCCTATTACCAAAAGTTTGCTTTCGAGTGCTACAAATGATCAATTTTGGACTGAAATACAAAGCCAAACTTACCCTTCTTAACTCATGTGTTCCTGCTACAAACAGTTCATTTCCGAGTATGAAAAATTATTAATTTTGTACTGAAATGCAACGCCAAACTTACCCTTCTTAACTCATGTGTTCCTGCTACAAGCAGTTCATTTCCGAGTATGAAAAATTATTAATTTTGGACTGAAATACAAAGCCAAACTTACCCTTCTTAACTCATGTGTTCCTGCTACAAACAGTTCATTTCCGAGTATGAAAAATTATTAATTTTGTACTGAAATGCAACGCCAAACTTACCCTTCTTAACTCATGTGTTCCTGCTACAAGCAGTTCATTTCCGAGTATGAAAAATTATTAATTTTGGACTGAAATACAAAGCCAAACTTACCCTTCTTAACTCATGTGTTCCTGCTACAAACAGTTCATTTCTGAGTATGAAAAATTATTAATTTTGTACTGAAATGCAACGCCAAACTTATCCTTCTTAACTCATGTGTTCCTATTACCAAAAGTTTGCTTTCGAGTGCTACAAATGATCAATTTTGGACTGAAATACAAAGCCAAACTTACCCTTCTTAACTCATGTGTTCCTGCTACAAACAGTTCATTTCCGAGTATGAAAAATTATTAATTTTGTACTGAAATGCAAAGCCAAACTTATCCTTCTTAACTCATGTGTTCCTGCTACAAACAGTTCATTTCCGAGTATGAAAAATTATTAATTTTGTACTGAAATGCAAAGCCAAACTTACCCTTCTTAACTCATGTGTTCCTGCTACAAACAGTTCATTTCCGAGTATGAAAAATTATTAATTTTGTACTGAAATGCAAAGCCAAACTGTTCCTTCTTAACTCATGTGTTCCTGCTACAAACAGTTCATTTCCGAGTATGAAAAATTATTAATTCTGTACTGAAATGCAACGCCAAACTTATCCTTCTTAACTCATGTGTTCCTGCTACAAACAGTTCATTTCCGAGTATGAAAAATTATTAATTTTGTACTGAAATGCAACGCCAAACTTACCCTTCTTAACTCATGTGTTCCTGCTACAAACAGTTCATTTCCGAGTATGAAAAATTATTAATTTTGTACTGAAATGCAACGCCAAACTTATCCTTCTTAACTCATGTGTTCCTATTACCAAAAGTTTGCTTTCGAGTGCTACAAATGATCAATTTTGGACTGAAATACAAAGCCAAACTTACCCTTCTTAACTCATGTGTTCCTGCTACAAACAGTTCATTTCCGAGTATGAAAAATTATTAATTTTGTACTGAAATGCAACGCCAAACTTACCCTTCTTAACTCATGTGTTCCTGCTACAAGCAGTTCATTTCCGAGTACGAAAAATTATTAATTTTGTACTGAAATGCAAAGCCAAACTTACCCTTCTTAACTCATGTGTTCCTGCTACAAACAGTTCATTTCCGAGTATGAAAAATTATTAATTTTGTACTGAAATGCAACGCCAAACTTACCCTTCTTAACTCATGTGTTCCTGCTACAAGCAGTTCATTTCCGAGTACGAAAAATTATTAATTTTGTACTGAAATGCAACGCCAAACTTACCCTTCTTAACTCATGTGTTCCTGCTACAAACAGTTCATTTCCGATTATGAAAAATTATTAATTTTGTACTGAAATGCAACGCCAAACTTATCCTTCTTAACTCATGTGTTCCTATTACCAAAAGTTTGCTTTCGAGTGCTACAAATGATCAATTTTGGACTGAAATACAAAGCCAAACTTACCCTTCTTAACTCATGTGTTCCTGCTACAAACAGTTCATTTCCGAGTATGAAAAATTATTAATTTTGTACTGAAATGCAACGCCAAACTTACCCTTCTTAACTCATGTGTTCCTGCTACAAGCAGTTCATTTCCGAGTGTGAAAAATTATTAATTTTGGACTGAAATACAAGGCCAAACTTACCCTTCTTAACTCATGTGTTCCTGCTACAAACAGTTCATTTCCGAGTATGAAAAATTATTAATTTTGTACTGAAATGCAACGCCAAACTTACCCTTCTTAACTCATGTGTTCCTGCTACAAGCAGTTCATTTCCGAGTATGAAAAATTATTAATTTTGGACTGAAATACAAAGCCAAACTTACCCTTCTTAACTCATGTGTTCCTGCTACAAACAGTTCATTTCTGAGTATGAAAAATTATTAATTTTGTACTGAAATGCAACGCCAAACTTATCCTTCTTAACTCATGTGTTCCTATTACCAAAAGTTTGCTTTCGAGTGCTACAAATGATCAATTTTGGACTGAAATACAAAGCCAAACTTACCCTTCTTAACTCATGTGTTCCTGCTACAAACAGTTCATTTCCGAGTATGAAAAATTATTAATTTTGTACTGAAATGCAAAGCCAAACTTACCCTTCTTAACTCATGTGTTCCTGCTACAAACAGTTCATTTCCGAGTATGAAAAATTATTAATTTTGTACTGAAATGCAACGCCAAACTTACCCTTCTTAACTCATGTGTTCCTGCTACAAGCAGTTCATTTCCGAGTACGAAAAATTATTAATTTTGTACTGAAATGCAACGCCAAACTTACCCTTCTTAACTCATGTGTTCCTGCTACAAGCAGTTCATTTCCGAGTACGAAAAATTATTAATTTTGTACTGAAATGCAAAGCCAAACTTATCCTTCTTAACTCATGTGTTCCTGCTACAAACAGTTCATTTCCGAGTATGAAAAATTATTAATTTTGTACTGAAATGCAAAGCCAAACTTACCCTTCTTAACTCATGTGTTCCTGCTACAAACAGTTCATTTCCGAGTATGAAAAATTATTAATTTTGTACTGAAATGCAAAGCCAAACTTATCCTTCTTAACTCATGTGTTCCTGCTACAAACAGTTCATTTCCGAGTATGAAAAATTATTAATTTTGTACTGAAATGCAAAGCCAAACTTATCCTTCTTAACTCATGTGTTCCTGCTACAAACAGTTCATTTCCGAGTATGAAAAATTATTAATTTTGTACTGAAATGCAAAGCCAAACTTATCCTTCTTAACTCATGTGTTCCTGCTACAAACAGTTCATTTCCGAGTATGAAAAATTATTAATTTTGTACTGAAATGCAAAGCCAAACTTATCCTTCTTAACTCATGTGTTCCTGCTACAAACAGTTCATTTCCGAGTATGAAAAATTATTAATTTTGTACTGAAATGCAAAGCCAAACTTACCCTTCTTAACTCATGTGTTCCTGCTACAAACAGTTCATTTCCGAGTATGAAAAATTATTAATTTTGTACTGAAATGCAAAGCCAAACTTATCCTTCTTAACTCAAGTGTTCCTGCTACAAACAGTTCATTTCCGAGTATGAAAAATTATTAATTTTGGACTGAAATACAAAGCCAAACTTACCCTTCTTAACTCATGTGTTCCTGCTACAAACAGTTCATTTCCGAGTATGAAAAATTATTAATTTTGTACTGAAATGCAACGCCAAACTTACCCTTCTTAACTCATGTGTTCCTGCTACAAGCAGTTCATTTCCGAGTATGAAAAATTATTAATTTTGGACTGAAATACAAAGCCAAACTTACCCTTCTTAACTCATGTGTTCCTGCTACAAACAGTTCATTTCTGAGTATGAAAAATTATTAATTTTGTACTGAAATGTAACGCCAAACTTATCCTTCTTAACTCATGTGTTCCTATTACCAAAAGTTTGCTTTCGAGTGCTACAAATGATCAATTTTGGACTGAAATACAAAGCCAAACTTACCCTTCTTAACTCATGTGTTCCTGCTACAAACAGTTCATTTCCGAGTATGAAAAATTATTAATTTTGTACTGAAATGCAAAGCCAAACTTACCCTTCTTAACTCATGTGTTCCTGCTACAAACAGTTCATTTCCGAGTATGAAAAATTATTAATTTTGTACTGAAATGCAACGCCAAACTTACCCTTCTTAACTCATGTGTTCCTGCTACAAGCAGTTCATTTCCGAGTACGAAAAATTATTAATTTTGTACTGAAATGCAACGCCAAACTTACCCTTCTTAACTCATGTGTTCCTGCTACAAGCAGTTCATTTCCGAGTATGAAAAATTATTAATTTTGTACTGAAATGCAAAGCCAAACTTATCCTTCTTAACTCATGTGTTCCTGCTACAAACAGTTCATTTCCGAGTATGAAAAATTATTAATTTTGTACTGAAATGCAACGCCAAACTTACCCTTCTTAACTCATGTGTTCCTGCTACAAACAGTTCATTTCTGAGTATGAAAAATTATTAATTTTGTACTGAAATGCAACGCCAAACTTACCCTTCTTAACTCATGTGTTCCTGCTACAAACAGTCCATTTCCGAGTATGAAAAATTATTAATTTTGTACTGAAATGCAAAGCCAAACTTATCCTTCTTAACTCATGTGTTCCTGCTACAAACAGTTCATTTCCGAGTATGAAAAATTATTAATTTTGTACTGAAATGCAAAGCCAAACTTATCCTTCTTAACTCATGTGTTCCTGCTACAAACAGTTCATTTCCGAGTATGAAAAATTATTAATTTTGTACTGAAATGCAAAGCCAAACTTACCCTTCTTAACTCATGTGTTCCTGCTACAAACAGTTCATTTCCGAGTATGAAAAATTATTAATTTTGTACTGAAATGCAAAGCCAAACTTATCCTTCTTAACTCATGTGTTCCTGCTACAAACAGTTCATTTCCGAGTATGAAAAATTATTAATTCTGTACTGAAATGCAACGCCAAACTTATCCTTCTTAACTCATGTGTTCCTGCTACAAACAGTTCATTTCCGAGTATGAAAAATTATTAATTTTGTACTGAAATGCAACGCCAAACTTACCCTTCTTAACTCATGTGTTCCTGCTACAAACAGTTCATTTCTGAGTATGAAAAATTATTAATTTTGTACTGAAATGCAACGCCAAACTTACCCTTCTTAACTCATGTGTTTCTGCTACAAACAGTTCATTTCCGAGTATGAAAAATTATTAATTTTGTACTGAAATGCAAAGCCAAACTTATCCTTCTTAACTCATGTGTTCCTGCTACAAACAGTTCATTTCCGAGTATGAAAAATTATTAATTTTGTACTGAAATGCAAAGCCAAACTTATCCTTCTTAACTCATGTGTTCCTGCTACAAACAGTTCATTTCCGAGTTTGAAAAATCATTAATTTTGTACTGAAATGCAAAGCCAAACTTACCCTTCTTAACTCATGTGTTCCTGCTACAAACAGTTCATTTCCGAGTATGAAAAATTATTAATTTTGTACTGAAATGCAAAGCCAAACTTATCCTTCTTAACTCATGTGTTCCTGCTACAAACAGTTCATTTCCGAGTATGAAAAATTATTAATTCTGTACTGAAATGCAACGCCAAACTTATCCTTCTTAACTCATGTGTTCCTGCTACAAACAGTTCATTTCCGAGTATGAAAAATTATTAATTTTGTACTGAAATGCAACGCCAAACTTACCCTTCTTAACTCATGTGTTCCTGCTACAAACAGTTCATTTCTGAGTATGAAAAATTATTAATTTTGTACTGAAATGCAACGCCAAACTTACCCTTCTTAACTCATGTGTTCCTGCTACAAACAGTTCATTTCCGAGTATGAAAAATCATTAATTTTGTACTGAAATGCAAAGCCAAACATACCCTTCTTAACTCATGTGTTCCTGCTACAAACAGTTCATTTACGAGTATGAAAAATTATTAATTTTGTACTGAAATGCAAAGCCAAACTTATCCTTCTTAACTCATGTGTTCCTGCTACAAACAGTTCATTTCCGAGTATGAAAAATTATTAATTCTGTACTGAAATGCAACGCCAAACTTATCCTTCTTAACTCATGTGTTCCTGCTACAAACAGTTCATTTCCGAGTATGAAAAATTATTAATTTTGTACTGAAATGCAACGCCAAACTTACCCTTCTTAACTCATGTGTTCCTGCTACAAACAGTTCATTTCTGAGTATGAAAAATTATTAATTTTGTACTGAAATGCAAAGCCAAACTTACCCTTCTTAACTCATGTGTTCCTGCTACAAACAGTTCATTTCCGAGTATGAAAAATTATTAATTTTGTACTGAAATGCAAAGCCAAACTTATCCTTCTTAACTCATGTGTTCCTGCTACAAACAGTTCATTTCCGAGTATGAAAAATTATTAATTCTGTACTGAAATGCAACGCCAAACTTATCCTTCTTAACTCATGTGTTCCTGCTACAAACAGTTCATTTCCGAGTATGAAAAATTATTAATTTTGTACTGAAATGCAAAGCCAAACTTATCCTTCTTAACTCATGTGTTCCTGCTACAAACAGTTCATTTCCGAGTATGAAAAATTATTAATTTTGTACTGAAATGCAACGCCAAACTTACCCTTCTTAACTCATGTGTTCCTGCTACAAACAGTTCATTTCCGAGTATGAAAAATTATTAATTTTGTACTGAAATGCAACGCCAAACTTACCCTTCTTAACTCATGTGTTCCTGCTACAAACAGTTCATTTCTGAGTATGAAAAATTATTAATTTTGTACTGAAATGCAACGCCAAACTTACCCTTCTTAACTCATGTGTTTCTGCTACAAACAGTTCATTTCCGAGTATGAAAAATTATTAATTTTGTACTGAAATGCAAAGCCAAACTTATCCTTCTTAACTCATGTGTTCCTGCTACAAACAGTTCATTTCCGAGTATGAAAAATTATTAATTTTGTACTGAAATGCAAAGCCAAACTTATCCTTCTTAACTCATGTGTTCCTGCTACAAACAGTTCATTTCCGAGTTTGAAAAATCATTAATTTTGTACTGAAATGCAAAGCCAAACTTACCCTTCTTAACTCATGTGTTCCTGCTACAAACAGTTCATTTCCGAGTATGAAAAATTATTAATTTTGTACTGAAATGCAAAGCCAAACTTATCCTTCTTAACTCATGTGTTCCTGCTACAAACAGTTCATTTCCGAGTATGAAAAATTATTAATTCTGTACTGAAATGCAACGCCAAACTTATCCTTCTTAACTCATGTGTTCCTGCTACAAACAGTTCATTTCCGAGTATGAAAAATTATTAATTTTGTACTGAAATGCAACGCCAAACTTACCCTTCTTAACTCATGTGTTCCTGCTACAAACAGTTCATTTCTGAGTATGAAAAATTATTAATTTTGTACTGAAATGCAACGCCAAACTTACCCTTCTTAACTCATGTGTTCCTGCTACAAACAGTTCATTTCCGAGTATGAAAAATCATTAATTTTGTACTGAAATGCAAAGCCAAACATACCCTTCTTAACTCATGTGTTCCTGCTACAAACAGTTCATTTCCGAGTATGAAAAATTATTAATTTTGTACTGAAATGCAAAGCCAAACTTATCCTTCTTAACTCATGTGTTCCTGCTACAAACAGTTCATTTCCGAGTATGAAAAATTATTAATTCTGTACTGAAATGCAACGCCAAACTTATCCTTCTTAACTCATGTGTTCCTGCTACAAACAGTTCATTTCCGAGTATGAAAAATTATTAATTTTGTACTGAAATGCAACGCCAAACTTACCCTTCTTAACTCATGTGTTCCTGCTACAAACAGTTCATTTCTGAGTATGAAAAATTATTAATTTTGTACTGAAATGCAAAGCCAAACTTACCCTTCTTAATTCATGTGTTCCTGCTACAAACAGTTCATTTCCGAGTATGAAAAATTATTAATTTTGTACTGAAATGCAAAGCCAAACTTATCCTTCTTAACTCATGTGTTCCTGCTACAAACAGTTCATTTCCGAGTATGAAAAATTATTAATTCTGTACTGAAATGCAACGCCAAACTTATCCTTCTTAACTCATGTGTTCCTGCTACAAACAGTTCATTTCCGAGTATGAAAAATTATTAATTTTGTACTGAAATGCAACGCCAAACTTACCCTTCTTAACTCATGTGTTCCTGCTACAAACAGTTCATTTCTGAGTATGAAAAATTATTAATTTTGTACTGAAATGCAACGCCAAACTTACCCTTCTTAACTCATGTGTTCCTGCTACAAACAGTTCATTTCCGAGTATGAAAAATTATTAATTTTGTACTGAAATGCAAAGCCAAACTTATCCTTCTTAACTCATGTGTTCCTGCTACAAACAGTTCATTTCCGAGTATGAAAAATTATTAATTTTGTACTGAAATGCAAAGCCAAACTTATCCTTCTTAACTCATGTGTTCCTGCTACAAACAGTTCATTTTCGAGTATGAAAAATCATTAATTTTGTACTGAAATGCAAAGCCAAACTTACCCTTCTTAACTCATGTGTTCCTGCTACAAACAGTTCATTTCCGAGTATGAAAAATTATTAATTTTGTACTGAAATGCAAAGCCAAACTTATCCTTCTTAACTCATGTGTTCCTGCTACAAACAGTTCATTTCCGAGTATGAAAAATTATTAATTCTGTACTGAAATGCAACGCCAAACTTATCCTTCTTAACTCATGTGTTCCTGCTACAAACAGTTCATTTCCGAGTATGAAAAATTATTAATTTTGTACTGAAATGCAACGCCAAACTTACCCTTCTTAACTCATGTGTTCCTGCTACAAACAGTTCATTTCTGAGTATGAAAAATTATTAATTTTGTACTGAAATGCAACGCCAAACTTACCCTTCTTAACTCATGTGTTCCTGCTACAAACAGTTCATTTCCGAGTATGAAAAATTATTAATTTTGTACTGAAATGCAAAGCCAAACTTATCCTTCTTAACTCATGTGTTCCTGCTACAAACAGTTCATTTTCGAGTATGAAAAATCATTAATTTTGTACTGAAATGCAACGCCAAACTTACCCTTCTTAACTCATGTGTTCCTGCTACAAACAGTTCATTTCCGAGTATGAAAAATCATTAATTTTGTACTGAAATGCAAAGCCAAACATACCCTTCTTAACTCATGTGTTCCTGCTACAAACAGTTCATTTCCGAGTATGAAAAATTATTAATTTTGTACTGAAATGCAAAGCCAAACTTATCCTTCTTAACTCATGTGTTCCTGCTACAAACAGTTCATTTCCGAGTATGAAAAATTATTAATTCTGTACTGAAATGCAACGCCAAACTTATCCTTCTTAACTCATGTGTTCCTGCTACAAACAGTTCATTTCCGAGTATGAAAAATTATTAATTTTGTACTGAAATGCAACGCCAAACTTACCCTTCTTAACTCATGTGTTCCTGCTACAAACAGTTCATTTCTGAGTATGAAAAATTATTAATTTTGTACTGAAATGCAAAGCCAAACTTACCCTTCTTAATTCATGTGTTCCTGCTACAAACAGTTCATTTCCGAGTATGAAAAATTATTAATTTTGTACTGAAATGCAAAGCCAAACTTATCCTTCTTAACTCATGTGTTCCTGCTACAAACAGTTCATTTCCGAGTATGAAAAATTATTAATTCTGTACTGAAATGCAACGCCAAACTTATCCTTCTTAACTCATGTGTTCCTGCTACAAACAGTTCATTTCCGAGTATGAAAAATTATTAATTTTGTACTGAAATGCAACGCCAAACTTACCCTTCTTAACTCATGTGTTCCTGCTACAAACAGTTCATTTCTGAGTATGAAAAATTATTAATTTTGTACTGAAATGCAACGCCAAACTTACCCTTCTTAACTCATGTGTTCCTGCTACAAACAGTTCATTTCCGAGTATGAAAAATTATTAATTTTGTACTGAAATGCAAAGCCAAACTTATCCTTCTTAACTCATGTGTTCCTGCTACAAACAGTTCATTTCCGAGTATGAAAAATTATTAATTTTGTACTGAAATGCAAAGCCAAACTTATCCTTCTTAACTCATGTGTTCCTGCTACAAACAGTTCATTTTCGAGTATGAAAAATCATTAATTTTGTACTGAAATGCAAAGCCAAACTTACCCTTCTTAACTCATGTGTTCCTGCTACAAACAGTTCATTTCCGAGTATGAAAAATTATTAATTTTGTACTGAAATGCAAAGCCAAACTTATCCTTCTTAACTCATGTGTTCCTGCTACAAACAGTTCATTTCCGAGTATGAAAAATTATTAATTCTGTACTGAAATGCAACGCCAAACTTATCCTTCTTAACTCATGTGTTCCTGCTACAAACAGTTCATTTCCGAGTATGAAAAATTATTAATTTTGTACTGAAATGCAACGCCAAACTTACCCTTCTTAACTCATGTGTTCCTGCTACAAACAGTTCATTTCTGAGTATGAAAAATTATTAATTTTGTACTGAAATGCAACGCCAAACTTACCCTTCTTAACTCATGTGTTTCTGCTACAAACAGTTCATTTCCGAGTATGAAAAATTATTAATTTTGTACTGAAATGCAAAGCCAAACTTATCCTTCTTAACTCATGTGTTCCTGCTACAAACAGTTCATTTCCGAGTATGAAAAATTATTAATTTTGTACTGAAATGCAAAGCCAAACTTATCCTTCTTAACTCATGTGTTCCTGCTACAAACAGTTCATTTCCGAGTTTGAAAAATCATTAATTTTGTACTGAAATGCAAAGCCAAACTTACCCTTCTTAACTCATGTGTTCCTGCTACAAACAGTTCATTTCCGAGTATGAAAAATTATTAATTTTGTACTGAAATGCAAAGCCAAACTTATCCTTCTTAACTCATGTGTTCCTGCTACAAACAGTTCATTTCCGAGTATGAAAAATTATTAATTCTGTACTGAAATGCAACGCCAAACTTATCCTTCTTAACTCATGTGTTCCTGCTACAAACAGTTCATTTCCGAGTATGAAAAATTATTAATTTTGTACTGAAATGCAACGCCAAACTTACCCTTCTTAACTCATGTGTTCCTGCTACAAACAGTTCATTTCTGAGTATGAAAAATTATTAATTTTGTACTGAAATGCAACGCCAAACTTACCCTTCTTAACTCATGTGTTCCTGCTACAAACAGTTCATTTCCGAGTATGAAAAATCATTAATTTTGTACTGAAATGCAAAGCCAAACATACCCTTCTTAACTCATGTGTTCCTGCTACAAACAGTTCATTTCCGAGTATGAAAAATTATTAATTTTGTACTGAAATGCAAAGCCAAACTTATCCTTCTTAACTCATGTGTTCCTGCTACAAACAGTTCATTTCCGAGTATGAAAAATTATTAATTCTGTACTGAAATGCAACGCCAAACTTATCCTTCTTAACTCATGTGTTCCTGCTACAAACAGTTCATTTCCGAGTATGAAAAATTATTAATTTTGTACTGAAATGCAACGCCAAACTTACCCTTCTTAACTCATGTGTTCCTGCTACAAACAGTTCATTTCTGAGTATGAAAAATTATTAATTTTGTACTGAAATGCAAAGCCAAACTTACCCTTCTTAACTCATGTGTTCCTGCTACAAACAGTTCATTTCCGAGTATGAAAAATTATTAATTTTGTACTGAAATGCAAAGCCAAACTTATCCTTCTTAACTCATGTGTTCCTGCTACAAACAGTTCATTTCCGAGTATGAAAAATTATTAATTCTGTACTGAAATGCAACGCCAAACTTATCCTTCTTAACTCATGTGTTCCTGCTACAAACAGTTCATTTCCGAGTATGAAAAATTATTAATTTTGTACTGAAATGCAAAGCCAAACTTATCCTTCTTAACTCATGTGTTCCTGCTACAAACAGTTCATTTCCGAGTATGAAAAATTATTAATTTTGTACTGAAATGCAACGCCAAACTTACCCTTCTTAACTCATGTGTTCCTGCTACAAACAGTTCATTTCCGAGTATGAAAAATTATTAATTTTGTACTGAAATGCAACGCCAAACTTACCCTTCTTAACTCATGTGTTCCTGCTACAAACAGTTCATTTCTGAGTATGAAAAATTATTAATTTTGTACTGAAATGCAACGCCAAACTTACCCTTCTTAACTCATGTGTTTCTGCTACAAACAGTTCATTTCCGAGTATGAAAAATTATTAATTTTGTACTGAAATGCAAAGCCAAACTTATCCTTCTTAACTCATGTGTTCCTGCTACAAACAGTTCATTTCCGAGTATGAAAAATTATTAATTTTGTACTGAAATGCAAAGCCAAACTTATCCTTCTTAACTCATGTGTTCCTGCTACAAACAGTTCATTTCCGAGTTTGAAAAATCATTAATTTTGTACTGAAATGCAAAGCCAAACTTACCCTTCTTAACTCATGTGTTCCTGCTACAAACAGTTCATTTCCGAGTATGAAAAATTATTAATTTTGTACTGAAATGCAAAGCCAAACTTATCCTTCTTAACTCATGTGTTCCTGCTACAAACAGTTCATTTCCGAGTATGAAAAATTATTAATTCTGTACTGAAATGCAACGCCAAACTTATCCTTCTTAACTCATGTGTTCCTGCTACAAACAGTTCATTTCCGAGTATGAAAAATTATTAATTTTGTACTGAAATGCAACGCCAAACTTACCCTTCTTAACTCATGTGTTCCTGCTACAAACAGTTCATTTCTGAGTATGAAAAATTATTAATTTTGTACTGAAATGCAACGCCAAACTTACCCTTCTTAACTCATGTGTTCCTGCTACAAACAGTTCATTTCCGAGTATGAAAAATCATTAATTTTGTACTGAAATGCAAAGCCAAACATACCCTTCTTAACTCATGTGTTCCTGCTACAAACAGTTCATTTCCGAGTATGAAAAATTATTAATTTTGTACTGAAATGCAAAGCCAAACTTATCCTTCTTAACTCATGTGTTCCTGCTACAAACAGTTCATTTCCGAGTATGAAAAATTATTAATTCTGTACTGAAATGCAACGCCAAACTTATCCTTCTTAACTCATGTGTTCCTGCTACAAACAGTTCATTTCCGAGTATGAAAAATTATTAATTTTGTACTGAAATGCAACGCCAAACTTACCCTTCTTAACTCATGTGTTCCTGCTACAAACAGTTCATTTCTGAGTATGAAAAATTATTAATTTTGTACTGAAATGCAAAGCCAAACTTACCCTTCTTAATTCATGTGTTCCTGCTACAAACAGTTCATTTCCGAGTATGAAAAATTATTAATTTTGTACTGAAATGCAAAGCCAAACTTATCCTTCTTAACTCATGTGTTCCTGCTACAAACAGTTCATTTCCGAGTATGAAAAATTATTAATTCTGTACTGAAATGCAACGCCAAACTTATCCTTCTTAACTCATGTGTTCCTGCTACAAACAGTTCATTTCCGAGTATGAAAAATTATTAATTTTGTACTGAAATGCAACGCCAAACTTACCCTTCTTAACTCATGTGTTCCTGCTACAAACAGTTCATTTCTGAGTATGAAAAATTATTAATTTTGTACTGAAATGCAACGCCAAACTTACCCTTCTTAACTCATGTGTTCCTGCTACAAACAGTTCATTTCCGAGTATGAAAAATTATTAATTTTGTACTGAAATGCAAAGCCAAACTTATCCTTCTTAACTCATGTGTTCCTGCTACAAACAGTTCATTTCCGAGTATGAAAAATTATTAATTTTGTACTGAAATGCAAAGCCAAACTTATCCTTCTTAACTCATGTGTTCCTGCTACAAACAGTTCATTTTCGAGTATGAAAAATCATTAATTTTGTACTGAAATGCAAAGCCAAACTTACCCTTCTTAACTCATGTGTTCCTGCTACAAACAGTTCATTTCCGAGTATGAAAAATTATTAATTTTGTACTGAAATGCAAAGCCAAACTTATCCTTCTTAACTCATGTGTTCCTGCTACAAACAGTTCATTTCCGAGTATGAAAAATTATTAATTCTGTACTGAAATGCAACGCCAAACTTATCCTTCTTAACTCATGTGTTCCTGCTACAAACAGTTCATTTCCGAGTATGAAAAATTATTAATTTTGTACTGAAATGCAACGCCAAACTTACCCTTCTTAACTCATGTGTTCCTGCTACAAACAGTTCATTTCTGAGTATGAAAAATTATTAATTTTGTACTGAAATGCAACGCCAAACTTACCCTTCTTAACTCATGTGTTCCTGCTACAAACAGTTCATTTCCGAGTATGAAAAATTATTAATTTTGTACTGAAATGCAAAGCCAAACTTATCCTTCTTAACTCATGTGTTCCTGCTACAAACAGTTCATTTTCGAGTATGAAAAATCATTAATTTTGTACTGAAATGCAACGCCAAACTTACCCTTCTTAACTCATGTGTTCCTGCTACAAACAGTTCATTTCCGAGTATGAAAAATCATTAATTTTGTACTGAAATGCAAAGCCAAACATACCCTTCTTAACTCATGTGTTCCTGCTACAAACAGTTCATTTCCGAGTATGAAAAATTATTAATTTTGTACTGAAATGCAAAGCCAAACTTATCCTTCTTAACTCATGTGTTCCTGCTACAAACAGTTCATTTCCGAGTATGAAAAATTATTAATTCTGTACTGAAATGCAACGCCAAACTTATCCTTCTTAACTCATGTGTTCCTGCTACAAACAGTTCATTTCCGAGTATGAAAAATTATTAATTTTGTACTGAAATGCAACGCCAAACTTACCCTTCTTAACTCATGTGTTCCTGCTACAAACAGTTCATTTCTGAGTATGAAAAATTATTAATTTTGTACTGAAATGCAAAGCCAAACTTACCCTTCTTAATTCATGTGTTCCTGCTACAAACAGTTCATTTCCGAGTATGAAAAATTATTAATTTTGTACTGAAATGCAAAGCCAAACTTATCCTTCTTAACTCATGTGTTCCTGCTACAAACAGTTCATTTCCGAGTATGAAAAATTATTAATTCTGTACTGAAATGCAACGCCAAACTTATCCTTCTTAACTCATGTGTTCCTGCTACAAACAGTTCATTTCCGAGTATGAAAAATTATTAATTTTGTACTGAAATGCAACGCCAAACTTACCCTTCTTAACTCATGTGTTCCTGCTACAAACAGTTCATTTCTGAGTATGAAAAATTATTAATTTTGTACTGAAATGCAACGCCAAACTTACCCTTCTTAACTCATGTGTTCCTGCTACAAACAGTTCATTTCCGAGTATGAAAAATTATTAATTTTGTACTGAAATGCAAAGCCAAACTTATCCTTCTTAACTCATGTGTTCCTGCTACAAACAGTTCATTTCCGAGTATGAAAAATTATTAATTTTGTACTGAAATGCAAAGCCAAACTTATCCTTCTTAACTCATGTGTTCCTGCTACAAACAGTTCATTTTCGAGTATGAAAAATCATTAATTTTGTACTGAAATGCAAAGCCAAACTTACCCTTCTTAACTCATGTGTTCCTGCTACAAACAGTTCATTTCCGAGTATGAAAAATTATTAATTTTGTACTGAAATGCAAAGCCAAACTTATCCTTCTTAACTCATGTGTTCCTGCTACAAACAGTTCATTTCCGAGTATGAAAAATTATTAATTCTGTACTGAAATGCAACGCCAAACTTATCCTTCTTAACTCATGTGTTCCTGCTACAAACAGTTCATTTCCGAGTATGAAAAATTATTAATTTTGTACTGAAATGCAACGCCAAACTTACCCTTCTTAACTCATGTGTTCCTGCTACAAACAGTTCATTTCTGAGTATGAAAAATTATTAATTTTGTACTGAAATGCAACGCCAAACTTACCCTTCTTAACTCATGTGTTTCTGCTACAAACAGTTCATTTCCGAGTATGAAAAATTATTAATTTTGTACTGAAATGCAAAGCCAAACTTATCCTTCTTAACTCATGTGTTCCTGCTACAAACAGTTCATTTCCGAGTATGAAAAATTATTAATTTTGTACTGAAATGCAAAGCCAAACTTATCCTTCTTAACTCATGTGTTCCTGCTACAAACAGTTCATTTCCGAGTTTGAAAAATCATTAATTTTGTACTGAAATGCAAAGCCAAACTTACCCTTCTTAACTCATGTGTTCCTGCTACAAACAGTTCATTTCCGAGTATGAAAAATTATTAATTTTGTACTGAAATGCAAAGCCAAACTTATCCTTCTTAACTCATGTGTTCCTGCTACAAACAGTTCATTTCCGAGTATGAAAAATTATTAATTCTGTACTGAAATGCAACGCCAAACTTATCCTTCTTAACTCATGTGTTCCTGCTACAAACAGTTCATTTCCGAGTATGAAAAATTATTAATTTTGTACTGAAATGCAACGCCAAACTTACCCTTCTTAACTCATGTGTTCCTGCTACAAACAGTTCATTTCTGAGTATGAAAAATTATTAATTTTGTACTGAAATGCAACGCCAAACTTACCCTTCTTAACTCATGTGTTCCTGCTACAAACAGTTCATTTCCGAGTATGAAAAATCATTAATTTTGTACTGAAATGCAAAGCCAAACATACCCTTCTTAACTCATGTGTTCCTGCTACAAACAGTTCATTTCCGAGTATGAAAAATTATTAATTTTGTACTGAAATGCAAAGCCAAACTTATCCTTCTTAACTCATGTGTTCCTGCTACAAACAGTTCATTTCCGAGTATGAAAAATTATTAATTCTGTACTGAAATGCAACGCCAAACTTATCCTTCTTAACTCATGTGTTCCTGCTACAAACAGTTCATTTCCGAGTATGAAAAATTATTAATTTTGTACTGAAATGCAACGCCAAACTTACCCTTCTTAACTCATGTGTTCCTGCTACAAACAGTTCATTTCTGAGTATGAAAAATTATTAATTTTGTACTGAAATGCAAAGCCAAACTTACCCTTCTTAACTCATGTGTTCCTGCTACAAACAGTTCATTTCCGAGTATGAAAAATTATTAATTTTGTACTGAAATGCAAAGCCAAACTTATCCTTCTTAACTCATGTGTTCCTGCTACAAACAGTTCATTTCCGAGTATGAAAAATTATTAATTTTGTACTGAAATGCAACGCCAAACTTACCCTTCTTAACTCATGTGTTCCTGCTACAAACAGTTCATTTCCGAGTATGAAAAATTATTAATTTTGTACTGAAATGCAACGCCAAACTTACCCTTCTTAACTCATGTGTTCCTGCTACAAACAGTTCATTTCTGAGTATGAAAAATTATTAATTTTGTACTGAAATGCAACGCCAAACTTACCCTTCTTAACTCATGTGTTTCTGCTACAAACAGTTCATTTCCGAGTATGAAAAATTATTAATTTTGTACTGAAATGCAAAGCCAAACTTATCCTTCTTAACTCATGTGTTCCTGCTACAAACAGTTCATTTCCGAGTATGAAAAATTATTAATTTTGTACTGAAATGCAAAGCCAAACTTATCCTTCTTAACTCATGTGTTCCTGCTACAAACAGTTCATTTCCGAGTATGAAAAATTATTAATTCTGTACTGAAATGCAACGCCAAACTTACCCTTCTTAACTCATGTGTTTCTGCTACAAACAGTTCATTTCCGAGTATGAAAAATTATTAATTTTGTACTGAAATGCAAAGCCAAACTTATCCTTCTTAACTCATGTGTTCCTGCTACAAACAGTTCATTTCCGAGTATGAAAAATTATTAATTTTGTACTGAAATGCAAAGCCAAACTTATCCTTCTTAACTCATGTGTTCCTGCTACAAACAGTTCATTTCCGAGTATGAAAAATTATTAATTCTGTACTGAAATGCAACGCCAAACTTATCCTTCTTAACTCATGTGTTCCTGCTACAAACAGTTCATTTCCGAGTATGAAAAATTATTAATTTTGTACTGAAATGCAACGCCAAACTTACCCTTCTTAACTCATGTGTTCCTGCTACAAACAGTTCATTTCTGAGTATGAAAAATTATTAATTTTGTACTGAAATGCAACGCCAAACTTACCCTTCTTAACTCATGTGTTCCTGCTACAAACAGTTCATTTCCGAGTATGAAAAATTATTAATTTTGTACTGAAATGCAAAGCCAAACTTATCCTTCTTAGCTCATGTGTTCCTATTACCAAAAGTTTGCTTTCGAGTGCTACAAATGATCAATTTTGGACTGAAATACAAAGCCAAACTTACCCTTCTTAACTCATGTGTTCCTGCTACAAACAGTTCATTTACTATAGTGTTGTGCATGTACTTTTAGATTAAGGTGTTTTTTGTTCTAATAAATAATTTTTGGAATATTCCTCACGTTTTACTATGTGCAAGTACTCTAAAAACGCAAAAAACTTAGTCACCCCACCTGGTCTTTAATGTTTTACATTTCTACGTGGCCATCCGAAGGTTAAGCAGACAAAACAACAGACCCGATGTTAGAAAGATTGATCACTTTGAAGACGTCAACCAATATACAGGGTCTTCATTAATAGCCGGAACCCACGTGACCAGAAACGTTAGATAACCAAACTTGCACGTGTGGTAATAACTAATACCTAACATCAAATATCCCTAGTATGGAAATGGTAAGAAGCAGTGCTGTGGAAATAGCGTTATTAGTTATTTAAAATTGAAAGGAAAATACTGATGAAGATGAATCTAGCACTTTTTGAAAGCCAAACAAGAAATAAAAAAAAGTAATACACCTGCAATAAATAAAACTATTTTACTTATAAAAATTACTGGAGCGAGTGGTTTGAAATTTGCAATACCTAACCTAACCCAAGCGGCCATGAATTAAGATGAATATCAGCTGACAGCTAGGGAAATTTTCAGTAGGTGCACCAACTTACGAACGACAAATTTGCGCGGCAATTTAAAATTTGGTCGCTTGAATTTCGGTAATTAATGAAGACCCTGTATATGTAGGTATATCTGGGATCACTAATAAATAACGCAGGAACAGTAGACGGGGAAGTTAGAAGAAGAAGCGAATTGACGAAAGTTGTGATGCGAAAACTCACAAAGATGTGATAAGATAGACATATTTCAAAACAAGTAAAAATTAGATTGGCCCACTGTCTGGTAGTTCCAATTCTTACATATGGCTGCGAATCTTGGACTATGTGGTAATGGAAGATAAAAGAAGTTGACCCAACGGAAATGTACTGCTGGCAGCGTATGCTCAGAATTCCATGGGCCACAAGACGAATCAATGCATCAATAATCCAAGAACGAGTTTTGACCACTATTCAAAGTCGAATACTTACATACTTTGGTCATGTCAGAGATGAAGACGGGCAAGAGACCACCAACGACGCTCTCTCTCTCTCTCTTGATGGGTTGACCAACTAACTAAATTAACAGATAAACCGCTCCACACATTAGTACAGGAAGCACAAGATTACATTTAAGTGCCCTGTATGACAATTTTTACAGATTTATAAAAAAGAAATTTGTCTAAGCAGAAACCTTTATTTTGTAACGTTACATATTACTTGTATTTCTTTTACAATAATTACTTTTAGCATAAAAATAAAATGTAGAATAATTAACATTTTCAGTATTCTTTATATTTATTATTTGAGCATTGTCTACCTCTACAATGCTGAAGTTTATCTAAAATTGCCTTATACTCTTCTAATTTGATCATCGTCATATTACGATAAATATTATTTAATTCATAGGGGTCACTGTTTAAATCATATGCTTCTATAAACATCTACAATTAATAAGCTTATAAAAACCATACAGATTGTAACTATGTTCTACTTACTTCGTCGTCTTTAAATTGGCAAAATTTAAAATTAGTTTGCAACGAAAATCGTCGAACGCACACATAAGTATTATTTTTAGCATCCTGGCATTTACACCAACTGTCAACCGTACATTGCTTAAAACTAAAACCATCAATACACTTAACGTTTGTATTAAAATTAACTTACAGTAAGGTTGCCATCGTAAGCCCACGGACAGTGTTCATCGATGCTATTTAAATCACCTTCACCATAATACTCAATTAGAATATTCTTTTCATCTAAAACATAAGCCTTTTCACCTTCGGAAATATAAGCTAAAAACGAGTGCCCATTCATATCGTCAGGAATTGTTACGTCAGCCATATTTAAAATAGTTGGGGCGAGATCAACTGAAGACACGGGAAAACTACTTGTATGGTTACGTTTTATATTTGGACCTCGAATTAACAGCGGAACTTTTATATCAGTTTCGTATGGTTGTCGTTTATCCCAAGGTTGAACAAATTGGCCTAAATCACAAATAATTACCTTGCAATCTTTGCAATTTTGGTTGTGCGCCTTACCAATGTGAAAACCGTTATCTGACGTGAATATTATATAAGTATTATCGAATACGTTCATCGCTTTTAATTTGAATATAATTTCTTGAACCATTTCGTCTACTGCAAGTAATGTTTGAAAGCGATGCCTTTGTATGTCGTCTAAAATAGTAACGTTTGATGGTAGGAACTTCGGTGGCATCGTTATTAACCAATGTTTCTGTAAATATCCGTGTTAAAAATTATCGTTAATAAATTTAAAACCTACGTCCTTTGTAGAATAATTAAACGAAGGGGTACGCATTGCTTTAACATGTGGAAACGTGTCTTTATGTCGAGGGGCAGGTGTAAATGGTGCATGAGCAGCAGGGGTTGCCAACATCATAAAGAATGGCGTTTCTTCTGTATGTTTTTGATTAAGAAAACTTAGAGCATAATTTTTCTGTAAGTGAAGGCACGTTAAACATTGATAATAAGAAAATACGTTGCGTTACCATAACGTCTGTTAAATATTCGTCGGAGAATTCTTGTGCTGTTCCGTTGATCGACAAGGTGTAATTGTAGTACCGCGAATTACCTTTCAGACCTATCCACCAGTCATAACCTGGTGGGACGTGCTCTGTACCTCCACACTCTTTATTTCCGTACTAGAATGTTAATTTGTAATAAATAACTAACCATGGATTCTTGCGATAATACCTGATTTAAATATTTTCCTGCATAAAACGTAGAATAATTTGCAGAGTTTTTCAGAATGGATGGAAATGTAAATGGTTCTTGATACATTTGCCATTCAGGACTCGAACAATTTCCACTTACGGAATTATTACGTACACCGATGCTATGTAAATATTTGCCAGTTAAAATCGTGCTACGACTGGGGCAACATACGGGTGTGTTTACATACTGTAAACCATGTGTTACAAAGGAGTTAATTGAAATGATTAAGTACTTACTGAATTTTCGAATGTAACACCTTGACTTGCGATTAAATTATGAACACTTGCCATGGGTACCTAAAATATACGACTTTAGAAGCGAAGAGTATTTATTGTTAACATTTACCATGCTCTTCAGAAGCACATCTTGGTCGTCAGTCAATATTAAAATAATATTTGGCGAACTTGCAATCGAAAACGGTAGTAGAAACCGAACAAATACGAAAACAAGTAATAACATTTTTGGCAAAAACTTAAGAAATAACCATATATTAAAATATTATAATTTATTTATAATAATGTAAGTAACATAATGTTAAATATAAAAACAAAATTTAAATACGGTTAAGCATCGATTGATTTACGACCCTGGTAGTACTTCCATGCCAGCACATTCTTGAGCAATTCTAATACCTAAAGCAAACATGCCAATGCTCTTTACTAAAGACCTAAAACACAATCATTAAGATGAAAATCTGATTAGTATAACCTAACCTAAAAAATTACGAATTAATACATACCACTTGAAATCATCGTAATAAACGCCTCTGAAAAAGGTAACAACAGAATTTTGCTTTCCCATTTTAAAATTTATTTGAATTTACTTCTTCTATTAGTTCTATTGCAATAATTTTCGGTAAATCGATTTTTTTTGACAGCAAATTCAAGGTTACCTCAGCAACATGCGTCAACCTGTAATTTTTAAAAGCCCGGGGAATTTAAAATTACAAACAACAATTATTAGAACAGGCCTACGAGGTAGAGTGGAAACAAGGCCCTACACGTACACACACACACTATACACATGGTGCAGTATGTAAGTATTAAGAGGCGCACAAATCATGTAACTTACAAAATTAGGCCGGATTGTGCATTGCACCTGTAAAGACCACATACGCTAAAGCATCAACCTCGGCACCGAAAGGTAAAAGGGGTTACAGGATACAGACCAATTTATCACATTGACTGCGGCTAGCAGAATTGTTAATTTGCCTCCTGTGCGTTATAGGTCCTCAGCGACCGATACCTAGTTCCCTGTTCGGTGCGCTGACGGTCCCTATATATTTAAGGCTGTATAGCAATTAAAGTAAATAAAAACTAACTAATTAAGTTAGACGTCAAATACACATACCGCACTGGAGAAAGTTTTGGCTAAAACTGGAACAAAGTACGATTTCAGTCCCCCAAGGACTAATAACGTAGTCAACGTGTTTATATTAAAAGAAATTCATAACAATTTATTATTATTAAAACGTTTTTATTGTAAAATTATAAATAAGATAACCATAAAATTTTAAACAATTAATCAACAATGCCTCTTTCCCGCAATAATCCATTAATACGTAAATTAACACTATTATAATACTTCATTTTTATCACACTCGCCTTAGCCTTTTCAATTTGATTTTCCCTAAGGTAATTTGAAATCTCTTGCCCGATTTGTTCTAAAACATTCTTGTTGTTTTCGTTAAGTTTCCTGAGTTGATCTGGTGTATTTGCCGCTTCAACCTGAAAATAACTATTTAAATTTAATTAACCCCAATTTGACTAATAATACCTGTTCGTTTAATTCCATTATTTCCATTAATAGCTCCGGATCTGTTACTTTTAGGTCCTCCTCGATTTTTTCTCCTCGTAAATTTAACATATGTATCGCTCGCTTTAACGGTATTTGCAGTGTGTTATAAGCTTTGTTTACAAGAGAGGAATAATCGGCTGATATATCCTTTTCTTTATCGCTTCTACAATGGTGTTTTATTAAATGCATATATAAAAATGTGCGATATGTACGTAATAAACTTGTTTACTTATTACTAAATTTATCCGGATGAAGGACTGCTTGTAGTTTCCGATATTTAGTTGTTAATGACTTTTGGTCGATGTTGAAATCTTCACCTACGCTGAGTACTTTGAAATAATTGTCAGTGCTTGATGGTTGTTGCACGACGTTGCATTTAGCACAAAATAAATCTGTGGATAATTTTCTGTCTGTACCACAATTCCAACACTTAAAAGCATCCGTTTGGGCAAAGCGTACTAAACTAATGTTACACCGAGAAGGTCTTTTATTTATTTTAGATTTAAAGTACAGAGGTTGGGTGTAGTTTCTAACTTGTAATGCTGAAAATCGACTAAATTTTAAAATTCTAGGCGTATTTTGTATAAAATTATATTTTTGCATCTTAAAAGTTAGGTTTTGTTAATCAAAAAGTAAGGTTAGAAATTTGAGTTTGCGCATGCGTGTGTTGGGAGGATTGTAGCAGTGCGGTGCGTTCACAATTACATAACCGTAAGCGTAACGTAAGCTTACCCTTACCTTATCAACATATCAACAAATTTTCAATGGTTTCTTTTGGGTTTAAATGTAAGTAAATGAAATAAGCACGATGATGTTACATGTATACATTTATTTCAAAAATTTAACAAGAAAATTTTAAAAAATAAACCAGCAATTGATGTAAAAATTAAACAAAACCACGTCCACACTAAATCCATTTTAATCACTTTAGAAAACGAAATAGTCACAAATTTAAAATACACTGAGATTAAACACTGTATTTAATGACACTGGAACGATTGTATTGTGTATGTTGAAGGTATTCTTCAATTTTTTGTAGTTTGATTGCTGGAATTACCCACCCGTACTTGTAGATTCTTTCGTTTTTATTCGTTAACGCATGAATTTTCAATAAATTTAGGAACTATTAATGCACCAAGCTTCAAAAAAATTAAAATATAGATGAAAGGGGTCAGCTATCACTCTACAAAAACTCGAATTTCACAGCGATTAGTTCACAAAAGATCAGAAATCTACATTACATGTAAACATTCTGTACAAAAGTCTGCGGTTTTACATCTGTAAATCAAAGAGAGCAAGTGCTTAGGAGCTAGATTATTCCATAATAATAAGGTTTAGTAATTTATTAATTTTTGAGATAATTTTTTGATTTTCGCCATCTCTTGTAGTTACGGCGAACTACTTACCTAGTGGATTGTTTCATAAGCGCGCCAAAACTTCAAATTTTGAAACAGCACATCTTACAAATGGGCGATGAAAGTGATTTTAAATTCTACTGCTGCTCAAATAAATTATTATGGAATATCTTTAGGAAATTAAAATTTATGTAAATATTTTACAACTTTCCATTATCATGATGTGTAAGTAGGATGAATGTTGGCGTACATTTTAAAACTTACAGTACTTCGAAAAACAGAAATAAATCATCAGGAAAAGACTGACATAAAAGGAAGGAACCATCAGGTGTAAAATTTCTTACCTTAATATAATAAATGATTAAAATTTTTAAGGTTAGAATGGGGCTTTTTATGTCTATATTTTTTGTATATTTACAATATACATACAAAAAACGATATCACAATACCTAACGTTATTTCTAAGTTGAATTTACGTTTCTTTAACACACAGAGAAAGCTTTCGTAACACATTCTAATTAACTTAAAAGTCTAGCAATCTCGATTATGCTAAAGAAACGCATGGAAAGTTTAGTTTTTATTTTTTTTTAATGTTTTAGCATTCGTTTTTGCTGCCCTAACCCTGTAGAATAAAATCTGTTAGGAATGATTTGAAGAACCTGTTACGTATATTTATTTGAATTTTTGCAGTTTCTAAAATCGTTTTTTGTTGATTTTTTGTGCAATCCGACAATTTTCAAAAATAACTTGTCCGTACTTTGTTTCGTTTCCAAAAGGGCTATGCGAACTTTCAAAAGTGGAGGAAGTTTGGAACGGGGTAACACGAGTTGAAACATAAAGAAACGCTGAAATGAGGGACCAATAGTTAAAAAATCAAGTAAAAGGCAAGGGAAAGGTTCTAAAGAGATGACGCACAAAGGGCTTTTATTTTATTTTTATTGCAAAAGTCCAACCTTTGTTCTTTTGTTTAAAGGTTTGTCCACCTCTTATGATGAAAATTAAACTTAATGAACGTTTACTCCTTCATTTTTAGTTTTTTGAATATTTGGGTTTGGTTTATTTACTACTTTATAATTAAAACTTTCTAATTTTCCAAAAGAAAAAATTGAATGAATTTCACCGTTATTTTTAAAAAGCAGAGTAGAGCATAAAATACTTGATAAGAGAGCTCTTAAACCAGGTTAAAGACTAAGAAAAAGTACAAAGTTGTTATAACTCTGAAGTTTTGTATTTTCTTGTTTTATATTCCCTTTTTAATGAGTTTTAAGTTATCTTTATCCTTTACCCGTAATTTAATGAATTAATTAAACACAAATGAAAGTTTCAAGGTAAAGATATGCAAGCTTCGGGAGAATTTGCATGTATAAACTGTAAAGAAGTTTCTCGAGACTTTCCTAAAACGCAAATGTATAAAGGATTACATTTAAAGTCGCCGGTGCGGATATTTATATTTAATTTGTAAATAAGGGGATCAAAGTTACATTCGTTTTAAGGAAAACATTTCGGATATGCTTTAGCGGATTAAACATTTTAAGAAGGAAGTCGTAATTAGGCCTTTTCTTGAAAATTAAGGTGGTTTTTAATTCAAGGCCGGACAAGTTATTCCTTTGGTACTTTAGTGTTATTCATGCAACAATTCAAGTATTAAAAAAAAGGTGTAACAATGGCTTTCGATGGTAATAATCCACGCATTTGAAAATTATCCCACAGCCTTCAAATCTCGATAAATAACTAACCTACGTCTTGCTTAATCGCAAATGAGTAACAACCACTAAAGTTTTTCATTTTTTAATGTAAAATCGATCACCCTACAAATATCACACTCGGTGTCTTTATTACACGAGCATCCATCTTCGCATTTCTTCAGATCTTCACACAATTTGAAATTTTTCAGTCCTTTCTTCAAATCGCGCTTCAGTGATTTTAGTGCTTCGCTTGCGTCTATTTCTAAAACGTTCTCCATTTGCTATCCACCGTTTGGTCACATAAATACGTCGGGTAGGTCGGGATTCTTGTTTCTGATTGCCATTTCGTCCTCAAATGTGACCATTTTTTCTCTGGTTTTTGGGGGAAGCTTCCTTAATGTTTTTGCCATCGATGGAAGTAGGGATGCTGAAATCGGAGTATCTCCGGAAGCTCCTGCTAAATCGAAATCGCTTATACTGCGAGGTACGAAGTATTCTACGAGAGGTTCTGCACCTGAAACAAATTAGAGATCTGTGAAAGTATAAACCAGGTCGAGTTTTCTTGATTCACAAAGTTGTTTAATGGCGCAGCAGTTAATTGGTTTGTATGCTACACTTCTTCCTTTCTATCATGCAAACAAAACTAGAAATAAGCACAAGAAAGCCAATATTAAAAGAAAAAATAAATAAAAGCAAATGCTTAACCGTATAAATAATGTACAACAAAAGCTTTAAAACTTACAGACGTACGTACAAAAATATTTGTAAATGAACGATTTCTTACAATACTTCAGAAAATTTCACCTAAACATTTCCAAAAAATTATGAAAATGTTTCTAATTTAAGGAAGATTGTCTAAAAATTTCCACAAAAACACCAAAGTTTGGTAGTTTTACGGAATTTCGATTTAGCTCGGTGTCCCCGAAAGAAAATTAGTTCTTGGCTTACAAGTTAGAAAAACGAAAGATATCCGAAGAATGATGCTTTTATTGGAACGTTAGAACTATTTTACGTCAAGGAGACCAAAAAATTGCCAGTAATTTTCACTTATAATCTCACAAATCTTTCACTTGTACGTCAGCTGTCACATTTGACATAAAAATTTCCACTTCTTAATTTCACCTAGGTTGGTCTATCGGCCTATCAATGAATAAAAAATTTCCGAGAAATATGGGCAAGCCCTGGTAACCATATTCAATATTAACGTTTCTATTGGCCGTTAATTAGTGTCGTACGATTTTCATTTTAATCGCCAGTCTCCGCCATAAAAAGTAGTTCTTTAGTTGTAACTGGAAAACCGTCAAAGATATTCGAAGAACAATGTCTTATTGGAACCATCATTAAGAATGTCTAAAACTGGTTACCCAACCACTGCATCCCGACTAACATGCTTACACCACAGGAAGATCAACAGAATCTGCACTACACTCACTACAGTTGTGAGTCGGATCGGAAGATCGCTAGACAATAGAACGTCTGCCCTGGGGGTATTCATAGACAAGAAGGTGCCTTCGATAAAACAACTTTTCACAGTGTAAGTAGATAAAGCTCTAGAAGATCATGGTGTTAATATCACCACAGGAAGATCAACAGAATCTGAACTACACTCACTACTAAATACAGTTGTGAGTCGGATCGAAAGATCGTTAGACAACAGAACGTCTACCCCAGGGGTATTCATAGACATAAAGACGCCTTTAATAAAACAACTTTTCACAGTGTAGATAAAGCTCTAGAAGATCATGGTGTTAATACCACCATTAGAAAGTGGATTTCACAGTATCTTCAGAATAGAGTAATATATGTACGAGGGGCGTTCAAATTGTATTGCAATTCGGGCATTTAAACAACTAATAGCAATTAAATTCATTTATTATTTCTCAATGTAGTACCCCCTAAGTTCAATACAATTGCCCCACTTCTCCTTCAGCGACGCAATCCCCCGAAAAAAAAGTTTCCTTTTGTCCTGCAAACCACGCTTCCGTCTCCTCTTTAAAACTTTCGTCGTCCGAAAATCGGCGCCCCTGAAGATATTTCTTGAGGTTTCGGAATAAGTAAAAGTCGCTAGGAGCCAGGTCCGGGTTGTAAGGTGGATGGTTAAGTTGTTAGAACCCGCAGTCCTTCAGGGCAGCCTGTGCAACTCTATCCTTGTGGACTGGAGCATTGCCATGCAGTAGAAAAATCCAAATGGACAGTTTTACACGTCTTTTTTCTTTAATTACGCTGCGCAATCTTTTCAAAAGTTGTGCATAATATTCTGCATTAATTGTAGTTTTGTGTGGCATATAATCGATTAGGAGCAGCCCTTGGCAATCCCAAAAAACACACGCCATGATCTTCCCAGCACAGGCCTTTGTCTTGAATTTTTTCGGAGCTGGAGATTCCGCATGCTTCCATTGCATCGACTCTTGCTTGGTTTCGGGGTCCCAGTGGTGAAGCCATGTTTCATCTCCAGTCACAAGTCGAGCCATAAAGTCATCTGGATTGGAATTAAAGAGGTCGAGGAGCTCGCGTGATGCTTCCATTCTGCAGTGCTTATCCTGAATAGAAAGATTTCTGGGCGCCCACCTGGCTGACACTTTCGACATGTGCTGAGTGGCATGGATAATGTTGTGAACACTTCCTTGTGAAACACCAATCTCTTGGACAATTTCTGATACTTTTATATGCGTATTTGCGAGTACCAGTGGCTCAACCTGATCCACATGTTCATCATCGGTTGCAGTTTTTGGTCATCCGCACTTTAAACCATCTTCAATGCTCTGGTGGCCGTGTTGGAATTCTTTAAACCACCTAGTGACCGTAGCATACGAAGGCGCATCTGATCTGTTCACTTTCGATAAGCGATCAAAAATTTCCTTTGCATTTACACCCTCTTTACACGAAAACTTGATGATGCTTCGATACTCGAACTTCTTTAAACTACACTCAGCCATATTTCACAACTGACAGAAGGAAAACAAAAGCAGATAGGACAGCCAATTTTTGCAAGCAAGGGTAACTAGATCTAATGTATCAAACAAAATTTGAACGAAAATTTAAACTTTGCTAGATACCCCCAAATTGCAACACACTTTGAACGCCCCTCGTAAGTGTATGAAATGCCACAATTAAGAGGACGACGAGTAGAGGTTGCCCACAAGGTAGCGTTTTGTCGCCTCTACCTACTATGGAACATAGTGGTGGATAGCCTCATACGCCGCCTCAATGAAACTGCTTACTACACCATAGTTTACGCAGATGACATATCCATCCTGCTGAATTGCAAGTTTAAAACCATATTATGCAATATAAAGCATACGGCACTCAAATTGACTGAAGAATGATGCACTGACCACTTTCTGTCTATAAATCCACGGATAAATTCAACGAAGCCGGCGATGGTTCTGTTCACAAAGAAAAGAACACCAACACTTTTCCAAACCCACTGACTTTCTCAAACGAAGTCAAATACTTATCCTTTACAAAAGACTGAATTAGGAAAACCATCTTCAGCTCAAAATGGAAAAAACATGTGTTGCCTTTTGGCAGTGTCGCCGCGCAGTGGGAAGACTCGGGGGACCTACACCAAAGGCTGTCCTTCCGTGATTCGTACAATGCTCTGTTATGGAGCAATAGTCTGGTGGCCCAGAGTTAGACAGGTCACCACTGCAGCTGCACTTATACATGTACAAACACCGGCATGCTTAAGCACCACTGGTGCAATGAAATCAACACCAACTGCAGTCATGGAAGCTGTCCTTGGCCTCCCTCCATTAGACCTGTACGTGGAAGAGATGGCCTTAAGGACAGCTCTAAGACTAAAGGTGAAAAGGACGTGAATGGTGGAGGTAGACACTCACACATACTAGAAGGGGTTGTCCGAAGGATACTTCTTTTGGGAGCGAAAGTGGACTCCATCCAACCCACTTTTATCTTTGGAAAACAATACAGCGTCTTGATTGACGCTGAAAATGTTTCCTAACCCGATATATCCATCTACACCTACGAGTATGAGTCTAAAAATGGAGAGGTAACAGGTGTAGGGGTATACTCAGAAGACCTAAAGCTTCAACAAAGTACAGCTTTAGGTAAAGACAGTACCGTATTTCAGGCAGAAGTCATAGGCATCATGCAGGGTGCAAGCATAGTTCTGGATCGGGGAATACAGAACAAAACGGCAAGAATAGCCAGTGATAACAGAGCCGTTTTATTGGAGCTAAATAATCACAAGGTAGTATGAGAAGTGGTACTCCAATGCCAAGAAATCCTAGAGCTAGCAGTTGGTAACAACACCCCTATTACTCGTATGGGTAAAAGGACACTCTAGAATTCACGTGAATGAGCAGGCCGATATCTTAGCTAAGCAAGGTTCAAGACAACCTTTCTGGGTACCTGAACCAGCTCAGCTATTGCTTTTTCATTGATCTCTCTTAGTACCATTGATAAAACAAGAAACCCATAGCCACCACTGTGTTAGATGCACAAAATGGGACTGGCAGACAGTCCCACGTGTCGAGGGTGTAGTATTGACATGGCCAGAATTCACAGCATACCTCCTGCAGACACCCGAAAGGGTGGGATGGCTTGAGTGATGTAGGTAGAAGCTATTCTATTCTTAATGGCGAAACCCTTGGTTGCGCAGTTGACCAAGTGGGCCGTCTTAAGATACTTAAGAGCAACATAATCTTCTTAAAAAGACGCTGTACTAAAGCACAGTGGCTACGGATAGCAGTGACGGGTGGAGTTATTGTTATTGGTGAACGTGTCCACCTTGTCTGACCGTTCCTTCGCCACTTAGAATGGAACAATCTCTAGGCAGGGTGTTATGACGGAGGTAGCACAATGGTAGGAGGTATCTTTGTGGCCTAAGGTGCATGTAAACTTGGTTTACCCTCCACATTGAATCCAGAAACCAGAATGTCTAAAAATTTCTACTAAAATACCAAGCTTTGGCAATTTTACGGAATTTCGAATTTAGCTCGGCGTATGCGCCAGAGAAGCAGTTCTTGGCTTGCAAGTTAGAGAAACGTTAAAAAACATCTAAAGAGCGATGCTTTTATTGGAATGTACGAAGCGTTTTAGGTGAGGATGCTTAAAAATTGCCAAGAAATCAAACAAATATGGCCATTTTACGAAATTTTCATTTTAATATATCGCTTCCGCTGTGAAAATGGAGTTCATTGGTTGAAAAGTGTGTAATTGGAAAACCGTCAAAAGACATTCGAAGACCAATGCTTTTATTGAAACCTTTGAAGCATTTTAATTAAGAATGTCTAAAAATTTGCACAAAAACACCAAAGTTTGGCAATTTTACGGAATTTTTATTTAGCTCGGCGTTTCCGCCAGAAAAGCAGTTCCTGGCTTGCACGTAAGAAAAAACGTTAGATATCCAAAGAGCAATGCTTTTGTTGGAATGTTCGACGTGTTTTACGTGAGGATGCTTAAAAAAATAGGCAACTATACGAAGCACTTAGAAAGGAAGCCAAAAAAAATGTGCCGAAGGAAGAAAAGGGAATACTACGATGAATTGCTACAGAAACTAGAAGAGCACCACCAATATAAAAGCACTAGGAAATTTTACAAAACAAATCAGAAGCCAAAATAGAAACCCGGGGCTGCAAAAGTAAGGAAGGGGAACAGCTGATTGATAAAAAAGAGATCCTAAATAGATGGGTGGAATATTTTACAGGCCTCTTGAACGTCCAAAACAATAGTGACGAAAAAGAAAACAATGGTCTCGAAGGAGAATTAATATCTGCTGAAGAAGATCTCCCAACATAATAGGAGGTAGAGGAAGTGATGAAAAATATAAACAACAACAACGCGGCCGGTTAAGACGGTATAGTGGGGGAGTTCATAAAGCACGGAGGTAAAGCTTTATTCAAACAAATACACTTGCTAATAAACTCAATTTGGAAAGAAGAAAAAAGGCCGGAAGAATGGGAATACGGTGTAATCGTGCCTATATTCAAGAACGGAGACCGAGGGATGTGTGAAAACTAAACAATTAGTGACTTCCAAAAATGGGTGTAGAGCGAATCGCCGGACTACAGATAGCATATTTCTAATAAGGCAGTTACACGAAAAATGCGAACTCCACAACCTCTTCATTAACTTCCGTCAGGCTTCCGATAGTATCAAAAGAAGTATCCTATGAAGCCGATAAAATTAACTAAAACGACTCTGACAAACACTAAAGCAATGGTAATGGTGCAACAGGAAGTTACAAATTCCTTCCAGGTGACTTCAGGTCTAAAACAAGGCGATGCACTGTCGACTCTGGTTTTTAATGTCATGATAGAAGCACTACTTAGAAAACTCAATATCCGAGGCACAATAAGAACAAAGAGCACTCAAATAAGTGCGTACGCCAATGACCTAGTAATTGTGAGTCGAGGCATACAGGAGTTAAAAGACACCTTTACCAATTTATAAAAATTTGCTGCGGAAATGGATATTATATTACAATAAATAACAACAAAACAAAATACCTCCGGCTATTAAATCATGAATACCAACTAGGTACACGAATTAGAGATAGGAAGCTACAAATTTGAAACTGTAAAAGATTTCGCCTATTTAGGATCTCAATTAGACTTTAGAAACAATACAAAAGACAAAATAATGAGGAGAATCATAGCTGGAAATCGTAGCTATTATCTTCATAAAAGGTTTAATACACTCCTAAGATACTAACTCAGGCAAGCAAACTCAGAATATACACAGCATCAATAGGCCGGCATTAACATATGCAGGTAAAACATGGACCTTGACAGGCTCGGTACAAAATAAACTCAGGTGTATTGGAAGGAAAATTCTAAGAAGAATTTTTTGGTGGGGGGGTCGAAGGACCTAATAAAACAAGCAGATGTAGTTCGTTTCATCAAGTCGCAAAGATTACGTTGGCTGGGACATCTTGTAAGGATGGAAGGTAGTAGGCAAGTCAAAAGCTTTATGGAATGGAATCCAGGCTACGGAAGAACCAGAGGTAGACCACGGAAGAGATGGTGGAACGAGGTTCAACAGGATCTAGAAATAGTGAAAATCGAAAACTGGAAGATCAAGGCTAAAAATAGAGGACTGTGGCATCGAGTTGTGGAGGAGACTAAAACCTACAAAGTACAAAGGACTGTAACGCCGAGCAGTAAGTAAGTAAGTAAGCTTAAAAATTGCCAAGAAATCAGACAAATTTGGCGAGTTTACGAAATTTTCGTTTTTATCGCCCGCCTCCGCCAGAAAAATGTGGTTTGTAACTAGAAAAATCTCAAAGATATTCGAAAGACAATGCTTTTCTTGGATTTGGCAATTTTACGGAATTTCGAATTTAGCTCTATGTGTCGGCCAGAAAAAGCAGTTCCGGGCTTGTAAGTTCAAAAAAGGGAGACCCCCACCGACCTAGAAAATTATTGACTAATAAGTATGTTGTCTCAGGTATATAAATTGTTTATGAGGATCATTACGAACAGATTAGAGAGAATATTCGAACTGTACCAGCCCAAAGAACAAACTGGATTCAGAAAATAATTCAGCACAACAAACATCTTCATACTGTACGACAACTTGTAGAGAAAAGTATAGAATACAATATTTATTTACTATGGTGTTGGACGATATGTTTAAGAATCTCCAGTCAGAAGACCGAGGTGTCATGATACAAGCTGAAAGACTGAATAACTTAAGGTTTGCCGAGGAGCTTGTAATCTTTGCACAAGCAAAACTGAGTTACCGGAAACGTTGTCAGACTAAAAACACAAGCAAACAAAGTCGTACTCGAAATGAACACAACAAAAACCAACCAAGATCATGACAAACCAAGCTATAAAACCACAAGCACTAACAATTGATGGACAACACACTTACTAAAGAAGAGAAGAATAAGACTAATCTGGGTGGCCTATGGAAAATTGAGCTATACTCTATTTCATTTTTAAAAAAACACCAACGTCGCATTATACCTTAGAAATACAACCGGCAACAATGTTTAGTGAGAAATATTTCAGCTTGACTTTTAGAGGTTATGATCAGTTACGATATTATTTTTTTGTTCTGTCATTTTTCGCTATGATCTTTCGTTACCAGATCACGTTGTACATTAGAATTTGTAACTATACTTCATTCAAGTTAAAGATAAAGTGGATGTAAACAATGATCGGCGCGTGATCAATGCATGATCAGCACCTGTGCTGCATTTTGGCTAATGCGATTGGCTAAATCCTCACCACTGCACCCGTGAATTACACGTCGTTGATATTAGTCCATGTCCGGCTTAAAATTATTTGATTTTCATTTTATTTTTTATTTATTGTACCTAACTTTATCATCTAATAAAAATGTTATTCATTACCAAATGTCTAATTATTAACATAATTTCAAATTTGTTTTTATTTGGTTTTTTAAATATTTTTTTGCTATACTGGTTTGTATGAAAATCTTGACGAATTTCCTTAACACTACCCTGCTTCTTTCAAGCACGTGAAAGCGCATGTATTTGTTTACATCCACTCTATCTTTAACTTGAATACAGTTTAGTATTAAATAATATCATTATACGGTCAATTTTTCTTCATCTTGGGGTGCTGTAAAATAGTAAGTTAAAGAAATAATTTTAGTTCTTTTAAATAAACTTCTTAGATCACAGAGAAGGGGCAGTGTAAGAACTGAAGCGCCACATTTTAAGGACTCTATAACGCATTCACTGAAGGGAAAATAAACTGTTTGGAATTAATCCGTATCTTCAGCTTCGTCAATTTCCACGTATACATCTAGATTATTTTCGGAAATTGTAAATATTGTAAATAAAGGAACATGATTTGTATTTACTGAAAAAATATTCTCTAATTTTTCGTGAACCTGTCTATCACTTAAGTCTGGTGCCAAATATTTTAACTCTTCAAAGCATTTGACTAACGTATTTTTCATCTTTCGATCTAATAAATTGCGTTTCTTACGTCCCATTTTTCCAAAAAAGTTAGGCAAATTGAATTTCAAAATTAATTCAAAGCTGACAAATGATAATGCCAACCCTTTATTTCAAAAATCGCAATATTAGGGTAATTTTAATTTTGCGAACATAATTCAACAGGTGGTGGTTTTTTAAAAGTGAAATATACTATATGACATGAAGATGAAACTGCCAATAACATTGAAAAATAGAATTTATAATGAATGTATTCTTCAAGTAACAACGTATGGGGGTGAAACATGGGTGTTAAATAAAAGAACCCCCAATAAATTACAAATACACCAATGAAACATGGAGCGAAGGATTTTGAAGATCACTTGGAAACCACAAAACCAACCAGTGGGTAAGATAAATATCCCAAGATACTGACATAGTCCAATGAATCTGATCCCTAAAATGGCAGTGGGCAGGCCTTGTTGCTCGACAGTGTGGCAAACTAACAAGATGAAGGCCTTGGGGGAGAAAGACGCAGAGATGTCCAAAGAGCCATGCTTTTAATGTCAAAAATTTTTTAAGAAATTACACAAATTTGGCAATTTTACGTAATTTTCGCTAATAATCACACAAGACCATTAATTCCTTCCGGAAATTTTTAGGTGTGCATTTCAACAACGAATTAACGCGAGGGCCGATTACGTTGTTCAAATGCACTACTAAAAATTTCCCGGACATGAATTACTGCTCGAGTGCAGATTCGGTAAGAAAATCGTAACGACATCGCCACTAAAAGCAATAATAATTCAGTACATATTTAAATTTTAGAAACGTAACCATAGGAACTTGTATGGCAACTGTCATATTTGTCATAAAAATTTCCATTTATTAATTTCGCCTAGGTTGGTCTAGCTGGGGAAGCCAGGTAGCTCAATTGTAAGAGGGCTAGGCTTGCATGTTGCAAGTCCCGGGTTCGAATCCCTACGTTGGTGGAGATTTTTCTCAGGCCTCTGGGATCGGTCCTAGGCCTGGTGAGATCATTCACAGTTGGGCTTAATTAATAACTGTGCTCTACTCGGTAGACTGGTCTATGAGATAGAGTAACAAGACTACTACACACGTAGTAACACACACATGACTTGAAATGCTCAAAGGCGGTTCCGAGCAGATTGGCTATACACGCATACAAGACACACACACAAAGAAAAGGTTAGTCTAGTTCAGTGGTTCTCAAACTTTTTGAAGTCGGGGAACACTAAACTTTGATATTTTGTTGCGCGGAACACTTACGATGCATCGTGAGCTTTAATTATTAACCAGGAGATTGTTCGCAAAAATAAGTTCATTGTGGAAAAGCAAAAACAAAACTCATATCGTATTGCGGGCGCAGAAAAGCCACCCCTGCTTCAAAGTGTTACTTTTATAAAAGAAGAAAATACCTACCGATATTTATTAACGCAAACATATTTATTTAAAAATCAATTATAACTTACAAAACTTCAAAATATTTTTCAAATTTAATTTTTTAACATTTTCTTTCGAAACAGTTTTTAATTGTGTAATTCTGTAGGGTCATTGTGGGAACAGTGAATCTACAGTACACAGTGAATCAGTGACGTATAGGGTTCAAAGAATAACGCGATCGTGTTGTCTCTTTCCCACTAGTTCACATTCCTAGAGCCTCTCAGTTTACTCCAGCTGTGACGCCGGCATAAGTTTGCACACGTTTTCTGGGAGTGCGTTTTTGTTTTTATGGACCAAAAAAAAAATTCCATGTAAGTTTCATTAGTTATTCTTGTCCTAATTCTTGAAAATAATCTATATGTTAATATTTGTATGTAATAATCATTCATTGAGCATTATTTTTATGATACATCCACTGCTCAAGTCGGTGTTTAAGTTAGGAAATGAGTTAACAAAATCAAAATGGCGGGAGTGGTACACAGTGAATCTTTACAAACTAGTACACAGTGAATCAATCCACTGTGTACTTTTATCGTGATTAACTGTGTACTTTTAAATTAAATTTTAAATTTCTGAATTTAAATTTACTTGGTAAGGTGGCAGGCAAATTTGTTCCTAGAATTGATAAAAGACTGGTATGGGTCTGATATGCGTACTAAGCTAATGTTTAAAAATTACAATAAGTACAAATTGTAATGTTCTGTGATTTGCCATAGATAAGGTAAACTGATGTTACATTAATTACAAGCGATATTTAAATGAACATTACTGTGTTTTCCTTACATAAATCTTGTGATTCTCTGTGTACTTTGCTGTGAGTCATTGTGTACACCCCTAAGTACACAGTGAATCATTACCCACTTTTTTTTTAAACATTTATTACCTACTCAAACATCCTAATAGTCCAAGGAGGGATGTCTTAGAAGAAAATGTTGCTAAATGCCAGCATTGTACACATTTAAGTTTGACTTGTACAATATGCATTTACGAAGTTATATGGCACTGAAAAAATGGTGATTCACTGTTCCCACAATGACCCTACTTAATTTTCTCGCGGAACACTTGAAGTGGCTTCACGGAGCACCAGTGTTCCGCGGACCACGGATTGAGAACCACTGGTCTAGTTGTAAACAAAAAAATTCCTAGAAATTTGGATGTTGCCGTGGTAACTATGCTCAATATTACGTTTCTGTGGGTCGTTAATAATAATTAGTGTCATAGTGTCGTACGATTTTCATTTTAATCGCCCACCTCCGCAATAAAAAGTAGTTCTTTGGTTGTCATTGAAAAATTGTTAAAGATATTGAAAGAACTATGCTTTTATTGGAACCTTTGAAGCATTTTACTTAAGAATGTCTAACAATGTCCATAAAATACCAAAATTTGGCAACTTTGCGGGATTTCGAATTTCTCCACCAGAAAAAGTAGTTTGTGCCATTAGTCCAGTCAATAAAGGGATTGTAGAATGCATGGAGGGTGTCACAATTTTTGACTTCAGGGCTTTGTTTGGAGTCGTTAGGAGGTAAACATACTAAAAGTCCCCGGACATAGGTGGAGAGCGGGGTGCAGGGGGGGACTGAGAAGGTCTCTTTTTTTGTTTTTTTGCTTATATCTAGAAGATGGTGCATCTTAGCAAAAAAGTCATTATATACAAAATCAAAGCTGATAAAATTTCCTACATTTTTGCTTTTTTAAGTTTTTTTCTATCTTCAACCGTTTATGAGAAATCCGCTATCAAAGATCGTTAATATTCGCAAGAAAATATTTTGCCTCCCGTTTTTCGTTAAACTTTTCTCTCTAGCACCTCATCTCTTCGGTTTACAGAAAAATTCCCACAAAAGAAGTTGTACAGGATTAAATTTCCTTCAAAATGGTATATACTTTTTATATTTTTTTTTCGAAAATTAGCGATTTTTGATAGCGGATATCGCATAAACGGTTGGAGATATAAAAAAACTTTACCAACCAAAAATGTGGGAAATGTTGACAACTTTGATTTTGTACATAATAACTTTTTCGCTAAGACGCACCTTATTCAAGATATAAGCAAAAAACCTAAAAAAGGGTTCTTCTCGGTCACCCCCTGCACCCCGCTCACCGCCTATGACCGGGGACTTTTAGTATGTTTACCTCCTAACAACTCCAAACAAAGCCCTGAAGTCAAAAATTGTGACACCCTCCATGCATTCTACACCCCCCTATTGAGCGTTCGTTGACTGGACTACATGTAATAAGTTAGAAAACCGTCAGATAATCCAAAAATAATGCTTCTATTAAAAAATTCAAAGCATTTTGCGTAAGCAACATTCGTTCGAAACATTTCCAGAAAAATCACCAAAGTTTGGCAGTTTTACGGAATTTTCATAGTAATTGTGCTCCTCTACCAAAATAAAGAGCATTTTACGTAAGAATACACAAAAATTTCGAAGAAATTAGCAAAGTTTGGGAAATTTTACTATAATCCAGGCCGAAAAAGTAATTTCTGGTGTATAAGTACACAAAAACATCTAAAAACTCTTAAATTTAATGAATTTCTCACATTTTGTTACACTGTGTTAAATAACATTATCCGAAAAATCATAGAAAATTCGGATTTCTTGTCCGAGGCAGATAGTTCTGAAAATATTTAAAAACCAATACTTTTACTTGGTCAGTCGTTCTACTCGACATCAGATTACATAAAATCCCTGCAAGAATTTGCAAGTCGTCGAAACTTTTTGAAATCTTAGCGTATCGCAGCATCTAAAATTGACAGTTTTTTGCTGTTATAAAGAATTATAATTTCCATAAATGTAACAAATATAGCTACATCAAACGAAATTAATTTAAGCCATAACAGAAACGCAAATGAAATAATAATACGGAACGTCATAAACAACCAACAAAACAAAATCGCAAATTTTCAAAACGTAGTAATAATTGACGGCCATCAAACGGGCCTTTTCATGTGAAAAATACAGATTGCCTTTGTCTTAAACCTGCCAAGCACAACAAATAATCCAAATGGCAATAAATCATCCAGATTTGGGAAACTGTCAGGGCCGGGTTATGCTGTGAGCTGAAAAAGGAAACAAATAATTTAGGAAGAAAAACGTTCTTTTTTCGGATTAGGCTTTCCCTGCTCTTTGGTTTAATGCTTCATGAAATGATTTCAATCGACGGCGGTTGAAATTTCAACCTTATTTGTTTTTATTTCTGAGTTGACTTGAATTTATGCTTCATAAAAAAAAAAGAAAGCAAATGAACGAAACCTAAAAAGTACAAAAATTAAACTTTATAAGTTATTTTCAATTAAACCCCTCTCTTTCTCTATCTCTCTCTCTCATACACACACACACAGCCACCTTCCGCCTATCTCCCTCTTTCTCTAAGTTTTTACGAGTTCTTGAATAACGCTAAATAAAAGTTCGAAGTTCTACCAGAAATTAAATATTAAAGCACTTTGAAAGCCAAAGGTGAGGCTAATAACCTCCGTAATTAAAGGCTAAATGGGGAATTTTAGAAAACAGCCGGAGATTTTCTCAACCAGCAGGAAGGAATAAATTAAGATTTGCTGCCAACATTGGATCCGATTGCTTTGTATGAAATATTTATTGAGTAATTTTTAGCTCGTTTAGAATGTAATCCAAGTTAGTTGCTTTATAAACCCAAAAGCAGATGAAACTAAATAATTGTGAAACAACGTCATCTTCAGATTTCTTTTGTTACATGTTAGGTATTTTCATGGCAACCTCCGATATTTTGCTCAAATTTGTTTTGCAACACCAAAATGTGTTCCTTCTTAATTTTCTTCTCTCCCAAAATTATTTAAATTATATTGCTGCAAAATATTTAATAGCCAAAGGCTTTATTAAAGCCGGGAAGTTAGCATAACAATTAAAACAATTGAGTCCATTCTTTTGGAGCAACGGAATTAATTAATAAATAGCTTTATGTATATAACAGTAAATCCTAATTATTTCAGAAAATTTCCATGTTCAGGGATAGACTTTTGTTTTGGTTTTATTTTGGACAAATAAAAACAAAGTTCTGTTGCTGAGGGCCAAAATGTTTCCTTTGTTAATTGAATCGCCAACCTGTTATAACACGGATTTCATTGCTAGGCAACCTTCAGGTTGGGGACGAGTTTAATTGAGCTGTCGGAGGACAGCAAACGAGCCTAAAAAGTCCGCAAAAAAGGGCTTATTAACCTTATGACCGTCTATTTTTTTAGTTGTTTCGCCTTCGTTTGAGGTAATTGTCAAACCGTCAAAAAAGTCTTTAGGATGTGGATGGGTTGCATAGGTTGTGGCAAAGCAGGTTCATGCCCGAATCATCGTTCTGTAAATTAAGCCAAATATCTTCCGGTCTTCAGTTGGTCTTTTTCCCTTTTAGACCTGGTATTTGTTTATTTCCTTGGATAACTACATGCAAGGATGAGGGCATGGCACAAAAAGTTAAGTGTTGCTCTATTAGCGCCGGTTTAAACAAGCAAAAGCAAAAACCAATCAAAAACCTACAAACGCTTAATATAACATTAATAATAAATCAAGCATGATTTGTCACTTACTAGCAGAAAAATACCAACCTGCCGATCGTCTAGCAAAAGTGTTCCTCTGAAAACTACTTTTCCTTGGTAAACTATTGTGATGTAAAACAGGAGGAATTTTCTTAGCTGCAGGTGGAGTTACGATAGGTGGTGCTCCTTCAGTTTTTGGTCTCTGTCAGGATCCAACAACAGCCATTTGGACTTCTTCCCGAACCTTTAAAGCTTCGTTTTTGGCACAGGTAGCTCCGATAAGTCTAAATAAACTAATAACTTGGTCCTGTACGAGGCTGAAGCACATCGCAACCAATGCCATCCCTGTTAAGATGTAAGCTGAGCATGCGCATAATGAAACCTCATCCGCATTTTGGCCTGGTATTAGGTCGCCGAAACCTATGGTCCCTAAGGAGGTGAAACAAAAATATGATCCTTCCAATATGCTCCAGTTTTCTAAACGGTGGAACAACAGAGCTCCTGAACATATGTAGGCTACTATCATGACCAAGCAGAGTGTTAATGGTACACGAACTGTCTTCGAGCATGGACATTGTGGTTGTTTTGGGGATGCTCCGCAGAGTCTTCCGTAGAGTCTTCGGAAACTTCGAGCTAGAAGATCCCCCGTTGTTGATAGATATAGTAACATTAGTGGGATTCCCACCAAAGCGTATACAATCGTCACCAACTTCCCCCATGAGGTTTTTGGAGAAACTGAACCATAACCTGGAATTAAAAGAAGCGATGAGTTATGTGTTACGCATTTCTTTAAAAGGATTAGTCTTGGGAAACTCTTGCTGTGACCATATTTTGTGTTTAATTTGTGTTGTACCGCATTTGCATAACGTTCAGGCCTCTTTTGGAAGATTTGGTTTTGTCTACTAACAATTCAGTAGACCATCAATAAAATTGTGCAACTGAAGGGTTTATTTGCAAATATTTTGAAGATTAAAGTGCTATTTTAATAAGTTATTCGATTACGAAGAGCTACCAGCAGATTTAACCATACGTTCAAGCGTTAGTGGTTGTTAAAACTGCTTCGAGGTTTCCTTAAGAGGATGTTTAAATACAGATACAGTAGGTTAAAGTATTAACTTTTAAGTTCTAAGGTATTGAAAAGTTCTTAAGTTCCCCATATAAACTTCAACTTTAGGGTCAGTTTAGCTTTGGATGAAGGAGATATCCTCTCAAACAATAAATTGTAATAAGGTCTTCAGGCAATTTTAATAATCGCAAAGGCAACTCTAAGGTTGAAGTCTACATACAAACATTTTGGAGATGGTAACTTAAACAGCTCATTGAGACAGGACATACAGCAAACAGATGAGCTTCCCATATATTTAAGTTTTCCAGATATACATATGTGGTTGCTCTTCAGGGAACATTTTTCCCTGAATGATGTATATTATCTACAAGGGTTCCCCTAAAAGCCAATTATTAGAGAAGTTTTAAAAGTAAAAGTCTTGCGTAAAACTATTTTGGAAGTGGAAAATGGCTAGGAGCAGATTCACTCACTGTTGGTTTAGACTCTATTTGGTAACCATCTATATGTATTCTAAAATTATGCCTTCCTCCTTGGCAGAGAGGATGTCGATTAAGACGGAAGTTAATGCCGTCGATGAAAAGGAAGGATATCGATAAGGAAGATGATCTGGAGGAAAGCAGAATGTTGATGAGAAGAAACATAAGTTAAATGATGTCGATGTGGAATGGAAGATGTCGAAGGAAAGGACGAGAATATCTCCGAATACGAGGGAAGTATATTTTTGAAGACTAGGAAAAAATTCGAGACAAGAGAAAATGAAGGATGTCACTGAAGATGATTGTTGAGGAAAGGAAAAGATATCCATGAGAAAGGGTTAATGTTTGAAAGGAGGATTAGTATGAAGACAAGATACACGATGAAGAAAATAAAGAAGAATGGGATATCGACGGAGAGGATGACGGTCGAAGAGGTTTAGGATTTCTGGAAGAAGGTTGCTTTAGGCATTAATTTTTGCAAAAGGGAAGCGCTTCCAAAGATCTGAGTATTTGATTGTTACTAAAGTCTGTGTGATTTGAAATCTTTTCAGCTTGTCGAACAAGTATAAATCAAAACCAAGGCTTTACTATCGACAGAGCCGTATTAGGAGACATTTATATTTCCCTAATGTTTTGTCTTAGGTTGTAAAGCCTTTTGAATAACTTTCAACGAAAGCTTGTCAGGCTGGAGATGGGATATCAATATTAACTAAGCTGGAAATAGATGGTTTCTTAAATAGATGAAAGATATTTTGAGGCATAATAATGTTAAAATTTTGTCGAGTTGTTGTTCAACTGTATGATCTCAATTACCCTGGCGCTGGCGAATTTCCTAATGAATATTAAAGAAGATTTATTATTTATTTATTAATGCGTTTTGATAAAATTAATCACGAGGGAAACTCTTAAGGTATCTACAAACATTTTGGAAAGTCGAAATCAACGGTTTCTTATATACATTTTGCTCAATATTTTACTTCAATATTTCTTCGTACAAACAAACAAATCAATCAAAGGCAAAGACATGTTCAGATTCGAAAAAAGTTAACTTGGAGGGGTTGAAATAATGATTGTTAATCTTGAACTATCAAAATCGTTTCTTAACCAAACCGTTGATGATATTGAAGTGACGTACAAGTAATACCAAATGTAAACACGAACTAAATTTAGCATTACAATTATCGGTGGTAATCTACCAAGAGCTAGAGCACATAATTTCAATATTCTAAAACAAACAGTAAGGAGATTACCCCAACTATTACGGTAGACTTTCCCATACAAGAGATAGTAGCGGTGAATTTCGGGTTCTGTGTTCTCTCAATATGCAAAAGCAATATTAAACCGACACCACCTCAATTTGTAGTGATTATAGTAATTTAAGGAAAGAACTGCCGACCCTGCGGCGACCGAAAAAGCTTCAGCTTCGTCCACGCGCGTGCAAGAAGGGAATAAGTGATGCAACGTGAAGGAAACTAAAGGGACGATGTAACGGTACGGTAGGCAAATTTAGTAACCTTAATTGGGGCAATTTGATTGTCCACACGGTTGTTCTGGCGAATCCCTTTAGTTGTTGGGGTAACCATCCGCGCAACGTTGTATTGTCTTTCGTCAGGATAACAGGAAGGTCCGGGAGAGGTCAATTTCAAGCTCGAATATGCGACACACCGGAGCCAGAATATAGAAGTAATATTATGTCGAACTTTATTGCTTAATACAGTATTTTAATAATTTTAGAGATTCTCCAGTTTGGGCTACGAAATTGTTTTCTTATAACAAACGACGAAAGAAACGTGCTCAATAAGGATTTTCTCAAGATTCTCAGACGTATAAAAATATTTTGCAGACTTTTATATACTGGCTTGTTTCTACCACTCATAAATGTTGCATATTTTATTGTGTTATTTCACGAATTTCATTCTGGAATGTAATATCATGTGCGTAAAGCAATATTGGTACAATAATATGGTTCGAGGTCATGCATAAAAACAGTTATCAAAAGCCAAATAAACACGCCGATATTAAAGCTTGAAACGTTATTGACCTTCATTTCAAAATGGAAGTTTATGAAAATCGTTTTATCTAAACACGTTAAAATTCACCTAAAAATTAAAAGTGTGTTTTTTTTAAACTTTGTGTTAGGTTTTGTGTTTAAGTTTTAATTCCAAAAACCTACAATATTTAAAATACAGAAGAAAACGTAATTGGAAAACATAGAAATAACTAGAAAACCGAATAATTAAGAAACAAGAGAGAAGGAGGATCTTTATGATGGAAAAGAGGATGAAAAGAAGAACGCCAAGGAGGCGGAGGACATCGAGGAAGAGCACAGGATTTTAAGGATGGAGGAAGGGGAGGCAAGGAGGAGAAAGAGGAGAACGTGGTAAAGGAAGGGGAACTGTATCAAGAAAAAAAATGTCGGGAAAGAAAAGGATGTCGGTGAGTACAGAGATAGAGGAAGTCCATGATCAGAAAATTAAAAAAATTAACAGTGTAGTTGAGGATGCTACTGATAAAATGCAAGCCGTTGAGGAGGCGAAACCTATCGTGGAGGGGAGCAGTATTTAAAAAAGAAAGGGGAGGATATAGCCGATTATGAGCAGGATGCGAATGATGTCATAAAGAAGTATTATTGGTGATTGACAGGAGAATCTCAATGAAGAGAAGGAGGACATCGACGAGTATGAAGATAGTGTAACGAGATACACCAGCTGCCAGGTGGAACGTGAATCGTGAATCATTTCGCGCCGATGCGTCAGCTGTTCCAGATTGTTCCATGATTCATCGTTCCCCAGCAGTGTAGACTTTGCTGGATTGGAAGCTTGCCTATATAAAAGGCGCATTCTCTTAGCGAACTTTAGTCTAATCCAGCCTAAAAAACGGCCGCGAATATGTGCGTCGCTGAAGATAAATAAATGCGTGAATTAAGTTGTTAAATAAATTAGTTAGTTTACCGATATTAATATTAGTGTTGTGTTTTAGTATTAAGTTTTTATTTCGTGTTTCTTCGTTGTTTAATAATTTTAATATTTGTTAATAAATAATTCACATCACGAACCAAAGTTTTAAATAAACGTTTTAAAACCATTACAATAGGGTCTACGACGAGCAGGAACATATCGTTGAGAACCAGTACAATGTCAATTAGATGGAGGAAATCGAGGAAGCACAGAATGCCAATGAAAATAGAATTTCTACTAAGTCGGACAGAATGTCGATGAGACGATCTATAACGAAGAAATTAGGAAGGTATCGCTGTAGACGGGAGTACTTTCTCTTCTCTTCCTCTTATGGCCGAAATCTAGGCGAATGGCCTGTTATTAAACTCATACCTATAAGTTCTGTGATTTTAGGCCGCAGTGTTCCGCGGAGGCAATAGAAAGACGACCCTGAATTAATAAAAAAAATGAGTTCTGTGAACCCTCAATACACGTATGCTGGGCAGGAGGCTAACCTTACCCATCGAAAGAGGCGAAGAAGGTTGATCTGGAAGTGTTGTGAGGTTAACAGTTATCAAAGGTGTCAGTATGATAACCGGAACCGGCGGTTTAACGTGCCCTCCGAAGCACAGAGGAGCGTACGACCTTCTATTAATTCCGTCGGGGATATCTTCGGTCTCAGGAATCGAACTTAGGCAACCCGAGACTCCGAGGCCTTTTACACGTGGCTATCTGCTGAGAGAACTTTGGTGAGGAGAATCTGGAGCAGGGGGAGGAGCAGGATGCTGATAAAAGAACAAGGATGTCGAACCGGAAAGTGGGTCTGTTGATGAGTCGGTGGAGAAGACTGATGACGAGGAGAAAGTAGAGAGAGCAGATATTGTCGATGAAGAGTAGGATACCGAGGGGGCAGAGGTTGTGGAAGAGGAGCACAATGTTCATGATTAGAAGGAGGACATCGAAGGAATGTAGTAGGACGTCGATACGTTGACAGCACGAGTAGAAAGGTTGTTACGGGGAAACTAAGAAGGGGAAGGATGTGATTAAGGATAAGGAGGATATCGACGAGAGTGAGGACGTGATGGAGGCACAGGATGCTGTTGGGAATAGGAGGATGTTGAAGAAGAGAAAAAAGATATTAAATACGAAGTCAAGATCCATGGCGAGAAAACTAAGAGAAAGTTATCTGTTGTCAATTAAAGAAGGATATCAAAGAAGAGAAGGAGGAGGATGTCGGTGAGCACAATGGGAGAGACCCTGTAGAGGAAGTTATGAAATAGAATGATGTTATTGGGGACGAGGAGAATTTCGATGAGGCGGAGGAGACAAGGAGGTGCAAAACGTCGATGAGGGAAGGAGAATTTCGAACAAGAGGGAAAGAGAAGGTTTATGACGACCAAATTAAGGAGGGGGATATCGCTGAGGACCAGGGAAGACGAGGAGGATACGGTTAGTAGATGATGTTGGAGTTCTGGAACTACTCTCCACTACTACCCCATGAAACCAAAGCCAGAGCCGTCACTAGCCGAGACCGCCACTCGTGATTGAGTTCACACTAGTTTAAGACTACCTTCAGTTGAAGGTTACCAAGTGTTAACACGTTTGCACTTGTGTTGTAAACATACCTGCTTTTAAGTTTTTAGTAGTTCTTTCGTCTATGTTTAATGGTTTCTTATACGTAGCGAAATCTCCAACTCAACTTCAGCTCACATAACTTACAGACCTTGGCCTTGGCCGAAGAGCGAGTGGTGGTTCCAGAAGTCTCCAACTTCATCTACTAAGGTTGTCGAGGAGGATAACGAGGGAAAGATATGAAATAGCAGTAGGATGCCGATGGTTGGAACGAAACTATCAAAGTAGTCTATGAGGGTGATCATGAGGAAGATATCGTAGAATGCCAAGGGAGAACTAGAAGTGAAGGATATCGAGGAGAAGCAAGAAGTCGAAGAGTGGTGAAAGGGGTATGTCAATGAAAAGTAGGAGCAGAATAAGATGGACGAATAAATCTTTGAGAGGAAGAGTAGGAATAGAAATCGCATTGGAAGAATAAATAACCCGCTTTAAATCGAAAATGCAAATTTTAAATCATAAAAATTAGTAATCAAGTTTAGAGAGGAAGAATAATTATCAAATCAAGCAGAAAGCTACATTGAATACCCTCTGACGCTATTCACTAAAGCACAACAAAATTTTAAACTAAGTTGACCGAACGTTCTCTAAAGTAAACCTCAGACTACTCTCGTTTAATATACTTGATGATGAACAGTGCAACTTCACTTACACGGACCATTTTCCTCATTCTGAAACAATATACATGTCGCTATCGAGTTAGTAAATGGTAATTGAATGCACAAAACGGCACTAAAAGTCACTTGTGGCGCAGGGAGAGCTTGTGGTTTTACTAGATCCACGTTAAGGTTTCTAAATTTAAGCGTTAAGTTGAAGATAAGGAGCTGCAATGTTGTCTTATTGCTCGATTTACTCCGGAATGCACTTAAACGTAGGGGCGTTCAATTCGAATCGTTAGCTAAATCAGAAATGTGACGTAATGCGACATAAACGTAACAGTTTAGGTGTGTCACGCGATCCGCTTTAACAACAACAAAGGTAAACGTCGACGTCGTTACAGGAAACTAAAATGACATGACATCATTAAACATTATCAGCCTGTTCCCTTCTTACCCTCTCTCGTTCTCTCTCACCGTACAGTCTTTAGCTTGAGACAATTTGTAGATCAGAACTGAAGATAAATACAGGACACTATCAAATTTGTAAGTGTTTAACAAGCCGTGACGTCAGTGCGCTGGGGGAAATCGAGCAATTTAACAGGAAGTCAACCGTGATTTCCGACACAGGTGATTGTCCCAAGGCTTTATCACGAATTCAGCAAAGCAAAATTTACGAGGATTTAAAACAGACGCCGTCAGATTTGCGTTGGGAAGTTGTATGTTGCCTATTTTAATTTATTTCTTGTCAGATTAAAAAGACGAAGGTTTTCTTAAAAAGAAAGAAAGGAAGCAAGAAACCACTGGCCAGTACGATTTTTCTTTTTTATTGTTCGACCACGTACTCGTTTATTTAACCGGAATTTCATGAACGGAATACGAATTAAAAAAAAATAAAGCAACTTTCTAATAATTGAAAGAAAAGGTTTCCATTCGAGAATGGGACAATATTTCAATGAAACACTTTATAGAAAGGGAAATCAGTTCATCAGAAAAAAGTTTTGAATGGTTTTGTTTTATCGTAAAATATTAATACAAAAACACTTCTGAAAGATAACAAAAAAAGTGTTTACAAATTTAGAGTTTTTTTAGAGGTGTACTGAGACGGAAGCCAGCAAAATCGATAAGAAGTTTTGAAGAATAATCGAAATTGTTTTGGAAAAAAATTGAGAAGGTTTTTGAGGCTTTGCATAAAAGAGAAGGACCATACTTTATTGAAAAAAACATCATATATAACAAACAAATAAAAATGTAAAAAAGATGAGGATGAGAGAAGAGAAAGAGGAAGGATAAGGCAGAAAACAGATCGTTAACGAGGACGACAAGGAGGAAGACAATGCCTAGAACGAAGAAAGGAAGAAAAAATAAGAAGTACGTCGAGGGGAACGTCAAGGATGAGGTGGTGTCGAACAGGAAGATTAGAAAATGAAGAGGATGCCAAGCAGGATATAAAGAAAAGAAATTGGAGGAGGAGGAAGAGAAGGAAGGCGTTAAAAGTAAGGAGAGAAAGAAGATGCTGACGCGGTGAAATCTACGAACAGAGCGATGTTGATGGGGGACGTACTGTAGACAAGAGAAATGTTGAGAAAGGGGGCCATGAAGATGTCCCGAAGGACGAGTACGCAGAATGATGTTAAGGAGAAGGGGGATGTGGAGGAAGAAGACATCAAGAAGGACGAGGCTGCTGAGTAGGATGTGAGGAAATACTAGTGGACGAGGATGTCGACAAGCAGAGGATGAAGTATTTGTAAGGCAACGGAATACTGATGTAAATGAGGGGGGGATGAAAGATGAAAGGGATGAAGATTTGCTGAGGTGGCAGAGCAAGAGGATACCGTGAGGGACGAGTACAAGAGGGGGGGTGTAAAGGAAATGAGAAATGTGAAAGATAATGGCCAGAGCATAGCAAAGGAAGAGGATAATATCAAAAAGGAGATTATCAAGGATGCCAAGCAGAGTGTCAAGAAAGAGAGAAGGAGTAGAATATCCACAAGCAGGAAGTGAAGGAAGTCGACAAGGATAAATATGTCGCTGAGGGAACGCAGGATGAGATTTCGATGAGAAGGAGGAGGAGGAGAATGTATAGAAGGAGGACATGTAGAGGGGGACGAGTAGCAAGAGTGAAGATATTAAGGAAGAAGAGGATGCCAATGAGTAATGGAAGAAGGAAGTTTCAATAAAAACTGTTAAATCGTAAGTCTAAAACAAGGAGGATCTTTGTTTGTTTTATATCGCTAAAAAGGCCTAATAATTAAACAATGAAATGGATTTTTAGTACAAGAGTATCCCGGTGCCTCCACCAAATGACAAATGTGACAAATAACTGATACTAAAACAAATACATTTTTCTCTATTCCAGTCATACTTAGGCATGTAACTAATGTATCAGATTGTAAGAGAGGGTGAAAAAGATAAGTAAGTGGTTCGGAAAGATTGAAAGTAAATAATCAAAGACCCTGTTTTAGTTCGAGATTATAAGAGGGACAAATCTGAAGTTTGTGTCTCATCACGTCAATATCGGGTTATAGAAAGTGAAGGTTCAATGGCAGCGTTAGATTTTATTAGGCTATCACTCCTTATCTCTATATATTTATGAATCGACGTTCAAAATAGATATCCAAGAAGAAATCCGAGTGTTTCTCGTTTCATATTTTCAATTTTCCTTCGGCAGGTGCATATTTGGTTTATATTATGTATGAATATTTTATACAGAAATCAATAAACAGATTTTCACGAATCGTTCCCGTTATTATTCAGTGTTAAGGTTTGTCTACACGTTTGTATTGGAAAACATCTCAAAGGCGCGCCCAATTTACCAGTTTGTAAAGCCTTACTTTTCCCCCTATCTCCGGAATTGCTTCGCTACTTCACCCCGATAGCCTATTCACCTTTTTCTATCTCGTTTTCGGATAACTTGATGCGAAAGAATGTAATAACGAACACTACGTGTGACTCAAGTTTTCTCCTGTTGTGTTTAACAAAAATCCACCCGATTTCCTTCCCCCGAAAACAGCCGGAGGAAATTGACTTGATCAAATCTAAAAACCACAGGTGGTAGCATCGAAAGAAGGAGGGGCTGGTTATAAATGTCCTGTTTGATTCCACCGTAGAAAAAAACCGCGGATATTACAATTTGTTCTATTAGATATTTTCAATAAGTCCCAGTTTTAAAGCACATCACGTCCTCCCATCAAATTCTAAATTCACGACGTGCAGAGCAATTTTAGAGGGAAAACGAGGCTAAACGAAGAGAAATCGGTGTTTAATTATTGAATTAAACACAGTAAAACGTCTTAGATAAAGACTTACTTGTTTCATTTGTCATTCTGAAGGTGATATTGTAATATAACGCTTCAGATAAAAGGGAGTTAATCAAACAATCATTATCTCCCCTTACTTTGATGATAATTTAGGGGTGTGTTAATTTTCTACGGAGAGGGTTAGTTGGATAAAATTCGCGCTACACTTTACAGTGATGTATAGATGTAGTTTAAACTGAAACGAGTTGGCAAGTTTATACTTTAATTTTATGAGCTTTGTTAACTGCTGTGACGCCACCACGAATCAAGGACAATGGGGTTTTGATGCAGACACCGAAGAAGACATTAAAAACAATTGATTTCAATTCGTTTTGTTTTCAATAATTACTTTAAATGTTAACCAAATCAAAGAGGGCGGAAATTGTTTTCGAATATTCAGTTGCGGACAAACAGACGAAAACTTGAACACAGCAATAAGAAAATTTGAGTATGTGAACATCTATCTGATATTTGTTGTTGACAGTTGCTTAAAATTCACTGAATAAGAAAATGTGACAATTTTAAATGCAATGCACAAGGAAAAATTCGAAGAAAATACGTAAAAATTGAATGAGCTGACTATCAACTTTTTCCGAATTTGTTTCGGCAATTGATTCAAAAGGGCGTGAAATACAAAGTCCTAGTTGCTTTCAGAAGTTTAATTGCAGGAAATCTCAAGAAAACATCACCAAAAATTTAGTAAACCTGTCGGTTGATTAAACTAAAAGTAGCGGGAACTTCAAATTCTTGGCATTCTTATTGGATATTTAGTTGTTAAAAAACAATAGAGAGTAATTTCTAGGGCCTACAAAAACAAATGTGGAGACTAATTAGAAACCAGCGTGAAGAAATAGCAGAACTAGTGGAATACAATAAAATAGACTAAAAGATATGCGTAAAATATTTAAGAGAGAAATAAATACTGAGGAGGAGAATACAAAGACAACTTAAAAACAGAAAATCTTCAGGCTAAGATCAAATACCAAATGAACTACTAAAATATGGAGGGAGCAGACTGATGAAAGAAAACATCACTGATCAGAAAGATAATATTAACATGCAGAACACCTGACAGCTGGAGAACGAACTCCAATTTTGCCATACAAAAAAGGCAACAAGATGAAACCAGTGCATTATAGAGGCATTAACTTACTCAATACAATACTCAAACTAATAGTCCATCCGTCAGGTAGTTTTAGGTGGAATTAACTCGGGAAGTTTTGATATTTGGTATAATTCTAGACTTCAGTGTCTAGTACAAAGATTCACATTTTGCACAAAGCATGCGCTGCCGCTATCGCCGCCAAGATGGCCACCAAAAACAGTTTTTTTGAAATATCTCCATTTTTGTATGCTCTACAATCAAAATATTGATAACCAAAATTAAAGAGGAGAAAATTTTGTATAGAACATGTTATGTGTATGGTTTAATTCCTGGTCAGGCCTTTTTATACGACCTGACGGGTGGACAAACCGCATCAACTCACTTATTACTCTCTCAGAAGAACAACAAGGGTTTAGTTCCGGAAGATGTACTGACGCCGTGTTCATAATCAGGCAAATCGTTGAAAAGTCGGTAGAATATAATAGATCAGTATACATGCATAAAGCATTCGATCGCCTACACCTCAGAGATGTCATACATTTACTTTATGATCGAGGAATCCCTCTTAACATCATAAAAACCATTGAGCTAATTTACAAAGATAAACTGAATGGTAAATTCCAAATAGCAGTGAACAGTGGAATACGACAAAGCGACTGTTTAAGTCCGCTGCTTTTTAACGTACCAATGGATGAATTAATACAAAAAGTTCACAAAGAAAAGGGATATAAACTTAGGGACTCTGAGACTACAATACTATGTTACGCTGATGATTGCGGAAAGCGAAGACGACCTACAAAGGCTTTAATACCACTAGAAAACAGTTGAACATGATAATATCTCCGGAGCAAACCAAATGCATGACCGTCTTGATAGAACCCATTAGATGTAAACTAGAGGTAGACGGAAAGATTATTCTACAAGGAATGAAATTCATTTACCTCGGAATAGAACTATCGGCAAACGGTAGCTTTGAAAAAGAAGTAAAACGACAAATAACTAAAAGCCAAGAAAGTAGCAGAACGTTTAAATGATTTGACAATTTGGCGAAACAAACTTCTACAATAGCGGACGAAAGCGAGAATATACATGACGTACGTGGTGGAGACACGACCCACTACAGCTACTACGTACATGCCGACTACTCGAACCAGCAGAAATGAGAACCCTGAGGAAGATTACTAGTAAAACACTGATGGATAGAGAGCTTTCAATGTAGACAATATCAACAAACGGGTTCATGGAAGAAAGAAAGAATGGGATGAGCATATCAATCGAATTACCGACAACACAATTGTTAAGATCGCCGCCTACATTCAAACGAAGTGTGAGAAGACCTAGGAAGACATGGTGTGACAACCTCAACGTAGAATGATAGAAAGACCCAACCGAAGAAGGAACAGGAATTAGCCTATGATAGAAGAAAGAAGAAGAAAAAAAAACAATGAAAAGCCCAATGAAAATATTTAGAACAATACCGTTAACATTTTTCCCTATTTGTTCCAACAATTTATTAGAATTTTACCGATTCAAAGAAGGCGGGAGATTCAAACTTTGGATTGCTTCCGAAGTTTACATAAGCAGATGATAATCCCAACAAAACAGAACAAAATGGCGTAAACTTTCATCCAATTACTGGAATTTTATTTCTAACAGTTGATTGAAGATAATGCAATCACAAATCTAAACGTAAGGCGTTCTCATCGGATCAATTGTTTAAGAACAGTCGAAAACCGAAAGAAAAATCGACTGAACTACTTGTTAACTGTGCTCTTTATTTGTTTCGACAATTGATTCGAATTTTAACAAATCCGAAAGGGCGGGAAATCCAAATGCTTCGTTCATTTTGGATGTAATTGCTGGAAAGCAGCGAAAAATCTTAACAAAATATCAAGAAAAATTGAGAAAGCCTTCATTAAACTGCCGATTTTTGATTTCTAAAGGTTGATTAGAATTAATTCAATCAAAAATGTCGGAAAATTCAAACGTATGGCGTCCTTATCGCATGCTCAGTTGTTTCAGAATAACCGAAATATCAACTAAACTACCTCTCAACTGTTTTCTTCGTTTCTTTCGATAATTGATTCGAATTCTGGAAAATCAGAAAGGGAAAAAATTCAAACGCTTCGTTTATTTAAACAGCGAAAAATCTTAACAAACACTAAGAAAAATTAAGAAAACCTCCACTGACCTGTTGGTTTTTGATTTCTAACAGTTTGACACAAACTACGGCTTGCTTGTTAACGGGCGCTGTGTTCAAACTGGCTAGCTCAGTAATTAAAGACAAGAGGCTGGAAATAATTATTTATTACTAATAAAAAAAATAAAGAAAATGTCTGTACACAATCGTGAATTGGGAATTGGGAAAGCGTGCTAGCGGCAGCGACGGGCGAAGGCGGCGGCAACGGCTAAGACGGCAGCGACGGCGAAGGCGGTAGTAAAGCCGAAGGCGGTGGGGCGTTGACAATGAGGGACGGTGCGATGAGGGTGCACGGCGTCCGGAAAGCGGCGACGATGGTGAACCTTGGCTTGATCTGGCGAGATGGCGGCGTCAGGCGACGTGGGTTATGGTGTGGCCTCAGCAGTAGAGGGCGGCGTTAGTGGTTGCTGGGAACAGGCAGCGTTTGGCGGCGGCGGGTAGTTCCAGCGTTGAAGTGGCTTAGAGAGGGCAGCGTCTGGCGACGACGAGCGGTTCCAACGGCGACGAGCGGTTAAGCGTGGAGGTAGCTTGGAACAGGCAGCGTTTAGCGGCGTAGGCGGCGACGAGCGGTTCCAGCGGACTGTGAAGGCAGTGATGGCGACCAAACGTGTACCGAGATGTCGAGCTTGATCAACCTCACCGAAATGTCCAGCTTGATCAAGCACACCGAGATGTCAAGGATGCGTTGGATTTATCGAACGTATTTATAGCCCGAAAATCCGATGCTGCTCGCCCATTGGCTGGCGAGTGTTGGTGGAAGAGGAAAAATAGCACAAAATCCCTGTGTTTTCATTATTCGCAAATAACTTTCCCAAATCTAATTACTGATTTGTCGTCCTGCTGGCGTCAGGACGCGTCGATTGATACCCCACACGACCTATTTAAGTCGAGCTAAAAGGGGTTTATCACGATTTGATGCCTTCCGTGAATAAAAACCGCGATATTGTCCCCGAGCTCCTCCGCAGTGGTGTGTGATAGCAGATAGATGTTTATTAAAGTTACAGAAGCAGTTGACTTGCAGGGAAGTTTGATATTAAGATTTAGTATATATTTTTTTGCTAAATTTAAATAACGAACATTTGCTTCTTGCAATTAGAAAGTTTTTACCAGAAATTATGTATTGCAGGGCATAATTAGTTCCACTGGACTAAGGGAGCGTATTGTGTCTTTTGGCACCTCGGGTGGGTAGAGGTCTAAGCGGATTTTCTCCGCTGGTGGTTTATGGAGCAGACCGTTGAACAACGAATTCTGGAACCCTTTTTTATGGGGTTTATAGAAATGGAGCAATTTAACATTTCCAATTCCTAGAACGAGTGCTGAAGAGTTGACATATGTCAGATAATCGTCCGATGAGGGGAGAATTTATTGCCAGAAAGAAAGAAAGGGGTTTTGTTAGAAAGTTCGTTCTGTTTGTAAGTGTTGTTTTTTTTTTAAATTCCAATTATAGCGTATCGCCGGTCGAAAGTCGAGGGCACAATCGAAGATCGTGTTAAGTTGATTAGAATTAATTTAATCACAAATTCAACTTGTTGTTTTTAAGTCTATTTTTTTAGTAACTAAGCATTGAACTTCGTGAAATTATGAAATTAGTTCCAATTTTAAAATATTGTTGAATACAAAATTAAATACATAATTATCCCCCAACCGCCGTACGGTTAAACAAAATCAAATTTAATTAAACTGTCGGGTTGTCCGAATCGGTAATAAAAAACAATAAATGCTAAATACTGCATTAAATGCATTTTCACTATTTAATTACTTAAAATGAAGTGCGTTTTGCTGAATTCGGGATTTAGTTTCCGTTACGTTACAGCAAATAATTCAGTTATTAAACGTTCTGTCATAATTTTCATTTTGAACAGGTATTGAATTTGTCTGTCTGGCATTCTACTGTGTTTTAATGATCGGATGCAGTTTCAGTTTCAGAAGAGCCGTGAATTATTTTGGATGTATTTGTTCAATTTGCCTTTCGTTAGACAAAAATTCGAATATCCGAATTTGTGGATATGTTGAAGAAAGCACTAGCTGAAGTTGAGTTTTATTAATTTTATGAGATGGTTTTTATGTTTGCTTATTTAAAATGACATTGCTTTTAATTGGAATTTCTGCACTTTCAGGGCTTCAATTATTCCCAAGTAAAAAAATCCAACGATTTTTTTTTAAGAATAAGCATTCCAGCAAACGGTTTCAACGTAAATATTTGAACTTTCATGCGAGTCAGAAAATTAATACGAAACTTTTCAGAATCAATCAACGTAACGTATATATGTTCAGTCTATTGTCGAAATAACAGAAATTTCTCCTTCAGAAACCGCCAAACAATTTTCCAATTTATTTCTCTTTATTCCTATATTCATTACGGAAAATAATAAAAGCCCCGGAAATTTATACGTTTTCTCCGAACCGCCATTGTTGTATTGTAATTTTTTATTCGTTCGTCGAACATAAACTAAAGTTCACTTTTCACATATAATAAACGATTTACAACCTCGCCTTTAGGTTAATTTCTTTACGTAACGAATTAACAAAGAAACTAAATTTGTAAAGTAAGCCGAAGTTAAGCGATGAATATCAAAATATTAATAAAAGGGGAGGCAATATTAAGGGTGATTCGGGTTTATTAGCAATTTAATGAAAATTTCAGGGACTTTCATTTACTGAAATTGGATGGAAGTATACATTTTTAAGGTAATGGAGTTTTCGCAAGTCGGCAACATCCAAATAAAGTATCCTAAAAATGATTAAATACTAAGGAGGCTCGTTGAGACTTAAAATCTTAAATGTTCTAATTAAAATGGAATGTTCGCGATAATTAGTAAAAAGAACTTCCGCTTTTTAAGTATTAAAACCTGAACTTAAAGTACGTGTTTTACTTTTGTTAATACTTATAAAAGTCGTACAAATAACTGCTGCTTTTTTAAATATTTAAGTGTTTGTTCGGTTTATTGTGTCTTCTACGAAAACCCTCAGGCTAACAACTGAAATAGAACTAAATTGTTCGTAGATAACAAGCTACTCTAGGGAATGAGCTCGGATTGTAAATAAAAAGTAAAGAGTTATACAAACAAGATCTGAAGATGTCGAGGGTGCTTCTCACCAAAATAAAACAGTCGACGATTGTGTTTTAGCTTAGAAGGCCAATCCACGACCATTAAATATTAAATAAACAAGTTAGTGATTTTAAAACGTCTGAAAACCTGCAGAATATCAGTTTATTCATTCGGCATAAAGCTGCAAGTTAATCCAGCTGCGTTTCGACTTGATAATTAATTTCACAACTCTTGAATGTAATCCCATGCTTTTCTTTAACACTGAGCTTTTTTACCTTCGTTTATTTTTAATTCAATTGCGTATATTACTGTTAAACCGCAACTTCTTTCCTATGTTCTGTATTTAAGCCCATGAGGTAAAAACAAATAGGGTGGAGAAGATGCACGACGACTCCCCCGTAAAATTAATTAGCTCTATGGCGGTGTTTAAAATGTAAGCTTCAAATAACTAAGCAATCACAGGAGTCAATTAAAGCACTTCTGACGGTTTTTTCGACGGGGAATCTGTAATTCAAACGAAGGTAAAGCAGGACGCCACTGGAGAATGTTAATTGAGCTGCGTTGCGGGTAGATTTTTTTTCATAACACTAACTCACTTCTTCGATCGTCGTTTATCTTAGGGTTAGAATTGCCCCCATGAGCTTTATTTATAGCGAGAAATCTGTATAAGGAATTGGCATCCCTTCCTTAGCAATTACGAGCTGCCATAAAGTGCTAAATTCTCAACTAAAAATAACGTTTAGAGCTCACCGCTTTTTTAAAAAGTACCCCTGTTTTAATCATTTCGGAGATTTTCGAATTAACTTTAACACTTTTTTTCTTTCTTTTATTCTATTTGTACAAAAAAGCAGCAATTTGACTGTATCTCTCCTCCATTTATTAAATATTGCTATCAGATAAAGGTCCAATCTAGTATAAGCAAAATCGAATTATAATTAAAACCGAGATTTATATGCCGCTCACTTCCATTGTATCGGGAGCATCCAATTTAATTCGGTTTAATCAACTTTTTGCGGAGTTCATTTGTAAATCAAAATACATCAGGACGCAAAATAGAATTGAAAATCAACATAGGAACCGTATTGATTCGTCTGAATCTCAATCTGAGCACAATTTTCTTTTGTTTCAGTTATGATCGTTTTATATTTAAGTTTTCTTTAGATTAAAATGCAGATGAGGGGCAATGCAAGCTTTTCGATTAAAAAATAATTTTTTTTGTTTATTAGAGAGCGAAGGGATTGAGAAGACAACAATAAAATTTATAACTACACCTGATTCTTTCGTAAACAACACATTTCAAAAGAAAAACATCCGATTTATGATTTAACAATAAAAATACTGTGGCAAAGTGGCTTGTTCATTTACTAGAGTCTTTGACCAACTTCGTCACTTGATTGTTTGCTTGGCTTTTACGAGAGGTTTTTATTCAAAGTAGAATTCAACTAACATCGTGTATTTCATATATGTTCTTTAGTTTTACAAAGTGATACAAATTATTTTAAGTCCCAATTTAAAGTAAACTCTTAAACAGTTAAGAAATAAGTTCCAAATACATTTAAAACGGCTAAATCCATAAAAAGAATTCAAATATTTTATACAAACGTTTTACAAGTCTTGATTTAAAGGCTATCGTCTTAGAGGGTGTCGATTTGTCGTAGATACTGCATCTTTGATGGTTGAACATAACCATACCTTTACCGTATTTCAAGTCGAGTATTTATACCTCGAAATTCTCAGTCTCATCTATGCGCGTGCGAGGTGTCGAATTACTTAGTACAATGCACTTTAATGTACGTGCTTTTTTTAAAAGATGAAACTTCGATACGCCATACGTGCCTTAGCAAGTGGAACGACCTTACAAAATGACGTCATCCCACTCGCTCGTACGCTTAGATTATAGGGGCCCACAGACCAACGCGATATATCCGCTGACGCTGCGAATATTTCGCGGCGATAATATTCGCACGCAGCGCGGCGGCGAAAATTTTTTGTTTATTCACACCGGGGCGTCAGTGCGAATAGCGGTAAAATTCAATGCATTGTTAGTTTTTGAAAATGTGTACTTCATCAGACGAAGAAGAGGCTATTTTGTTACTTACCTTAGAGGCGGAAGAAAATGCCAAGTTAGTTATTTTTTTTTACCACATCTAACAATTATTATAGTGTTTTATTTCGATAAATGTATCCTTTTCTTCAGAAAAAAAAGGCTAAGAAAAAAGGAAGAAGGCCCATAACACTAATTTAGAACGACAAATTTCATACGTTGATGCTTGTGCTTCAAAAGATGAAAAACGTTTTTATATTTATTTTAGAATGGCCAGTAAGTGTTGTGATGAAGTTTTAGGCCTCCTCACAGATGATATTCGGAAATTTAATACAAATTATCACGAAGCAATTTTACCAGAAGAATTAAGGCATGAACTTCAATAGTTTTTTTTTATTTATTCGATTTTGTCATGAACAACGATTTTTATAAAAATATGCGGAAAATTAGAAGAAGATATATTTATATTTACAAAAACATGTGATGATCAGTTTATGGATTTTTGGAACCGCCAGAAGCTGAACTTGGAGCTTTTACTAATTTAGGGAATGATCCAAGGCGGCTAGCAACATTGGTATTTTCTATTCGAGAAAAGTTTATGGATTATTTTGATCCTTAGAAATACATAGGTACATATGTAGATAGTTGATACATACTCGTAAATATTTATTACTATGTTTTTTTATGTAGTTTTTAAAAAAATTATAATAAATGTCAATAATACGCTGTCATTAAATTCTTTTGCTATTTCCATCCATATTTTATCCTTTGTTCTTATATTTTTGTACTCTGGATTGCTCTGATCGTTTAAAATGGGATATTTTTGCACAATTGAAATCAATTTGTCAATAGTTTTCATTGTCTGAGGCTGCGAAATTATATTGCGGAGCGAAATAAACGCGGTCAACAGCGAACTGAATTCGCCACGAATAAAAACGCTGCATACCCGCAGACGCGTCGCGGGCGATGTCGCTCAGGTCTGTGCTTGTTCATAAACCGCCATGTATATACAGCGCTGCGAATTTATCGCCGCGAAATATTCGCAGCGTCAGCGGATATTTCGCGTTGGTCTGTGGGTGCCTTATAACTTTGATATTTTTTACATTCACCGTTGTTACAATATGAACGTGAAGTGTGGCAAGGATACGTGATAGGGCCTGTATTATTCATTATTTTTAAGGTCGATTGTACTGATAATGAACAGAGTTGAACATCAAAGATTGGACAGCTCAACTGGTCATGAAATATTACGGCATGTACTTAAGAGGCAAAAAATGCTTTTTATATAATAATACACATTTATACCCTTTGAAGTTTGAAGCTAAATTTTGTACAATGAAAGCGACTTCCGGAAGGAATATGAGATATAAAGGCCTTAGGTAACAACTGATTCGAGAAAGGTAAAGAAATTGTTAATTATATTTAATAATGGATGTCGCAGGCAGGTATGGTAGGGCCGGTATTATTCACTGATTTTAAGGATGACAGTTCTGATGATGAATTGAGTTCAATGTATAAGATTGGAGAACCCGAACTGGCCATAAACTTCTGCTATAGAATTTTCCGTGGATTTAAGAACCGAAAATGTCCAATTATAAAAATGGCTTACGGGAGGAATCTGCGATTAAAGAACATGTTAAGGACTTTAGGTAACAACTGATTGGAGAAAATCCAATAAAATAATTAATTATATTTAATATGGGGTATCACAGGCAGGTGCGATAGGGTCCGTACTGTTTCATTATTCAGAAAAAAATTGAAATATTTAAACTTCTACAATCTAATACGCAGGCTTGCAAATGTGAATCTGTGCTAAACAATCAAAGCTTTATATTTAATTGGAGGTGCCAATTTAACGTTTGAATCTACAAATAAAATGCTGAAAAATATAAAGTGTGCTTTCTATTTAATTAAAAACTTGTTCCCTTTTGAGGTTACATTTTAATCACCTTCAATAAAGATGTCTGCTTTTATATTGTCAGTAGAACGTCAGGTTATTATTGTTTCTAAAAACGAGAAACGAGTTTTCACGTTTGGAATATAGATATCAATTAACTTAATTAAAGTTACGTGCACGTAATCGCGGTTGGCGCTGCAGGTGTTCGTCCCCAATGGTATCAAAGTTTCGCTTCGAGTGTCGGATTGAACGTGTTGGGAACGATTGGGGGTGAAACATTTACGAAACTCTATTTTTGTTAACGTTCAACTTTATCGTTCCGTTTTTATCATTTTCAGAGGAAAATTCATCGAGTGAGTAACATAATTCGAAAGCGATTAAAAGTGCACTTCCTTGATTCGACGTCGGAGAGTTCCTTAATTTCATTGAATGCCTATACTTTATCGACGAATGTTCTAAATGGTTAAAGCTATTCAAGTTTCCTGGGAACAGCTTTAATCAGAATCGATTGGGCTGCAAAATCCGAACGTGAGGTCTATTGGCTACCAAATCTCAATTACATTAATTTACAGAAAACTCGGCTACTTGCAAAAACAACCGTTTTAGATAAAGAACCCCACGATTTTCACCCTAACACCATTTTGGGAAATTACATTCCCGAAAACTGTACGGGGATATCGTATGGAGTTGAATGTAGTTGATAATTACACATCGTGGACTTAAACGTAGAAAGTTCAATAGAATAATGAGCAAAGTTTTACAAATAAAAGCAGAAAGCTGTTACGGTTTGTTATAAAACTGTTTGCACCAAAGGCAGTTTCAGTTTCAAATATGGGAACTTTTTCTAAACAACTTTTGTATTTGTTAAACTGAAAGCACCCTCGATAAAATTTCTGTTTAAACAGGAATGAGAAGTTTGTTGTTTGTCTGCAAAACAATTTTTGAAATCCACAAAGCGAAAATTTACCTCGCGTTTTGATTTAGAACTTTTGGAATATATATTTAAGCACTGCAGAAATACAAAAACAATCCTTTATTAATATGACGGCAAGTAATGCTGATTTGAAAATAACAATTGTGTCTTTAAAGAACACCGATTTATAAGTTCTTCGAAGTAAATAAGAGAAGCATGTTAAGCCATGGAAATGTTCTTAAACTAAATAAAATTTTAGTTGATACCACGACCCTCCCGATTTTGATGGAATACGTCTTTATTCGGCCTATTCAGATATCAGTTGCAAGTGTACACCGCTTGGTGTCACTGACTGACGAAAACAAGCGTTGTCATTGGACGAAATGCTGAGCCCCACCAATGGCCAATAACCGCGCCAAGTTTTAAATTAGACGCGGAGCATATCAACTTGATGGCACTTTACGTCAAAACTAAGGAGGTTATGGTTGTTTTAATCAGTGTTAGAATATAATATTAACATTTCCTTGATTTCAAATGTCACTTATAAATCTGCCACTCTTCTGGTAATTTTGGAATTCATTGTGGAAATTGAGGAAATGCTGGGCGTTTAACTTAAACGTCTTAAATGTATTTTCCTGATTTGTTGTGTAAAGATAACTGTAATTGGTGTTTCGTCTAAGCTTCCGAGTTAGAACACAACAACGTCTTGATTATGAAGCGCAAATCCAATAAGCCCTTAATTGCATTACATCTAACTGTTTGGAGGGAAAACTTTGTAATAATCAATCAGCATCAGCCATATCAAATTAGGAAATCCATAACTTGCCGTTCCGAAGGGGGAAGGAATTTAATGTCAGTTCAATATTTGCGTTATGCAAAATTGTTCAATAATCCGGAAAAGTTTATTTTAAAGCTCTGGAAAGCTCTTAAGGTAACCACGGCGTTCTTAGTGAAATTTGGGTAATTTGTTTTCAGTCGAATTCCCGAAGGATTTACTGCCGTTAAGTTCATTTCTTTTTATTGCAACTCACATCTAGTCGGCCATATATCTCTTAAACGAACTTCATGAGCATTTCTTGAACTTTATAAGTCGTGTTTTTCAGGGAGCTTGTCATTTCCAAGCTTTTCTACTTTTAACTTATTGTAAAAGCTTCGAAGACGAAATTTTAAAAATATAAATTTGATTATAACTTGTCTCTCAATACTTAAGATAAAAAAGAAAATCAAATTACCAAACTTCGTATTTATTTAAATCTCCGTCTGTCAGAATAAGATATATTAGTAAAGCAAAAGTTTCATCGAGAGCTTTTCAGATGCTTTAATTTTTAGATGGTTATCCATAAATAATTTTCCACATCATGTATTTTCCTGCTCCTTTGAGTTTGAGTAATTTAAGCTCTCTGAGTTTCTCAATTGCCACAGAAACGTTTGTTATTTATGTTTCAACCCTCGATGTTGGGCTGTTTTTATTACCTAATTTAAACTTTCTGCGTTGAGATTAAATAAGATATTATTATAGATGTTATTATGGGTACAAATTTAGAAGTTACTTTCATAAATTACGCTTCGAAGGTTTTATTAAGGTTCGTACTAACTGAAACATCGACAAATTTTATTTCTAAAAACAAAATCCAAGAAAAGAGGGTAGAAATACGTACAAACACTTTTCGGCACCTAAAATTTAAATATTGCTTTTTAAAGAGATGAAAACACGTCCATATATTTGGAAACCGTCTGAGTTTATCAAAAAAACGAAAGAGCAACAAGCAATATGTGCTCATTTCCTTTGACTCGAATATCTAATTTTCCCATATACAAGAATGTTATTGCTTCATGCCTAGGGAGCAGCTCAAAAGCTTATAGTATCAAATGCCTGTTGCTATATTATAACGCAATGTAAATTTTTTGATATGAAAAACGCCACGCTCCCTCACAAGAAAATATGTAAAGGGCCACTGGGATTTCCCTTGCATGGAATTTAGATCAGTTAACAAAGCCTTGGATCTGATAAATAAATCAACAGAGAATCTATAAAGTATCCGGCATGTATATTTAAATTTAAATTAGTGAGTATGAAGCTTGACTTGCTGCACACACTAAACTAACTAGATTTACGAGCGTAGTTAATCACAAAATTATTCAATCGAATAAGCAATCGAGTATTTGGAAAATTTATGGAGTACTCCTTTAAAAATTGTGTACTCGTATTTACAGAATTTACTGTTCAAAAATAAGATAGAAAATGTTCTGAAACGGTTACCGGTCACATCTATGAATACTTAGTTGAATATTTAAGCAATTAAGCCGAAGCAATGGATAGCTGAACAGTTTACTTTTTGATCAGTAAATTACATAAACATCCAGCAAACAATCAGTATACATAATTTAACGCTCCAGGATTGACTACAAAATTAATTGAGTAAGCTACAAACCAAGTCAATGAATAATTAGCCGAATATTTTAAGCAATTGGTTGATAAACCAAAGTGCTGACTAAAGTGGCTATTTTTTACTTTTTGCTTAGCAATCAGTTTTACAGAGTTTACAGCTCAAGGTTTGAATAAAAAATTAGTTGAGTAAGTTATAAGTTATAAGCAAAGTCTATGAATAATTAGCCGAATATTTCAGCAATTAACTAATAAACCAAAGTGAATAAGTGAACAGCCTATTTCTTTATCGTACATAAATATTCAGAAAATTATCAGTTTACCGAATTTACAGCTTGAAGTTTCAATACAAAAATAGCTGAATAAGTTATAATACAAATCTGTATAGCAGGTGTCTCAGGTAAGACGCAACATAGGGAAAGACCAATGTATTTTTGTAGAAAGGATCCGCGATACCTTTGGAATATGTACGGATTCAGTGCTCAACGTTTGTTATTGGATTTAGGTAATGCTCGCAGCTATTTTAGCTTTTATGCCATTGGCGTTCCAATTGACAACTGTTATGTTATTAATTATAAGTTTATTATACGCCATTTTGGAGTAATGATAGCAGTAATTGTATGAGCAGTGGTTTTATATGTGGAATAAGTAGGTAGTAGGTTGACTATTTGTTTCAAAATGCTTTTTAGGACTTTTTCTGGTTTTGTTGATTCGTTTGGATTATTAATTACTGTATCTCTATAGGTCCTATTGGTTGTGATGGGATTGTGGCTTCGATTTGCAGGTTTATCATATTGGTTTGTATGGTGTTGCTGCCGTGAATTGGCTATTTCGCTACATCCCCTGTAGTTTGCTGGGCATTTTCCCCAAAAGTTGATACATTGGGGAGGTTGACTTGGTTTCTTTGGACAGTTGGTGTATAGATGCGATTCTGTACATTTGACGCATCTAGGCTCAAGGTGACAGTAATTTTTGCTGTGACCATAACGTTGGCAGCGTGTATTGTCCCGTATACAATGCAGTAATTTACCTTTTCAAGTTGGAAAATTTCATTTGCGTTTTCCGTTTTCTGAAGTTCGACTGCACAGATTAGAATAGGTATCCGTTGTTTATTGTACAGCATGGTAACTTTCTTTACGGGGTATTTCAATTTCCGCAGTTTACTTTCGATTTCTTGTTCTGGCAGTGAGTGAGGTACTTTCTTATCATTACTGATAAGTTATTGTTCTTTGGATTTTTCATCGTTCATCGTAATATTTTGTTAGATTTCTAAAATCTTTGATGGGGCTTGTGTTGACTAGTAAAAAAATTACCTTTAGTTATTGTTGTGAATTCGTTCAAAGTTGTGGATTTTATGTCTTTTAATACTTTAGACTAATTTCCGGTTTCACCTAAATATATCGGTGGTATCTTTTATCTTAGGGGTTGTTGGCTGTTCTTCTGTGGTTTCCATTATTTCGTCTGTTTTTTGTGCTGTTGTTTGCATTTTATTTTTTTTTATCAGGTATGTAGTGTCCGTTTTCTGTGAGGGACGTGGACAAGTAAACACACGTTTTGAGCGAGTTCCTACTTTTTCCGCTAATTTCAAAGAGTTGTTCTCAGAAAACGCAATTTGCTGACAGTTATAATTACAGGGTAAGACTAGTGCTCCTATTTAAGTATCATAGTAATAATAGATTGGTGTTAATTATAATAAAACTAGTGAAGTAAGTGAATAAATGAACTACATGGAGGCGTGCTGCTGCAAGACGGAAGAATGCCCGCGAGAAAAGTAGAAACAAACGGGAAGTGATCTAAGCATATTTACGCGGAAGAGAAGCCGAATATATTGTTCTGGTACACCTGAAATTTAATGCAGGAGCATATGTGAAATTAAAACACCTGTCACACAAGATAAGTCATAACTTAAGCATTATGTAGGTTATTTAGATAGGCGCAGATTGAACCAGAGTCGGATGATAGTGATTGTACATCTTCTATTTACATTTAAGTCAGTAATGTAATAATTAGAACACAAATAAGATAGATATAAACATAATAGCAACGAGTGGCGTCATGCCGTCGCCATAAGGGTTCATTAAGCTGCATTTTCGTTTTGACCGCGTTAGTAGCCTTAAGCCGAACATCCGACAAAAACTTCAAGGCTAGGAGACCTAAAACTTTCTCTTTTGTAAAGTGTAAACCAGATGTGACCATTGACCAGTCCCAAAGGCAATAAATCTATTTACACAATCGGTTGACACAACGAGGAAAGAACAACATCTAATTAATTAATATTATTTTGAAAATATACATAGTTAAAGTAAGTTAATGAATCGCGAATAGAAGTAAATAGTTATTGTAAAGCTAATAATTTTAGCTAATAATTTTAGAATAAAAGCAACATCCACATACGACTTTTATACGTGTATATGTGTACGTTAATAAGCTAGAATTATAGTTATTGGACGAAATAAAAATTTAAGTGTAACATCATGATTAAACAACACGATTCAAGAAATGTTACCATACCAAGCGGCGTTTCTCAGGGGAAGAACAGCGGAGGATTATTTGTTTGTCACCAGAAGAATTTTAGGTAACAAGAGCAGGGAACGAGCTTTACTACTAACCCAGGTCCTCGTCAAACCAGTCGACACAGTTTCATAAGCAGCCCTTATAGAAATCGCAGGTAATCTGAACAACGTGGGTTTAGAAATAAACATCAACAAATGCGAAGTATGATACGACAAACAAGACTACACAACCGAGATGTAATGGATGAAAATATGAAAATAAAACAAGTAAGAAGAATGAAGTACCTAGGAGCATATATACCCAACACTTGAAAGAACAACAATGGAAGGAAAATCCAGAAGAACAGCGAAGAAACAAATATCATAATAATAATAATAATAATAATAGAAATAGAATACTAATAATGGTAATACTAATTATTAGAGTAAATTAGCAGAATGCAACATGTAACATGATAGGCGTGGCGTGTCTGATCTAAGGCGTTTAATATCATAGGCCAAGAAAATTAGCTGTAATACTAGAAATACTGTTAGTATATAACATGATAAAACATGGTTAACTATCTCAGTCATATACCCAACTCCCATTGAATATGTGACTTACTAACTACCTTGCACTGCAGAAGCGGTGTCTAGCGGCTAGCGTCACAGGCATGTTAACGTTATGCAATGCTCCCAATCCCCACCTATCATAACAAATCCCTTCACACCTTATTGGCATGGGGTGGGCCTGGCGTAATCTAGGATTGATCCACGGGGATCTGCTCCATGTTAATTGCTGGTGATGATGTAGTGTCTGTTTTCTGTTATGAATAAATACCTTTGGGCGATTTCCGATATAGGAGGAGGAGGTCACTATTATCACGTTTGTTAAACATCGTGATTTGGGTCTTCCTATAGACCCAATGTGTGAGTGAATATTAATCTGTGAAATTACGTTTGCAAAGTTTGCCTTTATTTATTTTTAATAGTGCTGATAAAGTTCAAGAGCACTGGCACTTTGCGTTGTCGCTGCGATTAACTATCACGCCCGTTCTTCGCGGCTGTTCAACTCGAACTTCCAAGGGGTTACTCAAACAACTAACTTATAGCACTTGTAGTTTAAGGATTATAGAGAAAAAAAAGGAGTGAATCAAACACAAATAGCTGAGTAAGAAGTCCAAGAACTGAATAAACAGTAGGATGTTTAAACAATGAGTTTATAGAACTTCTAGTTTCAGAGTCGAATAAAAAATTGATTGAATCTATTATTTATGGGCCACGTCGATGGATAACTAACAGACCTATGAGCCGGATAATCGAATAATCAGTAAGATACTTGCACAGTTATTTTATAGAGTTTCTAGTTTGAGAGTTCACTATGGAATTAACTGAACGTCGATGAATAATTAGTTAAATAAAAACGATAAATGACAACTTAAACAGGTGACTAACCGAATACTTTCATGGCTGTCCAGCAAGTTATATGAATAACCTATTCAAAATGTAATTCAAAAATTGAATCAAAATTTGAAATGTGGAAATCGCAAATAACTTTGATGAACAATCAGTCGAACATTTAAACAGTTGATTAACAAACTTCAGAGCCGAATAACTGTATAATCAGTAAGATAATTCAAGAATAAGTTTACCGAAGTGAATCTTTAAAAAATAAATGACAAATCAAATGGTTGAATAACTGAACAGCTTACTTTTAATCGGTAGATTACATGGATAATCAACGGGTTATTTAAATAACGAGCAGTTTAAGGGTTAAATCAACAACTGAGTGAATAATTAACGAAAAAAAATAATTAGTTGATAACTTAGTAATTAAATGATAAATCAAAGAGGAAATCAGTATATCAGTGATAAATCACGTTAATTAATGATTAGCCGAATGTTTTAGAGTTAATTAATAAGCACAAAAGCTGTATAACTGGATGACTTACTTCCTGGTCAAAAAGCTGTATGAATAATCACTTAAATAATCAGTTTTATATTACAGTTCAAGAATTTAATAAAAACTTAAGTCATAACACTCATAACACATACCGAACACGGGCTGAATATTTAAACAAACAGCCAAAGTTATTTTCAATTTTCGATTAAACACATACTTATGAGGGTACAAGACTGATTTAGGCCTTTTACGTTTGGTTAAACAGTTGCTAGGTAATACAAAAATTGCCAGAAGATTATAAGAGTTAGCTTAGAAATGGTATGAACTTCAGTACTTGAAAAACTGATTAACCGAATAAATAAAAATTTGGTTAATCAGTCGAGTGATTAAATAGCGAATAGCTAACTCATCTATCGAAAATAGCGCAAATGATTTTTCTCAGGACTAAAACATTTCAATGCTTTATCTTGGCGACGAGCTTTTATTCGTGAGGTTTTGTTACTTTAACATTATGGAGTTCCTAAATTAAAAATTACTATAAGAAAAGCTTCAATTTAAATAATGAAAGTAGGTGCAGCGTAAAAAGAATTGTAATAAAACAGAGAGCTACTAAGGTTAAAGCAGGTGCTTTTTAATTTAGTCTACCTGCTTCCTAAAGGTAAATACATTTAACTACTAAGGTTTCTGAAAACTTAATAACCAGCAGATAAATAACCGAATAATGTAACGAGGAATAAAATAGTAGGTCATGTCGGATTCCTGTCCAAAATGAAAATTGTTAAAGGTCAATCGTTATTTTCTGTTTTGGTATTTTTGAGAGATTTTGTAGCTACAAAGTAAATCCGAGTTTTTAGTAGGTTTAAGCTTGAGAGATTTATGAATTTTATTTGCAGATTTTATATAAACCCCCCGAACATTGCGAAGTTGTTTAACATAGGAAATAAAAGAGACACATTGCTCATGTCTACAACTTTTATTCGCTTTGTAATCGTTCGACCGTGGGTGGAAAGAACATATAATATTTTATCATATTTGTCATTCTTTTGCTTTATAGCGAAGGGAACAAGTGTGGTTTGCTACTAGATTAAAAAATGAGATGTTTATACTTTATACTTGTTAAGGAGATTGATTAATAATGGCAGAATGAAATTGACAGAAATTTGGGTGATTTTGGTGGAAGCGCCTTCAAATCCGAAAAGAAATTTTTGCTTGAGTTTATCAAAGGCCATTAAAGAAACGAATGAACCTAACCTCGTATTTAAATTAATTTGAATTCTGGGAGTTTAGCAAAAATTACCTTAAAACAAATTGGGCTTTGTACATAAATTTTGATATCATCTTGCAGAAGCAAAAGTAAAGAGATGGAAAAATGTTCGAATGCACAGGGACGAGTATTCCTCAACAACGACAATTCGATTAAATAGTTTTGGCGGAGGCGCCGGGATGATCTTCAAAATGTTTCAAAATTGATAGGATTATCATCAAAACCTTAGTTTTCAGTTAGTTCTATGCCTTCATCAAATAACTAACATGAATTTCTTATATGTTTCTAATAAAATTGTCTACTAAAAGCCTGGGTGAAGGCGGAGAAGTCGAATAAAATATGTTAAGCTAGCGGAATGTTTCAAAATCCCCCAATTTATTCACCCTGTGTATTTATTGTAGCATAAAATACCCTCTAAATAGATTTAGGAGGGAATAAGGTAACAAAGGTGGCTACGTTGTTTCGTAAACAGGTCCCCAAAATCTTTCCAGTAATCTCAAGATGAGGTTGTGACTCTTAATGAACGGAAGGTGTTTGTACATACTGACAGGTTTACAAAGACGAGTCTCAGTTTCCGTTTGAGACAGTGTAGCCCGGCCTCTTCCCGTCAAGAGACATAATTTAACTGGAACACAATCACTTTGTAACTATTAATTAACTATCAAGAGAACTTGCCAACTTCGAAGGTTTTGGTCTCTCTCTTTTCGGGGTAAAAATTCCAAATTTATATACTCGCTAGGCTAAAGTTTGATTTACACTGAAATGACTGAAGGGAGGCATAAAAAACTAGCGAATTGATATCACAATGTGCTCCTTGTCTCCGATATCGCATTTCGTTGGTGGAAAAGGCGAGTGCGTGTCAATAAAGATAAGTTGTTTGGGGACCCTTTCAAGGGCTCTGACCCCATAAGTTCTTCTTTTTAGATACTTTGATCGCCACGTGGCAACTCCCGGTACATTTTTTAAACCTTGAGGATTTCAAAGATGCAAACTTGTTAGGGGAAAATCAAAAGATTTGTATCTTATCGATTTTAACGAAGAGCACGACTGAGGGAAATCCATTTCAGTCCATCAATTGTTATTTTTAGATACTGATTTCCATCTGGCAATTATCTCTACATTTTTAAACCTTGGATTTCAAAAATCTCGTTCGGAGCAAATTAAGAGTTTTTATTCTAACCGAATCGGTTGAAAGTCACGATTTCGAGGATTCGATTTCTCATGTTAAAAACCTGGAAATATATTTCATAAGGAATAATAGAAACCCCAAAAGCTAGACCTGGCAAATATCTCGCAAACAAATATTGACGTTGATATAAAACTACGCCTCCGTAACAATCATGCTTCGAATAACATAAAATAAAAGTAATACCTTATTTAAATCGTAACGAAATACGTCTAGACTGAGATTATGGGCTTTTGGATTTATTGTCTGATTTGGAAAATACGAGTTTTCAATCAAGAGAACAAAAGAAACAATGAAAGACGTACATAAGAAGCATGGTTGGTGCAAGTTTGAGGAAGCAAATATTGTTAGAAGGGTTATGCATGTTTGTTGGAAAAACTTGGTTTTCTTGTTCCCTAAAGTTGGATTGGAAAACTTCACTTCAGGCTTTCTGATTTGATATTAAATATTTTCCCACAACTTGAGCGCAAAAAGTAGCCAGGAACCTTCCCTCACTTCCGTATTACCTTTTCAGGATTTACATATAACGTTCAACAAATTGAATAATTAAAGAAGAAATATCAAGAGCGCAAAAAGATTTTCTCCTTTCTCCTCGTCGCTTTTTTTCCAGGAAAAGAGTTTGCAAGAAAACTAACCCTTTAGAATTCCCACAAGGAAAGTAAAAAGGAAGGCTTATTAATAAAGCAAATCTCAACGGAGGCCTTGAATAAATTAATCTTAATAATAATTTCGCAACAAACTTGGATACAAGTGGGAGGGCACTACATGTAAATGACTTCACATGAAGGGTTTTCGTGTAACTTCGAAATTGCCCATTAGTATCATATGATACATCTTGTCAAGTTTCAAAGTAAATTCCTTGTAAGGGCACCTATTCAATATTCCACTGTGTAAGGCGTGTGAAGCAAACTGTGGTCTACTAACCAAATAATTAAGTATTGTTAAACAGCAATTGTAGCTTAATATAGGCTTGAAACAACGTTTGAACATTATTTAAATAGACAGCAGAAGAGAGGAACCAAGGCAAGTCAAAGAAAAAATTAGAAGAAAGACGAAACAGCAGGAATGAATACGAAAGCAATGCTGTTGGCAAAAGAACCAGAAGAGCATGGAGACCAGGAAGCAGAAAACAACCCAAAGGAAAACCAATATAAAGCAATAGTAATCTCCAGCCCGACATATTAGAATCATTCTATTGATTTATCCTTCCTCTATGAAGAAGGGGGAGAGGAACAAACGAACAAGATACAACATAAAAACGAAAGGGAAGATCAAACACAATACACCTAAGGCTAAGCCCCTGCCCGATATATTAAAGACGTGCCATTGGGCTATGCTTGAGCCAAAAAGAACAAGAAGAAGAGCAAATGAAGAAAATAGAGGAGAAGAAAATCAATATACGTAATAATAAGCTCCTGTTTGGTAAATTAAAAACAACCTATTGGATTAATTCTCGTTTTCATCTACGAAAGAAAGTAGAAGGAAAGGAAATATAGACGATAAAACAAAGATGAAATAAGAGGAAGATAATATTAAACACAATATGCCGATTTGGCATATGAAAGACATGCCATTGTTGTATATCTTAGTAAAAAAAAGAAGAACGGCAACCAAAGAAAGAGAAGATAGAAAAGAAAGAAGAATGAAAATACAAATTAGTAAGAAAATCTTCTGATCCTGACACATTAAGAACGAACTATCGGCATATGCTTTGGCTAAAGAAGATAAGCAATAAATAGAAAATGAAGGAGAATATCGAAAGAAGCCGTAATTACAGCTTTATTCAAATAATAAAAAAAATATTTAATGCAATAAAACGAAACAGCAAAACGTAGTAAAGATAGCTGAAATAGGAAGAGAGGAGGATATTACACGAGTCACATTTGATTAGTATTTATGGACATAAATGAAGAAAAACCTGATAATAAAGACATAATGAAACGATGTGAAGAAACACTATACATAAATAATAAAGAGCAAATGCAGAAAGATCTCGCAGAAGGAAAGAAAGAAAGAGAAGAAGAAAAGGAAGAAAAGACGATGAACATGTAGCAAAAGAACAAGATCATATAAAAAATGAAAAGGACAACAAAGAAAATGGAAAACCAAGTCATTGAAGAAAAAGAAAAGATAATAAAGAAAAAGAAGAAAATTAAGAAAAGGAAGAAAACTAAAATACATAAAGATAATTCGCTGCCTGGTTATTAAAGGTTATTAAAGCGATGCTGTTGGCTTATTCTTTATCAAAGAAATAAAACACCAAGACGAGGAAGAAGAAAGGTAAGCAGGAAGGATCCACATAAAAAAGAAAAAGAGAAAAGGCAAGGAAAATCAATTTAAATAATAGTAATCTCCGGTCGGGCATATTAGAAACATTTCATTGATTTATTCTTCATTTAAGAAGAAGAAGAGGAAAAACAACAAACGAAGAAGATGCAATATGAAAAAGAAATGAAAGACCAAATACAATGCACCTGAGGCTAAGCACCTGCCTGATATATTAAAAACAATCCTTGCCCTATGCTTCAGCTAGAAAGAAGAAGAAGAAGATCCTGTTTGGTATATTAAAAACAATCCATTTCCTTAATTATCTTTTTGGTCTAAGAAGGGGAAGACGATGGAAAGGAAGTATAAGAAGAGAAGGAAGAAGATGAATACGAAGAAGAAAAGGAGGAGGAAGAAGAATAAGATCAAACAATGGCGAAATAAGAGGAAGATAATATCACCATTGCGTATATTTCAGTTAAAAAAAGAACAGCAACCGAAGAAAGAGAAGATAGGAAAGAAAGAAGCAGGCAAAATAAATTAATTAAGAAAATCTCCTGATTCCCTACATATCAAGAACGGACTACTGGCCTATGCTTGAGCTAAAAAGACGACGAAAAGGAGGAAGAAGGAGAATCGCAGCATCATTCAAATGAAAGATAATAAGAATAATATTTTTAACGCGCGAAAACAAAACAGAAAAACGTAGTAAAGACAAATGAAGTAGGAAGAGAGGAGGATATTGTCACATGATTCACCTTTAATTAGTATTTCTAGACATGAACAAAAAAGAACCTAAAAGCAGGCAATTGAATATGAACGAACACTGAAAGCACGCCGGGAATTTCTAGTACATCAGAAAGAGGGAAGAAACAATAAACCTTATTAAGGTTAAGGTTTCCTGATTCTCTCTCGCACACTATGCATACCGGGTGAAGTGGTAAGCATCACGCCTTCGACAACCGCCTATCTTCCATACTCCACTACTGTGTTTCGGTTCCTAATTATTTTGAGCGACTGGGTGGCCACCCGCCGAGCATCTAGCTCGGGTTTGACCCCGAGACCGACCGCGCTGTAGTTGAATGCCTTAATCACTCGGCTACTCCAGCGTTTTTGCTGAACAATTTAATGAAATTTAATTTAATAGGGATTCAATTGTTTACCTACCAAGGTAATTGCTGTTAAGGGCAACAAGGCAAGTTCAGAACCAAATTTCGCATTTTTACGAGTTAAATACACGGAATAAATCTTAGCGGTTTTCTTTAAACAGGAAATTCAAATAAAACCTTTTCAATTTGTCCCGTTTGTCCTAAATTATAGTAACGGTGGTATTAAACAGATTTCTTTATCTTGTAACGCTTCGGCAAGGGTAAAAGGTTAAAAGAAAACACATTTTTCTTCTTTTTGTTATGTAGCAGAGCAAAGCGATACACTTTTACAGTTACAAATGTTTTCTGTATTTATTTTCCAAAGCTGGTCCTCCTTCCTTTTGCTTGCATTGCAAAGCAGCGGGTGACAAATCACGGTAAAACAGAATAATACCTTTTTGGTCTCTTCTTGCCTTACTTGTTTCAATCCTTAAGTATATTCTGCTTGATTTATTTTTTAAACTGCGACCTAGTTTTGGCTTCGAAATATACATTTTTAAAACTGTCCAATCACTAGCTAAATTCCATCGGTAATAAACTAGTCTATAGAGTGAATGTCAAATTGGCATGTGTGTATTCAGTTCGCCCACTGAAATTGTTTGAATTGCTGCATTTATTGGAAATCTGATCGGACTGAATTATTCGAGAAATGCTTTCGGAAATTACGTCACCCTTACTCTCATTTAATTAGAATGTTTTGCCCCCAATAATTTTGATTAAGAATTTTTTGTTGGTGTGTGAAATAATGCAAATTTAGAAGAAACAAAGGAGAAGCAATGTTGATTGACGACTTTAAATAGACTTTTGTTTGACAAATGAAAGACAGGACCTACTTGTTTCTTCCTAGTTGGAACAAAGCGTCAGATCTTTGTTTCACAAGTAGTCAGTTGTTTTTCTTACTTTAATTGTTATTACACACGATTAAGGCACACTAGACAAACTATTAGCATATAAATTTATTCAACCACCAGTAAAAGTCGCAAAATTCCAACTTTTTTATCATAACCCCAAGGAGAAACCATTACGGTTACTTTCTTTATAAAAGTAGATACGAAAGAGATTATTTTAAGATCCTTTTGAACACTACACGTGACATTCGTTGGAAAGATGTAACAGACAAGGATTTTTAAAAAATGCGTATACAAACAGAAATCTCTCTTCCCTGGCGGTTTAACGATGTTCGTTCTGGAATTTTTGATAAAGCAGGCATTTCATTTTTTCCACATTGTGCTACTATTTATACCACCGTTTCATATACGTTGGGGAAACTAAAAAGCGAAGGAAATTTAGGTATACCTGACTGGGAGCTATTATTGCAGATGAGCTTAAAACGGATTAGCCTTACAGAAACGGCTTAGCATTCCTAACAAATAAGTCTAAAGGAGCTTGGCTATTTTAAGGTGCCTATAAGAGGTTTAGACGGTATTCTGGGCCGAAGGATAAACTGTTCTTTCTTGGGTGGCTGCATTTAAGTATCTGTTGCAGTTCTAAACGCTAAAATAATACCAGATGAACTCTAATATTCAAATTTCTTGTGGTGCATACGCAAATTAGCAGAGCAAAGGATAAAAACATCTCTGAAGCCTTGGAAGTCAAAATACGGCCTGCATCTGGAATACATTTGTTATTCTGAAAATTAACTTTGAAAATTTCTAAAATTGATGAGTCCTAAAATCTGAATTTTTCTGAATGAAACATCGATTTATTAAAGCTTAAGGTGCGTATAGACGAGCGCACCGAACCTGTAATGCAACATGAAACGAACATACTGTTTGTTCGTGTGGACGGGACTGCGAACACGCGCTGCGCCGATACTGCAACGGCGCGCAACGAACCATTTTCTGTCGGTTTTTGACGCGAACACAAAGGAAATGCTTGGCCAAGTATAGATGCGCTGCGCGTGTTCGTAGTAAACCAAAAGTGCCTCCGCGCATTACATGCAATGTTGCATTACAGGTTCGGCGCGCTCGTCTATACGCACCTTTAAATAAGTAACTGATAATGTGTTAATGATGAAGTAGATTCAAGCAAGTTAGGTTAGACTTATGTGGGGGTCTCGGTGGGCGAGTGGTCGCTCCGCTTACCCGCCGAGGCCACAGTGAAATCGGTCTGCTCGGGCTGTGGGTTCGACTCGCGGCCCGTGCAAGTCGGTTTCACTTAGTATAAGTTAGTATATAAGTTGCATGTATGTAGTATGTAAGGTAGTATGTAAGGGACGCCCGTACCCCCTGAAGTAATGCGAAAAGCGGTTCCGGGGGGTACGGTAGTATGCATGAATGGAAAAAAAGGGTAGACTTATGTAAACTCGGTTTTCTTAGGTTAAGTAAGAATCGATTAAAGCCAGGTTAGATTAAGTTAAGCAACGATTGAGTTAGGTTAGGTCAAGTTAAAATGGATTAGGTTTTGTTTAGGAACATCCAAGGAGGCCTTATAGGAGGCGATTTTAATCCAAATCCGCGGAATGGGGATCAAAATAAGAAGATATACCTACGGGGGGAAACGCTAACAGAATGGATAGCGTCAAGAGGACTGGCGATACTAAATGAAGAGAACGAGCCCACATACGAGAGGGGTTCGGGCCAAAACCGCAATTTCCTCTGCGAAAGTAAAAATTGATTGGATAATGTGTTATGGTAGCCGTTCATTTGTTATTAAACACGGCATATAACACTGTCAGTTGTACTTTGAAGCAGGGCATTATTATTCAGTTTCTTGTCAATGAAGGCATTAAACCTGCTGAAATTTTACGCAGACTTAATGCACAATTTGGTGAAAGTCACACTTAAGAAGTCTCAAGTGTTTGAGTGTGCTGCTCGGTTCAAAAATGGCCGCGAACGTGTAAGTGATGCAGGAAGAGGAGATTCCAATGCAACAAAAGTCATTCCTGCCGTTATTCAACGTGTTGGCGATTTAATTAAGCAGAATCGGTAAATTGCTGTTTCGGAAATAGTGAAAAGAACTAATTTAGGTACTGGATCAGTAGAAAAAAGCACCCATAGACTGTTACCAAAAGGAGTAATCCTTCAACAAGACAATGCCAGACCACACACGGCTAAGATTACCCTGGATTTTTTGAACAAATTAGGTTGGGAAACTCTACCGCATCCTGCTTACAGTCCCGACTTGGCTCCCTCAGATTTTCATTTGTTTGAACCGCTTAAAAATCATCTATGAGGCAAACGATTTCAAGAAGGAGACTCACTTAAAATGTGTGTTCTAAATTGGTTTAGACAGCAGGAAGAAAGTTTCTATTTTGCAGGATTTAAAACTTTGGTACAAAGGTGGAATAAATGTGTAGGTCTTAATGGAGATTATATTGAAAAATAAAACTGGTTTAATCTATATATATTTAGTTTTGAATTACATGCTTTAAAAATAAATTCCGGTTTTGACGTGAACCGCCCTCGTATATAAGAGGAAAGTACAATTCGGTTATAGACGTAACGTGTGCCACGAACAGAACAACTAGAAATACATTAAGATGGACAGCGATGGAAGAAGAAAACCTTAGCGATCACCGATACGTGTACTATGAAATTGATCTCTAAAATAGGAAAGTATCTTTATGAAAAAGGTCAACCACGGGATGGATTCTAAAAAAAGCTAGACGAAGAAACTCTTTTTACAAAAGTAAAAATTAAAGGTAAGGGCCGAACAACGGCAAGCGAATGCATGCGCATAATAACGAAAGCATGTGATAAAGGCACTGCCGAAAAGGGAAGAAGATGGTGGTCAGAAAAGATTTCCCAACAAAGACGAAAATGCATAAAGTTCAGAAGGAAACTAGTCAGAGCTAGAAGACGGGAAAATAGCGAACAACTAACACCGTTAGAGGATGAATATAAAGCAGATAGGAAGGAATTGAGAATCAAAATCCGACGAGCTAAAGAGAGCAAGTGGAAAGAACTCTACGAAAATGTAGAAAATTGTACCTGAGACCTCGGATATAAGATTGTAACAAAAAGAATTAGGACTCAGCTCCAGCCTCTGGACGTTACAACAACATAGAAATACGTAGAAGAGTTATTCCCCAAGCATAAAAAAGAAACGTGGGGATACCAAGTCAAGCAAGAACCAGCGGTATTTACAGAAGAGGAACTAAAAAAGTGAGTGCTAAAATAAAGACAAAGAAAGAGATTACTAAAATGGTGGCGTGCCGTTTTGAAGGATATATGTATATGTATTATTATTATTAATAATTAAAAAGGACGAATTTTTTCGACATGTTGGAATATAACCAAGCTGATTTTTATGCCCAAGCCTGGACAACCAGATAGAGCCCCTTCATATAGACCACTCTGTCCCTGGGGAAATTATTAGAACAATTACCAGTGCAGAAGCTGAGAGAGGAGTTAAAGAAAGGGGAGGATATATCTGAAAGACGGCTTTATAGAGGGACGAATAACGGTACATCATGTAAAAGAAATACTTAAAGCAGCAAAGGAAGAGCTGAGATATCGAGATCGACCAAGAGTCCCTTTTTTACGTAAAAATGTTGGCTCTTTTATAGTTTAAAGTATAAATACAAATACTACTAACTGTACGGGTAAAAAAATATGGGTGAATTAATTCAATACGAAGCATGTAGCAAGGGCCCTCTAGGAAGTATCTTCAAACTAATACCAAATTCGAATTTCCCATTTTCGAAAACCTAGTTATACCAATTTTGAATTCGATATCTTTAACCGTTTTAAAATTATCATCACTTTTCGAAAATTAACTTGCACTTTCAACACTCTGTATCTCTTTAACCTATAACATTTTACTTAGGCAAATTTGGCTCAAAATACCTATTTTAATGTCTATTATCTCCAGTTGATGTATGGCCCATAAGTTATGGGACACCCTGCATAATATGTGTAATAAAGTAGGGGCACGAAATCAGACGACAGACGTCATCAAGAGTGATGACGTCATAAAACATAGTATGTTTCTATTATATCCCAAGAACGATTATAATTTCCAATTTCCTGATAGTATAGGCAACCAACGACACAGTATAGTATAGGCAACCAACGACACGGTGCTAGAATTTTTCACAAGTTTAATGGAAATTGTATATTCAGAGTTAAAATAATAAAATGCCGTTTTCTTTTTTTAATATTTACTTGTACGGTGTACAGTAAGTTCACAATAACAATACTACACTGTGATAAACATGCTATGAATTACTTAATTTTACAAATATAATTTTTATTTATTTTTCGTATGGGAAGCGTACAATATTTGTACAGTAATGCTTATCAATATAACATGCAGTGTATACAACGTATGATCATAATCTACATATCTAACCACAACGTACAAACTACATAATTTACTACAATATAGACTACATTATGACTATATAAAACAAGGAATTAATATAACCATGCACTGTAAAATACAAGATAAATATAAATATATAGACAAATATAAAAATAATAATTAAAGAATTTTAAGATTCATCGTCACTACTAACATCACTATCGCTACTGCTATCTTCATTTAAATTTATTATTAGGGGACATATTTCTTCCCTATCAAACCCAATTTCTCTTTCCCACCATCTTTTGATTTCCTTTTCTGTATGCTCTATGGTATTTGACCATATTTGTGGTGTTACCGTTTCTAATGCTTCTTTCCACATTAGTAAAGCTTTCTCGGTACCATAGCCATCTCTACCGATGTGGTTACTATAGTACGACTTTGTGATTCCCCAAATATTTTCAATTGCATTAAATATGCAATGATATGGCGGAAGTCGTAAGATTTTATGGCCATATTTTTCAGCCAATTGGTCAGCAACATATAACTTCGGAGGCTTATTTCTAAAAATGTATACCAAGATAAATATAATTATAACAAGTTATTTTCTTAGTCGCATACCGTGATACTAGGTCTAATAATTGAATTTTCAATAAAGTATCTTCAAATTCAATACCACGGCTTTGCAGCCACTCCTTTATTTGAGGTTTTGTCCAACCGGTGTTTGGTATTTTTTCCACCAGAGTGTTATGGTAGGGCGCATTGTCCATCACTATAATAGAAGGTTCTTCTAAATTTTTTAGTAGTTGTTCTTCTAACCAAGTTAAAAAGTTTTCATGGTTCATTTCCCCATGATAATCAGGATTTTTCGTTTTTGACGAAAATACTAAAGAGGCTCCAGGAATAAACCCTCTTCTGTTTCCTGCGTGTAACACAATGTACCTGAAAAGGCATAGCTGTAAGCAAATACTACACTTTAATAAATCTAAAATGTTTACCTATGTCCATCGACCTTTATCCTTTTGACGCTTTTCTTATTATCATCCTGCCAGGATCTTAAAACCGTTCCATTTTCAAACACCCATGTCTCATCAATAAACACAAATTCTAATGGACGATCTGAATTTAAGTTTCTAACATATGATTGCAGAAACTTTGCTCTTGCAAATGTAACGTGGGCTAGTTCCATTAAGCCCCTACGAGGGTCATCTTTCTTCCACCGAAATCCTATGTCCCTTAAACCGTAACCTAAGGATGACTTGCCGCCTTGAAAAATGTCGCGTTCTTTTAATTTTTGCAACAGTGTCTGCCTTGTTACGTGTTGTTCTAAAAAATGACAATAATTTACAGTTAATAAAAGAAAACCACCTAATGATAATATAATCGTTTATTAGATTAGGGTGACGATATTTTATATTTTGCAAACACTTTTATCCAAACAGCATAACAGCATACAAATTAATTGCTGATATTTGCAGATTTTTTCAATATTGTGATACTTACTGGTTTCATACATTTCATAAATAACATTCCGTATCGCAGTTGAGTGAAAATCATCAATATCTCTCACAGGTTTGCGGCGAGGTCTCTTTTTCTTTGGGCTGCGAAGAACTTCGTTGCTTTTAACAGCTTGTGAAACTGATGAAACAGCAGATCTGCTCAGTTGTAATGCATCTGCAACCCTCTGAAATTACAAATTACATGTTATGCTTAAAATCTCTACTAAATCTTTTATTCACATACCCCTCTAACTGCAGTAACTGGAAGCAACGGCCCTCCATTATTTCGTTCACGTTCGAAATAGCCTATCAACTTGGCAACAAGTTGCTTGGATTGGCTACTCAATGGTTTAGGCATGTTAAACACTAAGAACTCGACACTAAAACGCAGGTTTTGTTCTTAAAAGAACAGTTTTTCAAACACAAAAACAGACTTAACCTCGAAGTCAAAACACGTGCGGCAGGTTCGATAATAAATCGATACAATAGAAACGTAAACGTTGTGTTAGTGATTTTTACTACCAACACTGAAGCGTGAAAGTCTCTGGCACATTTATGTTTTTTATTTATTATTCTTCATAAAAGCTAAATGTACATTAAATTGTTAATTTTTCCTTGATAATTGATTAAGCTTAAACCAAACGCATGATTTAAAATGAGCTGGAAATAAGAAAATAAATATCGGTTTTGTAAATCTAATGGTGGTATTTATGACGTCACTAAAATTTACTTGGTGACGTCTGTCGTCTGATTTCGTGCCCCTACTTTACAATGTAAACAAAATGTAATAAGGAGTAAAGACAGCTAATAGAACCTAAGAATCGACAACTTGTAACTGAAGTAATGCCTCAGTAGTTCCGGGGAGGGTTTAGAGTCGAGGACGGTAACCACTTGTATGGTTTTGGAGGCAAGGTGCCAGTGGCGGCTCGTGAGTATTTAGGGGTAAGGGCAGCCGAAAAAATAACTCTAAATTAATAAGAAAACCTTCCCTTAATTTTATAAATGGCGGAAAATAAAACCCATGCGACGGTTTTTGTAACTCACAAACTTGTCTATAACTTTAGAATTAAAGTTTTTAATAGGTACTTTAAACCAAATCATTTTCTATTGATAACATACCTAGCTAAAGCATTTAACCGTTCTTGCGACATAGTATTGAATTTCGTCTTGAAAAGGAAAATTTTAAAAGAATTGATATTGAATTTGGGTGATTCTACAACGATAACAAAACATCACATAAACACACAGCTTACGTGCATTATTAGAAGTAAGAAAAGTATATGTACATAGTTATCTAGTTAATTCTGTAATTGTATAGCAACTTGTTTGCCAAATAAATGTTTATATTATTACTATCGCCACTACGTAAATGCAGCTCACAGAAAGCATAACACTGTTTGAGACAAAACATTCTCTCTTAACACCGGCGAGTAACTGCCGTGCGGTACATTCTGCAGCACGGTTTAAACATACTTAAAACTTAATGATTTAAACTACCGGGTTCGGCAAGGAGGTGTTACGTTTTTGAGACGGGTTTAAATAACATTGGTTGTAGGGGAGCTAGCGCATGCGCAATATGGTTGATATACATTGGTTGTTAGTTGTCATTTCAGTAGCCATGGAGCCGTGGACGATTGAACAACGCGTCTTTGTTTACGACACCCTTGTTGCAACCGGTCATTCGGTGGTGCAGACACAGCGAAGATTTTGAACTCACTTCAATGTTAGTCGACGCGGTGCCGTCCCATCTCGCCCAGCAATACTGAAATGGTTTAACAACTTCAGAACGAGAGGAACTGTGAGACCTACAACAGCTCGGGGAGACGATCGGACCGTTAGAACACCAGAAAACATCGAAAAAGTTCGACAAGCTGTGGAGGCCAGCCTTCGCCGTTCAGCGGCACTACACGCTCGCGTTTTGCGTATATCAGACAGGTCAGTTCGCCTCCACCTTCATCCTTACAAAATCATGGTGGTTCAAGAACTAAAGGAAAATGACTATGTACGGCGGTTGACATTTGCAGAAACGATGCTGGAAACCTTGGAAAATGACTGTATTCTGATAACGAGTGACGAGGCTAATTTTCACTTATCGGGTGCTGTATATAAACAAAATTGCCGGTACTGGTCGGAAAATAATCCACGGAAGTCCATCAAAGGCTCCTACATAGTGAGAGAGTAACTGTCTGGTGCGGAATAGCCCGATTTAACATAATTGGACCCTACTTTTTCCTAGAAAACGGACGCACGCACTGTGACGGTCAACTCATAGCGTTACCTTACGATGTTACGAGAATTTTTAATGCCTGAATTGAGAAGGCATCGGATTGTCCTCGATAGGGTTTGGTTTCAACAGGATGGGGCTACTTGCCATACCTCAAGAGAATCAATTTCATTGCGCGGGGATGTGAAGGGCCCCCCTCGATCAACGGATCTTTCACCGTGTGATTATTTTTTATGGGGCTACCTGAAAGCTCAGGTTTACATTAAAAAATCACGAACTCTTGAAGCTCTTTCGGAAGCCATAACTCGAGAAATTCGAGCAATTCCACGCGCTATGCTTGAAAGGTGTATGGACAATTTTTCCACCCGCCTGCAACAATGCCTGGACAAGAACGCTCGCCACTTGGATGCCGTCATTTTTCACACCTGAATTACATTCTTTTTGTTTGTGCTTTATGTTTCTTAAATGGCATTATATATATTTATGTAATCTTTGGAAAAAATAAAAATTGAAATTTGTTCAAAAACATCTGTGTTAGAGTGTTTTGAAAAAAGTAAAACCTCCCTGCCGGACCCTGTATAATCGGGTATTTCCGCACGATGTTCGGCAATTCAAACCGTGCAAGAAATTTCTCCGCCCAGAAGTTTCGAATTCGTGTATTTATTGTATTGTGATGTGCGCGGTATTTTCGGAAGCGATTTAATTAATGTCTAAGTTGAAAATATAATGTAATGCTGTTTTAATTAATACATAAACGAAATTAAAAGTAATTTCGGAAATTACTTTTATATTTGATTACTGCTAATAACTTTTGTAAAATTTAGGTGAGTGCTACAGCCCGGCAGCCCTTATATACCAGCCGCCACCGGAAGGTGCAGGTTGTTACCAGGCACCAACGCTCTCAGCCGTCAACGCCCCCATTAAAAAAAAGGTTAGAATAAGTTCCCGACAGGGACATCTGCAACCATAATGGGACGTGCCTCCAGATGATGGATAGGGCAATGTCGTACGGTAATTACTACCGAGTGCAGGAAGCTAACTTCCCAAAGACCAATGAAATTGTACAGAGATGAAAACTTCCTTATCATAAGGAGCTCACACTTAATGAGAGGATAAACGATTCATCATAGAAAAAGCCAAGGTCAGGAGGCAGCCGAAGTGAAGGAAGCTGCCTAGAGAAGGATATGATACATGGCGATAGAATACCGAAGATGTGACATCGTCATGTGTCAAAATAATGAGTGCAAGGAATCCCATGAGGGTTTCCCCTCTTTTCTACCCAAAAAACATACACAAACAGAACAAATTAGATTAGGACAAGTTACGGTAGGTTACAGTAGCTTAATTCTAATCACTTCAGGACAGGTTAGGTTAGTTTGACCAAAGGTTAGGTTACACCACAGCTTTAAAGTACATTTAGCTTGAACTATCAAAATTCTTTGAAACAAAATTAATTTTTTTTAATACCACCAAAGAACCGTAAATGTACAGCAATCTTAAGTCTACTATACAACTTTGGCCTTTAATCTTTTGCTATATATTAAGCATCTTTATAGCTTTAATAAACATGGGCTCTTGAAGGTTTTCCTTTGTACCGAAAAAATGTGTAGTTTGATGTTTTTTTCTATTAATGCATTTAAAGCAGATAACAGGTCTCCGTCAACCTTTCAGGTCATCGAAAGAATTATTCCATTTTAACTGACGTACATAGGATTGCTTTATATCTCCCCAAATATTTTTCGTTAAGTTATTCTTCTAAATCACGTCAATCTAGAGAAAAGAAAGCTTAGTTTGAAGTTAATTTTTAACCCGCTTTAGCAATAAAAAAATTGTTATTTTCAGTTTTATGCTCGAAATATTTCCATTTCAGCTCGAGTTATTTAGGTTAGAAAAGCAAAAAAATAGCAAATACTTAATCAACCGGAAAGAAAGCAGAAAATGTAAAAAACTTAATGACGTATGAAAAAATAACCCTCGATTACATAGCACTAATATTTTACAGAGCCACGACACAAACTAACCACTCTTCACTTGTTCCCAATTATTTTCGTGCCACGGATCTCTTCCCTTACAGGATTTATACCCCTTATGGTTTATTAAATCCCTCTTCACGTCAAAACAAAGTCTGTTTTACTGCGGTAGGGATAACGTAGGAAAACCGACCGGTGAAAGCATGTGGTAAACTGAGGATAATTACGGTTAGGACGGATAAAAAAATAAGTACCGGATTAAATATTTAAGTTTCTGTACACGAAATGTCTAAAGTTTAAATTGCAAAAATGGGAGTCGGCATGATAAAAAAACACGAAAATGGAAAGGTTCCGATAAAGCTGTTCTATCCAAGACTCCGACCGGAGGAAAAGGGTCGAAAAGAATTTAAATCATAGGGGATGATGTTTTCATGCAGCAGTTAAGAATAGATAGTCCAGTTTCTACAAGTCCGTCGGTATGTTCGAATGATTGATTGGGATCGGACCCTGAAGATAAAATTTCTTTATATTATTATTCCACGCCAAAGGGATTCAAATTCGCACTACGAAAGCGAAATTTGCAACTATTTAAGAAATCAACAGGGATAACAAGCGAGAAAGGCAAACGAAAGAAAATACCGCGATTATTTAAAATTTCGAGGGCGTGGCATTTTAAAATTTTACAAACTTTACAAATACACCCCCGTTAAGGACTTTCTAGAAGTTGAGGTGAAAAGAGAAAGCAAAAAGGAATTACGTACATCTTTTACGGAGTTTATTATATTGCCTTAACGATAGGCATTTGTTTTTTGCAAAGAGCTCTCTATCTTAAAGGATTTTGCTTTTATGGCGCTCCTTTTCAGTCAGGCTTTGAACTTTAAGGAGAGACCTAAGCTATTTACTGGCATTTCGATAGCAGACGGGCTCATCCTTATTAAAACTGTCACAAAATCGAAATTTTTGTCAATTTTTCTCTACCAAAAAGGGCTTCAAATCAGTTTAAAATACTTTAGTCTGAGAGGACAAAGCCGAAAAGCGTATTTGGTAAGCAAAGTACCAACTTATTACTTAATAAAGCGTTAATTGGAAAAACTTCTTAGCCAAGGCCATTGATTAAAATAACGTTGAAAGTATTGCCACGCTGGAGTTCTGTTCCCAAATTGTGTTTCAGCACGTAAAAACTTTAATAGGATCCTCAAGGCACAACAAAAATGATAACATCAAAAAAAAAAAGGTCAAGTACTCACTTAGACTTCAAAAAAATCGCTTGAGATTTCAAAAAAGCGCCTACCCAGTAAAGGTGGGTACTTGCTTCCTTGTTATTTTTTTTTTATAAACGAATTCAAAGGTACTTGTAGTAACAAAGAGGATAAAACATTCACTGAACTACGTTTCGAGTTCTTCTTTAATCGTACAAACCCCGAATCTGCGGATTTTTCAAATTTCGTTACTTAGAAAGGCAAAGCCTAAAAAATGTTGAGAATTTGGCCGTAATTTAATAAGATTAACACATACGGTTACAGTATCGATCAAAGCAAAGGTAGTAATGGTAGAAGTTGTGGTTCGACAGCTTTCAAACGGACACATCACGTCCTAATGCTGTCGAGGATCAGACGTTTTACGTTGGGACGTGGTTAAGATTGTTAGAGCGCACTTTGAAACTCCCTGAATTTAGTTTTGCTGGGGAAAACGTGGCGCATCTTGTTCATGCTCTGTTTATGTACAGCACAGATGTGCCTCTCCTACATAAAAGACAAGTTAAAATGTTTTCAAACTTGTGGCTATTTACGACATGCAATTTAATAAAAACAAGCTCCGAACGAGACACGATTATAAAATATCTCATTGTTCCGGATATAATAAAACTCAAAACCGGTTCGCTAACTTTTATTAAAAATAACTATAAAAATCCTTTAAAGCCTTTCATTTTGAAATAACGGAAGATTTATTTGCTCTTGTGGACCCCTTCAACCTTATACTTAAAAAAAGATGCGCAGATGAGGGACTCCAGGATAGCCTTTTGTTAGCGACATTTTCATAAACCTAATTTAATAGTTTTTATAACTGTTTGCTTAATAAGGCTTTAGGTTTGCTGAAGAAACGAAAATTGGTGCCAGGAGTGGGATCCACACTTTGAAACATACAAAAAACAATTGGTGATCTGGCAATCAAATCGCTAAACAATATCGCAAATTTTCAACACTTTAATCAAGGCGACCTTGATTTATTTTATTCATCATCATCAATCAACCTTCTGTGTTTACACTGGACATACATAGGTCTCCCTCAGTAGGGGGTTTTTGGTTTACTCTCCCATAGTGACTGGTTCTTGTGGGAGAGAGGTATTGCCTTATGGCTGATTCATACTATACGTACCATCACTAACAGGGAACGCATCCATACCGAACCAGTAAAATATTTTTTAATGCGTTTTAAGGCATGTATTCACATTAAAGGTACGTTTTCGTAAGGACGCAACATGTTGGCCGGCATGTCCGCCGACTTGTCTGTTCTAATGTAAACGAAATGCATTTCATGTCGGGACAGTCGGACGACGTGTTAATGTCGGATGCAAAAATTAGCCGCACATGTCGAGTCGGCGTTCGTAAACACTCAATTTTTAATAATAAGAGACGCAACTAGGTGCAAGCGAAGACCATTCATTAACGAGCTACGTATATGCACCTTCCAAACGCCTCTTCGCTAAAAATCTTCTAACGTACCATCTTTTGCGTTTCCGTTTTGACTTTTTTTGGCTTTCTAGTATCGCATGGCTTCCTGCCAACACTATGAAAGTTGATATAACCTGTACTACTTCATCGTCTGCCATCTTGAAAACTGCAGATTTCGATTCGAAGATCGTTCTCTTGACATGTCCGTTGCAGACAAGTGACAACATAAACACCTGTCAATTTTACCAACTTGTCGGTCGGCAAACATGTCCGGCCAACAAGTCGCCCCGATTTGTTCTTACGAAAACGTACCTTAAGCATGATTCGCATATATCCGGCATCCACAGACCAGCACCGCCACGGACAGGACCGACAAAATATTAAACAATGAAATTATATTACGAAATTCATATTGGGCCGTCCGTCTTCGTACAGACACGCACAGTGTTGAGCACCACCGGCCGGCATTCTTTGAGATAATGTTTTGCCGGTGACGGTCACGTATTTACGGTGAATTTGTTGGTCTCTTACGCGCCGGTGCCGGCCTGTAAATGTCGTATGTGAAGCATGCTGGTATTGGCAGCGGATCGTCACCTGCAGACGCTGGCCAGCAATCTTTAAAAGAATATTTTGCCGTGCATGTCCGTGCCTGCACCTATCCGCGTCTGTTAATGTGAATGCTTATACGTACGTATGTAACCAGTTTTACCGTTCAGATTTTGGGATTTTTGTGTGTTAACGGAATTTATTCAAAATGAACGTCGAAAAATTAATTTCGTTAGTGAAAGCTAATAAACTACTGTACAGGGTGGCCCATTTTCGATGTTTTTAAATGGGAAGTACCCTTAATATCGGAGATAGACAAAAACTGATGTCGGAGTCCAGGACTCTTTTTTGATGCAGGTTCAAGTCCCGAAAACAAAATTCCGCTATCTTTTGTTATTTTTTAGTTATAGCCCAAAATTCAAAATTTGACCATATCGAAAACTTCAAATAATTCTCTTGGTTTTGAAGATATCCAAAAACGGTAAAAACATTCTACACGCACTTTTTCAAGTGGAATACGATAGTCAATTCGGATATCTTCTAATTTTCATGTTTTAAGAATTATGACATAAAGTTGGTATTTTTTAAATATAAGTCGTAGTTGGCCATGATACCATTAAATTGCATATTTTTTCTGCTTTCCGAAAATATATAGGTTATGGGGGTTAAATGCAGTAATAATACCTTTTTTGAACAAAATCAGATTATATGATGTTGTTAGCAATTAGTAGGCCATGGTTCATGATAGCAATAAACAAAAGGTAATAGGGCGGTTGCATGTGACGTCAGTAGGCCATCAGCTGAACACTTGAAGTGTAAACAAAGGGTAGATTTGTATGCACCGGTAGGTATACTAATTTTACCAAAAAGGAAATATTACATATAACAATATCAAACCGAATAAAGATGTGTTTAACCAGATGAGGGATGGTTTAGCCTAGATAATTACGAAATTTTCAGTTACTAAAAATTTTTCCCGCGGTCAGTTGATACGAACGTAATTCAAAATTTTATCGTGAATTAAAAAGAGTATTAGGGAACGTGATATTTCTCAGAGAAATCAGTTAGAGAAAAGCTCTAGAAAACAAGAATCAATTTTGCCAGGTTATACGTAGAAACTTGTAAAATCTCCATATGTCAAGATAATTAAAAGCTGTTATAGATAACGCGAGATTTTCTACAAAATATTAGATTAATTATTTAGTTTTGTTAACTTTCAGAACTGTCGTTCATTTAAGTCGGGCGCATTATTGTGTGCCTGGTGACGTTACATACACCCGCTCTATTGTATTTTGTTTATTGCTATCATGAACCATGGCCTACTAATTGCTAACAACATCATATAATCTGATTTTGTCCAAAAAAGGTATTGTTACTGCATTTAACCCCTATAAACTATATATTTTCGGAAAGCAGAAAAAATATGCAATTTAATGGCGTCATGGTCAACTACGATTTATATTTAAAAAATGCCAACTTTATGTCATAATTCTTAAAACATGAAAATTAGAAGATATCTGAATTGACTATCGTACTCTACTTGAAAAAGTGCATGTAGAATGTTTTTACCGTTTTTGGATATCTTCAAAACCAAGAGAGTTATTTGAAGTTTTCGATATGGTCAAATTTTGAATTTTGGGCTATAACTAAAAAATAACAAAAGATAGCGGAATTTTGTTTTCTGGACTTGAACCTGCATCAAAAAACAGCCCGGACTCCGACATCAGTTTTTGTCTATCTCCGATATTAAGGGTACTTCCCATTTAAAAACATCGAAAATGGGCCACCCTGTACAATATGTAGCATAAATATTACAGTGACAATTCGAGAAAGAATCGAGTATGGAAATCCATTGGAACAGAATTAAATCAATCGGGTAAGTGTTCAAAATATTGTAATAAAGGCGAATGTGAAAAATATGAAAATTTATAATCTAAGTGCACAAGCGAGCTCGATGACGTCATTTTGTAAGGTCATTCCACTGGCTAGCTAAACGTGCGGCGTATCGAAGTTGCATTTTAAGAATGCAAGAAAAGCACGTACATTAAAGTGCATTGTACTAAGAAATTCGATACCTCGCACGCGCATAGGTAAAATGTTGAGAAAATTTGATGTTACTGTTTTCAGAATTAAAAGATCTATCGAAATCACAAAAAAATTAATTTTCTCTAACGAAAACAAATGACGACCGAAAATCGAATTTAATGGAAAAATGTGCATTTTCATAAAATAAAAACGACGTGTCCGAGGATTTGTTCGAAAGCTGGGTTGTTTCGGTTTTAATAATCAATATATTCCATACTTTAGACGTGCACTGTATACGACGATCAAAACATTTTGTTTCAGGTGGCATAAAAAAAGTTACTTGAAATTGGTAGCAGCGAAACGATCCTCAATTTACGTCTATAAATCTGCGTTACTTAATTGGAGATTTTAGTTTTTTTAATGTATTTTTAGCAATAAATCATTAGTTTGGTTACGCTTATTATTCGTCAAATTGCCGATTAATTATCAAATAAATTAATACAGCCTGTTAGTAAGTTACGTTAATCGATCAGTAAAAATCCCGAGTTTTAATGCTAACTGAACCATTATCTTTTGATCACGTTGTGGAAAGGCATCCAGGCACCGTTTTGTGTTTAGTTTAAACATAACTTTAGGTCGATACAACTTCAAACATAAGATGAGAATATGGGCCACTGTTATGAAATTAATGTACGAACTATGTTAGCGTGTTAGCTGGGAATACTGGGGATGCCGACCGGACGATTCGAAAATCGCCTTTGGTAGGGAGATAACAATAACTGTATTGTAGGTTCCAAACTTTATACATCTGTAGGAATTTCTTTTTGGGATATAGACTGCATGTGCCCTATATGATGTCACGCCCAGTAGATATCACTCATCAAATGTGAGTATACCGATGCTATAGGTCGTTCACTACCATTTGGTACAACTTCAAACAACAATCAAATTAACGTACGAGCTATTTACGTTAGTGTTTGTTTAACGTAGATCGATTTTTTAATGGTTTTACTTGGAAATATACGATAAATGGGTGATTCAAACGTCGCTCTTTTGTAAGGTTAAAATGTTGTACATTAGCAGTAATTTCAACAAGTTTTTTGGGCAATGGTTGCACGTGGTGTGGCGTATCTGTATCGTCCAATATCTCTTATCAAATGGCGGTATACCAAGGGCAGCTGATACCCAATATTTTTGCATGTTCTACATCAAAATAATAATAATTCAGAAAACAAAACAAAGCATTTTTTCGATTACAACTGCAAATCTAGCTGTTCCTTAAATATATATATATATATCCTTACTCTTTCTCCTCGACCACTGCTAACATTTTCGATATTTAATTTCCGTAAAGGGCGATATCACTCGCCTTTATCATTAATCTTCTTATTCTTCGCAGCTCATATTAGTCCACTCTTGGACGTAGGCCTCTCTCATAAAAAACATTCGATATCGACAAGGTTTTTAATTGGAAGGTATTGGCATTAAACGCCACGTTTTCGAGGCTGATTGGCGAGTGGGTGTAAGGTTTGGGAAGGATAAAATAGGTTATACTTACGTAGGATTTAGGTTAGGACCAGACTCTTCCCCAGTATCAGGAGGTGGATGGACCACTGGGTCATAGAGGAGTATCTACCCGCTACCACATACCATTAATAGTTTTTAGTAATTAAGAGTAGGGAATTTATTTTGCTTTAATTTCGGCCATTTTACGAATGTTTGTAAAGACAGTCGTACAAAAAAAAAAATGTAAAGTCAGTGAAAATACTACAAAATATCGTTCAAAGGTTAGCTTTTTAACAATTGAACTGCACAGTATGCTGTTCAATTCTAGCTTTAGTTTTGTAACTTCGAGCCCCATCGCATGGCAGCGATGTCTAGCGAGCAAGCAGATTTTCGAGCGCAGCTAGTTAACTGACTCATCAATTTCCATATGTAAAGTAACATTACAATAAGGCATGCGGTGAGGCACAGCTGTAAATTTTATTATTTTATTTTGTTAATAGATATTGTATTGTTTTAATTATAATTTTATTTGTAGTGGTTCTGCAGCTCTTAAAGATGAGTTGCCCCTGAGGTATACCGTTCCAGTTTCAGTATTTCTATGGGTCGTTCATTACTATTTGGTAAACCCAACTTCAAGTTAATGTACAACCTGTTTATGGTAGCGTTCGTTTAACGTAGATCGATGGTTTAATGGTTTCAGCTGGATGTATACGCTTGTTAAGGTAGCCATACACATACCGGCCGGCCTGTCAGTTACGCCTGAACAGTCCGCTGGGCGACTGGCGGCCTGTTGAACTGAAAACTCCCTACAACTTCAGTTGAAACTAGGCCGGCATCACTTGACATTCTGTGATCATGTTCCCCAGTGATGAAGATGCGCGAGCGATTCTCGCTTTAATAGTAGTTGTATTAGAGGCTAATAAAAAATGGATGAAAAAACCTAAAGTATGGTGTAAAGAGTGGTTGCTGAGGCGACACGCGTATTCGCACGTCAATTTACTATTTTCGTCGTCAGTATGTATGTTGCTTCGGGATTTTCGGGGGTTTTCTTGGTCAGCCAAAGAATCAAGCTGTTCCGTTTTTAATAATAGGTTTTTTATTAATTTAGTTAGAATTGTTTTAGAAAATAAAATCTATGCAGTGTACGCGTTTAAATTCCCTTTGGCGTTTGAATATCCATTTTTAGTTTATAAATCGCATTGCTTCGACAAGCTTTGGTTTCTTGGGAAACGATATTACTGTTTTGGATAACAAAAACATTAGAAGTTGATTAGAAGTGAATAAATTAGTAAAAACTTGAACATTAGAATTATATAAACAAGTGGAGTTTTCAAGAACATTTAGAAATACAAAATACATTAGATTAGTTGGTTTGAAGAATACATTGGAAAGAAACTACAATTTAGAAAAAATAGCATTTGGCCAAACCAGGAAACATTATCAAGGTGAGTTACATATTTAGTACGGTCCTTCGAGCAAACCTTTAGTTTTTATTAAACACAAGCAGATTTTAGTACCATAGTTTTGGTACGTAAACATCATCTGTAGATGTGCCCATTTTCATGGACTCCTTCACCTTTTTTAATTCCTTCCGGTAACTACTCCTCAAATTGTTTATTTTCTTCAGGACTGTCGATTTCGTGCAATTTTGTTCAATCTCTTTCCATATTTCCACCAATCGGTCTGACTGTTCAGGCGTAACTGATAAGCCGGCCGGTACGTGTATGGCTACCTTTAGGGGGATAGTCAGAACGATATAGTAAATTCAAAATTTTATACATGTGTAAGAATTTTAGCAAGTTTTTTGGGCACTGGCTGCATGAGATCCATTTGTTTTGCGCCCAATATCTCGTATCAAATACAGGTATATCGATGTAGCATCAGGTCGTTCATTACAATTTGGTAAACGCAACTTCAGGTCAAGCAACTTCATGGAATGAAAATATGGTCATTGTTATCAAGTTAATGTACAAGCTATTTATGTTGGCGTTCGTTTAACGTATATCAATTATTTAATGATTTTATCTGGAATATACATATACTGAATGGGGCTATTCAAAAATCGCCCTTGTTAGGGAAATAATTATAGCTATATTATAAGTTTAAAATTGTATATTTGCGCACTGACTGCATGCGGCCTATTTGTTTTACGCCCAATATCTCTTATAAAATGCAGATATACCGATGCAGCCTCAGTAATTCTATAGGTCGTTCACTACCATTTGGTAAAAAAAAATTAACAGAGCTATTTATGTTAGCGTTCCTTTAACTAAGATCAATTGTTTAATGATTTTTGCTGAAAATATAAGCTCAACTTCGTCCCACAAGAAATTTCGCCGAAAACGCGATTAAGATTAACAAAAATAACAATTGTATCGGCGAGTTTTCTAGCCAATTTCTAAGTAAATCTTAGGTTAAAATCACGAGGAAACCTTGTGTTAGTTATCAAGAAACCTTGAATTGTTTCGTTCCTTCTATTTCAATGTTATCTCTAGACTCTAGATGTTTCGCTTCTTCTTCTCCTACTACGAGATATTTTGTTTTATAAACCTCGTAGTTTATTTGTAGAGCGGATTTTGTGTATTCTGCTTTTAATTTTCACAGCATGAAGCTTAAGTCGCCTTCATCCTGCACTCTGACTACTTGATCATCAACAAAACATAATGGGTATACGTGTTCGTCTCTCATTGGTACGTCCATGCTTTCACATATCCTTTTGCAGGTTCGTAGTGTGCTCTCTAGAAATATTTTAAATAGTGTTGGGGAAGTAGAACACCCCTATAGTAGTTCTTTGGATGTTTGAAGTTCGCTTATCAGTTTACTTCTACTTTATATACCGACAGTATTGTTTTTGTATAGATTTTTACGGCATCGATGAGTATTCCAGGTATTTTCATTTCTCACATGGCATCTGTCAGTTTGTTTCTCGGAACTGTGTCCTAAGCTTTGCTTAGATCTATAAATGTGCGGTGGATAGTTCTGTTTTTCGCTATCTTCTTATCTATTAATTGTTGTAATGTAGGTATCTACTTATGTGGTCTGTACATGATTTGCGTACTCTACTAATTGGAGACATCTTCTTGTAAAGTCGAGTTCTACCGTCCTTACTCTGTCTCTAATGCGTGTTGTAAGTGGCCACATTTCTGCGCCATACAGTACTATGTTTTCCACTATGCTGTGAAAAATCCTTTTTTCGTACATCTTCGCGGATATTCTTATTCCATTGCACACCATGAAGTGTTTTAGTCGCTCTCTTTCCCATTGCTATTCTGGTTTCCACGCCTTTATCGCATTTCCCTCGTTATTAATTATTGTTCCCAGATACTTGAAAGTTCTACACATATTGATATTTTCCCTATACATATATTCGGTTTTCTGGTAGTTGATGTTCAGCCCCCACCTTTCATATTTTTCTTTTAATCTTATCAACATGTATTCCATATTTTCTTGATTTTGAGAGATTATAATCTGTTCGTCTACAAATAGGAGCGAATGTGTGTAGTTTCCTATTTCTTTTTTTTTCTTTACATATTAGTCTATTAGCTATTTTGTTCTTTGCAGTGTCGTAGATCTAATTCAGATTTTGTACTTAGCCGTTTGTGGTATAGCTTTTTTCTTTTTTATTTCTTTTCTTGTACTGTCGTTAACTGACCACTTATATTTTCCCTTTCATCTTCCTTTTCGTATGGATGCCTCCATTGATGCTTCTGTTATCTTATTCTGTATATGTTGCTATACATCTTTTACACTGCTGAGTGTAAATTGCATTAGTTCTTGATCTAATTTCCGATGGTATAGATCTCTTATCGTCTCATCTTTTAGCAGATGTATTTTTAGTTTTGTAGTACCTTAGTAACCTATGATTGCTGCTACATTCAGCTCGCCTTTTTACTCTAACGTATTTTAATTCTTCTTCTCCAAATCTTCAGACTCTCTTGTCATTCTCTCACTTTCTCGTTCTTGCGTTTAAGTCTCCTGCTGTAATGATTTCTTCAGATGGTTTTGCTTTTCTAATTTCTTCGCCAGCTGCTTCTAAGGTATAAACCGTTCTCTCTCAGTTACTGTGCTATCGTTATTGGGTCCATAAAGACCTAGAATTATTATATCCCAACCATAGATTTTTATATTTATTTTTTCTGAAATGGGTTCCCATGTTCGATGTTTCTTAGTTTCGCCACTCCAACGGTGTAGGATTCCCTCTACTCTTTCAGTACCGTTTCCCTTTTTCTTTGTTTGCCTATTGGCTTTTGTGAACTCTTCTATAACTTCTTTGTCCTTAGTTCTCCATCCCTGTATTTTCCATGCCCAAATATCATCTTCCTTTCTTTTCTTTTGGTTTTAGAATTCGGCTTCTGGCTAAGTTTTCCATTTTGAATATTAAAAGTAATACTGACCCCCTCCCCGTATCCAATGGGGCTCCCACGTGTAGAGGTGTGGATTACCACCCGGGGATTAATTTGTTTTTTCATCCTACTTATATTCGCTGCTGTGTGTTAGGTTTTGTAGGCCTAACGCTACAACCCCCTTGTATGGAGGACCTTATTTTCAGCCGCCTCAGCTGCAGTTGTCTTGCTACGATACTACCGCTAACAGCTGGCTTGTCACTTCCGCCAGATCCGCCGTACCAAAGTCCTTCTTCTCCGCCTTTACTGCCGTTGTGATCTTCATCCGCAACCCTGGATATGATTAAAGCGTTATATTCTGCAATACTGGGTCCTTAAGAGAACTTAGCCACCGATTTGAGTAGGGTCCTCCTCCGCGACTCGGATGCGCCCACTGAGACTTGCCTAAGTGGGTTGCAGAGGAGAGGTTTCTGATTCCGCTTAGGCCGGGTTCGTCTTCGACTACGAAAATTAAGCAATTAAAAATTGAACGAATACTGAAAATTCTCAGGAAAGTTTCACAAATCGTGCTTTGGTAAAGGTTTCTATGGTGGATAAAGATTAAACTTTCGTGCCAGATCATCACCTTAACAATGTCCTCAAAACGTTTGTAGGGTTTAATATGAAGCTTTTCTAGTAAAATTCGACTTGAAATACAAACCTCTAGAGAATAACAACCGAACAAATGCGAGATTTTATGGAAATTTCCAGAAAAGCCTCAAATAACACCACAAAAGAACTTTGCAGTGCTTCAATAAAGGTTTCTATGGTGGGTTAAGGTCAAATTTTGGTGCCAGAAGTGGGATTATCACCTTAAAAATGTACATGATTTTGACCCATGAAATCTGGAAGATCCTTAAAAGGTGCAAAGTTCATTGGCAGAAGTGGTGATTTGAAACGACGCAGTAATATTCAGATTTTTAGAAATATTAATTGGTTTCAAGCATTTTACAAGAGATAATTAGGTACTTTTCCTAATTATCTTCGACTTCGTTTGTTTCTTTCAAAAATCTTGTATAAAATATTTCAGCCCCTTTTAACTTTGTTTTGAAATTGTATCCATTGTTAATATAAAGACTTTGTAATAAATGAGACCTCTAATGATCTTATCTGATCAAAGAGAGGTCTTGATATTAAAAGCGACAACAAAAGTTCATTAAAAACGAATGAAAGGTTCTTCTGGTTTTCCGATTCAAGCTTTTTCGTAATTGTTTATATATTTTTCTTTTACGTATTTATTTAATTTAGTTAATTTGGGACTGAAAGTAAACCGAAAATTGTTTTGATGGTCGAATTGTATCTTTTGGGGGGATATTTCAGAGTTCCGTTTCAGTCGCTTTAATTAGTTTGTTTTGAATGAAGCGTCTTTAGGGACGTAGACTCTTATATTTATGCTTTTTGTCTATTAAGTTCGCTTATTTTCCCTTTCAGGGTTTATATTTTTCTTTAGTTGACCTTGTCCCGCTTAAATTTTTTATAAAATTTTATTCAGATTGGTACAATCAAACTAACAGATAAAAACAGGACTAGACTTCTTAATACGCGCAAGTTTTTTATGCTTGTTTGCTAGTGAACGGTGCTTTTTAAGCTTAGGTTTTAGCCTTCTTATATAAAACCTTGAATATTTGCAGATAAACGTCGAATTAATTTAAACTTTCTGACCTTCCCACGACATACTCATTTATTACTTTAATATTTGCCTAATAGTTAATGTGAATTTTGGTTGAACTAAGGTCCCTACCATAGGTGGAAGCCCTCTAGATCTAATTAAATTGTAACTGGGTAGTGTTAATGACCAAAGTTATCGAGTCACCTAGCGATATTTGGTATCCGCTGGCCTAAATAGTAAATACACAAACATTTTTTTGTATCAATCTAAGTTGGTTTAATTGATGGAGGACTTTTGAGAATTCCTGTTATTCACAGCTTGATTAAATTCTTACTAAAGCATGCTTTGCGTTCCTTAAGCAGATTTTGTAACGCGGAATTAAATTTTCACGATGCTGTCTTATACGTTGACATGCACATGTCTGCAATTCCTTATGCTTGTTTTGTTGAGAAGACGCTTTGAGCCAATAAAAAGGATAAAAAACAAACTTGAGGGGCATTTTAAGGTTTTAAACGTAATAAAAATGCCTGCGAGCAACACGTGGGCCATCAAATTATTTATTAGTCGTAAAATTGTTGTAAATTCTACAAATTCCTAAGTTTAGAAAGCTTGGGGTATTTGATGTGGATTAACTTTGTATTTTTAGGGCTGTTCATTTACTTTTCTGTTGATTAATTTCATTTGTTTCAGTTCAGCTTAGTAAAATTTAACTTTGCGGGCATGCATTTTGTTGAAGGAACTCAGAGGTTCAATTAGAGTTAATGAAAAAGCTCGGTGTATGTTCAAAGCCAAATTGGTGGAGAAGGGCAGTAATTCAAATATGTAATTTTAGTGGACATTTGAATTGACACATCCTAGTATTAGCGGAGACTTCATTAATATAATTTCATATATAAAAAATTATTGCAGGAATTTTCGAATGTTTGTTGAAAGTTTTAATGGAAACAATTTGAGGAGGAATAATAACAATATTGGTGAAGGTGCAACGAACTTAAATTACAGGAATTAGTAGAATACGGGCACTTTGTCGTTTTGCCCTTGGGATTTCCCACTTTCTAATTGTTTTTGAATTATCCTATGTAAATAATGGGATTCCCCATTTTCTAATTGTTTCTGGAATTTTCTACGTACACAACAAGTTCTAGTTTGCGGCGATTAATTCCCCGAGGCGTTTTAATTATTATTTTTGGAAAATTTAGAGAAAGTGACTTAAATAACCTTGTTTTCTATTTCGGCTTTGACATTAGTTGTAAAATTTAAAAGTGTGCATATTGCATCTTTGTGGACGTGTGTTACGAACTTCATTGTTTTACGTAATTCGTTTTGTGCGTTTGAAGTCGAAAAGGATGGACTTAGATTTTTTAACGCCCAATGCTGGTGGTGAGTACCCAGAGGATGTTGAAACATGTCTATATGTCCTCCTACAGTTTGGGATTTTTAGAGGAGAACCATGTAAAAAATTACTTTAGAAATGGGTGTATAAATACCCAGAATTATCCAATTGTTTTGGAATTTAATAATATAATAATCTGATACAACTATCATTACTTTCTAAATTATTGTTAAATATACTTAGAAAATCAGATGCTGATACATTGGCCATTCTCAAGTTTATTTCGATAAAAAAATATTAAAAGCAATTTTGCTGTACGATAGTATTGTTAATTTGTTTTTAGACGTGACTATACTTGATATTATTATTTTGAGTAATTAATAATCTCGGATTGTTTTTCGTGACGTAGGAGGCTTAATTATTATTTTTGGAAAATTGAGAGAAGGTGACTAGTGAATAAGTCGAAAGAAGGAGTATATTAAAACAAAATATACGAACATTCTAATTTTGGTATTGTATTTCTGTGACGTGGGAGTTTTTCTAATTCCCCGAGGCGTCCGGAAAGAAACTGCTTACTACGCTTTTCAAAAGAAAGAGTATATACGAAATGACGAATAGTGGAATAACAAAACAGTTCTGCTTAGAAAATTACACACACTCTAATGAAAGTAACTTGGATAGAATCCAGTTGATTTTGGAGGAGGCTCCACGAATGCCCCCTACAGGCTTATGTTTTTGGTGGAAACACCGAAATTGATATCAGAATAAATTAATGATTTAACTAAGAATTGTGATATCCAATGTATTATTATTAATATTTTAATGGCGATAACTTGGGTATAACTCGGCAAATTTTAAGTGGAGATTGCACCAATTTCAAATACAGGATTATGATTTTCTTGAAAACATCAGGAGCGATGCGAACATTTTAATAATTTAATTAAGAACACAGATGCCAGGGTGGCGCAGTGGTAGAGCGTCGGGCTAGTATAGCGCTAGTCCTTGGTTTGAATCTCCCAATCGACGGGATTTTCCTGCAGTCTGGAGGTCGATATTGAGCCCTGGTGACTATTCGTCGTTGGGCACCTAATTAGCGATACTTTCCCCCGAATACAGATCCAAGAGTAGGAGCAACAAGGTCCAACACGTACACACACTTGCACTATACACACGGTGCAGTAGGTAGGATCAAAGGGTGGCTCAATCATATAATCCGCCAGTTCGGCCAGGTTGTGCATTGCACGCTTAAAAACCTCATACGTTAATGCACCGGCCTCGACAACGAAAGGTATAGGAGGTTAACTATAACGAAACGAATTAAGAATACGCTTAATGATGATATTGAATCCATAATTATGAATATTTTAATTATTTAATTCTGCAAATTTTAGTGGTCATTGCACCAATTTAAATATGGGATTATAATTTTGGTAGAAGCATACAGAATATTTGAATGGCGTAGTCTAGTTAGGAACATTTTTACTATTGACATCCATTGTATTAGTTTGTAGATTTTAATACAGACAACATGAGTTCAATCCAACAGGTTTTAGTGGAAACTTTGAGATTTTTAAACCCAGGGTGATAATTTTGGTAGATTTATCAGAAGCGTATTGTGTTTCCTTTTATTGTAGAAATGTTCAGCAGGTAACTGTAAAGCAGTAAAGGCGATTTAATACAGGTTTTGGTGGAGATACCGAAAATACTTCAATTATGAATATTCAATCCTGGTGGAAAGGTTAACACGGTGAGAAATATCAGTGAGGACAGTTACAATTTAGCAGCTTTGAGTAACAATTTGGGATTTAAAAAATGTATGAAGACTTAATTCGGGGAAAGCTACGAAGACCGATTAGATAATACCAATTTGCTGGAGAAATTAGAAATGTAACGCAGAAACCGTTAGTGGATATTTAGTTTGGTAGAATTTGGTGGAGACACATTGTTTTTAAAATTAGTGGAACCGCCTAGATTTTCAGATTGAAATTTTTAATATTGGTAGAGTGGCTGAGAATTTGATTTGTCAGCAATATGAAGCATTTAAATCTTTATGGAGGTATACTTTAAATTAAATTTAGAAATATTAATAGGGACACCTAGCATGAAATTACAAAGGCTTTAATGGAGAACTATCGTTTGTTACAGGTTTTTTGAAATTCAGAATTGGTACAACTACACATAGTTTAGTTAACCCTTAAAGCATAGCAGTATTTCGGGTTGCCTATCCAGCTTAACAGTTTATCTGTTGACCTTTTGCAATTTTCCAGTTTTAGGGATTTTTGAATCTATTTGTGAATTGGTCTTCCTGGATTATTTTCGATTTCCTGTTCTTTCCGGCGTGTCGAGTTCTCCAAGTTGAACGTATTCTTTGACTGGGAAATATTTAGTTGTTGTGCATTTTTATATGGATCATCCCAGTCCCAGAAGTACTAAATTGGATTAGAAGAAGCATATTGTAGGAATTCCCTTAGGGTGGTGCCCTTATTTGTGGAAATTTTCTGTTGGCTGGGGCCCTTTGGAGTGGAAATTTCCTGTCGACTGGTGCCCTTATTTGTGGGAGTTCCTTTTTGGCTGGTTGCCGTTTTAAGCTTCTGTAATCTAAGCACATAGTGTGGTTTTTAAGTCCAACTTTTCTTACACTCGACGGAGGATTTTTCCATCTTATAAGGTAGGCTACTGCTTGTTTCTCGTTTAATTCCCGCTAATGTGTCGTTTTCGACTTTCAGCACCTTTTAGCTATTTTTACGGCCAATTATTTATGGGAGATTTGCGGCCAGTTATTTATGGAAAATTTTACGGCCAGTTAATTATGGATTGAGATTTTGGGATAGTAGTTTTGGTATTGGATAGATGTGTGGCCAGGCTTTATAGTAAATTTTTGCTGTGTGGTTCCGTCCTTTGTTAGTGGCATGTAGTCGTGATGATTAAGGTAACCGAGAAGTCCGTAGCCTGATTTTAGTCTGTGAAGAGTTTTTGTCCGACATAACGGTGTCCTACTTGGTTATCCCGTAAGGTAGACTTTTATAATTTCTTACAATAAGTGATGTATGGGTTGTGTTAACCTAGGATCTTTGTGGATCATCGAATTCTGTCAACGCATATGCTGTTACGTATTTAGGCACGTTTTATGTAGCAACCGTTTGTACTTTGGTGTATTCAGGTTCCGCCATTTTGTGATAGTTAATTTACGCTTTGTTCCCTTCGAATTTCAAGATGAACTACCGCATTTGTTTTATGAATATCAAGACACGCTGAGTTGTCGTGATACAGAATCTTTAGGGTGACGCAAGGACCTTGTGTAATTGCTAAATGTGCAGCAATTAAATAGTCCATGTTTAACTTGAGTTTATGGTGCGCGATATTAGGGTAGCGTGAGATACAGGCCTGAATCTATGCGATTCCTTACGTTTATTTGAGACGTATGTTATTGCGACATTATTGTCCTTTTCGACGACTCACTTGTACGCGTTATTGTTTAACTTCATTAAGTTCATTTAGCTTTAGTTCAGATCTGTTATAGTAACTCAAATTAGGGTAGCGTGAATTGATCTAATCTCCTGGCTTGAATTATACATATAGCTTTTTGTGCTTTCTTATCATTACCTTCAATAGTTCATATGTTTGCTTATATTTAATTCAGTCACTACTCTTTTCGATACACAGTTTATCACCTGATTTATATTTAGCGGATTATTTAATTGTTTACCTATTATAGATACATATCGGTTACTTTAATCCGACTTTGTTGTAGTGTGATTACTTGATATACATTTATTTAGTTGTTATTTAATATAGTTGTCATATTTACCCGGTGTATGTTATTATATTATATTTGTTTGTTTCGATTATCTAGTTGCTGGTTTGCGGTTGAGTATAAACCGCTTGTTTATGTCATATTTATACTTAGTCTTTTATGCTAAATACTTGAACGATCTCAGAGTCCTTTTATTGGGTTATATGTGTTTTGAAATATTTTCAGGGAATTGGTTATCAGTTGCCGTTTCTATTTTTCTGAAGGACACTCTTGTAACTGATTGGCACCCATTCATTTTTTACAGCTTCTTACAAGAACCCCGACCTTCCCACTGGCAGTCGGTGGCGTGTTCCCGAGAGCTATCTCGTCACCCCCTTTTCGTTGCACGTTTAATGTATAAGGCTGTGGTGCAGGTTTTGATCATTTCCATAGCTTGATGGACGCAACCAAGAATGAAACTAAGAACTTTCAACTAAGACGAACTTGATGTAAACTTCAAAGATTTGTATCAGGAATATGTGTGGAAAATTACTTAATCTTCCCAAAGAAGCTAAAAGTTCCCCAGGGCTAAATTTATAAAATTTTATTCAAAATCAGCGGGTTGGAACTAGAAAAGCTGATGATTCTAAGAATTTGAAATAAAAAGTTTACTGAAGTTTCCTTTGATTTAACCCAGGTGACTTCAGCGAAGACACGTCGAAAGAAATTTAGTGGAGGCTACCAAGCATTTGTTTTAAAAGACTTTGGGGGAGATGCCAAGGTTCGACTATGGATAATTTTTATAGAGGAGTTAAGAATTACAGGTGCAAACCTTTGATTATGGTGGATATGTAGGTACAACCTTGAGTCTTTTAGATTTGGTGGAAGAGTTCTGCAGTTACTTTATTACGTTTTAGTGAAAGTACGTGGAATTCAATTGTTTTTAACCCGTTAAAAATAATTTAGGTTACGGCTTTTTGGTGTTTACTGAGGAAGGTCTTTCTGGAGAACTTCAATTTATAACCAAGGTTTACAAAGTTTTGGTGGAGGCGTTGGGTATTTAATGGTGAACTAAGTTGTTCAAAATTGAATTCAAAAAGCTTTTGTGGAAACCTCAAAGAATTTAGAGTTGAAAGCAAAAATAAACGCGAATATTCAACAGTTGAGCCATAAAGAACCGAAATTGCCCAGGAATTTTGGTGGAGGCGCCACGTACTTTTTTTTGCATTAAATACCATGATCTATGAAGTTTCAGATAATCAAATAATATATTGATTTTTATGAGGCTGAGACTGTGATAAATTTAACTAACTTTCTTTTAACGAATTAAAGTTTTTGAATAAGTTAATTGTCAGTTTCAGCAAATTATGTATCCCCAAAATATTGTTTGCAAAAACTCTGGGTAGTTTTTAGATAGCTTTCGCCTTTTTTGTACAAGCTAATACACTTTCGCTCCCTCGGTCCAGTTTTCAGGGCGTATTTTATATCGTAGGTAAAGACAAAACGAAGCTCGGTAGTGTGGACAGAACAACGAGCAAGGGGTGTTTGAGTTTAATGGGGCGTGAGAAACTTATGGGCTTTGACAATGAGAAAATATAATAGTATTTCGTTTTCTCTCCCCTTTTATTTCCTTTACAGATATATTTATGAAGCGTTTTAGAGCGAAGAGGTCTCATTATGAGTTGCTTATGTTTCTACTATTTTTTAACAAGCAGCGCCAAGGAATAATTTTCAATTTACGGTTACGAGTGAAAGGGACAATTTCCTCAACTTCTCTAAACATTAAAACGACTTTGGAAATGATGGTTGTATTAAAGTAACTGACCACTCAGTTTTGGAAAACCCACAACAATAAATACGTGGGTTCATTTCTGATACATTCGAAAAGCAAACAAGAAACATAAGAAGCATCATCGAACAAGACATCAATCTCATATTTTACTTAAGATTTTCAGATCTAAATGGAGCTTTGTCTGGGAGAGCTTTTATGCGAAAAGGTCAATGTCAATTTATGTTGCCTTTTGGCAAAAAAACACAGAAGGGAATATTATAAGCAGCCCTTCAGTCCTTCCTTTGCTGTTTTATTGCATTATCGAGCTTCCTTTGATTCAAAATGAAATTTTTTCGTATTCAAGAACAGATTCCTGTACTTAAATGGAATTTGATTATTTAATCTCGAGATTCGAGGTTTCTGTAGGCTTTTGCTTTACTTTTCGGAGTTAATTTGTTAAAAATGCGCCTTCGGTAATTTGCCAGAAAATTAATTCCCCTACTTCAGTAGGAGTTCATGATTTAATGAGTGCATAAAAATCTTTCTTGCTTGTTACAGTTTTAAGGAAAACTAGGAGAAAGGCTTCCTTTTAACAATTTGAAAAAAAGCAAAGGCTAAGGAATTTTGAGCCTTTATAAGGCGCAATCGAGTCGCTTTACAAGGCTACCACCACCAACAGGATTTTAGTTGCGGGAATTAACCTTGCTGCCTTTAAATACCAAAAATCGTTCGGCGCCTCCACCATTTTTATCCAGATATTTTAGCTATCGTTTAGGTAAATTAAAAGATACAAAATGAGCTTATAAGCTGTAATACGAAACTACATTTTTAAGAGTATTTCACCCCAAGTTCCTAAAACCCTCTACAAAACAAACATTCAGAGAATATTTAAAAATAAGCTACATAGCTCCATTTTAACAAGTAAATCCTTTGCTTTTCCATATGTCGTGGCTAAAATTTATAAAGTTCATATTCACGTCTGAAAACAATGTGTTTAAAATAAACGTATAAATTTGTATTTTCATCCTATTGTAGTTTGCATTTATTGTTTTCAGCGTACATAAATCAAAAGTAAAAGAGATTGCTTCCTCTGAATACAAAAACAGGTATTTCAGGCTTTAAATCGCGTATAAATCTCCTTTAGGATAGACTTAGTAATTTATTTCGGTAGTAAAGGCTTTGTTATGTACTTTGCAGTTGCAAACTTCAATTTCTCTCTGCATTTATTTCAATAATGTACGTAGTGGGACTTGTTTCAAACGTTCACTGTATTTTGCAACTTCTCCTTTGTTTAAAGTGAAATGGAGCTTTAATTTTCTGTAAACTGTTAGGATTGCTTCGTGTGTTTAAGCCCAACCGATCCACTTTATATTATTAAGAACGTTGAGGTGAAGGCGAAATTCAGAAAAAGACCTTAATGTTATGAAAATGTTAATTACCCGATTTAAATGTAATAGTATGCCCACCTAAAGAATATTTTGCAAAAGGTTGGCAGGTTAAACTTTAAAACTTTGGTTAATTTGTTGGAAATTTTATTCAGAATATTAAATTTACCCCGGTGTTTTCGGTTTTGAAATGTTAAAAACTTGGAATTTCGTAATTATGTGCATTTCATTAAATTACTCTTATTATCGGTTGTACTTAAAGCCTACAAAAAATATATTGAAATTTATGTAATTTTATGCAGCACATAAACGAATATTTAAGAAAAGCAAGAGGCCGATTTAATTACAAATTAAGAAAATGCAGATGTTGGGGAAAACGTCCCAGGAAGGACTAAATGACGTGGAAATTTGGAATTCAATTAGGCCTTAGCAAACGTAGGTGAGTGGGACCGATATAGGTTAAGGTGACATTGTTTAGAATGTCCTTGGAAAGTTCGTGAATAACTCAATTACTTAACTTTATTTAATTACTCAATAAAACCGGAAGTTGGTTACGTTTGAAGCACATTATCCAAAGCGAATTTGTTTTTACCTTCGTAGTTTTATAACTTGGTTTGTAGGTTAATTCCACTTAACATTAACGAGGACTTAGCATGCATTTATTCCTTATTTTGAAATGCCAAAATAAGCCTTAAGAACGTTTTACGTTCTTCAGCAAGACGGTGTACCAGCACATTCTAAAAACTCAGCTTTAGAAGCACTGCTGCTACCCGAGCAATCGATTCTTGATAACGTATGTAAAAATAGAACAGGCCTCTTCTACTTTTTTGATATCCGTACTCTTCCATTAAAGTATTGAATAACGAAAAAAATCAAACAAAACACCCCCAAGCGTTCTTTAACTTCTTCCAAAAAAAGAATTAATTTTTGGCTTTAATTACTTTTTGTACCAATTGTTCGCAGTCCTTTTCGTGTTTTGAATGAAAATATATTTAATTCTGTCCTCTGTTTTGGATATTCGTGGAGAGTACAGCTGTAATAATTGGTTTCGTACCCGTTTGGTTCTTCTGATGGAGCGCTTTTACGTTCACCTTATGGAATGATTTTTTAACAGGGACTTTCACGAGTGCGAAAAGCTCCGAATTTACATTTAAAAAGCTCGAGAAATGATAATATTATAACAAAAAAACTTTTGAGGAATGATACTAAAACAAATTCGATATGAATTCATCGAAATCTGCTGGAAGAAAAGGGCTTTATAATGTGGTTTCCCTGACATTCCCTTTGCCATTAACTAAATAATATTTAAAGCTTGGAAAATTGAAAACACTACTGTTATTGAAAAATCTCGAAAGAAGTTTTAGAAAAACGGATTAGTGCTAATGTCCAGCGCCCCCACCATCTATGTTTTGGTGTTTTTATAATTTCTTCAGGTAAATACCAAAGCTTTGGAAGGTCGTTAAAAATATTCTTAAAGGACAGCACCGTGTCCGGATAAAACAGCAAGAAATTCATTTTAATTATAATAAGTCCTCGACGCCTTCACCATTTTTTTATCTCCTTTAATTTTTTGACATCTAAACAAGGTACGATTTCGTACAGACTGAGAATACTTATGTAAAACAACAGCTGGCATTATCACGACATGAACTTCTTTAAGAATTTCCGAAATAATGGCATACAAATAGGTAAACAAGGGTGTTAAGCAGTAGTAATATACCTGCATGGATAATTTCAACTTGGAATTGTTTGCTTGATTCACAAATGTTAACGGTGGCGTCAAACTATACAATGCAGCAAGGACAGGGTAGTACCTACCATTATCCATAGAACATGTATATTTAGAACATGCCTTTTTATATAAGATTCAATCAATCCTTTTTATGGTTAGTATTGCGTTCGGAGTAATAGCTTAGACCCTTCGCCTTCATGTTGTTTCCTACGATATTACTCGAACGCAATATGTATTTAAGTTTTCCAAACTTGTGACTAACTTTACCTAAATGGTGTTCGCATCGATTTACCTACCATAAGGTAGCGAGAACTTGCCTCCTACAGAGAAAATGGCGAGGTTAGTGGAGCACTGCAGTAGTAATGTCTATCCTGCAGGGTGTGACGCTAATGAGACTTGGGGTAGTACAAATACAAACATAAAGGGCAAAGCACTAATGGAGTACTTGGTTGTAACAAGGTTGGGACTAATCAATAAGGGAAGAGTACAAGAAACAGAAGAGATCTAATACGGAGATAGCAGCAGAAATATGTAACTAGAGAGTCATGGAATAGGGGTCTCTTATCGGACCAAAGGCCCATAGCAATCATTATGGAACTAGATAAACTTCATCAAAAATTAACGAGAAATCCAAGGAAGACTGACTGGAGTGCGAGTATATTTGGGGAGCTCAATCAAGAGTTAAGCTTGCTTTTCTTCTTCTTTTTATGGCTGAAGCTTAGGCCAATGGCTTGTTAATAACTCATAAGTAAGAGTTCTCTTCGCACGTATCCTGCGCAGGAGGCTAACCTTACTCATCGATAGAGGTGACGAAGATCGTGCACAGTGTTGCGAAGTTAACGATTATATCAAAGATTCACCCAAGCACGGAGAAGTTTACGACCTTCTAAAATTCTGGCGGGGATATCGCCGGTCTCGGGAATCGAACCCGAGATGCCTACGTCAGAGACCGAGACCTTTTACAGGTGGCTATTCGCTTCTTAAATATAGTAAATTACATAAAGAGTAGATACATATTAGAAACTGAGATAACTAAAATCGTTAAGGCAATTACAAAGGCCTTTAAGGTAGCTTGTCCAGTTAACAGAACTAATACTAGACAGACCACTTGGTGAAACACAGAACTGACCAGGCTACGGAAGGAGCCCACGAAAACCTATAGAAGGGCAGTCTAGTCATACTTTAACGAAGACCGGAACAAATATAACGTGATTTAGAAAAAGTATCAAAATGAAATTAGATCACTAAAGAGGAAGACAGTTCTGTGAAGCGATAACTAGTTACTTATACAGAAACATCTTCGAAATGATGGAGATGCACAAGTAGAAGAAGTTCGCAAACCGGATGGAAGTTACACAAAGACAGATGCAGAAACCTTGCAGATAATGTTAGAGACACATTTCTCAGGTTCAAAGTTGTGTGAAGAGCTAGATAACCAGGAGAACTGCTTGCAAGTACCACGAGGCGGTTACAAGCAGATTGGGATTTAGCAAAATAAATAGTCACAACAAAGAAAATCAGATGGGTTACGGGGGAGTCCTCCTCATTCGAATCGGCGGGCGAGGACGAGAGCTTCCTGTCCTTCTGTAAAGGGACTTAAACACCCTAATGTCATATTTAATCAAGATATATAGTCAGTATTGTTTTACGGTATAAAGCAATGGAGAGGGACAAAAGTAGCATTTGTACCTAAACCAGGGGAAACTGACTATATGGATCCCAAGGCATATAGACCAATAAGTTTGACATCGTTTGTTTCTTAAAACGATGGAGAAGTTGATAGACAGATATTTAGTGGATGGACCTATTTAAGAGAAACCATTCCACAGAAACCAGTATGCCCTGAGCGCGTGACAGAAACTGCTCTACGTAGGTTGTTACTACTATAGAATAGAGAGGGCACTCACAGAACAAGAGTACGCACTAGGATGCTTCTTCGATATCCAAGGAGCATTCGAGCATATAAACCTGGCGACCAAGGAGGAAGCATTAGCCAGAAAAGATATATGTATAGGCATCTATAACAAAATGGATAACAAAAACCCTACAAACAAGAACGTAAAAAGAAAGTATCAATTAAGAAACGTTGCCCATAAGGAGGATACTTGGACGGCTAATTAGAGGAACTGGAAGGACAAGGAATATCTGCACAGGCGCATGCTGATGATTGAAACATTTTGGTAACTGAACCGCATCAAACTATCTGGGTGGTATGATCGAAATGGTCTTTCAGTTAATCCACTGAAGAGTGAACTAATTCTGTTCACAAAAAAAAGATAATGGGTTTTAAGGGACCTACATTATTTAGAAGGACACAACTGTAGTTACAGCAAGAAGGCAAGTACTTAGGAGTTATTTTAGATAGCAAGGTTAGCTGGAAGAAACATGTAGAAGAGAAGTTTGCGAAGACAGTTGTAGCATTTTGGCAGTCGATGGGTAGTGAGCAGACGGTGGGGACTTACACCTAAGATTACCTACTGGATATACACCAGGGGTAGAAAATCACGTACATTGTACGCGGCATTAGTAGGGGGGGCGATGTGAAGGGGTAAAGAAAAGGCTGGCACATATACAAACCAATAACGGGCGTTATGAGAACAACGCCAACTAAGGCAATAGAAGTACTGCTAGCCATGCCACTGTTACATCTAGATATTGGCAATTATGGCGTGCTACAGATTAAAGAGGACAGGAGAGTGGAACTGAAGAATACATGAGAAAGGACATAATGGGCAGAATAAAGAAGGCGTTTTAAACTAAACTTTGAAGTTATAATAGTGAAGAGAAGAGAGGACGAAAGAATATCTAACTCTGAAGACACTTTATGTTGTTATGCTGATGGGTCAAAGACAGAATTGAATCCAGTTGGGACGGGAATTTTTACACCAACTGAAAAGGCCGATAATTGGGCTCAGTTAGATCCACATTTACAGGACAGGAACCAGAGGTTACGGTCTCCGACCAAGTCATCATTATCGTACGAAAGGAAAAAGTGGTGGAGGACGTAAGGAGAGAAGGAGATATACAGGAGATAGTTGCAGACAAGCAAAAGAAACGATTAAAGGGGCAGATTTAAGCAACTGCATTTTCCTTAGACAAGCTTCTAAGCAATCTAAGTATTAGACTTATAATAGGAATTTTGATAGGTCATTGTACATTGAGAAGACCTCTGTATAAAATAGAAGTAGAAGGTGATCCATACGGCAGGCAGTGCGTATGAGAAGAAGGAACTGTTATATATTTTCTAGTAAAGTGCGAGAGCAGTATGAAGAGCAGCGGAGAGCAAGACGGGAAAAGATTTTGAAATTCGTCAGATTAACGGAGAAATTCGAATCAGAGCAGATCACAGGGGGCGGTATGGAACCGTGAGACGTTGATCGCAGGAAGGTCATATACGTACCCCGGAATCTATCTACTAGTTTTTTACTTTAATTAACTGGACATTTATGAATATGTGAATATCACCTTTAATTGATTTAAGAATAATTATTGGTACAGCCCACTTATTAATTATATTTATTTTGTAGGGTCTAGTGGGGTTGAGAGCTTGCTTGCAATTAGCTTATGCAGGTTCAAATCCGGGCAGTGGTATTGAAATTTTTCACGAGTCGTAATTAGGGTGGATCTTAGTAGTCAGAGTTTTAAATCTTCTTAAAACAATTTTCAAAATCGTATGCAAAGTCTGTTAAGACGTTTATTATTCGTTGAGTCCGAGTTTCTAGGCTTCAACTTCTCACAGCCAACGCCCACGTGGCGTAGGTGGTTAAACAAACCACTCCGTTACAATATGAAAGTGACACAAAATCTTTAATGAATGTTAGTGCCCGCACCTTCATAATTTTTGGAAAACCGACGCCTTCTACAAATTAATAGGACTTATTCAAATTTTCTTATTCTTGAAACAAAATAAGAAATGAATGGTTTCGATAAAAGAAATACATCTCAATAAATCCATTTTAAGTGCTTTTTCTGTTGGAAAGACCGGTAGGAAAATACTTTTAAATGATTGCAGACATTTTTTAGTAGTTGTAATAAGATTGCTGGTAAATTAATGGAGTCAACTGCGTTATTTCAGGGCGAATGGCTATTCATTTATGTGCGCACCATTCGTCGTGCTAATAAATTCCAAAGTGTAAAAGAAAGGAAGGAAGGAATAAGGAAACAATATGTTTACCCCTGGGGCAGTTTCTTTATTGCGAAGATTTTTGTTTTAGTAGAAGGAAACTAGTTTTGATACGAATACTGAATTTATATTAATTAAGACATAATTCGTTTTCTTCTGTGAATTTTGAGACACAGAATAAATCCGTCAAGTAAATAAGAAAGGCGGAAATATCAAAAAGTATCGAAATCATTTTTATGTCGGTTGAAAGCTTCCTGTAACTAACAAACCGGAGCTTTAACATCGAAAGCGTAGCACACCACCGAAGATAGACTTCCTTTCATTCAAATCCATCTTTTCAATTTGTCAGTTCATTTTACCAATATCGGTACGCAATTTTGTTCTATCAATATCGAGGAATCGCAGATTCGATTCCAATTCTTTTCGTATACCTTTCTTTACCGGAGAAGGTAGGTCCTTTTATCGGGGAAGAAATGTGATTTATATGTGATGTATTTTCTACATCATCCTAATCAAATATAATATCAAGAAAAAGAGACGTTATTTGATACAAAAATCTCGCAAGGTCCACCAAAGCGAACTAGAAATGTTAGCAGAGCAGATATTAATTACAGAAATTCGGTGAAAGCCAAACTCCTGCCGTGGAAATGCTGAAAATAACAAAACACCTGTTCATTTGTTTACTGTATTTGACAGTTTTAAACATTTGAAACAACCCGAAACAAATGCAGCCCGTGAAATGTGGTTACAAACATTAACACAGCCAGCGTTGACCTTTCACTGCAATTTTATTTATAAAGATAGTTATTTATTGTGGAAACCTTGTTTAGAAAGACTTGTTTTGGCTCTTTTTATATTATAGTGTTAATCTACTGTGTCCAAATATGTTTAGTATAACAACGTGCATCTTTCACTAATTACTTAAAATGAGGTTTAGCGTTCTAAAAGCACCATCAAAAATAAAATAAAAGCAAGCTCGCTTGTAAAGTTAAGCTTTAATCTTCGAATACGGTTTAATATCTTTTTTCGGAATAAAAACCTGCAGTTAGAAGTTGCTAAGGTTAATTCGTTTTAATTTTACAGAAAGGCGAGGCTTACAGGTCCCCTCGCCGTTTTCACTTCTCTATCAGGTGAATATTGTTGACGTGTAAGCAAAGCAAAACACTTGAGAGTATTGAACGACGAGAACAAACCGCATGTAATTCTGTCGAGGAACAAAAAACTACATCCGATTTATACCATATAATTTAGAGGTACGGATGAGTCCATTACTGAGGATTATTTAGGCATCACCTATGCGTTCAAAACTTTCAAACAAAGGGCATGGTTTGATTTTATTTTCAAATGGATGTGGAGAACAAGCCGATTTAGCGAAGGGGAGCTTTGGAATATACTGTGATGCCTGCGGGATACACTTTGGTTTGCTTTCTAGACATTTTGTGTATTGTTGATCCTGGATGTTGCTTGTTTCGATGTTTAGAACTAAAATGTTGTAAACTTTCAAAAATGGAAAAGAAAAATAATATAACTGTTGGAAAATATTAACACAGCGTTAGCAATGGTAAACGGAACCCAATGCCTCCTTGAAAAACCATTCACAACCTGGACATGTTTGGGACTAGAAAGAGACGCCTTTCTGCTCCCACCCCTGCTCTACAAGATGGCGCTAGCACCAGAAAATGTCCTGAGGCTTCTACAAGTAAACCTCCAGCACAGTAGGGCAGCTATGGCTATGTTATACAGTCGTATATAATCCGACAACATTGGCATAGTCCTTATCTAGGAATCGTGAGGAGTAAAGGGCCAGGTAATGGGATTCGGACAAGCCAGCGGTGAGTTAATTTATAACAAATCCTCTGATCCACCGAGGAGAAATAAACTGTGTTTTATGGACGTAACATCCATAAAACCTTAGAAAGTTAGGGAAACATGCGTAAGGCAAGTAGTGATATCCTCCATATACCTTTCCCATGATGCTATCAACCCTCCATCAGACGAAGAGCTGTTGGAAGTAGTAGCATTCTGTGAGGCCAACCGCCTCCGTTCTTAGCAGGCTGTGATGCGAATTCACATAACACTGCATGGGGGTAGCACGGATATAAACCAGCGAGGAATCGATCTCCTGAAATACCTGGCAAGTAATAACTTACATCTAATCAACCGAGGTAATGAGCCCACTTTTACAACTCGACTTCGATAAGAAGTCATTGATATAACTTTGGCCACAGCCGGATGGCAGGACAGAGTTATGCGATGGTACGTGTGAAATCAACCGTCAATCTCTGACCATAGACACATTGATTACTTACTAGCAGATCTCAAAAAGGTAACCGTAACCTCGAAATGCTAGGAAAACTGATTGGGATGCCTATAGGGAGGAACTTCGCTGCAAGTTATCCCATGTAAAGAGCTAAATACACATACCAGCAGATATTGAGATTATTGTGGACCAGTTAACTGACGCCATAATAACTTCATATGAGAACAATTGCCCAACAAGCACAAGGCAGACCAACAGGTCATATGGTGGAACTAGCACCTGGCCAACTTGAAGAACAAAGCTAAAAAGACCAGAGAGTGGGAAGAAACAGCCTCAAACATAATCTTTTCAGGGGAACGCCACGTGGCATAGCTCTCACGCACGAGCACCTCGTAAAAAACTTTCTGCAACTCATTGAGGGTACAGGTTTACTATGCTTGAATCAGGTTGTACAAAAGACCAAAGATTTGAAGTGCAATAATGCTGGCCACAACCCCCCCCCCCCCCCAAAAAACCTTGCTAAAAATCAATCAATCAATCAATGATTTCTGAGTAGTCTTTTGTAATAACAGACAAGCAAGTCATGTGATCTATGGTTTGTTAAGAAGATACGTCGGCACCTTTCAGTATCTACTATTAATAAAAATATTATTTTATTGCTGAGTTTTTACAGGCTCATAATAATATAGATTCAGGCGTACTACGCATTTTGAACAAATTCAAAAACAGGTTTCTTAATGGAAGCTGTATAAACTATAAGAACAAAAAGAGATTTATGGGTTGGTGTGTCCTGTGAATTCTCAGTATCAAAAAAATTACTACAGGAATCTAAATATATCCAGATGTTTCAGGGTTTAAAATGAAATGGCAGATCTGATTTACAACGAGCTGGAGTACCTCCAGGGCTCTACTAAAAGACCTCTGCTATTTATAAATGACCTCTAAGGCTATGTCGTTCGAGTTATCTTCTGCAGCGGAGTATATTGACATATTAGCATTATTTCTTGTCTTGAAATCCTTAATTATGCTGAAATACTTTTGTTACAGAAAAAAATCACAAATACAATTCGTAAAGTCACTAATTTGGTACTAACCTCAGTAATTTTGAAAAAATCAAAATACCGATTGATGTACCACAGGAAGAGCCACTGCTATGTTTAAATTCCTCTTTAAGAAGATGAGACTTAACGCCAGAGGTAATATTCATTTGTTGTTAGCAGCTTGCCTTTGGGTTATTTTGAGTTAAACTACGTACAAAAGGGTCTAGTTTTGTGTCACAAGTATCTAAATCAAAACATCTGCCATGTATAAACGAACCTTACACGAAATGTGACGTATAAGCAACAAACCTCTAATTTACTCTTGTTTCTGGGTCAAACTGTTCGAGTGCTTTGCATAAATAAGATTTCCAAATCATTGGTGTATCTATAGCTTGGGCAAGTATACATTGGTTTTTCCCATTTTTTGGAATATTTAAGCGACCTAAGTTAAAACACTTAGGTTTAGTGTAAAAATTCTCCTGAATTGGGCTAAGTGATAAATCAACGAAATGTACTGTCACGGCTTTTGTGATTTTGCGTCAATTAAGTGTAACAGGTCCCTGTTGCTAGAAGTTTAAGCCCGCCTGAAGTTGCAAAATCCGCGCGAATAATGCCAGTTCGGCATATTCTTGTTGTTGCGAAATATTTCGGAGAAATCCCAAATTGAATGACCGAATACGATGATGTAATATTCTGTGCAGTGGATTTCTTTGTTTAAAAATTCAGGGAACCACCGACGTCGATCACGAGGTACGCCAAAGTGGCGCCATGTAAAGTTTCCATACTTCTGCCCCCTCCCCCCGCGTAGAGTAAGCATTTTGTCATCTTTTCTAACATTTTACTCGCTTGACGAAAACCATAATAGAGAAAAAAACCAGAGTTTCCCAGCTTTGACACCTATCGGTCGTGCAATTATCGTTCCGGGCCTTTGGTAGTAAAATCCCGTTTGTCAGCCTCTCGTTCTCGTTTAGTTTTGGAAAACCATTTTACGACATATTTGTCGGATTATCCTAGAGAACCGGGAAAATATGAGTTCCGTGTGAAAGTTTCGTTTAAGTTTGATGTTTGGTGGAGTACCGTTTCACATGATTTCGTTTTAGATCAAATAACCTACCAATTTACGGACATCCCGTTGTCTTCGCACCTGTTTCCTTTCTTCGCCGACCCCTGCTACTCTCTCCCAGGGACTCGAAGCTACCATCGCTTTCATTGGGCTATCCTCAACAAAGCCCTTTCCCAGGTAACAATATTCCAGGCTGCCCCTTTTACTTGTCGGTTGTATCAGTGCACACTAGGCTCAAAAGAAAACTACCAATAGACCTTTAATTAATCACAGTGTAAGCTTAACAACAATAACGAGGTGAACTCCAACATACAATGTAAAAGTGATCAGACAAATGACTTTAGTGAGTAGTGCGTCTAGTCCCAAAAACTTATAAATAAACTCTGCCGTGAATAGCAGTTTATGCTAGACTGGCATTATTAAAATTAAAAAAAAAAAACTTGTTGGTTGTGATTGTATCAGCTCAACTCTATTCAGTACCGTATATATCGGTCTACCCGTAGACAGGCACCCATCAACTATTGTCTGTAATTTGAGAACACCAAGCGCCCCTTTTGTTCAATCCGTTCGGGCGAAGTGTTCACTTTTTCAACCAGTGCGTATTACTTTTTGCTTTAGTGGTAACGATTCAGAAACAGTACGAACTGTCGCGATGCTTACCTATTTTATGTTGCATGTTTGGAAATTATTTGTAATCAGATTTTTAGCTTAAGTTTTGTCATCACCACTTATTTTTATTGCGCTTAAGGGAGGCTAGCTGTTGACTATATTTGCCGTAGCTTGGGTAAATGTGGCATTCCTTAACCCTCCTCTTCAAATAACCTAAGATAGAACTTATGAATCCCTTTTGTGTCATATTTTAAATATTTCTTACATTCATTAAATCTCATTGTTAATTCATTATTGCCTTTTATTTGTGTTTTGTGTTTATTATGTAATAATTGTGTATAACTTTGTATGCCTGGCTACCAGTATTAGTGTTTTTTTCAGTAAGTAAAAGGGTAAGTAGCATTCAGCAGTAGGGTGCAGCCACCAAAATCCCCTCGAGCCCAGAAGGAATCATCTGCGGTACGTTCCTCGAGACCATTTTGGGTGATTTCCGCAGTGGCGCCCACTTTTCCTTCCGATTACGACCCCCTTATTTGAAGGGTTTGGCGTTTTGAACCCCCCTTCTTCGACTGCTTGTTAGCTGCGAGCCACAAGACTTTGACGTCCCCTATAAGTTGTCGTAGTGCGGAATTAGCATGTGACAGTAAAAGAAAAATAGATAGACGGTGTACCGCAGGGACCCAAATGGGGATCTTTATTCTTAGGTTTAATTAACTTCTTAACGATACAAAGCTGCGTCATCATTCAAGACTTCAGACATAAATTACAGTCACTCAAAAACTATTTTCGAGCCCAGTTGAGACTATAACTGAACTCACTGATTCTCACTGTAATGTTAATTCAGAATGCTGCCACGTTTATACATTCTCAGCACAAGAATATCGCGTTAATATTTTTAATATCAGCACTTAAAGCAATAACTGCAGCGGAGTTTACGAGCTTTATTTAGAACAGCCGTATAAATGTTGATAGTCTTTAATCTTTTAGTTCCCAACTGTCATTTGCACTTGTAGCAATTCGGATTACGACGTGCAAATGGCTCAAAGCAAAGCTCTAATTTGTTTACATTGAAATACGAGATGCAATAATTATTCTACGTGCATATAGTACACCTACTATGATTAATTACGTTCAGAAACAACTGTGATTGTAATAACATCTGCACACATGCTTATGAATACGCGTAACTATGTTTTGTGGTTGAATATTTGTTAGGCTTTACTTGGGGTTTGAGACGATTCGTTTGTATGTCAAAAACAGAAATTCCTAGATTTCAGATATTCAAAAGATTCTTTGATTTACAGCTGTTTTTCATTTCAGCCCTATCATTTTTCATTTGGAGCTGCCAGAATCGCAAGAAACTCATTAAATTTTATAATCTTATCAAAGTCTCCACCAACTCGACTAAATTGGAATAATTAATTAATGGTGGGACACTTGAAAGTGATCATCCATTAAATCAGTTACAAATGCATAGCAGTGTAATAAAGGAATGGATTACAAGCTTAATTTAGCAGCAAGATTCACACGTTGTGGTTACCAACAACACAGACACAGTTTTGGTTCAATGATTATGTGGTTCCTCTGTTATAGTTAATGGGAAACATCTCATTTATGTGGAATTAATTTTAATTGCTTTCAACTTTAAAATTTAAAATGTAAACTTGATACTTCGATAGTTCTCCTGAAATTCTCATACTCGAAACGAGTTGTTTTTAAAAGCTTAAAGAGAATCTCGAGTGAGAAAGTAAAAATTCAAAGAGCGAAAATTTCCAGATTTAACTTTAAATCAGAAGTCGATGTCACAAAAGTGAAACGTTGCCTAACTCGCTTTAAAGATTCATAACTTTTGACGTGCTCACTGGTATCTGTAAAATGTCTGAGAACGTTAACGACGTGCCTTCATTTATATTCTTGTTTAAGTAATAAACTTTATCGATTTCGAGTGCGGTGCTACGGTAAGCAAATTTTCAACGGGACAAGCTGTTTCCATTTACGTTACTTAAACTCATTTGTCTATTTCGGTCGTTGTTTTGCTATTTGCAGGAGAACAACATTTAGCTCTCAACGTCTTGTTTCCAAGTAGTTTATGGAACTTCAATAATTCACTTAAGGAAGAAAACTAGTTCAAAGTACATCAACAAATACTTCCTCGACTAAAATTTAATAACGTGTTAAGGTCCGACGTTCAACTTCGTTATGGGATTTGCTACATTTTATGAAGTTACGTCAAAGCTTTATATACTCATATCATCACTACTTTAGGAAAAAATTGATTACATGCTGATTATATTAGGTACTTTAAATTTGAATTTTATATAAATACGCTTGCATTAAAAAGCAAGTGAAGTGAATAAAGACCAGAAAAGATAGAAACTAGAAAAAGGCGACACAACGAACAGAAAATGGAGCCTCGAAGATTTGAAAACATAATAAAAGTAACAAAAAGCCAATAAAAGGTAGCATAAAGACCAAGAAAGGCACCACAAGGTCCATAAATAGAGATAAAAACTTAATGAAAATGGCACCACAAAGATCAAATGAACGACATAACATCCACAAAAGGCAACATAAAGTTCAGAAAAGGCAATGTAAATACAACATAGTAACACAAAGGCAATAAAGAATAGCCCCACGACCAGAAAAAGCTCCACAAGACCCATAAAAGGGGTAAGAAGCTTAATGCTGACACAAAGACCAGAAAATGGAGCCACAAGGATCAAATAAGCAACACAAAGTTCAGAAAAGGCAGCACCAAGTTCAGAATTGTCACAAAGACAAGAAAATGGAGCCACAAAGCTCAAGTAAGCAACATAAAGGCACTACTATAAAGTCCATAAAAGGGGACACAAAGACGAGAAAATAGAGCCACAAAGATTAAATGAGGTAACATAAAGTCCAGAGAAGGCAACACAAATTTCAGAATTGTCACAACAACAAGAAAATGGAACCATAAAACGATCAAATAAGGTAACATAAATTAACAAAACGTCTTCCGGATTGGGACCGTGTCATTTTGAGACAAAAGACTCAACGTTTCGCCCACTTTTATAAGGGGCTTCTTCAGGAGGAAAGCGAGCACTAAAAGAGCACGGTAACTCAACGTGTCAACCACGCCAGAGGCGAAACTCTTTTAGCAAGAGGCAGAAGGGTAACGGTAACTCAACTTGTCAACCAAGCCAGAGGCGAAACCCTACTGTACTTTATACAAAGTGACACAAGGCCCAAAGCTGGCACAAAGACAAAATTGAGCTATAAAGATCAAATAAGGCAACATATAGTTTTGAAACACAGAATAAGATCAGAAAAGGCGCCACAAAATTTATAAAGCAAACTCTATTAACAGAGCCGGCCATCTCTTATGTTACCTAAGGATGCCGTTTTTTATTGGTCCGCCGAAACATATAATTATACTTATGTCTCATAGCATAAATTTTTAATAAATTATTATGGTGGAGACTTTCTGTATTTTATTCTTTAAAGTTTATAAAACGCGATACAAAATTTTGAGCAGATGCAAACACCAGAACATCGAACCACAAAGAACAAATACGGTGACATACAATTCAAAAAAGGGATATAAGATATACAGGGTGATTCAGAAGTATTGCATGTATGTAGAAAGAGTTAGCTGCTATAAATACCTAGGAACATGGATACAGGAGCAATGCGACCAAACTAAAGAAATCAGAACCCGAATGGAAACCGCCAGGAATGTTTTTAATAAAATGAGAAAATTCCTCTGCAGTCGAGACATCAATAATAAATTAAAACTAAGAATGCTCCGCTGCTACGTGTTCTCCACGCTAATGTACGGAGTCGAGGCTTGGACTATGAAACAGACTCACATCAGAAAAGTTGAGGCCTTTGAGATATGGTGTTACAGAGGGATGTTCAGGGTTTCGTGGACCGAAAGGGTAACAAACGTAGAGATATTACAACGCTTAGAGAAAAACTACGAGGCTATGGTAACTACTAAGAGACGAAAACTTGAGTACCTGGGACACGTTATTGGAGAGGAAAAATATGAACTAGTAAGAAACATGATGCAAGGAAAAATAAGGGGAAAACGAAGTGTTGGAGGAAGAAGGATGTCCTGGTTGAGAAACCTACGAGAATGGAACCACAGCTCCGGGAAATTATTCAGAAGAACCGCTAACAAAATTAAAATTGCCATAATGAGAGAAGAAGAAGAAGAAGAAGAAGAAGAAGTATTGCCATTAATTTTAAAGGTAGGTAGAGCATGTCAAATACAACTTTTCTCAATAAGCCATGTGTTGCAAGTAAACGGTAAGCTGAGAACAAAATTAAAAAGATCAACATAAAAATTGGTTTGGGGTCACTGGAATCTAAATTTATCAAACGCCTTACTGATAAGAGTCCAGTATATTACGTAGGTCAGTTACTCTTCGAACGTGTTAGTGGAAGGTCAGCCGAATTAACTGACGTTATTTTAATTTCTTAAAGAAAGACATTTTCTGTTTGTGTTGTGTTTGTATTGCGTTTGTGTTGTGTTTGTGTAGAAGTTAATGGAGGAACATTTGAACATCTTCTGTCTTCTTTTTTATTAACAACAATTTTTCTAATATAACCTTTTAAACATGCCGGTAACCATTTACTGCCAGTCTCAAGTCTGAAAAAATGTGAGAGGAGAGCGAAACCTGTAAAATACATAGTTGTGTAATGTTTCATTTATTTTTCCAGGATCAAATTTCTGTCGCAGGCTTTTTAAATGCATATTAGCCAGCGGTTCTCAAAAGTGTGTAACAAAATTTAAAATAAACAAAAATTGCGATAAACCTTAAATTTTTGCTGTAATGTACTTCTATTATTAATGTCAATACTTTTAAATCACTCTGTATAAGAAAATCTAAATAAAAGAAACGGAAGACAAACGGCAAAAAATAGCGCCACAAAGTTTGCAAAAGGCGACATAAAGCCCAGGAAAGACAATAGAAAATACCAGGAAAGGTAACAGAAAGTCCAGAACTGCGTTATAAAGTTAAAAAGGCGACACAAAACCCAGAAAAGGTATCATCAAGACCAGAAAATACGACACAAAGGCTACTACGACAAACAAAACTTAAAAATATCAACACAAAGGGTAGATGAAAAAAGTGACACAAAGGCAGCAAATGATAAACACAAAGTTCGAAAAAGGAGAAGTCGAAGGACAAGACAAAAAGAGACAAAAAAGACAAGAAAATTTAACAACAAGGCTAGAGAAAGCGATACACAGTTCAGAAAAGGCGACACAAAGTTTATGAAAGACGACAAAGTTCAGAGCCCTTGAAGTCATAAAGCAAATTTTGAGTTTGTCTCAAGGATCGAAACATCTAATCCACAAAACGAGGTGTACCTATGTCTATCTAAAGGCCAGTCTTCGAAACCATAAAACAAAGTTGAAGTTTGGGTAAAGGATTGAATCTTGGAATTTATAAGAAAAGCTTCGAGGTCATTCAAAGGATTGAACAAGGTGTGGGCTTGTCTAAAGCCCAATCGTTGAATCCATAAAACAAATTTGGAGTTTGGTTAAAGGATTGAACCATCGGAGTCATAAGGTAAGTTTCGAGTTTGCCTTAAGTAACGAAACTTCGAATCTACAAAACAAGGTATGTGTCTGTCTAAAAGCCAATCTTCGGATCCATAAAACAAAGTTCAGAAAAGGTGAATCGAGATTCATAAAAGGCTGTACTACGACAAAAAATTAGGAACACAAAGAGTAGAAGAAAAAGGCGACACAAAAGGCGTGAAATGAAAAACAAAGTTCAAAGAGGAGAGCTAAAGTTAAGACAGGAAGAGACAATAAAGACAAGAAAATGCTAGAAAAAGCGATACGAAGTTCAGAAAAGGCGACACAAAGATTATGAAAGACCAGGAAGTTCAGATTAGGGCGACACAAAGACAAAAAAATGTAACAGACAAGAAAAGGTAGCAAAATGACTAAAAAAGGTTCATTTGATACAATTTCCAGAAAGGTTCAAACGAGTTTGAGAAATGAGTCAAAAAGTTAAAAGCCAAAAAGACAAGAACGTGCAATACAAAGACTATTAAAAAGCAACACAATGTTCAAAGATGTACCATGCAGCTCAAGGAGAGACGAAGTTCAGAATAGATAAACCAATAGTTGACATAAGCACAAGAGCCAACGAAGACAAAAAAGCAACAAAAAGATTAGAAAAGTGCGATACAAATTCAGAAAAGGCGATACAAATTTTAGAAAAGATAACACAAACTTTAAAACAAATAACACAAAGTTCAAAACTGGCGCCAATGTTCCAAGTACTTTTGGCGGCGATGACATAAGTATTAGATATCTTGAAGATAGGGTGATTAGTTATGGTTAAGGACTCCAACCTAGTTGAGAATCTAAGAAATATAGACAATCACGAGATGCCTTTGGGTACAGATGCGACCAAGTGAATTTGTGTACGGTGCGGTACATAGAATGCGAATTAGTGTATGCATTAGCATTGGTGTAAGATGCATTTTGGATGATTATTAACATAAAGATGAAAAGCTAGTTGATCTTGATTGTATGCCCGCTGAGATACAATTCGTTGTATTTGTTGTTGTTATTGACAAGCGGTGCGGCTTGTTGTTGTTGGAAAGCGGCGAAGCTTGTCGGACACGTAGTTGCTGTTATTGAGGCTCCGGACCCATTTAGCTGGCTATGTTCCTGAGAACTTGGTAATTTGGCGTGGTTACTAAGTATGGATCATCTAGGATCGGTGAAACATCGACATTGGTGGATTTTCTATTGGTTGGCTATGTTTTGTCATAGTTGGCTTGCGGAACATCTCTGTCTGTTCACAGATTTATAGGTAGCTGAAGGTACACCCATCATTATCACTTCCCAACATCCCAAAGAGGTTTCGATTAGGTGCGACGTGGGATTCCACGGGGGGATTTCTTCCCCCTGTAAATAACACTACCCAAACACATACTGCATGTAGAAATGTGGGCCTGTTTTGCTTTCGTGTATCCCTGCTATCTGCATTATATTTGCCTTGGTGAAGTGAACATTAACGTGTGTATCAAGGTATGGGTATTTACCAGAGCTGATCGGGGTTACACGTTAATCTAACTTGGTAGAATGAACGTTATTCCTTGATTGACTGAATGAATGTGCTTTTATAATAGTAATTAACGTCACAAGTCCGGGACCTCATATTTTACAGTACGAGTGAGATGTTTAAAGATGAGGCGACGAAGGAGCCGAGTTTTGAAACTCGAAACGACGAATGTCGTTATGTATTTTATTTCATACTGTCAACAATTTGATTTTTTAATTTTAAATGTGACACTTTTTCAACATGTGACATTACTGTATCAAAGCCGGTAGGTGTGGCTTGGTTACACTTTTACGGGTTCTGATTGGCTGCATAAAATAACAGTCCGGAAAGTGTTGTTTGGTAACACTTTCCGGCTCTGATACCGTAATAGCTCACTTTCCGGATTCAAAATGGCGCCGGGAAACTGCATTTACCAGACAGTATGAAATAAAAATAAATCGCCATTTGAAAAATAAAGAAACTAAAATTGAAACCACAACCGCCCAACCTGTCTTACACCACAAAGTTAAAAATGGCGACATAAAGTTCAAAAAAAGTAACACGAATTTGAGCACAAATAAATTACGTATGTGGCTCAACTGACTACGTCTGTGAATATCCAGAAAAAACAGCCACAAACAGCAAACAAGAAATGAAAAAGTCTTAGTAATACAAACTTGAAATAGCGAGTTGTATTATTGAAATAAAATTCTTTCTACAACTAAACGAGCTGTTGGTAAATAGAAAGAGAATTTATTTATGTGAATGTTTTATTGATTGTTTGCCTTGGATATTGCTGATACGTAACTAAATACGGTATTAATTTACTTTAACATTGTACTTCAATTTGCCTTTAGGTTTCGTAGGTTTTAGAACCACTTCAAGGTTTGGTGGCAAACAATGGATATATGCTAAATAAGCCAAAAATAATTTCAAATTCCGATATTTCCAAATTTTGTTAAATGAGTGTTCGGATTTTTATAGTTTGGTCATTTTCACGTGTCGTATCAAATATCAAAGACCTCATCTGAAATCCCGGTATGTTAATATTCGATTCATTTATGAAATGCTTTGGATATTTGAGCTTTCAGCATATGCAATTTCCTAAACTGCAATGAAGCTATTAACCAAAGTGGGTTAGGAATTCTAAACACTCGTGATTGCAACAAAACCATTTCAGTACCTACATTGATAACTACTTAACGTATTAAAACCGCCTGAATACGTTGATTTAAAATTAGTCCTTGTTGAAAGGCAGACTTCTGAAAACAAGCAAGTCAGAAAAAGAAAACGAAAGACCCAATTTAAGCGATTTTTTGAATTTCCTCTGATTTATACTTAAAATTCTAATGTTTTGCAATTTTTCAGAAAATCACGGGAGATCGATTCGCCGCGTTAAGAATTTTCACAGATTTTCCCAGCGCCTCCACCAAAATCAAATGGTTTTTCACTCACAAACGCGTGGAAACATCCGAAAAATTCTTTTTGCAATCGGCCGCTCGTACTAAAATGGCTGCCTTTAAGTAATCACCCAATCTAAATTAAGTTAATGATAGCTGCGTGTGACAACGAGGACTAAAAGAACGTCCGGGGTAATCGTAAAGATGGCACAAACGAACAGGCAATAAATAATAACCAAAACAAAAACAACACAAAACTCGCATATAAAAATAAGGAAGTATAATAAATTATTTATATTAATCACGATGGACCCATAATAGTTAGTCAATAACTGGAAGAAATGTGTGTAGAGGGTAAGATATAACAAGCTTATTAAACGAAAGACGATTTAGGTGACAGAAAACAACACATAAATACATAACAGTCGCAAAACACCGATAAAACTAAAGCTGGAAAAGGCGAAATGGGTTATGGTTGCTGTAGAGGTTGTTAAAAGAAAAGGCAATGGAATTTTCTACTGTGCTCGTTGAATTATTGAACGTTTAATTCGGACTCGTTTCGAGAACTAACAATTTTTAAAAGTAGTTAGATGTTTCACTTCTTAAATGTTATAACTCGGTGGTTTTACGTTTACTAGGGTGGAAAATTACTCACTCTAATTAACGTGCAGTAAACATGACCAGAACTGACCATATTTCGAATTTAGGACATTTCCATAAACCTTTTAAGTACTTCAGGACCATTTTACTCGTCGGGAGTTGTACAAACATAAATGTTATTAAATAGATTTTCATGTTCTAAAATTATTTAGGACAGATAAAATGAAGTAAAAATTTACGAACCAATTAAAATCTGAGTTAAAACTTCTGTAACTTTGTTATTAATTTAATTCGACACGGTTTTAAAGAGTTTTAAAGGGATTAATTAACTAAACTAAATATTTAAATTTAGTTTAAGACTAATTAGTGTATGTAAAATCCTTTTAAACTCGTTAGAAAACTTTTCGATAGGTTAATTTCAGAATGTTTTACTTAGGGCGGGTTGCACAAACATGATTTAACAGCTTGATCAACTAATCATTCGTTAAAGTGAACAAAATCGAATCAAAATTCAAATGCATATGGCAAACAACACATCAGTAAACAAAAAATGATGCTCTTTTGTCAACTTTGATCATTCGTTAATTTAACAAGAGCTTTGTGCAACCGGCCCTTAGACTTTTTATGCGTTTGATATGAGAATTAATTTAAATCAAGAAGACCTTGGCAAGCTTTATAGAAAATTGGGAAAACTACAAAAACGCAATAAAAGAAGTTCAAACGCGTTTCGAGTACAGCTTTAAAAATAACACAAGATTATTATTTAATTGTTAATTTCTTCGTTTCTTTTCCAGCGATGCTTTTTTGATTTCTTATAACTTATAATATTAGAGGGACTGATTTGTTGAAATATGATATAAAGGTAAACCAAGTACTTCCACTCTGTTCTGTTCAGGATTAAACAAGGGACTGTAATGCTATTACAGGGTTAATCTTTATTGTAAAATTATCGATGTGGAATTAAATCCTGGCTGTTAATGGTTATTGAAATGCCAACAGCAGTAAGCACTTGTACATCATGTTCTAGCTGTGGAGTGTGATAATTTCATAAAGTAAATGGGCTTCGACTGCCGAAGAAATGAAACCATTGCCAGATATGTAAATTCGAAATGAGGAAGACAAATTGTAATGATTAATTTTTTAAGTTTAAATCTAACTTTTAAAATTTTCAATTTAAAGCTGATGTTTGAAATCATATTAAAATAAGATAAGTTCGGAGCCTGCTTTCAAGCTATATGACAAGCTTCGAGCTTGTGTAAAGAATTAAACCTTCGTAATATGTACGCGAATTTCGAAGTTGTTTAAAGGATTGAACCTTTGTTATACACGATGAGGTTCGTATTTGTCTGAAGGAATAAATCTGAGAATCCACAAAACGATGTTCGTATTGCCTCGAGGATTGAATCTTCGAAGTCGTAAGGCAAGTTTCGAGTTTTCCTTAATGATCAAACCTAAATCTTAGAATTCATAAAACAAGGTTGGAGTTTAGTGAAAGGATTCAATCTTCCAATTTGTAAAAACAGCTTCAAAGTAGCCCAAAGTATTAAACCGTCGATGTCATAAGTTTCGAGTTTGCCCCAAGGATCGAAACTACGAATCCACAAAACAAGGTTTATGTTTGTCTAAAGGACAATCTTAGAGTCCCTAAAACAAAGTTGGAGTTTTGCCAAAGAACTGAACTTACGAATTCACAAAAAAAGCTTCAAGATAGCTTAAAGGATCGAACCTTCGAAGCCACAAGGCAAGTTTCGAGTTTGCCTCAGGAATCGAAGCTTCGAATCTACAAAACAAGGTTTGTGCCTGTCTAAAGGCCAATCTTCGAATCCATAACACAGAATTGGGAGTTTGGCTAAAGGACTGAACCTTAGAATCAATAAAAAAAGCTCCGTGGTATTCCAAAGGTTTTAACCTTCGAAGTCATAAGGAAAGTTTCGAGTTTGCCTCATGCATCGAAACTTTGAATCCATAAAACAAGGTTTGTGTTTGTCTAAAGACTAATCTTCGAATCTGGCTAAAGGACCGAACCTTTTAATTCATAAGAAAAGCTTCGAGGTAGCCCAAAGCATTGAACCTTCGAACTCTTAAGGCAACTACTGAGTTTGCCTCAAGGATCGATACTTCGAATCTACAAAACAAAGTTTGTCTCTGTCTAAAGGACAGTCTTTGAATCCATAAAACAAAGTTGAGTTTGGATAAAGGATTGATCCTTCTAATTCATAAAAAAAGCTTCAAGCTAGCCTAAAGGATTGAACCTTCGAAGTCATAAGGCAAGTTTCGAATTTGCTTTACAGATCGAAATTTCTAATCCTTAAAACAAAGTTACAGTTTGGCTAAATGATCAATCTTTATGATTCATAAAAAAAAGGCTTCAAGACAGCTTAAAGGTTTAAACCTTCGAAATCCTAAGGGTTTACCTCAAGGATCCAAGCTTCGAATCAAGAGAACAAGGTTTTTGTCTATCTAAAGGCCAATCTTCGAATCCGTAAAACAAAGTTCGAGTTTGCCTAAAGAATTGAATCTTGGAATTCATAAGGTAAGTTTTGAATTTGCCTCAAGGATCGAAACTTCGTATCCACAAAACAAAGTTTGTGTCTATCTAAAGGACGTAATCTTCGAATTAATAAAACAATATTGGAGTTTGGCTAAAGGATTGAACTTTCGAATTCATGAAAAAAGCATAAGGGATTGAACATTCAAAGGCAAATTTCTAGTGTACCTCAAGGATCGAAATAAGGTTCGTGTGTGACTACTGAATTAAATCTTCGAATCCACAGAACGATGTTTGTTCTGTCTCAAGGATTAAACCTTTGAATCCACAAAAAACTTCGTGTTTGCTTAAATGATTAAACATTCGAATCCATGGAACGGTGTTCGTGTTTGCCTTTGAATCAACAGAAAAAGCCTCGAATTTGCTTGAAGGATTAAATATTTGAAAATCCACAAAACAAAGTTCTAGTGTGGCTAAACGACTGAACCTTCGAATCCATAATACAAGATTCGGGTTTATCTAAAGGAATAAATCTTAGAATCTACAAGAAAGGTACGTGTTTGCCTCAAACATTGAACCTTCGAAACCAGCCACAAGGCAAGATTCCATAGCTCTGAACATTAGAATCCGTAAAAGGCTTCGAGCTTGCTTAAAGGATTGTACCTTCAATTCCTTCGATAAGCTTCGAGTCTAAAAGGTCAAACCATTCAATTCACAGTTTAAAGTTTATGTTTACGTATAGGGTTGACCCTACGAATGCGAATACAAGAGGTGAAAGTTTGGCTAAAAGATTCAATCTTGGAATACATTTACAAGCTTCGAACTGCATGAAGAATTCGAATCCACAAGACGAAATTTGCGTAAAGGATTCACAACTGAATCTAATTGAACCTTTGAATTCATAGTTTTAATTTTGAATCTAAATTGAAATGATCTATTTTCCGAGTTAGGCGAGATATTCAAGCCCAGTATTAAAACTGGTCGTTTAACCAGTATTAGATTCAAATTAGGGATCGAATTTCGAATTCAAATTTAAAATTTGAAACCGGTGTAAAGCGAATGTATTAGATTCGATTTATTCTAAACATTTACTTAGGTTTGACTGTAAAATTAAGATTAGGCTACTGAGTTTTCAGTCCAAATTTTAGCTTCGAATTTCTAAAGTTGGGTTAGGTTCGAATCCATAAGCCAAGATTTAAACTACCAACCTTTACGTTTCTACTAAGGCTCGAACTTAGAATTTGCAAAACCCAGCTTAAATTTTCGAACTTTCGTAGCAAGAGAAGATCAGAATTTCTGAATCCAAACCCTTTTACTAATATAAAAGCTTCAAGCTCAAATTCCAATCGCTCTTTTGTACCTTAGATTATTGGATAACAATCAAGTACTTGCAAAGAGCCTTAATTAAGGCTCAAAGTACATTGATGAATTTTCAAATCAAAAATTCAAATTCAGGACTCGAACCTTTCCAATTTAAGTCAGATTTAGAGTTTTGAAGTAAGAATTGATCCCTGAGCCCATAATCCACACATTAATTTCTAAATCATGGTTCGATTATTGATTCCAAAATACTAATTCAGATAAAATCAATCTTCAAAGAGAGATTTGAAGCTTTCGGCCCGAAACTCCTTAAATTTTGATTTTAGTACTTCTGAAATTAAACTTCCAATAATTTACGAATTTTCGATCTGTAAACCTCAATCTGGGCTTAAGTTCCAAATTTAAATCTTTGATTCAGGATTCGAAATCACTTCAGCTTAAGGAGGATGGATTTTTGATATGATAATAATCGACTTATTCAGTTATTATGAATTCTGCTTTGACCATTGAATTTTCAATACCATTTTGGTAAGATCCGAACTGAGATTGAAACTTTCATATGTTGGTTTGGTCAAAATTGGAAGGTGATTCAATTGAATCGAATATAAATTTCTGCAAATCTTTTGGCCAGTTTGATGATTTGGTTATGAATTTAAAGAGTGGGGTTTCGATCTGACTTTTAGAATCCGATCCAAAATAATATGTTTAACGAACTAATGAGGAATTTACGGTCAAATTAAATATCTATTAATGCGAAAGAATTCACAAGCGATTGCGAAAGACTTTAATAACTAGCTTGAGCTTTTAAGAACAATAAAACCCCAGTATAACCAGGAAAGATTATATTTAAATCTCGTTTATGCCCCGTAACAGTGCCGTAAACTTGAATTCAAATTAGTTGGTTATTCGAATAAAAGTTTCCCAAACAAAATTAGCTTCGCTAAATATTATGAAAAGTTTCGCAATGCACGTTAGACCGTGACATAGTTAGTGTATGAATTTTTAATCAGGGTTGGCCAACTTTGGCAAGCAAATAATAATGGTTCATATCAACAGGAAGATGCCGTATGTTACATAACTTTCCATGCATAAAAGCTTTTTAGGGTTTATGGATCGTTTGTATTTGCCAGCACGTATACGAAACGTGCCGAGAAATATCAGAACGAATGATTTCCGTGTGGCGAAATCAAAAGGGGATGCTATTAAATTTTAATCCGGGAGCTTTGTTATACAGCTAAAGAGGTTTAAGCAGTTCTCTCGTCCGGCTTTTCGTTTAACAAGAATACACTTAGATTTATTTAATTAGTGCGAAACTCACAAGGAAATTCCAGTCAGACCGGCGTCCACTAAATGAAAATTTTAAATTATTTAACAAACCCATGTAATCAACACGTTGTTGTGTTAACGATGGAGTATTAAACCTGGCCTTAATTAAAAACAAAAGAATTCCATTAAGCAGCGCTGACTTGATTTCGAATAAAATGAAAAAGCGAACTTCCTGAAGGTTGTTATACTCGGTGGTTTTTTACGTTCAAAATTCCAATTTGAATACGATATGAAGATTCACGTCGCGTTTATTTTATTTATAAGGGACGAGGATAAAAATAGCCAGCTAAAATCAGTTTTACCTAATTAAAAATTCCTCGTTTGTTTCGGACTTTTATTGGCAATTGCGACAGACTACCCTAAAATGCAGGAATTCGCGTTGATCTTTGAACTTTAAGAAATAAATTGCTTACAGCTAATTTAACTTACAATATTCTGTAAAAAAATTGCCTGAGTGAATATTTCGAAGAATTACCTTGCCAATAAAAATTCTTAAATAGCCTGGCGTGGGAGTAAATATTTCTGGGGTCAAAATCCGAAGCCTAACAACATTAAGCAAAGTTTCTTAGCATTTTTATTATTAGCGAAGTTCAAATTCATTAATTCTTTTTTCGTACCTAATTAAAGTTAGGATTTATAATTGTCCTGCCAACAACCCTTCTATTTGAGAAGAAGCATTTTTGTGCGTCTCTTGGGTTTCCAATCTTGATTGATTATACAACCTAAGCTAACAAAATCGTGGAATCAATGTTAAATCAATTATAAAATCAACTAACCAAGCCTGGACACGTATCAACTATCCATTTCTAAAGAGAAAGCTTAAAATGCCAGTCGGAATTTGAAATTTCTAAATCTACATCTGATATCAAGCATATTTCAACCTTTAATTGCCAAGCCGTTTTAAAACATTCAAAGCTTCAAAGTGTAAAGATTCAAGTTATAGCTGTGGATCCGAAATTTAAAATGTGGGTTTAAATTGCTTGGAAATCCGAGGATTTGATTGGATAAAAAGATTAAAATTTTGATTTCAACTCGGAATAGACAGGATAGGACGTGTTATATAGGCTCACGCATCAAGTACACGCGGCCTTAAACGATGCAAGAAATGAAACCTTCAAGAACTACCTCACAAACTTATCGACTGACGATCATTCCTTATGGCGAGCTACTAAAAAGTTCAAACGACCAAATACCCCAATATGTCCAATTAAAAAAAGCAAATGCTTTCACCTTAACTCAGCCAAATGATAACACAAATGATGAAGATGCAATCGATTTTCTCAATGCACCATGTCAACTTTCTATACCTTTGAGACCCATCCCCCCTGCCCAAGTATGACAAGAAATACTACACACAAATTTACATAAAGCTACTGCTTACGACCTCATAACTGGACAACTCATACGTTACATATCAAGGAAAACTGTTGTGCTTCTCACTACAATCTATAATAGTATCCTCTGATTATGTTACTTCCCATTGCAGTGGAAATTCGCATAAATTGTAGTGATATCCAAGCCCGGTAAATCACTCACCGAAACATCATCGTATAGGCCAATGAGCTTCCTTCCAATTTTGTCCAAAATCTTCGAAAGGGTGCTTCTGCGTAGAATTGAAGATACGGTCGACCCAAGCCGTATAATCCCATTACATCAATTTGGCTTCCGTAAAAACCATTCGGCGATACAGCAGGGACATAGAATTGTCACCAAAATATTGGGGACCCTTCTTCTTCTTCTTCTCCTTCTTAGAGTGGCATACCCTTTACAGGGCGTTGGCGATCCTCTCTCTATATGCCTGAGGTGTGCGGGTCAAGTAGCCTACAGACATAGGGGACCTACAGCTTAACATGGGTTCCGAACCACGGAAGTGCTTGCACATCTACTACAGAGAGGACTTTACTAGACAGAATACACCTCGGGGGTTTGCCATTGCCTTCTGAGTGAAGCTGCCGGGTATTTTTGGTGTATATTACTATGTTCTTACTAAATTAAAATAAATGCATACAATTATTTTAAAATTCCAGCTAGCTGAATTTGTTAATTAATTTTTAATAAATTTTGAAACTAAAACAAATGTACTGGTTGATAGGCCGACGATCCCAGCTCTCATTAAATAACAAGGTACTTCTGTATAAAGCCACTCTCAGACCAATCTGGACATTTGGAGTTCAACTGTAGGGCTGCAGCAAACCCTCCAATACCAAAATTCTGCAACGATTCCAATCCAAAACGCTCAGTATAATTGCCGATGCGCCATGGTATTTATTCAACCAGGCACTTCATACAGATCTGGGAATCCCGTTTGTGACCGATGTCATCCATCACCTAGCAACTACCTACCATTTCACTCTCGTGGGCCATATCAACAACTTGATAGAAGATCTGTACGTTGACTACACCATCCCCAGAAGATTACAACGAACGTGGCCAAAAGACTTAATGCTCCGCGCCAACCAGGAATAATAAAGTATCAAATGGGAATAACATCACTGGATGGATTTCCCCCAAGTTTAATTGCATACAATGTTATATTATTTACTCATTACTTCCTTTTGTTAAGTAGATTGTAAATATGCAATTTGCGATAATAAATAATAATACTCGGAATAGAAATCGATCATAAATTCAAGAATTTCAATATAAATCCGGATTTAAAAATTCAAATCTCTTAAAATAAGAAGATATGGGTTTCAAGCCTAAATTTGATATTCAAAGCATTGATCTAGATTTTAAATTCTAAAACTGCTTGCAACTCTTTTCTGGAATTAAAATTTCGACTTTAAATCCAAAGCTAAAGTTCCAAATTTTTAGTTCTAAAATTGCTTGGAAATTCAGGCATTTGAATTTGAATCTTAAAATCAAAAAGTTTTTCGTTTTTTTTTTTTTTTTGATAAAAGGAATAAAATTTTGGCTTAGAATTCGAAATTCCAATTTAAATTTAGAGTTCTAATGTCATTCCTAAATTCCAAAAGTTTAATATAAATCCGGATTTAAAAAATTCAAATCTTTTTAAAATGACATACCTAAATTTGACATTCAAAGTGTGAATCCAAAGATTTCAATGTGAATTGTGAAATCAAAGAGGCTTTTGTTTTCCTGGGGAGATTAAAATTTGATTTGAATTCGAAATCCAACGTTCTAATATCGATCATAAATTTAAGAATTTAAATATGTGTAGGTAAATCTAGATTTACAAACTCAAATCTTGTAAAACAGAAAAATCTAGATTCCAAGTCTGGATTTGAAATTTAAAGCCAGAATCAAAATTTTAAGTTCTGAAATTGCTTCAAAATCCAAAGATTTCAATTTGAAATCAAAAAACCTTTCTTTTTATGATAAAAGGATTAAAAATTTGACTATGAATTCGAAATTCTATTTTAAAATCTAAGTTAAAGTTGTAATATCAATCGTAAATCCAGATTTAAAATTGAAATCTTTCAAAATAAAAGGATTTGTGTCTGAAGCCTAAAGTTGATATTCAAAAGATGATTCTAAATTTTAAATTCTAAAACTGCTTGAAAATACAAGAATATGAATTTTGAAATCAAAAAGTTTTTCTTTTTTTCTGGATTTCAGTATTAAAATTTCAAGTTTAAATTCGCAATCCTAATTTAAATTCAAAGCCAATCGATCATAAATTCAAGAAATTAAATTTAAAATTTAAAGAGTGAATATAAATTTTAAGTTCGAAAATCGCTGAGAAAACAAAGATTTGAATGTGAATCCGGGATTCAAAAGTTTTAGCCTTTTTAGGATTAAAATATTCGAATTTTGACTTAAAATTCGAAACTTGTAATTCAAATTTGAGCCTGAAGTTTTAAAATCGGCCACAGATTCAGGAATTGGAAATGTCTTAGATTTGAATTCCAAATTCAAAACGTGCATCCGGAATTTGTAATTCTAATACGAATTTTGGATTAACCTTCGACGGTTTTTAGATTAGAAGGTTCAAATTTTGACTTCGAATTCGAAATTCATAATTTAAATCAGAATAGGAAGTTCTGACATGGTTCATAGATTTAAAAATTTCAATATCAATGTTATTCTTAAAAATTGAAGATTGAAGTCCTAAATACGGATCCAAAATGCAAAAGATGAATCTAAAATTTCGCTTAGAAGTATGATGATTTAATTATGAATCTTGGACCAAAATAATTAAATCTTAGATTAGAAAATTCGAACTTTGACTTTGAATTCGAAATTCCTAATTTAAACCTGTATCTGAATTTCATAGATTGATTGTGGTTTTAATAGTATAAACATGAATCTGTGGATTCAAAAAATCAAACATTGTAACGGCCAAAATCTTAAAGCTTTAAGTTTGGATCTGAAATAAAAAGCCCGAAGATTTACTTACATATGAATCCTCGCGTAAAACTATTAAATTTTTTTTTTATTGTAACATTCGAATATTCAGTTTGAAATCAAAATTCTAATTTAAATCTGAAATTTAACATCGAACATATGTAGATTCAAAAATTAGCTAATTTAACTCAACGCTAGATTTAAAAATCGGAGTTAAAAGTTTAAGGACTGAAAGTTGGAATCGAAATCAAAAACCTTAGTTCAGATTTGGAATTTTTAATGTCGTCTGTGTTTCCAAAAATTTAAATCTAAATCCTCGACTTACAGCTTCGGTTCCGTTTAAGACTGGAATGTGTAATTTTTGAATCTGAATTCGGAATTTAAATTGTAGATTCAAAAAATTAAACAGCAAACCTGAACTTATAAATTAATTTTTTACTAGATTGAAAGTTTCAAGGCAAGTTGGAACTCAAAGCGGAAATCTGGGTTAAGATTCGGAATTATGTTAATCTTGAGAGACTTAAAGATTCACTTGTGAATCCGAAATTCGAAAACTAGAATATTTTTGGACTGGAAGATTCGAATTTTGAATCTGAAATCCAAATTTAAAATTAAAATTATAGTTTTTGTAAACTTTCTTGAAAAATTGTAGTCTAGGGGGTTTATGATGACTAAAATTGAAGTCGTAAATTCAATAATTAAATGGAAAAACAGCAGAGGAACCAACAAAAAGGTTTAGATTTTAAATAATACCGCTTCTGTTTCTAGAAAAATTCCAAATATCGGTCTTAAATTCAAAATTTTTGGATTTAAAGTATTTCACGAATAACTAACGGAACTGTGAGATTTCCCTGTGGATGTCTGAAGTGCCACAATCTTTGCAACTCATGTTCAAGCCTGTTGACGAATCAAAATGAAAGACTCGAAATTCGAACTAAAATTTTGAATTTAATCCCCACTTAAATTCAAAGATCCAGAAAAATAATCCGGTTTAAAGGATTTAAGTCTAGAATTTGTATTTAAAACTCAATATTTGAGTTTGGATTTGAAGTACGTAGATTGTGGATTCGAAAATTCATTTTTCAATCCAAAATTTAAAAATTCAAACCTACAAATCCGATTTAAAGAATTTGCATTTGAAGCTCGATATTCGAATCCAAATTTGAATTTACTACGTAGATCATAAATTCACAAAATTGTGTTTCAATCTAAAATTAAAAAATTCAAATGTTAAAATTTGAAACTGAAATCAAGTCAGAAATTTAACGATGGGTATAAAATAGCAAATTGTATTATTGGTAAGTTTTGAGTAAGTTTTATATTTAGGGTTTTAAACCTTGAACCAAGGAAGTTCGAATTTGATATACCAATTTGGGTTTGAAATTATTATTCAGATTACAGATTCAAAAATCAAAACAAATTCTAATTTTATAATCGGAACATCGCCGTTAGAAGATTCGAATTTAATTTCGGTTTCATACCCGAAACCTATCTGAAATCTAATCGACTATAGTTTGAAAGGGTTAATTAATCGTGTAGTTAAAACTTCAATCTCATTTGGAACGAATTGCAACATTGGCCGATTCTGTATGTTATGAATCTTATAGTTATTAAAAGAAGAATCTTCTCATTGTAGCTTCGTGTATTTGTTCGAGAAAAAGACACAAAACGTTTCAATAAAAATCAGAGACAACAAGAATCGACGGGTTCGACTTCATACAAATCCACTTGTACCATCTGGTATGGCTGGTGGGCAAATCTTAGTCATTAGAAACGATTTCTGGGCTAAATAAGCATTTAGGCGTGTCAAATTTGGTTTTATGTACGCTTAACTTCGTGCTTAATCGATTAACAATGAACTGACTCGTAGCCAATTGAGTCTGTTTTGTGGTTAGTCGAATTTGATATTATTTAACCACGATTAACCCGTCCCTTTTCCGAAACCTGTTTAACATAAGCCTGAATGTAAATTTAGAACTGAGAAACAGATTGGCCCATGTCCGGTATTCAATTTGTCGTTTTTGCTTAGTAGCCATAGATTTACAGTTAGATATTTGGGAGCTTCGAATTTCATTGTTAGGTGGTTGCTCAATTTAGAAAATATTTTTAAATTGTTTTGGTAAAAGGGCGTTTGGGTTAGTCTAACAACAAGCGCAATTAATTCCTTTCCAGAGGTCACCGTAGTTCTCATTTAAATAAACTTTAATTAAAACAAAACTCTTGTTTATTTTATGTAGTAGGTACGTACGTTAAAGAAGGTTAGAGTCACAAAGGATAATATGATTTCATTTCAGGCGTGAAGTTTATATAAATTATTTACACACGGTCACAGCAATACGGTCACAAAAAAAGGGTGCAAAACACTCACCAATGGTGGTAATCAACGTCAGGGAGTACAAAAAGGACGAACTGAAGCTCCATCTGTGCGTATGCTGGTAGTAAAACATGGACGAGCTTGGGCTTCCGACGTATCCGCTTCCCGTGCCCTTCATGGCCCGAATTAAAGCTTCCTGAAACTCGAGGACTTCTTCGGCTGCCAGTCTAGTCCAGTTCTCCCTGTATAATATATTCAAGTTTTCGGTAATGCTCCAGAGTTTGTCAACAGTTTGGGTCCTTAAAATTCCGACGGTGCTCTTATCGTGTTTCGGATCGGGCTTAGAGGCTGCCACGGCCGTGTCGTGTTCCATTCGCCCCTCAAGGGCCATAAACGTGAAGGCCCCCAGGATTGTGTACCCCAATACTAAGCAACATACCCCGATCGTTGCGACAACTGATGTGGATCGAGTTCCGGGACAGCTATAGCAACAGCAAAAGAAATTCTCGTGGGGATACGATTCGCGATGCTCGTAACAACATTTTTTTGGGGCCGGACTACCTGGGGGTGAGAGTCGCCGGTGATAAGGCGAATGGGGTGGAAGGCCAGGGTATGGAGTCGATGTGGGTGAATTCGCATCACAAATCATTGTTATTGTTACTCGGACCAGTTAACGCTTCGTGATATATGGGGTGGCTTCTGCGTTATTAGAGAACTCTGCTGAGTTTCGTTCAGTATCATCCCCTCTGATATTTGTGGACCTGAAAAATTAGAAGAAAGACAACAGTTAGTCATGTCGCTATATTGTAACGTAGCGAAAATTTGAGTTCTTTTACATTACTTTTTTTAATTGAAATTAGGGCTCAGTTTTTACTTTAACGAATCATTTTGTACTATATAAATTTGATTAAATAAATTAAAACAAATGAACTAAGTCTCCTGGTGGAGTAACGAGTGAGTACTTAGTTCACGATCGAGAGCTTTCGGATTTGAATCCAGCTCTAGCCAGCTTTAAGTCTGGAGGAGCTGGGGGTTCAAAACCTGTTATGCTAAGTTAGGTTAAGTGAGATTGGGTTAGGTTAGTAGGCAGGGGTCTCGGTGGGCGAGCGGTCGCTCCGCTTCCTCGCCGAGGCCACAGTGAGATCGGTCTGTTCGGGCTGTGGGTTCGACTCGCGGTCCGTGCAAGTCGGTTTCACTTAGTATAAGTTTAGTATGTAAGTTGCATGTATGTAGTGTGTAAGTTAGTGTGTAAGTTAGTGTGTAAGGGGCGCCCGTACCCCCTGAAGTAATGCGAAAGCGGTTCCGGGGGGTTACAGTAGTATGCATGAATGTAAAAAAAAAAAAAAAAAAGGTTAGTAGGCAATGGTGTAGTTAATCGATGGCCATAGAAAAAAAAAAGTGAACCACGTACGTTTCTCTGTGTTTTTAGACCTTTTCTCCATCCTTTGTATACATTTAATAAGCATTTTGATTTTAATCATACTTTCAACAGTTTCAAACGTCAAGATACGAATGCAAAAAAGCATATCGCTCCATTGTAACGAAAAATGAAAGCCATAATTGCAAAAGTTAAAAATATAGTAGAATTCTTTAAAAGAAGTTCTGTTGCTCAAGCAAAACTAAAGTCAATGCAGGAGCAAATGGAGCTGCCTGTCCTTAAACTCAAACAGGATTTACCAACACGATGGAATTTTACCCTTCATATGTTTACCAGAATACTAAAAGTTAAAGAGGCAGTAATAGCAACTTTGGCTTTATTAAACAGAAATTCAAGTATATTAGACGATTCAGAATGGCAAGAGATGGAATATCTAATAAAAATTCTTCAGATTTTCGAGGACGTTACAAAAGAAATTTCTTGTGAAAAAACTGTGTCTAGTTCGAAAATGTCAATTTTTATTAGATCTATGCAGAAACATGTTTCGGAAGATAAGGTATTTAATACGACGTTATATCATTTGTGTCGAGCAGTTATAGAAAAAATTCGCCAAGAACTACTACAGAAGCGATTTATAAATTATGAGAAAAATATGGCATCTCGCCACGATTAACATTCCCAGGTGTACGGACCGATCGTGGACGACCAGGCGGTTTGACATCTTATACAGAACCTTCTTCACGCTATTTTGTAACTCACAGTAACACAGTGTTCCTAGAGGGAGCGTAGCACCTATTGGAATGCCTCACAAACTCCCGCTGAACAGCTGTAATTGAATTTTTTCTGATAAACGTTTCGACAGCATGAATCACAAACCTAGAACTAGTATAGACTGACGAAGGGTTGTTGAAAAATTGTTCCCACGACTCAACCATATGACGAGTGTCGTTTAGTGGATAGCGCATGCGCAACAGGAATTGAATTCGGTTATAACCTGACTTTCTGAATGCGTTAGTGATATTATCGGATTCCTTAAAATAAAAATATACCTATAGCACCTAAATTACTAGTCAGATAACACCTACTATTTCAAAATTAAGAGATTTATGCTTTATTTTAAAAAATCTTGGTTGTTTGATGTTTGTTTGACACTCTTGACATTGACAGGTCATGGAAAAACAGCTGTGCACTTTCACTTCGATTTATAATACCACAAGTTAAACTTGAGGAAACTAATTACACTAGAAAAACTCTAAACGAGACTCGTAACATGACGGATTTTTGGGCACATATTTTTGGAGTGGGGACTACAGGCATCATCAGTCTACATTAGTTCTAGGTTTGTGGCATGAATATGCTCTGGTACAGACCAACGCTCCATCGTAATTAAACTCCAAGCTGTGCACTGTCAGACGATACCACTACTGCCAACTGCCACCAACCTGTTAAACAAAAAACACTACGTTAAAAACCGTGAGGTATTTATGCCCCACCTTACTTTGTTTTTTTGTCTACTTCTTCCTCTTATGGCCGAAGCCTAGGCCGATGGCCTGTTAGAAACTCGTAAGAACGAGTTCTGTGAACCCTCTTGGTATGTATGCTGGGCAGGAGGCTAACCTAACCCATCGAGAGAGGTGAAGAAGACCGACCCGCAGTGTTGCGAGGTTAACGGTTATCAAAGGTGTTAGTATGATAAACGGGACCGCCGGCTTAACGTGCCCTCCGAAGCACGGAGAAGCGTACGACCTTCTAAATTCCGGCGAGGATATCGCCGGTCTCAGGAATCGAACCCAAGATGCCTACGTGAGAGACCGAGGCCTTTTACATGCGGCTATCCGCTCCTCTTCTTTTGTAAAATATAGAAACCTATTCCGCCTTTGCCTTTTTCCATGACATAGTAATTTAAACATTTCAACATAAACCAAAAGTACATATAGTAGAGTGGTAAACAAGCTTGCAGCCACGGAAGAATGAAAGACACATACAATTGATGTTACAGTCCCCGTGAAAATTTTTCCACCAGTATCAAGTATCTTGTGGAAATATTTCGACAAAAAAACAACTCGACCAGGAAAACCAAAAGCAGCATCTGTGACAGAAATTGATAGACACCTAAAAGAGCCGTTATTGCCAAGAACAAGTGACCCTTTGCAATAGACCAGTGGTGGGAAGAAAGAAAAACATTTTACCCACTTTTATACGACTATTTAAAAAGAAAATTATGTGTGGTTGCCACTTCCGTTCTTTGTGAATGATTCTTTTCAAAGGCCGCACAACTTATTTCAGACAGAAAAAGCAGAATTTCGTCTGGAAAAGTTTCGCAAGTGTTATTTTTGAACAGCAACTTAGAGTAAATGTATACATTTGTGTTTTAATTATAATGATTTGTTGCATAGTATAAGTATATTTTATCTTTCTTTTTAAATTTTAGTTAGTTTTTTTTCAGAGGTTTTATAGCCAGTTCTTTATAAATATCTATATCTGTATTTTCTCAGTAAAACTTGAAATAAAAAATAATAGAGTTGTACTACTAATAAGTAATTATTAAGGTGCGGATTTCTAGCAATAATGCTTTTTGTCATAAACAGTAGCAACGTGAAAATACCTTCATATGAGCGCAAATCATAGTAAAAGCAACGATATTTTGCAAACTTTTTTATGCTTTTTTTCTGCTTATTTTATAATTATTAGGTTTTCCCTGGGTTTCTTTATGTTAATTTAGGTAAACCATTCAGATTGAAGAAGCTTTTCTTACTTCAAACGTATTTTAATTGATAAAAGAAGAAATTTTACGGTTGACAATTTAGAAAAATATTTAATTATTAGTTGTTATCGTGAGAAAGATTAAAATTATACCTAATTCAGAATAATTAACAGCTTAGTTACATAGATAATTAGTAGTTTTTTGTGTAAAATAAATACTCGGTAAATAATAGGTATTATGCTCGGTATTATGTACTTCTAAAAGTTTTGTTTAAAAAATTATGTTTAACTTTTTTAAATAAAGGCATATTTTTTATGCTTATAATAAGGTTTTCATACTATTTTTAGGCTTATTTCTTTGGTATTTAAGCTTTTTTAAGCGCTTTTTTCTAATTTTTTTGTGCTTATAAATCCGTACTCTAGTAATTATGATGCAAATAAAAACAAACGATTAAGTACATAACGCAAAATGACGTGCCGTATATTCGGTAATTCGATATTTAAATGTTTCTTTTGTTGTAAAGAAAAATTTGCAAGTAACACAAATCAAAAATAGCTCCAACCAGTGGCGGCTGGTATTAAAGGGCACAAGGGCACGTGCCCTCCCTACAATCGAGACAAAGAAGGCTTTTTTAAATATCTTAATAACACTTCTCACTTCTTTTATTTTTTTTACACAACAATCTATTATTATACCTATAATATCAATATTATAGTCCATTGTCGCGTTGCTGCTGAAACGAAGTTATCAAAACTTTCATTCGGGGACTAGATGAAAATGATACGTATTTGCGCAAGCGCAGCGGAAAATTGCAGCAAAATTTCGCCGCTGCTTGACCGGCGTATAGGGCGTGGTAAGGGCACATTAAATCGCGGCCGTTGGCACGTGACAGATTCAAGTTATTTGGTACGGGTGAATTGTGTTAAGCGCGCATGTTCCGTTTAACTGTTGTTTTTATTTTGACTTCGTGGATTGTTCGTTGTTACGTTGTGATCTACTGTTTGTTCGTTACTGGTTATAGTGGTTATTGTTGTTTACAGTGAAACTTGTTAAAAGGGAAACTCGTATTTGCGTATTTAAAGGTTTGTAATTTTTAGACACAATGTCTTGGAAAGTCCTTTAAGCGAATGAAATAAAATGCGATCCTCGTAGGTACAACGTACTACAAAACTTCGGTAGCTAATTGTCTGCAATCAGATTTATTGATTTATAATTAAATATGTATAAACCAAATATAATCTGTACAAAACAGTCCGGCATAATTATTCCGCGAATTTGCCACACGACCTTCGCCCGTATCTAATTTCGACGCAATTAACATGTATAGAGTCTGGAGAACTGAAACGTTCGTTTCTTCCTTTTAAAAGGGTTTTCATTAAATTTTAATTCAATTAGCCGCGATTTCCGTTGTGAATTCTTATCCTATGTTAGATAATGTAAAATTAAAAACTGAACTTAAAGCAATTTATGAACGAGACGATATGTGTAGGTGGTATTTTGTCACTTTCGGTGTTTATTGCTGATAATAATCTCACAAGAGTGTTTTCAGAAACTAATAAATTAGTTAACATTATTTGTACAACACCGATGTCTACGACTGAATGTGAAAGATGTTTTTCCACTTTAAAGCGCATAAAAACATTTTTGAGAAGCACCAGTGTTGTCGATTGAAAAAAGTTTATACAATCGATCCCCGATTTCGACAATAAAGTTATTGATGTATTCAGCAGTAAGAAGAACAAAAGGATGGACTTTCTATTCAAATAGGGAGGTAAGTGTTTTTAGATATTGTTTACAACTCGATTTTGATGTGCCCTCCCACTAAAAAAACTCACGAGCCGCCACTGGCTCCAACCACCGAATATCAAATTACGATTCGTCACCAGACTCATTTGGATTCAAAACTTTGTCGATATAATTGATTGCTTACAATCGAAGAGTTCAAACAACGGTCCGGACCCACTTGGAGCGACTCAGAAATAAAAATCGGAACCGAATCCGATACCGGAGTCATTCCGAAGGAACGACTTCGAGCGGATCTGCCCATCTCTAATTACTTTCAACAGTTCCAAGTCTTAAAATGCGAATACAAAGAAAACATGTCGCTATATTGTAACGTAGTGAAAAAATTGCGCTAAACTTTGATCTTCTCTACTCTAATTATTTTAAATTGAAACCGGGACTTGGTTTCTACCTTAATGAATTTTTATGTACTTTAAAAAAATGGTTAAATAAATTACAACAAGTGAACCTACTTTCTTGGTAGTACCGTGGGTGTGTGGCTACGGAGGTTCCAAGTTCGAATCCAACCGTAGCCAGATTCAAGTCTGAAAGAGCTGAGGTGTCAAACCTTAGATTAGGTTAGAGTAAATTATGTTAGTAAACCAATAACCAGAGCCGTTGATGTCAGTAGGGAAAAAACAAATGAAGGTTTCAAAAGTTTGTATGGTACTACCAAATCTTTCTTTGGCTTTTTTGAAGCTTTATATACAAACCAAGTATTTCGACCTCATCCATACTTCGGACATTTCCGACCCAAAAAAGCAAAACTAAAACTTTTTAACAAAACTTCCAAAGCCTTCTTCCCTATTTGTTCCTTAATCCCTGGGAAAACCCACCATAGCTCAAGCATATTTGCATTACGTAATTAGAAACGTCAATATTTCAAAATGTGCAAACTTGCAGTAGAAATGCACCAAAAACAAAAGGAGCCCCCAGAATATCGCGATGCAAGTTCGCGAGCTTTGGGAATATAGTACTAAATAAATCCTCCAGGTACATCGAGTAATAATCTGAGCTAATAATGAAATATATTACCCCCAGGACGCCTCTTTAGTGCCGCTACACGGTTGTTGCAGCAGCAGCAGCAGCGGTGCAACGTTATTGTATTACTAGGGCGCCCTAGTTTGGGCGTACACAAGCCCAGTGTTTGTTCTCACCGTGACACGCATATGATCATGATGTGCATGGTCTCCTTTGATGCTATACTCAAAGTTATCCCAATAAGCGAAAATATTCGTTTGGTGAAAAATCAGCACGCCTATGTTTTTACTGGGTTGCAGTCAACAATTTATGCTTAATTTCCCAACAGCATAACATAAATTATAAAATTAATGATTAATGAGAATAGACTAACAACACAATTGCATTTTGTGTATAATGACCGTTATTCAAATATTAATGGGTCGAGTTTCCAATATTTAAAACATCTCTAAACTGCACAGTAAAATTTTCACTGTGGGGTTTCACGGATTTTTCAGTTTGGGGGTGCCAAGGGAACCTTAAAGACATCACAATTAAGGCCGTAATAACCTACTAAAACTGAGAAAAAAGACGAAGGATATATCCTAAAAAGTTAAAACGTAGTAATCTGGTTAAAACGTTCGGACTTTTCCCAGATTGCGCTTTTTTCACCGCCTTTTGTGGAAAACAAGGGTCACCAGATCTACGTCTTAATATAATTAAGAGGCTTGTAGTAATGTAAATGTAACAGATGTTGGCAGTATTTCCGTGTAATCAAACAAAGTTAAGCTTACCAGCTTTATTATTTTTAAGGGCTCACCGTTAAAGAGAGACGAGATAATTTAATTTAGTATTCGCAGTCACTTCTCTCCATTAATGCATACGCTTTCATGAGTTTTTTTCGCCCTATAAAGGTAATTCGGATGAACATCAAACAAACACGAGCTTTTCAAGAACGTGTCTGAAAATTCCTTCGTTGAAAACAAAAGCATATTTTTATTCGGCTTCTTGGTGAAGTATGAACTTTAACAATTTCTGTGGAATTTATTTTTAAAGTCAATTTTTGAAGAACTCTTAACGACCTTATCAGATGTTTTAATAGATTAACTTTGGAATAATGTCCAAGTATATTTGGTTTACAAAAAATTGTCAAATATCCGAAAGGACAACGCTTACAGGTACGACAAAACTGGCTTCCAGTGTTTCAAAGTTTGCGATGTTGGTGGCCCCTAATCTGTAAAAATCACCTAATATTGACTTGCACGCTGCAGGAAATAGGTGGGAGTAACTATCTACTACTACAAAAATACAACAAACCTTTACTGATTTAATGAAACTTAGCTGAAGATTCTTTTAAATTGAACTTCAATCAAATTAAACTCTAAGCCTTGTGTGTATTAAACCCAAAAGCATCCCAAAATAATTTTTCGTGTAATTTACAGAAACTATCTTGATGTAATGGAAAATAATCAGACTTGGAGCTTTATACGTTCGTCTGTGACGAAGTTTTACCCACTAACTGTTAACTAAAACTAACAGAAACTTTAGTTTACACAAAGTGCAGGTTTAAACGTGAAATATGGAAACTTAAAGTAAATACTGAATTCAAATGTGTTAAACCGTACACAAAAACACGGTTTTGTCCGTGACATGGGGGGCTTTTCCAGTCTGATAATAAAATAAACTTACAGCTGCGGGTCAGTACAAACACAAAAAGAGATAGTCTGGACATCTGTTTGCATTTCTTACTCAGATTACTCGTTTAATTAAATTGTTGCTGAGATTTTACCGTAATTCCTTCTGTTTGGGTTGCATTTTAGCCTTTTTACTTTTTGTTAAACTGGTTCTAAGCTATAAAATCCCAAATTTGTTATATGACCTTGAAATGGGGTATTTCAAATGCCAATTAAAATCAGATATTTAAATTTCATGGTTGTAGTTTTAATTCCTTCTTTAAGCTTGAATTTTCAAACTGGAATTAGTGGGTCTGGTTGGTTGTTGGTCCTAACTAAACCTACTTTGAATCTACTCCTAACTAAGATGCAATTCCTTCGGCGAAGTTCGAACCCTAGTGATTTGGTCGCGATGTAAAATTTTGTTTAAATTTTTGACTTGAGGTCCTGGATTAAGTCCAACAAATCATAGCTTAAGGTTTGATTTGAATTGATTTTATTTAAAGTAATTCTGGTAAGGAACATCCTCAAAAAAAAAATCCTGGAAAGCCAACCAGCCAAACGAAATTATGTTGCCTGTAGTGTCGATGTTTACACAACTCATAATGAGCTAGGTTAACCTGTTGTGATAATATTGGCACAAGCTAACGTATCCTTAATGGAAATGGTCAACTATGATGTATCAAATAGCCCTAGGGAGAATGCTGAAATAGCCATTGGCTTAACGATTATGTATCGAAACTGCAGTTACTTGCATTGGCTGATATTAATTGCAATCAAACAAGAGTTCAAAAATTAATCTTCGGTTCGCCGGTAAGCCCTTGAAGTACGCTAAACAATGTTGAATTTACTTTTTACCTCTCTAAAACAATGTTAAATTTTTATACGAGTATTAAAAATAACAAACAAAATCCTTGAGATAATGAAAACCATGCTTCCCTGTGCAAATGTTAAAACGTCAAAGCACCCTGTTGAAATTTGAAACCACAATAAAACTCTGATGTACCGTATTAAATCCCAAAAATACATATTAAGTGTTTTTAGGCGTTACTTGGAAACCTTTATACTGCTTTCCATTATTTTATTTTTAAAAAGGAATTAAAGGGAACGAGGATTATCTCGGTATTGAAAGGCAACACTGATATTATTCAGTAAAATCGATACAGCCTGCTGACAGATTTATTCTTTATGCAAACATATTCGTATAAATTGTTAGCTTACTTCTCTTCTAAAATACATAAAGGATCGGGAAATTGATACAAAGTCGACTTTTACATTCGGGTAATCTTTTAGTCGCTTCAAGACTTGACAGTATTTTAATTTTAGAGTAGGCAGGATTGCTGGGACAATTTTAAACTCGTGTTTTTTTATTCAGTTGTTAAAATAATTAAAATTGTTCTGTTTTTCAAAACCTGTGCGACAAAACCTTTTGAATAATATCAAGGATAAATGTTTGAAAGTTTCAGAAAGGAAAAACAACTTCAGAACTGAAAGCAAGCTTAGAGCCTTTTCCAAAAAGCTTAAAAATGAGAGTCTCTTCTTCCATTTGTACGGATCAAAATATAACTTAAAACCATTTACAGCCTGAACTAAATATGAAATCCTGATATTGTTTCCAAAAGATGTAATTGTCACGGTTTACACTGGACAAATTTATCGTTTCGAATATTATTTGAATATACAAAGGACTGAACGTTTAATAATTTGATATTTAAATACGGTTATCCTTCCTGATAGGTTTGTATATGTATATGTCACGGGCAATGTGGGAAATCCGGGCAGTGTTCACAATGCCCGGGCAATGTGGATAATGTACTTAGTATAACACTTTTATTTTTTTTTAAACTTACCTTACTCTACCTCTAACCTCCAGTAAATGCCTCTGCCAAAACAGTAGAGGTGTTTATTGGAGGTTAGAGGTAGAGAAAGAACAGTTTTTTTTTAAATAAAAGTACATTATCCACATTGCCCGGGCATTGTGAACACTGCCCGGATTTCCCACATTGCCCGTGACATATACATCATTTAAGGCCGTTTCTCGCATCCTAAGCACCATTGCTTTTTATCCTGCCAATCGTCTTCTCTATAGCTTCTTTCATTCCCTTATTCCAGTCTTTTATAGATTTTCCTTTTTTTCTTCTTCTGTTTGTCGGGATCCATTTCCACACTCTTTGGGGCCACCTGGTGTATTTCATTCTTCGTAGATGTCCACATCACAGCAATTTCTTGCGTTCTATATTTTCTATTAAAGTTTGTTGTATGTTCATTTTCCCCTAATTTCATCATTTCTGATATGCTGTAATCCGAACACACTACACCTTCTGCGTAGCGCATCCATTTCAACGGCCATTAATCTTTCTTTATTCCTCTCAGTAATTTCCCATGCTTCAGAGCCGTATGTGGTGATACTTTTCACTATGCTGTTGTAAATTCTTATTTTGTGTTTGTTTGAACCACCATATGAAATTCAACCTCTGAACTGTCTGTTTACCTTGCATTATTCTATTATCAATATGTTTGATTCTGCCCCGAAGTATTTGTAGTCTGAATATGGGTGTACAATTTTGCTGTTTATGTTTGGTAGTCTAGCAGTTCCACACGTGACCAAACACTTGTTTGGTCTTGTCGAAGTTTATTCTTAGCCCTATGTTCCATAGGTCTCTGTAAACTTCCTCATCATATAATTTATATCGTCGTCATCTGCCGTTATGTCCACTTAGTCATCCGTAAAAGGTAATAATATATGTAGCAACAGTTGTTATTCCCATTGTTTTACCTTTAGCCTGGCATTATTTCAGTACCACATTTACGTATAACTTAAACAGAGTAGGCGAAAAAACACAGCCCTGCCTTAGATCTTCGATGCCATTGAATGGAGTAGATATGTGTTTGCCTATTTTTATAGTACTTTCTTGTTGTTGTATAGGTTTCTGATGGTCTGAATATATTTTAAGGGAATTCCAGATGTCTCTAGTGCCCCAAACAATTTTTTGTGTGGTACAGTATTGTACGCCTTTTCGAAGTCTACAAACACTACATAAATATGCTTCTAAATTTTTAGCAGTTAATGTATATGTGAGTTGACGCAGTGTAAAAACATGATTTTCCTGCAGTGAATGCTGCTTGTTCTTCCCCTATTACAGTCTCACAATAGATGATAATTACTGCATTCCTGCCTTGAACCTTTCTTGTGTACAGAGCTAATAATCCCTAATCTCCATTCCGTAGGTGTTTTTTGTCTTTGATTTAGGCATTTATAAAAAAAAAATGTAATTTCTCAATAATAATATCAGGGCCATCCTTTATCAACTCCATTGGAATACTTCGGGGACCTGGGGATTTCTCATTTTTACACTATTTCAGTGCCTCGTAGATCTATCTCTTCTTAATACTTATAGTAGTTCTGTCGTCCTCATTATCAACCAGAAGCGTTTGTCTACTTTGTCTATATTTGTCTCTGTCTTCATTTAGCATGTCTTCTTAATATTGTAACGAAGAGTTTTTTGCATTATTGAGGGTTAGGGCCTCTTTTGTTATTATATTTATTATGATGGTAGAGACTTATAGCCAACTTCATTACGAGTGTTTAGGCTTGGCTTTTGAAAGAGGTTATATTAAAATACCGAATCAACTAACATCAGATATGTTGGTATAATCTTAGTTACAAGCATTATTTAACTGTTCAACAAACGTGATCCAAACATTTAACAACTCCTAAGTCTGATTGACTTAATACCGCGTACAAAACATTTAGCATTAAGTTATAATAATAAACACTGATCTTACGTGAACATCTTTAGAAGGCACACATCTTGGTAACGATCATTGGAAAATGTATGTAAACCAACCCTTGGCTTATGGCCAGGGTTGGTTCTGAAAGGGCCTCTCGTCTAGACCTTAATCCGGCATCGTAGTGAGACTCTATCAGGAGACTGACTCAGAGGTTCGGTCTTTATTTTAACAGTTTAGACTAAGTGAACATAGATAGTTCAGAAGCCAACAAACAAAAGTCGCTTAATTGAAACCAACAAGGAAGTTGCGAAGACCAGCCACGCTATTTCGGTACTGTCACATCCAGTACTCACAAAGTGATCTTTCTGAGTTTCTGATTAGTTTTCTAATTTTAACATTTTAGGCGAAAATAAACATCAACCACTAGTTTAAGTATATTTGAATAAACATTTTCAAAATAGTTAATTCGGTTCTTTATTTGGGATAACCAAGCTAGTGGCTCGTGGCAGTTTAGGTGGTACCTATTTTTGCGATAGTCACTCACAATAACAAAATCAAAACAACGATTCGCTTGTTTGAAATACTAACAGAATTGCTATTGAAAGTAAACAGAAATTTTAAAAACGCTGGTAAATTCTAAATTTACATTGTAGATAACCAATTATTTTGTTTATTCGTAATGAAATACATATTTCCCTGGGGCAAAGTAAATAAATAACAGAACATAAAACCACGACAATCATATGAAAGTATTCTGGTAGGACAAAAGTACACGTAACAACGTTGACAGCGCATATATTGCCTAAACAAAGCTTCTGCTGTGACGGAAGTAATTTATACAATTAGCCGGGGATAAATGATATTGCGCTGTAATTTAGCATTTCTGCTTTGCGAAGAATTACTCGACGTTTTTCATTCGCTTCGTTTCTGGGGCGGTGTTAATATTCCGTATTTTTATACAGTGATACAATGATTAACAAAGTTACACAGCTTCAGATCTAGTAGGCCACGGTTCTTTGTGCTTCGCTGATTGCAACCGTATGTCAACGTGAATCCTCTCGCATCATTGACTGTAACCATGCTTTCGAAAACCGAAGTCACTGTGGATCCCCCTGCATCACTGAATGCAACCATCAGAATAACAGTAAGCTTTGAGGCTATGTTACTAACTTTCCGCGGATTTTTGTGGAATTTTTTAGGTTTTCCGTGATATTTAGTAATCGAAATAATCGCGCATCATTCGTTAAGTATTAAGTTACATTCAGTAATTCCTAATGACATGTTTCAATACAATCGTGGGATTTTGTTGATCGCGCTATAATAATAAAACAAAAGAACTCACGGTTTTATTTGGTATTTAAGGGTACTTTTAGGGATTTTTAGGGCTAATTGTATTTTTCGGAAGATTAATTTCAATTCATATAGTGGGAGTGACGTGCATTCAAAAGAGTTAGTAGAATGAGACCGGTCACGCCAGGGTCGTACTTACGGAATTTTATAGAATTTCTGCGGCCCTGTTAGCTTCCTGCTTAATTGTTTATTGAAAATCCTTGGCTACTAAAAGTCCCTAAAATGTATGAATTGAAAGTAATTTAATTTAGTTAAATACGTTTGCACAAATCGAACCAAAGTGACGCCAGTTGAACCAATGAATTTTCCTATATAAATGGAACTTAAATAACAGATGAGTCCAAAGAGCGCTTTTACAGAGATTCAAATTGTGGCGACAAAAATTCTAATGGAAGCACTCGCGATTTAAAAATCCCCAAACAACGCTTTACCGGATGTAAATGGAATTCTTCCTGACTGTTCCGGCTGTTTCGATTTAGAAAGATTCGCATTGCAGTTACGGAATGCTAATGGAATGCATTATGCAGCAAGTGCATCAGCAAACATCTCAGGATTTTGTTTGCATTTACAACGATATGATGACTTTACCGTTCGTGTTACAAATTGCTCAATCTATTTGGACTAAATTAGAATTGATTTCAAGACGGAATTGGCCTTTTTCAAATGAAAAAATCGGAACAGGCATTTTACTGTCCAATGTTTATTATTTTATTGTAACCAAAATAAAAATGCTCTAACGAATGAGCAAATCTGGAAAGTTTATTTTAATTAAATTTTTGACGATTCACTTAAAATAACAGTCGATATAACAGGAGAGGGGCATACACTTACCTATGGAAACAGATAGTCAGATAAAGTAACTCAGAGATGCATTATTTATTTTAACAGCTTAGACTAAGTAAACGTGATTTAGAGCCCAACAAACGAACGAACTACAGAACAAGGATCTGTGTAGAAACAGTGGGAATCCAGCCAAGGTACTTCTCTATAGTTAGTTGAAGCATCTAAGAGATTCAGTCTTTATTTTAACTTAGGCTAAGTAAGCATAGTTCAGGGGCCAAACAAACTACTTCGGTATTGTCACATTCAGTACTCATGAAGTTGTGCTTTCCGAGTTTCGGATTCGTTTTTAATTTTAACTTTAGTAGACATACCATGAGATCGAAAAAAAGATGATTCTGAGCAGGCCTTGACTAGTACAACACGATTGGCAAGACTGATTTCAAAATGTGGCAGTAGGTTAGAGGTTAATAAATGTCAAATAAATTAAAACACAAAACAGTATTTATTTAGGGAACAAACTGAAAACTAAGATGAATACATGTTAGAGTAGGTGTTCAAAATGTGATCCTTCACTAGTATTACAACGATAAAGTTAAATAATTCTGGAAACAAGATTGCAAAACTGACTTACATTTGAAATGTCACTGTCACATTATAATTCATAGGCATTCTAGAACCAGTGTAGCCAATCGTGTTGTACTAGTCAAAGCCTGCTCAGAATCTTTTTTTTTTTTATCTCATGGTATAATACCAGTTCTGGCTAAAAGCTAAATCATTTAATAAATAATAATAAAGGGTTTTAAAAGTTCATATACATATTTGAGGCATATTTTAATAAATTTACTTCAAAAATACTAAAATTTAGCTTTATTTCAACTAATAGTTTTTAATTTTTGTTTAATTTTCAAAATCACTCAAATCCACTTCGCTTCTTTAATATGTAAAACGGAGACAATATTTATCCATTCAGGGAGCGAAATGTTTCCCTCCATAGAACTCGTAACAAATCAGCATAATTCAGCATGGGTTATTAAAACCATAAAAATTTTGTTAATATTATAGCCTACTTTTAAACAAAATATGCCCATTTCTAGGCATCATAAAATTAGTCTATTTTTAAACATTAAAATTAGTCACATTTTAATAAATTTTACTTAATTTTCGACCTTTTCAAAGCTATTTAAATTTTAGCTTTATTTCAAATAATATTTTTTTATTTTTATTAAAACACAAGTTACAGAAGGCATCGTTTTCGCGCATGAGTCCGAAATTTCGACACGAGCCGCGTAGTGGCGAGTGGCCGAACGGACGAGTGCTCGCATTGCCTTCTGTAACGAGTTTTTTATACTATTTTCTCTGTTTCGGCTCCCATTTACATTATTTATTATTATAAAAATACTTGACAATTTCGAGTTGGGGAAATTTGGTTATAGTTAGGTTGATTTTTGCTTGACAGTTGACAGAAGTTTGACATTTGACGTTTTTGTTGCTTAGCAAATAACTGGTTGCCTAGCAACTGAATGGTTGCCTAGGCATTTTGTGTATTATTTGAGACAGTATCACCAATTTCTGAAAACAAAATATCACCCAAAATCGTTTAATAATGAAGCTCATTAACACGTTGAGTGCCGATAACGCACCGTTTGCGTGATCGATGGTTTGGTCAAAAGGCCGATCACACACACGGTGCGTGATCCGCCTTATGCTGTTTAAAGCCATCCCATTTTGTTCGGCGTTTGTAGCATTACTCTGTGTTTGTAGAGGCCACGGTGTGAAGGCTTTTTCGGCGAAATTTTTTGACGCGTGGCTTCGAATATTATTTATGCGCTGTAAAGCGTGTAGAGCGTGTAGAGTGCTATTTTTTGAACTTTTTTTTTTGCTGAATAGTATTGTTAGTTTTGTTTGAAAATAATTGGGTTAGTTGAGTCTTCAAAATATTACATAATAAACAATACATTTTCGAAGTCTTGTTAAATTTCCTCCGCCATGCGCTCGCCCGGGATACGACTTTTCGCCCCGAAATTTGATTCCAGTGACAAAAAAACAAACATTTTTGGAAAAATCTAACTAAATTTAGAACTAACACATATAAAAAGACATTGTTTACTATATTTAATCCTTCTTATAAAAAAAATAAAAAAAAAATTGGCCGGCATGGGGGAAAGTATACGATCTGGGATCGGCAGTGAACGTGTTAAAGCATCAAAATGCGTGCTAGAATGATGTCAATATAATGCCGAAACAGAGAAATGATTTTCATATGTAACATACAGCCTAAGACATACTCTAGAGTTTTTTTTTTAATGAACATTTACAACATTGAAATTGAAAATATATCTTAAACACACAGAGCTATTAAATTTACACAATCAGCATTCATAGCTCTGTTTAGTCAATTTAACACAGGGCAAAGACAAGAGCCAAAAATGAATTTGAAAAGGATTTTTGGAAATTAATGTTAAATGCAGTGTATGGAAAGTCTATGGGAAATGTTACAAATAGATAGAATATTACACCACACTCAGATAAAAAAGATACAAAAACCTATATATCGAGTAACGTTCAAGGCTGTTGTAATCATTTTATTATAATCATCATCATCAATTAACATGGAGCAGATCCCCGTGGATCAATCCTGGATTACGCCAGGCCCACCCCATTCCAATAAGGTGTGACGGGATTTGTTATGATAGATGGGGATTGGGAGCACTGCATAACGTTAACATGCCTGTGACGCTTGCCGCATGCTAGACACCGCTTCTGCAGTGCAAGGTAGTTAGTAAGTCACATATTCAATGGGCGTTGGATATATGACTGAGATGGTTAACCATAGTTTATCATGTTATATACTAACAGTATTTCTAGTATTACAGCTAATTTGATAGGCATATAATATTAAACGCCTTAGCTAATTTAGTCTAATCATTAGTATTACCATTATTAGTATTATATTTCTATTGTTATTATTATTATATTTGTTTCTTCGCTGTTCTTCTGGATTTTCCTTCCATTGTTGTTCTTTCAAGTGTTGGGTATATGTGCTCCTAGGTACTGCATTCTTCTTACTTGTTTTATTTTCATATATTTCATTCATTGAATTCACAAATATAAAACAACAGTATTATTCAACAAGCGTATTTATATTGGACACGCTGGGTTGGATTTATCAAAATTATTAATGCATGACTTTCATTATAATATCATTAATAAATAATACTGCTTTATGTGGGCACAGATTTATGCATTTGGTTTGGAATCAGACTATCTAACAGATCATGATATCAATAATTGTAAATAGCTAAGAAACATACGTGCTTCATAATTATATAGCAACCAAAACAAGAAATAATAGAAAAGTTTAAAGACGAACTAATCGCGAAATTGACGAAAGAATTTATAGAGTTAAGTTCAAAAGCATACACTTATGGGCAGAGCCAACCTAGAGACGAAGGTGAAAAGTCAGCATTAAAAAAATTAAAAGCAATAAAGACATCTATAATATAATAGATAACGAAATTCAATTTGAAGATTACAAAAAAATGCTTGTTTGACCAACAGTACTAATATTATCAAAAACAATTGGTAATTAGTTATAAACAAGAGATTTATACTGAAGAAATAAATAAAAAAACTCCTTGAATTGGAGAGCTGATAAAAGATACCTATTACCTAACTCAACATTAGCTTGGGGGCGTTATAAAATTCAAGATTGTGTTATTAGTGCTATAAGAAAAATTTAAATGGTTATTCTCTAATGAATTCTTTTGATAGTTTTGGAAATCCGTCTGAGATAAGATCCCAATTAGCTTTGTCTTGAAAGTCTCTTTTGAAGTCTTCTTGATAATATGAAATACGTCTCCAATCAATTTTATCTTGGAATTCTAAAATCTTCCGATAATTTGTGAAATCTTGAAATAAACCCGGAATTCTCTAATAAAATCTTCTGATAATTTTGGTTACATGAAATCCAATACCAATTATTTTAATCTTGGAATTCATTAATAAAATTGTGTAATAAGTGATAACATATATTTTTCAAGAATTTTAAGAATATACGTTTAACAAGGGGTCTTTATCGAATAATTCGCTTTGCACATAAGGGGTAGCACATAATCAAAAGGAAATAAATTCATCATTTATAGGAATCAAATATTTTATATTTTAGCTTCCAATAAAAATTGTAAACACATTTCCATCTACTTATATTCTTTCAATGAAGAGATTACCGACATCATGCCCCCAAAGTTTATCTTCAACATTATTACATACATACATAATTCATTTCTTCTTCTACCGCAATGCAGTGTCGAGGCTCATTCACACTTGCTGGTGTGCAGTGGAGGTGATGGGTCCATTTTTGGACTTGCATCACGCTCCAACCAGCTTTCATCCACAACACATTCATACAATTTAAACCTAAGCCTTAACTAAGGAATTCGACCTAAATCGGCTCCATAATACTGTAACTGGAACAGTTGACGCATACGCGCGAAATGATTCACGTCCCGCCTGACAACTGTCGCGGCTCGTTACAATACTATGGCCACAGATGGAATCGAACCCGTGTCAGCCAGCTAGCTAGCAGGCACTTATCTAACTGAGCTACCCAGGCTGCCTTTCAAAATTATTATATATTTAAATACATTCAACATGAATTAAGCTTAAAAGTAGGACACTAAAAATTAATTAAGCATACTTTCAATTTTATTACCGTCTGAGACGATATTATTTATTATTAGTAATAACATTTTAAACTTTTTAAAGTGAACAAGTGAATTGAATCACTAAATATGTATTACTACTTTATCATTCATTATTTATAAAATTTGAAAAAAGTAAAAAATGCAAAACATTCCGTCTTTGTGTTTAAACCCAATCCAATCCAATCTGCTTTTATAGCATCTACTCTTTCTAAGGAGTCATGATTGTTCGGTATTACTGTAAGTCACGAATAAGTAGATGGAAGAATTATTACAAAACCAAGAATGATTTGAGACTGACTTGCTCTTAGTTCGGTGTTTAAAATGAATGTCCACTTCAGCGGGATTCGAACTTTGGATTCCAGTGCCGAAGTAAGAATCTTTTCCTGAACAATTTATTTAAAGAGAATCTGTTTTAAAAATGTTGCTAGAATAAGGTTAATTATGAAAAGGGGTTGTTATTGAAGTTTTGAAAACAAGCCTATTTAATATAACATTTAAAAAAAATTGAGGGGTTTTTGAGTGGTCTTGAAAACTAATTAAAATGGGTCGAAAATTAAGAAGAATTTGTTAAAATATGGGTAAAATATTGAGATTCTTAAAAAATTCTGCACGGTTTAGCTTTGAACCAGAACTGGTATTAACATATCTACTTGCTTCAGTAAACGTCTCAGGATTTTTTTCAGATTTCAGGCATTTTACTGTTTAATTTTTATTATTTTATTGTAGCCGAATTAACAATGCTTGAGCGAATAGAAAGCGAAGTGTTTTAATTGAATTTTTGACGATTCACATAAAATAACAGTCGATATTTAGGATAACAAGAGAGGAACATTTGCCGATCTATAAAAACAAACCGTTTGTAAATAATGAATCGTAAAGAAAATTAGGATTTTATCTAAAATCTGCAAAACGTACCTATTCACTTGCCTTCACTTGCATTCCGCCCTCTTAATGCGTCGAAAACTGCTACCAAAGCACGAATAAATGAAAATTTCCAGGAACTCTGTCGAGTTATTATTACAAGACGAAATTGCATTCCATTAATTTTATATTTCGTTCTTAAGGAACTTAAACGTACGCATTTAAAATGAAATGTCGCCTCTGAGTAATAATAAAACTCAAAGTTAGAAATCAAACTTTTATGTTCGCCTGCAATAAAATCCCTGTGAAATTTTATTGAGCCAATCGTCAAGTTGATGTTGCCATTTTACTCCAGCAATTTTTACAAATTTGTCGTTGCGGATGTGGCTACTATACAGAGATGCCTATGAGCCTATTAATACAGCAAGCGATCTCAAAAATTCTAAGCGATGCGACTTAATTAACAAAAATGGGGAAACAGTGGCGAGCTTTTAGTGTGGGTTACAAGAAAGGCTGGCTGGATTGGTCTGAAAAACATCTGAAAACGTAGAGAGAATTTGTTAATAATATGACAAGCCAGTCTCGAGGGAAAGTCGACCGAAGCCAGGCGGAAAATATCTGAATTATTTTTTAGATGCGAGGTGAAACCTGTAGGTTCGGCATGATTTTTAGTACAATAAAGGCCCTTTCCAGAGTTAGAAGCCTATTATGGGTCGACGTACTTTCATGAACAAACCTAGATCTTGCCCAATAAATAACCAAACCATGCCTGAAAAACATTGATAACACCATAAACAAACTTTAAACTTTAAAGCAGATCCTAGTGGAGTAAACATCTTTAATGAACCGAGAAACATTTGAAGTTGCAATAAATTTTGTGGAAAACAAGTGGCTGGTGTTTTATTTCTTCTGATTTTAAAGCGGATCAGGAATTAATTTTTACGTAAGGTTTCCCTTTATTCTTTCCTTTTCAACGGTTTACAATTTAGGGTATTCCCTTATCTTATCTCAGAGGAGTCAAGTAGGCTCTGGCTTTAATTTACGAAACAAAAGCAGGGCTAACTCTTTCCCACACCCCTTTCGCATTTAACCAACGTTTTATTTCTTACAATTTCCGCGCGCTCAAAGTTAATAACGCACCTTGTACAATCATTCTACTTAAAGTAAATAATTGCAGTGCGCACGTACGGGCAAAAGAAAAATTATTAGAGGAGCAAAGGAAAATTAATGTCGCGCTGTACAAAAAACAAACAGACAAAAGCTAAACTCGAAACTTTTTCCCTTGTAAAGTAGAAAACAAATAATGTCGGAAAACCATCGAGGTACTTTGTATGTTTGTTCTTTAAAAGGAAGACAAAAGGGTAGGCAAAACGTTATTTCAAGACGACAAAGGAATCCTAGATATTTCTTCCTTTCTTAGACAGATCAGCATGGCGTAAGCTCTGATAAAAATTTAGTGTACGCGTCTGATAAAACGTCGATACAAGAAATGCGGGTGGTTTAAACGAAAAAATGTCGACTCAGACTTTAGCTGTCTTGGCCTGTTTTATTGCCAACTCTTGGAGAAAAACATCTGAAAATATTTTATAAGATAAGTAGATTTTTCAGTTGGGATTATTGGACATTTCTTTTGTCACAAATGAAAACCTTACTCGAAGCGTTGTCGTAGAACGCTGCGAAAAGTTTGAGAATCCTCTGCAGCAAGCTTACGCCGAATGTTAGGTTAGGTTTTACGTCACTGTTGACGGTTGAACGTTCAACAGTGACAGCTGAAGTTGATTTTAAGCTCGATATGGACGAATTTCCTGGTCACCTGCAATAATTTTTTTAAAATTCCTTGACTATTTGAATCCCTGTTTTATCAAGAGTTGTCGTTCGTTTTATCCTTTGTTTTCGAGATCCCGAAAGGTTTGACGTTGTTAACAGAAAAATGTCAAGTAACGCAAACGAAAATTACCTTACAGCTTGTGAAATTTATTTGAGATGAAGACGAAAAGCGTTGTCTGCGGCAAACTTTACGTCGCTTCTAGGTGTTACGTCACTTTCGACAGTCGCGTGTTGAACAGTGACAGCTGAAATAAAACATTTGATATAAAGCTCGGCACGGACGAATTTCAAGGGCAACTGCGATGATTTTACTTTTTAAGTATATCTCGATTATTCGAAGCAAAAAATAACTGAGAGTTACTTTTCTGTCTTCTGAAACGACTTTTTTGCTTTTTTTCAGATCTTGAATGATTTGACGTAGGTACCTACCAGAAAAGCACCAAGCAAAGAAAAAGAAAAATTACGTCACTGCTGACAGTTGGGTGCTGAATCTTAGCTAAGATGACGTAAAACGCTTGATTCAGACGAATTTCAAGACCTACTGTTCCGATTACGAAGAGCAACATAATTAATAAAACAAAAAATTTCCTGCTTCGTTTGGAATTGTATTTTTTTTGCCCTGTTCGGCACCTGAAAGGCATGTTTAGAAAAAAGTCGCGTAAAGAAAAAAATAATAAAAAGCAAAACATTTTTATACAGTCAGTAATAGGGGTACAAGTGATAATGAGAAAGGAGAGTTAACAGCTTTGTTGTCCAACTACCCACTTCACTTCCAGGCGACGTATTGTAACATCTGAAAAAAGCAGGGCTGAAAATCGGATTAGAAACTTATGTTCTGCTGTCAACATTAGCGGATATATTTTTTTTCGACAAAAAAGAAATTTTTCTGCGACATCAACTGCAACAAGTGAAAGCCTGACAATTCAATAACATCAAAAAGCAATTAAATAAAGAACTAAAGTCTAAACTATACGATGGATTTCTCTTAAAAAAAAACCCAAGAAAGCAAAGAAAACTACGTGGCTTGTTTGCGAAAACAGCCGAAACTTATTATTTTTTAAGTAGGTTTATTAAGTGAGAAATGTTGGTAAACCCTTTGAGACTTTTTTAAGGTGCTTACGAGATGATTTAAATTCCATTGAGCGTCACCTAGATAAGAGATGAGAGGGTAAATTTATGATAATTTAGCAATTTGTAATCAAGATACGAATTTGCCACTATGCATAACAACAACTGTGTTGTCCTCGCGCACCTAAAGGACCGAATGTTGTAGAACTCCCCCAGAAAATAAGGTTATAAATCAAATGCTTTAATTCTATTTTTTATTTTTCCTTTTCGCAGAATTAGCAAAAGTTTATTTAAATTTCCTGACATTTACAGTTCTATCATCACTCATTTTGTTTCCTTAAGGCGACAAATAAGATAGGCGTGTAAACAAATTTAAAACAATGTTGAGACGGAAACTTTAGGGGCGTTGGTAGATAAATTACATTTCATACATCATCTTTCGCCAATTCCTACTGTTTTATGTTGTGATAATAGCGTGAAAGCAAAAATGTATTTGTTTTATTTTGCATTTGATACTTGAAGGATATCTAATTCTCTCTTTGCAGTTTCTTAAAAATTCCCTAAAGGGACTTTATCTGGTGCTTTATTGTTGGATCGGTTGCTGTTTGTTTTTGATACTAATATTTAAATAGCTAGCTTTATTTTTATTTTTGCTAATAACCCCCGAAGGACGCTTGCAACCTGAAGTAACTTACCCCCTGTTAAAAAATGTTAATTTAGTTACTTGTCCTTTTATATTTAACTTAACTTTTTTTTATTTAACCACAACAACACAATTATTTATCGTTTTGTTTTTGTTTAGTGTGGGTTTATTTCATACTCCCATTACAAAGTTGATTAAATATAGATTATACAGTTAGGTTAGTGATTAAGCATTTACAAGTGTATTGTTAGTAGATGTTAAAATAATTGTTAGTATTCATATAAAATTTATAAATAATTACAAAAATATTAATTAGTAGCCTCAAGGTGTCATTTGGCTAACCATATCACTCTGAAGAAGTCCTGCTGCCCTTAATGGTTCCGATTACTATTTGGCGGGCTTGGTCTGGTGTCAGTCCCATTTTCTCCCAGAGATGCTTGTTTAAGTAGTACCAAGTGCCCCTGGCGCCTATAATGAAAGGAAGAATATACAATTAGTTTGTTGGGCCATTTCCTTCTGATCCCGTTGATGAAGCCTTCCCGATTGTATTTGGTCTCCTTCCTTTTATAAGCCGTGGACATAGGTCGGAGGCCTTCGCAGACCACCTCGACATTTGATACTGCTAAGTAATCATTTTTGAATAGGTCGGATTTGTACCTGGTATGATCGTCGCCCCAGATGTTCGGCTCCCGTAGGACTGTCCAATTCTTCTTAGTGGCAAACTTTCGGATAGACTGGGTAATGTGGTCATGCCTTTTGATCCTACACCAGTGAGTGTTTCATTCCTAGGGCAGCCTGCCTCTGTTAAATGGCGTGCCTATGGTATTTAAAAGATTGCCTCTGCGAAGCGTGGCTTGTATCTGATCCCTTCCGTTCCAGTACTTGGGTGGATTACGGATCCAATGGCTTCAAAAATTGGTTTGTGAGCCTTGGTGGAGGCCCCTCCGGCTGGTGATTTGTCCAATGCTCCTAGCCAATAGCGACGGATTTCGCTTTTGGTGTATCCCTGTTTGGCGAACGCTTCAATTTCGAGTCGTCTGGTTCTAGCCCAGTTTGAATTAAGGTGTTTGTTGGCTGTTAGAATTTTATTCAATCTGGTTAGAATTATTACCGGTGTGTTATCACTTAGGTATGAATACCTAGCCGTCCATCTTTAATATGGCTATAAATGAACCCGTTGGGGGTGGTTTTAAGAAGTTTCATGGCTAGTTTCACGTTGTATCTGATAATCTTGTCAAGGTTTGCTAGTGTTTTCTTGTATATGTTAAGTGCTTGTATCTTGTAAGTGGTCTTAGGTATCGCAAAATCTCGCATAAGTATTACCTTCTGAATAGATTTTAGTACTGCTTTGTTTATCTTCTTAAGGTTTTCCTTTAACTGCTCTATATCGCATTGTATACAGCCTAACTCCCCGTAATTTTGGCCAAGCTACCGGAATATTTCCGTGACCAAGGTACCGGAATATTTCCGTGACCCTTAGCTGTTTTATGGCCGTGCCGTAGACGATGAATCTTCTTCTTCGGAACGACCAAGACTACTGCTAAAAGACATCGTAATGTTGATAGTTTTGCAACAAGAGATATATCTCATTTAAATCTCGATTTATTTTGGTGGTAACCTTTGGTTACTAGTCGTGCCTTGTAATTTTGAAACCCACTTTGTATCTATTATTTTACAATCCCTACTTCGGGCCATGTATTATTTTCTTGTAATGTTTTTAATTCCTCTTCTATTGCCCTTTTACAATTTCTTGATTCTTCAGTAGACACTGCTTCTTGGAATGTTATTAGTTCTAACAAGTTTTCAAAGCTCAGGTAACTCATTTTAAAATCTCTTAGTTTGTATGGTAAATAATTGGAGTGAACTTTTGTTTCTTAAATTATGTTTCTTATATTATATTTGTTCATTATCACTTAATTCTCGCTCTTCTTTCTTATTTTAAATTTTCTCTTCTTGTATTGGGTATTGAAATCTCTTTCGTCTTCGCCCAGTTCTTTAAATTTCACTTCATTTAATGATTCTTCAAATTTTACATCCATTGATACTATTACTTTCCTTTCTTCTTCGTTCCATAGCCTGTATCCATTCGGAGCATATTCTACGAACATGTACTTTTTACTTCGATCATCTAACTTTTTGAGACGGCCTACCACTTTTCCATAAGCTTTACTTTCAAAAACCTACATATTAGACAGGTCTGGCTTCCACAATGTCCACTTTTCGATTGGTGGTGTTTAAAATCGGTTTAAAATGTATGCCGATGTTCGAATAGCTTCGCCACACATTTCCTTGTCTGCCTTATTTTCTGCTATTAAAGTTCTCGGTTTTTCAAGTAATGATCTATTTAATCTTTCGGCTTTACCATTTAATTGAGGGCTGTACGGGATTGTAAAATCAAATTTTATTCCTCGGTTTATAGAACATTCTTTCAAATCTCTATTTACATATTCGCCACCATTGTCACACTGAATTTTATGTGGTTCATTTACATATTGTTTTATTACACTTTTAACTTCATCTTCTTTTTCAATTAAGAAAACCATGGCAAATTGTGTATAATCATCTAATAAGGTTACAAAATAATGTTTATTATCCCATGTTGGCCGATCAATAGGGCCACATACATATGCACTTATTCTAATGGTGACTAGCCCTGTGGCGTTCTGTTTGAAATGGTTCTCTTATTTGTCTAGCTTTTAAACATACTCCATATGTTTTTTCTACTTCATTAAATTGTAAATTGTTAATCTTTATTCCTTTTACTAATTATTTAAGTTTTTTCAGACTGCTCATTGGCAAATGACTTAATTGAACATGTCATTATCTTATAGTTTTTGTATTTTCTGTTAGTAACACCTGTTCTTTGTTTTTATTAAAATTTATTTCGTACACACCATTTTCGTTTTTACTCCCTTCTAAAATTTTGTCCTCACCTTTAAATATTTCTATTTTATTTTTTGTAAAATTTACCTCACCTCGCTGGTTGGTGATCGCACTTACTGATAGTAATTTTCGACTTATATTGGGTACATGGTACCTACATGCAATACATTCGTTGATATACAAGCCTCAGTTTCGATTGTTCCTTTTAAATTCGCATGCATTAATAATGATTCTCTTTTGATACACTCACAGTTACATCCGCTTTTGTACTATTTATCAATAAATTCTTGTCGTTAGTGAAATGTGCTGACGAGCCACTATCGGCAATGAATGTCACTTTATTATTGGTTTTATTTGATTTATCTGTATATGTTAAGAAAGAAACTTTGTTGTCATTTCGTTTGGCGTTTGATTTTTTTCTAAAGTAACAAGTCTCTTCATCATGATTATTCGTTTTACAAATAGTACAGAATTTTTTGTAGCACTGTTTCGCTACATGGCCTACACAATTGCTTGCATTTATATTATATTGTCTCCAACACACGGAACTCTGCTAGCCATTGTCAAAGTTACCAACCTAACTTTTGTATTAATAGTAAATATAAAAATATCCTCCTAAAAGAACTATAAAGGTAATATCTCTAGTTCAACACGCCCTAAATTAACAAAACAATTACCAGTCGAGAACTCGCTAAAAAAAGGCGTATTCGGGAGCTAAATTTACAAATAACCTAAAAACACTTTCCCAGATTTCACCTCGATAAATTTCCTTTTTGCAAAAGAGCAGGTAGAAAAGCAAATTTCAATGTTTACAGTTTATCGTAAACGATCGATTTCAAACTTTTCAAAAGCTTATCGGTGTGGTAGTCATCCCTTTCCAACGATGCTGAAACGTGACTTATCAATAGTTTGCGATATCTGTACACACGTGCCTTGTTTGCTTGTCCTGTATACGTTAAATAAACCAACCCACCTTTAAAATGGCAAGCCTCCCCAGAAACCCCCGTTTCTCATTTATACGAAAATTTATAACCCGAAGTTCAAAAGTACGAAAGTTGTTAACCACACGCACAGGTAATAAAGTGCGACAAACGCTACAAAGTATTCCAATTCGCGATTCATTTTAAATAGCGAGAGGATATTGCATTTTTTTTCTGTAGAAAATAACAAAATATTCTACTCGTCGTAAAAAAGGAAAAGAAAAATTCATTCCAAGAGTATTCCGGAGTTCATGCCAGATTATCTTAGAGCTCCAGAGGCAGTAAAAATAAGTTATATAACAGCCCTTCTCTTTGAAAATAAAAGTGCTGCTGAATAAGCTTATTTTTATCGTCTGGATCCGCTTGCCCGTATGCTGTAATCATTTTCAAGTCAAATACGATTTCGTAAAGCCAAATTTACAATATTACACATATGTGAGTCAAAAATCAAATTGCTTTCCCAATTTTAGACATCATAAAAAAAATCTCGAACCTCCAGGATAACTCAACGTCGTTGCATTATTTATTAACAGAAATAACCAAAGGAAAATTTAATTAATCATCTAAGACTGTAAAAGATTAATTACAACAAATTTAGTACAATTGACGTGGCCATTCGATAATTATCGATTCGAAAGCAATCGACCATTGTTTAATTCGATTTTTTGAGTGACTTATTTTAATGTTCTTAATTAGAGGGTCTTGCAATAGCTTTGGCTAGTTTTAGGGTTATTAAGGGCCAAATTACTCAGAAGCAGCATCTTTTCGAATGATTAAAATAACAAAGTTGACTACGCACAACGAATCTTCATATCGAGTCGAAGCCAAACGATTATTGTTTAAATCAATTATAAATTACAAGGCTTTGTAATAATAATAAATTGGTGTTAGGGGTGTTAAGGGTTAAAGTCAGTGCAAGCAACAGTTAAAATTATTACAAAGCCCTTGCCTTTGAGTTGATACGAAGATCGCCGAAAATATACAAGTAACGAAAATCGATCTTCGTATCGGCTTGAAGGCAATCGATTGTTGTTTAAATTGATTTTCAATTTTCTTAATTACAGGGATTTGTAATGATGTTAATTGGTTTTAGGGGTGTTAAGGGTTAAAGTTGGTCGAAGCAAAAACTTTATGATTGGCTTAAAATATCAAAGTTGGCTGTACATAACGAAAATCGATATTCCTAACGACTCGAAGACAATTGACCCTTGTTTAAATTGACTTTTAATTTTTTAATGTTCTTAATTACAACCAGCAGTACGGCAGAGTGGGAGTGTACGTGATACTGACATTTAGAAACTTAAGAACAAGAATAGGTGGACCACTCTGCGACTCGGTGTGACTGGCCCACTCGACACTGTAAATGTATAAGAGGGTAAAAGAGAAAGAAGAAGAAGAATAATATTCCTAATTACAAGGCTTTGTATTAATTTCAATTGGTTTTAGGAGTGTTAAGAGTTTAATTCATTCGAAGCAAAGACTTTATAATTGGCTTCTTCTTCTTCTTCTTTCTCGGATCCCTTATGCCTTCACGGCGTCGGGTATTATAATTGGCTTAAAATATCAAATTTGCCTGCGCATAATGAAAATCGATCTTCGTAATAACTCGATGGCAATTGATTTCTGTCTAAATTGATTTTTATTTTTTTTAGTATTCTGAATTACAATTCTTTGTAATACTTTTAGGGGTGTTAAGGGTTAAAGTTGGTTGAAGCAAAAACTTTATGATTGGTTTAAAATATCAAACTTGGCTGTGCATAACGAAAATCGATTTTCGTAATAATTCGAAGACAGACGATTCTTCTTTAAATTGACTTTTAATTTTGTATGTGTTTAATTACAGGGCTTTGTAATAGTTTCAGTTGGTTTTAGGGGTGTTAAGAGTTAGAATAAGTCGAAGCAAAAACTTTATGATTGGCTTAATATATTAAGGCTGACATTTACATACACTCGCTTTCTATTTAACGTATCTAAAGTTGCATAACTACTTGAAAAATCAAAATGGTTTGTGCACGGATTTTGTTTATGACTCAAAACTGTAGAGGTACAGTCGGGTTATAACTGACAAGTTGAGATGCATTTACTTACCCCCTCCTCAAATTATCAATTGGTATGCAAGTTATTTATCTTCATTAGCAATTTTGGTTCAGTCTTGGTTGATCCTAATTTGTGTTATCATATTTACCATTAAAAAATGGGGAGCAAACGTGGTACGTATTTGTCAAAACCAAAAAGTCATAAGAAACAATTAAAGCGGGCGCGTTTAGTAGAACGTCAAAAACGAATTGAGGTTAGAGGTCAGGAATTGCGTAAGATTCATATTTGAAAATTTGCATATTTACATAGTTATTTGTGTAAGATATGGTAAAAGATATGGCAAACACCAAATTACGATTTTCTGTGTATTTAAATTGTAATCTCCGATAAGTAGGTACTTACTCGTTGTGACTGTGCTATTTGTGTTGCCTATACGCTAAATTATAAATGTGACATTTCACCGATTTTTATAGAACTTTATTTCCACTTTTTCTGAAATAATTTGCATTTAAAAAAAAATTCTTGTGGCGTTTGAAAGATAGTGGTTGTAGTGTTTTTCGGTATTAATATTTTTGTAAAAACTATTTAAAAAAATAGAGCTTTAAATTTTTTAAAACTGTAAAGTTGGTTTTTAGAAATTAAAAAAATCTATCAATAGACAGAAAAGACATGGATAATTACAAAAAAATGCTCTGCCGTTCCTGGTTAAAAAATGAGTCCAAAAAATGGAACAAAATGTGCTTAAAATGAGGTATATTTCATGGTGTAAATTCCACCGTTAAGGTTGGTTGTAGCTAACGAAAGTCGATCTTCGTATCGACTCGAAGGAAATCGATTCTTGTTTAAATTAATTTATAGGAATTGTCTTATCGGGAAATACACGGATCTGAAATAATTTTAATTTGTATTTGCATAAGGGTCAAATTCCTACCAAGCAGCATCTTTTTAGATATTTAAAAATAATAAAGTGGTCTATGCGCAACGAAAATTGAAGTCATCATATCGAGTCGAAGGCAATCGATTCTTGTTCTTGTAAATTAATTTATATTATATATTACAAGACTTTGTTATAATTTTAGTTGGTTTTAGGGGTGTTTACGGTTAAATTAACTAGAAGCAACAACTTTATAATCGGATTTAAATATCAAAGTTGGCTATACGTAACGAAAGTCGATCTTCTTATCGATTCGAAGGCAATCGATTCTTGTTTAAAGTCGTTTCTAATTTTTTATGTGCTTAACTACAGGGCTTTGTGACAATTTCAGTTGATTTAAGGGGTGTTAAGAGTTAAAGTAAGTCGAAGTTAAACCTTTAAGATTGGCTTAAAATATGAAAGTAGGTCCTGCACAACGAAAATCGAACTGCGTAACGACTCGAAGGCAATCGATTGGTGCTGAAGTTGATTTTTAATTTTTTTATTAATGTTCTTAATTACAGGAATAATTTTAGTTGGTTTTAGAAGTATTAAAAATTAAAATCAGTCTAAGTAAAATCCTTTTGATTGATTTAATATATCAAAGTTGGTTTTGCACAACAAAAGTCGATTTTCGTACCAACTCGAAGACGATTGATTTTGGTTAAATTGATTTCTAATGTACTTAATTACAGAACCTTGTAATAATTTTAGTTGATTGTAGAGGTGTTAAGGGTTAAAGTGTGTCAAAGTAAAAACTTTATGGTTGGCTTAAAATATCTAAATTGACTGTGTGTAACGAAAGTCAATCTTCGTTTCGACTCGAAGACAAAATCGATTCCCTTTTAAATTAATTTATAAAAAAATGTATTCTTGGTTAATGCAGGGCTTTAATTTTAAAGCCCCGCGTTAACCAAGAATTATTTAATTATTTAATTTTGAGTGGTTTTTGCATTATTAAGGCCCAAATTCCTACGGAGCAGCATTTTTTAAATGATTGAAAATAACCAAATTGACTCATTGTATCGAGTCGAAGGCAATTTAATTTTTTTAAATGTTTTTAATTACAGGACTTTGTAATAATTTCAGTTGGTTTTAGGAGTGTTAAAGGTTAAAGTCACTCGAAACAAAAATTTTATGGCTGGCTTAAAATATCAAAGTCGGTTGTGCATAACGAAAATCGATCTTCGAATCGACTGGAAGGCAATCGATTCTTGTTTAATTAATTTATAAAAATTGTATTGCTGCGAAATACCGGACTTTGTAATAATTTTAATTGGATTCTGGGTTGTTAAGGGTCAAATTCCTAAGAAACAGCAGTTAAATGAAAATGATTGACACACAACGAAAGTTGAGATCGTCGCATCGAGTCGAAGGCAATCGATTCTTGTTTAGTTCAATTTTTAAGAATTATATTGTGGGAACTTGTAACAATTTTAGGGGTCTGAGAGTTAAATTTAGTTGAAGCTACAGTTTTTTAAATGATTTAAAACAACAAATTTTGCCGAAGGTTGTGGATCCAAGGGGGGAGGGGTTATAGCAAGATATTTCGAAACTTTTAAAATTTTGAAGGGTTTAATTTAGGAAGAACAAGATCATATTTAATTCTTTTAAAGGAAATTCAAAATCAAGGGAAAGTTTCCCCCAATATCTGTGTATAGTTTTTCCGGAACAGATTAATAAAAAGTTTTGCTTTTTAATATAGGGCCTGTTTTATGTATCGAGTTATCTTTCTTATTCCTACGAGACGGTTCATAAAATTAATTTCACGGCGTAATAAAGTTTTATATTAACCGTTTCAATATTCAAAGAAAAACGTAATGAAAGTAAAGGAACGGAAGATACCCATACTCATCCGCTTTCTAGTTTTCTTTAAATTTCCAACAGCAAATTGTTTCACACCACAAAACGTGCATATCGGAGCTTTTCATCTGGTTCAGAATTTCATTACCATACAAAGAGCTCCGTACTCATAATGAAATTCAAGTATAAAGAGCAGAGCGTAGGGATAAGAATTCGATAAAAATTTTCCGCCAATTTGCCGACATACACGTTGCAGTGATTTAAACCTAACGACGACGCAAAAATGAAATTTGTCCCTAGGTGTGAAGAGTCGCGTGAGTTTTCGAAACTTAAAACCCTTTCAGCGGTTGCATCCTTGTCTGATACCTTGAAAAACGTAGTGAAGATATTTTAAAGAATCCTTAAATCGGGGCTGCAGGAGACGGAAGCGAGAAGTTATGTCAATACCAACGTTGAGATGCTAGCGGTAAATCGATAAAACCGCCAGACCCGCCTCTTTCAACTTCAGCGCCTCTGGTGCCATGCGGTATGAACTGGAGAACACATAGGGCATATTATGATGATGAATTTGTCGACGATCATGTTTTATTTTTATTGAGAGAGTAGAACAGAGAGTAGCGAAATGCCTCAAACAGCCTTCAACGGTTTATTTGAACAGAACAGCGCGCAGCGGTTGGGGAAACTCCAACTAACCGAAACAATTTTTGTAAGAGGGCGAAATGAGGGTTTAATTCCACTTGTGAAACCGTTGTGTACGACATGAAAACTAATTTACATACACAAAAGGGATACATAAATGGGGAAAATAAAAATGAATAAATTTTAGGGACAAAAGTTCGACGTCCCAAATTGCAAAGCAATCAACAATATGCTTAGATCTGTTTTAATGACGCAGAGGGTGTTGATCTACCAAGTTAAAAGTTAAAATTCGAAGATCGAAATCCTTTTTGCTTCCTAAAATACGTCGCCGCATTCCTTTAGATACGAAAAAGCCAAGTGGAAATGGGAAACCTGAATCTGGCCGAGTGCCAGTCAAATAAAACTACAAAACTCCCTACTGAATCTCAAGAATAACCCTTAAAAATTGGCAAGACTTTCATTTATAAATGAAGTTGTAGCTACAGGTAAAAATATACCTAGAGCTTCCTTTCATTAAACTTGTAAAAGCTCACAAAGTTTTCTGGTCTGAAACCATATGGTAGACCATGGAGAAAACAAAATGCAATGCAACATTCTGATGAGGTAAAATATGTTGACCGAGGAACGGGCAAAATTTGTCCCAACATCAACACAATATTATAGAAAAGTTGCAGAAAGGCATTGGAAGGAAATTTACTTCGGATCAACATTAACTGTTGGAAGTTTCAGACTTCTTCATCGTTTTCAAACATATACAATATTTTGATGAAATGAACTTCAAGTTCAAGTTAAGATTATGACGGACGGAACTTCCGTAGACTTTACTATGATGAACTGAAAACTAAGAATATCCTGGTGGAAAATAGAACTGGAGGAGATACAAGGTTTACCATAATAATATGGAAACCAAAAGGCAAAACGATCATTTACAAAAAGAAGATCAAACATTGGTTAGTCAAGAACAAAATTAGTGAAAAGGGCTGAAGTACCGCCAAATTGAAGCAAGTCCCATCTATCAAAAGTCATAAAACTTTTTAAAAGGTTTATTGGACATATTTGGTATGGATGTATTTTACCTGGTCTCGTAAAAGAGAGGCCAAGGAGTAAGTAAGTAAGTAAAGTTCGACTATGAATTGTTGGATGCTTTAAAATTTCAGTTCAAATGTTGATTATTTTAAAGCGTATTGTTCACTATAGTAAGATGGAGATTGACTGACATAGTGGTGGTGAGAAGAATTAACCACAAGAAACGCAGAATCCGCTCAATCACAAACACTACCCAGTCAAAGAGTAAAAGGCCACATGAATTTCCACAAACGCAACCTAAGGAGATTTATGGAACTACATTCTAACAAATAGACACGATTCTTTCTTGCACAATAGGTTTGATTGTTGTAATAATAAATAGCATCTTCCTCTGCTGTTTCTTTGGTCGAGGCCTAAGCCAATGTTATACCTAACTAGTAATTCGAGCTTCATAGTCTTTCGTAGTATGTATGCTGAGCAAGGCTCCTATCTAACCCATCTATGGGAGGAGATGGAGGTCCATTCCTAGTATTACGAGGTTGACGGCTGCTAAAGGTATTACTTAACCTGTTAATACCTCAGTATTGCTAATTTTGGGAGTTCTCTAAGAGACAGCAGGCTAACCTTACTTATAGAAGAAGGAAACCAACCCACAGTGTTATAGAGTTAACGACTGCTAAAGTTGTTAGCAAAGAACTGGGTAGCAGGTTTAATGTGCTCTTCGAAACCCAGAAATTTTCTGCGTCGGAAGTATAGACAAACCAAAGCATTTAAAACATCGACTTTTATAGTCAAGCAAAATTTTTGACGATACTGTATACAATGAATAAGAAGGGACAAAACACAAAAGATTAACTGTCGGAAGGAATATGCAATAGGTGGAAGTAGAGTACAAGGACCCAAGTTACATAGAAGCAAAGAGTGTATTGAAGAAATGGCAATCATAAATGAATGCATCTTGCATTTTTTAAAGGAATGAATTTGAGTAGACATCGACTGAACTCTCTAGTGCCTCTTGGAAGATGAATTTAGCAAAATGGGCACGATTTCCTTCTTTGTTTAAGTTAGTCTAAGACATGGATGACGAGGGGAAGGTACCTTATATTTTTGATGTAGTTTTAGGTTAGGTATCAATACGATTGGAAACGTTGGGTGCTTCTAAGAACGAAATTTGGTAACATAGACATGAGCCTCCTCCTTGTCTAAACCACTCTAAGGCATCGATGAACACTGAAGGTATCTTCTATGTTAGAGGTGGTTTATCGAATGATTTAAAACCTTCAGTGAACACATTGAGCTGACCAATACCTTTGGAATCCTGAACACTTTCTTCTGCTACCATAGGCAAGGTTAGTCCTCTGCTCTGCATAAAGATTTATAGGTAATACCATACCACAAGTCTATCAAAGACAAGCCGTAGGATTTTTAGGTTGAGGCTCTTGTCGATATTACCACCACAATCTGACAATCCGTGATTGAGACACAATGTGGGAAGAAATTTTCCAGGTATAATCGAAACCAAACAAACAATTATGCTTATTAAGAAATTGCAAACGGTGTGAGATTCATCCACTAGGGAGAAGAAGAAAAATAAACTGAGCATACTTTTGTCCCATTCCAGAGGTTTGTTTCATACTCACATTATTATATAACATCAGGAAATTCAAGACTTAAAAGACCTTCAAGAAAATATTTAAGGTTTTGAACGGATAGAAAACACGGCAAATTGCGAACATTTAACTGAAATTTTATGAAGAACATTAGTCTAAAACACATTCAGACACCGGTAACATTATTTTCCAGCACAAAGCGTGTTACATGAGGAATTTGTATTAATTTACAGTATAAGCCATCCAACTGTGGACGAACTGTTTCAGCTGAAACAGAGATACGTCACGCAACCAGCTCGCCCCTTTGTATTAAACTGAAATATTATACTTTTCAAATTGGTGGTTTCTCTTTACGTCCTTTTTATTATTTACTGACAATGTTTAGAGTAAAATAGTTCATTTTACATGTGTTTCTGGAAGTTATGGACCTCAAAATTTAATTTTAGCTTGAATTTCTGTTTGGGTTAAATAAATAAAGTCGTCATTAAATTTTAGGTTGAGGGCTTTGTTGAATATCTTATTTTGTGGTAGTTTATCATTTGTCATTGGTAGTAATTGGATCATTACTCGTAACAGTATGTTTAAATGTGATCGCATATTTGATCAAAGGTTTGAATTATTAACAGTTTGGCGATTTATCAACATTGATGCAATACATTTCTGTAATCTAATTTTGTGGCTTATTAATTATCGATAAATGTGGGAAGTTACACATTTAACCTGAACCCTAGATATTACATCTAACTTCATTTTTTTTTAGCAAAATGGGAAGTTCTTTCCGGATGTGGAATGTTTCCCCAATAAAATTTTGTTTTCAAAGACTGTTTTTGCCATTTGACTTCTTTTATCATTGGCCATAGAAAATCCTCCAAAAAATTATGTCAAAAAATTTGGAATTAAAATTTCAGAAAAACATAAATTCGAAGCCCTTAATAAATTTGATTTTACATTTTCACGTATGGTATCATGTTCGATTACTGATGCAGAATAAGTCTTGCTTTATGTCGTGTATACTCCGATATCGAAATGCAAACAAGTACGAGAAAATACGTGCGTCAAAATACGAGACTAAACTTAAATTTGATATTTAAATAATATCGTTTTGTATTTGGCAAAGGCGTTGTATTTTACATTTCGTGTATTTCGAAACCTTACGTTGCAGAACGAGAAGACTTATTCGAGCAGAGGGAATTGCGTTCGTACTGAAAATTAAGGTTAATGCCTATAGTGGAAGTGAGTGTATTTTATACTGGAATAACAAAAGAAATATGCGAGGGTTAACCTTGATTTTTTAATTTTTCTTATGCTTTATATCAGCTAGAGATGTAATTACGTTTTATTTGGAATTTCTTATAAAGTAATTGAAGAAAAATGCTTATAACCGTGGGTTTCTAAGGTAAACGTGAAACTGTAGAAGGTAAAAGTGGAACTTTATTAGGTGAAAGTGTCCAGGTTAACACTATACGAGGGAGTACAGCTGGCAATTTCAATGTTACCTTACGGCTTCGGCGGCCAAGGGAACAAGCGGGCTGGCGGCGTCTTCGGCGGGAAAGGAATGAAGCGATGAAACGGAGAAGGATTTTTATTCGACGTTAAGGAATTCGTACACTTCGAATTAAGGAATAGGTACACAATCGAACATAAGGAATTCATACAATAAGACGTTAAGAACTAGGAATTCGGAGCAGGAGCAGGAGGTCACGGGTCGGTGATAACCAACCGCCGTGCCGTGGGTGGAAGTGATACTCAGGCCGACTGAGTATCACGACGATCTGGGAGTCGAGGACGGTTGCTGGACAGGAACCGGAGCAGGACCGGACCAGGAGTTGGAGATGTGGACTTGGAGTCGGATCTTGTAGGAGATGTTGCTCTTGCGGAAGTCGGATCGAGACAGGATGCTGAGGCTTGGAAACGCTCTGGCTTTATACTCTTCCTGGCGACGGAGAGACATCTGATTGGTTGCCGGAGATACAGCTGATTGGGTGACATCAAGTCGCTTTCATAAGCGGTACGTGTACTAAGCATACGGGGCGGGGCTTAGTAAAATCACACCTTTGACACCTCCTATCCTCCCTAGTCTACGCAATAGCGACTAACAGTAGCCACCTGCCGAGCTTGTGATTCAGGTTTGAACCCGAGGCAGTCTGTGTTATAGGTAATCGAGTATAATACTACTCACCTACACATTTATAAGCGTAAGTGCAAATTAATTGTGGGTTTTCTGTGAACGTTTTATACTTAAGCAGGAAATGTTCCACCACTGTACAAGTACAGTAAAAATTGAACGAATTGTAAGACATGTTCGACAAGTAAAATGAAAATCAGAGAAGCAGCGATTTCTATTCCAAGTCTTAAACAGATTTTATCTAAATTACCTTTAATTAACAAAAATATTTTCAGTGTAAAACAGCTTTGTTGGATATAAAAGGCGAATGTATAATTTACCTAATTAAAACCAAACTTGAAAATAAACTGTTTTTACAAGTAAGAAACTTTTCTGGAAAGAAGAAGTTATAATAAAGTTTCCGACTTTTTAAGTACGTTTATTTAAAAGGCTCCTTTTACCTTAATAGCTATTTATGATACAAGTTCGAAAAGTGAGTCTTTAAGGCACGCATGTGAAAGTTTGCTGAACGAGCGTAGCGAGTTCTGCAATTCACATAAGTGCCTTAAAGACACTTTTCGAACGTGTATCATACAAGATTTTTTAGCTACGAACGTTCAAATAGCTCTAAGTAAATAAATAAAATCAAGGGATAAAGACAATCAAACTATCTGAGTAGGAATATTTTTCCGTATCCATAGTAATAGATAAGTAATTTTACTTTTCGCACTAGTGCGAAAAGTAATCTTACTTTTCGCACTAGTGCGTTAAAGTGGTACTTTTCACACGGAAATCAGTGTGAAAAGAGTCATTTTTCGTATGTGAGTGCTAAAAAAATATTTAAATTAGATATTCCTTCAGGTCTTGTATTTATACGGTTGCTTACATCTTATAACTTGTGGAGTTCAGTAACTAAATCCGATTTGAAATTTAAATAAAAATGCAAACTATTTTACGAAAGCGTCACCTTGAGGATTTCTCCGAATGCAAATTAGCCTAACAAGATTTCGAGTTCACGTATGTGAGCAACGGGACTAATCTGAAATCATCTTTAAATTCAACAAACTAATTTAAATTTTATTACATTCTGAATGTTAAACGCTTCTTTGGCTTTAACCGAAACAAATATTAAATTATGTATCGTGCAAACATGCACTTTAAAAATAGTTGTTAGCGTTTGGAAAAACCTTTACGTGTTTGTGAGTGCTAGAGAAAAAGACTTGTTATATATCCTTTTACACTTCAGTTTGTAGTCCCTGAAAAGCTCTAAAATTGTCAGTAGTTAAAAGGAGTGTTTCATTTGAAAGTTTCAAAATACTAGAAGTTCCAGGTTCATAACATAAATACTTACGTCCATTAACAAAAGTTCCTGGAATTTAGAATATTATTTTCTGAACGTGTAGTTACTTTATGTAAGGCTTAGAGCATTACGTGCTATATTTCAAGACATAAATTGTCATTTATATTTCAACATGAGAACCGTGCAATTCACAAACGCTTTTCCACGGAATTCTGCCGTTGTCATATTAGGATGTGAAATATGTGCAAAACGAATATTAAAAATTAAAGGCAATAAATTTATATTTTATGGTAAGCGTTTATGTTTTAAATACAAGGCGTTTTTTTTGGGTCACAGTTTAGATGAATGTATTATATAACCGGTGGCTCTGAAAGAAGATTTTGCTTGGATGTCGGTTGTTTTATTTTTGTACGGCCAAGTAACTCACTGTTCGAAAATATGCATTCATCGCCTTCAAATTAAAGTATGTGGCTTTAGGTAAGATTTATTTAGGTTAAGTTAGGCTAGGTTGCCTCTACATCAAGTCATATTCTTTCGGTATATGAAAGAAGCTGTCCTATCACACAAGAGGCAACAACTAGAGATGTCCCATGATGGAACAAAGAACTCGGTCAGTTAAAAACCGAAATAAGGAAGGCCTTTAACAGGGCCAAAAACTCAGGTAACTGGGATGCATATAGAAATGCATTAACAGAATACAATAAAGCTTTGAGAATATCCAAAAGGCGCAGTTGGATGAAGTTTTGCGAAGGGATTAACGAAATAAGCCCAGAAATGCATCTCAAAAAAGTCCTAGCAAAGGATCACTTGAACGGAATTGGGCTACTTAAAAAGCCTAATTTGCAGAAGATCCAAAAGAAAATAAAAAGGTGCTCTTAAACACCCACTTTCCAGGACCCACTCTATGTGAAGATGAAGAACCACAGGCTAACATAGTAGCGGCGTTTGACCGCCCCACAAGATTAGGAAGAAGTCTTTCAAAAACCATCTTCAATAGCAGGAAAACAACATCTCTCCAAATCGCTAAGAAGAGACGGAATTTTTCCCGCTGTACTACAACAAGGTGTTGAAATACTCATTCCGTCACTACTTAACATATTCAGGGCCAGTTATTATTTAAATTATATCCCGAAGGCCTAGATGGATGGTAAAGGTGGTATTTATTCCAAAAACAGGAAAACGATCACCGGCCCAATTAGTCTTACTTCATCTCTCCTGAAAACAATGGAGAACATAGTAGACTATTATATGTATAAGAAGTGAAACTCTCGTAGGAAAACCACGTCACAAAAATCAATTTGCATATTACCAGGGAAAATTCACAATCAGTGTCCTACACTGCATAGTTAATGTTATAGAAAAGACCATCATGGCAAAAGAAGTGTGTACGTTCATAGATATAGAGGGAGCCTTTGATAACACCTGCTATGAATCGATAAGGAAAGCTGGACAAGAAAGAGGCATAGAAAACCCTACCATCTCATGGATAGAATCCATGCTAAGAAGTCATAAGATCACGACTTGCATTGGGAGTGAATCGATGACCGTTTCCTCAACCAGAGGATGTTCGCAAGGCGCAGTTTTATTACCTCTGTTGTGGGCGCTGATCGTTGATGACCTCCTAGACAAGTTGGATAAACATGGCTTCAACGTTCAAGGTTATGCTGATGAGCCTCATGCAAATAGCCCTCAACATAACAAACAAATGGTGCTCGGATGTACAACTTAGTGTAAATCCGAACAAAACTATAATAGTTATAACCACAAAAAAAGCTAAATTTAAAAGCTCCCACTCTGAATGAAATACAGCTACAATTCTCAAGACTTTAAATATTTAGGGATAATCCTTGACCAACAACTCACCCGGAAAGCCCATATTGAAAGAACTCTTACAAAAGCAACAATAGCATTTTATGTATGCCAAAAGTTGTTTGGAAAGACTTTGGACTTAAAGCTAAAAATGATCTATGGTCATACGAAAGAGTCATAAAGCCCATTGTCACCTATGCTTCCTTAGTATGGTGGCCCAAAACGGAGCAGAGTGTAGTTGCAAAACAGCTATGCAAGCTTAAAAAACTAGCCTGGTTAGGAATCACAGGAGCTATTTGCTCATGTCTTACAGCATCAATGGAGACTCTGCTAGATCTCCTACCTTTAAACTTATGTGTAAGAAGGGAGGCAAGGCTGAGCGCCCTCAGGTTGCAACAAGCAACCCAACTAAAGCAAGGAGACCCGGCTGATCACTTAAGGATTGTGAATCTAATTCAACTAGAATCCGCGACCAAACCCAGACAAAATGCCAACACGGTATGACCTCGACTGCCCTTTTCAAGTGATGATTGACAGCCGCGAAGAGAGCAGAGTGAAAGAGCTACGGCTGGAGCAATGAGCAAGCGTCTGGTATACAGATGGCTTCAAAATGGAAGAAGGGTTTGGTATGGGTATAACGAGACCTAGATGTAGGATCTCAAAATCCTCCATATTTCAAGCAGAAATCCACGTAATAGACCTGGAGGGGAGGGGTAGTCGTTAAGCCTAGTCAAATCCGACACGCCCTCATAGAAAGTGAGAGTGTATTTAGAAGATTAGGTAGCTGATCAAGTTAGGTTAGGCTAGGCAAGTTAAGAAAGTATGTGTTCATAGAACAATTGAGTTAAACTTACTAGACAGTTAAACTAAACTAGAGTATCTTGAACTGGAACTACAATGAAGTTTTATTCGGTTAGCATACAGTGACTGTTTATAATAATCAAGTATACACAATTAGTAAATTTACTTTTAGATAAGTCAGGTATCATCAGATGAAATCTAATTCTATTCCATTGAGTTAACTACTTGAAATGCTCAGATCAAGATTGGGAGCGAGGCAAATCAGGACTAATTAATCAATAAATAATCTTAACTGCGACTGCGTTTTTAAAATTAGTTATATTAACTTAGACAATCAGATAAAACTTAGAATTAGTCAGAATAATTCAGTTAAGTTAGGCCTAATGGTTACAATTTCATTAAGTGATATCTAAGATGTTTCCTTTAATTGCCACATTAAGAAAACGTTTATAACTTTTATAAAGTTAACTTAAGTTAGGTTAGCTTAGTAATCTTAACGAAATTCATATAGGAAGCACACGAGAGGGATTAAGTTAGATAGTCAGTTTAATTACTATAAATCTAGTTAGGCTAAATTAATTGACGAGTCAAGTTACAGTACAAAAATTTCCTAAAATTGCAAGAAGAAACTTAGGTATAAATTAAGTTGAGCAAGTACACTCAGATTGAATTTGTTTGAGCCAATTCAACCTTATTAGGACCAAAATATGAATAAAAGAGACAGTTAAGGGGTTAACTTATATAACTTGAAGTTGGCAAAGTAAACACGAGTTACAAATGATTAGCTTAGTGTTAGTTATATCATTAAATTGGGGAAGGTCAGGTTAATCTAACTTAAGTTAAACAAACTGCTAAACAAACGATTAAATTAAGTTCTTAATAAAATTTAATTAGGGTAGACAGTCAGTTAATTCGAGTTAGCATAAATTGTGCTAAATTAAACCGAAGTTAAGTTTTCTCTCGTAAAATATCATCAAGTTTAAGTTAGGTTTATTTAGGTCTGTAAAGTGATAAGTTCAGATAAAAATATTCAGTTCTGGTAAGTTTGCTTGGCTTAGTAAGTAGCTGGGGCATAACAGAATTTCACAAATGGTTAAGTTGAACAGTCAGTTAAATTAACTTAACAAAAGTAAAGTTAAATTCTGCTAACTGTTTTAAAAATTGTAATTAAGGTAAACAGTTAGTTAAATCAAGTTTGAATAAGCTGACTTAAGTAAAATGAAACTAGGTTTCGTGAGCTTAAGTAAAAGCGAGTTTCTGAAATGTTTAGATTTAAGTTATCTTAGTTTAAATTAACCTTGATTATATTGATTTAACTTCTATAAGATTTTAAGGTCGTTTAGCGTAGCTTTCAGTTTAAACAAGCTTTAGGTTTAAATTTTTTATGTGTTAGGCTAAACTCTCTGACATGTTCTCAAGTTACGTAGATTAAGCGTTATTTAGATGTTTGACTTAGAGATGGTGATCAGTTAAATTAGATAAAATGAAACAGAATCAGTTAGCCTAACATTCTTTCACTGAGGTTTCAAAATAACCCACGTAAAGTGAGACTTAGAAAACGATTTCTACTTCGAAATGTTCTTCATTGATTCGTTTTAAACGAGTTGCTTTAATTTAACTGCAGACCCTTCAGATTTAACCGATTTTTAATTAATGCGTTGTTAAGTTAAAAGGAAAACTCACCCTTCTTGATCAGATTCCACAAAACACTGACCTGAAACAAACGAAATTTTGTTACTTGATGACTTTATCAACAACAAACTTTACTTATTATCAGATGCTTAAAAATTAACAATTAACTTCAGCCTTTTAAAAACCTCTCAGTAATAAAATTTAATTTAAAAGTAATAAACGTTACAAAAAAGCCACAAGTAGGACATAACATCTTGAATAGGGATGTTTCTGTTGAAGGAAGGAACTACAGCAAGTGGACAAAGGATTTTCCACAAGGGCGTCGTTACTCAGGAAGTGGCAATTAAATATCTTTCGCGGCTTTGAGAGCCTCTTGGCTCGTGTTTGCGGTGAAAATTATGAGGATATTAATATAACGCATTGAGGATATCGACGTTCCTTTCCTTTCGTTACAGAATGGCTCGCAGATTTTTTTATAATCGACTGCTGTTTTTTGTTTTATTTATAGGATGTGATTCAGGCTTGCGGATGCCAGGTATCTCAAAGCGCATCGACTGTCAAGGTCGTTTAACACCACCACACTAGAATTTTTTTTGAACCTCCACAATTAAAAATCTTACCTGACTTCGACAGAAATCGAACCCGATTATTATTTTGGTTTTTGTTTTGGAGGTGGGATCATTTGTTTGGATCCTGAGGCCTTTTATCACAGCCATGGTTAACTTTGATTTGCAGTCAGAAGTTGTGAATTAAGTCAGTATCACGATTGTCCTTGTATTTTGGAGATAAAAAGTTTCCAATTCCAACCTTCATACTGTGTTTTGCAAACGTACAAATTCCCCATTTTAATTAAAACCAGACGATTTGCCATCGGGCATTAATTAACTCGTCCCCTAAAACTACAACTAGCAAAATGCCGGGAATTCCATAATTTTGTACCTGGAATTCCTATTAAAATTAACAAAGTTATCCGACATGCAGAAGCGTTTTAAACAATTAGTTGGTGGTTTTACTTCGTTCAACTATCAGAACAGCTTTAGACAAACACCCGAGTACAAAAGGTTCTCGTATATTTCTAAATTATGCAGTCAGTTGCAGTTCGGAGGAGATAACGCCCAACCTCAGCTCAACTTAGCTGATTTGAAACGTCAGCGCGAACTAAAACCTAAAACTACTCGCTTTAACAGACACTAAAAATATTTTAGAAATTCAGTTCGTGCAAGCGGTTGCGATTCTCACGAGAGTTAGGAATTTACAGGAAAAGTAATTTTGGCGCTATGTCATGAACTCCCTGACTCGTTTTTAAAAATTTATTACATTTTTTGCATAAAGTTGCACCTGCAGAGTTGCAATAATGCAATTTAACATGATATGGCCGGTTAAGTGTACTTCACAAGTAACATTAACGGCATACTCTGAAGTGGCAGCTCGTTAATGATCTCTAATTGCAGTTTCGAGTATAGGGTAATAATCGTTACTGGGGTACTCGGGGATTCCTGCTGATTTAATTCACATGTATTCGACGATTTTGAATCGGATAACTATTATCTCTAGGGGATTAAATCCATAACTTAAATCGGGTCTATTTCGAAGAGTAAGAATAAAAATCGAGAAGTAAGAGAAGATTTTAAAGACATTGTAACCATAAAATCAGCAGTTTTAGGTGCAATAACAGTCAATAACACATGAAACCACTTAAACTGCAAAATGGGGCTTTTTCTGTACGATATCAATAAAATGTTACATTTCTTTTATCGTAAACTTTTTGGATTTGGTGCTGTAAAGCGCGAATGTGTAATTTCGGGGAATATAAATGTGGCAGGAAGAGGAAGTGTTGGATTTACAAAAGAGGAAGTGAATTGATAGGAAATAATGGCAGTTTTTTTTTCAAAAGTACTCAACGCTTTTTTGTAGATAAATAAACGAATGTCGCTCATATCAGGTTGGCATGGAAGGGACCACAAAGCATAGAGTAGAAAAAAACGTTAAAAATGAAAAATAAATATTTATAACTCGAATTTTGATGGGCACTTCAAACACCTCGCTTCGAAGCTTTTATTTGTACGTTTAGGACGGGCATTGTTTGACGAAATGCGCAGTTTAGTTAGCCTACTCTTGTAATTAAGTCTCTTTTTCATTATCATTGTGCGTGCGGGTTTTCCTTTCTTCTTTATATATAACTTCCCCCTTTTTGTACACGTAAGTATATGGAAATACATAAAGTCAGAATCGAAGAACAGCAAGTGTTAAAAAAACATGATATTTCAGCACTTTTGTCTACAAGTTGGGCATTTCGTGCTAAAGCGAAAACAGGCAAGGACAATGAGAAGTTTATTCAATTAAACAATAAAACAAATGGGTATAGTCAGGGACTACAACACAACCGTCGAAAGAAATTACAGAAGAAGGAATATTTCGTTAGCTTCGCATTTAACTGAAGTGGAAGAAGTCCAAGAAAGAGAATAGGTGGATAGGAATAACAAAATGCAAAAAGTATGCAGACAGAATTTAAATATCGATACAAGTCTAATAAGTAAACAAAAGAAGACAAAATGGTCGACAAACCTCACGCCCAATTAAAGAATAGAGCAAGAATGAGACAGATTGAGAGGAAGAACAAGATGAAGGATCGATTGTGTATGTAAACGGGCGACGAAGGTAAATGTTTAGAAGAAGACATTCAGAAAGAAGAAGAAATGGTCCAGAAATCTCAGTCTCGAGCGGCAAAGAGAAGGGACAAGACAATAGTAAGGTAGAAGCATCAGTAGAAAAGAAAGAAGTTCAATCAAAGACTTAAACAGCAACATAAAAATGAAGAAAACAACCACAAGAACAAAGCATGGTCCACAAATTGTAGTCTCTAATGAAGAATAAGAGCAAGAACGAGATTGGAAAAGAGAAGGAACACGAAGAAGGATCGATGGTAATAAATCAACATCAACAGAAAAATAAAGAAGCTAAACGAAAAATTTAAAAGGAAATATAAAGAAACAACTGCAACGAATAAGTATAGAGAATAACAAAAGCACCCAGAAACCTGAGTACCACATCAAGAATAAGAACAGAAAGGAGGTAAATGAAGATGAAGAATAAGAAGAAGCGTCCACTGAAATGCAAAATATAAGCAAATAGGCGAGGACTAGTTAATTAGCTAACCGTAAGTCTTACGGGAAGACATACAGAAGGTACATAAACAAAAAAGTGCAATAAAAAACCAAAAGAAGAAGAAATGCTGCAAATACTCAAATGAAGAATAAGAGTCCTCGGAGAGGCCTATCAGATGTAGATGTCTTGTAAGGGGCCATAATTTCAATTAAAAAATATAAAAGCAAGGAAGAAGCAGTCGGACCGGAAGCAAACAAACAGACAAAAGAGTTAAATATAAAACTTAGAAGAAATGCAGAAAGGACACCGAATGAAAAATGAAAATGAAGAAGATAAAGACAGAGAGATCTTGACAGACAAACAGATAAAGAGCAGGGGAGATAAGAGAGAGATGGAGGGAAATGGGGTGGTAGGGGATGTTACAATTTTATTGAACATGGAGTTTTCACAGCGGTTTATAGGCTAGTTAACACTTGAAGCACAGCAGTATTTCGGGTTGCCTATCCGGCTTAACAGTTTATTTTGATGACCTTCTTGGAATTTTCCACATCTAGGGATTTTTGAATTTATTGTGAATTGATCTTCCTGAATCATTTTCGATTTCCTGTTCTTTCTGCTGCATCGAGTCCTCCAAGTTGGACGTATTTTGGTGCCTGGGAATATTTAAATATTTAATTGTGTACCTATTATAGATACACACCGGTTACTTTAATCCGACTTTGTTGTAGTGTGATTACTTGATATATATTTATTTAGTTGTTATTTATTATAGTTGTCATATTTACCTGGTGTATGTTTACATTATTATATACTCGCTTGTTTACCTTATACATATATTATTATTATTTGTTTATATTAACGTATTTTCAGGAAATTGGTTATCAGTTGCGGTTCCTATTTTTCTGAAGAACACGCTTGTAACTGATTGGCGCCCATTCATTTTCTTTACAGCTTATTACAAGAACCCCGACCTTTCCACTGGCAGACGGCGGCGTGTTCCCGAGAGCTACCTAGGTCTTCCCTCTTTTTTTGTAGCAGGGAGCATTGATGAGGGAGAGTGAAAGAGAAAAAGGGGGAAAGGGAAGAAGAGAGAGACCACGAAATGGCAAATTCAAAGGAGAGCACCGATCAGCCATAAATGAAAGAAAATCAATACCCTTTAGATGTTTTATAAGTATTGAGTAAATGTTGATGAAACAAAACTAGAAATAACTTTCAACAATGCTTATTTAGCCTTCTGAAGCTTGAGCTTCATCTCACCACAACCCTGCCTATAAATAGCAAATGTAATCAATTTTATAATTGAATCCTTGGCTCCAAAAGGTCTTTTTCTAGACCAAAAGGACATCCAACTATTTCCAATTAACAAACGAAAATGTCGGACAAAGCGTTCACAGATTGTAAATCTACTAGAAAATCGCAATCAGAAGTAATCTTATGCGCGAAAGACCTTTTCAAGGTAGAGTTTAAAGGAAAAAACCAGTAGAAATTAATTAACAAACTGTAGAAAAGAATCATCAATCCTATGGAAAAGGAAGGAGGAGCAAAGAGAATGAGAGGCGACGAAGAAGAGGAAGAAGGAAGAGGTAGGAGGAGAAAATCGGCCAGGAAAGAGATAGGAGGAGAAATAAGGGAGACGAAGGAATAACCTGCGAAGGTATGAAATGGAAAACAATACCCATGATAAAAAATAGTGTAGAAGCAGGTAAGAAACTAATGGTAAAGGTAATAACAAATAGAAGGCCAAACCAAAATCAAGAAGAGCAGGGTATAATATTTTAAACTAATGAACTTCTAAATTTGAAAACCATTAGAAGAACGACAAGAGATATGTAGAAAAGGATAACACATAAAAAAGCCAGAGAACCATAAATCCTAAAAACTCTCCCCATAATCATAAAAAAATCTTTAAAATTAATATTTTCCATTAGTAACAAAATTATGTGAATTAATATTTGCATTCGGAGAAAACAATAAACGAAACCAGCAAAGCAGCTTTGTGGAAAAAAAGACAAAAAACAATAGCACAAAGCTTTGCAATGCATTACAAACATTTTAGAATATTTAGCGGGTTTTGGTAAATTGTGACAACCGCACGGCAATAAAACATGTCGAGGGGTTGAGCACGAAGTAAGAGGTTTTATTTGTGGTTTGCACAGCACATTGCAATGAGGTGCATCCAGGGAATTGTAAACTGTTGTCTAGAACAATCGATGTGGAATTATATAAGGGATTCCAGTTTAAATACGAGCCATGGTAACTCTAATACTGTTCCTCGAAATTTATGTATGCAAATGGACGGAAATGAGTAAAACAATGCAATTTGAATTTAAACTAACGAGGAAATATTTATTTACAAAACTGGAAGTGGACAAAAGGGAAACGCACTTGCAATCACTTATTAAAATTAATATTCAGAACATAAATTAGAAACAGTCCTTTCTCCTGAACAACCACAGATTAATTACATACAACCCCCCTTCTTGTCATAAATTAATAAAAAAATTGAAAATTCACAAAAGAAAACTAACATCTCACCGAATAAACAAGAAAAAGGAAAACAAAGAAATATTTTAGTTCAAAAACAAATGCCGGCTGATTTTTAAGGAACAACGACTAACAAAGTTTCCTTACGACCTTTTAAATGTCGGCAAGTCTTTGGTTAACTTGAATGTTGACTTCGTGACATTTACAACTAAACTGATAGCCAGCTATAAAACTCGTGGTGCTTTAAAGCTCTGCCAAGAAATCCATTAAGAAAACAGTCGTGTATAAATGTGTACAATTTAAACAACACCACTCATTCAAAACAAAGAAAAGTAACGACTACTTTGTGGTATTAAAAGGGTAAAGATGTTACGATGAGAAGAGCGTGGTGGAAAACCTTTTAGGCATGATGATTTTGTTTCTGTCCATCATTTAAAGTTGACCTTTCAAAGGAACCAGTTTGATATAAGTAAAACTTCCTTAAAATCTATTTTAGAAACAAAAGAATGAATAAAAGGGCTCAAGTGGAGATCTTTTCACGCGGATATTTGATAAGGAAGTCCCAAGGAAATTCAAACCTACTTTAAAGTGACTGGATTAAACCACCTGATATATCTTAGATTTAACCAGCTAAACATCTTTGCCTTTGCTTTCTTCACCTTGGGATTTCTCCACCTTCAGAAATTAAAAACGATCACAAGTAAGGCAGTAAATTTGTATCCTTAAAGAAGACCTTTCTTGAGTATTGTGTTGTCCTATAGAAAGCTTGCTTTTGGAAATGCCCACTCATTCTCCATTTTTAGAAGTACCTACATTCTCTTCAAATTTCCTTTAATATTCAATTCTACCACAAAAACTTGACATGCTTTATGTAGATGAGCAAGCTGATTATTTAATTTATTTCCTTGGAAATAAATAGTTCTTGATTTCTACATTTCATGGCCCCAAACTCTTCTTTTGAAGTCTTCTGCCATGGGGCTAAAGGAAACTCTTGAAAACTCAGAAAGCTTCACCTGCCGTTGGTACCTATTTAATTTGTAGTCTGCTCACATACATGATTAAACTGTAACGAAATAATGTAAATTCCATATTTAGAAAAATATCACCACCGCAGGGATTCGAACCACTGACCTTCCGCTATACGCGCCACTGCTCTACCATTGAGCTAAAATATATTTCCCCAAAGGAGTGAATCCTTAAAAATTTAATTTAAAATGATTAAACTGCTTCCCTGATTTATCTCCTTGGGACATTTCAGTGGTTAGTGGTTTGTACATTTAATGGTTTGAAGAACTTCTCATGAAGTCTGTTATGGGTCGGGCAGAAACTCTTGGGTTTACAGAAAGCCTGATTTATCACTACTGTTTCGCTAACGCTCTACAAATTTATGTATACAATCAAGCTACTTCTTTAATTTCTATCCATTGAGATTTCCATGGTTTGTTACTTTTAAATTTCATGGTCTGACGATATTTTTATGGGATGATCTGATTTAAAAAGAACTCATGGATTATGTAACCAACCCAAAGTACATAAAAATGATTTGTTGTACTTCGCAAGGAACTCATAGGGGCTTTAATACCATACACAAGGTCTTCAACCAAATACGACATGCTCAGGATTGATCTTAAGCTGTTAGATTCTAATATTCGCAGATGAAAGACTAGAACCAGTTGACCGCAGACACTTCTTACATATGAATATAACAATTAAACAGAGCCTTTAGTGAGTCTATTTGGAACCCAGTTAGTTATAAATCGCAAGGCCCTGTATGAAAAGGAGTACCATATTAACGTTTATAGAAGTGTTCTAACATTGGAATAGTTTTCGGCTATAAATAAATATCACTGGAACATTGTGAAGATACCAAACGAAAAACCATAGCTTTTAGGAACAGTTTTGGTACTCTGAGTATAATAATTTTATAAGAAAGCAGCTACCTCAGAGAACAATGTTGCTCGACTTGCTTATATGATTTATTATATTATTTGAGGAATATAAAAGTGAATACCAAAGGTCTTAAGATAAGTCTTGGATACCAAAGGTAGTTTTCCCAATAAAATAATTTTAAGCTACTGTAGCAAATAGCTTTAGTCAGCTAACTTAGTAATCCGTCTGAGAAGTACTGCTACCCCAAATGGGAAACACTCAAAATAACCGAGGTAGCACTCGGACACGCTTTCCGACTAGCACTGGGAAGGTCGGGGTACTTGACGAGCTGTAAATAAATGAAAGGGCGCCAATCAGTTAGGAGCGTGTCCTTCAGAGGAACCAAGCAGCAACTGATAACTGACTTCCTGAAAATTTCTTCAAAGTACAAACCCAATAAAGGACTCTCAGATCGTTCAAATATTTAATAAAGAATTAATTAATAAGTAAATATATATAGACATGTACCAGACAAACCAGTTAAATATATATAGAGATTGTAAATATCACAAGTAAATATATAACACATAAATATGTAACAGATAAATATATAACAATGAAATATATAACGAATAAATATATAACCTATAAATATAGCAAATATACACAATATAGTCGAGACTGATTAACGTATCCGATGTCGGGAAAATTGAACGGGACAAATAAATATTGAAATTAGTTGAAGGCTAATCAGTAATCATCAAAATTATTCATTTGCAACTAAACACACAGTACTTGCGTCACGCTCAAATTCAGTTTCACGACAACTCAAGTGTCTTGAATATTAATAACAAAATGGTAGTTAACTTTATGGGAAATACAGCATAAATTAAATGATAACGATAACGTTAATGCAAACTGACTAAAGGCGAGATTGAAACAAAGAATGCACTTCAATAATATAAGTGATATTAATACAAATTAATTGAAGCAAAGTCGAAACAAAGAATACGAAGGTATCCTACCTACTTAGGGTTATACAATAATAATCTGCACGGTGACCTGAATTTACAGGACACAAATATCAAAAATTGTTTGACGAATCAAAATAAATCAAAAGCCTTCGGACGAAGGAAAATATATCAAGTCTACCTTACAGGTCAATCGGAAAACCACTAATATGGCAGGAGCTCTTCGTAGCCTAGAATCGGACTAGGAAAATACAGTACTCGACAGCAACAAACGGGGACATCAATTACAGCTTCCTAACAAACTCGGCACCATGTCCAATATAACTCGAAAGAGTAAACCATCCAAGGTTCTTTACCAGCTGGTGGGAAACTTAACCCCAAATACAGCTTCCATAAAACGTGGCGTATAAATTTCAATATAAATCCGGCGTAAATTGCAATATAAGTCCGGCGTAAATTCTAGCGTAAATTGGGCTTGTAAGGTCTTAACACGTTGACTGCCGACCAAAATTTCAAAATTCTCCCAGTGGGCCGATTGTGAAATACCATGCTAAATGATATTTAAATTCACCCAGTAATTGTAAAAATTCAAAATTTCATCAAAATTTTGAGTTATGTAAATTTACAAGTGCTGGTCCCATGGAACCAGCGCGGCCTGGTACGCAAAAAATTGTTGAAAATTAGGCGCCTGCGCCGCTGGTCCCACATGTGTGTGTAATTCGACTCCTTAAGAGTGCCGAAAATTTCCATTTATGTGCTTGCCATGTTTTAATACTTATATACTTTATGTACTTTTTGTAAAATTAAAAAACAAATTATTGAAAAATATCGTTATTTCTCTGCATTTTATGATTATTTTACAAAAAAAAGTAGTATGGGACCACAAGCTGAAAAAAAGCAAAATTTAAAAAACGTCTGTGCTTTTATAGGTGTTAGGGCCATGCTGGTCCCTTCCCGTAACAAAAACTACATATTATTTGCCAGCGGCCTAGAGTTAATACAAAAACATTGCTGGTCCCATGGGACCAGCACGGCCGGGAGGGCAATCTTCGTGCTGGGCCCATGGGACCAGCATGGCAGTCAACGTGTTTTAAAGCCCACGAGTTGAAGGTAAAGATATCAGACGAATATAACCGCAAAAGGCGTGTAAGTTCTAGAAAATCTCTATATCCAAAAATAACTGTCAATAACACTTGACGACAAACTACACAAATTCTACAACTTCATAAATGGGCTTTTGGAGCCTCGCTGACCCATTAAAAATGTATCTTAACAAAGATAAATAAATGGTCTCCAAACCCTTACGTCTGTACTCTTCAAACGTTTAAACAGGAAAAAGAAAGTCACTCGACTAAGCTCCCCAGATTTCAGGAAAAGAAACTAAAAATCCCTAGCTATACCAAGGTTAAGATATACTATGTTTCAAATCCAATAGCCGTGAAATTCTATGTAACGCCTAACCGGAATTGTTGAAATGTTACAAAGGTAGAAAAACCTGTAACAGTACTAAAGCAAATGCTAAAGGTTTAAAGATCAGGTTTTGGCACCATGAGGATAAACGTTTGTTTAGCCTGAAGCTGCATCAGCAAAAAGCTATGATCGGCTTGTTATAAGTTTTAGTGAGTTCAGCAATCTGCCCAATGGGCAATAAGCGTTTTGTTTAACAATGACTAGTGACATGTCAGTTATCAATTCAATGAATGATCTCCTTTAAAAATTCAACCTAAATCTGTAGTTTATAATTATGTTTATTGGGTGATGTTATTAAGATGGTGTCTCCACTCCTTCAATTGTTTGTGAACTGTATTTTTTGACAAGTTGCGTACTAGTTCCAACAATTGCTGTGAGATGGCGCTAATGACAGTTGAATGTTGACACCAAGAACTGCCAAAATATTTAATTTTGAATATTATCGCAACTCTTGGCGACACAAAGTATTTATGTTTCGCCCGTGCTTTTTACCTGATTTTCGAAAATGCCCAGAAAAACATTTGGGAGAACAATTTATAAAAATGCTTGTTTGCAGCATTGCAGCAAACCTTTTGCGAAAAAAAACGTATTTAATTCAAAGAAAAAATCAATTTGTTCTTAAAGCTGCAGCGTTTATATTATATTTATGTGTTTTTAATATCTTCTGCAAAAAGTGCAAATTTTATAAAAATACGTTACGTTATGATTATAAAATATCAAAGTTTATGCCGTCATCTAGCGGCCAATATCTAAACTAGTACGTACACTGTCAAACGATACAGTACAAAAGTTTTATATGGAAAATAGTGGGAGTAGGAACACCATATCTTAATAACATCACCGTTTATTGCTTTAAGTTAATGACTTATCTGGAGCATGTTGTTAAGTCGGTTGGCAGCAGACGTTTCAGTTTCACTATTATCGGGCGCATCTAACTGGTTGACCAACACATTCGGATACACTGACATTCTTTCACTTCGCACTAAACCGATGTGTGACTTCTTTGACGGATTCTAGAGGGATATCATGATTCATGATGAAGGACTTCGTTGGAAACGCAAACATGAGCATCGATGATGGCCCGCAATACTTTATTTTGGAACTTCTGCAGGATGGCAATGTTGGAGTTACCAGATGGACTTATGGATTTGTATAGTAATACCTTGTTACCCAGGGATAGTTTTGATTTGTGGCCAATGAGTCAATACATTTGGCTTAATTTAAGTCCTAGCTGCTTAGGGAATATGTGGTTTTTCCAAGATAGACGTCGGTGGCGTTTTAAGCTTGTAGAAGTTAACAGTTATTACGTTTCACGGGTGTGCATGTTTCATTGTGCAAGGTAAAAGTGGATAGATTTTAATTTATTGGACTTGATGCGCAATTTCTTAAACCAATTCTGGATCTTAATTGAAGTTGGACTGCAGATTCCTTGAGGTCGATGCTGCATCAGTATGAGATGCCATAACTGTTGTATCGTCAGCAAATGTCGCTACGGTGGTAAGTCGTGTCGTTGGCAAATTTTGCGGTATATAGGAAGTATGAAATTGGTCCTGGCACGCTACCTTGAGGAACGCCAGAATGCATAGGATTCAAATTAGTGTATTCGCTGCTTAGTTTGACCAAGAAGTATCTATCAGTTAGGCAGGATTTTAACAGTTGAAAGTAGGGGTAGGAGAGAAGTTTCTTTAGTTTCACTTGCAGTCCGCTGTGCTACACCTTGTAGAAAGCTTGAATTATGTCAAGGAAGGTAGCTGAGCAATATTATTCAAGTCGCTATTAATTTTCCTATGTACTTGTTCTATTCTTCTGTGTTTATTACGGCTATGGAATTATTTGCTTTTGGTGTATTATTATTTTGAGCCTCGTTACACACAATTTTTGAAAAACTTTGGAGAGCATAGGTAGTAAGCTTATGGGCCTGTAGGAGGAACCATCTTCAGGATTTTCCCGGGTTTGAGGATCATGGATGATTTGGGCTATCTTCCAGGAGTTAGGGAAGTAGTTTATTTGCAGTATAGCATTGAATATGAAGGTTATCAGTTTCATGCATTTTTCTGATATTTCTTGTAAAATTTTTCCAGAGATTAGGTCAGACGCAGGTGCCGCAGGTGCCTACTTCCTTGGCCGTAAACTTCTTCAGGTGATAATTCCGAAGGAAAGGGTTCGAACAAATTTTTTAAATGTTTGGATAAAACTTCAGCTCTTTCTTTGTTGTTTCTAGCCTATCTATTGTCATTTGTAATTGGAGGATCGTGTTGTAGGTGTTTTTTTGAGCGTACTTGTTGCTTTCCAGACCGAAAATTCTGTGGCTTCAGTTGGCGTTAGGCTTTCCAGATATTCTTGAATGTCTTAGTTTTGTTCTTCCAGAATCAGCCCGTTTATTGCTCTGTTTAGTTTTCTCTTGTTATCTTCCGTTCTTGCTTGTTGCCATTGTTTTCGCAGTTGTCTTTCTTCTGCAATTTTCTGCTTAACTAAGGGCGACACTTCGTTTCTTCCTTGAGGCGTTTCGTAGTCGGGAGTAGCTGTTCTTTGTTAGATTAACAACCGCCGTTTCTACATCCAATTCAGTTTTTAGTGGTTAATTTAGTGAGATTAGGTCCAATTTTTCTCTGAATAATATCCAGCCGGTTCTGTTGTCAGGCAGAGATGATTATTATTACTGGAGAATGGTCTGACGACAAGTCAAAACAAGATTCCGCCTTGCATTTCTTTGTATCTATGGCACAGGTATTTTGTTCCTATCTGATGGCCAATGTGTTGGTTGACCAGTAGATATTTGGTGTAAGTTGTTTGCCTTCATTGCTTTGACTAATTCTCCTCCTTTTGGAGTTATTAATCTCAAGACCCATGTTGGATGTTTGCGCATTTCCTCCGACAATAAGTTTATTACCTAGCGTGTTGTAGAATCCCTCAAAATGTTCCTTTTTGTTATGCATAGGTGGGCAGGAAATGGCAGACATTGTTATTGATCCATATTCTTCTTCAACAGTAATATTGGTGGCTTGCAGATAGTCTTTAGATAATTTCTCCCTTTCGTAATGTTTGATGGTCTCTCATATGGTATGGCAGTTCCTCCATGTGCTTTGTTATCTGTTTTGTATGGTATAGTATATGCTTTGGAATCTGCAAGTAGTGATTGTCTGTGAGAAGTGCGTCTCTGAAATCATCATTATGTCGATATTTTGATTATAATATACACAGGGTGTCCGTAAAAAGGAGGTCAATCCGTTAACCACATATTCCTTGAGCAAAAATATGACTTTTATAATGCCATTTTTCATTTTAGATCCACACGTGCGATGTACAGGGCGTCAAAGCTTGAAATTTAAAACTGATTATTTTTAAGAAGTGAAGTATTTAATAAGCTATCAATTTCAAATTTAGTACAGAGCTTCAACATAAATAGTCACATCTTTTGAGAAAAGAAAAACGAAAACAACTGTCAAATAATCAAAATACGGGGGGTGCAGTACCTACTGACCTCCCCTGTTTTTTAGTACCTATGCCAGTGACTTCCAAGCTATCCTTTTTGAGATAATCATGCATTTTGGATTATTTTTTGTCTCTTATCAAATTTTGATAAAATCGTTCGTTCTAGAGAGAACTTGAAAAGTACTGGTTCTTGATACGCGGCTTACGGTATTCTCATAATTTTCTAATACTAGAATAAAACATTAAGTACAATGGATCTAAAATGAAAAATGGCATTATAAAAGTCATATTATTTTTGCTCAAGGAATATGTGGTTAACGGATTGACCTCCTTTTTACGGACACCCTCTATATGAATGTTGTAAGTTCTTTCTATTTAATATTTTTGATGTTGCGCCATTCTTCTCCTTCTTCTTTTCGGCCCATATTAATCCACTCCTGGACGTAGGCCTCTCGCATAAAAAACATTCAATATCGATATGGTTTTTAATTGGGAGGTATTGGCATTCCGCCATTAGGCTGGCTAATCTACTGATGGTGGTGGCAAGCATATTTAGTATTGTCCCCACTGCCGCATGAGCCTGCCAAGCATCTCTTCCAGTCTAGGCATGTTCTTGACGGATTGGTTAATTACTGGTATTGTTTGCTTATTAAAGTTATTTTGTGCTTTAGTATTGTTGACTGCTTGCGCATAAGACATACCTGGCTGGATGTGTATATGTTGGACTGGTGTAGGCTGTCCTTTTCTCTCGTAGGGCTGGATATATTTTTTGATGCAACTGCTTATACACGAGGCACCCTCTGCAATTTGCTGGATGATCGCCACCACAGTATTTTCTTTTATTTCGTGTTGTCCTGCGCATTTAACGCATCTGAATGTTTTTCAACTGTATGGCTTGGTATGTCCGAAAGCCTGGCATGTGATGCGCTGAGGTATTACTCTTTTATGCGGTGGTTCACATTTTACGATATTGTTTCCAAGTCAAGTTTATCTAAGTTGTTTTCTTTGGGTTTGATATGTAGAACATCGGTAGTGATTTTTTTGTAGTTCTGTGTCTCATGGTGTGTATGTTTACTGCTTCATGACCAAGCTCTAGCAGCATTGCTTTTATATGTCTGTTCATAATGTATTCCTCTTAATACGAATGTGAATGTTTTCTCACTTTTCGATCTGATCTTGATTAATTTTTTTAAGTGTTCAGCCTCAAAAACTTGGATTGTTACTGTTTCAAAACTGGTGAATTTTACCGTATAATTATTTGTAATTTTTTGAAGCAATTTGTAGATATGTTGAATTACTTCTATTTTATAAATGGTTATTCGTGGCGGTTTATGGATAGTTTGATTCATTTTTGAGTTAATCACTTCGGGATTTCTTAGCCTTTTTTGTTTAATACAAGTATCCACTCTGACTGTGTTTGTTAATGAGGCTGGAGTATCTTGACTTTGCAGTAAGGTTTGTATTATCTCTGGTTGTAGCTGGTATGAGGGGTATTGGGGTGCTACTAGTAGCATTAGCGGAGGCGGCCCCTGTGAATGCTGGTATTCATCTTGCATTATTTAGCGTGGGTCACTGCACTGTATTATTGGCTCCACTATCAGCACAGTAACAAAATACGGAGAATTAACAATTTGGCAGATCCCTGTATATCAATGGTCTGATGTGAACTTTATCTATTACCGTTACTGCTGCTTAATTATTTGATTAATTTAACAGGGCGAACTTGCAGTCCTTCAGCGTTTTGTTATTGCCAGGTACTTACGTTTTTTTCGGCTGAAAACCGTCAAGAACACGTTCGTAATTCTCGAAACGAAGTGAAGTGGGAAAATCTAAGACTAACGTTCTGAAGATCAGTTTTTGGGCATCCGGAGGTTAGAAAGTAGGTTAAAACAATTTTAGCAAACAGCTTTAGTCAGCTGATTTACGAGTAGTCACCTGATTTACGAGTAGTAACACATTTGGAAAGCACCGCAGAAAAATCCAAAATAACTTTTAGTGCCATGGGGAAGAATACTTTGTAAATAAGCTACGTACATTAGTAAACAACTCTTTGGTAAGCTGGTTAGATAACGCACGTGAGAAGTAGCATAGCAAATGTCAAAGAAAGCTATCTTAGATGTAAGTATTACAAGAAAAGCAGTACGAGTTGGCCTTGAAAACGCCCGTTGCTCCCTTTGATAATTATTTTTTAAATGCATACTGATGCCCCTTTCAAGATTGTGAATAGGCTGTTAAGGGCTTTGTTTTCATACAAATGCTTAAAAGGACTTTAAATCATATCTACACGATGCCATCCAATAATGTCAATGTTGATAAATTAACCTTTAATTTGGAATCACGACGTAAGAATTTCACAGAAAACATTTTGGTACCTACTGCAATAGATTACAAAGCCTAATACCTCCTTGCTGGTTCAAACAGAACCGATAACCAAATCATTAGCATATTTGACGTGACAAAACCGAGTCAAAGGAACATTAAATATGAAGTCTACTATCTATCAAATTAATATCAGTAAGGATATCGTCTATACAAGCCGACTTCGGCCATTGAGTTTCAAACTTATAATGACTAGGCAATTAACGTCAATCTAGCGGAATTATTGGCCATGGAAGTGGCTTCAATCAATTCATGTAGGGCGCGTATTAATAAGTTGAATGTAAATTACTTGCAAGTCCAGTGGCAATTAGCATTCAGTGTTTGCGCGCACTGTTAATGGATATGTGGTTTGCTAGGTGTACACAGACAGAAAGCTCGTACCTGACGGTTTCATTATTGTTATTAGGTATATTAACAGCAAGATATGTTTATTACTTAAATTCACAACACAAAGGAAAAACCAACAAAAATTCCTAGTAAAATAAAAATAATGCTCAAAATCTTTGTTGTCGTAACGCCATATTCTTCTTCTTCATGCCATATCCTTTTAGGACCTTTGCGAGGGGGATCAAAGCCACACTTTTAAACGACTTGATTATATATCATAAAATTTCAATTTTGCTAAAACATCAAGAATGAAGAATTTACGTACTAAAAGCAGCTTTGTAGTTGCTTTATAATGAAAACCAAATTAAATAAAGTAGATGGAAACCCACGTGATACCGAAACTAAACAAAGCCTTTTAAGTTAAGTTTAAATAAGAAAGAAAGGAACTAAAATAACCACGCATTACTTAAAATTTTAAAAATAACAAGGCACACTTTGGTTACGTTATGTTCACTAAATATTAAATTAATCTCCTGACTGATTGATATAAAATACCAAAAACAGAACAATTAAACAAAATCGGGTAAAATAGATCGACATACAATAAAAGTACATGAAATGAATACAAAACGAGCAGGATAAAACAAAATAAAGTGTATTATCCGATAGTTTAGTATATTGTGGAAACGTATCGAGTTTTCTTTTGTGAAGTAAAGGGATGCATACAATTAAGTAGAAACAAAAGTACGAAGACTGGAAGGAAAATACGAAGAAAGGCGCGAAGGAAAAGTGGAAGCAGAGGAAGACGGAAGGAACAGCAAAAGAGAAGTGTAGAGTAGAGTGCAGATGGTCAAGGACCTATATTTAGGAAACACATTCAAGTTTTCTGAAAGTGTAAGGAATATATTAAAGGAACACGGAAGGCAAGAAAGAAGAAGGGAAAGGCAGGAGAAAGAGAGAAAGACAGAGCGACGTGGAGCAACAAAAGATAATTTAAGTGTGTTTAGCAAAGGCGTTCGGTTTATTTTCAAATGCAGAATAAAGGAAAGATTAAAATTGAGGATGGATTATTTCCCGTCCCAAAAAAGGCAAATTCACCAATTTTAATATGAATATTCGGAAAACTTTTGAAATTACAGCAAAAAATTAAAATTAAAATTTCGACTTTGACACCCTGTATCTCCCCAAATATTAACTTTTGGATTAAGGTGATTTTAGGTAAATCGTTATATTCTGACCTGACTAATCTACTGTTGGTCTGTGAACCATTTCTTATGGACCACCCTGTATATGATGACGTCAATAATTTATGGGAAGGTGAGAGAGATGTGAGTAATAAGTACAGATAGTCGAGTATGATGAAGAAAAGCACGAGAGGAAGGGAGGAAGAGAACAAGAGAAAAAGAAATAGCCTAACAAATGCAAAAAGTTGAACAAGTTCAGAAAAAACAGTGTTTATTCAGTGGTAAAAAAAGGTTTTGAAAGTATGGGGAACCAACCAGATTGAGTCGAAGAGAATAAGAGGAGAAGGAAGGCAGAAAGGGAGGGAGCGAGGGTGAGAGAGAGGTAGAATAACAAGTACAGATGGTCAAGAATGTTCGAAATAGGAACAAAAAGAGGAATATAGTAAAAGGAGGAGAAAGAGGGGAGGGAAAATAAACGGAAGAAAAAAAGAGAAAGAAAAGAAGAGAAGAACGACGGAGGGAATGAAGGGAGGAAGAAAGAAAGGGTCCGAGATAGAGGAAGTAATGGAATAATATTAGATAGTCAAGTAAAGTCAAACACTCAATATTTTCCAGAGACAGGAAAAGGAGCAAAATGACGAAGACGGACGATTAGATTTTCGGGAAGGGACTGAAGGTACGGAGGAAAGTAGGCAGGGATGAAAGGACGAAAATTAGGTAACAAGGGCAGAGTTGTCAGGTAAACTCAGAAAAGACAGTGTTTTTTTGAGAGGTAGAAAAACGAAGGCTTGGAATAGAGGGGAAACCAATAAAATTGAGCGGAATAGAACAAGAGAGATATGTAGAGTAACAAGTACAGATAGTCAAGAATGTTCGAAATAGGAACAAAAAGAGGGATATAGCCAAAGAAGCAGAAAGAGAGAAGGGAAAATAGATGAAAAGAAGATAAGAGAAAAAACGACGGAAGCAAAGACGGGAGGAATAATATTAGATAGTCAAGTGAAGTCAATTTGATATTTTCAAGTCATAGGAAGAGGAAGAAAATGAGGGCGACAAAGGTAGACGTACAGGCTTTCGGGAAGATACTAAAGGCAGGGAGGAAAGTAGGGAATGAAAGAAAGACGGAAATGAGGTAATAAGGGCAGAGTTGTCAGGTATATTCAGAAAATTTTACATGGTTTCTTTTTGAGGCAGAAAGAGGAATATAATGAAATGTATAGAAGTAACGAGGGAGGGGCTCTAAGGTAGTGGAGGAGGGAGAAGAAGTGAAAGAGAGTAAAACAGAAATATAGTAATAAAAAATTCTGTTTTGAGGGATAGAAACATGAATAAAATGGACCAAGTAGGCAAGATGGGAGAATGAGAAGAAGGAAAAAGGAAAGGTCGACAGAAAAGCGAGAAAGAGGAAGAAAGGGAGTAATGGAATCAAACGAACAGTATGATCAGAAATGCATTCGGCTTTTTTTTTGAAAGTCAGAATGGGAAATACAGTGAAGGGTGTAGGGTGTAGGAAAGGAAGATAAAAGAATAGTAGGAAGGGGGGGGGGGATAATTGGGTATGCTTAGGAGGGGTAAAGATGAATCTAGTGACGGAGAGATGGAGAGAGAAACGGTGCGTGACTGGGAGGAATGGAGAAAAGGGCGAAGGGAGTAAGTAAAATGAAAAAGCCATGTTTGGAAAGCTATAAAGGCCATTCGGATTCAGGAACGACAAACAAACCAACAAAACGTATAATTATAAATAAACTTTTCAAAATGAATTTTATAACTGAAAGCTGAAATGTCAACGTACTGTATTTTAACATAAAGTAGAGCACTTATTTATAGTAACGTGGATACTCTAGAGTTTACTGTAAATGAATTTAATTATTCTCGATGCTACTCATTAAAAATTCTCATTAGTAGCAAAGTGCACTTCGTATTGTAAAGTTAAAGCTTTTAGTTTGTGTATGTCATCATATCTCGAATAAAATTAAAATTCGCGAGTTTTCTTTAGGAAAATATAATGATGTTAAGTAGAATATTAAATTAAACGCAGGAACAGCAAGTGGATGAAAATTAAGGAAGTATTAAGGACAAACAATGTACGTTCTTAGTAAGAAACTCGGTCAGGAATATAGGTTCCATAGACCATGTTGCAAATGCCTTTAAATTCAGAATTTTGCCAAAATAATGAAATTCCATGTTTTCCTTGCTGTTCTTTCGCTTAACCTTCCATCATTCTCTTTCCCTTCCTCCGTCCCACACACTTCCTTCAATTTTCTGCTTTTTCCAAGTTTTAACCAAAATTAGTGTAACCTTGAAAAAGAGTCATTCACATCCTTAAAAAAATTCACAGAAATTCAAATCAAGCATTCGTAGCACTCGAATAAAGACAAACGGTCTAAATTTTCAATAAATAACAGACCAAAAGGCAATTTAACGAAGGCGCTTTTAAAATATATCAAGGAAGATAATTTGATAATGTCACTTTCACGTTCGGAGTTTTTGAAGTAAGGGAATTTTAATGTCCTGTATTACTAAGTTTATAAACAGCAACATCTATTACGATCAGGCAAGATTTTAAAGCTTCCTTGGGGAAAGACTGAAATTGAATTAACTTTACTACGAAAAAGCTGCAAGTAATTCTAGATATTGTCGAGTGTACATAATGTTTGGACTAAGTGAAGGACGTGGAATTGCTCGACGATATTGCTTTGTTTCTATAAGTCTTCTAAATACAATTCTTAGAAAAGTGAGGTTAGTAGACTGCATTGTAAAAAATATTCAAAAGTTGCATAGACACAGCCTCTTAATATAAGTTTTGACCAAAACTGAAGAAATGGGAATTATTTTCTTGAAATAGTGATTGAAGGAAAAAAGGAAAGTTGGAAGATATGTTACAATTTTTCTGCTCTTAGCTCAAATTGTATCGTTTTCCTCTTATCAATCGCCACTGTTGGTTGATTGTTAAGCTTTATGTTTTTTTGTAAAAGAGGTTTCCTCTCATGTTACTGTGGTTGTTACCCTACACTTAAAAACTTTGCTTATTTTTGCAATTATCTTCCTGCTTATGTCATTTTTAAGTAGTTTTAGGGATTGATTGTTCCTGAATCAATTTCCTTTACCTTAAGGTGGTGGGATAGTGAGTTGAGTTTTATTTACAGACATGTCTTTTCAATTATATTGCATGTTGACATTCTTTCGGGGACCTTGCCTGGTTGATTTGTTCGTGTCTGTAACCTCAAATAATTTGGTATTTTCTTAGAAATTTTCTGTTTTATTGCAAGACAATCTCACGATCCTTTCCCTGGTTATCCAGTATCCTTCTTATTCCTTCTTCTGTGTTGTCCTTCCCATTTTACTTGATTAATTCATATAGTTATTTTCCCTTTTCCTATTTTGTAAAGGTTTTCTCTTGTTCGTGGTTTTGACAGCATTTGTAATGCTATATTTCCATGTGCCGGCGCATAAATCTCCATCTTTAAGCGATGCCTGGTTATTTAGTTCAATTGTTTGTCTTAATTTCGTTCGGAAGTAAATTCTTTCCGGTTCTACCGACTCTATCTTTCAAATTTTCTTTTGTGTTTCATTAATTCTCCATGTCCTTATAGTATTTTCACATTGTTGTGAATCCATTACTTTTTACGCACCGTACATATTTCGTGTTTGAAATCTTTCGAGTGAAATTCATATTTTTATGTGATTTTTCCGCCTATTAGTTATGCTACTTTATTTGCATAATGAAAATAGGGTGGGAGTATATGGCTTTGGTTTTTTTTGCGTATGCGCAGTGTGGATTTCTGTCCAGGTGTCGTATTGAAATTTTACACGAGGTCTCTTTTGCCATTGAACTTTCCTGAAGTGACATCCATTTTGGCAACGTTTAATTTAACGTACTGTTTTCCAATTGCATTGGTAAATCTGTTCTTTTGAATGGGATTTATAGTAGGATGTTGGATGTTTTCTTTGGTTTATTAATTATTTAAATTGTTCGTATTCGCACAGTTGTTAATAATGTTGTGAGTCGAATTTTTCCTTTTATTTCCAATTGCTTATGAATTTGGATATTACAGCAACTTGTACTGGGTTTAATTTTCATTCCTATGGTTGGAAGTAGCTCGTTGTTTTCCGTTGCTGTGGTGCTCGAAGTTTGATTTTTGCCTTGTTGGAAAATTTGAAGCACGTGGAGGACGCCATTTTGCCGTTACATGTTGCAGCTATAATTGGAATTATCTTCACTATCCATCACTGTCTATAACGTTTGATTTGGGGAGATAAGTGCCTATATTATTATTATTTCTTGTAATTTTGTCTGTTTCAATTGATTAACATGTGTGTGCCACATGTTATTTTTTTTGTTAACTTTCATATTTAATTTTTGCTATTTAGAATTTATATTAATATTTGATATTGATATTTTTAGATATATTCTTTTGATTTTTATGTGTTATTCATATTTAAAAAGGTTTCGCAATGAATGTGTTTAGTTGGGTTTATAACCACTAATTGCATTCCAATGAGAGTTTATGCTATTGGGGTGAATTTGCATTTCAGGTATTTCCTTGCGTTCCCTATTAAGCCTCTAGCTGTTGTAATTTGATTTTTTTTTGTTGTCATACTTAGCCTTCAGCATTATTTTTTTGTGTGTATTAAGTCTTATCAAGTCTATAATTACGTTTAGTCAACTATTAATATTTGTATTGTATTATTTGAATCTTGGCCTTTGCGCCGTTTCTGAGTCCGATAAAATAAAGCGTTACAACTTTTATTATGGCTTTTTATTATCGTTTGATAAGTTTTTCGTAACAGATACTCGATAAAATCCTAATCCATACAGGTAACCATAAACTTTACAGAAAAGAAGAAAGAGAAGCTCGTTGTCGCACTGCAAAGAGCGTTGGTCTCCTAGCTAGGAGTGTTGGGTTCGAATCCCACGCAGTGGTAAGGACAACGAATTCCCTACTGTCTGAGGTCGGTACTTGAGCGAGTGAATCCATTTAATCGTTTGGTTACTTACAATATTAACGATTCGGTCTGCGGAGTGGTTGACTTACATTTAATACATGGCCACCAACTCTCCGAAAGGCAACGGGAAACCACTACAGAGAACACATTTCCCTAGCACGAGTATAAGAGGGATATAACAGAGTTCACGACGCCGCGCCAAGTCGTTTAACAATGTGGCTTTGAGCCCCCCTCGCCGACGTCCTGAAAAGGATATGGCACTAAGAAGAAGAACAAGTAGAAATCATCCTTTTTACTTTCTGAAGGTCTTGTTAAGCTTTGTTAACAGTATTATTATTTCAGAGAGCCCTTACGCTGACCGATGTTATAACCTCAAATTGTAATAAAAGTAGGTTTAGATTTAACCTCGCTTAACAGGGGTTCCTAAAAGCAACAAAAATTATGAAAAACTACATTGAAGTGGTTATTCTAAATGTTCCTTCGAGGCCCCTATCCCCAAACTTTCATAAAAGTGAGGTTGGAACAGCTCGATATTTTAATAAAAACTGCAAAGAAGTTGTCAGAGGCAGCGAATTGAGATTGTTTGTGTCAGAATCATTTAAACAGGTCGATTTATCATTTTCAGACGAATAAATAATGATTTTCGCGAGCACAACGGAGAAATGAAAGCTCACCGAACTGCCAAACTTATTGCAGTTCAGTAAATTAGTTAATGAGTCTTGCTGAATACGATATTGACAAGCATTCATTTGTTTAACGTTCGTTTAATTATATTCGAGTTAAATTAAGTGAGGTTAGGTCTCGAATAATAGATTCTTAAAAGTACCTGTGATCTTTAGATGAAAGCTTCCGAATTTGAAAACCCAAAACGGTTTGATCCAAATTTTATTAATATCTGGTATTAAAAGGCCCAATATTAAATTCCAATGCACGCTTTAAAGATCAACTTTTCGTAAAATTTAATATGAATTGCACGAGTTCGTGCAAGCTTCAAATTTGATGCGAATTTGTCAACTTATTGAAAATCCGGATCAATGGTGAACGGTTTTTTTTCGGTCGAAAATTAAATAACGAGGTTATTAATGAATCGGCAGGGTTTAAGGGTGTGCTTACAAAATTTCAATATTGGGAATATGTGCCATAAAAAGCGGTGGTAGAGAGAATCGGTCTAGAGTTAACCACGTGAAAAAGCCCATATGTTTTGATATATGAGGCAGGTATTACAACGTAATGACTTGCTATATATCAGCCGTAGGTGATCATTACGCCATTTGGACCTGTAGAAAATCCCGAACCGATCGATCACGCCCGCTAATGATTTATCAATTGGTCGTTACTGTTTGTAATATACATGCCGGCTGCACATGTTCGACTTGATACGTTTCGTCGAGAAAAAAATATGTTATTACGAATTAATCAGTCGACTTTGTGGATTTCTGGGAACCCGAAACTGTTTCTATAAATAAATAGAGACGTTCCGGTATCAAATTTCATATTCTCTGATTACACATGCTTGGTTTAATTAAAGCCCATTCAAAGCTCGCTTTGGCTGGGTAATATCTATACATTAATTAGGTCCATTCAAATGCACGTAGAATACTAAAAGTTACAATTTTTCAAATTGCAGCAATTTCAATTAATTTACGTCAAATTCGGTTGTGTTAAGGGCAATTTATTACTTTTTTGTTTGTTAAACTATGGCGAGTAGATTGAATAAGTTTGGAACAGATAAATATTGGCAGCTTTGATGGGAAATTCAATGTAAAAGCTGAAACTTCACCTAGATACATTTATTGCCATGTGAATTTAAATTTTACTCTTGGACACATTTATTTGTTTCAGATTACTTAATATTACTCAGCTTTAATTAAATTCTTTGTGTCTTAAAATCAACAACAAAACCTCAAAAATTCAAACTTTAGAAATTTGAAAGCATTCGTAGTAATTTTGCTAATATTCTGTGGTTTGTTACTTTGCTAAATGGCTTCAGCGCCATCTGTTAATACAAAATTTGAATTTACAACTAGCTTGCACGTTAATATTTTTCAAAGAAATTTTCCGCAGTCCTCCATAACGAAAAATTACTGTAAACATTATTAAGTCATTAAAGCGCGTTAAATGTTCTAAACCAGTGGTTCCCAACCTTTCTCTCCTTGCGAACCCCTTCTAAAAACTGAAAAAAAATTAGCGAACCCCCTGTCGAGTCGTCACATTGCGTAAGCGGTAAGCGACTGAGGTAAAGATGAGTTCAGACTTGAGCGCACATGTTCTTTGACTTGCGAGTCGCTTCGGACGAGAATGATACTAGTCAGAGGTATTAATTGTTTCATGATATGCGCACGTAAATCTAATATTCCGTTTTCTTTTTTACGTTAGGGATTTAATATTCCGCCATTACAATATTATTTTCGCGAACCCCCTTTAAACCTTGCGAACCCTTGGGGGTTCGCGAACCACCGGTTGGGAAACACTGTTCTAAACAATTTTAATTATTGGTAAAGCAGAGCGCAGTAGCAGTGCCTAGAGAAAATGCACAATAAATATGTGTTCACACAGAACTCGTCCTTGTATCCCAATTTTGCTTGTGTGTTCTAAAAATAATTGAAAATCTCCGGAAATCTGCTAGTTTGGTGTAGGTAATATCCTAGTTTGTTAGTTCGCTAAACCCATACATAAGCGCCATCTGTTAGATTGATCTAACATTTGTTTTTGTTTAATCTTATAATACTTTGTTATACAAGATCTTCTAAAGAATTTTAACGTATCTGATAACAAATTACCGAGTACAATAAAGTTCTAAGAAAAGCCACAACTGACTCGTGGAGGAATTTCTATGAGGATATTGCAAACACCACCCAGACAGCACGCATCCACAAACTTCTGTCAAAAAATCCTTTAACTACAGCTGGGAATATGTTAAAAACAACAGGAGAGTGAAAGGGAAACACTGGAAGCACTTCTACAGACGCATTTTCCAGGATCACTAACTGATGAGACAGAACAGCCAGTGTCTAGCGACTACGCAGAGAAACCTACAAGAAATGACTGGGAGTTGCTAGAAAAGTAATTACTTATAATACGGTGTGCTGAACTGTAAAATCCTTCAAACCTTAAAAATTCCCGGGATCAGGTTGAATATTTCCAGCTTCTTTACAACAGGAAATTGATCTTCTGGTACCTTATCTTATTAAAATCATTCGCTTATGCCTAACGGACAACTATTTGCCATTGGTATAGAGATCTACTAAGTTAGTCTTCATCCCAAACTAGGGCGACAATCGTACACCCAACCAAAGGCATGTAGACTAATTAGCCTCGTGTTCTTCTGTTTAAAGACTATGGAAAAACTGGTAGATAGGCATATACGAGATGGGGTGTTAAAGGTAATCCCCTTCATCGTAATGAACACGCATATCAACCAGGAAAATCGTGTGAATCTGCACTTCACAACCTAGTTAGTAGGATAGAGGTGTCAATAACCAACTAGAAAACAGCTGTAGCTAATTTCTTTCACATAGATGGAGCGTTTGACGACACATCTTTCGAATCTATAACTACAGCGACCTTGATACATGCGGTTGAAGACATCCGCTTTGCGGTAGTGAACGATTTTGTGAATAGACTCAGTGATGAGGGATTCTACGCCCAAGGATATGCGGATGATATAGTCATTCTAATCAGGGGCAAAAGCCAGAATGTTATTGCGGCCCTCATGCAAAGGACATTAAACATTACGCAAAGTTGGTGTAAACGGGAAAACCTGAAGGTAAACCCTGGAAAAACATCACTACAGCTAAAATCACGTAAGAAGAATAAAACCGGCGCACCCCGAAGTAACTTTCGCTTAAACTCGGACGGCATTTACCGTCGCGCTAGAAAGACCTGCTTGCAAACGTACGGTCAGTGGAGCAGTGCAGTTTTAATGTAATCTTACTTGAACGAGTAGTACACTGCCGTGGTTTAAATGTTTGCGCTACTCCCACTCCAACAGTTTGCTACCGCGCAACTTTGGCAACATTCTTCTAAGGTGATTTTCACAGTAATATCCTTCACCAGGAACAGGGAGACATGTTCATTCAATAACCTTACAATCATTGGTGAAATAATTCAGGCTGGTCAGGAAATATTTAGGCATTATCTTGAATACAAAACTAACCTGAAATGTACACCCGAATAATATTGCAAACAGAGCAAAAATGACCCTCATAGAGGGCAGACGCATGTTTTGGAAAACATGAGTACTGAAACCAAAGATGGTTCAATGGTAGGTACATCACGGTTGTTATGGAACCTTAGTCTGGTGGTAAAAGACAGTATCCGAAACTAACCAAGATTCAAAGACTGGTCTGTTTGTGCGTATGTGGTCCCATGAGAAGCACTCCAACTGTGTCTAGGGAAGCTCTTCTAGGATTAACCCCTCTGGATATTTATCTGAAGGGGAAAGCCGGGATTGGAGCACACAGAATGAAATCCACCGGCAATTGGTACACTTACAACGAACGGTGTGGACACAAACGAGTACAGGAAGTAGTTAAAGGTGAACTCATCACTAGAATGGGCACTGACTACACTGAACCAGAGTACTCTTTTGACAAACTACTCACTGTGAGATACGATCGCTATGATTGGGCACGACTGGCACGAGGAACCCCATCCCATCTGAAGAAAGGGTGCGTCTGGTTTACAGTATGGATCCCGCACAGCACAAGGTGTAGGGGCAGGTAAGATCGAAAGAGAACATAAGTGTATCTCTTCGAATCAATCCCACAGTGTTCCAAACTAAAATCTTTACTATAATGCAATGTGCAGAAGAGAAAGTAAAACGCGGGTATACTTGACAGCACAAACATTCTGTCTGATAGTCAAGCAGCCTTAAAACCACTTGAATCACCTCGAATTATAAATTAACGAGAGAGTGCCTGTCTCACCTGTCAATCCTATCCGAGAAGGACACGGTTTGACTCATATGGGTCTCAGGACATACATAGATATGTGGAGGGCAACAAAATAGCAAAAACTGGCGCATCCACCCCGTTTATAGGACCAAAACCTATATTCGGAATACCTAAACGAATCATCCGGACAGCGATAGAGGCGTGAACCAGGACACAGCGTACCTCTAGTTGGGATGCAACACCAAGCCTGGGGAAGGAAATAATTGGAACGCCTTCTCACAGATTACTGACTGACATACTCCATTTAGGACGTATCTAGATCAGACGGTTGGTGGGACTTGTTAGAGGCCACTGCCATCTGAGAAGACATCTACAAAAAATAGGCGTATACAGAGGAGATATACTCTGTAGATTATACGAAGAAGAGGAGGAAACAGCGTCAAACATAATCTTTGACTCTCCTGCGTTTTACCGCAGGAGACAGCAACTCTTCGGGGACATTTTCCGTGGGTCTTATACACGAAAACCTCGTAAGTAGCATCCTGAGGGCACGGGACTACCTTGATAGAGACAGGATAAGGGATGTACAGAAGACCATAGAGTCGGAGTGCAAATACTGGGCTTGCAACCTAGTGGAAACCCCGCCGACAATCAATCGCTAAATTAATATAAAAAGAAAACAACTAAGGAGCCACATATAAACGTAAAAACAACGTAGAACATTAGAAATCAGCTGGAATAGATTTTTTCGTTTTTTAATTTTGAATTCTTTTCGCCCCCGTGCTTTAAAAGTTACCACAAAAATAAAAACGTAAGTAATAATCCCTGTGTTGTTTGGTTAAAATAATACAGTGGTTTGTTGCTTCGCTAGCGAATATTAACGTCATCTGTTAGCGCCTATATAAACACTTGTTTTTATTTAATTCCACAGACTCTGCATTCCAAGAGTTTTAATAAAAATCACTCATAACTGCTGTGACTTTGCGTGAAGATAGCGTGGGCTTGTTATTTCGCTAAATTGATATTAGCGACATCTGTTAGTGTGCCAAAGCATCTGTTTTTGTTTAATATCACCGCACTTTGTTTTCCAATGTTTTTTAAAATTGTTTTACTATAACAATAGTAATTTAAAAAATTAGTTTCATAAGACACGATTTTTGAGCAAGCGTCCAAGTTTAGAAAACGAGCCGCGCAGCGGCGAGTTTTCTAATGGACAAGTGCGCTTAAATGTCTTACGAAACGTGTATTTTATAATATTTTTTCTATTTTCGTTATTTAACATCAAGAAATACAAATTTCGTTATTAAAAAAAAACAGTAGTTACTATACACCCAACAGTCAGTAAAGCTCCGCCCCTTTTGACATTTTGTTTTGCCTTGATTGCCGGATTCTTTAAAGTGTTACTTTATAACACCCAAACGAGTTTCATAAAGTAGTCATTAAAGAACCCAAATAGAAAAAATCATTTAAAGCATTAGCTGAATAGTAAAAACAAGCGAGAAAAAACTCATAACCGTAAAACTAACGAAAATAATTTAAAACCAGCCGAGAAAATTCTTGATCATTGTATTTTCTTATTTAATCTGTAATCTTTGTTTGTAAATCCTATTTACATGTTGCAAAAGTTATCAGGCACATAGAAGAAGCAGTTAAACACTGCTGTGACGTTTGCTAGAGGTAATTTGGTGGTTTGTTGCTTTGCGAAAATTACCTTAGCGCCATCTGTTGATGGAAATATCGAACATCTTTTACCAGTGCTCCCTTACAACATTTATTAAATGGAAATCATTATTGGAAATCCTCTAAAATAAATTAGATAAAGCATTAATATTTTTAAATAAGGAGCGAAGAGACCTAAATAACTAATTTATTATTAGTGAAGCATAGTCCCGAAATTGAAGCCAACAAAATTTTTCTTCATTACTACATTTTGCATTTCTTCGTTTATAAATACGTAAAAATAATTAGGAAGATTTACAGAAGCAGTGTAAGAGCTGCTATATTTGGTAAAAGTAAGTGGATGCTTTGTTACTTCATTAAAAGAATATCAGCGTCATCCATTTGAATGTATAAGTATTTCTTCTTAGTGCCATATCCTCTTCAGGATGTTGGCAAGGGGGATCAAAGCCACATTTTTAAACGACTTGGCGTAATGAACTTTGTTATACCCCCCCTATACTAGGAAAACGTGTTATCTGCGGTGGTTTCCCGTTGCCTTCTCCAGAGTTTGTGACCATGTACTAAGTGTAGGGTATGTGCCTTGTTACTATCTGAAGTCGACCATTCCGCAGACATTCTAACCAAACGATTAAATGGTTTCACTCGCTAAAGTACCGACCTCGAACAGGGGGAAATTTTTTATAAAAGTTCTTACCACCGTGTGAGATTCGAACCCAACATTCTTAGCTAGGAGCCGAGCGCTCTTACCACTGCGCCAACTAGCTTCCTTGTATAAGTATTTATGATGTTTTAATAGATTTTTTTTCTGCAGTTTTTTGATGTAGTAGCTGATGCTAATTGACCATTAATAATGTAGTAAAAATAAACGACGGAAACTAAATAACTGTAACAGTAACGCAGAATATTAAAAATGAGTTGCCAGTTCATTATTTTGATGTTGATTTTGTTCTCTTCTCCTGAAAGCGTTTTACAGTTTTTAAAAGTAAAAGAGAGTCTGGTGGGGTTTGAACTTACTTTCAAAATCAACAATTTCGAAAATTCGCATACATTTTGGAAAAAGTCTTGATTAATTCCAGAAAATAAAACATTTTAAACATAAATTTTGAGGCACGTTCGTACCGAAAAGAATTGGCGCAGAGCCCAACTAAATAAAACAATTTATCAAAAAGGTTTTTCAAAAACAAATCACCAAACTGTAAGAATAAGTTGGAGAAGAGGGAAAAAGTAGGCTTTGACAAAGTTCCCGGGCGTGTAGTGAATATTAGGTTTCACGAAAACTTTAGCATCAAAAAGGAACGGTAGCTTATGAGAACTTTTTTCAATAAACCCTCTCGAAGCAGAAGTTGAGGAAGTTGTAGTGTATTTTTTTGTTTTTTGAAATTCAGATTATCTTGGAGGGTTTAAACCGCGAACTTATGAACTTACTTATTAGTTTTTTTACGGACAAAATTGAATAAACTATTCCTTGAATGCGCTATGTTAAATAGATGGAATATTTAACCGTTGCACATTTCACAGCTGCAGTAATGCTTTTTGAACATTTTCCCCTGCAGCGATCTCTGTGGGATGCGGCATATTCCCTTTAGGTGTTTGAACATCAAATGTGGGTCACTAGTTACACATTTACATATTCAACCCACAAGGATATAAATGCGCCAGTAGCGTGATTTTTTTGTACGTATCTCATTTCTCACCGAGTTCGCATAATAAAATGTTTATTAAAATGTCCTCCACTTTAAAAAATAACCTCCGTACGGTTGCAGACTGACGTGAATATTTATAATTCAGTTACATGTCGCCGTTTAGTGCACGTTCTTATCCCATTATTTAACATGCACGTCCTAGCTGGAAGTTGCTAAATATTAAACGCTTCCAATTTTTTATAGCGATGTTACGCGTATTTTAGTGGAACCCTGCCACCGGAAAATCGATGAGGAATGCGAGAGATAAATATCTTTAAATGTATTTCTTGTGTACTTTCTTAGAGCAATTAAGAAAACGGGAACCGTGATGTAATGAAAGTTCAGAAGACGGTTAAATTAAAATGGAATTGTAAATAGAATTGTAAAGAAAATGTTTTGCCTCTAAAGATCTTACAAATAGCAAGAGATAATGCAACTTGCTAGAAACTAAGGGATTTTGGAGAATTATTACTTTTAGAATTAGCTATAGAAGCCTTTATTAATTTATTTTATAACGATTCAAATAATAATTTATGAAGTACTGTCATCTAACACGTACTCCAGAAAGTATAATACCTAGTTCGTTACTTAGCTAAAGGGTAGCGGGTAGATACCCTTTCATGGTCTTGATGGAAGGCAGATCTACTTCAGGGCCTAGTAACCCTGCCCACGCAAGCTCATAACTTTCTTCTCACCTCCTTTTCATCAAGGGGAATCATGTCCCAAACCCCTCCCATATCCTTACCTTTTAACAATCTGCATTGGCCAGCGTGGTAGAGTAAGGCTAGATTAAACCCCCACATGATTTCAATAAGAATAACACAACGTCTTTCGATAAAGGTAGCGATCGAAAAAGGCGAAGAGCGGAGGGTGCGAAGAATCCTGACTACCACAGCTTGTAGCTACTTACTTTTATAATGTCCAAACATTGTTATTCGAGGAAAAGCTATCGGAATTGGAGGAAGCACTAAGTCGTATCAAATAGGACATAATGGGAATTAGCGAAACCAGAAGAAAAGGTGAAGAGTTGCTTGGGTCTTCTTATAAACAAAAAACTTTCAAAAATGTAGTTTTAGTACAAGCACACGAATCTTGTATCTTAAAATTAAACAGCAAAGTGAAAAAGTGAAAATAATCTAAGCATAAGCACCAACAACCATGCATACCGATGAAAAGGCGGGGCTTTTCTAAGAGGATTTTTCAAATACAAATAAAGAAAGGCGATTTCAATGGGAATGAAAAAGAAAGAAACTGAAACTGTGATAGGACATCATGGATGTGGATAAAGAAACGAAAGAGAGAGCTGAAAGCTATAGCTGACCTTTTCAATGCATGCTTACTGATACGCATTTGAACAACTATAGGCCAATAAGTCTCTTGTCTCATATGTATAAACTCTGTATGAAGATCACTGTAAACACCTTCGACTTAGCAGTAGTGTGACCAGGCGGGATTTAGAGCGGGCTATGGAACAGATGACCACTTGCAGACGGTAAAAACCTTAATTGAAAACTCAGTAGAGTACAACAAACCACTTGTCCTGATTTTCGTGGATTACGAAAAAGCGTTTGACTCAATCAACCAGAATATTATGATGCTGAAAGCTGAGTGCAAATTTGAGATTACACGAAAACTCCGACACGTTCAGAATTGAGAAGGTAGTGCGCCAGGGAGACACAATCTCGCCAAAATTATTTACTACCCTGCTAGAATATGTATACAAGAAAATTGACTAGGAAGGACTGGGCATAAACATAAACGGGGAGTTCCTATATCATCTCATGCTTGCAGACGACATCGTGCATATAGTGAACTGTATAGAGCAAGCTCATCAAAGCAAGCAGGACTCAAAATAATTTTTTCAAAAACACAGCTCGTGACTAATCTTGCCTTAAGTGAAAATATTTTCTTATACGGTAAATTCATAGAATAAGTAACATCTTATAAATACCTGGACAACGAGAGCAGGATAGGTCGCCACAATCAGACGTGCAATCTTCTTAAACGAATAAGTTTCTCATGGGCAGCATTTGGAATTTTACAACCAGTGTGTTTTGCCAGTGCTGACTTATGGCGCAGGGTCACTTACATTAACGAAGAAGTGTGCTTCCAAACCCCGAGTAGCCCAAAAGGCTATGGAAAGGTCAATGCTCGGATTGTCACTTGTAGATAGAGTGCCAAATACAGAAATTTGCAAGAGAACAGGTGTGGAAGACGCGATAGAAAGGGTCTCACGTCTGTAGTGGAATTGGGCGGGCCATGTAACTAGAGTAAATGACGGAAGATAGACTAGGAGACTTTTAGACTGGAGACCTAAACAGAAGTAAAGGAAGCCCCCAACTAGGTGGACGAATGACTTAAGACGAATCGAGACAAATTGGATGCAAGTAGCGCAAAACAGGGAGAATGGACAAAACTTGTGGGAGGCCTACGTCCAACAGTGGATGTTACAGGGCTGATTGATAATGACTTAGCTAAACTGGCAGCAGTGCCTTAGTAAGAGTTTTATTAGTGAGTCTCAATCGAGGAGCTATTTTTGGGCTGAAAAGCCTACCGTTTGTGTAATAATTTAAAAGAATCCGCATAGAAGCTGCCTACTCAATTCAAAGCAGTTAGGATAACTTCATAACTTTCCTAAAAGAGACTCGAATACTGAAGAATACTTGTGAGCTTTAGATAATCACCACATGGCAGCCCTCTGACAGATAATTCACGAACTAAGATGGTTCGTTACTTAGCTAAACGAATGCCAACGCCGTCGACTAAGAATGTCTTTGAAGCCGAAACTGAGGAACCTTTTGTTTGGACAGAAAAGTCTGCTTTTTGTGTCTAAATTTAACGAAGGCTCACTTAGGAGTAACTAAAACTTAAACTGCTTGTTCAATACAAAGTTTTTAATGTTTCAAAAGTTTCTAATTTATTTTGCACGAACGATTTAAAATGTGGATGTTCTCTTGGAATAATAAATTAAGTTTTGAATTTTTGAGAATACAAGCGAAATTTAAATATTTACCAATGTAGTTATGGCTCTTTAATAGATATTTCAGAAAACACGATAGTTTGTTACATAGCTAAATTGTTGTCAACGCTCTAAAGAGAATGGTTGCAAAGAAGACAATATGTAATATAAACTTATAAATATGATATTGCAGTGTATTTCAACCTTGGTCAAAACTCGAATATCATAGACTAAAAAGAAGATTATCGCAAGATTTAAACCGCAACAACCAGGCAGCAACAAATTATCCCAATCGAATGTAATCTAAGAGGAGCTTATACTATTCCTCAATATGTTATCAAAAGATACTCCTACCTTTATGTTCATGTAACGCAATCATGTATAGGATATACAAATGCTGAGCTGATTATATTTAAAAAAATAATAATAAACCAGTAATTGGCGATTAAGCTCGCTACTACCGCCTAGTGGCACTTAAAGGAACAAAGTACAGAATCTCAGCGCCATCTCTTGGAAAGTTTCAACATTTTAATTCAGAAATATTTGTAAGTAGAGTTTCTTAAAGGCATTAATAAGTTTCTATTAGAAATGATTTCTAAAAATAGCCGAAGTTAAGTAGTGCATAAAAATGAGAAAAGTTGAGAAATAATTTAAGCTAAAAATCTTGCTGAAGCGTTATCAACATTGTAAAAGGAATTTTAAATATGTGAAAGTTTCTAGCCTTCTACTGAAATTATGTTAGGTAATTTAATAGGCCAGAGAAGGGGTTAAGTATTTGTCTAGTCTGACTTTTGTTCAGAATTCGAAATCAGAACTTAGCAAACATTTTTGATATTCATTTATTCATTTATTCATTCAAACTACACAGGGCAAAGCCCTAATTACGTAGTTAGCAGCATTAAATTATACATTTCTATCGCTAATGGACATTTTCCAAATAATACATACGAAATCTTTAAATGATACTGCTGAGGTATAAGAAGCACTACTTATATATAAGTGTATATCTATTCCCATTTGTAATAATTCTTTAATTGTTTTGTGAAAACATTAAGTTTCAACGTTAGGTCTAAATCCAGTAGGTTACCAATTTCGTTAAACAGTCTAAACATTATAATAAATGGCCTGTTGTAAGCATATGTGATCATAGGTAGGTGGAAGAGAGGTGCTGTTCTGGCAGTTACACGAGGAATTTTAAATTGCATTAAACTTAAGAGGTAATTATCTCTTAATCTATAATTTATAATATTAAAAGCCAACTGCATTAACATTATATTTCTCCTATTTACCAGGCTTTGGATTTCAAATTCTTTTCTTAGTCCAACCGATCTAACATTGTTATAGTCCGGGTAGGTACCAAATTTTTTTGCATAGAGAAACCTTAAAAACCTATTCTGAACTTTTTCAGTTGCTTTTATTACATTGAAGGTGTATGGATGCCAAACTGTACAAGCATATTCTAGCTTCGGTCTGACTAATGTAAAATAAAGAAGTTTTATTGAACTTGTATTTTTGAAATTTATTGTTTGTCGCATTATGAACCCCAAGGTTTTGTAAGCCCCAGCTACTGCAGTATTTATGTGTTTAGTGAAGTTTAATTTATCATCGTAAGTTACTCCCAAATCCTTTATTATAGTTGTACGTTCTAAACTTACCCCACTAATTTCGTAACCAAATAAGATTTTGTTTTTCTTACGCGAGAGCGATAACACACTGCACTTACTTATATTCAACGGTAGTTCATTCAAACAACTCCACTGATAAATTTTATCAAGATCCTTTTGAAGATTTAGGCAATCATTAATGTTAGTTATCTGTCTAAATATTTTTTGATCATCCGCAAAAAGCAAAGGTTGGCAATATCTCATCTGCGAAGGTAGATCATTTATGAAAATCAAGAATAACAATGGTCCTAAAATCGAGCCTTGCGGTACTCCAGAATTTGCTTCAAATTTGCCTGATGTATTTCCATTGAATTTCACGGTAAGTTTTCGGCTACATAAATAAGAGGCAAAAAATCTTAACAAATTTTTTGATAAACCACATTGGTAAAGCTTTTTTAATAGCAAATCATGATTCACCTTATCGAATGCCTTCTTGAAATCAGTGTAGATTACATCCAACTGATTGTTTCGTTCCAAGCAGTCATAAGCATGATTTGTGAACACTTGCAAGTTAGTAATTGTGGATTTATTTGAAATGAAACCGTGCTGAGCTTCAGAGATAACGGGCCTGACATGGGATAACAGTTTCCCATGCATTATTACTTCCAACAATTTTGCAGGAGCTGAGATGATAGTAATCGGTCTGTAATTTTCAACATTTGATGTACCCCCTGTCTTGTGTAGCGGAATCGTGATATTTTCTTTCCAACGGTCAGGGAATTTGGCTTGACTAATGCAAAGGTTATATATGAAAAGGAGTGGTTTCTGCAAAAATTCCGAGCAGCCCTTTAGGATGTATGGTGGTATCAAATCACTCCCTGCAGATTTTTTTGGTTTGAGTTTTTTTACTGCTCTATTATAATCTTCCTCATAGATCCGCATATCGTTGAGCATATCCAACTTTTCATTTCTAATAATACCGTTAAAGTCGATATTATATGTACTAACACCGTCTGAATGTACCGATTGAAAGAATTTCGCAAATGTTTCCGACGCTTCTCGATCCGTTAACTCCTTTCCATTATGTTTTATAGCTGTTTTATTTAAATTCGATGCACGTTTGTGGTTCACGAAAGTCCAAAAATTATTAATTGATTTATTAATATTATCCTCCACATCGTTTATATATAATTTGTATGTCTTATCGGTAAGTATTTTTAAGTCTTTTCTTATTTTTTTGTATTGATTAAAGTGAATGTCCGAAATATGCTTTATTCTATTATAGACTGATTTCCTTTTGCAAAGTTGAAAAATTTCATTTGTAAACCATACAGGATATTTTGACCTTCTCTTTGAAGATAAGGGCACACAATCGTTAAAAATGTTATAAATGATTGAATAAAACTTTTCTACAGCAGTATTTACATTTGTACAATCTAGAACTTCATACCAGTCCGCATCTCGTAACGCATAAACTAAATTTATAAAATTACATTTTTTGAAATTATATGAAAATATTCTCGGTTCAGGGTCGCCAGTGTGCACGTTTGGGATATCAACTTCCATAACCAGTGATGGGTGATGCAAATCTTCAGGAATTAAGTAATTCTCTTCTCTTGTTACAGTAACTGATTCTGTACAAGTCTCGGGTACCAAAACTAGATCAAGTGTTTTATGATTTGTATTTTTTACAGTGTTTTTTAAAGTTAATGAATGTAGACTGACAAAATTTGAAAGTTCTCTGTGTCTATTATCCAGTAATGATAAATCAGTATCGGGTCCTTCAACACCTTGTAAGTTAAAATCCCCAAGAATAAAGATTTGACTATTATTATTCTGTGTGTTTGTTTCACAAAATTGAAATAAGCTTAAATATTGCTCGACAGCTGCACCCGGTGGTATATAAACATTTACTAACGACAATACATTTTTACCTGATTTTATGTTGACAATTAGGGCTTCATATTGACTATCTAGTGATGTAAAACTACTAATAATTTTAAATTTTTTACTCACGGCTGCCAGAACCCCACCTCCCCTCGACTTGCCAGTTGCAACTCGATTTCTATCGCATCTAATTATGTTGAAGCAATTTAAATCTAAAATTTCTCCATCCCTTATATCCTCATCTAGCCATGTTTCGGTCAAACAAATAACGTCGTAATCGGAATTCCACGAATATTGATATAATTCATTCAGTTTACTTCTTATACCTCTACAGTTTTGATAATAAATCTTTAATTTCATACAGAATACAAACAAAGAAACTAATTACAATGCAGTTTTCCCTAATTACTTAGTATTCAAATTACGATTAAAAATAAATTAACATAAACGCAATTTTTCTTTTGGAGAAATATTAAAGTAGAAATTATTTTAATACTTAGGCGCTACTCTAGCTCTTCATTAACATCCGGCTACTGTTCCACCCGTTCAACCAGGTCCTCCAGCTTCCTTATTTCCATCTTGCTTCCGTTTACTCTGGCAAAAATGATCCCATCTCGAGTCCACACCGATTTAAAGCCGTATTTTTTTATCGCTGCTTGCACGATGATTTGCCTTTTTTTTGTCAGATCTTCTCTTACTACTATACCTGTTCCTTTCAGATTGAATCTGTTCTCGATAAATTTGTTTCTGTCCCTATAGCTTATGAACTTTACTAAAACGGGACGACAGGCATTTTTTCGCTGCTCCTTATCATCACCTCTGGGTTTCAGCTTACCCGTCCTGTGCGATCTTTCTATTAACTCTAGCTTAATATCCACTTTCATATTATTTTTTGCTAAATCCGTAATGAGGCTATCAGTATTTTCGTTCTCTACTTCTGGGATTCCAAACACCCTTACACAATTTCGGCGCGAATACTGTTCATAGCAATCTAAAGCATAATCCAAATTTTTGTTTTCTTTCTTAACCGATCTTAACTCATTCTCCAGTTCCACAATTTTTTTATTTTGTTTAACTAAAGCAGCTGTGACTGCTTTCTCCACCGCCGAATTTATCACTCTCTCCAACGAATTTTTATAGTTATCACCATTTAGCATGTCTTTTATACAGTCTGTAAGCATGCTTTTGATTTGGTCCGTATCGTCTCTGGTAAGCATTGTAGCACTAATTTGCAAAAAGCAATGCCACCTACTACGAGAAATTTATTACGAAACGCCGACTTTTATTTTACAGACAGCCAGGTATTCACTTTTACAAATATTTTATCTAGAGCGCGCACACACGTCCGTACTACTCGGTGACCATTTCGATACGACGTAAGCTTAAATAAACTGAAACAAAAAATCAATTGATGTGATTTTATATTATACTCGTACAGTCTGTTATTTTTGTTTGGTTCTTTAATATTGAAGAAATTTAATAAAAAATTGTTTTGAACGTCTGTTGCTGTGCTGGAATTCATAATTAAATCTTGATTTACCTAACAGAACTCAAGCTTTTGAAATTATTAAATTACTATCAAATTTAATAACTGTTCTGATTTTTGGAAGCGGATTTTTATTGGAGTTTATAACGAACAGTTATTAAAACTACGCAAAACGAACCGAAAATAATCCAAAATTTTAATTTTGTACCAAACTGGATAGTTAATATCCTCTCAGTTTGAAAACCCTTTGATAATATAATTATATCACTATCGATTAATGTCTGGACTGTGTGTTAATAAACAATTTCAGAAGGGCGGTTCACCAACTCATTTCCGATTGGAATTACCAAGAGCGCCGGGCTAAATTTGTTGTAAAACTTTGCAATTTGAATGGAAAGGGTATAATCGAAAAAGTTTTGTAGTTGGTTTAAGACATACTTTGGTGGATTTTTAATTTTTCTATTCTTTGCTTGTGGATTTTTTATTCATGGAAAACATATTAAAATTAAAGACGCGCTTGCATTAACGCCTGGAAGGTATTCGTTCAACAAGTACATGTAGGTGCGAAAAAACATGTCCAGAAACTCATGGTGGAGGCGCCGGATTGTGAAGAGTAAATAATAAATTTAGGGTCTACTTTTATCGTTTTATTTTTGCCCGAGCTTCCTTTAAGTGACTGATTAATACCTAGAAATGCATTATGGGCATAAAAAATCCTCAGTAAAATATTGACAAGACAAAATTTCATATTGCGCCAACGATTCCACGAATAAACCAGGAGCATTCCGGATATATGTTTACTTTTAGGTTAACGGTAATTATTCGAAAGTAAAACCGCAACAACCACAAGCGAAAATTCCATTTTGTTCAAAAACAGTTAGTCCATTTAGCTAATAAAAAACGTTCCATTATGAACTTTACATTCGCTACCATATTTAGTACAAAGAGATAAAACAAACTATTATTTCAGACCATTAGACTTATTACGTTAGTTGTTCGAGAGCTTTTACAAAGAACCATATGAAGTTACACGTAATGGCCATACTTTTTCATTTTTATATGGAAAAACATATTTTAGCCTCACGAAAAAAATTCGCATTCTCATTTTTCTCTTTTAGATTTTTGATAGGCTTTGGGATGCTACGTTCGGAGCTGGCTTAGAATTAACTTGATGTTCATTCCGGTTTTGGATGCTACGCCGAATTTTTCGAATTTCAGCCTTGTTTATTTAACCTAAAAGATATCCTTTATAACAAAAAAATGGCGCGACAGGCGGATCAAAGACTCATAACGAAATCCTTAATATAAGAGTAATAGATCGTCGACCATTAATATTCCGCAAAGTGAAAAGTCGGGTTGTCAAAACGTCCTTTAATAATTCTGTCAATTTAATTTATCATAAAGTAAGCCACTTTAAAGTGACGGACTGTACGTCGCATCAAATCCCATTCTTTAGACTGAAATATTTCATTCACAACCGCAGGTTTTGTCCTTAAAATGCTTTAGCACATTTGTTATAATTTTTATTCGGGCAGTTTAATGGCAGCCTGATGATATTCCAGCTAAGGTTGGAAATTTGTGGGTTATTTATAGAAATTTCTACCTTACTTGAATAAATAGCAACGAAAAAGCTAAAGGATATGTGATTTTGCACTTTCAAAGCTTCAAAACTTTAAAATCGCATCGGGAGACGTCGACTGAAGGAATAAATTTAATATAAAATTCTAAGAAAACCAAAGCGGAAGGTTTGAAGTATCAAGAATTGTAGAGGCGAAATCCTCTTGCCTTTCTTAGGATTGCAGGTTAGAAACTAACAAGTTGTGCTGTTTCTTGGCAAATCTCTAAAGCCCATACTGGGGTACTTTGTTAAACGAAAATTTGTCTTTTAAAGGAGATTTCTGTGGAATTCACGGTGTAAAATACCAAAAAAATACGCGAGATTCTTAGGAAGAACGAAGACGGTAACTTGAAGAAATCACATCAACGAAAGAGGCTTCAAGAAGAAGGAATTCAGAGTAGACAAACAAGACATAAAAGGATGACGTATTTGAATAGCCACGCACATTTAACATTTTTGAAGTACATGTAACGTATATCTGTGCAAGATAATGTTTAAAAGGTAGCGTAAATGAGAGGAGCAAAGGAGAGGAGGGAAGAATAGCGGCAACAGGAGTATAAGAGAATGACGAGGAGCGAGAGAGGAGAAGGGAGAGGAACAAAAAAATACTGACAGATGGTTGAAGAAGGAGAAGCAAAAATGACCGATGGAAGAGCGGAGATAAAGGAAAATCAAGACCGAAAGGATACGGAAATTAAAAAGTGGGAAGAAAGGCAAAAAGAGCTGCGGAGAAAAGATGTGATGCAGGACCGAAAAGAGCGAAGGAAAAGAGGAGAAAAAACACCGAAGAGGTACACGAAAAGGGGCGGTTAAGTAGCAGAGGAACTCAGAAAGAGGAGCGAAGAAAAGACGAAAGAGGAGCAGAAGATCAAAGGCAATATAAAAGAAGGGCTGAGAAAGAGTGTGAAGAGAGGTAGAACTTGTGTAAGAAGGCCAAAGAAAGAGGACGTTGTGGAATGGAGAACAGGATTTAAAAAGTGGAGAAAATAGACCAAAGGGGAATACGAAGAGCCATAGTAAAGGAGCGAAGGAAATCAAAAAGAGGAGCGGCGGAGAAGGTAGAGGGACATGAAAGAAAGAGGAGGAAAAGGATTGAAGTAGAAAGGGGAATAAGAAAACTGAAAGATAAGCAGAGTAAAACTGAAAGAAAGCCGAAGGTAGAGGAAAAAATGACTGATAGAAGATCACAGAAAGCGGAAGACGATGGGAGGGGAAAAGAACAGAAGAGCAGGGTGAGGAATGGAGACACTGCGAAAAGACGGGGAGAGGAAGAGGTGAGGTTAGAAGAAAATACAGGAAAAGAAAGCGAAGGAAATGGAAAGAACGACCGAAGAGGAATATTAAGAAGATGAAAGTAGAAAGAGGTGAAAGATAACTAGAGAAAGAGATGGGAGAGAATCGAAGAACGAAGGAACGTGGAAGAAAATTCTTTTTTTTCTTCTTCTTTTTCTTTTACCCTCTAATACCTTTACAGTGTCGAGGGGGCCGGACACACCGAGCCGCAGAGCGATCACCCATCCAAGTTCTGCCCAAGCAGGGTCTTGCTTATCTCCTATTCTACCGTACTGCCGGTTGGAAGAAAATGATTAAACAATAAAAACTGAACAAGCTCGAATAATACAGACTTAAGATTGAATAATTAACACTGCAGATTGAAGCCGAACAACGAGGACTCAATATTAAGTACCTAATAAAAACTCAGACAGTTAGAACAATCAAAACTGAAGATTGAAGCAGTATCAAAACGTAGGATTGATCAATGAAGATTGAAGATTAACCAAAGGCTGAACATTGATCAATAAAGAGGAGCGGCTAGCCGCGTGTAGAAGGCTTCGGTCTCTGACGCAGGCATCTCAGGTTCATTTCCTGAGACCGGCCAGGTCGGAACATATGTTGTACGCTTCTTCGTTTCGGAGGGCACGTTAAGCCGGCGGTTCCGGTTGTCCGGTTCGCACCACTGTGGGTCGATCGTCTTCTCTTTATTCCATGGGTAAGGTTAACCTACTGTCCAGCTTACAAAACTCGTTATTACGAGTTACTAACAGGCAATCGGCTTAGGCTTCGTCCATAAGAGGAAGAAGAAAGATTGGCGATTAAAGAGTGAAGGTTGAAGATTGAACAATAAATAAACTTTGAAAAGTAAAATTAAACAACGAAGACTGAAGATTAAACATTGAAAAAAAGAAGAAACTTGTACAATAAAAACTGAAGATTGAAGCATAAAAACTAAAGATTAAACAATGAAGACTAAACACTCAACAACAAAGCTTGAAGATTAAACAACAAACACCACTCGTTAAAGTAATTTTTACCACTTTATAAAGATAGTTAAAGATGATTCGTCAGCTTTTGAAGAGATTACTACAAAAGTCACTTTCAGGGCGTAACAAAAGAAATGTTTGAAAAAATAAGCCAAAATGTCATCTTAATAAGCGGTTTCTCTTAAGAAGAGATTGCTGTTGAGAGCAAACCGTTCCTTATTTTTGGCCACTAAATAAACTCAGCCCTTAATGCAGGAAGAAGGTGGACATAGAATTCTTCATACAGGGTGGTCCATAAGTAATGGTTCTCCGATCAACAATAGATTCGTGAGGTCAAAATATAACGATTTACCTAAAATTACCTTAATCCAAAAGTTAATATTTAGGGAGATACAGGGTGTCAAAGTCGACATTTTTATTTTAATTTTCTTCTGTAATTTCAAAAGGTTTCCGAAAATTCATATGAAAATTGGTGAAATTGCCTCTTTTGGGACGGGGAATAATAATCCATCCTCAATTTTAATCTAGCACCTAAAAAAACCTTACTTTTGCTGTACTTAATACCTTAAAAATACTTCAAACTTTTTTGTACTTAAAGTTAGGGCAGATTTAATTGAAGAAAACAATTGCCTTATATTTTTTATACAAAAAAGGTATACTATTTAAATATCTCTAAAGTTAACGATTTCCAAGATATTTGCTATTGAAGTAAGTGATGCAGCGCCTTATTCACTTCTTTTAGCACTCTGTAACGCAGTAGGCTTACATTTAAAACAAAACATTGACATTTTCTTATCAAAAACAAGTAATAGGACACAGAGTAATAGTGGATCAGTGGTATATTTGACATTAAAAAAAATTTAAATTTTATGTGTAATTTGTACCGTAATTAATATTATATTAACTTTTGGACTAACGTAATTTTAGGTAAATCGTAATATTTGGGCCTCAGGAATGTACTGTTGGTCTCTGAACCATTACTTATGGACCACCCTGTATAAAGAAAACTGAAGAACGGGGATTATTTTCTTGAAATAAAGATTAAAGGAAAAATATGTTTGAAAAATAGAAAGATACTTGACAGAATGGGTTTTATTCAATTCTTGTGAAATAGAGGTAATCCTAAACTTTAAAAGAAGGCAATAAAACAACTGATTTCTCATGAATAAAGAGAAGAAAATCTCGTTATAATGAAGTCGACAAACATCAGTAGAAAAGTGAAAAATGAAGCAACACAAATCAAGAATGCAACGATAATCAATAAAGGCATCTAAGAAAGTTTGAAGAATTAATTGAAGGAAGACTCAAGTGTTATCATGATAAATTTAAGTAGCTGAAGAAGGTTAACGTATAAAAGACTTCGAAGATGAGGAGGTCAGAAGGACCCGATGATTTCAGCTAAAGAAAACAGGAACGAACAAATTCAAGCTTGTATTTTTCCCACTTCGGTCAATTAAAAAAAGGGCGTTTTCTACCCAATAAAAGCCACCACAACAAAACCTCAGTTTTAAATTCAGTTCTCTAAACCACCTGAAAACCTAGTTTTGTTCCAGCAGCAGTGAATCCTGCACCATAATTTAGTGGGAAGCGAAATAGTCGGAGTTCGTTAGGTATTAACTCGGACCTTTATCGGTGTATGCATTTTGCAGGTAAATGGATTCTGTAATTTTCTGAAACATATTTCATGCAATCTCTCGTTTTGCAGCACGTCCTCAATTATCTAACCGAAGAGTGGAAAAGCAAGATAATTAAAAAGCGGAAATTTTAGGGGTAATAGGATTCCGATACTCTCGCTAATGACTGTGTCATTTTAAACTTCATTTGGTTATGGCGCAAAGAAGATTATTGACAATTTATTACTCACTTTACGTTCAGGGAGATTTTCCAATTTTATGATTTAAACTATTTTTACGGCTCTTTCGCAAAAGGCCTTTCAAGTTGCTTTCATGAATGTAATTATTAAGCTGTTTGTGTGCAGTAAAAAACAGAATCTGCTTAGGATCTTCGAAGAAAAGTGGATTTTTTTTTCATTTGTACTTATACAATACGAAGTGTTTAAGGAATGTGAAATTAATAAATAGAAAAGATTTTATTTTTAACGGGAATTCTATTTAAGAGTTTGCTAGGCATTTGTCTTGTTATAAATTATTTGAATCAGTTTGTCTGGTAATAACCAAAAAGACGCAAAGAATTGAATCAGTCTTATTCATCACTCTTAAATCATCCGATACAAAGTTTTGAAAATTTTGCTACGTTACAATATAGCAGTTTTTAATAAATTTACGTTTCCTGCGATAACTTTGCAAACCGGCTGTTGATTTAAGTTATTAAAGACTTGATATAACAAAATGAATTTCAAGAATAATACGTGAAGAATATGTATGTTGCTATTAATGAAACGAGTTGAAATAAACTCGTTCGACAAAGAGCTTGGCTAATGAGATCTAAAAAAAAAACTATCCTACTAATTACAATCCGGCAAAAGCAAACGTGTTGATTTGTATTCGAAACGTGACTAGGATTATCCAATTATATCATGACGGAAATAGTTGGATATCAGAATATATTAATTTGTTAGAGTTGGAAAACTGAAGTATACGTTTGCTCTATGTTAAATGTTATACGTTAATGTTGTTAAAGTTACAAGAAGATCATTTGCAGTTATCACGCAAACACGGCTTTTGCATCCAGAAACCCGGAAATTAATGGTTTAAGTGTTGTTAAAGTAAAATTTTGCCGTCGTTACAAGGGGTTTAGAAAAGCTCAGGCGACGGAAACGTCATGACCGCCCACTTATTTAACAAAACTTCACAAGCTTCAAGGAAAACGCCTAAGTGGTATGTAATTTACTTTTTAAGGTAACGTTTTGAGTGTAACTTTTAAGCTTTGACAATTCTGAGCATAAGTTACCTAAGCTCCTCGTATTAAAAAAAAACCTTCAAATTAGATCACAGAGCAATAGAAAAAAATCTCAAGCTGAGGAAGGAAAATGTTTGAAAACTTCACGAATATAAAGGTAAATTATCAAATATAAAAGCACAACGCGTTTTAAAAAGTTTATTTAATTTTAGGGTTGCTAAAGTTGGCAAGCTTTTAATTATTGCTTAATGTTTTTAAAATAAATTAAAAGCTTGTTATTTTACAGCATAAACCTATTCAGAATAGTTTAACAAAACCAGGGTGAAGTGTTTTCAGTTTTCAATAAAACAACAGTCAACGACCTCTATGTTGTTTATTTCACAACGGTGAGTGCTTGTTAGCATAATAATTAAATAAAATAAATTTAGTTTATTTTAGTTTAACGGATTCTGGGGAAAAGAACGCTGCGTTGCAAATTTAATTCACATAACAAAAAAACTTAGAGCTCTTTAACGTTCCAGTTTGTATAGAAATAAGTCGATACTTTTAGATTATTTAGTTTTTTATGATATTCGTTCTGGTAGAAAATTTCGGCTTTTTTTAGTACCGAAGAAGAAGAAAAGCCAAAAACAGGGGAGAAATAGCTAATGAAGATGGGGAGGAGCAACGGCGAAAAATGGGACAAAGAAGGGGATTAAGAAGAGAATAAAGCAGATGGTAAAGACAAGACCCAAGTGAAGATAGAAAGAGACGGAAAAGAAATAAAGGAACGGAACATGACGTTAAGAAGGAGAAGAAGACTAATTCAAACCTCTTCAAATTTTTAACTATTCAGTTATACTTAACCGTTGGTCTAAAATCAAACAAATTAATTCAAGTACAGCATAAAAATACAAAAAATGCAAAGGATATCTTCGGACCAAATCCGAAACCTAAGTCTTATTGACTCTTAATTAACAACGAAGAGCTTATGCCTTAGTTGTCTATTGTTTATTCGGTTCAAAATTCTCTTTGAACGTTGGCGTTGGTTTTTTTATTAAAAATATTTTTAGGAAAAAGAGAGAAAGGAGAAAGGCCATATGAAGAATATGACGAAGAAGTCTAACAGAAAGAAAAGACGAAAATCAACAGGAAAATACGACCAGGAAAAGAGGCAAAAAAAGCGAAAGAAGAAGATGAAGAAGGAACGAAGAGAACAGTCAATAAGAAGCAACCCTAACCTCTAATAATTTTGATCATTCGATCTTAACAATAAAATTAGAATACTTTAATCATTCTACGAATGTTAATATAGAAATCGTCGCCACTGAAAACCCAAAACGCCTTTCTACGAAAAATAAAGACAAAAGGAGCCAAAAAGGCCATAAACAACATGTGCTAGTTAATTATACGTCCAAATAGTCACATCTTTATCAAGAATAGAATATTATTGATTGTTAATTTACAAACTATTCTTTTCGTAGATTTCTTTAACCCAAGAAGAATGAAGAGGTAAAGATACGAATAAGGAAACGGAAACGGAGAACAAGAAACCGCAGACGGATAAAAGATAGGAAGGGAGAACAAACGCAGCAAGCAGAGAAATAAAAGAAAAACATAGAAATAAGAAGTAAGAACCGAGGGTCAAGAAAAAAGAACAGAAAGGGTGCTACACCAGCACTAGGTGAAGGATATCAATTGTTATCCGGAGGTGATAACACTAAATAAACCCGCTACTCTGTTGCGTGGGCGTGAGGTTCCTAAAAGAAAATAGTAGTGCTCACTAATTACTCAACTAACGATGTTCCTTGGGCGCCAGTCCTTATAACGTAAACAGCTTCAGTCGGACCTACTGAAGAATAGACCTCCAAAGTCAATTGACTTGACAATAAAACGCAAAGCTTGGTAATTAACGAATGGGATATATATTAACTCATAAGCAAAACACATACACAAAATTGAAATTGAAAATTAATAATTAAGTTATTAATTCAAAGGACAAATAAGGAAAATTACTAAAATCGTAAACAACTAATAAGTCAAAATGTAATATTCAAACAAGATTTAATTAAACACAAAAAGAAAACTATGAGGAATGTTCAACGACAATCATGTAACCAAACGAAAGATAAATGAAAATAATGTAAGGTTTAAATTTACCCCAAATCGTAATTAAACGTACGTAGACTCTCGGAGGGTTCGCAAGAATAATTCTTAAATTAACTTAAATAACTAACGAACACAGATAAGAGTGAGCTCACTTTAGTCGTTTTCGCAGCTATAAAAAAAACATAATAACACAAGAAAATAATAATAATATCCTGCGTACCTATCGGAAACCACAATTTCAATTACGATATGATATAAAAATAAATTAAAGAAAAATAATTGACTAAGTTGAAACACGAAATTGAATACTCCTTTACAAATTTAAAATAAATTACAGTTTATAAATTCCCGTTTAAATGACGATTGAAAATTTTACTAATACTTTGAATTAAGATGCAAACTACAATTTCTGTAAATATTTCTGTTAAACGATTCCAATTAAATTACTAACAAAAGTTAAATACCAAAATTCAATCTACCAAATGTTTAAACGTCTAAATTTAACTAATTAATATAGGATAACCTCAAAATTAACTCTTAAGTTATCTGACCTTCAACCTCTTAACGTGGGGTGTACAACGTATAGATAACGAACTTGAACTCAGGCAACTTTCCAGAAGTCTTCTAAATATCACGGGATGATTCCCTCGGGTTAATGAACTCCAAACAATTTCCAAACCAACGTGGTGTTGAAACAACAGGTGGTTTCTATGAACACGTGCTGCACGAAAAACCAGCACCAACCACAAAAACGTACTAAAAGAACGTACGAAAAGAAAAGGGCTGAAATACAACAAATACCGTAAGAAATCTTCAAGTAAAATCAATGCGTTACATACCCAAAAGTTCTTAAATGCCCTTAAAAATGCTTCTACAAAATGGTCGTTTGAACGGTTTAAAAATCCCAATGAAGGTAATGAAGAATGCTTACAATCCAAAACGACTACCGTTCTAAATTCACTAAAGGCCCAATAGGCAAACTAAAAGCATTTTCAATTATGTCGAACCTCGGATTATCCAACTAAATTTTGGATAATTATATTCTAAGACCAAAGTTGGCATCCATCCGTGACCGATGTTGAACGTAGAAGAAAGCAAAACTAACGAACTGCCAACATAATTCTCTGAAGAACCAACCTAAAATTTCTAAATCCACTAAGTGAAAAAGCGCCTATGACGTATGCAACTATGCAATCCTGACGGAATTGGGAAAGTCTAAATAAAAGAATAAAACCAGATCAATATAATAATAATAATAATAATAATAATAATAATAATAATAAAGGTCTTTATTTCTCAAGAAACGAAAAATAAGTGAAATATACAATATAAAAAAATAAAAAAAAATAAGTGAAATATAAAATATAAAAAAAAAGTGAAATATAAAATATAAAAAAAAAAGTATAAAAACATAAAATATGTTGTCTGAGAAATCACAAGGTGCTATTCAGACAAAGTCTGCTCTTCCATAGAAACCTTGACATACAATACAAATGTAAACAAACATTTTGCCTAAACCTAATGAAAAATTATTAAAAATTAAAATTAGTTCTGTGATGACCTCTCGTTTAATAATTTGAAAATATTAGAACATAATAACAGTAATATTTATAATAATATAAAAAATATTTGCAAGTTTAGATTAAATTAACTAATTAATTATGGGTCTGTTGACGCATTAATATTTTTCTGTATTGTTTTTTAAAGCTAGCCAATGATAATGACTTTATCTCTGAAGAGAAAGAATTATATAATTTTGATATTTGGTAACTAAAGCTTCGTTCAAAAAGCGCAGTCTTGTGAAGAGGTGGTGTAATGATCCCTTTAAAACGAACATTTAAGTTGTGAACATCTTCTCTAAATGTGACTTTACGGAATAAATATGATGGTTTTTTGTCAGTTATAATTTTGTGAAAAAATGCAGCACTTTGCAATTTCCTCCTGTTAGCCATCTTGAGCCAGCCCAATTCAACCAATTTGTGTGAGACATGATCGAACTTTCCGATACCAAATATAAGCCTCAAACAAGAGTTTTGTATTTTTTGAATTTTCTGTGCGGTATCATACGTGAGGGATGGATCATAGATTTGACAGCCAAATACAAAGTGAGAGAGAACTAAAGTTTCACATAGTAAGGTTTTAATATGTATTGTTAGGTATTGTCTATGAGGATATATTAGCCTTAGATTAGAATATGCTTTTTTTATACTATCAGATACATGTGATTGGAATCTTAGGCTACTATCAAGGATTACGCCAAGATTGCGGGCTTCCCTAACAACTGGGATGGTAGCACCATCAACAGTTAAATTTACATTTCCCTCCAGAGGTGCCAAATTATTACGATTTCCAAAGAGCAACAACATTGATTTTTTAGGATTAAGTTTAAGACAGTGTTTCTTGGATACATCAGAAATGTTCGCCAAGTCCTGATTTATACTCATCACTGCACGCAGGCGATCCTCAACGAGAAAAGAATAATACAATTGAGTATCATCAGCGTACATATGAATATTACAAGTATGAATCTGCTTATAAAAGGTGGACGTGTATATAACGTATAAAAGCGGACCTAAAATTGAGCCCTGCGGTACTCCTTGCATTATTTCTTTAGAACCGGAACAGCCATTAGGCAATCTCACGGCCTGACTTCTATTGCTTAAATAACTGGCTAAAAGAGAAACAGAATCATTAGAAAGACCAATATAATTGAATATGGCACAAAGGAGTTTGTGATTTATTGTATCAAAAGCTTTACTGTAATCTAGTAAGACTAACATAGACACCTTGCCTTGGTCAGTAGCTGTGATAATATCGTCAATGACATTAGTTAGAGCAGTTGTGCAGCTATATCCCGATCGAAAACCTGATTGGTGTGGTGGCAAAATATTATTTTGTTCTAAATAATCCCTTAACTGAGAATCAATGACCTTTTCTAATATTTTAGAAAAACATGGAAGAATACTAATCGGCCGTAAGTCTTTGTAGTCCATAGGATTGGCTATTTTCGGTATAGGAACTACTAAAGCTCTTTTCCAGTCACTTGGAAAGCTGTTGGTTATCAAGCAAGAATTAACAATATGGGTAATATAAGGTATAATTAAGGGGCAACAGAGCTTGATAATATGTGAATTAATTCCATCAGCGCCAGTGCTATTACTCTTGAGTTTTTTAATAATGGAAGAGATCAAAGGTGTGTCGACAAGTGAAAAATTAAATAATGGCAGATTCTCGTATACCTTATTGTTCATATAAAAGTTCTTCAGATCATCAACATTATCGTTAGTAGTTGGAACTGCATTGAGAAAATGGTGATTGATATCATCTGCATTAAGAAGTTCATCGGGAAGGGCGTTGTTCTTTCTACATGTTACATTTAAGGATTTCAACTCTTTCCACATTGTTTTTGAATTCTGGTTGCGCAGAGTAAATTCAAAATATGCTTTCTTTTCATTATTTAAGGCACGTGTTGTGAAATTACGCAGCGATTTGTAGTATTCCCAGTGAACTGGATTTCTGGTTCTGTTGAATCTTTGCTTGGCCTTATTAATAATATTAATATTATCTGTAACCCATGGTGACTTGCGCTTAGTAATTTTAACTGTTCTAATGGGAGCATGTGCATTTACAACAGAAAGTATGTTAAAATTTAAAAATTTGATTTTTTCGTCTACATCAGCCATTTCATAAATTAGATGTAAAGGGATCTGACTCAGGTCACTACGGAACAGGTCATAGTCAAAGTTTTTAAAGCATCTATAGGTTTTAAAAATTGGCTCAATTTTAGGCCTAGTAACTGATAACGTACAGTAAATTAGATCATGGTCAGAAAGGTGTTTCTTATCAACTCCAGAGCAAGTAATAATATCAGAATCCAAAATTAAAATATGACCAAGAAGTGCAGTAAAACGCGTAGGTTCCTTAATAAGTTGCTTGATGCTCAAAGTTTCTATCATTGTATTAAAATAAACAGTATCGGCATTAGAGTTATCAAGCAAATCAATATTAAGGTCCCCAAGACAAACTAATTTTTCAGTAATTGCAGTACATAGCGCAAGCGACTGTTCCAATTCCTCACAAAATAATTTATAATTAAAAATGGGAGGCCTATAAACAACACCCACCACCAATGTAGTATTATTTGATTTAAACTCTATCCAAAGTTGCTCAATGGTGTTGCTTGTTGGAATTATCTTGTAATGAAAAGACTTTCGAAGGAATATACATACACCACCTCCTCGCAGGCCACGGTCCTTCCGCACGAGTTGGTAATCCTCAATTTGGAGCATTACATTAGTTATTTCCTGTGTCAACCAAGTTTCACTAACAGCAATATAAATCCAATAATTTAACTAAATACGAAAGCGAGCGATTCCTACCGTAACAAGGGAACAAACAGGTGAACAAAAGGAACAGAAAGGAACTGATGTATAAGAAATAACGTTGAGATAGTACCCACATTAAGAGGAAGAAGAGGCAAGAAAAGAAAAAGGCATAGAGAAACCAATAGAAAGAACACTGAGGAAAATGGGAAGGAACGGAGGGATCAGAAGAAGGAGAAGACGAGAAAACAGAGAAACAAGAGAAAGGAACAAATAATTCAGAAAAATGAAGATAGGATAACAGGAGAAGGAGAAGAAGAACGAGTAAATGAAGAGAGGAACAATAGAAAGGGAAAAGGGGCAAGGGAAACGGAAAGAGGAACAAGGGATACACGAGGAAAAGTGGGAAGAGCAGAGAAACAAGAAAAAGTAATATTGAGGAAAGAATTCTTTATCATCATCATGGGTAGTGTCAAATATTCCACCTTTCTACATACGCTTCCCCACGTCGTATCCATTCACCTTTACTAGTTGCGATTCTCATCCATTGTACGCCTTCCTGCTGTTAGATGTTATCTCTCCATCTAGTTCTGGGCCTTCCACATGTTGTTTTTCCGAGTCTGGGTTTCTATTCCGCAACTTTTCTGCCACTTCAATCTTGCCACGAATTTCGATATGTCTGTCGCCCTATATCCATTCTATTGTTTTCCTGTCCTAGAGTCATATGCTCAACATTGATTTTTCCATTTTCCTTTGAGTGGCTCTAAGTCTCTTGATTGATGTTTCTGTTAGGGCTCATGTCTCCGCACCATATGTCATAACCGGAAGAACGTACTGGTCGAAAACCTTGGTCTTTAAGCGTTAAGGAAAGTTGGATTTAAAAACTGAACTAAGTTTGCCGAAATCTGCCAATCCAAATTGGATTCTCCTGGAGATATATTCAGCCTGAATGTCTCTGGCGAAGGAGAGTTTCTGTCCAAGGTATATGTATTCGTCGACAGCCTCTGGTGTGTCACATTCATTCATTTGTATTGCGGTAACGTCTTGACATATAGGACTTAATTTTTGTTTTGGATATGTTCATTTTTAGTTCAATTGTTTCAGAGGCACTTTCAGTTCTATTACCATTGTCTGAAGTTGTTCGATGTTGACTGCTATTATAACAATATCATCGGCAAATTTTAAGTGTGACCTGTATTCTCCGTTTATGTTAATTCCCAATATCTCCCATCTAAGTGTTTTACTTAATATAATAATAAATACATCTTCCAGAGAGTTGGTAAAAAGCTTGTCTAGTTCCGCACATTTTATTTACTGGTTCCGTCTTTTCATGTACTTTTGCTTTTTAAGTTGGCATGGTCGTATAAGGCATTAATCAATTTAATAGATCGGTAGTCGATTCGGCCTCTTTAAGCGCCTTTAGTAAAGCCCAATTTTCTACAGTATCAAATGTCTTTTCATAGTCTACATAATATATACATATAACTGGGCTCTATATGATTGTATTTTTGTGATTTTTCAATTATTTGCCTTATTATGTGAAAGTGGTCGATGGTGCTATATCCTGATCTGAATGCTGCCTGTTCTGGTGGTTGGAACTTATCTAGTCGGCCGGACACTCCATTAGTTATGATCCGGGTAAGCAATTTATGTAGGTGTGACATAAGAGAGATAGGTCTGTAGTTCTTTAGGTCTTTTTTGTCTCTTTTTTTGCAGATGAGAATTACTCTGACTTCTTCCCATTTTAATGGTATATCTTATCAAGGCATTTTTTAATACATATATTTACCAGATCGACATCACAATGTCATACATGGTTGTGTTAATTGATAAGATGTAACTAAATACTACGACAATTCATTAGAATTATCTAATATGTTATCTTACATTTGTACAATACGGCCGCACACTACACTATAAGCAGTTTATTAATAAATCAGTCTTCATCGCTGTTGTCTGATATCATATAAACGTCTTGCGGTAACTGTCTTTTTAACCGGGTATGAATGTTTTTAGTTCCCAGTGAAAAAATTCACTACTTTCACACAATGCAATATTTTCAATCCCCAATCAATGCCCAATCTGGGGGGCAGCTTCTCAAACCCACACAAAAAAAATACAAGTTATACAAAACAAAGCTTTACGTATAGCAACAAACGCTCCGTGGTTTGTAAGGATCAAGGCATAGAGTAAATAAGTTTTCTAGGTGTTAGCGTAGTTTTCGGCCGCCGAATTTAATGTATTCAAACATTACTTCATCCGGTCCAACAGCTTTATTGTTTTTCATCTGCTTTAGTGCTTGTTTAATTTCATATACATCTGCTGATTTGTGGCATATCTTCAGAGTAGTACTTTTTAAGGCGGATCTTTTATCTGTTTGTTGTATAGCGAAAGGTTCAGGTCTTTTGGTACAATATAGGTCTCGGTAGAACCATTCATTCGATATGTCGTAATATACTCTTACGATCTTAATTGTGCTTTCCATTCTCATGTTCATCCTTGCTTTGGACGTTTTTTTTCCTGAATATTTTTGGGCCTTTATTTTGATCAATGACATTTCGTATTACTTCTTCAATGAAATTTTTGACATCTTCCCTAACCCGATTTTCTTATTATTTGTTCACATTCCTTAGTTCCTCTGGTATCATTTTGGTTTTTTCTCTGTTTCGTTGGATAATCATATTTTTTGTTGGTCTTGAGATTTTGTTTTGTTGGTTCTTCTTTGTGTTGTTTTCTTTTATTTCTTTAGTATAGTTTTATTAATAGGTTCTAAAATGTAGTTATCGGTGGTGTGTTATCATGCGTTGGATTACGTGTAAAAACTTGTTCCATTTTCTGTTCATAAGTATTGTGGTTCTCTAGTAGTGTCTTTAAGTCTATTCTCTTCTTTTTCATGTAATTTTTCGTGTTACTTTCTAAGAGCTTTCTTCTTTCACTCCGTACGTTTAGTTGGATTCGAGCCCGTACCAATCGATGGTCACTGCTCTGTATATGGTTCAGCACTGTTGCGTCTTTGACTGTACTTTTGTCGCGGTGTGGTGTTATAATCAAGTCAATTTCGATAACGAAGAATTACGACAAAAGAAATAAACGGAAGGAAAAGCTAATCACAGCAAAAGATGCGGAGAAAAAAGGGGAAAAACTAGAAAGCTAATGAAAAGGTGAAAACGAAAATTGAAAAAGTAGAGGAAAGGGCTGTAGAACAAGAGAAATGAGCAGAAGGGCAAAAGGAGAATATAGGAGCAACAAAAACAAAAAAAATAAGAGAAATATAAGAGGAAGGCACAAAGAGATAAAAAGAAGGAAATTAATAAGACAAGCAGAGAAACGGACAACAAGAGACAGGAAGAGAGGCATCAAAGAAAGGCGAAATGGGATACAAGGAGAACCCAACAACAAAAGAAAGGGTTAAGAAGAGGGAAAAGTAGAAGATCAGAAATAAAATAAAGAAAAGATGGAGAGGAAAAGAAGATGAAGAAGAAGAACAAAAATTATTAAGGAAATTCTTTGAAATTTATTTCTCTTTCTTTTACCCTCTTATAAGCAGGGGCGCAGGAACAGGGGGGGCAAGGGGGGCAGTCGCCCCCTCATTGAATATGACGAGGGGGCATTGCATATTATTTGCCCCCCCTTATACAGTCAATGATAATGTAATTCCGAGTATAATTCCCTCAAGTTTTTAGAACTTCGTGTAGAGTGTTTTCACATTAATCTATGCGAGGTGCTAAAATTCTTAATTCCATCTTAGGTATAGGTACCTATTTCTTGGCATTTGGATACGGACTTACGGAGGATGACTCACTTGCAACACTGCTTTTTGTTACTGTGAATATTTGCATGTCACCAAGTCTAGAGTCGCTGCACCTCCTACCTCCATCTGCACTTCAGCAGATTTTCTAAACAGTACGCTCAAATCACTTAGAACGGGTAATAAATTTGGCTTCAAAAAAATCCACCTCGGCGGTATGAAAAAAAATCCTGATCCTACACAAGCTGCAGTTTTGACTACAAAAGAATATTTAAGAAAGAATTATTTCGAAGTACTTGATCTTACGATTGCTGAAATAGATCTTCGGTCTAATCAACCCAGAATTGAACAATTATTGAATGTAGGAACGATATTAATTTCATCAGAGCAATATACAAACTGGTCAGTTGAAGATCTTAACCGTAGTTTAGGAGTAATCGCCATAGATTTTGATTTACCAGTGTTATCAGCATAACTTAAATTACTACCATCGTTACTGAACAACAAGTCACCTGTTGAAAATCGTCTGCAGATATTGGAAGTGTTTAAATCAAATTGCGATACAGTCAAACAGATTTTCGATCAGGTGTTAAAACTGGCCATTTTAATAACTACTGTACCAGCATCAGTAGCAACAGCTGAAAGATCATTTAGCTGTTTACGTCGTTTGAAAAACTATATGCGGTCTACGATGACCCAAAAACGTTTAAACCAGCTTGTATTCATGAATGTGCATCAAGAAAATATGGCTCTTTTAAACATTGACGATATATGTAAGGATTTTGTACAAAAAACTGTAGAACGGAAAAAACTTTTGGATAAACTAAAAAACTTAAAATGGTTTTATTTTTTTGCCCCCCCATAACTACAGTAGTTCCTGCGCCACTGCTTATAAGTACCTTTACACTGTCGAGGGGACCGGGCACACCGAGTGGCAGAGCGGTCACCCATACAAGTTCTAGCCAAGCAGGCTCTTGCTTAACTTTGTGTATTTCAGTATTACGTGTACTCCCACTCTGCCGTACTGCCGGTTTCTTTGAAATTTAAAAGCCAATTTTATGCTAGCCCAGGCCCCATTTTTTTTGAAGTTTTTTCTTGAAGTCTTTTTAGTTTTAAGTGCAAGCACTATTGAATTATTCTACTTGTTTAAAAGTTGTATGGCTCAAATTTCAGAAATTGAAAGAAAAAGGCGAGGAAAGTTTTTAGTGAAATAAAGTAAAAGAAAAGGAGCAATAGAAAAATTCGTGACCATAACGGAAACCTTAGAGTATCTCGACATCTTTAAATGTTTTACAGATGCCAAACAAAGTATAAGAGTATCAAGAAACTTTACTAAAATTTCCCCTGAGAGAGCAAAGACGATCGCCAGTTTCGAGTTTTGGTTAATTTATTTGTGTTCAGAATTTGGGGTATTTTTATTTGTTTCATCCAGCTTTTTTGGCATTAAGTGTGTAAAACAAGAAAGAAAAGTGATGAAAACAAGTTTTTTATTTTTTTATTATTATTATTTTTCTTAAATATAACAACAAATTAAGGGGGATGGTGCTTAAAGCCGCAGTAAAGTAAGAAAGGAAGAAAATAGTTTTTGAGAAGTTTGTTTGACAAAGGATTGCCCATTTAGGAACTCAAACTGACATTTGACCTTCATTTTTAAAAAAAATTAAACAGAGGGAGAAATATTTTCTAAGCTAAAAGTTGTCAAAATTTGACAAAATAAAAGATTTTAAATGAGAAAATTCTAACTGACAAATTTAAGGAATTAAATTAACCGAAAGTGCCTTTCTTGGCGTTCCTTATTTATATAAATCCGTCTTCGCTCCCGAATAGAATGACAGCAATAGATTTGTATAAATTACAAGCGTCGGACAAAGAATAGTTGATTTATTTCGTCAATTAATCGATCTAAACGGCCCTTTTAATAAAAAGTACACGGCAAACCTATGTAATTTACAAAGTCCAGATTAATCCCCATAGCCTCACTTTCTTCAACGACTTCGGCTGATAAACTTCGCAAATCTTAACATAATTTAAAACGTAATTATGCACGGAACTTCTGTAAGAATGTTCGAGATAATATTTATATTTCATCTTTACGAATTCGGTCCGTTGAAAGTTTTATAAAACATGACGAATTTTTATTATTCGTCTTTCTTTAAAAGGAGCGTCGAGTTCAGAATTCCGCAAAGAACTTCAGAAAACTGCCGCATTTATCCTGTACAGTCGTATTAAAACTTAAATAGGGTAATCAATAACCCCCTTTATCTGAATTGCTTAGAATTCTTTCGGGAAAAACGCGACCGAAAGTTTGTGGAAGTCAAAAAATAGAAAAGTACGACTAGATAGCTTTCCTAGCATTTTACAACTGGTAGTTTGTGGGAACTTAAATGACCTAAGATTATACTTAACGTGGTTTTAAAAGGACCACAGTTTAGTTAGAAGTATGATTTTTACATGACTTCTTATCCAGATTGTTCTTGAGTTTAATATCCGGAGCTTTAACTCGACTAATTCGATTTTGACAATAATGGAAGACTCCCAAGGCTTCTTTTTGTTCCGTGGCATATTTATAGCTAATATCAGAGCCCGCTTTAAATTGTAGACGTTGAAGGGGACTTTGAAGAAATATACAATATAAGAAGCATTTTCAGAAAACGGCTGTCTCACTGAAATCTCGAGTTCTAAGTGAAATTCCTTCCGGTTAGTCCTGGAGAAAGGATAATGGTTATTAAAAGCAAACAATTGCCTAAGCTCAGCCTTCTTGGATTTCCTAATTAGTTACTAAATTTCAATGTTACTCTCCCTTTAATACTTTTTTTTAAGTTAATTGTTTCGTCTTTTTAATATGCGTTTGCGCAGAGTTTTTGCCTTATATTAAAGGTCAGACCGAAAACCGAATTAACACAAAATAAAAAAGGTTGTTTTTGTTCCATGATGTTTCGTTCCCGTTTATTTCTCGCAGTGTTCGCATTTACACTCCGGTGACATTTTTGACCGCAAATAATTAATGTTGGCTAAACTTTTAATTATCTGGAGCAGACGGTTGCCTTCCCTCCGAACAAAATAATTCGCGAGCTTTCCACGCTTGTTCTCAACTTTATTAAAAACGAATTTCTATAAAACGAACTTCCGAAAAACTAAATACGAAATACGAAAACTAAAATGAAACTATAACGTGGTAGTTTGGGTTTGTGGTAAAAGCATTTCACTATAAATAAAACACGGTTAAAAAACACCTTTTAGAAATTCGAGAATGTTGTATCCATTATAAACCATACAAAAACTGCAACGAATCCATCGATTTGCTGCAAAATTGCATCAAAGGACGTGTGTGTGGAAAAACGATACGCCCTAACTTTCGGTCCGATAATTAACAACAGAATTTGGATGAACAGGGTTCATTGGCTTTCCGTTGTTTGTAATTAATTGTGGTTTCTTCGAATAAAGATCCAATTTCAGGTTGTTTTGAATACGTATTTAATTTATACTCTGATTTAATTGATGTTATTTTAGAGTTTACGCCAAAATCTACAGTTTGTATTAATTGGAGAGGGATTTGAAATTTTCCATGCTGATATTACATATTCTGGAAGATATTCACTGTGTCCAATCTTGTAAACGGTAAGAACTAGAGATTTGGTTAAACTAGAGAAAATATTCAACATCTTCACTGCAACTGTAATCTACATTCAAACCCAGGAGTTTATACTTAATTTTCGGTAGGAATATGAAAAACCGAAAACTTCAGTTTTAGTTTTTTAGTGATAACTGATAACGTTCTTATTGTAACATAATAGCATAATAATCTTGTAACACAATAGAATTATGAAAATAATTTCATACATAAAGTGACCTTCTAGTTGCACGCACTTGATATGACGTATTGAGATGACTCACTTGTCCAGCTGCATGTAAGATGATATGTAAAGTGGTATGCTATTTATGGATCAAGGTTGGATACCTGCATGATAAGAAATTCGACATCTCACAAAGCTGCATGAATGATGAATCACCATTCTTTGAAAAATACAGATTAGATAGTTCGTGGTACAAGGTAGGGGCTGACTTTAGGGTATATATACAACAGCTTAAATGCACTCGGCATGGTCAGTGTAAGATAGTCACTGCAGTCATGTTGTTCAGAAGCCAGGTCCAATCCTTCGTACTGAGTAGTCTCCTACGATGTACATGTAAGAATATTTATCTGTATTTAACTTAATGTAATTCATTGTAAGACTTGCTAATAGTTTGGAGTTAACCCTTTGTTTTACTTATTAACTTTAACGTTTGGAACTCGTCTTTAAGTGTTTATTTGTAACTTTGACTTTAAATAATATTTATAAAACATAATTCAAACCTCGGACAATATATGTTATGCTAGTTGAATTTGACTTTCAATATAAAAACCCTCCGCAACGCAAAGCAAACCCCACGTGACGTAGTTGGTTAAATTATTTACTTAACTTATTTTTATTAACTTCGAACATACATGGCCCAAACCAACTTCGTTACATTATTAGCATCAGAAACTGAAAAGGTTTTGATATTATTAAGGCAAATTATCTTGCAGATTTTAAATTTTCAATTTCTTGTCGCTAAATTTTAAGTTATCGTTTATGGGTTCCCCATGCTTAGTCCGCTTATTTTGAACACACTGTACTTAAACATCAAACTACCTGGTGATTTTTTTAACTATTGCCATGAAAAGTAAAATCTTTTCTTAGTTCACATATTTATTAATTGTTACCGAACTGCCATATTTCTTGCTAGTTGTTACAATTAAAATATATTTTGCGCAAGAGCAGAATATTTTCACTACTGAATCTTATTTTCGCACTAGCATTTGAGAAAATTTCGAATCGATCAAAAACGCTGTTCAAAATTTACGTACAGCCGCCACGAAGCACCTACTAGATACACCAGCAGTGGGCGGCCATCCTTCCCACGAAATAACTGTTGAAGATATAAGGCAGTGAATAAACAATATCTCTACATTAATACCTAAAGTGTCTCCAGAAGTTAGATTATCTTGCAGGACTTGTCAAAAGCTTATATAAATAAATATATGTTCTATGGTTTCTATGCTTCTCCAGCTAACAACAGCTGATTATATCACGCGATATGAGCTGAGAATGCGTTTAAATTGATGTACTAAGTCAAGTAAGTGTTGATACTATCACCACCTTACCAACGGGGTACCCACATATTGGTCACTAGACCGCAGGAAGCTTCTGGATCACCTGGACTTTTCTTATAACAAACGACATCCCTAGAAACAATTGTACAATAGAACTGTAGCACCATTCCAGATGTCACCACTACCAAGGCTTTTCACTGTAAAAGCAGTGCATGGGACGATTAAAAACAATTTAAACCCTAATAAAGCTACCACCTACGAACTGGAAAACTTATAAAAGAATTATCTAGGAAGGGCATTGTCCTATTGACAATCATTTTTAACGCAATCCTACACCTCGGATACTTCCCAGCACAATGGCAGGTAGCCCAAGTCACTCTCATGTCGAAACCTGGAAAACCTCCTTATGATGTCTCCTCCTATCTCCTTATCTTGAGTAAACTGCTAGAAAAACAAACTACTTTTAGCAAGAATAACAACGTCCAACGAATTCAACAATTTTCTACCAAACTATCAGTGTGGGTGCAGGCTGCAGCATATTACCATCGAATAGATGCATAGAGTGGTTGATACTATCAATCACGCGTTTGAAGTCAGAAACTACTGCTTAGCGCGGTTTTTAGATGTAAACCAGGTCAACCAGGTCTGACGCAAAGGTTTACTCCACAAACTAAAAAACAAATTCCCACACGCAATATATCTTATCCTAAGTAGAATCCCATTTACAAGAGAGGTACTTTATGGCAAAATACGGACAAGAAATAACTGAACCCTTTCCAATGCAATCAGAAGTACCACAGGGTAGCGTACTCGGTCCTATCCTCTACCTTTTATTTAAGCTGACCTACCAACCAGGAAAGACATAATCACCCCGACCCTAACGTAACAGCAAGTCACCTACAACAACACCTCAACGAAATCCAAGACTGGTCAAAAATGTGGAGAACTGGATATCAATCCCAAACCATTTTGATGAACTTTATTTGCTCATAAATCGCATAATTTAGTATTTTCGACGGGATTTCGATTTTTCTAGTATTACACGGCTCAATTAGAATAAATCGGAACAGTCATGGCACACTTAAATAGAAAACTAAAAATTAAATTAAAATAAATATTAAAACTGAAATGTCACTTATGTGGTATCACTGGATTCAGAAAATTATGCAGAATTCAAAAATGCATTAATATATGGGGCGTTCAATTTGAAAATCAAAAGTTAGTGTTACTTCCGGTGAAACCGGAAGTGGAAAAAAATCATTTAATATGCCAAAAAGTGACGTTTATTAAATATGTAGGATGTTCCAAATTTCAACCATTTATCTTGAAAGCTAAAGGAAAAAAGGGGGGTGTACCATGATCTTGTTACACCCGGTATGGGGAGCAGCATCAAAAACACAGCTAAACAAAATGCAGGTTATGCAAAACAAAATACTAAGAATAGCTACCAACGCCCCCTGGTTTGTTCGAAATAACCAGCTACATTATGAACTCGAAATACCAACAATAGATCAATATATTAAAAAAGTAAACAAAAAATTTTTCAGCAATATAAACTCTTGCCAAAGTGGCCCTCATTAAAAAAAATATACATACCTACCCGATTAAAAAGACGGTTACCACAGGACACATATCCATTTTCGGACAATAATAGTGATAATGACTATCGATAAAACACTCGCAGAACTGTATATTTATAATTTATAATATAAGATAATATTAACTAGCAGTATTATAATATAAAGTTTGTTATAGTAAGTGTAACCAAAATAAGAATATGTAAACACAACAATGTATTTTAAATTAAATTTTAAGGATTCACTCCTTTGGGGAAATATATTTTTAACGAAATAATGTATGACATGCAAAATGTCGAGCTGGTTCAAATAAATATTTAAAAAAAGGTGCAACCAAAAGAAGACATTACAGGAAACTGTAAGTGACTTAAACGCCATCTATTGGCTAAGAAACGATTTAACTTCTTCTACCCTCTAAGGGTTTACTACTCTATAATCGGTTCGGTAAATTTTTAATTTTTTAATTTAAACGAGACATTTTACAATAGCTAACGACTGTTTTTTGTTACTGTTTTATTTTAAAATCGACAAACTCTGTTATGTTTGATGCAAACAAATTTAGTCCTCAAGATAGCCAAACAAACACCATAGACTCGCAGAGCATAAACCTAAAACATAAATTGTAGAGTTTTTAAAGGAGTTTCTTAGAAACATACAGTCTAATAAACAATGTCCAGAAATGAAATCTAATGAGAAGAGATATTTTATTTTTAAAGCTGTTTGTTTTTAGTTCGATCATTTCCGAGCCATAGTAGTCCTCTTGAGTTCACCTAATAACGCAGTAATTGGTTGCCAATTTAGCTTGGAGTATAAATAAAACAAGCCGGATCATTTCTTTTTCCAATAAAACATTCTCCCTGTCCTCAGTGAACTCTTCTTGCTCAAATTAAATTGAATTAAACGTATAGATGTTGAAGAAATTTCAAGTAAAGGGTTTGCCAATTAATGTTCTGTATGAATTTTGAAATAATCCGTTCGGAGTTTTTTTGTGAAATCGCTGGCTAATTAAAATAAATGTTTAAATTCTGCGGGAAGCAACCAGCTATTTATTAATTTACAATACGTTTGTTACGTTCAGTTGCTTAATTGCTCATTTGCTATTAATTAAACCGTGAGCATTTTAATAAATTATTTATTATATTGATAAAGAGTGAGTATCATCCGAACTGAATAATTAACATTTTGAATCGGTCTATTTTGAAAGTTTATCTAGGTTTAGTTATAGTTGCTATCAGACAACTTAATTGCTTCATCCTGCAAATCAGACCTTTGTCAAAATGGAAATCTTGTTAACTCTCACTTTAGACAGGTATTTGTCAGCGAGATTCTCAAGAGAAAATATGATATCCTGCTCTGTTAGTTAGCCACAAAAGGTGCATAATCAGCTCGGATTAATTTGCATTTCTGGCTTTAGAGTTGCGAAATTTTGTTCAATTTAATGATTGGATAAACGTTTCAACACGACCGCTTTCTAAACGCTTACGTTGCTTGTAGCTGATGTTAAAGAGAGGTTTGGGTAAATCGAATAAACTCATGGATTGCTTTGATTTTAGTAGGAAGTTCGCCAAAATTTTCTTTCGTTGAAATAAAAAATAACTATAAAACTTAAAAAACAGTCAGAAAATTTGAGTAATTAACTGATTATTTATTTTAATATCAGGTGAGATTTTTTTTTAAACGAGCAGCCCTGGTAAGGTTTCAAAGAATATTCAGAAAGGTGCCTATTTCGAAAGAATTTTAAATCTCATTCAGTGCTCTTCCAACTAATATCAATAAATGCTGTTACCAAAGAAAATTCAGGCATTTTTTCTCCCAGCAAACTAACTTTAAAAATGCTCAACATTTCAATACTTGTTTGGGTACGACAGCCTGTTTGTAGATGTTAGTATAAAGTTTAGGGTACGATGATAGAGTAAACTAATCAAATTTATGTAAATATTTGGAGGGATATCGGTTTGCAAATTTATCTCACCAATTCAGCTGTGGAATTTATGCGATGATAACAAGGAAAAACCATGGAGGCTCGTAAATCATCAAGTCTTTCGGTTTTCCTTCAGTTACAATTACTGTGGAATATATCTGACTCAATGTTATTTAATTATATCCAATAAGTTTAATATGAGCTTATAACATATATTATATATATAGCGTTAAAATGCCTTTACGCCCATTGCTTGACAGTTTTTCTCCATTTTTTCCTAGAGCGATTCACTCTCCGTGTTCCTCTCATCTCCTTCCTCATTACATATTTTGGCATTTTGTTCTCACGTAGTCTTTGTAGTCTTAGCCACCTTATTCGCTGGATCGTTATCACATTGAAATATACCAGGTTAGTTGTAAAGACGCATCACTTCCTCCTTTCCCATCGGTCACCTCTGTTTTCCCACCGAATATCTTTCTTAAGATCTTGCTTTCCTAAGCATTCACCTTAGTTTGTCCACCCTTATTGAACACCCATGTTGCACATGCGTATGTGACGGTAGGTTTTATAACCGTCCTATATACTCTAAGCTTAGCACTCTGTGACATTAGTTTTGTAAAGCACACGTGCACTTTTTACCTTTGATTAACCGTGCTTTAATGTTTTACAAAAGTTGTCAACAAAAGTATTCCCCCAGTTCTCTTCAATAATTCAACAAACTGGAACTCTTCAGAAATGAAATGAAGGAGAATCTACAGTTAAACATACCCCTAAAAATACCGAACCAAATGGACCAAGCAATCAAGCACTTTAATCGTTGCATTCAACAGACAGCATGGGGTGTTACTTCAGACATCAATCCGAGAACAAACATAAATCAATTCCCCGCCTACATAAAGGATGAATTGGAGAAAAACGTAAATTAGGAAAATGGTGACAAATCATTAGAAATTCGGAGGACAAGCGCAAGTTAAACCAATCCATAAAACAAACAAAAACATTATTAGGCAATAACAGAAATCCAAGAATACTTAACAAGTCTATCAGCCTCTGAAGCTAATGAGTACTTTTGTGGAAGCCGATCAAGAGACTGAAGCAACCACAAAAACTAATACCTCCCATTAGGAAGAATGATGATATGTGGGCAAGGCATAGTAACGAAAAACCTCAAGGTATTTGAACCATTTTCCTCGTAGCTCACAGCGCAGGAAGAGACGCAGATCCAGCAAGTATTAGAAGCACCATATCAAATGGGTCTGCCAATACAAAGTTTTAAGGTCCATGAAGTCAAGAAGAAAGGCATCCGGTTATGATTTAATTACCGGAAAAATATTACAAAAGTTACGAAACGAAGAGTTCCGCTTCATTACTATAGTCTGTAATTCAGTCCTGAGAATGAGTTATGTACCAGCACAGTAGAAGGTGGCAAAAATTATGCTGATGCAAGCAAGCCGAAGAAGTGAGTTCATACCGCCCAGTTAATCTCTTACCAGTATTTGCAAAACTCTTTGAAAAACTACTATTACAAAGACTAGAACCTCTACTTGAAGGTAAAGAAATTGTTCCTAAATATCAGTTCGGGTTTAGGCAGAGTCATTCGACAGTACAGCAAATGCATCAGGGAGTAATCTAGAAACAAGTATATATTACTCAGCGGTGTTGTTGAACGTCTCCCAGGTCTTTGACAAGGTTTGGCATGTAGGCGTAGTGTACAAAATCAAAATTCAGCTGGCTGACACGTAACTATTACGAAATACTAAAATCATACTTGACAGACAGGTACTTCATGGTAAAATATGAAGATCCCTACACATACCTTGTCCCAATCAAGGAAGGAGTACCTCAAACGAGTGTCCTCGGGCCTGTTCTATACACACCATACACTGCAGGTATGTCTAAAACCAGATTAACTTCGATTTCCACATTCTAGCATCATATAACCTCCATGAATAACCTCGTACAATCTGATCTGCAGGCACATCTAAATACAATTCAAAACTGGCTCAGATGTCGGCGCGTAAAAGTTAACGAATATCAATCAGTACAGGTTTTTACACTAACAAAAAGACACCCGCACACCAGTCCAATTAAATAACTGTGTCTTCCCTCAACAAGAAGTGAAATAGCCAGGAATCTATTTGGATCAGCGGCTTACTGGCAGACACACATCCTAAACAAACGTAAACAACTTGGCCTTCAATTTTCCAAAATGTACTTACTGACTAATAGGCCGTAAATCCCAAATGTAGTGAGAAAATAAAGTGTTGCTGTACAGAGCAATTCTGAAGCCAATTTGGATCTACGGGATGCAACTGCGGGGCTCCGCTAGCCAATTAAACACAGCAATACTTTAAAGGTTCCACTCAAAGGTTTTAAGATCCATTGTCAATATACCTTGGTTTGATAATACACCACGATCTTCAATTAGAAACAGTGAAAGATGTCATAAAAACTATTACTTCTAAATACCAAACTCGCTTCCAAGACCCTCCTAATACACTTGCCAGAGCACTACTTAATGTATCCAGTGTTAAAAGACTGAAAAGATTTGATGCTTCAGATTTACCATATAGAAACTAGACACTATTTAAACTGTTATGTATGATATTGTGATTAAGTGACGTTCTAGTACACACTTGCCACATGCAGTTGATATGACGTATTAGTCAGGGTCATTACGCTAGTCAAGGTAAAGGCATGCTCGCGAAACTCAAATATGATATGTGCAGCTGCATAAAATGATGAATCTGCATTCTTTAAAATATACAGATTAGCACGTTCGTGGTTCAAGGTGAATGCCTGTAATATCAGTACAAGGTGGGGATCTGATTCCTATATAAGGAATTACTTTAACGGAAGGGAAGGATGGTCAGTGCAAACGTTAAACGGTCATGTCGTTAAGAAGTCAGGTCCCTTCCTTAGTATTTTTCTGTATCTAAATTAAATGTATTTCAATTCACAGCAAGACTTGCTAATAGTTTGTTTCATTTATTAACTTTAATGTTTGTAACTTATCTCTAAAATTGTTTAAGTGTTTACTTGCAACTTTAACGTTAAATAATCCTTGTAAAACCTAATTCCAAGTTCGGACAATATATGTTATGTTAGTTGAATCAAACTTTTAATATAAAACCTCTCTCAGAAAAGCAAATTCCACGTGGAGTAGTTGGTTAGATAATTAACTTATTTCTATTGACTTTTTAACATTATTAGTCAAACCCACTACGTTACGATATAATTATAATATGTTATTGTAATTGTGTTAAGTAACTTTAAAGGAGCAAGTCATTGGGTTAACTCCTACAATGTCAATAATCATGTCAAACTTTTACTTAGAGAAAACTCGCTCGCTCGCTCGCGTGTTGCAACTAGCTCAGCGAATATCAATATTACACATAGCTAATAAATTCGCCTACTCGCCTATTCACGTGGAAAGTTGTGTTTATATTTGAATCACGTTTTTAACTATTGTTTCTAAAATGAAGTGGAATAGATATTGTAAATTTAAAAAAAAATGAACGATATCCTTTACTATGGAATATCAAACATAAAGATTATTGTAATATTAGAAAACTAAAAGATGAAGGTTTTAAAAGATGCAAAGACAGCTTGAAAATGAAGGCTTGCTCAAGGGGATGGATGAAAAGCAGCTGAATAGAAATGCCATTCGCATTTTAATGTCATGTTCTGCAATAAACCATCAAACTGGGCCCCATCCATTCTCAAAATATTCCGGTAGGTTATGGGTCTTCGTCCTTCAACTCTTTCAACAATACTTTCCTCGTCTTGCTACCCAGTTTTTTACCCCACTTTTCTAGATTTCGGTTTTTCATTTTTAGCGTAATACAAGGTGTTGTCCACGAATTCCCGCAAGAACTACTTCTGCAGACATTTTGACAACTTGTCCAGCGATTTCACTAGTCAGAGAGTAAAATAGTGAGTGAGTAGCGAGAAAAGTAGCCCAGTCTTCAACTTAACTCGCCGTATTAGAGCGAGCGGCGAATTAACTAGACAACGTTGTGACATTGAGCGAGCTTAGTAGTAGAGAGCAAAGTCGCCCAATGTAATTGAGGCTTTAGTAACAGATTGTAAAATTAATGGATGTCAATTAAGAACAATCTGGCATAAATATACGAAATTTGAACGAACTCCGGTTAATTAGAGGTATAACGTTGTTTAGCTTCAAAACTTTAAGAATCGCCCTTGTAGTCGTCCGACCGTATATTTTATATACGACCCTCGTAAACCAAGTCCAAAGTCCTCAAGAAACTGGGGTTGGTCACCCTTTTTTTATAACAATGTGATGCTTTCTACCCCCATTAATATTGGCATCCAAAACTATTTTCAGAAATTAGTAATCCAGAGTGAGTTCAAGGCATCTCGAGTATCTTCCCAATATCACGATCTAATTTCAATGATGAAAATTATATCAAGGCGAATGTTCAGAATGTTGAGCAGGTTTACTGATGTTATTATTAGGAAGTAGAACGTAAGAAAATGTAATTTAGAAAGTCCTAATATAGCCCCTATCCATCAACCGATCCGGTTATGAGTATTTTCACGTTCCCTGTTTACGTTTGTTCTTCCCATTTCAATGTTTTCCTTCTCCGTAATCCTTACTTACGTAGCGTATTGATTAAATGTTTACCTTGGGACAATACTGGATAGAAGAGAGCGACTTTAATTATTTACCCCATCTTGTTAAATAAAAAGGGGCTCCAAAACAAATACGATGGTTTGTTTTAGGATGATCGGTTTAAGTTTTGAAGTTGCGGTTAACCTCCAGAGGACGTAAATATAAAATAAGTTTTTCAGGGATTAAAACTGAAAACTCGATGCTAATTTGATGTATGGCGTGGGGCGACAAGCTGAAAGTGCGTAACACAACGATATCCAAGCAGAAGCCTCTTATAAGTTCCAGGCAACTTGCCACTTCAAGTTAGAAATAAGCAAACAAACTTGTAATTGGCTTGACTTCACGCCTCCATCTTGAACGTCGTAGAAATACTAAAGATAATTTAAGCAAAGCAATGCTTAATTACACGAATCTACTTAGAATCAATCTAAATTGCTCCGCTTGTTTCGAAATTATACCATAAGGTGGAGCGAAAGACTTATTTTTATCGACTAATCTAAATTTAACTGTCAAAGTAATTACGATGAACCGTCCCAGTTGGCTTAAGCTGTCGAATTCGCTTTAATCGAGTTATTTTCTCGAGTGAAAACATCGGATGCGTTCCAGTTACATCAGATACTGTCAATACGAAAAAGAAAAGTAAAGGAACGAAAGCTTTTTCGGGGCCAATCCTTATAAAACAAATCTGTAACTTTCAGACTTTACTTGAAACTCCCACGAAAAGCATTAACACCTACATCCCTAATTCTGTTCACGGTTAATTAAACAGGTGAGGGTCGAAAAGGAAGAAAAATATACGACGTGACCTCAGAATCTCGTTCGGATGTTAAATTTAAAAACTTTTACTAATTTCAGTCTTAACGAGCCTGTAAAGAATTCGGATTAAACAATTAAGGATGTCGTTTTGTCTCTTTTTCTTTTGTTGTTCTTAAAACGTTGTACGAGAAGGGTAGATAAGATAATGCCCGGAGCCAGATAGGGGGAGAAGATTACGGAGTTATAATTGCGATTTAATTGAATTTTAAGGCCCTGTGGAATGTTATCTCGAGTCGTTAAGGACCCCGAAGAAAATATACGGTGATAAGGGGGAATACCGTTTCCATTCTGCATGTGCCATTTTAATTACCCTCACTAGTAATTGTTTTACTAATACGGATTTTATACCCCTTGAGCTTCCTTATTTAACACCTCAGTCGAAAGGTACGAAGTAGGATTATAATAATTAAAGGAGAAGGAGGATATGTGCGTGGTTTCAACGGCCAATTTTAACCAAACGAATTAAATCCTGAACACTTGGATGGACACAAAAGTTTACGAAATGGATTGGGGTCCTGACATGAAGGCAAGTTACTGTCCGAACTTGTCAAAACTTTACAATTTATAGAATTTTAGAATACACTAAAGTGACATTCAAACAGACAGCAGGAAGCTTAAAGTGTAACCTAAATTTTTGCCCGATCAATTTCCGACTCTGTAAATTATAGATCCCCCTGAAAAACTTCGAAGAATTTCAATAATCTATAATTTTTTAAATTTTATCAATTTCATAAAAAATTGCTTCGAAAGCGCAGCAATAAAAGAAAACATGTTAGATTGATAAGAACTAAAAAAGTAAGGTGATATACGTAATAAACCACAGTATTGTGTGAAATTAAAATAATGAAGTAGGTACCCTAAAGATTTCGGGAATTTTTATTCCCGTTTTTACGTTCAGATATGTAAACAAAGGTCCTAAGCTGCATCTCATGACCTTTAAATAACCCTATACGATGATTCCCAAATATCCACGTAGAGGCAAACTATGCCATGCGGCACGGTAAAGACAATTCCATTAGCCTTACAACACCTGCTTCTTATACAACAGATCCCACCAGTAAAGACTTTTTATGATTAATAGCTGTTGCTACACTAGCACTAGGCGTAGATATCAATTGTTATCCGGAGGTGATAACACTAAATAAACCCGCTACTCTGTTGCGTGGGCGTGAGGTTCCTACAAGAAAATAGTTGCTCACTAAATACCTAAACTAACGATGTTCCTTGGGCGACAGGTCCTTATAACGTAAACGTCTTCAGTCGGTCCTCCTGAAGAAGAGACCTCCAAAGTGAATTGACTTGATAATAAAACGCAAGGCTTTGTAATTAACGAAAGTTGACCTTTGCTATTTGCCAGGAGTTTGGTATTTCACTTCTTTCTAAGCATTTGTTGTACAACCTGGCCAATTAGTATTTAAAATCGGTTCTTACGTTTTTCAACATTTCTGCAAATATATCGTTCGGCTGTGCCGATTCATTGTTCTTTGTTTTTCTTAATGCGTAGTTGATTTCTGATATAGTTTCTGGGATTTCTTCGGAGCCTATATTCTGAATTCTTATTTTTGTCTCTTGCCTTTGAGCATCTGTGGGATGAACTTTAGATTCGTATAGTTCTGTATAATAATTTGTTACTTTTTTGATAATTCCTTGTCGTCCGGTTACAATTTTTTTTTATTCTTGATCTTAGAAATTTCTTTCTTTCCTATATTTAGTTTTTTATTTATAGTTTTTGACCCCCTTTTTCCGAAATGGTATCCATTATTATTTTCATTTTGTATTTTCTCACATCTTTCCGTTGCAGAACTATAAGAGATCAAAGTTTTAAAAGTGTAGTAGTAAATACGAGTACATGCATCTATACAGGGTTACTGGTAATTCGATACATTCATTTGGAGATGTGATGGGGCAGGAGCTAAGAAACAAATTTAACCCTAATATACATTATGCAAAACTCAATAGTTTTTGAGATATTTCAATTTTTGTGTTTTTCTCAAAAAAGTAGATCTTAATGTCTTTAAAGTTAATTTTAAAAAAATTTGCTTGCCATTTTTTTGAACTTTTTTACTGGATTACTTGTCCCACTCTATGGTCATCCGTTTGGAATGGAAAATATCTGGAAACATTTCGATCATGTGAAAATTTTAAATAAAAACTTATAAAAAATAATTTTTAAAAATCAACTATGAAAATTACCAATTCGTTTTTCTCAAAAATTATCAACATAACATGCGTACAAATTATTTTAAAAACTTCCTTATTTCAACAGCTATCTATCAAAGTACAAATATTCAACGTGCCCTTGATAGTTCTAATAAAAAAATAGTAAAAGTGATCCAAGTAGTATGGTTCTTATTTTTGGATAAACAGGTAAAAAGTAAAAGTGTGCGTAAAAAAATGGCAAATCGTTCATGTCAATCAGTCAGTCCTCGACTTTGATGCTTACGCATGTGTATTATTAACTGACATTATTATCTCCGTGTCCCTTAAGTTTGTTGCTCTTGTTGAGTTTTTTGCTGAAGATTTTGGTTTAGGTCGTTGTTGTTATTATTGTATTTTAAGTGCCATGGCTACCTACACCAATGCAGAATACGCTGACATCTTCTTTGTCTACGGATATTGTGACGGCAAAGCTGCCGAAGCTCGCCGAGAATATGAACGTCGCTTCCCTAACCGTCGTATACCAAATGTTCGTGTATTCGGTACGACATATCGAAATGTCGCTGAAATTGGCTCCGTGAAACGTAGACAAGGTAACGACGGTGCTCCTCGCGTTTATCAACCAGATGATGAGGAACAAATATTGCGACATTCTGATGAAGACCCAAGAACTTCAACTAATAAAGTCGCAAGACTAACCGGAACGTCACAATGGAAAGTTTGGTCTACGATACGCAGTATTCGATGACATCCTTACCACTATACTCCTGTGCAAGGCTTTAATGAAGGTGATCCTGGAAGGAGAGTGGAATTCTGCCGCTTTATGTTAAATTCAGATGTAGACAATGCAAATTTCTTACTGAACATTTTATGGACGGATGAAGATGTTCCTCTCACCGTGAGACAGCGACTGATATTTCAGCACGACAGCACGACGGTTGTCCAGCACATTATCGGCTGACAATACGACAGTTACTCGGTCAACGTTTTCCTAACCGTTGGATTGGAAGGGCAGGCCCAATACCTTGTCCAGCGCGAAGTTCAGATTTAACACCTCTAGATTTCTACGTGTGGAGCCATATGAAAGAGATGGTCTATGAAACACAAGTCGTTACGGAGAATACCTTAGACAAAGGATAGTCGACGTTGCCCAACACATACGGCATATCCTCACAACCAGAGTAACAAAGACGGAAATAAGAAGACGCTGCCGTGCTTGTATACGGAGTAGGGGCTCCCATTTTGAGCAAGAAATGTAGTACAACTTTGAAATTAATTAAGAATTAAAGGATTACCTTTGCAATACGGTTTTTACTGTTTATCCAAAAATAAGAACCATACTACTTGCATCACTTTTACTATTTTTTTATTAGAACTATCAAAGGCACGTTGAACATTTGTACCTTGATAGATAGCTGTTGAAATAAGGAAGTTTTTTAAAATGATTTGTACGCATGTTATGTTGATAATTTTTGAGAAAAACGAATTGGTAATTTTCATAGCTGATTTTTAAAAATTATTTTTTATAAGTTTTTATTTAAAATTTTCACATGATCGAAATGTTTCCGGATATTTTCCATTCCAAAGGGATGACCATAGAGTGGGACAAGTAATCCAGTAAAAAAGTTCAAAAAATGTCAAGCAGATTTTTTTAAAAATAACTTTGAAGACATTAAGATCTACTTTTTTGAGAAAAACACAAAAATTGAAATATCTCAAAAACTATTGAGTTTTGTATAATGTATGTTAGGGTTAAATTTGTTTCTTAGCTCCTGCCCCATCACATCTTCAAAGGAATGTATCGAATTACCAGTAACCCTGTATAGTTACCATTAAAAAAAAAAACATTGAAAAAGTAAAATACGGTCCATTAATAATTGACAGTCACTTGTTTGTTGACACAGTTAATATTTTACAATTAGTTGTTTGCTGTAATAATTAACAATTGTCGTTTGTGGAAAAAACAGCAAGTTTCAGTGCAGCTGAATATGCCGATATTGTTTTCGTGTATGGTTACCGCAATGGTAACACTCGTCGTGCATCCAGAGGTATTCAAATAGATGGCAACCCTTTCATCGAGTTTTTGGCCGTACTTTTCAAAGACAGACTTTAGTGTTACGTAAGCTGGCATTTTCTTGATATCGAAGTTCTTGATAATCGCTTAAATGCAGAACGATAAGCTACCTACTTTCCTAGATCGAAGACTTTATGAGATGCTGGAAGACACTCCATTTTACATTCGGCAACAAAATAATGTACTAGCATGATGGTGCCTCAGCCCACTATGGAAGACAAGTAACTGAATGGCTAAGCATGCATTATCTCAACAGATGGATCGGTCGTGGGGGTCCCATCGCTTGGCCTCCGAGGTCCCCTGACCTAAATTCGTTAGATTTTTACCCTTAAAGTCACGTAAAACAGCTAGTCTATAGTGTTGAAGTCAATACTCGTGAACAGTTACTCCAAAGGATAATTGATGAGGCCAATCAAATTCGAAATGACGATGCCACAGTTCGTGTTTATGATTCGATGATTCGTAGATGTCGTGCTTGTATTCAGGCTCAAGGGGAACATTTTGAGCACTTGTTATAAATCGTACACTCTCATTTGTTTCTAACTTAAATGTTCATTATAGGTTCCTAACATTATATGCTTTGTTTACCTATTTGCTACTGCACTAATAAAGCTTTGATCTGTTGTAATTCTGTAACTAATTGGAATACCACCTATGTTCATTTGACATGTTTTGCTCAAAATGTCTTCCCCAACAAAATACCGAAGTTTGTTATACTCATTCTGAAGTGAGTGACCTTCAACTGTCTTTAAACAAATGAATACACAAGAAATTCGCGTTGCATCAAGCAATACAAGCCTGAGTAAAGAAAAACGTCCGCTAAGAACGTAAAAATTAATTGAAATCGGAAACTTATCGTCCTTTAGTTTATAATAAGAGCAAATATTGATCCTTTATGTAAGCGAATACGAGACATTGTTATGTATTCAGGCTGTATATCGAAAATTTCATATATAACCGAATATTTATGGTTTGAAAATCGAGAAATTTCCAAATCACTGGACAAGGCGACCTTAATTTCTTGTTTTTTGATAGAAATCCTTTTCATTCTGAATTTATTTGCAAAGAGAAGTTTTCCATAACGGTGCACATGCTTGATGTATGTCCTATTTCAATGTATCTATGTATCTATTTATCAACCTCGTTTAATATTTTCTTGTGTTGTAATTAATTTCCTCCTGCAAGATTTGCTAAATTTTTTCTCGGAAACGCTTAATAAGGCTTATTGATCTTAATGAAGCATATAAAATGGAGATTAATGGCAAAAACAAAAGTCTTAATTGTTGGGTCCTTCGAGCCGGGTAATTTTAAAATCTGAAATTTCGACAAAAGAACGTCCAAATTAGGGTTGATATTAAATATGAGGGTTTAAATCCGAAAAACCCTTAATTGCTTTAGGAAACTCGCGGCTTAGTAAATTATCCGACCTTCGTAAAACTCGAGAACAATTTAATTCGGGCAACTTTATTGTTTCCAAATATCTACGTGTTCTAAAACGAACAGTGGGCGTACGTCATAAAATTGATCCCCTTTCGAAAACGGCCGACATTAATTTCTAACCCCTTTTCGTAGAAGTAAAATAATTGACCACAACGTTCGCTTTGCTACCTTTCCAAATCAAAACCTCAAAGGGTTTTAGAACTGTGCTTATCTAAATTTTAGGCTGACAACAAACAGGCTTGATTCGTTTTTGGTGCGTGATTTGATTCGTGTGCGTGCCTCTACGGTTCGGAAAATTTAATTCAGTTTTGTTAAAGATCAGACAAAATTATAAAATTTAGAATTTAAGAATGTAAATTTAATATAACAAGGTTAACGTGATTTTGTGAAATGTTCAATTTTGATTTAACAGAATCAAACGAGCTTTGCCGGATATTTTATTTAATTTTCTAACTGTCTTGGCCTAATTTCATTTATCTAAAGTTAATTTTCGTCTTCAATCACCCAGGCAATTAAAATAATAACGACGAGAAATTGTTAGGGGTATCTTCCCAAACTAACAGTTATATGGCTTTTGTATTGTTTGCTAAGCTTAAATTATGGCAATTTTGCACCAAAACGTCTAAAATTTAATTATTTCCAACGTGAAGCTTTTATGTTTGCGTTTGCTTAATTAGGGGTTATACAAGTTATCAACGAGAATGCTTAAGGGTTAACGAGCTCATATAGTAAGTGGAAAAAAAGACATAAGAACAATGTTTTAGGTTTACAGCCAATAGTTAAGAAGAGATCTCGAGGTTTATTGTTAAGATATAGTAGGCAATTCAAGGCTGGTATTAACATTTTAGTGCTAATTTCTCGACTCCACAAACTCTCTTTTATGTACAATTACATTATTCTCGGAATGATGGCTCTGTAAACGAGCTCCAGCTGGTGTGTTATAGATATCGTGTCTTTACACACGTGAAGGGGCTCGTAAGTGGAAACTGCACCTTAAGTAGATCATAAACAGACGGGTTCGTATATCAGATTACACATACTTTGCTGAGATATTAATTTACATACATGTGAATATTGACAAATTTCAGGGTTGTTTTTGATGCTAAAAGTAGTACATTAGACAAAGCAAACGTTACGAAGTGAAATTTTAAAATTAATCTGCTAAAAACATCGGAATAGGTACAAACAATAAGGAAGAAAAAGTTTACAACCCACTGCACTTGAGCTCATAGGCTTATTGTGCCCCCTAGGATTTACATCCTATAGATTCGCTCCATTTGCGAAGTTTAAAATATATTTATAGGATGCACTTCTTCGGATGCCATTTATTAGACCTACCCCAAAGCAACGCTGTCTTAAGACTTCCACCATCGGGCACTTACAGAATTTGTGCTTTGTAGTTTTATCTCTTAGCAAAATCTGTAATTTGGATCATTTATGACGCCTATTAATTGAAGGTGCCTTCTGAGCTGATAGTGTTCTGTTAGCAGCCCAACTACGTTTCTCATTTTTTCCCTGCTTAAAAGCAGTAGTTCTTCTGCTTCTACTTTTGGGGAGATTTCTCAGAAACATCTACGATTGCCTTAGTCCCTGTCCCTCCCTCCAATATCTGCAGTGTTCTTCTCGTGATTGTTCCTTTACCAACTCCTTTGGGGTGACGTAGGTCAACCCGCATGTTGGTTCTGGCCCGATTAAGTCTGCTCCCAGTTGTGCAAGCTGATCTACTTTTTCATTCCCTTTCTGGCAACGATTTCAGAGTTATTTTGTTATGTTCTGCCAGTGAAACCAATGCTTCAAGGCATTCGAGAACTACTTTAGGATTGAGCTCAACTGCTGTCGAAAATACGTATATTGGTCTTGATCTATCTGTATACCAAATGATTTTTCAGCTCCTGTTTGCTGCCAGGTAAGTCAACCCCCAAAGATTTTCTGGAGTCGAAGACAATGCCAATTTAGCAGCATAGCTGTTTACTATTTTCAAAGATTTCGGTATGGCCCCCCTTCCTGCGGGTATTCCTCCCGTATCCGCCAATATTGAATGTATATGCTGCTAGAAGTGCCGGTGATTCCACTACTAATGGTAACGGAGGTAAGTCTAACAATGTTCCATGGCTGCAGTTGGCGTATTGGTCATCACCCCTCTTATTGCTAGACATGCCAGCCAGCCTCTGCAGCTTAGAGAGTTTATTAGTGGCGTTCCTGGTTATGATTTTATGCCACCATAGTAGATTCGCATGGTTACTACGAGTACTACTATTTTAGTGTACGTCCACAACACAATCTTTTGTTTAAGCCCCCAAGTTTTCCATTTGGTTCTTCTATACGCCCATAGCGTCTTCAGCACTTGTAAGTGTTTTATCGAAGTGTGAGTTGAAGCTAAGCATGGTGTCGTAGATGACTCACAAATATTTAACTTCATTACTCATCTACAATTTTTGTCCCCTCCTCGTTAGGTCCTTCATACCCCGAAGGTTCCTTTTTCTTGTGAAGGTTATGACCGAGGTTTTATTTGGATTTGCCGTTAGTTCCTCTTTACTACACCATCTTTCAACGATGCTTATGGCTTGCTGAATCCAGTTTGGTACAACATCTTCATATTTCCCGCTTATCAAGATGGTTAAGTCATCTGCATACCCTTGCACTTAAAATCCATCCCCAGGAGTTCATCGACTACCAGGTTCCACAGCAAAGGGGACAAAACACCACCCTGCGGGCAGCCCTTGATAGCCGACGCTTTCCTGGTGATCAACCCCAAAGTCGTATTGATTTTCTTGTCGTTTAGGGTGGAGCATATGCATCTGGTAACCGCCGGGTTCTCTCCACGTCTCGTTATAGCTATTTCGATTGTTCCATAAGAAGTATTGTCGAATACACCCTCTATGTCTAGGAAAACTCCTAATGCAATTTTTTGTGTCTGCGGAGAGTTTTGTACTCTCTGAGTTAGCTCATGTATGGCTATTACATATGATTTATCTGACTGATATATTGCATATTGATTTTGATGCAAATGTTTTCTCCTCCTGAGTATCTCGCCCCTAATTTATTTATCAGCTTATTCTCCCTTGTTTTCAAAAGAAACGAGGTGAGACTTATTTGTCTAAAAGATTTAGTATGAACATAAGTGTCTCGTCCTGATTTTGGAATAAAAATGACCTTGACTTGCCTCCATCTGCTCGGCACATAGCCAGTGGCTGGGTTGGCCGTAAAGAGTGCACAAAGGGGAGAGAGTAAGTACTAAATCCCCTGCTAAATCAAACCAGGAAAAATGTCATGCACCCCCAGTGGACTTGCATAGTTTGAAAGAATTTACCGCCCATGCTAACCTCGTTCTGTTTATCAGCTTGTTTGATGTCTTCCAGTTTTCCCTGTTACCATTTCCATTTGCTTCTAGATTCAGACTGATAAGCTCGTTTTCAGGTTTGATTATACTCGCCTTTCTTGAACACCTTCGCAGTACTTCCTCCAAGAAGTGTGTTACGATTTTTTTGCTTTGCCTCCGAATCGTATCAATTTTTTCTGCCTTTGCCAATGTTGTGAGCGTGAAGAATTTTTTTGTTGTGTGTTTGTGTTTGTTTAATTTAAATTCTTTAATTTATTTTCAAAATTTACTATTTTCTCTTTAAATTTAATTATATTTTTATATTGTTGTGTTATCCCATTTTTTCCATAACTTATTCGTATTAATTTTAAATGCTTTCCTTAGTGAAATTTTGCCTATTAGTTATGCAGCTTGTTTCGCATAAGTGTAATTGGGTTAGAGACTCACTGGTTTTAATATTTAGTACCTGCGCAGTAGATTCTTTTTCTGTCAGGTGTCGTGAATTGACACGAGCTCTTTCTCTTTTGGCGATTGACATTCCTTTGGAACACATCTTTGGGCTTTTGGCTGAAATTTATTATCTTTACGTTTCATATTTTAATGAACGTATTTAATTAATTATTCCGATGCTCGGAAGTGATTGCTGCTATGTTTTATTAACAGTATAATCTTCGCTGTTTAGTGCACCTAACTTGAGTTTATGTGGTTGTAATTGGACTCATTTTCCGTCTGGAAGTGCCTTGTGTGTTTTTCCTGGATGGAATTTTTAATTTCCTTCGGAAATTAACTTTTTGTTAATCTCGAAACACGTGGAGGGACGCCATTTTCCTATGCCGTTAAGATGTCATTACAGTTCAACTTTATTTCCATTGATTAGTACTTCAAGTGTTGCTGTAATTCCAGAATTCACATGCTCAATTTTCGAGGAAGGTTTAATGAGATAAGTGTTTGCTTAATATTTTTGTAATTTGATAGAATTTTACTTATTAATCAGATTAGTGTGCCTCACAGGTGTTTTCCACCTGTTAGTTTTAAATTTTAATGCATAACTAAATTTCTTTTGTAAAAGTTATGGTGGAATAATTCAATCATGAATTAGATTCGTTATTAAATTTTATTTATAAATTTTGCCTTTTTGTCATTCTACTAATTCATGAATGAATTGTTAATATTTTTGATATTTAGTCTTAAATTTATATTTGTAAGTACATTTAACTTGGTGTAATTTATTTATCAAGTCTTAACCAATTTTCTGGTCAACATTTAATTTTTTTTGTAATTAATTGAATCCTGGCCTTGCGCCGAATTTGAGTCCGTAAAAATAAATTGTTCAAGTATTTTTTGGCTTTTATTATCGTTTTGATAAGTTTTCGTAGCAAGTGCTTTTAGCCCTTCTTATTGCATATTCATAATTCTTGCGGAGTTCTTATATGATTCCCATTCCCCGGTTCCTTTGGCCCGACTAAAGAGCTTGGGTTCTTTTGCCCTCAGTATTGAGAGTTCATGGTTCCGCCAGAGGGCCCCACTCTTACTCTCTTTATTTACAGGACAACTTTCCACATATGCCAAATTTATTGCTTGAGTTAATAAATCGTTAATTAACTTAATATCAGCAGGTGTTTGAGGACTACATGGGCATTTTTCCAGTCTGCTTTAGGTTTTAGTTTAGGTTACAAGCAGTAGAAGGAACTAAAACGCAAAGATTTCCGAAATTTCCTGAACATTATCGAAAATCCCCCAAATTAGAGAAACAAAGCATTTACTTACTTCTGTGTTATAAGTTATAAGCCTTAAACCAAGGTAATTAAAACAAAATAACCAATTGTAGACCATAACAATGCTGAAAGTGCATTATATTCAAAACTGATGAAGAAAAATGACATCAAAATCAATTATGAAACCTAAAATTGCAGGAATTTTTGATATCCGCCCGTTAAATCGGCGGTATCTACAAAATCAGAGGAATTCGAGCGGTTACAAAGGTCTACAGACTGACAGAAGGTTATTAATTAATCTCCCCACAATCGGAATTGGATTTCCCGAAATTAGAATTATACATTTGAATGGCTTTGATTCAAACCAGACACCTCAAACATTTCATTGAGAAACAAAATCGAGTAGGAATCTAACTTTTAGCGTTACATTTTGAAAATTTTCAATTAGTCGAACGAAAGTCCAAGAAGAATTAATTTGGGTAACTAAGAGAAATCTCTCACTTTTGCATCAATATATCTCGAGTTAATTGAGTAATTTGTAAGTGCCTGAAGTGTCCATCAATTTGAGTCCCATCGGTTCATGGAGACGTTAAGATTTTCCCTGTCTTAACAGATTAATCACACGATCCCGAAATTGAATGGTCGGTTCGCATGTCTCGCTGTCTTCGAGCAGGGCCACCTTCCATCTACAGGATTAAGCTATTGTCTTCATGTATATGCGACCCAAAACTTGCAGATGGTTAATTGTGAGGTCGAAACTATTATAGAACGTTAGATTTATTACGTAACTTCAGGTCAATGTTAGTTGAATACAGACCGAGTTTACGCGAGGAATTTTAGTAATCAATATAATCGTCACAGAATAGCTGATGTAAGTACTTTCAAAGGCATTTACACAATCTTAGGATTTCATAATCAAGAACTAAATTTCGGGGAAGTCTCGTGTTCTTCTTGTTAACTAACCCTAAAGTTACGGAATTAATTTTTCACTGGATAAGGTATTGTGGTCCTTAATATTATATTCAGTCAAAGTTTTCCAAGTTTCTACAAGGGAGAAAATTACTTTGTGCAGGTTATAAAGATGAAATTACTCAAATTTCACTCGTAAACCCTAAAAAATAATCGAGTTTTGTTTATCTTCTTTTAAAACAATCGGAATTTAATACTGAACGGAAGAACACTTTTAAACCCTAATTTAATTTGAAAAAAATTTAAGCGACTTCTTAGATAATCAAAACCTCGACGTCATAGCCGTTAATCAGGTGCTTTATATTTCCCTACTAAAGTAGCTTATGAACATTCCACCAAAGCAAAGGGAAAACGCAGCTGCAATGTAGTTAAATATCGAGAACGATCAGGGTTGAAACAGGAACACAAAATAAATAAAAGTAACACAGTACAGTGAGTTGTACCTTTATTCTAAAATATTTAGGGTAGAGCCAAACTATGCTATGCGGCATGGGTTAATCACTACCATTACTCTTAGAACACGTAGATAACTTATTATACAGCACAGTCCAACCAGTAAAGTACTTTGAGGTAACCTCTCTACAAGAAGTCAGGTCCTTTGTGAGTTATATTCACTACTTTAATTATTGTGAACGTTTGAAAAATCTAATCGAGACTTTGTGCATTAATTTGACCATATTTGTACAGTTGAAGCCCAAAAAAACGCGATTTTTCTCGATGTTCAGATTAATTCCTAATACTTATTCCTTTGTCTGAAAGTGCAGGAGTTGAACATCTGGAAAAATTCCGAAGAGAAAGCAAGCTAAAGTAAACATTTTAGAGTAAACACGTTTTTGCGTAGGAGTTGGGAATAAAATAAAATCCGAACACGCTTTCCTAAGAAAATATCGAAATTTAATCCTGATTTACTCCTTAAAGAGCTGATATTAAATTTTTATTTGTCAGGTTGTAAATTAAATAAATTGTAAAGAATGTTTCAGTCCTGAAAGGTTCTACAAAAGAATTTAATAATTCTCCGAATAAATCAAGCTAAATAATTGATGTTGTACTTCCAGATCGATTATCTGCAGTGTAAATTACTTTACGACAAACAAAAAAAAAATCGCCAAGCGTAGCTTTCCGTAAATAGAGTGGAAAATAGCCGTTAATTAAGGTAATTTATCCGCATCAAGCAAAAAAATGCAATAAATGACTGCATCAGCGTGGGGTAACAATTACGTTTAGTGATACAGGAAGTGTCAGCGTTTTTACTGTAGCTGGTAACGGGGAACGATTGATTGGCTCGTGAATTGCTATTTTATATAAAACCCAGTTTACAATAAAGATCGAAAACTGGCGCATGCTGGGAGTAAATAACAGAGCACGGAAATATTACAATTCTAGTTCGTATTACCTTTTTGTTGGAATTTAACAATTTGAAATACTCACCTGATTCAATTTGAAGACCTTTTGTTGAATATTTCCGATCATTTTTCATCAGTTCAAGAATCTGTAACAAAAATACTTAGTATCAGGAAGGATTTCATTTATTCTGAAATTGTTTTTTGTTTTATTGTTTGTGCTGTACGAGAAATATCACCTACGTTAATCCCAAACTCATGCTAAAAATAACGTGCTGTAATTAAAAATGTTACAAATTGTTTCAGGTTTCCTTGTTAAGGAAAAGCTTTAATTAAATTTTCTGCTATCATTCTTGGCTATTTTTGTACACAGCTACAGTAACTTGATTCCTAGTTATTAACTGTAAAGCAAACTATACCATGCGGCATTGGCAAGGCAGTGCCATTATTCTTAGAACACCTGTACGTAGAAGCACACTTTTTATATTGTAACGAAGTGCTTTTTTCATTTATTGATTATGATGGTAGAGACTTATAGCAACTTCATTACGAGTGTTTATGCTTGGCTTTTGCAAGAGGTTATATTAAAGTACACGATCAACTAACATCATATATATTGGTATTACTTTATGATACAAACATTATTTAACTATTCAACAAACATAATTTAAATACATAACTTGTTCTAAGTCTGAACGACTTAATACAGCATACAAAACATTATCATTAACATTTACTTACATGAATAACTTTAGAAGCGCACACATATTTGTAATAACCAACCCTTGGCTTATGGCCAGGGTTGGTCCTGAAAGGGCCTCTCGTCTGAGTATTAATCAGGTATCGTAGTGAGACTCAATCAAGAGACTGACTTCCCTATGGTAGGGTTCCTATATTTATACTCCTAAGATTCTTAACATCTGCTCAAACTGTTTACATTGTTTGTCATTAATTTTTGCGTTACATAAACATGAGTCATGGTCTTTCGTGTTATTTAGTGCAGGTGTTTATTAGTCACTGCAACTTATTTACAAATATCATAAGACATTGATATGATTCATAACCCGACCAGATGTTCGCATGACACATATTTATGCAGGTGCATCCTTAGTTGATAAACAAACTTAATTACTTCTTACTCTGTAATAATTTGCGCAACCTGTTATATCAGACCACACCTAAATGTCAACTTATTAAATTCATTTATTATGACGATGGTTTTACATGTTTTTTGATATCGCCCACTTTACTACAATATAAAAGGATTCAATCAATATGGCTATGCTACACATTTATTCTAGTAAAGTATTGTTGACTACTTTATTGAAGTACCGTTTGAATTTTTTTGGGTAAAGATGTTTTTGCCCGGAGGGGTCAAGCGTGTGAGATAAAAGGGCGATAGAAGTGTGTGTAATCACTTAGTCTTAGTAAATTCTGTCTTCTGTCAAACCAAATTACGGCGATCTTCAAATACAATGTATGGATTATATGGCAACATTCCTATACGAGGTACGCAAACAAAGCAAACAATTATTTATGATGTAGGTGGAAGGCTATGAGAAATTATGATAGAAGGACATAATTTTGCGTATTCTGGTTTACAAGAAGGAAATGAGCACCAATATGGAGTAGGTATTATATTTAGTAAAAAGCAAAGGAGAGATTAATAAATTGGGAACCAACCGTAGTAGCAAGGCTAGGTTATTGACGGATGGTACAAAAAAGTACCACGCCTTTTAATGCTCCATAACTATTTCTGCATATGTTTTTCATGGGATTTTGCCTGACGGTGCTTTAGTGTAACATCTATTCTTCTTAAACTTTTATTTAGGAAAGATTGGCAGTCTTGTGAGCTGAAGTATTTCAGTTAATTATTTGACACGTGTGCCTGTTGAATGGTGGTTGTTTGAGTGTTGTGTTTTGTTAACATTTTAACTGCTTTCTATTGCAATTAAAGCTGAATGTTCGTAAATTATTCATAATTATAATCTTATATGCGCTAATTACTAGTGCAGTAGCCGGAGAATTAAAAAGTGTCTGTAAAATTTGCGGTAAAACGTACCGGACTTATAACGTGTTAAAGGGGGGACCTTCATACTATATACGGTGAGTGATTATTATTGGTTTCTTAATATTATATGTATAAAGTTGTAATTCCTAATTATTTTGTTAGATGCCAACAGTAAAAGATTACGAATATAGACACCCACTTACAGATACTGAATTGTTGGATATTGTTGAACATTTTGTTTTGGAAGACATACCTGACGATAATAATGTGCAGACGGATGAAGAACGCGATGAAAACGACGACCAATTAGCAGATGATCAATTTGAGATCTTTTCTAGAAAACGAGAAATTGTTGAGGATATGATGGGCACTGAAGAGCCTAGTACTTCCAGTTCTTGTGCGTTACCTGCCCAGACAATAAGTAACCAAAAAGAAGGAGATGTCAATAATCAAGCAAATGGAACAAATGTAGGAAAGCAGGAAACAGTTAACAGAAAGTGGCGTAAGAGAAACCACACCACAAGTATTCCAGATTACAATTTTCCAACAGGTGCAATAGAAGACAACTTTATAGGATGTGAAACTGGAACAGATATTTTTTTAGTGTTGTTTGAACCTGTTCTTGAGAACATAGTCTTTCAAAGCAATTTGTATGCCACACAACGAAACAAAAATCTCAACTTGAAGAAAGAAGAACTTTTAACGTTTGTGGGTATAAACCTTTTGATGGGTTATCACAAATTGCCAAATTGGTCAACTCGTAATGATCTAAGTGTTCCACTTGTTGCAGCCACAATGACTAGAGATCGCTTTGATATTATCCTAAGTACATTGCATGTTAATGATAACACAAAAATTCCTGAAAAAAACACCGACAAACTTTATAAAATTCGACCAATGGTTGACACGTTAAATAAAATATTCAGTTGTCATTATAAGGGTACGCGGCAATTATCAGAGATGATTAGATGGTTATTTTTAAAGGCAGAAGTTCTTTGAAATAGTATAACCCCCTCAAACCCACAAAGAGGGGGTACAAAATATTGGTGTTTGTCTGATCAAAAGGGTTACATATTAAAATTTGAGATTTACCAGGGGAAAAATGAAGCAGTAGAAAATAAATATCAAGGTGAGAGTGGTGCTACAGTTGACCGAACAAGAATGGGGAAAACAAAGAATTGCTTACTTCTTCTTCTTAATAGGTCGTTGACCTGTTTTACTTTCGATTTTCAAGCCTGTTCTTGTGATCCAGAGGTCCAGCTTTCTTTCCACCTTTTTGGGGGTCTTCCTCTTGGTCTATTTCCATGTGGTATGGTGGTCATACATATTTTGCGATTCTATCTTCCTCCATTCACTAAACATGTTGGAGCATATCAAATAGAACAACTTTTATCAATAAACCATGTGTCGCAAGTAAACGGTAACTCAGAAAAAAAATTAAAATATTAATAGAAAAATTGTTTTGGGGTCACTGGAACAGGTTCTATTTACATTTAGAATTTAAATTTATCAATCGGCTTTCTTGTCTTTACTGATAAAAGCCCAGGTGTGTGTGCCCAATTCATTGTTCGCTTGGAAAGTGCACTGTTCGAACGCTTTAATGGAAAGTCATTCTAACCTTATAACCTTATAACCGAATTAATTATTTTAATTTACGGGAAAGCTCTTCAAAATGCTGCAACAGTTTTTGTTTGTGTGTTTGTGTAGAAGTTTTGTGTTTTTTCATGGAGGAATTTGTGAATTTTTTGTAAGTCCCGTCTCTCTTTATTAACAATGATTTTTTCTAATATTACTTTTTAAACATACCGCTAATTGTTTACTGCCAGTCTCAATCCTAAAAAAATGTGAGGGGAAAGTGAAACCTGTAAATTACATAATTGTGTAATGTTTCATTTATTTTTCCAGGGTCAAATTTCTATCGCAGGCTTTTCAAATGCATATTAGCCAGCGGTTCTCAAACGTGTGTAACCAAATTTAAAATAAACAAAAATTGCGATAAGCTTTAAATGCTTTTTGTAATGTACTTCTAAGTACGTATTAAGATCAGCATAATATACCCATTTAATTTAATGAGAATCCTTTTGAATCACCCTGTATATAATCCTTAAGTCTTACTTGCAGGAATGAATTTTCAGAGTAAGATACGAAACTGAGGTAACAGCTTTATACCCAATAGCATCGAAAAGTGTGTTGGGTCCGATACTGTATCTTTTGTATACGGCTGATCTGCCCACAAACATAAATGTTACTACAACATTCGCTGATGATACTGGTATTTTAGTAGTACATCAAAGTATTATCACAGCAACAAACACACTTCAGAGAATTATTAAGGAAATTGAAAAATGAACCAAAAAGTGGCGTACCTATTGGAATTAACTAGACCAAATAAAGTCACATTGTTTTACGAAATGCCGAAGCGATCTAATACTAGCCACAATAAATAACAAAATAGTTAGTTCCCACAACAGAGACCGTTAAATATTTGGGAATGTACCTCGATAAGGGACTAACGTGGAGATCGCATATTTGGAAAAACGGTAAGCGCCTCAACGAAATGTTTCGAAAATATTATTGGTTACTTGGGAGGAAGTCACAGCTAAAACTCCGGAATAAACTGCTAGCGTAGAACGTTGTAATCAAGCCGGTCTGGGCCTATGTCATCCAGCTATGGGGAACACATCAAAATCAAATATAGAGATCTTCGAACGGTTTCAGTCAAAAGCACTACGGGCTATGATGCTCAGTGGTTTGTTATCAATAATGATATTTACAATGATCTTAAAGTGCCAAAAGTTAGTTAAGTGATTGTGCAACGCAGTGCAAACTACATTAAACGCTTAGGGCCGGGTCGGTCTTTCCATCTCCTAATAAAGTAGCCAGTAACTGCGGTTCGACTAAACTTATGGGCTACTCTTTAATTATACGACAGATATGTTGCAAGCGTCTTTCCACCTCCACTTATCTTCCCTGTAACTACTGGACGAATAAGACCGAAAGTAAACGTTGCTGTTATGTTGGCAACGGAATCCGACACAGCACAACTTCAAATCGTTATGTTAGACAAAGTTAAATATAGCACAAATAGTATGCAAAAGAAAAGGATCGCGATACTTGGGTTAAATTTTGGAAATCTTAGCGGCAAATTTAAACTTCAGAATGATGAACGTGCCTACTGCGCGGTAAAAGCGAATATCTGAGTGCCAGAGGTTGTCATAACCTTATTGTCCGATTTTCACTTGCAGTTTTACCTGCATTTCAGTATTTTGTGTAAATCTAGGTTAAAATATAAATTCTGCTTCAAAGAATTTAGCGAAAGAAAAACAGAGAGAGGAAGAGCAGTAAATTTTACTGAATTAGAACTGCGATTTTTAGTAGATGTAGACATAAGGCATATTAATATTATCAAAAATAAACAAACAGATGCTGTTACTTGGAAGGAAAAAATAAAGCTTGGGAAAACATAGCCACAAAAGTGCTGCGTAGGCAATATGACGGCATAAAACGAACAATAAAACAAAAACAATCCAAAAATAAATTAGAGGTTTTTAAAACAGGAGGAGGTTGCCCTGAAACACAACCCCTTACTGATTATGAAAATAAATTATTAGGTTATGTTTCAGTAAGTGTAGAAGGGCTACCATCAGAAAACGACTCAGATAATAAAATATCAGAGACAGGTGTTTCAAATATATTTTAAAAAATATTGTTTTTGTTTTTAATAAGTTTGTTTATTTTCCTAGTTGCTAGCTGCATTAGCAATGCTACTGATGCGTTGAATATGTTCGGGATTTACAATGTCTACCATTTCAACCAAATCATTTTCTAAGAGTTCTTCAAAATTTTCAAAGAGATTCATAAACTTTTATTAAAAAATAAGTTTTCACCTTTTCACTTTCCAAACAACTCGAGCGTGTGACAGCCAACAATTAGGTTATGCGTATTTGAACAGCTTATTGGGAAGATAGGAACTTTATTGGGCGGTACGACCCCCCAATAAGTTACGGACGAAATAACCCTAGTTATCAGCCACATAAATACTATTTGGAGGTGGAAAGACGCCAGAAAAAGTTACCAGTCAGTTAACATTATTGCGAGGATTATTAGGAGGTGGAAAGACCGGCCCTTAGAAGAACATCCCATTGTGTAAGCAATAAATTTACTAGATAACAGCCGAGAAACAAAACGTTTAAAACGAAAAACACCAATTGACTTGATGTAACTTTTAAGTAAGCTTAATAATAATAATAAGTAGTAAGAAAGAGTAGGAGCAGCAGGGAGACTTTTTAGAAGTATAAAGAGCAGGTTTTTAGGGAAAAGAGAGGTGCCAAAAGAAGACAAGGTCGAAGTATTCAAAAAAGTTGTGACACCAATACTCATATAAGGATGCGAATCTCGGACTACGGTGGACAAACACCGGAGTAGAATAGAGGGTATGGAAATGAGGTTTTTGCGAAAAATAGACAGCAAAACAAAAATGGACCACATCAGAAACACATCATTCCGAGATAAATTAAAAACGAAACCGATAAAGACACTAGTGCAAGAGAGACAGTTAGGGTGGTTGGGACACTTAATAAGAATGGGGGTGGGCAGAACGGTTAAAAGAGTGTACGAACCAAGGCCGATAGGAAAAAACAAGCAAGGAAGACCGAGGAGAACTTGGAAAGAAGAAGTGAAGGAGGCAACAAAAGCAAGAAATGTGAAATGGGAGGAAGTAAATTCAAATGCAAAGGACAGGAAGACATGGAGAGTGCTAAGCAAGACAAACCCGAACCCTTGACACCACCACTCTACTCAAATAGCCTTACACCGAAAGGTAGAAAAGGCTTTGGATTAAGTAAAGTAAGTAATAATAATAATAATTAACAGACCTTTAAGCCAAACAAATAAAATATAGTATTTGATTTACATATAGAGAGCGATGTTCAATCGAACACGTCTCTTCATGTTATTTTATATTTCAGCTAATTATATTTATTGTTTATATAAAAAAAAAACTGATTACATAGTAAAATTTACCGAAGACTATGTCATTATAGCGTTAAGCATAAATGCACTGCGTAACATCTGTATCTCACAGTACTTCTACAAGACTTGCATGTTACATACTCGTATATTTGCAAGATAAGTTTATGCCAAGAGTAAAACAATCTTCCTTAAATTTCCCTGTGAAAAGCACTCCCTCGACTTAAAGCTTTTGAAATATCAATAACAAGCGCTGATTAGTTTTCAAAGCCGCTAAATTGCTTCTTAGATGTTAACAAGTAAATCTAGAAGCTTTAAACTTAAATCGCAACAATGCACTAATTGATTCGGTGCATCAATTAGGAGGGAAGTTTTGTCCCGTACAAGTTGTAGTGATTCGCTTGCAACTTGAAGTTTACCCGAGGTTTCTAACTTACTATTTTAACAATTTTCCCGGCGAAACTGGAAACCTCGACAAGAGGAAAACTAACTTGAGTAACGGTACGAAAACAGGTATTGCTGTATTCCTGCCAAACTTCTCAAATAAACCATTTCTTTTAGTTTGGCGGAGATGCAATTGAACAACCAATTTCAGGAAAACAAATTGAACTTATATTGCGGATTTTTCTTTGCATTTGAAATTCTTATTTTCTGCACTATGAAGATTCGAAGCGCAAGTTTGTAATTTCGTTTTCTTTTTAACTCTTACGATGCTTATTTTAGTACCAATCAAGTAAGCTGGCGATAGAAAAATTTTACTAAATTTAAGTTTTTGCTTTCCTTTTAAAGAACTTGTTTTGCTTATAAACTTGAGGTAGATCGCCCCATATAAACAAAAATGAGGACTATGTCGAAAATAAGCAATGCTAAGAGAAAACGTATAATTAATTAGGTTGGCCAACTGAGTTGGGCCGTTATTAAACCGCAAGGGGGGCGAATAAACAATTCTTAATTACCTTTCATAACCTTTGTTTACATTAGTAAATGAGGACGTGTATGAATAGGCTCGTCCAAACTTGTTAATTCACTTTCATATGCAGGATGTATTTAGTTACCCATAAATATAACCATAAAACATGAGTTGTAATGAGGTTAGTTCACAGCCTACCCAGAAATTTCCAGGTTTATTGCGTTAATTTTAATGTGGATGAATACTTAAGTAAGTAAATATTAATGTGATAGTTACTAACAGGACTTGGCGGACCAATTTTGAAAATTTACGATGTTTATTAGATAATGGTTAACCTTAAAATAGTATTCCTTCGTTACTTGTTTTAATTTACAAAGAAACAGTAAAGCTTGGTTATTTTCTTCAGTAACTGTTTGAGAAAGAGGAGAGGAAAAGAGAAGGAGTCATTAACCCCAGCTTCCGCTGTGTAAATAGAACTACACATTGACAAAACTTCGTAAAAATGGACGAAAAGTACCAGAAACCTATAACTACTACCTTGGTAACAAATTCAATCCTAAGAAAAGAAAATAATCAACTTAGAGGCGTTGGCCATTTAGCTGATACTCTCTCCAGATTTGGTGCATGGTTTTATTTAGCTGTTTTAGCCATTTTTAATAATTACTGTAACTTTGGTCACTTATTTCTGCACAAAAGGCTCAGTCTTCTACTGATTATATTCGTAAGTAATCTAAAATCGAACACATTCGAACGATATCCCCAAAAAAGAAGACGAAAAGACCGGGTGCTGATGAAACATCCGTTTAGCTTTGTAAAGTAAACGTTTCAATTAATGCTTGAGCATTTAAAAGAATATATCAGCAAAAGATAGGTTAATAAGGCACTTTATGAAATGTTAAAAAGGGAGGACGATTTATCGAGAGGTGCCAACCGTTTTGCTGATATATAATCCACTAATTTTTCTTCTTTAAAGGTCACACTTTAGTTATTTACTATAGTTAATAGATTTTTTTTCTGTGATTCTACCGAAATTACACTTTTTAAGCGTTGCATTAGCTCTAAGAGGTTGAAAACTGCGCCTCTTCTTACGAAGAAAACAAAGAATCATTTAGCGACAACTTAATGTCGCTTCAGCTCTGCCAACAGAAGTAAATATGGATAAAGATCTATAGATTCGTATACTAATTAAAAAGTTGTAAAACGCATCTGAATAGCACTTTAAGGCAGTTCACGTGCGATAGTCTGAACCAAAACTTTTTCTGACCGCGTGTGTTGCAAACTGTATCCGCGTCTTGAAAACTTTTGGTTTGGACTGTAACTGTTGCCAACTTACCGAATCAGTGCCCTGTACTATTTTACGCATCCCAGACGTATTATCGACTACTTGATCGATCGTGGCAACGCTGCATTTTCTATCGACTTTGTCACACTGACATACGAAAGTAAGGTATGAGGTTAGGTGAGGAACGGTTGTTGCGGCAAAATGAACCGCATACGATATAAGGGAAGGAAAAATAAATAAATATGTTTTTTAAGGGATCATAAAATAGCCAGTAGCTTTTTTTCAAGACTTTCACAGAGTTACGCGTTTTAAAAGGTACATGTATAGATAATTTTTACTGTTGATAATTAAAAAATGAATATATGCAACATTTATTTAATGGAATGTTTTTTCCATGACGCTGCACCATTATTGGTTTTTTTTTATTGAAACGTAAAATTACCCCGGTAACCAACAAGGATCGTGCGACAGTTTGAATATCGCGCGTTCATACCCCCTCTTCTCTCGTTTGCAGTGTTGCCTATCAATAGAGTCTTCTTTCGTAAAAGTTCAACACAATGGTATTAATTATTTTTTATCTACAAAAGTAGGTGGTCAAATGCTTCGAAATTTCGCCGAGCTAACTATCAAAAATGTTTCTTGCCGCCAAAAGAATTTGATCAAAATGGTAAGAAATACATGCTTAATGTGATCGAAGATGTTACTTATTTTCCAAGTTTCATAAGAAATACCGTGTATAAGGGCATTTTTTTCATTAATTATTTTCTCTGGTTCTAGGTGGTCAATCTCTCCGGAATTTTAACCGTGTACTCAGAAACTATTTAACTATACATATAAAAAAAATCAACTGTGTCGTAAGAAAATCGGAACCTCGCGATAACTACCTTAAAAAGGGGGCAGGATAAACTTTAAGTACTGACTATTTTGTTGATACCTTCTCCAGATTTTTTGAGAGATGGATAATCTTTCATTGGGTTGGGTTTTAAATTAACAAAATATTTATAATTTGGTGGTTTCAAGCTGAGAAATTTTTGGTAAAATTTCCTTTTAAGGAAGGATCCGATGATTTTACGCCACTTTTTCTAGTTAGACTGAATAAAAATCGGGAAATTTTTGACATTTTTAGAAAAGTTAATAACAACCGACGAGAGATTCCAGTAACTAACAGAACTTGAAAAGAGAAATAATAGATTTAGAGGAACTGACAACTTTGCCATCTCCATAGCTATTTACCCTTACCATGGAAGACGTATTCAGATCTTTAGATTGAATAGAATTTGGAATAAACATCAACGAAAGGATATTAACCTATTTTAGATTCGCAGAAGACTTAATAATGGTCACCTGGCAGGGGCATAAGAAAAGCCAGAATTGACAATTAATGTTCCGAAAATAATGACAAACATCGACAAAGCAAGAAGCATTACTATCAATAACTCCCTCCGCTATAGAGAAGGTCAACGAATATGTGTACCTAGGACAAATCCTAACTCCGCCTGTGCCAGTGACTAGGTGAATTGAGTAGCTCTGCTCTTGACGTTGCCGGTCCCAAGCCCGGATAAAGTAGGAGGGTTGGGCGCAACATAACAGGATAGGCGGACGGAAAGAAGACGACAACAGCAAAGAAATAAGGACTAAGAGGACGTCCCAAAAAAAAAGGTTGGATGACGTGGAGGAAGACTTAAAATACGGAGGAGTGTGGAGATGGAGACTTAAGACGGGCCAGGGCTGTTTAAAGGGCTGTAGTGAGTGCCAACAAAGAAGAAGAATAAGAAAGGCAAATCCTACAACTAAATAAAGAAAATCGGTTAGCTGAAATTGCTAGGAAAACACATCCAGAATGGGTGGGATTTCGCAATTTAAAATGGATATTTAAGAGTTTTAAGATGTCCCAATATCTAAAACGTAAAGTGCCCAATCAGTGTATCCTACTTATTTTGACATATGCCTGTTAAACTTGGACTCTTACTAAAGTTAACTTAGACAAAATTATAAAAACGCAGAGGTCCATGGAAAGAGCCATGTTAGGAATAAAGTTTACAAGAAGAAAAACAAAGCCATCAGAAACAAAACACAAGTACAAGACGTTGCAGAGCACATCCCAAAATTGAAATGGAGTTTTGCAGGACACAACGAAAGACAGACAGAAGGACAAAAGTTGGAACACTGTTATCCAAAGCTGGAGGCCATGGTCAGGACAAAGAAAAATAGGATGGCCACAAATGCGCTGGGAGGATGATTAGAAAATGAAGGTACTATGAAGGATACTGGGAAAAACAAGATTGGATAGATCCCCAAGACAAATATTAGAGAAAGTTACGACATCTCAAATATATGTATCAGATTGGATCATCGATAGAAGAATTCAGTGGAACAAGCACATTGATAGAATGAATGAAGGAAGAATAGTAAAGAAGGCCCTCTTGGAAGTAGATCGATAGGACGTCCGAAGAAAAGATGGATAGACAGTTTATATATTGAAAATCCGATTGGTGAAATGAGCAGGCTAATAGCCTAAAAACAAAGAAGAAGAAGAAGAAGAAGAAGATCCGAAGAAGATAGTGTAAGTTATGCTAAAGAGACCAAGAATAAGACCAAGGCATCGGCCATTTTCTGATTAGCTATTTTCGTTTTGAAGCAATCCCAAAGATCTTACTGAGAGTTTCTCTAATTGTGATATGAAAAGAAACTTTTGCCAGTTTGTATTGAGATTCTAACTTTGAATTGGCCTCAAAAGTTTAATTCCAAAATAATACAAATTGTTCTAAAGAGGCCAAGAGCAAGACTAAGGCGCCAGCCATTTGTTTTTATTAACAGAGGGTTGTGATATGAAAACAAACTCTTGCCCTTTTGTGTTGAAGTACCTTGAATTGGCCGCAATGGTTTAATTCCAAAATAATGTAAGTTGCTACTTAACATCTTCAGAGCTAGTGATTCCTTTGGATACCTTCCAAAAGCCTGGAGAGAAGTAAATGTGGTGTTTACACCAAAGACAGCTAAACGTCCACCGGAGGAAACAAAATTCTACCGCCCGATTAGTCTCACCTCATTTCTCCGAAAAGCAATGGAGAAAACTGTAGACTACCATACTAGAAGTGAAATCCTATCAAGATCACCGCTTCACAAAAAGCAATTTGCCTACCAAAAGGGGAAATCAACTATAAATGCCATACGCTGTCTGGTTAATGTTACTGAAAAAACTATAGCATCCAAAGAACTAGCTATATGTGCTTTCATATATAGAGAGTGTCCCTGACAACACCCCCTATGAACTAACACGTAAAGCTACGACCGAAAGAGGTATAGATACCTCAACAATCATATGAATAGAATCCATGCTAAGAAGTTAAAAAATTACGGCAAGTATTGGGAGTGAATCTACGACCGTTTTAACCACAAGAGGATGTCCGCAAGGCGGAATTCTGTCACCTCTGTTGTGGTAATTGATCGTTGATGATCTCTTGGCCAAGCTGGACCGACAAGGTTTCAGTGTCCAAGGTTACGCGGATGTCCTTGTAATTATAATTAAGGGCAAGCATGATGTAGCTTTGTCCAGTTTCATGCAGATTGCCCTCAATATGATTAGCCAATGGTGTTCGGAAGAGCATTTAAGTGTCAATCCGAGTAAAACGGCCATTGTTCCATTCACAAGAACATGTAAACTAAATTTAAAAGCTCCCACTCGGAATGGAACGCAGTTGCAATTTGCTATGGAAGTTAAATATTTGGGAATTGTCCTGGAACCTGGAACTCCCATTTATAGCAATGGCACTATGGGTATGACATAAATTGTTTGGAAGAACTTGGGGCATAAAGCCAAAAATGATCCACTGGACGTACGAAATGGTTGTAAAGCCCATTGTCACATATGCCTATTCAGTATGGTGGCCGAAAACTGAGCAACACACAGCCATGTGCAAGATACAGAAAATTCAAAGAATGGCCTGTTTAGGGATAACAGGAGCTATGCGCTTATGTCCTTCAGCAGCAATAGAAGCAATGCTAGACCTCCTACCCTTACACTTATGTGTGAGGAAATAGGCAAGGTTAAGTGCTTTCAGGCTGCAGCAGACAACGCAGTTCAAATCAGGAGATCTGGTTGGTCATTTAAGGATTGTAAATTCAAATTACCTGGAGTCCGCGACCAAACCATCTGATGTAATTTGGGACTGCAAAAAATCCCTCAAGCAACTGGCTACGGACAACACATTAACACTAATGTGGGTAGAGGGGTAGAGGGAAACGAAGCTGCAGATTCACTGGCAAGACAGACTGCAAAAACTTTATTTGTTGAACCTAAACCATTCTGTGGCATTACTAAAAGCTACATAATGAAGGAGGTATCCAAATGGGAAAAGAATTAGAAAACATCCTACCGGAGAAATGTCTCGGGGACAAAATCACGTGAAAAAGTTCGCAACCATTCGCAAAAGAATGCTAAACAGCTTCTCGAACTCAGTAAGACAAATCTCAAGCTAATAACTGGCCTATTTACCGGGCATTGCCCGCTGCAATATCAACTTTAAAAGATAGGTAAAGCAGATAACGAAACATGCAGATTGTGCAAATCTGCAAATGAAACTGCGGAATACCTACTGTGCGAGTGCAGCGCAGTAATCCACAGAAGATTTAAATTCCTAGGAAAGGTGGATACCACGCCAAAAGAAATAGGGAAAATGACCCCTAAAAGAATTGTAGACTTTGCAAAAAGTCTACAAATCTTGGGAACAATATAAGTTGTTGTAGGGTATGGTAGCCTAAACAACTCCTTAACAATCTAATCTAATCTAATGTAAGTTGTTCTAAAGAGACCAAGAACAAGGCCAAGTCATCGGCCATTTTGTTAATTATTTATTTTCGTTTTGAAGCAATCTCAACAATGTTGGTGAGAGTTTCTCCAACTGTGGCATGGAAACAAGATGTCGCGTTTTGTGTAAAAGTAGTGCCCATGGACTGATCGCAAGTGTTTAAACCAAGGCTGAGCCAGAAGGTGGTATTCGTTTTTGTAAGACGACCAATACCAAGAGGTATTGAAGCCATTTCTTTCCTCGTTTAAAGTCAAGCCTATTTAAAAGAAAATGTAAAGGAATATTTCCCATCAATGTAGGAGCTTCCGTTTCTTCTGTTATCTTCAGCTAGTTCTTGTATTATAAGGAAACGCCCGATATTATTCATGATAATTGTATCTGCTTTAAACCAGCTGTCTACACTAACAAAATCTCGCTAAGCAAGGAACTCAAGATCTACAATTGAATGTCTGAAATTTCATCGAATCTACTGCAATCCAAGTCCTTTGTGTAATTAATACCCAATTTAATTTCAAGTATTTGAATACTGAACATCTTCAGTGCTCGTGCATGTCTATTTGAAATTGTTTTATTAATTACTACCACGACGATATTGTTACAATTGTTATCGAGATATAATTTTAAGACCGATTTCAAAAGAACAAACCTTTTAAGAAAAAATTATAATAAACAATAAACCAAATGCTGTTATAACAACGAAATGATAAATCCCTTCCTTTTGCTGAAATGAAAGCTCAGTAATTAACGTTTGGTCCTTTTGGGTTCTTGGTAACATCATGCTTAGTTAAAGCGTGCCATATTTGTGTTATTCCCTTCCTGTTCGGCAAAGGGAACACGTGACGTTCTATACACGTGACGCCTTGCGGAATGCATAATAAATCAAGTAAACATGTCAAAATTTGCATTAGCTCCCTTTTTTTCTGCATGATTGGATTTGTTTTACAGATTTGCGGATATTCACGGTATTTAATATTCCTGCGTTCCGGATTTCATTAAAATTTATTCTGACGGCGGTGCCTTCTCGTTAGATGGGTCCACTCTGCAGCGGCGATGCAGCATATTTGTTTAAAATGCGGTTTGATAACGTTAAATTATACCGTGGGCGAAATGCAGTGCCATATTGACAAAATGAAAATTGTACGAACCGGTACTTAATGTAGTTGCAGACTGAATTAGTTTGAATTCGGTGCTTTCATCCCTGCGGTTTAATTTGCAGAGGGATTAAATTATTGTAGATATTTTAATGGTGATTTAGACTATACACCATGTAGGTTCTACAAAGCCGTGGCTTTGATTGTTTTGTTTGTTATAATGAAGTAGGATATTTGGCAAAATATTGTATAAAATAACAACAGATATTAACAGGGTTAAGAAGAACAAATTAAGAATTCGTTTTATAAAGACATACCATATGTTGTGAGCAAGGCTGTTAAGCTGCAATAATGCGCTTACGTAACTGCACTGACCCTGGAAGAAGTGCATGTAGCAAGCTCCAGATTTCAGCGGATTAAACTATGCAATACGGCAACGACAAGACAGTGCCATTATTCTTAGAACACGCTGACTTTTTATATGAAAGGTTATATTTAGTAAGATCGTCGAAGTATATACAGTTAGGTGTTTCGTCGTTGTGCGGTCGCTTACGATTATAATGTACCTATTTAATTGACTTTTACTCTACTCATTCTTGCTAATAGTTTTAGGTGGTTAAATAAACCATTACATTACAGTATTTTACCTTCAGACCCACCCATACACTATGTGGTATATGTTGAGGAAACGATAAAGTCCTTTATTTTATATAATTCTAGTTGGCTTTAGAACTGATCTGGTTGTCTCAATTTTCATAAAGACTGTTAATATTCGCCTTCCTCTCTCTCATTTTCTGTAAGATCTGGAAACATTTGAGCATATTTTTGGCAAGGATGAAATTGGAAACAACACTTAAAATGCTCGAAGACCTTTCTCAACTGAAAATAATCATAAAGATACACGGAATAGACTCGAAACTGAATTTATTTTAAACAAACAAATGGGTTTCACTTGAAATTCGATTTATGTATGTCCTATAAAATTGTTTACAAAAAGGAATTCTAAACGAATACAAATACGAATTTAAATATTTAAAAGCAATACATCAGAAGGAAGGTTATTCAGGAAAAGAAAGGCTCCATTTTTATCGTGGCAGTTAAAAAAGGAACGATTCAGCACGGTGCCAAACGGTATTACGTAGTTTCTAGTGTCGCAGTAAATCTAAAAGAAAGCCCAATGTAGAAAAGCTAAATTGTGCTGTCAAGGTGAAGTACATGTATTCCCTCACCAGTTCGAGAAGTTTAGGGTTTCACATGTAGCGGGGATCCTCGAAGTAATCAAAACTTCTTAGACTTATGTGAGGCTTGTCGAAACTTCCAAACTAATCAAACCAACCCGTAAATAGCTTCATTTTATCAATAAACGTGGTCCTTAATACAGATGCCGTTTAAATGAAAATAATAATAACAGTAATTTTAGAGTGAAACGTGGCGTAAATTTAAATTACTAAAGTTACATACCATAAATAGTTCTTCCTACTGCAACTGTAAACTGTAAATAAGGCAAAAGAAACTTAGTTTTTCTGGCCCAAGTTTCATTTTAACTGCGGGAAGTTTTATTTTTTTTATGCCAGCTCCCCAAAAACTCATGAAAGGGAACAAATTCGTTTTTACGCCTGATAATCTATCGAAAACTGCCATACAAACAAACAAGCAAACAAACAAAAACAATATCAAGCCAACTTAACGATTTTATAACAAAAGCCTTTTGGAAACCACTGCCTGGCGGCGATTTATTTTTCATTTATTTCAGACATAAACAAATACCTAACAAGGGACATCTTTTGTTCATTAAAGGTTGACTAGTCAGGCATTTATTTTTATTTCAACGCTATCTTTATGCCAAAACAAAATTTAATAAAAACGGTTTTATTTAATTAAGAGAAGGCTTGCCTATCGAATTTACAATGGTATGTGTGAATATTTAAAATCTATCTACGGAATAAAATCTCAGTCTGCAGAACAAACAATATCAACAGGAACGACATAATTCGATTAACAGCCGCGTATTTGTACTCGTTCACCAGCCCCCCCTTCAAACAAATCCCGGATTTTTATTGCCACACCCTCTGTTAATTATCAGACCTAATTAAAATTCCAGCCATGCAACGAACGGTGCAGAACTGTTTGCAGAACGTAGGGTAAGTCTTAGGTTTTATTTCTTTGTGATTTATGTGTTTCAATTTAGACTGATTTTTGTAACATGAATTGTTGTGGAAAAATTATAATTTTTAGGCTGAAAGTTCGGAAAGAAAGTCGATTTCTTAGTTTAACGGACAACTCTTCCTCTTCCACCGACCTTTAAAGAAAATAGCCAAGGGAGAGATCAAAATGGCTTATAAAAGGCATGGGTAAGGTAGAAAAAAATCGCCTTTTCTATTACTTTATTAACAATAACCTAAGAATTAACTAACTTTTGAAACTTCTTAATAGAATCATTAATATGTTTCTGAATTTCAGAATTCGATATCCTTGTGTAAACATTAGGCCACTTGGGGAAAGCACACGCATAACCCCAGGAAGTAATCCCGATTAGTTTACCATTTCTTGCCAATGGTCCACCGGAATCCCCTTGGCAAGCATCTCTACCACCTTCCTCATAACCGTAACAAGCCATCCTGGTTGTTATGTTTTCGTCAGGGTAATACACAGAGCAAGTTTTGTCATTAATTCTAGGCACTTCTACGGCTTGTAAAGTAGGTGAAATTTCTCCACCAAAAGACGTAGCGCCCCACCCAGTAACAGTGCCTTTTTGACCTGCAGGAACCTCTTCGCCAACTGGTTGTAAAGCTATCAGCTGAGTGCCCGAAGAAAGGTCGAAAGATCGATCGAGATGAAGGACAGACACGTCATAATCTGGAAATTTATATTTGGGATGTGGAGCTATGCTTAGGACACCTGCAACTTGACCACCGGACTCGCGCACGGTGCTTCCGGTACGTACCGTAACTTCTTTCAGCTCTGGCCTGTTAAGAAAAAACAAATGAGGAGGGAAGTTAAGGGATCGAAGTAAGAACTTACATTAGCTTCTCGGTACAATGAGCCGCGCTCAGTGCAATATTTCTATTGATTAGAGTGGCACCACACCAGTGTTTTCCATATAATTCGATAGAAAGCTGATATGGAAATTCTTCTATCGTTGCGTTCCTTCCACCGACTATTCTTTCATCAGGTTTGAAACGGGGCGTGTACAGCACACGACCTGTGTTAGTGAGTTCGTTTAGGTTAACAAAATTTTAACCATTTGTTAGGAAACTTATCAACTGCTTTATAACCCACGGATTATGAGCAAGTCAAAAGCCATGGACCACATGGGGGAAGAAATAACTTTCCAAATAAAAAAGAAACACTTACCACAAACAAATGGAACAAAGCCCAAAACAAGTGCAAAACGAATCATCGTACTAAACCAATTCAGACAGATCCTAATGCCTTTATATCTAAGTAACCTGTATTATCAACGGAGATAATAATATCACCTGCACTTCAGACAGGAAGTCCTGTTTACACCGAATAAAATTCAGCAATTTCACCTTTTGCTTTCAAAAGTTGCACAGAAAAATTTCCCAGGCTATCAATCAACGGATGTTATCACGATTGCTATCTTAAACTTAAGCCTGTAATGTAATATCTGTTTATGTACTTTATTGTAAATACTTTTCTTAATACTTCAATGATAAGCGGATTTTAAAAAAATTATATCGGATTATAACCTGATAACGCTTTCTTTGAAAATCAGCTAAATGGGATCATGGCTTCTCTATTATTTGATTGCTAAAACAATGACTTTTTGAAGTGGCGTGAATGCTTGTTATGAGGTATTATGCAGATAAAAATATGCAACTTGGGAGTTTCAAATGATAAGGAGTGTTTATATTCGTTTATTAAGTTGTATATTATTCTGTTAACAACAATTAAAATTGAGGTATCTTTTGAGTTATAAAATTATAAGAGTTTGAAGAAGGTTGTACACGAATAGAATGAAGAGCTTAGCAGAGGTAGATTGAGCAAAAGGAGAAATAAAAAGAGAGAACAAGAAGGAACAAGAAGAGCAAGCAAAAAATGAAGAGGGGGAAAAAGTGCACAATAACAAGAAGCAGAGGAATGGATGGGAAAAATAACAATAATCTGAAGAAGGAGAAAAGGTAAAAAAAGATATGAATCAAAGGAAAAACATAATGAGGAAGTCGAGGAAGACGAAGAGGAAACAGAAGGGGATTTCAAATTATTGAGAGAAAGATGAAAAATAATACGAAGAAGGAGAAGAGAAAAAAGAAGAAGGCCGAGAGAAAGTAGAAGGAAGAAGACGAAGAGAAACAAACAATACCAAAAGTATTAAAGTAAGAATGAGAGAAAAATGGAATATTGGAAGACTAATAGAAAAACCAAAACAAAACTTGAAAATGTTAGTAATCATGGCAACGCTGCAGACAGATGAGTTCCAAGAAGTCGAAGAAAAGAAGAAAGGGGAAAAGGAACAAAACAATCAACGTAATTAAGAAACGACAATTAGAAAAAGAGGCCGAGCAAGAGCGACAATGTAAGCTAAGATTGAGATGAGGCTAAAAAGTACAAAAATTAGGTAAAAGACGGAGAAGCGAAACAAAAGAATCAATACTGGTTTGATTAAGAACAAAAGTGTATAAAAAAGTTAAAGAAAATTCAAGCACAATAAACCAACACAACGAGGAGATTAAATATTAAAGAAAACGATGACCACAAGGTGTCAAAAGTATGAAATAAGGAAGAACGCAGAAACAAAGAGAGGCAAAAGCAACGAAATACGAATGAATTCGAAGACTTCCACGGTCAGTGTCAGTGTTAGAAGAACGTTTTCAGGGTGGGGACCGTATCATTGTTGAGAAAGGCGAACTCAACGTTTCGTTTGCTTTCTTAGGGGATTTCACGACGAGGTAAAACGGGGCACTAAACGAACACGGTAATTCAACGTTAGAGGTGAAAATCTTTTAACCACAGAAAGAAGGGTACGGTCACTCAACTTGTAAACCAGGTCAGAGGCGAAATCCTTCTGAAGAAAATCAGAAGAAAGCAACGACTTTATTAACGCCTATTGAAATCATCAAGACTCCTAACAAGTTGAATCATGACACCTGTTTACATATGTTAGACGTATGGAAGTTTGCCATCGCTACTGGTCTCGCTCCCTTTATTCCTAACCAATGGAAATCTGCTTTATATACGCTTGATCGGTTACAACCGGTATAAAGTCGCCTCTGGCATAGTTGACACGTTGAGTTACCGTGCTCTTTTTGTGTTCCCTTTTCCCTCATAATAAAGCCCATTAAGAAAGTGGGCGAAACGTCGAGTTCTTCTTTTTCAACAACCACACGGTTCCAACCCGGAAGACGCTCTATAACAAGAAGTAAGAAATTAAGGAAGAAGGCAAAAAAGAAAAATCGGCAAATGCTTTACAAAGGAAAAACAGACCATAGAAAATTAATTTAAGGAAATATGTTTAATAGTAATGATGATGAAGATCATGAAGAGCCCAAGGAAATACAATAAAAGGAAGAAGAGAAATAAGAGAGACGACAGAACCAACATAAATTGTATAACAGTAGAAAATTCTAACAAAAACTAAAAGCAATCCAGAATGTAGGTACAAAAAATCAGGAAATAGGGACAGTTTTTAGTGTTGATTTAGTGGCATTCAAAGTAATTACGAGGAAATAGAAAATGAAGCAGAAAGGAAGAAAAGAAAAATAAAATGCCATAAATGTAATTACTTAAGAAAGAATATCTTGAACAAAGTTAAAAGCAATCAAATAAGTCGAAAGTCTAAATAAAAGAAAAATAATTTTGATGAAGATGATGATGATAAAGATTGGAATGAGGCCAAGCCAGTAAAAACAAAACAAGTAAGTAGGCAGATAGTCAGTCAAAAGAAGATAACGGTCAAAACAAAAAAGCATCGACTTTATATAAGTATTAAAACCGTAAACGTATCAGCAAGAAAGAGAATCTAAACAAAGAAAGAAACAATATTTTTGATGAAATAATGATCATGGCCGGAAGGCGGTAAAGGAAGGCGAAGAAAGGAGAAATCAAGAAATTATAATGAATGCAATTATTAAACACAAAATTTTGAGGGATTGTAAAAAAAAGGAGGTGTTCAGTGATCGAAGATGCTGAGGATAATGCTAAAACTAAGAAAATAAGGAGAGGAAGATGAAAGAAAAGAAGGAATAGGAGAAAAAAGGCAGAAAGAGAAAAAGAAGAGTTGATTGAAGAATATGATGCTGACGATGACAATAACAACGTTAATGCCACTAGAAAAGATGATAATGTAGAAGAAGACAAACAAAGTTAAAAGAATCAACAGGAATTGATTTACTCGAAAGCAAGCCTATCACTCTTTAATTCAGGTCAGAGACTACACGATTTCTAGAATAAAAAAATCAACAAAATAATAAACATCAAAACAACGTATTTTTCATATGAGGTCCCACTGATGCCTTTGTAGGAAGACTAAAGGGATGTCCACAAAGCATAATTAATGCAAGGCCAACGAACAACTAAAGAAAGGTTAGAACAATACCCCGAGCAAAATTTGTCTGTGCAGACGTTGAAATATAAAGTCAAAGGAAATTGCACATACGAAAACCTGCCGGGCTGTTTCGTCTTATGTTTCTGTTCCACTAAAAAGGGGAGTCTTTTTCGTTTTTATTTGGCATAAAATTACAACCAGAAAACCTTTTTCTCGGAAAAATAAGCCTTTCTCCTAAAATTAATATTAAATATTTTAAATGAATTCAAACAAAGATAATACAAAAAATGTAGGTACTGTAGCGATAAGACTAAAATGTAACGTGGATTTGGAGAGGATTGCCATACTGGAACAAGCAATTCATGTGATGGGTTCCGCCATGTATACAAATCTAGGCTATCATCCTGTGGTCAGCAATATTCTGCATAACGGAAGCACATGTTCACATCGGATAAGGTGCGGAAGTTGCATAACGGATGTGTTCATTGAGGTTTCGAGTTTAATTTGAACTGGGCGTATATTAGGTTTGATAAATAGAGAAAGACTTCTGAAGCTTAAATGTACTGAAATTTCCGACTTTCTAGAATGATTTAGGAACTTCAAGGGATCTTGGGAGGTTTCCAAGGAATTTCCATGACTCCCACTCGATCATTTAAAACAAAAATTCAAAAGGAATAAACACCATGTTCAAATAAAATCCAAAAATTAACCGTTGATAAAAATGTAATGCAGTCTTTCTAAGTGGATCAAACAATCCTGATTACGTTTTTGGAGAATGTCCAACTGCAGCTTCAACAAACAACCTTACAACAATGCAGCTAACGTTTTCAGTTTCCTTTTACGCTTGTTATTAAATATTCCATGTTGTACGTGAGAACTTTTAAAGCTCGAATTTTAGGGTTATCAATTTACGTGGATACTCAAAGCGAAAGGTTTACCACTGCATTTTCTACTTCGTTGTTTTTACTGATCTTTAATTATTCAAAGAGTTCATGTTGGCTCACATAAACGTGGCACAGTTTGTTTTTATATCAGGTTATTTGGTTCGTACACCAAAAAAGGTAGTAAAAAAGAAGGGGCGGAAAATATTTTCGGGGAATTAGATTTATTAATGAATATTAAGGGGTACTCTACTTCTGATTTTAACCAAATAATTTTATCTTCAACGGCTAAAAAATGACACGAAACAGAACAAAAACCCGCGAACCTGAAGAGAACCCCAATTTATTAAGAATTTTGACTCAAAACTTACTTTTGCATCTAAAAATTGGCATATTTTAATTGGGAAGTAACACAAATAAAATCGAATGATTTTTTAAATTTTAAAATCATGCAAAAACTTCCACTTTGTGGCAATAAAAGAGCCTAAGTGGGAAGGGTACCATTCGTGAAGCACCAAACAAGCATCGGAGCGGAAGAAAGCGGAAATTTTAGTTTGAGGCAAATATCTTCACTAGAAAGTGCGAAGAAAGATGATCGGGAGTTAAAGCCTTCAAAGCCGCAAAGCATGCGGGGTGATATGGGAAGCACCGCACCTTCGAAAACTGACTATGTTCTCTTCTCCGCGATTGTGTTTCGATTTCCAAATATTGTCAATGTCTGAATAGAACACCCCCTAGGTTTCCGAACCACATATAAACCCACAACCATCCTCATTGTAGAAATACACCTTAACCACATGACCCGCGTTAAGAAGGAAAAAGGAATCCCTCCCTTCTCTTAAACTTATTATTGTTAAATAATATCTCTAACGCTTCCTCTATAATAGCTCTCCCATTTTCAACATTTCATATGGTGATTTTATCTTCACCTGGGCTTTTCCTATTTTTCACCTGTTTGAGGGCTACACGTATTTCTGATTTTGTTATTTCGGGGATGTCCTCTGATTCAATATATGGATGTTTGATATTCTCAGATCTGATGCATTAGAGGTGTGTATCCAAATATAGAAATTTTTAATATATACAAAAATGTCTTTTTATCAGATATAATTTTATCTTGGGAGGGATTGTATGTTTGCCTAGGGGGAGTTTTGATCTAAAGACTTTGATGTTTGCATTGTCTTCTATGACATTTTCTATTACTTTGGTATTATATGATGATGTCCTTTCTCACTTTTTAGTGGTTTTCTTGTTAGGATCTTGGTTTTCGGTTGATTCTCTGGAAATTTTTCTTCCTTGTTCCAATAGCTTTAGCGTGTTTGGCTGCATTCTGCAATCTTCCCTTACATGATCGTATTTCCATTCAATCTCAACGGTGTATCACCAAGGGGAAGGAAAAACATGGTTTTATAGTATAGAAACCCAAAAACGCCTACCAAATAAAAACTTGGTTTTGAACGATGGGCAAGTTTTACTTTGCATCAGACGTATGGGGTAGGACTTATCTTAAAGGGCTATACAGTAGCGCAAATGGTAAGAAATGCACAGCATTTTCACTTCAATCTATTAACAAATGGTTTAAAAGAGGAAATTAAACAAAGGGAGGTAAATACCACGGAGGACCAAAAAGTAAAGGCTAATTTTTAGATTACACAGCAATCGGGACAGAGAGGAGCTGGCGCATTGAGAATTCCCATCATTTGCAGTGCAGTGCTTTGCCTTAAATCGAGTGGCAGCTACAAGGGCGAAAACATGGACGCTCATTTGCAAGATTGCACTATCGAAAGACAACGTGTGGTAGTGCGGTTTCTTTAAGCAGAGAGAGTGAAATCTGTGGAAATTCACTGTCGGATATTGACTTAGTATCAACAGAGCACCATGAGCCAACGACAGGTTTGTGAGTGGGTGGAAAGGGTTAAATCAAGTCGAACACGTTTAACTGATGGAAACCTTTCTGGTCAGCTATCATAACGTCTGAACTGGCTGCACGTTTAGAGCATACATCATACTGCATGATGATCTGGCATGCAGGAAAGTCTGCGCACAATGGTTTCCATGGTTTCCCAAGGATCTTACTGTTGTGCAGAAGCGGCAGTACGTAGAGGTTGCGACCCAATTCATTAGACGGTATGAAGAAGATCCGAGTATCCTGGTAAGAATTGTCACCGTCGACGAGACAATGGTATATCGCTACATATGATTCGGAGAGTAAAATACAAAATGGAATGGACATCCGTCTTCTTCAGCACAAAAGAAATTCAAAAGGCAGCCTTTCACCAAGAAAGTTATAATAACGCTCTTTTGGGACATGCATGGGCCTATTCTGGTGCATTTCCAAGCGAGCGCATGGGCAGTGAACAGTATTGCGAAATGAACTTAAACCTGCAATTCGCAACAAATGGGGAGAGGAATGCCGCCCAAAAAATCTCGCAACACCACGACAATGCACGTCTTAATACTGCAGCAATGACTACAGAGACCGTGCAACAACTGGGCTTTCAACTTCTTCAATATCGTCCATACAGCCCGGATTTGGCGCCGATATATTATCGGAGTGGGTCGCAGGTTCATTTCTGACGAGGAAGTAAAGGAATCGGTACACACCTGGCTTGAGGAGTAGCCGAAAAATTTCTCCTCTGCAGGAATACAAAAACTCAACATTTAGTTAACATCTTGCAGTTAACGGATTATTGACAGTGCACTAGAAATAAGGCAGATTAACACTTATTACTTAGATTAGAGATTAGATTAGATTGTTAAGGGGTCGTTCAGGCTACCATATCCTTTCATCACTTCGACCTAAAGAGATGTTTTGTGATTTAACCCTACTAAAATTTATATCGTTCCCAAGATTTGTAGACTTTTAGCAAAGTCTACAATTCATTTAGGGGCCACTATACCTATTTCTTTTGGCATGGGATCCACCTTTCTAAGGAATTTAAATCTTGCACTCGCACACTAAGTGTTCCGCAGTTTCATTTGCAGATTTGCACAATCTGCATGTTTCGTTATCTGCTTTAGCTATCTCTTTAAGATGATATTGCAGATAGCAATGCGAGGTGAATAGGCCAGATATTAGCCTGAGATTTATCTTACTGAGTTCGAGAAGCAGTTTAGCATTCTTTTGCGAGTAGTCAATAAACTCTTTCGTATGGCTTTATCCCGAGACATTTTTCCAGTAGGATTTTTTCTCCTCCTTTTCCCATTTGCGCACCTCCTCCATTATGTTGCCTCTCAACTAATAAATTTGGTGTCCCGTTTCATACGAAAGGCATTGCCCCTTTAAAAAAAAATAAGGAATGAGGCAAATAGGACATCTATGAGAATTTTCCAACACAACATTATTTGTTTGTCAACGAACCAAATTGGGCAAAAGCAAATGTATAAGTAAATTTGGAAAGTATGTGTTCCCATTCAATATAGCAAATGTCTTCATTGGGAAAAAGAAGGGCCAAAAAGGTGTAACCAGTCTTGGAAGCACGTTGAGTAAAAGGAAATCGTACAATCCATACAATTCTAAGGATAGAAAGAAAAGAAGGTGATCTGAAAATATCAGAAGGGCTGATAAAACCGCACAGAAGCTTTGCTTTTCGTTTAATATTAACGAAATATCTTTATCCTGATGTACCAAACAGGTACAGCATGATGAAAACTGCGAAAGATAAATTTTGCTTACAACTTGCTTCCCAGTCCATTTCAATAAAATTGCTGCAGGGGGAGCACCGCAATGTAAAGTGGAAAAAATCAAAAACGCATCAGAAAAATTAAAGTTATTAATAAGCCCTAAAGCAGAAGTTCAACTTTCGCATGTATCATCGAACCCTCATTGTATACATCCCGAATATTTCTTTTGAGACGGGGCAATGTAAAAGTAAATATTAAATGTCACTCAGAATCGACAAGCAATTCCTTGGTTGGCTTCTCAGTACCCAGATTCTAATTAAAAGAGATATTCTTCGAAGTTCTTGATGTAATATCTGAATAATATTTCCACCCACACATTTAACAAAAATCCATCTTTAATGACTACCCCAACTTTATTAGTTGTAAGGCACGATGATAAATTATCAAAATTAAGCAGGGAAACATCGCGCTTTTTGTATAATTTAGATAAACAAGGACCTAGGTACAGGTGCCTGAAGGTTATCAGAAATATTTTAACTCGTTAAAACCCCGATGTCCCCGATCACTAAAGTTACACGTAATATAACTTTCGGCCGGATAAATTTTGAAACATATGCGTTTGAGAGATAACACGTAACGAAATTATAGCAATAACTTCCTCTAAATTAACAAACTTTATGAACTCCCAACTTTATAGTGTGAGTAGGCGCTTACTGCTAAACCATCAGAAGGAGTATTGGCTTTAACACCCTCCTAGTCTTAACACTTTGCCTGACAAGGGTTAACACTTCGCACTAAGATGTTTGGCAATTTTTACTGTGGTCATCACAATTATAAGAATTCGCGAGAGAAGGTACGACAACCTTTTAGTAAAGTAAACATCGCTTTTGCTTTTTTGAAATTCGAACATCAGCAAAGTAAAGTTCCGTAGAATTGGATTAAAATAACCAAAGGAAGAAAATAAAACAAAAGGACATGGCATATAATACAAAAGAAACTGAGAAACCTCAAACTTCGTTTTGCTTTGCTATAGTATAATTAATTTATGCAAAATGCTAGAATTACCACATTTCCATTAGAAATTTTCACTCTAATTTCGTTAACAATATCCGATACGCTTGTTACTGTAAATATAATAACAAATTAACCTTCACTCATTAGTAACACATTGTATGCAGTATTATAATGATGTAAAATATCAGTGTTCATGTAACAAATTATAAGTTTTAACCATGTTTTCATGTTACAATCATTAACAAACTGAAATTCTGCACCCCTTTTTTATTTCAGAGTGTATGCAAAATTCAAATTATTACAGGTTCCTTGTAATTTCTTTAGTTTTGCAAGTTATAGTTAAATCCACACGTTTAACTTAGTGGTAGTTTGGTTGCCTATTGACATCTTTGAGTGGGAAGGGCATTAGTTGTTAGCAAGTTGGTTGCATTTTGGATTGGTGCTCCTGAGCTTTTTGGGAATATTCCGAACCCCTCCCTAATTTCGAGGTCTTTCGAAAAGTCGTGTCGTCGATAGTGGTTGTACTCCTGATGGCTGGAAAGTAATTTATTTAATTCACGTTTATTCGGATAATCCAACATCAAGATGGAGTTTAGGGATTATATTAAGTAATTTTGGATAGATATTTGGTGAGTGAGACAAAAAATTTTGGTTTTGGAAGCTTAGTATAATCAAGCACATGTATGGTTATTTTCCACTTACACGACTTGAGGGCTTCGAGATCTTTTAAAGGTAATTACTGCTCTGTTGTTCCTCATGCAGAATTCCCTAACGTACCCCTTTCGATTTTTATAGCCCGGTTTTTGGAGGGTTATTTTTGGATAACCGTATTTTGTAATTAGCCACATTTTGGATGTTTGTTTCTAGAGGCATGTGGTTTGATGCATGCTCGTATTCTATGGTTTGTTAATTATTGGATTTGGGGAGAAGATTTTCACCTGAGAAAGTGTCTTGAAGATTTAACTTACCGCATTTTCCACGTCCGAAGAAACATTTTCGGGAAAGCTTGCTGCAGTAGCCGGATCTGGAAAGAACGCCTATCCTGCGGGGTTGGTGTTATTAGAAGAATCTTCGTAAGGTAACATTTCTCCAAGTTACTTTTATGCTTGCTGGGCCTAAGATTATTTGAGGTTATACGTTGTTAAATTTACTCGATGTAAGTTAAGATTGCCGAAGATTTGTCACTTATTTCTTGTGTTATATTAGTGTGTTATATTACTTACTGTAGATCTTGATATTTGCGGGGGTACGGGCTTCACTTGTGCTCCTTGCTTTTTGGTGTTCACAAATTGTTGTTGTTAAATAGGAATTCACCATTTTATAACTTCGTTAACGTGTGCGGAAGTGCCTCGCACTAACGCCACGGGAATTTAACTTAAAGATTTATCATACTTAGAACAACACGTAACGTTTTTTTATGTAATCAGTACTTATCGCTTGTGTTTTTTTTTAATTAGTCAAACAAGTCGAATTACCGTCCATCTTGACGTCAGAGCTACGCAAGGCTACTGGAGGACTAATTAAGTCACTCTGATTCATATCTTTTAACCCCTAGGTTTACGCGATTATACGACAAGTTACCGAACCAGATCTGCTTCGACCATCTTGCTTACGTTATTAATATACCGGGTGTCTCAGGTAAGACGAACCATAGGGAAACACCAATGTATTTTTTCAGAAAGGATCCGCGGTGCCTTTGGAATATATATGGATTCAGTGTTCAACGTATGTTATTGGATTTAGTTAACGATAGAAAGAGATAGAAATACTGAAGGCGTCTGTCATTCCGACAGGCGCTTACTTCATTGTTTATTTTTTATATTTGTTCTGGAGTGTTGGGCTTCACCCGTTCTGTAATACATTTTTCCCCTCCCCAATATTTACTGTGATATTTATACGTTATTATATGCATGTTGTTTGTTATATATTTATTGTTATTTACTTATACATATACACTGAATATATCTATTTATCTGAACGATCTGAAGGTGTACTTTATTGGGGTACCTAGTGTTTTGAAGTTATTTGCAGGAGATCTGTTATCAGTTACAGTTCTGCTTCGTTTGCAAGACGCGCTTGCAACTGGTTGGCGCCCTTTCTGTTCCAGCATTCGAAGAACCCCGACCCTTCCCACTAGCTGTCGGTAGCATGTCCGAGGCGCTACCTTGGTAGTTAGGTACAAGTAGCCACACTTTCTGAATTTAACCTTAGGTAGGTAGCAAAATTAATATAAAAGGATCCTGCAACTTCATAAATTGAATTATACTCCTATATAATTCCAGTCTGTGATATATGGTTTCATTTAATATATACTTTAACAGTAAGTCCGATACTAATGAATGGGTGTGATCTGATTAGGAGAAACAGGGCAACCAGGTTAATTTAACAAAACAAACTAAATGGGGGAGTAGAACAAGAAGGCTAAGAAATAAAAAAACGAAAAAATGACATTCAGAACGTAAAGTTATCAAAAAGATGGAAAACAAAGAGGAAGTATAACCTCTACTTAAAAAGCATAATTAGGTTAAATTAACGGAAAGAAGGAGATGAGAAAGTAAAAACAAAGAAGTTCAAGAAATAGCAAATCAAGAAACACGAGGGACAGAACGGAAAAGAACCGAAAATTACTGAAACGACGGAAACCCGAAATATCAAATACAATAATCAGGCGACGGAAAACCGAAAAATTTAAGCAGAAAATGGACAATGATGATAAAATATTAGACAGAAAAATAATGAGGCGACGAGAGCAACTTACATAAAAAAAAATTAAGAACAATAATTGGTTGGGCATGGAACAAAAGAATAGAGAGAACGAAAAACTGAAGTGTAAACTGTTGATAAACCAGAATATCCTTGAAGACGAGGGGTGGTCAATACAACATATAGAAAAAAAAACACAAGAAGACCATTAATAACCACGAAAATAAGGAACTCGAACAAAGCGAAAACAAGAAATAAAAGTCGGAAGCTTAACTGATCTCAGATGGCGAAACTGAAAAGGAAAGCAGATGAAGAAAGATCAAAATGAGTTGAAGGTTAATTCCTTCCAAAACAGGTTAATCAATTAACTTATCAGGGAAGAATAATAGTAAGGTATAAGAATATAGAACAAATGATAACATCAATAATAAGAAACACGGAAAGAAGAAGCAGGAGAGGAAACGTAGGACCGATTACTCAACCTATTCGAAAGTATAAAAACAGAAGAGAACCGAGGAAAGCTACAAGGAATGAAAGTAACGCACAAAGAGAGAATGGCTCGGTTAATTTAGTAAAGCGGGGACTAAAAAAAGAAGATGAATAATGTACGCGTAACAAATATAAATTTTGACCAATATGAATTTTTAATAATTAGGTTGCCTCAACTTACCTTGACTAAATCTTGAAGCAGTTAATTGCAATGAATAAGCGTTTTCTTTCCAAGTGTTTATTAATTGATACGAAATAGCGGTTTAATGATGGCGATTCAATTCAATGCGTTTTAATGTGACGTGTAATATTATTTTTTATGTTGGATTATTAATTAGTTAGTTTTATGTTTGCTGTTATTTTTTCTTTTATTATTATGATGTTAGTAATTAATCCACTAGTTGGGCCAACAACATTTATTTTATATTATTTTCTTTCCGAAGCAAGGCAACCTTGAACTCTTAATTATTCATTTTATTTTGGAGTTTTATTTGGGTTTCGGTGGTAAAAAATTAGTAAGTAAAAGTAAATAAAATAAACGTCATATTAAAAAACACATATCATTGAAACTCACATTAAAATCGCTATTTCAATCAATTAATAAACGCTTCGAAATTAAAAAGCTTGCTCGGGTGTGTGCACCAATATAAACTTAAAACGCAAGAGAACGTTGGCTCATCCGACGCATGACTCATTTGGAATCGCTGCAGCGCAAGTGCACGACCTATGGACATTGCAATTAACTATTTCAAGATTTAATCAAGGTGAGTCGAGGCAATCTAATTATTAAAATTCATATTGGTTAAAATTTATATTTGTTACGCGTATATTTGTTGGTCCTTCGAGCCTGATAAAACCCATCCGAAAATGGTGTTCATTGCCGCTGGCGTATTATCTGGACCTGTCACTAACCCGGGGCGTAATAATTGTGCAAATATATCTGCATCAAGGAGAAGATCTACCTTACCAGGTATATTAAATTGCGGATCTGCTAATCTTAAGTCCTTCATATGGAACCAGGGAGAAGCATCAATTTCAGTGGAGTGAATATTGTGCGAAATACAAGGAATAATATGTGCATCAATTATATGAAATGGTTGAACTTCATCGCGGGGATATATGCAACAACTAACGGTGCCCAACGATGCAAATGCAGTAGACGAGTCTATGCCTTGAACCTGAATTTTATGAGAATTCTATGGATCAAACTGAATGTTACAAAGCTGCCTTCGCTACCACTGTCGAGAATAGCTCTTATGGTGTGAGGCTGCCCAAAAGCGTTTCGATAAAAAAACAATTTTGTTAACTGTGGACCTAACCAAGGCTGTGAACGCTGATGTTATTAGTGTTAGTTGATGTAGAGAGTTTTTTTTGAATAGGTGTAACAGAAATATTAGTGGTTGCGGGCGTTTCAAAATGCAATAGCGTATGATGACTTTTGTTATATTTACGACAACCTGCGCGTGTTGGAATCAAGTTTGTCCAAGAAAAGATTAACCAATATGAAATCTTCGAGTGAACTAGCAATCTTTAATGGACGTAATGCAGCCAAATTTATCAAATATATCGCGTAGTCCCTTTAGCGACTCTTCCTTTAATGGCGGTAGCGAATAAAGTTTATGCCAATAATGAGTGGCTAATCTTGTTTTGTCGTCATATCTACCTGTTAGCGTTTGATAAGCTATTGGATAATTGTTATCCGACAACTCCAGGGGTTTTATTAAGTTTAATGGCTAGCCAGAAAGATAACTGACGAGATATTGGTATTTTTCAATAGTCGTCAAGGAAGTGATATTATGGATTACTGTATTAAAAAGTTGAATGAAAGGTAGCCACTGCTATAAGCTTACAAGTTCAACTAAATTCGACAAAAAAAGCTCAAACAAAATATGTAAACAACTAATAACGCCGGAAAGTATGGGAATCAATGAAGAAACTAAGAGAGGAAGAGTTAGTTAGATGAAGGAAGAAATGCGAAAGGAAGGAACAGGATGACAAAAGGAAACGAATGAAAACAACAAGAATCATAGAAACACCAGGAACATCTGGAAAACAACTACAAAGTGAAATGGTCCAACGCAAAGGAAAATACTTGATCAAACGAATTCAATTCGATTCCTGAGACCAGTGATATTCCCGCTGGAATTTTGGATGTCGTACACTTCTCCGTGCTTTAGAGGGCACATTAAGCCGGCGGTCCCAGTTATCAAACTATAAAAATGAGTAATTTCACATTAAGCGCGTATGATCAGTACGCGTGATTTGGTACGACGGGCATACGTCGAGCCCTTGCGTCGTCGTATTGTCAGCGCGCGCACGAGTCATTATTTATAATGAGTAGCTTCGCATGAGAACTGATGGTCCGTTTCGTACCATCGCGCCTAGTTGTCGGATTTGCCGTTTGTAGTCAATCTGCTAAGAGCCGTTTACTAACTATGGGATGCACCCATAATCTCTTTTTTTCTCTTCTTCGCTTTATCAGCCAGGCCACGGCAACTATTCATTACGTCGATACATTGTTAAATGAACATCCGATAAGCAAAAACTTGCCGGTTGCTGACCATACGATATGCATGTGAAAAGTCGCGTATAGAAATGGTGCGCATGGTCAGCGCTGACGATCAGTGCTGATAATACGCTCCATGTGAAACGACTCTAACACCTTTGATAACCATTAACCCGGTAACACTGCGGATCGATCTTCTTCATCTCTTTCGAGTCTCTGTTCGGCATATGTGTAAAGAGGGCCCACAGAACTCATAGATATTACTAGAGACAGCATCTAGTAAAAATTTAGTAAACTCTTTTTAGTAGAGCGGCACATTTATTTAAGTAGTAAGTTAAAACAACTTTTATAACAGTGTTACGTAAAAATTATTAAAAGGATAATTCCCTCCTCCTCTTATGACCGAAGCCTAGGCCGATGGCCTGTTAGAAACTCGTAAGAACGAGTTCTGTGAGCCCTCTTAGCACGTATGCTGGGCAGGGGCTAACCTAACCCATCGAGAGAGGTGAAGGAGACCGACTCGCAGTGCTGCGAGGTTACCGGTTTTCAAAGGATAATTAAAAGCCATAAAAATACGGTTAACACTTTATTTTGTCGGCATCTCAATTTACGGCACAAGGCCAGGTTCATATGATAAAAGATAAATTTTATACAGACAAAATTAATAAAAAATCAATTAATACAATAAACAAAGCTGAGGGCTTTAAACACACAAATTTAAATTTATAACACAAAACTACACACGGCTGAAGGCTTTTAAATAGGGTACGCAATTAAATTTATGAGGAAGAAAAACCTACATACGGTAAACGTTTACTTGTTGTATGTCAGATCACTATCAGGCAAAGTAAAGGCCTATGATAACAACATTGCGGAGCCTTCTCAATCAATTTACAAAAAAAAATAATGTACACAAAGAATACTAATAATTTAAGCAAAATTTACGTTAAAGTGAAATACAAACAATACTAATAATTTAAGCAAAATTTACGTTAAAGTGAAACACAAAGAATACTAATAATTTAAGCAAAATTAATAACCCAAACGGTTTAAAATTAAAGACACAAAATAATTTAATGATAAGCACTTATCTCAAGGAATCCAATGCTCAACCTCAATTTCAATAACAAAATGGCGTTGTCTCAAGGATTAAAACCCACATCTGGCAATGGAATTTTCCCATCCAAAATGGAATTCAAGTGGATCGCCAACCAACGGAACAAAACCAGAATCAATTCCAAGAAATATACTGCAACGGCATGAAACAAAACGCTGAGAATTCCACACGTTTATATACAGGGTTACTGGTAATTCGATACATTCCTTTGGAGATGTGATAGGGCAGGAGCTAAGAAACAAATTTAACCCTAATATACTGTTGTGTAATCAAGGTGACCACAGAACAATTTTATTGAACTTATTATGTGTTGTGTGCAGATGTGTGTGTGAATACATAAAACCAAATACCAAACAAATATTCCGTATCTAAACCACCTACAAAAAACAAACACCAACAACAAATTCATCACATTACAACATACATGAACGAAAATTCATAACAAGCTCAATTTAAGTTTTTTACATGGGTTCTAGCTGTAGTTAGGATTCAAAAGATTGCAATAATTTAATGTTGACAAATAAACTTTTGATAACTGAATAGTGAATAAATTTAAAATCATACGTTCACAATAAAAATTCATCAAGTTTCGAATTAACAATTACTTCATAAAATTTTCAATATTTAATCTGACTTTATAAAAATTACCTTATTAACAATTACAACAATCAAAATTCAAATTAATTTTATAAAAAACACAAAAAAAAATTATTTAATTGACTTATCTGGTGACTTCTTAAAATCCGGGTAAATCTTGGTGAAGGTCGAAGTTTGGCACAGCTGCATTGATAATCAGCTGTTCTGCGTTGATGCCCATGAATTCCAACCCCAACACTCTCAATGGTAAGTCTTTGTATTTTTACTTGTCTTTATAATTTTTATCACTGTTTAAATTTCACTAATTAATCACTGTTTAAATTTCCAGGTTCCTTGTTTTAGATTAAGGATTACCCTTCAAATACGTAGGTAAATAAAACGATGTTTTATTCAAATAACAATTTAACTAATTTTATTTTCAACGAAGAAAATTCACATTACATTTATTTAATAACCCACTTGGTTTAATTATCAACGTTTACATAAATGTAAATATTATTGTTATTATTACACTCAAATTTTCTTTACGACTATTTATTATTAGTAAATTTTACTAGTACTTTCTTATTATTTATTTTAATTGGTTTTGTTTATTTTAATTCACTTCATTTTACACTTTTAATTTTAATCATTCTTAGATCACGTGATATCTGTTTCACCACATTTCAGTTGCTACCCGATATTCATCTGTCTTATTGTTCTAGAATAAAAACAAAAGAACTCTACTACGTCATAATAACAAACTTTGGGAGCGTTTTAGATACGTGCATCCCCAATGGATTTTTACGAGCAACTGACGTATTTTCTTTTGTTAAAACCAAGTAAAATAAATAAATCTAGCCAATTTTCAAACCATCTTTAACTTTAATTACTTATTTACGCTTAATTATTAATCAAAATTTATTATTAACTAAATGAAAATTATTTATACTAACTAAACTTAACTTTTAATTTAAATTTTTATTTAAACTAAACCTATTTAAACTTAACTTTAAAGAAAAAGTTTCTTTACTTCGTTCTTGGTTTAAAACTCTACTTGATTTACCTATTTTTCAAAATTATTAATAACTAAACTAAAAACTATTCAATTATACTAATTATGACAAAATAATGAGATTTTGTCTCTTATCACTTTTCTCTAAAATTATCAGTTTGACTGATAATTGCATTTGAAATCTGACGTTTACTTAAATTTACATTTTTATTGATAATTTCAATAATTCTTGCTTTTAGTATTTAAATTATTGACAAAATTAACTCTTATATGCTCTAAAACATTTTAGTTATGTTTTATACCTTATCTCAACCTTTTAAAATAAGAAATTTATAATTTTCTATTTTTCACATACATTTGTCCTTGAAATTTACCTTTTTCAGATAATACGTTATGATTTTAACTTTAATCATTATTTCTAGCACAATAAACTGATCTAAGTGTTCCAAAAGACTACTTCATCAAGAAAAATCAGCTTTGTACTGTAAATTGAAATAAATATCTGGATATTTGAATTTCTATCCTTCATTGTCAACTTTAAATATCGTTTTTATAACTTAATTGTTGTTAATATTTGCTTTATTGTAATTAATTTGTATTAATAAATCGTAAACAATCAATAAAATGATTTTACATCACAAATCAACTTGGTATTCAATTTTATATACTTGGTGTATGTAAAATTGTGTTAATAAAATGTTCATAAAGTGTATAAACTTGTTTGTGTTTATTGTATGGATGTATTAGTGTTATTTAAAATGTTTTATGCTCAAAATACACAACATTTACCCCTCTTAAGAATTTTCAAAAATATTAACTGGTAAGTAAATTTTTCAAAATTATTCTGAATAATTACAGACTTATATTTATTCTTCAACATAAGGTTGTAACATTTGAATGTTAAATCTACCTCTTATTCTATCTGAATCTACAAATTTTAATTCATAAGAACTACCAAATTTTTGATTTATAATAAATGTTCCATTTTTCAAATATTTGCTTATTAATAAAATATTTACAAATCTTAATTCCTATCAACTTTTCTAATTAAATCCTACCTTATTCATAAATAATATTTACACCCCCCTCTTAACTGACAATATCTTTTATTTACCTTTTGAATATTTATCTGCCTTTTCTTATCTCATTTATTTACCTATTTTCAAAATTTTAATATTTTGACTTTAATCAACTACTTTGCCTTTTCAAAATTTTTAAATTTTTAATAACATTATCTTTTCTTTTCTTTACTTAATCAACAGGATTTACCATAATTAATTGATGACTTTTCTACTTTCTCAAATTACTTTCTAACAAGCTTTAACCTTTTCTTATTCATTTCATTTTAATATACACGTTAAATTGGATATTTTACTTCTAAAAGAACCTTCTTTACTACCTTTAACTCGAAAATATAATCTTTTATAATCAATGGTTTATTATTCAATACCTTTTTAATCTTTTTTAATAATGATTTCTAATACCTTTCTTAAATATCTTTCCCCCCAATATCTAACTTCATACCTATTATATTCATATTTATTTCATCGTAGATTTATTTATTTCATTATTATTATACCTTATATCATCGCAGATTTATTTATATTTCATTATTATACTTTATATCATCGTAGATTTATTTATATTTCATTATTATACTTTATATCATCGTAGATTTATTTATATTTTATTATTATACTTTATATCATCGTAGATTTATTTATATTTCATCGTAGATTTATTCATATTTCATATTTATTTCTGTTAATTTAAAATCATTATTAAAATTATATTTCTCCCACTTTACAATAAAATTCTCATAATTTACCGTTCTTTTATCCGTATCAATTAATCTAAAATTTCCTAACATCTTAATTGGAATTCTCATAACATTTATCATCCCTGTCATTAAATTCAATTCTTTTTATTTAAAATATTACTGTTTAAAATCTTTAAAATTTTCAATACTTTACTTTCATTATTTATTTTCAAAATTTTCATTCTTGGCAAACTAGGTAAATAAAGAGTTTTTAAATTTTCAAATTTCATCACAATAAGCTATCATTTAATCTATTCTTATTTATAACATTATTTTTAACTTTAAATAATTATTTTAACTTTATATAACTACTTTTACTGTACATAATTTTAATACTTTAGAATATACTTTTTCATTGCAGTCGTCAACATTAAACTTTCCGTTAACTTTAAATTTTATTTCTTTTTCTTTTTAGGGGTTGATTCCCTATCATAGGCGAATCCTACTAACAAACCTCTGTTTAACCTACATTGGTTATCATACTTATAATTAAAATTTCGTCGTTGAAACCTAAGATAATTGTTCCTAAATTTATTGTGAAACCTACTTCTAAAATTGCTATACCTATCATTATCTTTAGAATAATATTGATTATTAAATCTAAACTTATTTTTATTATCAAAATTACTCTTACTATTTTGACTCTTTTTGGTTTTACTTTTTGACTTGTTTTTGGTTTTATTTTTATCCTTCTTATTTCTTACATTATTCTTGTAATTTTTATTTTTCGAATTATTCTTATACCTTATTTTGCATTTAACAAAATACTTATTTTTAAAATCATATTTGCCTTTATTCTTATTATTTTTGCTCTCATTACAATTCTTATGTTTTCCCTTATGTTTGGACCTTTTATTGTTTTTACTTTTCCTTTCAAAATTACCTCCTAATTCTTTATTTATACTATCTACTTCTTTCAAATTCCAATCATTGTTATTAATCTCGTTATTTATTTTTATTTCAATATCTCCTACTTCGTTACTTTCATGAACTAACTTTGTATCTAAACTATCATTAATATTCTCCCCTCTTACATTATCATTATCCTCATTTTCAAAATTACTTTTAAATTCCTCTTTTAATTCTTTTCTACTATCCTTTAATTCTGTAATCATATTATCTAACTGTGTTTTAATAATATTCACTCCTAATCCCTGTTCCTTAATATTTACAAAATTATTATTAAATTCATTTTTAATTTCTCGTCTACATATTTCAAGTTTATCATTAAAATTTCTTTCTTGATTTTCAATTTTATTCACTAACTCAGTTTTAACATCCCATAATTCTACTTTAACTTCCCCTCTTAGATTATTAATGTCATCATTATTTTTGTCTAATTTTGAATTTACATTTATTTTAAAATCATGATTTTCTTTAACTAAATTGTCTAATTTTGTATTCAACTCGGTTTTAAAATTTTCTAATTTTAAATTTAAATTTGCATTTTGATTATTTAATTTATAATTAATTTCATCCCTGTTTTCTTCTAATTTAAAATTAATTTCTGTTTTCAATTTATTAAAACTGGTATCTAACTCTTCTTTTTGACTATCTAATTTTAAATTCAACTCTGTATTAACATTATTCAATTCTGTTTCTAACTTCTCAAAATTATTTTTATTCTCATCCTTCATACTATCAAATTTTGTGTTAATATCTGTTTTAAAATCTTCTAATTTTTTATTATTTTGATCTAATTTTTTATTCTGAATATCAAATTTTGCATTCAAATCTTCTTTTTGAGTATCAAATTTTGCATTAAAATTCTCATTTTGGCTATCAAATTTTGCATTAAAATTCTCGTTTTGGCTATCAAATTTTGAATTCAATTTTGTTGTAAAATTATTAAAATTTCTATACATATCTTCATTTTGACTATCTAACCTCATACTTAAATCTATCTTAAAATCTTCATTTTCCTCAACTAAATGATCTAATTTAGCATTTAAATTTTCATTCTGATTATCAAATTTTGTACTTAAATTTTTATTTTGATTATCTAATTTAAAATTAAAATCTGTTTTTAAATTATTAAAATGATCCTTATTTTCTGCTTTTACACTATTTAGATCTTTACTATTTTTATCTAATTTAAAATTTACGTTTTTAATATCAGTTTTTAACTCTGTTCTTAAATACTCATTATCTTTTTCTAACTTATCAAATCTTGTATTCATACCCATTAACATCGCAATTACCTTTGATAAATCTGATTCTCCCATTTCACCTCTTTCTACCGAAAAACCTGCTTTATTTTTATCTGCCATTTCTATTACCCTCCTGTCTAATTTTGTATTAACATTCTTGTTTTCCCTATTTATTCTCCTATTCCTTTCTTTATTAAAACATTCAATTTTCACTTGTATATTCCTTTTTCTTGCTTCTATACATTCATTTCTTATTCTATCACTTCTATCATTTACTTCTGAACCTAATTCTTCCTTTTCCTTTATTAAATCATTTATTTGCGTTAACATTCCACTTAATTCTAACTTAAATGACTCTGGCAGAGTTTCATACTCTTCCATTAGTTTTGACCACTCTAAATCGCTCATTTTATCTTTCTTATCTGCCATCTTTTCAAATTTAATATCAGATTTTTCCTACACTTTTGAATTTCTTATGCTTTAAAATTTTCTTATCCGTATGAAGCAAAAATTTCTTCATATAACTTTACAATAGTAATTAAATCAAATTAAATATGAATATGCAACCCTCAGAATAACACAGCCACACGACTTTGGGCGCCAAATTTATGTTGTGTAATCAAGGTGACCACAGAACAATTTTATTGAACTTATTATGTGTTGTGTGCAGATGTGTGTGTGAATACATAAAACCAAATACCAAACAAATATTCCGTATCTAAACCACCTACAAAAAACAAACACCAACAACAAATTCATCACATTACAACATACATGAACGAAAATTCATAACAAGCTCAATTTAAGTTTTTTACATGGGTTCTAGCTGTAGTTAGGATTCAAAAGATTGCAATAATTTAATGTTGACAAATAAACTTTTGATAACTGAATAGTGAATAAATTTAAAATCATACGTTCACAATAAAAATTCATCAAGTTTCGAATTAACAATTACTTCATAAAATTTTCAATATTTAATCTGACTTTATAAAAATTACCTTATTAACAATTACAACAATCAAAATTCAAATTAATTTTATAAAAAACACAAAAAAAAATTATTTAATTGACTTATCTGGTGACTTCTTAAAATCCGGGTAAATCTTGGTGAAGGTCGAAGTTTGGCACAGCTGCATTGATAATCAGCTGTTCTGCGTTGATGCCCATGAATTCCAACCCCAACACTCTCAATGGTAAGTCTTTGTATTTTTACTTGTCTTTATAATTTTTATCACTGTTTAAATTTCACTAATTAATCACTGTTTAAATTTCCAGGTTCCTTGTTTTAGATTAAGGATTACCCTTCAAATACGTAGGTAAATAAAACGATGTTTTATTCAAATAACAATTTAACTAATTTTATTTTCAACGAAGAAAATTCACATTACATTTATTTAATAACCCACTTGGTTTAATTATCAACGTTTACATAAATGTAAATATTATTGTTATTATTACACTCAAATTTTCTTTACGACTATTTATTATTAGTAAATTTTACTAGTACTTTCTTATTATTTATTTTAATTGGTTTTGTTTATTTTAATTCACTTCATTTTACACTTTTAATTTTAATCATTCTTAGATCACGTGATATCTGTTTCACCACATTTCAGTTGCTACCCGATATTCATCTGTCTTATTGTTCTAGAATAAAAACAAAAGAACTCTACTACGTCATAATAACAAACTTTGGGAGCGTTTTAGATACGTGCATCCCCAATGGATTTTTACGAGCAACTGACGTATTTTCTTTTGTTAAAACCAAGTAAAATAAATAAATCTAGCCAATTTTCAAACCATCTTTAACTTTAATTACTTATTTACGCTTAATTATTAATCAAAATTTATTATTAACTAAATGAAAATTATTTATACTAACTAAACTTAACTTTTAATTTAAATTTTTATTTAAACTAAACCTATTTAAACTTAACTTTAAAGAAAAAGTTTCTTTACTTCGTTCTTGGTTTAAAACTCTACTTGATTTACCTATTTTTCAAAATTATTAATAACTAAACTAAAAACTATTCAATTATACTAATTATGACAAAATAATGAGATTTTGTCTCTTATCACTTTTCTCTAAAATTATCAGTTTGACTGATAATTGCATTTGAAATCTGACGTTTACTTAAATTTACATTTTTATTGATAATTTCAATAATTCTTGCTTTTAGTATTTAAATTATTGACAAAATTAACTCTTATATGCTCTAAAACATTTTAGTTATGTTTTATACCTTATCTCAACCTTTTAAAATAAGAAATTTATAATTTTCTATTTTTCACATACATTTGTCCTTGAAATTTACCTTTTTCAGATAATACGTTATGATTTTAACTTTAATCATTATTTCTAGCACAATAAACTGATCTAAGTGTTCCAAAAGACTACTTCATCAAGAAAAATCAGCTTTGTACTGTAAATTGAAATAAATATCTGGATATTTGAATTTCTATCCTTCATTGTCAACTTTAAATATCGTTTTTATAACTTAATTGTTGTTAATATTTGCTTTATTGTAATTAATTTGTATTAATAAATCGTAAACAATCAATAAAATGATTTTACATCACAAATCAACTTGGTATTCAATTTTATATACTTGGTGTATGTAAAATTGTGTTAATAAAATGTTCATAAAGTGTATAAACTTGTTTGTGTTTATTGTATGGATGTATTAGTGTTATTTAAAATGTTTTATGCTCAAAATACACAACAATACATTATGCAAAACTCAATAGTTTTTGAGATATGTCAATTTTTGTGTTTTTCTCAAAAAAGTAGATCTTAATGTCTTTAAAGTTAATTAAAAAAAAATCTGCTTGACATTTTTTGAACTTTTTTACTGGATTACTTGTCCCACTCTATGGTCATCCGTTTGGAATGGAAAATATCCGGAAAAATTTCGATCATGTGGAAATTTTAAATAAAAACTTATAAAAAATAATTTTTAAAAGTCAGCTGTGAAAATTACCAATTCGTTTTTCTCAAAAATTTTCAACATAACGTGCGTACAAATTATTTTAAAAACTTCCTTATTTCAACAGCTATCTATCAAGGTACAAATGTTCAACGTGCCCTTGATAGTTCTAATAAAAAAATAGTAAAAGTGATGCAAGTAGTATGGTTCTTATTTTTGGATAAACAGTAAAAAGTAAATGTGTGCGTAGAAAAAAAATGACAAATCGTTCATGTCAGTCAGTCAGTCCTTGACTTTGATGCTTACGCTTGTGTATTATTAACTGACATTATTATCTCCGTTTAACTTAAGTTTGTTACTGTTGTTGAGTTAGTTGCTGAAGATTTTGGTTTAGGTCGTTGTTGTTGTTATGGTGTTTTAAGTGCCGTGGCCACCTACACCAATGCAGAATACGCTGGCATCTTGTTTGTCTACGGATATTGTGACGGCAAAGCTGCCGAAGCTCGCCGAGAATATGAACGTCGCTTCCCTAACCGTCGTATACCAAATGTTCGTGTATTCGGTACGACATATCGAAATGTCGCTGAAATTGGCTCCGTGAAATGTAGACAAGGTAACGCCGGTGCTCCTGGCGTTTATCAACCAGATGACGATGAAGAAATATTGCGACATTCGATGCCATCTTTACCACTATACTCCTGTCCAAGGCTTTCTTGAAGGTGATCCTGGAAGGAGAGTGGAATTCTGCCGCTTTATGTTAAACTCAGATGCAGACAATGCAAATTTCTTACTGAACATTTTATGGACGGATGAAGATGGTCCTCTCACCGTGACAGAGCGAATAATATTTCAGCAAGACAGCACGACGGTTGTCCAGCACATTATCGGTTGACGGTACGACAGTTACTCGGTCAACGTTTTCCTAACCGTTTGATTGGAAGGGCAGGCCTTGGCCAGCGCGAAGTTCAGATTTAACACCTCTAGATTTCTACGTGTGGAGCCATATGAAAGAGATGGTCTATGAAACACCAGTCGATACGGAGAATACCTTAGACCTTAGACAAAGGATAGTCGACGTTGCCCAACACATACGGCATATCCTCACAACCAGAGTAACAAAGACGGAAATAAGAAGACGCTGCCGTGCTTGTATACGGAGTAGGGGCTCCCATTTTGGGCAAGAAATGTAGTGCAACTTTGAAATTAATTAAGAATTAAAAAATTACCTTTACAATACGGTTTTTACTGTTTATCCAAAAATAAGAACCATACTACTTGCATCACTTATACTATTTTTTTATTAGAACTATCAAGGGCACGTTGAACATTTGTACCTTGATAGATAGCTGTTGAAATAAAGAAGTTTTTAAAATAATTTGTACGCATGTTGTGTTGATAATTTTTGAGAAAAACGAATTGGTAATTTTCATAGCTGATTTTTAAAAATTATTTTTTATAAGTTTTTATTTAAAATTTTCACATGATCGAAATGTTTCCGGGTATTTTCCATTCCAAATGGATGACCATAGAGTGGGACAAGTAATCCAGTAAAAAAGTTCAAAAAATGTCGAGCAGATTTTTTTTAAATAATTAACTTCAAAGACATTAAGATCTACTTTTTTGAGAAAAACACAAAAATTGACATATCTCAAAAACTATTGAGTTTTGTATAATGTATGTTAGGGTTAAATTTGTTTCTTAGGCCCTGCCCTATCACATCTCCAAAGGAATGTATCGAATTACCAGTAACCCTGTATAAATTTCGGAACAAAACAGAAAAAAAACACTCACCACGTGTAAATATACGTGCGTTTAAACGGCAAGCAACAATGATCCCAATCGATCACCCACAAACGGATCGCTTTAAATGGTAATTAATGCGTGAAATTTCAACACATTAAAGAACGACAAGCTTTTAAATAAATCGCCAGCGTCTGTACTCAGCGAGATTCAACAGGAGAAGACCACGAATCAAGGTCACATTTGAAACCGTCGGACAGAAAATCAAAATTCTCAGAACCGCGCAGGTAAGATAACAACATACAACCAAGCTGCGATAAAATAAACGAGAATTCGTCCGTAAAATATTTAAATATAGCCTTCAAAACATGAAAATTGAAACGAAAAATATACATGGCGAACAAAAAGGAATAATTCCCAACATACGGAAAGTCGGTAAAGTACATTGAGGATTCATACAAAGCAAAAGAAAAATTGAAAATAGAATCGGTAAACCGGAAAGAATTTAATTCTGCACGAAATCAAACAACAATTGAACTAAATATAAATAACAAGGCATCGCTTATAATGGAAATTTAGCGCCGGCACATGGAAATATAGCATTATAAATGCTGTAAAACTACGCACAAAAGAAAACCTCTACAAAATAAGAAAAGGGAAAATAACTATATGGATTAATCAAGTAAAATGGGAAGGACAACACAGAAGAAGGAATAAGAAAGGATACTGGATAACCAGCGAAAGGATCGTGAGATTGTCTTATATAATAATAGAAACTTTCTATAAAAATACCAAAATAATTGAAGTTACAGAAACGATCAAACCAAACAGGTCAGATTCCCAATAAAAAGACGTGACTGCAAATAATTATTAACCACATAAAGCTTAACAATCAACTAACAGTGGCGATTGATAAGAAAAAACGATACAATTTGACTAGCAGGCAAAAAAATTATAACAACAGTTGTTTAATATTACCGCTCTCTAGAAATTATAGTAGTGTTTCATAATGCATCTAAAAGCATGGCACACAGTTCATATTATATAAACAATTTTGTTGGAATTACAGACCTTATTTACAAATGTTTAGTACGTTAATGGATTTAGTTAAATTTACCTATTTGGATGACTCATCACCTAAAAATTTCACCTAAACTCCGGTCTCTAGTTATGACTATGAGTTAATAACAGGCCATTGGCCTAGGCTTCGGGCATAAGAGGAGGAATAATGCACTCGCCATGGATAGTTTTCGAATATGAATATTTATTAGGTGGAGGAGAAAATAAACATATGCAAAGTTATCGTTGTTCTGAAAAATCCTAACGATACGAAAATTATGAAGTTGTTTCCATGTTTTAAGAGCAAAGTAGGTCACGAAATTTGATTTCTTAATTTCGAAAAACAAAAAGCCATTAATACGAAAGCTTTAAAATGCAATAAAATTAAATTTTCCGCCACTTTTATGGTTAGAGATTTCAGGCTTAATTACTGTAAAAACATAATAAAAGCTTAAGTGTGTGCTCATTTTTAACTGTAATAAAACACGGGACGTTCACGAAACTTCTCGCGAGTAATTGGGAATCGGTTATGGATTTTTTAAGGTACCCATTAAAAGTTGAACGGCTACGAAAATTGAATATGTAAATTTTAAATTGATGTCTTTTTTAACTTTGGCAATCACTCGGGCGGTCTGAGTTACTACCTCTGTTTATTTCATGTCTTTGAATATCAATTCGTTATTCGTTTCGAACCAGACAGACTTCACGTTCACGTCCTTCCTTAACATCCTTCATCAGATTTGCGGCTACAGAAATCGCTCTGAAGCGATGATAAACTAAAATTTCGAAAGTTGGTTAATTTATGCGCATATTTTAGCGCCCACCGCCGTAAATAACGTTTTCCAGTTTCGAGCATCGACCTGTACTTGATTTTATGATTATAAAACGTAGTATAACTCGGATATCGTGCATAAATTTTTGTTTTTTTCGAGAACGTAATTAAATGCACGTTTTCGCCGATCAGAAAAACCCGATAAAAAACGGAACAACACCTTAAATAGCCGCGAATATTTCGGGATTTGCCTACTCTTCTCTTCTTTTATTTATGTTTGGGTGCAAACGAATGAATGGCCAAAATATACACACACTTTCCAAGTAGCTCCCTGCAGTGTTATTTCAGACACACAATTTTATCAACGTAATAGGAGACCCACAAAATTGTAATGCGAGTAGTCCTTTCGCCTTTCGAGGGGTAATTCTAGGAAAACCTTCGATTTTGTTTCGACTCAGTTTGCTGAATACTCATTCGAAGTAGTGTTAACTCCACAATAGTGGAATTACTTTTCGTGTTCGATAAAGACTTTAATTATTGGTCAAAATTTGATTTTTGATTAAAGTAAATTAATATAAACCGGTTAGAGAAGCAAAACGGAGTTAATGGCAAGAATTCAGAAGGAAACTAAACCTGGGGTACAGAATAGATATCAAACGATTCTGGAGTAGATTAAAAGCAATGAGAAACAAAGAAAACCGTTAAAGGAATAAATGATGAATCTCAAAGAAATATTGGAGACCTGGACGAAGTACTATGAGGAAACGTTCGATAAGATAAATGATAAAGGAACCATAGACCAAAATACATTAGATAACAATGTACAAGAAGTGAAAATGTGGAGGAAATAGAAAAAGGGAAGAAAGACTAACAAAAATTAAGATTGGAGAAGCAAATCGAGACCACAGGGTAGGCCCAGAACTGATAAAATGGATAGGGAAAGAAGGGAAGAAATGGCTATGGAAAATATATAATGAAGCCTGGAGATGGAACAGAATCCCAATGGAGTGGGAAAATAACTTGATAATTCCGTTTATAATAAAGGAGACCAAACAGAACGTAAAAATTACAGAGCTATTCGTTTAGCATCTACGAACTTCAAGATATACACAAAAATTGTCGAGAAAAGAGTAAGAAAAGCTATAGAGAAAAAAATTAGAAGATGAACAGGCAGCGTACACAAGCAACAGACAAACATGAGATAATAACTACATATATTCGTAGTACGAAATATCATGGAAAGGGCAGTGGAAAAAGGGGAGATATTATATACGACATTTATAGACGTCAAATCAATATCTGACAACGTCGAAAGAGAAGGGCGACATAGTTCTAATAGCAAATTCGGAAATAAAAATGCAACAATTAGTCGATATATGGAACGTCGAGATTAGCAAGTTAAAGATAAATATTAATACTTATAAAAACAAGGTGATGATAGCCAACAAAGAGGAAGGAAATAGAAGCACAACAATATTCTGTACTGGCCAGGAATTGGAAATAGTAACAGATTGTGGATACTTAGGTAGCGTACTCACTAGCGACGGAAAGATTGAGGCAAATTAGGGTACGAAAAGCAAGACTAGGAAAAAGGGAAAATGATACTAAAATTAAAAACAAACAACACCGTAGCAGTATCAATATTGGCATACGCTAATGAATTATTGATACTGATGAAAAGGTTACATAGCAAAATAAAACTATCGAAAAATAGTAAATGTAACAAACACCTAAGAAATGAAGACACAGGGAATAAGATTGAACAAGAACCGATAATGGACTTAACGAAAATGAAGACAGATTATTCAAGATGGCAGCTGGAAGAAATAAGAAAAGGAGAAGGAAAAGGCCAAGAAAAACATGGATAGACAGAATCAAGGAAATAGGAAAGAAGAGAGGAAAAGCGACGTTACAGATGAGAGCACTAACTAGGAACCGACAGGCAGGCGCGGATCCAGGCAGCGGCTAAGGGGGCTTTAGCCCCCCCCGAAATAAATTCCCTGCTATGTGTTTTCTTTACATTTAGCTAATGAGTTTAAATAAATATGACACGATAAAAGCCGAAGAAGTTTTAGAAATTTTTAAATTAAAACACCCAAAAATAATGAAGTCCAAATATATTTAAGACAAATTTGATGTGACAAGTTTTATATATCAAATATTTTAATGTCGTCCAAAACTATATATCAGTTTATGTTTAATATTTTTGAATTTATGTTTGTTCTGTTTCTTATAGTTTATTACATTGCATTTTTTTTGTGAGAATTATATATTATTTTTACTCTATTCAAGGTTCTTACCTACTTAATAAATAAGTTCGTCTACATTTTTGGATTGTTTTTACTTTACCTATTATTAGTCCTGCGCCCGCCGTAAGGGGTGTTTAATTCTAAAAAAACAAATGAACTAGAAAAAAACGCAAAAAGTTGCGAAAACTTAAATAGGTACTCGTTTTTTCCTCCTTAAAAAGTTACATAAAAAATTTCAGCTTTCTCTTAAAAGTAGTTTCCGAAGCCACGCCCCTTTTTTGAAAAAAATTTCGCCTGCGGCGCTTCGCCCTCGAGCGACCGACTCACTGTCCTACTATTTAGTTTTAAAATTAGCCCCCCCCGAAAAATCTTCCTAGATCCGCGCCTGCCGACAGGAGTATAAGAAACAGGTACCGGTATAAAGTAAGACCATCAATCCGACGCTCCTAAAGTGGCACAAGCAAAGGAGAAGTAGCTAAAATGGAATAGCCTTATGTAATTTCAATATGTAAGAAAGAGACGTATAATGTTGCCGTGGTAACTTAATACGAGTTCAAATCTAAACATGGTCTGAGAATACGAATTAGTCTGCTGATTATTAAATAAACGCATTAGCAAGAATTTTCTTACAAAGCTTATGACTTGCGAGCATAAATCTGCAGAATAACACAAATATTAAAATTACAATACAAATAAATGAAACCCACATAACCGCAGCCGTTTCGTCACTTCAACCAAAAATAAAGGCTAAAGGTGGTAAGAACAATCTTTCTCGATCGTTTTTAAACGTTCCTCAAGTGTTAACAAAAGATTTTATGTTTTTATCCGGCCTCTTCAATGCCAGTTGTAGATGGCGCATGACGCCACTTACCTACAAAATACCGATAATGCGCAGTACTAACCGCCAAAACCAGTGGCTACAGCCAAGGTGGCACTGGCTCCAGGAGCGGCTATCTGTTTTAAACAGACGAAGCTACATAGTGGGTTTCTTCGGACTTTGATCTCGTTTTTATGGCAAAAATAGCAACTTTTGAGAGAAAATTAAAAATCCCGTTAAAATTTTTGGCAAAAGATAGCAAATTTAAAAACCCCTCGTATTTTACCAAATAATATCTAGCATCTTTATTTCTTCGCGACAAAATTAAAAATTCCCCCTATTTTTCCCTAATAATAGCAGCTTTGGAAACCACCCTATTTTCTCAAATAATAAGCAGAGTCAAAGACGAAGTGCTCGTATTTTTCCATCTGACACTCATTAATTATAATCTTGATAATTGCATTTCAGCTTCATATATACGTTCTTTAATTTCTTCTGCATTTTCATCTTAACTGCATAATCAATTATATTGTAACGTAGTGGGTTTGGCCAATAATGTTAAAAGTTAATTAAATTTAGATAAGATTATTCCACGTGAGGGTTTGCTTTACTGCGAGAGTTTTTAGATTAAAAGTCTGATTCAACGAACATAACATATTGTAGTGTAATTTTAATGATTACAAAACAAAATTAATTAAATTTACTATAAAAACGAAAATGTTCTGTAAACTGATTGTATATGTGTAATTGTCTGTGTGTATTTAAATGTGTGTGTGTGTGTGTGTGTGTGTTTACATAAAATCAAATATCAAGATAACTCAATACCTGAAATAACTCCTGTAAAATAAATATTCACAACATACAACTGCAAATCAAAATACATGAACACCAATTCATTATCATAATAAATTTAAAAGTTTTAAACATGAGTTCTAGCAGTGCAATGTTTTAGAAAATTGCATTATTTAAAGATTGACAAATTTTTATAGAAAACAAATAACAAATAATATTAGATTTTTACCTTTACAAATATTAACATTTAATAAAAAAAATATTGAGTTGAAATTTAAAATTGTTCTAAATTTGTTTAAATAAAATAACACTTATTTTAAATTACTGGTTGTTTCTTAATCCGGTCCTTTTCTGTAGATGCGGCATCGCTGCGTTGTTAAACTTGAAGTCGGTAATGGTGAACAGCTGTTTCTTAGTTTTAAAAACTATTGCTGCTTATTTAAATTCTCCAACAGGTAAGTCTTTATTTTCTTTTATTTATTTCACTTAATAACTTGTTTAATCACTTTATTTTCACTTTCTATTTATCACTTTGATTTGATTTTCACTTATATTGTCTTACTTTGTTTCAGGTTTTGCTGTTAATATAACCGCAAATTTATTCGGCGAAATAAAAAAACTCAGTTTTTATTTAAATTAACATCAATTTTAGATTTATTAAGACACAAATTGTTAAATCATAACAATTAATTAAACAACTTTGTTTAATTTTCAACATTATATTCACAAACGTAAGTAATTTTTACTTTTACTTTTATTAACTTTGATTATTTATTTATAATTAATTATTTATTATTATTATTATTATTCCATTGATTCACTTCATTTATCTTTAGGATTTGTTTCACATTAACTTAACTTTAAATTTCCATTGAAATTTATTTACAAATATTCAGCTGTCAATTTATTTATTCAGCATGCCATGACCTTCATGGTAAAAATTAAATTCTTGAGCTGCAAAACAACGTGCTCTCGCTTTGAAATCTTTTTGCCAACTAAAACAACCCTCTTATAAAGTGAACCAATGAGAATCAAATATTATTTCTAGGAATGAATCATTTTAATTGTTAATAAAAATATTTAAAATTTTATACTTAATTAATCCTAATCTTACATAAATAACTACTATCTAAATTACCTTACCTAAATTTTATATACAATAAATTACGAATTAACTAACTTAAATTTTTCATTTTATGAAAGTAAATGTCAAATATTTCTGAGATGCTTAAATTTAATGATTTTCAAAATTATTACTAATTTAACTAAAAATTATGCTAAAGTACTATTTACAACATTTAAAAAATATTACTATTCTTACTCAAATCTATAATTTTGCCTTGTTTTGCGTAATTTCGATCGTCATTTGTTTTCGAGTAATGACGTAAGGGGAATTTTTTTTAAATGGAACCGCCTTATTTTTGTTCGTGATTTCGATAGGTAGATCTTTTAATTGTCAAAACGTTAACATAAAAAAATTTTGAGCACAAGACAATTGAAATGCTCAGAATTGGCCCACAAGTTATCGGCAATGTATAAGAAAATTTGTATGACGGCTCATTTATTGTCAAGAAATCGAGGGATGGCAGTTCCAACACTTAATCTGATGTTTTAATTTGCTTAGCAACAGTTTTTGTTTTTGTTTCCTTATTAATAAAATATGTTTTCTAATTTTCATTTGTCTTTTTTTCGATAATTTTCTTATGTAACGTGTCAAAATTGTATATTACCGTTTTCAGAATTAAAATCGAAATCACGAAAAAAAATAAGGCGGTTCCATATAAAAAAATGCCGCTTACGTCATTACTCGAAAACAACTGACGGTTAAAAATCGAATTTAATGGAAAAATTTGCATTTTCATAAAATAAAATCAACGTGTTCGAGGATTTGTTCGAAAACTGGGTTGTTTCGGTTTTAATTAATATATTCCCTACTTTTTACTCGCACTGTATACAACGCTATCTGTATCATAGTAGACAACCGCTTCTACTAATATATCTAACCTTGTATATAATCTTAATCTAGCATTAGCCGTTGTGTAAACCGTTATGTATATGTTAGTATCATAACATAGTGTTCCTTATATTTTATAACTTATTTGTAACTATTTTTCATTTATTTCAATTATGTTTATTTTATCAAGCCTACCATCTAACAAAATATCATCAAATCTTTTAATATTATCTACAACAATTTCTGTATTATTTTTATCATAAATACGAGGGCAAAGTCAGAAGAAATCTACTATGTAGCGACGAAAAACAAAATGAGTCTCCCTTGATCGTGTGCTGTTTAGTTAAGCGATTAAAAACCCCATTGGTTGTTTAATTCAATTCGCCTTAAAAATCAATATCATTCCAGTAAACTGTTTCAACGCAATGTAAACAAGTAACCACAAAAAGCCTAAAAAGGCATAAAAATCCTATAAACTAAGATTAATCTTCGAAGAGAACTGGGATTTTCTTTTCACGGTTGTTCTCGGCTATTATTTTTCTTTAAAGAGCACTAACAGGAAGGACTATGCTCTCCAATAAAGCATGCAGTATGCATTTACACGAAGTAGCAGTTCATCAACAATGTCATCCCATCGTCTACTTTATAAAATTATTTTAGTGCACCAAGTATTGACTTTTCGTACTGAGCAACTATCGCTTCAAGCACAACTCTCCTCATAAAATTTCATTGGTACGAGCTATTTTGTTACAGCAAAAATCCATAAGCTTCTTCCGTCTAAGATAAACCTTGTAAAATTCAAGAAGCTACAATAAAACCGAAAAGATTGTAAGGATTAAAATCGAATTCCTCAGCTTGCAACGTTATCGTATACATTGACGTAATTAAAACAAAACATATCCCAAGTATACGAAGAGTTCTACAAAATAAAAGATGATTATCGTTTCCTTAACATCCAACAACCTATTTAGCTGTTTTGTGACACCGCCGTGAGAAATAACATCTGCATAAAATGTACCCTCAGGGATATTACGAAATGAATGCATTTTTCATGTAAATCATAACGACTAGGAATTTATTTGAAATTTTCAGAGGTGACCTGGTTTTAGAGGGATTCAAAACGGTAATAGGCCTCACCGCTAATACCATTTTGTACGGTCATTACGGTTAAGTAATGGACGAGAAGTCCAGAAGCATCCCTTATAATGAGTACATTGAACCGTCCTGGCATTTTGCAGTGAAAATTTCAATGTACAAAGGTACAAAGGGTTTCTTGCTTGAACTTGTTTATTTAAATGTCTAAATGGAAGTAGCTTCAATGATTTACTTTCTGAATAAATAAAAATATGCTACGACATAAACACTTACGCTTAAGCGTTGATATTTCGACATAGGTTTAAGCAGAAGCTTAGCTTAATTCAGAAGTTTAAGTCTACTTAAGTCAGTGCTTAAACCAACTTCAGTCACAGCTTAAGACGGCTTAAACTACACCTGTATTCAGGGAGATTTGACTTGACTTCCAAAATTACCCAATGTTTTATTCGGATTTCAATCTATCTAATAAACAAAATTGACTTAAATCACAAATTTAAGTATAAGCTGAGTTTCTCCATCCTCAAACTGAAATAATAATCCTTATTTGATTTTAAAAATTGCCATGAGAAACTCAATGCAATAGTTTAACTGGATTTCAGTCAACTCAATAAATAAAATCCGATTTAATTCGGCAGTTGCTCAAGCCTGTATTGAAACCCCAACTGAATGATTTGGTTTGGAAAATCATTCCGAATCACCCGATCCAACATTTTAAGCAGATTTGAATTGATCTGATAAATAAAAATTGACCTAAATCAGAAATGCAGACGCAAAACTAAGCTTGTACTCAAAACTGTATTGAAATATTGGCATTTAAATTAATTATTTGGGCTCGAAAATCATCGTTACATGCTCAATTCCAAATTTTAACCGAATTTTGATCGACTCTGTAAATCAAGTCTGACTTAAATTAATAGCCTGGTTTAAGGCGGCTTAAGCTAAGTGTCTGCTCAAACCAGTATTGAAAAATCGATCTTTAAGTTACTTATTTGGCTTGGAAATCATGAGTGGCTCAATCCAAAATTTTGGTCCACTTGATAAATCAAATCCGACTTAAATCAGCAGTTGCTCAAACATATACTGAGCCCTCAACGTGTAAATGAATCATTTGACTTGGAAAATCATCCCGAATCACCGAATTCGAATTGAGATGATAAATAAAAATTGACTTAAATCGGAAACTAAGCTACTACTCAAAACTGTATTAAAATATTGGCATTTAAATTAATTATTTGGCTTCAAAAATCATTCTTACTTGCTCAATTCAACATTTTAATCGAATCAGATGCCACGTAAATCAATAGTTTGGTTTAAGCCGGCTTACGCTACGTTTCTGCTGAAAACCGATCTTAAATTAATTGGAAATCGTCACGAGTCGTCCAGTCCAAACTTATAACCGGATTTCGATCCAACTTAAATCAATACTTACACAAACCGCCATTGAAATACTAAACTTTTAATAGATTATTTCTTTTGAAAAATCGTCAAGTGGTACGCACTTCATCATTTTAACCGAATATCAGTGTTTCTGCCAAATTCTGTATCGAAACATCAATTGATTATTTAATTGGAAGATTACAAATCATCCAATCCAGCATTGTAACCGAATTTCAATCGGTCTGATAAATCAAATTCCCTTACTTAGCACCTTCAGATCGACGATTAAATGATTCAAATGAAAAATCTGATTAACTCTAGCGTGCTTAACTCAAAGTTAACGATTTTCCTACTTACAGTGACTTCTACTGAACCGAATCTTTAACTTGAAGATTGTTTATCTGGTTTTTTTAATTATTAAATCGTGTTAATACTTCCAGAATGTTTTAGTGAGCTTAAGCTTAAAGTAACCGCTTTAAATCAACTTGGCTAATTTAGGTCTACAACTCATATTTGACGATTAACTGAGCGACTTTCCTAACGGTTATGTAAGCGTTTAAACCGTCTGCATTATCGTTTCAGATTCGGGAAGATCGGTTACTGATTAACAGGTTTAAAGTCACCAGTCACCAGTATAAAATACGTAAACTGCTTTTATTTGAGGCCATTACGGGTTTATCACAAATATGAGTTTAAAATTTGACAATTGTTGATTAATCAAAAATTTCCATAATCATTTAACCGGTTAACCGATTAAGCAATTGCATTTAAATCCGAATGTTCAAAGATGTAACCGTTTTTTCCCAGTTAAGTAAGTAATTTAAGTTATTCTTCAGAAAGGTTAACCGGTTTTAATCAACATAATATATTTACGGCCGGTTCTTTAGCCGAATAATCCAAGTAATCATAGAAAATTCAATCATTTTTAAGACCAAAAACTCATCCGGAACGAGTTGAATATTTAAATCGTTTTTTTAGAAACTGAATGAACGCCTGAAATTGATTCATTTTTATTACGAATACTAACCACTTCTCAAAACATTTTAACCGATTACGTTCGTTGATTAGTCCAATAGTCAAGGTGTTTTTATTTAATTATTGAATTACCTAACCGCTTAAAACTTTTCAATTCAACCAATTTAATCTACTTTAACTGCCTTGATCAATTCAAATCAACAGCCTAAAATCCGAAATTTTGCAGTTAACCAGTTAACAGTCAGTTCCAGTGAGCTACTTATAAAGCCAGTTAAATACCTATTCGTGATGCTTTAAGATCAGAACACCGACGAGGGATTAATCGGTTAATCACGTAACCAATTTCAACTTCAGGATGTATTGAGCTATCGATTCATTGTTTAATTCAAGGTTTACTTATTAAAGAAATGTTTTTTAATGCCTTTCTCAACCGAGTTGTTTAATCAGTTGAACGTTTAAATTTCAGTTTTCCTACAGGGATTCAATCATCAACAAGCGGATTGGATTGGAACCGATTTAGATTGACTTGAGACATTCGGCTACCTGAAACTAAAGTGTTTAAATGCCATCGTTAAATAATGAATGTTGACCTTTAATAAAAAGCTTAGCGGTTTTAACCGCATTAAGAGGTTTCAACTAGTTTGGTCGATTTAATAAGAATGGTACAGGGACTAATCTGAGCTGTTATATTGCTAATTAAACCAACCTATCGTTTTCAAAACGAATAATTTTGTGCCTTATGGATTGGTTGGTTAATCCACTTCAGCTTTTGCTAAGTACACCAATGCAGCACTGAATGTTCAATTTTCGTTCGAAGCAATAAGAAACAATCTTCACTCCTTACTCGTTGCTGTTTCTAGAACTTACTAAGATAGAAATTTAACAAGAAATCTGATGAAGCTCGTATTTGAACAACTAAATAAGATTGAATTATTTTACCTATTATTACGTAAGTGAGAGTCTACACATGAATCGAAATTTGTTTATAGTCGAACACGGTTGTTCCTTAAGAAAACCTCCAACACAAAACCGCTGATTAAACTTTAATTTTCCTTTCTCTTTCAAGACAGATTCCGGTTACCAAGGCTATGAAGTGACAAGTTCTTTCAGAAGAATTCTTAACGTAAATTGGAAACTCGAGTAGGCTGGTTTTCACAAACGTCGAAAGTAAACTCGCGAAGAGTTTGTCGTTTTTGTTTGAAGATCATTCTGTCCCCTTTAATTATTTCAGAGTCATTAAGCGTTCGGTTTCTATATTATTCTAAACAGATTAATTTACATAGATGAGCGTGTTCTTCAGCTCTGGTACTAGGATTGTACTTGTAATTTGTGATGACAAAGTAAAACAATTAAACGATTTTTAAAGTTTAGGTTTATTCCATCAACAAAACGGCGCTCCTGCATATGCCTTTCTGTAAATTACGAATTTAGTTTCAGTCCTGTGTTTTGCAGAGGTGAAACGGGTTGAAGTTTATTACAAACTACTCACGAAACTCCCACTTTCTTGTGTTAATTCAAGTAACATAGTTTCAATAGATAATGGAAATCCCTTTTCCTATTGTTCAGGAACTGTAACAGTGTTTCCTGTATGTTAAGTTTTAACTAAGTTCAGGTAAGCTTTCAGCTTTTAATTTTGTTAACACTACGTATGGAAGCTTCTCTAAATTAAAAATATCTTCATTAATGTTTAAAACTTTAAGTGATTGGTTGATTAGTTGATGAAATTTAAAGGCAGGGTTTTTGTAATCCACCGCTTGTGAACCCGTTTGAAGTATATTTCTGAGGGAAATTTCCAGAAGATTACCCTTTTATGATAGGTAAAATAAGTAACGTTTCACTTAAAGTATTTGACGTGAAAAATTGCATGTCTGCAATTCAATTCTTTTTAAAATCCTTAGATTCGAATGCAAATATCGACGTTCTTAGACTTTTCAATTTAGATCAAAGCTAAAGGGTCTGCATAGTGGTGTCTTTAAGAAAAAGAGCAGAATACGGATTCTGAAACGATTTTAGGAAAACTTTGACCTTGATTCACTTGACGAACGTGTAGAATTTTACGTTTGGTGATTCATGAGGTTAGGTTAGCTTGGAGGTAGGTTAGGTGGGATTAGCTTAGGTTAGATTAACTTAGTTTGAGGTTGATATTATGAGAGATTAGATTAACTTATTATTTCATCTCAAAACAATAACGCCAAATTCATCTAAAATGGGTGACACATAACTTCAGACTTCTCATTTCACAGCCTTATCTGCCTTACTAAGATTTATCTAAGCACAAACGTTCCATTTTCAAGCGTCTGATACTTTGATTAAAATGGACGATAAATTTTCCGACTCATTTTTATGATTGTTCAAAGATTTTCCGCGGAAGTGGGAAATTCCTAGCATTTGTAATAAAATTTCGCGTAAGTAAAGAAATTCCTTAAGCGAGTGAAAAAAATTCGACTTTTTCAGAGGTATTCAGTTAATCAAAGAGAGACAAGCCGAGTATATTAATTAAAATTGGGCTAAAATAAAAACTTCCTCCTGCCTACATTGTCAGACTTTTTAGTGGGCTATTCTCTAGCAAGACGAAGGACCTCAGCTTTTTACCTTGGGTTTATAGTTTTTGTACTTTCGGTGGTCCCGAATTTAATCGACCGATGTATTAAAAGAGATTTATTTTGCATTTTTAGTAGGGCTTGTTTTTAAATATCGCCAGGATAGTCCTTTAACTAAAGCAAAACGTTTAATTGAGCACGGATTTTTTTCCATTTTTACCGGAAAATGTTTTCATTAAAAAACGAGTAAATAAATCGGACGGTTGCTGCTGCGAATTTGAAGTACTTTAAATTCGTTTTAACCAAACAAGCAGAGAAGAATGCGGATTCCCTATTATAAAATGTGACAAAATATCCATCATTCTCCCATAATTTATGATAGGAGCGCGACCCTAAAAGACACATAGAATTTTTCATTTTGTCAAAACTATAATACGAAGTGAATGAAAGCGTTTAAAAGAAAGGCGGTCGCACAAAAAGCTAATAGTTTTATTGTTTACTTTGAACGTCGAAGAAAGCTGGCGTATAATTTTACTGTCTGGTATTGTGTTAGGTCCTTTTTCACGCCATTACTCTCCCATGTTTTTAACAAAGATAAATGTAAACGTAAACCAAAAATTTGAGTTCAGTCAGCCGTGCTGTTGGGGGTGATCAATCTGTTGTAAAGTAATCCATCACTGCCTAAACGTACGTAGCTTCTATTTTTAAGCAAATACGATCGCAATTTTTTTAGACTGATTCGTTTTATTCCCGAATTTTTTCTAAGGACCAGCCCCCTTTTGTTATTTTCGGGCAATTAACAGTGAAATAAAACATGCGACAGCTTTCCGCAAGGGTCTGCAAAAGGGTCCTTTAAGCTCCGGATTTTTCGGGTTAAACCTCCGCATTAGCACCATAGATTTTGATTGTATCTGACCGGACAGAATCGCAGACACGGTATATACGGCCACTTTCCCGTTCCCACCGAGAAACGAAAATTTATTCTGATACATCTCCGAATTTAGAGGAGGTATTTCTTAGGAAAATTCCGAAAAAAACACTTCGTTTTTATTACGTGGATACTTTCACGAAGTCTCAATTTATTTTTTTCTTTTTAATGTGCCATAAAACTCTATGTATTCCTTGAGCACATCATGAATACATGACATTAATTTTTATATCCCAATTTTAAACGTTTCGTCAATAACTACGTTAGTTTGATAGATAAGAACCCTAAATAATGTGCACCCACTTGATCTTCGAACCCCTTATACATTCGGAACGGACAACCGCCCATACTGCTCGCTTAAGAATTATCTTTACCTGTGACCAAAACAACTAGTACAACAACAACAACAACAACAACAAAGAACGGAATTTCCAACTTACGCCAACGCTATTCAGGGGTCAAACACAGTAAATCAAAGGAACGACTTCAGCAACCAACTAAATCATTTCCTTACTGAATTTAAGGCAATGTTCAATCAGCTAATAAGCCAGAACAGTATGATATTAAACATGCTATCAACTGTCATCAATAAATTAGTTCATTAATGGATATCTCATCATTACACATCGCTCTATGGAATGCCAATGGTTTGACTAATCACAAATTTTTTACAAATAAATAAGGTAACACATTTTACAGACCGAACAGTATTCAAAATACCATCTTATATGACATAGCATACAATCCATCTTGGTGGAGCCGCACATGAGGGGGGGGGGGGCAGCACTACTAATACGCACTGCAATATCACACCATAAACTACCCTCATTCCAAACCAACAAAATACAAGCTTCAGTAATTTACGTGAACGCTAAACCGAGATCTTTTACTAAAGCAGCAATTTATAGTCCACCTAGACACGCAAACAATACTGACGAGTACGATATAATGTTCAATACTTTGGGATCTCGATTCAATGTTGCTGAAGATTGGAATGCTAAACATTCTGATTGGGGTTCAAGATCTGTAACGCCCAAAGCCCGAAATCGCAAACAAAAATTTCTCCCATTTGTTAACTGGTGGACAAACCTACTAGCCAGCCGATCAAAACAAACTCCCAGACCTGCTAGAATTCTTTGTTGTCAATGGCATTGCATCTAACTACTTTCATATCGAACCTAATTAGGAACTTTCATCGGATCATTCTCCAGTAATCCTTACCCTTAGTACCCATATTATTATAAAATCAAATCCACCTAGACTTGTTTCTCCAATAACTAATTGGACTAGCTTCCAGCAATACATTGAAGAAAAGTTAACCCTGAACATTAAATTAAAAGAACCAAGAGACATTGATAAAGCTGTGCAATACTTTACTAATACAATACAGGAAGCAGTCTGGAAAAGTACACCAACACCAATCCCAAATAAACAAGAAATTAATAACATCCCATTACAAATTCGACAGAAAAGACGTGCTAGACGCATATGAGAAAGAACTCGAAACCCTGTTGATAAAATTACAAACCTACAACAGGTACAACTATTTAAAACTATACTACAAGATTTACAAAACTCAACATTCGAAACATACATTACCACTCTTTCAAAAGAAGACCACTCAGTGTGGAAAGCTACACAAAAAATTAAGAGACCCACAAGTCACATACCACCATTAAGGAAGCAAGATGGACAAGAACAGGACAGGCGAAAGCAAATACTTTTGCAGAATGCTTAGCGCAAACTTTTAGTCCTCCAGAACTCAACCCCAATATTAATGACGAGAACATCCAAAACTTCTTAGATGCACCATGTCCAATGACCCTTCCAATCAAACCCTTTGCACCATCAGAAATAAAACAAGAAATTAATAATTGCAACATTCATAAAGCTCCTGGATTTGACCTTATAACCGGAAAAATTCTCAAACAACTATCAAAAAAGCAAACACCAATTTGCCCAAATAATACTGGTACCCAAACCTGGAAAACCACCAAATTCTACTTCTTCATATCGTCCTATAAGCATGCTACCCCAGTTATCCAAAATAATTGAAAGATTACTGCTTAAGAGACTGGATACTGACATTAACTTGGATGAGATACTACCGACATATCAATTCGGTTTTCGTGAGCGACGCTCCATAATTCACCAGTGTCACAGAGTTGTAAACGAGATAATAAGAAGTCTGGAAGAAAAAAGTTTGTGTTGCAGCATTCTTAGATATTGCGCAAGCTTTTGATCGCGTCTGTAAAGTTAAAACTCATCCTCTCTACTTACTATTATCTCATCCCAAAGTCCTATCTCAGCGATCGCTATTTCCAAACCAAGTTTAATAATGATGTTACCACAATTCACTCAATCAGGGGTACCACAAGGTAGCGTCCTAGGAACATTCCTGTACCTTGTATTTACGGCGGATATACCAACCACAGAAAACACAACCATTGCCACATTCGCAGACGACACTGCGATCCTGTCTGTAGACAAAGATCCTCAACTTGCCGCTGATCGTGTACAAATCCATCTAGACAGACTTGAAGAATGGCTCAATTCCTGGTGCAGAAAAGTAAATGCAACTAAGTCATCACAGGTAAATTTCAAAATTAGACTGACTGACTGTCAACTGTCTCAATTAATAATATTCAATTACCTATTCAAAACGAAGTCAAATATCTATGACTAACACTAGATTCTAAACTTAAATGGAGGCCACACATAACATCTAAAAAGAATCACATCAATAACAAGATGCGTCAAATGTATTGGTTACTTGGCCATTACTCTAAATTGAAAATAGATGCATTATCAAACCCATTTGGACGTATGGGATTCAACTGTGAGATTGCACCAGAGCGTCAAATTCAATAATTATTCAGCGACTGCAATTCAAAATCCTACGCATGATCCTAAATGCACCTTGGTTTGTAAGCAATAAAACCATCCACGATGACTTAGCCATTCCCACACTCGAAGAAGAAATCCAAAGATTCAGCACTACTTAGTGGAGTGCTGGTTCGGGACCAAAGGAGGGTTGTTTCGAACCTTACCTCGCCAAACCATAGGCCCGCTCATTACCGTGTAGTCCAGAATGTTCTTTGACCCAAATGAGTTCTAGGACATTGTCAATAGCAACTTGTTCCAGATTGTGGATCCCATTATGCGGACAGAAGATATTTAAAAATTCCAAATTACACCATTTAACGCCACAAAACACTCAGATGGCACTGTGCATTCTGGCTCACCGATTACAGTCAAAAATAAAATCAAACACTACGAGCTTCCCAAACACAACCCGCAACACCTACCACGATTACGATCGTGGACTGGCAAGGACCACTAAACTTATCAGCAGCCTACTGCCCCCGAATACATAATATTAAACGGGATCAGTTCGAAGCCTACTTTCAGACACTGGGAAACAGGTTTATTTCGGGCGGTGACTATAACGCTAAACACGAGCAATGGGCATCAAAATTAACTACGAACAAAGGCAATTACCACAATAAACTTCACTTCTCCACAGGCGAACTGACATACTGGCCCTCACACTTGACAAAAACATCTGATTTGCTAGACTTCTGCATTTCAAAAGGTATTAACCTCAAAGTCTAGACCTTTCTTCGGGCCACTCTTCAATAATACTAACAATAAGTACCCAAGTTTTGCTCAAAGAGAGCCTTAGTAACAGATACACGAACTCGAATCACCACAGAGAAATAATTGACGAATTGTTAAACACTTGAAGTACATTTGAAATCCAATGAAGAACTAGTTTCAGCACTGGAAAATTTCAATGAAATAGTTCAACATACAGTTTAGTATACAATAATGCCATCCAAAGTTATTTAAAAAGTTGCTACTACAAAAAATAAATTATCGAATACCTAATCATCAGTTCGGATTTCGCAAGCAACACTCCACGACAGAGTAAGTTCACAGAGTGGCAGACAAAATTATGAAGGACTTCCAAGACAAAAAATATTGTTCTGTTGTGTTAATCAATGTCGTGTAGGCCTTCGACAAGGTCTGACACGACGACTTGCTGTTTAAAATCAGAAAGGCGTTACCACCAGACTACTACGAAATATTTAAGCCCTGTCTCACCAACAGGTACTTTCTCGTCAAGTACCGAGACGCCCACAAATCGTTATTTCCAATTAATTAAAGTTGACCTTCCTCAGGGAAGTGTATTGGGACCGCTTTCCTGTTTCCTATTTACTGCCAAGCTACCAACATCAAAAGTACAACGGTCGCCGCATTCGCTGATGATACAACGATATTATTATCACATACCGGCCCAAACATAGCATCCGAGAAGGTACAGGGCTATTTAAACAACGTAGCACAATGGTTCAAAAAGTGGTGCATTCGTATAGATAAATCTAAATCAACTCATGTAACATTCACTTCAAATGAACAGATTCGCATGTTTTTGTGGAATCTTGTGCTAATCTTTTGATAAAGGTTTGTACGCCAAAGGGTTTGTGGGCAACGTAGCCATCTTCGAAAGAGGCACCCATCATTTCAACTCTCGTTGGACTTTCGTACAGGTGGCAAAAAAGGTAATACCTTAAGTAATCCGTAGAAAATGTAGATGTGAATTGAAATCGTTGGAACCCACAAGCCTACATCTTGCCCAACAAATAAGTGAACGAACAATACCCTTCACCAATAAGGGACTTGTAGGGCTATTCCACAACCTCAAAATTATTGGTGATAGAATTTAGGTGGATTATGCGATTAAATTAGCGTATTAACCTAGATCCAGAACCGAACTGAAACGCACATCCGAATAAAGTGACAAACAAAATAGAAACGGTTTTAACAGTGAGCGGAAGCGTCTTTGGGAAAACGTTTGCACTGAAATCGATGTTAAGCTCATGACGCCCCAGCATGGTGTTCTAACGTAGAGCAAAAACCGTTACCGGCAAGCTCAACCACTTGTTTTGTGTTTGTAGAGTAATTAACACTACTCCAACAGTAACCATGGGAGCTCTTTTAAGGCTTTAGGGTTCAAGATCTTTAGACATTTAGCTAAGGGGGAGAGCATCGGTTGGAGTACATAAAATTAAATCAGATGGCAATAGGAGCATAGGAACGATGGGGCCACAGATACAGCAAGCGGTTGAAGACGATTTCATTCTAAGAATGAGCACCCACCACATCCTTCCAGAGTATTCCTTTGGTGCATCCCGATTCTCTATGAAATGTAATGCTGTGACTGGGATAAAAAGAAAACATCCTCCGTCAAAGGAAATAATTTCACGTACAAACGTAGATGGTCCAGGAGTTTGAATACATGGTGTAAGCCCAGCAGAAAATATTAGCGTACCCTTGTCTACAGTTTCAGGGGTAACCTTTTTCCTATAATGTAAGGTACCAAATGCAAAACGCTGACTGACAGTCCAACTATCTTATAGAATTTTGGTTCACTTGGTATTAGTTCAAATCTAACTAGAGAAGTTTGAAGTGGTTCGCACTCATGTATGAGAAAAACTCATTTGGGTGCAAGGGCAGACAGGGGTAGAGGGAAATGAAGCAGTCTTGGCGAAAACTGGTGCATCCATCTCGTTTATAAATATTAGGTAAATCTACACAAAACAATCCAACAACAACTAGGAAAAGAAGGAACTAGGACGTCTTTGTGAAGACTGTATTGGACTGATGTACTCCACTCAGTACGAACACAGATTATGTGGGTTCCTGAACCAGTAGATTGATCACGTTCTGATAATGCTTACCCATAGTGGAATGCAGGAAGTCTGTTTAATTGTAAAAAATGCCTCACTGCATAATAAAACATTTTTGTGAAATTTACTTATCTATCTAGCAATTAAGCATACTTAAGGGTGGGTTTTAGTAGCATGTTTACGCGCGGAAAATTGAGTAATTTTAAAATAACGGTACGGTTAAATAATGACAGTTGAAAAGAAGGACGGGTATGAATTAAAATTTTAAGACCTTTCCTTCATACGCTACAAGGCCAGAACGACCAATTTTAATATAGTAATTAAATTATGGCCTATTATAAAAAACTTACGAAAAGGGACTTGCACAAGACATCCATCAAGAATGTATTGATTTTCGCCTGTAGCGGGGTGGGTTTCAATATTACCTTCCTATGCATGTATCGACCCTTTTGCAAATTTGTATAATTTAGGCGTGATCTTTATTTAACTCTAGAAAAAATTGCGTATAAATTTTTAAAAACTGATTAAAGATAGGCAACCCAACATTCACCGACTCTGTCAATGTCACTGTCAATGTTTACAAATAGGTTTAAGAGATTAAAAAACGGTATTCGCAAATACTTATATTTAATTACGCGTTTCAGAAAGACGCCTAAATTAATGGGCGCTTTAATTAACATACTTTGATACTACGTTTTGTGAAAGTTAATAAGATAAGTAATAATTAAAACACTTTAGGGATGAGTAATTTGCGTTTTGTCAAACACTAGCACTCTGCACCATTTGGTTCACCGCTTCTTGGCTGTTTTTAAGTTAGGCAACCCAAGATACTTCAAAACGAAAAATATTTTAACTAAAATCCACCCTTAAGGCGCCGGACTTAGCTTCATTACCGATGTTATGGAATGCATTGCCACGCGCGTTAATATGGCGCGTTATCTAAGGTCATTACATGAGAGTGGAATGAAGGCATCCAAGTATGAGAGATGCACTTGAATGACCGCCGTGAACCCAGAAAGAGTCCGTGGGAACGTCGGAATAGCATTCTTTAAAATGCACGGCAGAACCGGATTGCGCAGCTGGGCACGTTTACGGCAGGGTAAATGCATGTAGCATCGGCACGGCAAAGTGAATGCCTTTGTTCCAAGACACGTGTGCGTGGGAGCTGGCTTCTTATATAAGGAATTACTCAGTAGAACTCATTATGGTTGGTGTAGCCATGTCCTTAAGAAGTCAAGACTTCATATTACTGCTGTTTCCTACGATTTGATGTAACACTATTTTTCTATATTTAATTTAATTTAATTTAATTCATAGTAAGACATGCCAATAGTTCTGATTGAACATTTTGTTTCATTTTAATAACTTTGATATTTTGGAACCTAACCTTGTTTAAGTCTTTATCTTTAACTCTAAATAATATTTTGTGAAAATCAAAATTCAACAATGTATGTTGTTAATTGAATCAAAGTTGTAATATAAAACCTCTCGCAGCAAACCCACGTTGGTACTTGAGAATGATCAGAAATTCAACTAAATGTAATTAACTTATCTCTTTAATTTTACTGAGTTTTACCTTACTTTTGCTAATAACCACTACGTTACATTATTAGCTTTAAACTAACGGGAGAATGTCTAGTTCTGGATTAGAAGAATAGAGTTTAATCCAAATCAGTGTTCTATTTAAACAATAAAATGCTCATTGGTGATCGCTCGTTTTACTACGTAAATTAAGCTTTTTGCGTAAAGAGGACGCTTCATTGGTTCAGTAATCCAGGTTTGGTATAAAATAGTAAAAGCATACAGAGGGAGCCTTGTTCTGTTGATTCTTCTTTTTCTTGCAGTGCCATACGCTATGCAGCGTGTAGACTTTCATTCTGCTAGTTTTAGTTTATAATATGCAGTCTTCCTTCTGTCGCGGGTGAAAAAATATCACCCACCTTTCTGACTCCGCTCCACGATCTCCTCATAGAAAACATCCTGTAATTTGTTAATGCTCCAGGTTTATATTGATCGGAAAGATCAATGAATCGAACGTTTATACTGTTTACAGGGTTGCAAGCCCCGCTACGCTTAGGTTGCAATATTCCATACCAGAAAAAGTAAAACTGGCTTACCCCCCTTACTATGTAAGTAACTATTATTTAGAAATTAAATAAACGAATAAGCAAACCAATAAAAATAATAAATTAATCCAAAAATACAGGAATATAAAGTCCCGAAAGGCGTCAATTTTATGAGCAATTTAAAAACGGCAGAATTGTTTTTAAATTTAGAAATTAAAACGGGCTTTGAATAATTATCGACGCCGCAATTCACGATTGTGTTTGGCGGCCCTTTGTTTATTTATTACTTTATACGTTGTTAATTTGCATAACACTCCCAGTTCCACACAGCAAATTTGTTAGCATTTTGATGCCGAAATTGCTTTCATCTTTTAAAATTAACCGGCCTCAAATGAGAATACTCTAAAACATAATTTTCCCTAATTTCTTAAAATAGAAAACTTGTTTTGTTTGGATAAGCATCAATATTTTTACGTTCATTCCTGTTTTTATTGCTATGAAATCAGGAATTTAACAAATCCTAAGCCTAGAGTAACTGAAATTTTATAAATACTAAATATATAAATTCAACGTTCGGAAGTCGGAAAGTTAAACGCTTCGAATTTTATTAAAACGAGCCTGCTATTTATTTTCTGTGTGATTTAATTACACCAGTTTTAAATAGCAAACCCACAAATGGAAAACCGAATCCATGCATAACTGAAATATGTTTTCGCGTTTTATTTTTTCCAGAACAATTGTTATTGATTGCCATTGTATTCCGTTAAGAATCAAATTAATTAAGGGGATATAAAAGCCCTGGATTTTTTTTTTCAATCTGAACGTAGCTTTTGTAATATGACATACAAAAGGAATAAATTTATCCTGCTGTTTTCACGTTTTGATATGTTTACTTGTTTAAGAAAATTGTTAAAGCCAAAGGTAATAAATACTAACATAAGTAGGTCGTGATTTTTTATGTTTTGCTGTTATGGATCAAATGAAAGCGACAGCTTCTATTACCATTTGTTTACCTACAAACAGGAATTACATTTATGGCCTACTTATTTAAGTGAGCTTTTGAAGGAATTAAATGGGAAGTTCGCGTATTTTTATTGTCAAAAGCGTGCAAAATCCAAAACTATTCCGCTGAAGCTTTTTTCAGGGCCGGAATTACAAAAGCACACCATCAGAAGAGTGTAAATATTTTCTCATGCCCAAAAAATGAGCTTAAACAGCCAAAAATGTTAATCTGTTTAAGCTGACCAAATCATTCCAATAAACTTTGTGGAAAAAAATACAAAGGCTGAAAATGTTCGTTCCGTTGATTCAAACCGATTTACTACGAGCTGGAATTTTATTAAACATTATTGCTGTGGATTAAAGGATTTGGTTTTAATTCTTCGATAATTATAATCCACGAGCAAAGGACGATTACCCTTAGAAAATTAATTAAGTCAATTTGGCTATTGGAGACAAAGTTATTTATGTGTAATTTTGTTTTATTTAGAGCTCTTTTGAATGTAACAAGTCTTATAATCTTAAAAATCTTAATTTTCGTTGACGCATAACTTAAGTCGGCTTAAAGTAGGACTTAAGCTCTAATTTAACTTATCTTAAGCCAAACATTAGCTTACATTTTGACATAAAAACCGCAGTAGGGGAGAGCTTGCTTCATGATAGGTTGACGCAGGTTCAAAACCTGAGGGTGGCGTAGAGCTTTGAAGCGTGTCAGGTAGGATTGGCATTGGTGCCTTAAATTAACAGCTTGTTTAATCGTCTAAATATATAATAACGTTTATTTTCCTAAAGATAAAGGTAGGAGGAGTAACATCTTAATTAATGATGAACCAAAACCCCCACAGCAACTAAAAGATAAATTTACACTGGCAAACTACTTAATATTTATGATTTACGAGCTTTAATAAGGGTTTAAAAAATTCCAGCCTGTATTAGGTTGTAATTTAACTTTTAAAAAAATTGGCAGGGAAGAATAAAGTAAAAAAAAACAAATTTAACTTTAAGTAATATTTATGAGTTCCTTCCTGTGCCTTATCAGGATTAACTTCTTAATGTCGATTTAAAGGCTTTGCCCCAAAATAATAAATTGCGAAAGGGATAAAAACGTAACTGCGATACAAAAAAGTCATTAATCTTTATTAAATTATAAATTGCTATTGTAAAATTTGGATTAACTCACTAATTCTGTTAACGTTCTCTCTCGGTTGCTCAAAAAAATATTTTAGCCGGGTGCTACCTGAATAAAGGAACAAAAGGGTTAGAAAAATACGCGGAATTGTAAATTTAGAGGCTTTCATTGAGTAAAGGTTGTATTAAAAAGTTCCTGTGCTTGTTTCGGTGGCAGAATTTTCTTCTTGTTTGACTTGTTAAAATCGATACCCGGGAGCGACGGGCATGTTGCCAAAAACTTCCAAATATACCAGTTTTATATAAAGTAGGCCATACATCATTTCAGTGTACTTATTTCAATAACGGAAATAGCAGATTCATTACCTTTCATTTTCGATTAAAGTACAAGCACGACAAAAATTTAAATTCGTTCCTTTTCAGGCCATTTCAAGCAATAACTGCAGATTTTTCCCGTTAAGTAAGTTCAACAAGGGCTTCATAAACGTCTTGTTAAAAATTCGGAGAGAATTAACCTAAGAATTTGCATTGCCGAGGGGCGACATAAAGAGCTTTTAATGCATACACGCTTCCGCCTAACGTACAATTTAAGGAAAAACCCTCACATAAAGTGGGGGCTTTTTAAATATTAAAGCACTTGAAAAAGCCGAAAGAACTTCTTGTAAAGGGGCGGTCGAAAATGTCGGGAAACCCGCTGTTACATTCTTCCTCTTTTGTTGTGTTTTGCTTTAAGAAAAGGTGAATTAACTGGAACAAATTGTTGATCAAGAGAGTTATGTTTGTGTGGTTGAAAAAGGCCCCTAAAAGCCTCGAGGTACAGATTTTCTTAAAAATTAAAATAGCGCCGATAGGCCAAAAAGATTTGTATTTGAAAACATTTAAAGTAGAAGCTGAAGGCTTCGGTTCCTTTAAGTTTGGAGTTTTTTACAGAACTGCCATATAGTTTCTAGCCCAACCTAAAAAAAATTAGTTTGGACAAGAATTAACAAATGTATAAAGAAAAAATTAAAGGAAGACAGAGGAGGTTAGGAAGGGGTAGGATCAGGAGAAGGGGTAACTGCGGAAGAAGAAGTATCGGGAGGAGGAGAAACTACGACTTTTAAAATTGAAAACCTGAAATTCTGAGTTTCTTGAAGTTATTGTTTGTAAGTTTTTGAAAAGGTATATCCGAGGGATTAGATCCACATGTAACTCACCGCAGAACCCGTACGGTATTCCACTGCAATGGTGAATTCAGTTTGCTGATAACATAATCAATTATTGATTTTAAATTGCGCATGTTCTGTATCCAGGTATAACGATGAATGTCCTTGTGTTTATAAAAACCATTATTAATTTTTAGAATATGGCGGAACTCAGACAGCTCGACCGCGTCGATCGTCCGCGATCGTCCAAAATTTCAAACACATGTAAGCATATGGTAAACCTCACACTAAGCCGACCGACCGCGGGCGACCGCGACCGTCCTCGACCGACCAGTTTGAAATTCGGATTTGTTGGAAATTTGGTCGAGCTGGTCGAAGCGGTCGATGATAAGTGAGGTTATGTGTAACTTGTAGTCCAGTCAAAATAGACATAACAGTTCGGAATAATTCGCATGGAGCTGATTTTTTGTGTGGACCTTCATGTTATAGTTCTAAATGAAATGTCAAGTCCCCACCGACCGCTGCGCTGCTAAAAATTTTACGTGGGGTCAAACGTCATAAAATACGATTTTTTGGGAATATCTCGTTAACTGTTAGTTTTATTGTAAAAATAGTTATTAACGAATTTATAGCTTATGCAATTTTCCACAAGAAAGACTTAATTACTTTTTTTCATAGGAGTGGCCATTATCGAGATATTGCGATATCAAGAATTAAAACTGTCATATTTTTGAAGAAATCCATTCCTTTCCATATCACCTTCGAGGTAGAGTACTCGGCGCGTTTCTTTTTATAATGTGGTATCCCTAGTAGGCCTAATCCACGATTTTCCTAATAAAACAAGAAATTAGTCTTGTTCATACTTCATTTCTAAAGTTACATATTCTTCTTCTTCTTCTTCTTTCTCTAGCTGCTGTATTTCCTGCGCCATGAAAAGGATGGATCAATTACATCTTCATTGATGTCGCACACATGGTAGTCCTTTATACTGAGTGCAACATTTGACCAATGTAAACCTATTTTTCTGCAACCAAAATTATAATTACAGCCCTTGTTGCAATTGCAAAAAATAATGTTCAGCAGTATGTCTGGAGCAGGTGGGAGCAGAGTTTGAATTGGTTCCAAAACGTTGTTTTTCCATGCCCATCTCTAATGTTCAACAAGAATCGATTTATTTCAATGTTGTGCGAAAAATTCATAGCTGCTAATATCTGTATAACATGAGCAGAAAATGTTATAATAATCGATATAGCCATAGAGCAGTCTCATGCAAGAACAAGTATTGTTGAAGATGTAGGTATTTGATCCATCCTGTTTTTAGGCGCAGCCTGTGGATATACAGCAGCTAGGGGTAGAAGAACAAGAAGACTGTAACTTTAGAAATGAAGTACCTATGCACAAGACTAATTTCTTATTTTATTAGGAAAATCGTGGATTAGACCTACTAGAGATACCACATTATAAAAAAAAACGCGCTGAGTACTACTCGAAGGTGATATGGAAAGGAATGCATTTCTTCAAAAATATGAGTTTTAATTCTTGATATCGCAATATCTCGATAATGGTTACTCCTATGAAAAAAGGTAATTAAATCTTTCTTGTGGAAAATTGCATAAGCTATAAATTCGTTAATAACTATTTTTACAATAAAACTAACCGTAAACGAGATATTCGCAAAAAATCGTATTTTATGACGTTTGACCCCCCGTAAAATTTTTAGCAGCGCACCGATCGAAGGGAGCTTTTGGCATTTCATTTAGAACTATAATATGAAGGTCCACACAAAAAATCAGCTCCATGCAAATTTACTGAACATTTTCTATTTTATTTATTAATGCAACTAGGTATTAATTCTTCTGATTCACTATCCTCATTCATTTGTTTCATTTGTTGGCCAGTTTTTTAATACAAAACGAAACAAACAATAACTTACGTTTCCTACTCTTTTAATAAATTAAAGTTATTTTTAAGTTTCAAAAAATACGCGCCACTTCTAATATTTTGATCGCAACAACTCGATCGACGCTGTGTGAGTTACTATTTCAAAAACGATCGACAAAGCAAATGGTCGCTTATGGTTGATCATGAACGGTCGTGGACGATCGGTCCTGTCTGAGTTCTACCATGGGTCCCGCATAAATAGAACAGTCTTCGACCGTTATCGTTAACTGTTTCTTTGACAAAGGGAGTGGGTTCCTTTTTTACTATCTTTCTGATATGCAGTTCTACCATTGAAATCACTTCTCTGTTACTACCTATTTTTGCTAAGGTTTCGAAAAACTCTTGTTTCGTGTTGATTTTCTCGTCATCTGAAGGAACATACGAAGTTATCACCGTGATATTGTGCCTTTGGTTTCAGAATATTCTCGTCAATTGCTTCCCAGTTTCTGATTTTATTCTTGAGGTCTTTCCGTACATCCTTACGGATTCCAATAAATATGTGGATGTATTCTCAAACAATAGCGGCGCCAGTACATTTTTTCTTAGTTTCTGTCAGTGATACAATATGCAGATCTAGCTTTTCCAAATCCGATGCAATGATGTCGGAGATGAGAATCAACAAGCTTACAAAGAAACCAAAATACAATTGAGAAGGCTAATAAATGCAGAGAAAAACTGAACATGGGACAAGAAATGTCAGCAGAAGTGTGGAGTTTCATAAGAAATTTAAAACATCTAGGGAAAGACAGAGCTTACATACTAACCATTAAACCAGAAGAGTGGAAGGAACACTATAAGAATCTATTCCAAGAAACAAGACAAGAGTACTTCCAAGAACCTACAACAGAAGGGATACAAGTACAAGGAGAAGGTATCAATGTTGAGATATATACGGTGAAAAGAGCTCTTATAAATTTGAAAAGTGGTAGAGGTAGAGGATCAGAAGGAATATATGCCGAAATGCTGAAGAACGGAAGACAGAAACTTTTTCCAATGCTAACCCATATTATCAACCAATGTTTAAATGGACATCCGGTTCCGGAACAGTGGAAATTTCGTCGACTAATACGAAACGTAATAAACTGGAATATAGGAACTATAGAGGTATTTCAGTAACGGGCACAATGAGCAGACTTTATGGGAGGATATTACAAGATTTAATTGAGAATGATCTTAGAGAACACGAAGAACAAGAAGAAATTGGTTGCCGTGCAGATAGATCATGCACTGATAATGTCTTTTGCCTCAAGCAAATTATAGAAAAAAGGACTGGGCTAGAAATATAGAAACCCACATTACATTCGTAGACCTCCAAAAAGCGCAGCGATAGTATTCCAATTTATAAATTGTGGGATATATTAGAACAATCTAACATCAACCATACAGGCTCTACAAGGACTGCATAAAGACTAAAATATTGAGTAAAGATAGGTAAATACCTCACCCAACAGTTTCTGGTTACTAAGCGATTACGGCAAGGGTGTTCTATCTCACCAACTCTTTTTAAAATCTACTTGGCAACAGTGTTAAAAAACTGGAAAAGGAAGGTGGGTATTGAACTTAATGATAGCTGTATATGTGTATATACTATTCAATTCGCCAACGATCAAGTGGTTATATATACAGGGTGTCTCTAAAATGTGTGGACATAGCTTAACCGCAGATTCCTTGGGCGCAAAATAATAAGATGATTTAACTCAACTTACCTATATCAAAATTCGTTTAGTTAAGCCAGTATTCTGCTTCAAAGTTCCTTTAAAAAATGTTCTGCGCAGTCACTCAGATTTTATATTTTTGTGTTTGAACCGTAACAGATATCACAAATTAGAAAGAAGCAGAAGGTTTACTATTGATAGTCCCTTTTTGACAACAAATTATTTTGATTATCGGTCTTGCCATTAAAGAGTTACTGTCTGATATGGGCTGTGACACCCATGTTTCATACACTAGTGACCCATTGACAATAACCATTGTCATCTCAAAAGATGTCTCATGCCAGTATGGAATGTCTTGCCAAATATCATCCAAATCGATCCAAGCGTTTTGTTGTTATAAGAAAAATTAATTTTTTTTCAAAGAACTTTGAAGCAGAATACTGGCTTAACGAAAGGAACTTGGATATAGGTAACTTGGGTTAAATCATTTTATTTTGGGCCCCCAGGAATCTATGGTTAAGCTATGTCCACACATTTTAGAGACACCCTGTATATGAGTGCTACAGGCCGTGAAGACCCGGGGTTCTTTCGTGACTTTGGCCTTGCTTTTCCTCTCTGTTTTCCATCTCTGCCGATAAGATTCTTTTTGGCACTCTTTTATTTTCCATACATAGCACATGACCCACCCATCTTGGTGCTTTCACTACTGCTAATACATATATTAGGCTCTGTATATAGGTCCTGTATTTCTTGGCTAGTTCTTCTTCTTCACTCCTCCTCCACTTTCTTTAAATCATAGTATCTCACAATATTCTTCTTTCCCATACTCGTAACATTTATTGCTCACTTTTATTTACAGTCCACGTTTCACTCAAATAAATTGCCGTTGGTCTTATTACACTCTTGTATACTCTTAAGCCTTGTACTCACTTAGCGACAAGTCGCGGAACACGTCAAGTCTCAATGGTGCACAAGACATATTTCTCGTGTTCTGAGACTGTCGCGATACAAAATTGTCGAGTCGCTTGTTCCCCAACCAAACGGGGAATATGATGCAATGTTGCGCAACATTTCGTGGTGTGTACGTGTTCCGAGTCAGTTTCAACCAGACCGGCAAGGAAAAATGATAGAAGATTATTTATCAGGCCCTCGCATGTCTATGGGATGTGACATCCTTAGAATATAAAAATCGCAACAAAAGAAGGGATGTGATGGATCAACAAAAAAATACGAGATGTCGTATTCCGATATGGAAAAAAGATTCACAATTTAAAATCACAATGTATACATATCAGACTGGATACTGGCAAGGAACCTGGAGGGTGACAGCTAGTCCGACTGAGGCTGTAATGGTTTCCCTAAACATTTGGCTTTTGATATCTTTCCTCCAACCATATTTAACAGTTCTTCAAAATCAGTAGGGCTCATCCTCAAAAAATTTATAAAACCTATGGCATCTTCAAGTTTTAGTTTCTCGAGAAGATTTAGAGCAATGACAATGCCTCCCGAAAATAAATCTCTACGCCAACACCGTTTTGGTTTCGGTTTCCTTTTGTTAATCCGCTGCAATAATACTAAATTTATTATAACAAATACATACTTAATGCACAGAGGGCAATTCCAGCGGACATCGGGTTCTGACTTTTGTAGTCAAAATGGCTCTCAACTTGCAGGTGTGGACGCGCGACAATGTCTAGATACAGTCTAGGGACATTGTATCGCGACTGTCGCAATACAATGTTCCGCGACTTTGTCGCTAAGCGAGTACAAGACTTTAAATTCACTTTCCACTATACACTTGTAGATGTAAGTAGCTTTCGCAAACTTGCCACGCTTCTGTTCCCAGCCATTACTCGTGCTTTGATTTCTTACTTACTATCACTGACACTACTTTACTCAGAGATAGTTCACACACTACACACTGTTAAATTTATAATCTTCACCACGATCGCTTATCACTATTTGGCCTTGTTCTTGGTCTTTCCTCCCAAATACGACGTATTGACTTTTTTGTACAAGCAGTGTTAGACCGACTCTTCTTGCAGCCTCTTGCAATCTTCCTACACCTTCACTGAGTTCTCGTTTTGTTCTAAAAATAATGGTGACATCGTCTGCATTGGTGCATCTTTTATCTGTGCATCCCTTGTCACCTTTTCTAATAATAAATTAAACAATACTCTAGATAAGGGGTCTCCTTGCCTTAGACCACCGTTCACTTCAAAATAATTAGAAAAGGTTCCTTGTACCCTTACTTGGTATTTCGTATCTTTTACTAAGTTCGCCAGTTTTGCTGGTATGCCTAGCTCTAGCATTGCCTTATATAGTTATAGGTTTCTTATTATACTATCGAATGCCTTTCTAAAATCTATACATAAAATAAATACGTCAATGGTATATTCATTGTATTTGCCTTAGTGAGAATATATGGTCGGAACCCAGCTATTTTTTCCGCTTGCACCTTCATTCGATTTGTACTCGTAATAATCCTTGCCAAAACTTTTATAGAGGTTACCCTATTCATCTGTAATTTGAGCACTGTGTCTTATCCCCTTTTTTAAAAATAGGGCAACTTATTGCATGAACGAATTTTGAGGCATTTGTTCTTTTAACCATATATCCTTTACCAGTGACCATATCTTCTTATGTAGCTGTTGCCCTCCATTGTATTTCATCGTTTCCTGTGATTTTATTTTTCTTTAGCTTCTCTTAATTCTGGTGAATATATTTGTTTTTCTATTTGTACTGCTTCTTGCTGCTGCAAATCATCTTCGATGATGTTCAGCTTTTCCGTAAAATATTCTTTACATCTTTCTACTACTTATTTTTTTCTCCTGATAAAGTTTTCCTGTTTATCCCTACAAAAAGCGCTAATCACACAGTAGCCTTTCTTAGTTCTTCTAGTGCTCTAAAGAAATTTCTCACTTTCTTATTCTTATAACTTTCCACCATTTTCCTTGCATAGTATTCTCTATTTTTTCGTATACACACTTGTTTTACTACTCTTCTTTTTTGTTCAGGTGGTTATAGCAAATGATAAAGATGATATGCAGTATATGGTGCGAAAAATGATAGAAGAATACACTGATTGGGGGTAATATCGAGAAAATACCTATGCATATCATGTGAACCTAGTACACTGGACCTGTCAGAACTACGTATATTTCTTCTTCTTCTTCTTAGAGTGGCATACCCTTTACAGGGCGTTGTCGATCCTCTCTCCATATGTCTGTGGTGTGTGTGTTAAGTAGCCTACAGACGTGGATGACCTACAGTTTAACGTGAGCTTCGAACCACTGTAGTGCTTGGACTTCTACTCCAGAGAGGACTTTACTCGGTAGAATACACCTCGGTGGTTTGCCATTGCCTTTCGAGGGAAGCGGTCGGGTATTTTCGGTGCATATGTGACCCTGGTAATCGAACCCGAGCCATCTTAGTGGTCAGGCGGTCGCTGACGCAACTGAGCCACGACCGCCTCTACGTATATCTAGGTGTTATATTCGATCATTTTGGTACTGATACAATATTTTGTCTATTGACAGAAAAATAAATAGTACAAACGAACAGCATATTTTGGAGTAGAGAAATATTAAAAAGAAGAAAGTTCAGCAGATTTAATAAGATCATTAATAAAAATGTAATAAAACAAGAATCTAGATAGTTAGGATAAAATAAATTAATTGTTAAGAATGTTATATTGTAAATATAAATTAAATTAGCTAGATACCTATATCTAGTATGTAATAATTATCGCCAAGAAGAAGCAAAGAGTATTGGAGGAAAATTATAAGGGAACCAAGACGACATAAAAACAAGGGACGAGAGTAAATAAAAAAAGATTGAAGCCGTCTTCTCAGAAGAGAGGACGTGTTTTTCTTTAAAAAAGAAAATAAGATTTAATAAGTGTAATTTTCTTTGAGAAAAGTAAAGTGGTACTATTTCCAAATAGCAAATAATAGAAATATCAAAATAAATAAGCTGGTTAAATCCTGGAAAATCCTGTTCATTTTTGGGTACTGTCAAGAATCAAAGTTAATTTGAGTCTCTGGAATAATTATAAATATATGGGATTCATATTTTTTTGACCTTGAAGTTTGAATTAAAGATTTGTAAACGATAATTTGGAATTTGGAACTGTGACTTGGAATTTACCTGGATATTAATTGGGTTACGTGAGCTAAGTTAAAATTGTTATTAATTAAGGTTTATAGTAAATAAATCGATAGGGTTCATAAGGATTATTATTAATAAAAAATGTTAGTAAATCTGCATATAAATTGTTGTTAAATAACAGAATACATTTATATTAATTGACCAGATTAAAGGAACCTCCGTAACGATCAACCAACTGAGCTAACCGAGGTGCATAATTGTGTATAATACTCAATTGACATTTAATAATTAAAATCTAACTTGGGTTATAAATCAAAACGATATACGATTTTTTATATTATCATGTCAATATACAGGGTGTCCAAGTTAAGAATGAACAGCATGCGGAATATGGGGGATCTTGAAAACGGAAAAAGATACAGGGTGGCTAAAATTAGAAAAAAGTTGAGTAATTTTGAGCTCAAGAAAATTCCACCTCAAAATTTGAAAAATTACGACTAATTCCGAAGATACCCGGAAAATCCCGAAATTTTGGAGTTTATTTGAAGAGATATTTAAAATTAATTCACACTTTATTTTTGCAGCTTTTTCCCCTCTACAAGATGGCGTTATCAAATTTGAAATCCGACGTTTCGTCTCTGAAAAACCATCATCAACTTTATTTTTTTATTGTGTGATACATTGTTAAATTCGCAGTAAAAAATTCTACCGAATACACGGTGTCTCTTTGTTTGCGTCCATATAAAAAAATAAAGTTGATGATGGTTTCTCAGAGACGAAACATAGGATTTCAAATTTGATAAGGCTATCTTGTAGAGGGGAAAAAGTTGCAATAAAGTGTGAATTAATTTTAAATATCTTTTTAAATAAACTCAGAAAAAAATAAAAACGTTTTTTTAAATTTCGGATTTTTCCGGATATCTTCGGAATTAGTCGGAATTTTTCAAATTTTGAGGCGGCATCTTATTGAACTCCAAATTACGCAACTTTTTTGTAATTTAAGCCACCCTGTATTTTTCATCGTTTTCAAGATCCCCATGCTGTTTATTCTTATCTTGGACACATTGTATAGCTCTTGATTATATCTCTACAAAGCCCTAGAAGTCCAGATAAGTTTTCTCTAATTTTGTTTGCTTTAAACTAACTTGTTAAACTACAAATGATTGAGAATAATAAAATGTATTGTATACTTTTCGCATAAGAATGGTGGTTTAAAAATGGTAACCTAAAACCGTAATTTACTTCACCCTTCGTTCGTTCCTTTAATAAATCCCCAAAGCAAATTCTCTCCATTATTTGCAATATGAATACCTAAATTAATTTATATCCATTATGTCACGTCATGCTATTTATTTTTCAGGTGCATAAGCTTAGAAAATCCGTAACCTACTTCTTTTCGAATGCAGGAACACAATAATTAATCATAACTAAATTGAAAAGTAGATCATACATTCATTCCGACCCGAATACAACATCAGACAGGCCTGATAGACGCAACAAAACCCCGAAGAGGCTACTAATTAAAATTTATCGCCGAATCAAATAATTATCCCACTAGAAACATCCATAATTCATAATATACTGCTCGAGACATAAACGTGGTCGCGAGTTATACTAAGTAAATCATGTTTACCCCCCGATGGAGGTTAAAATCCTTCCCTAATGTAGATGGGGCAATGGGAAAGTCGTTTATCAACCTTGAATTTTCAATTAATCAAGTCCTTACGAACACTCAGGCTTAAGGAAATAAGTTGGAAACGCGTTCCCCGTTCGAAAATGCAGGCCATCGTGAAATTTTATAAAACAAGTCGACCGAAAAACTTCCTGTTTGTGCTTAATTTAATTTTAATTCGAGCGAACTTGACGAGTCGATTAACAACCGTTTTGGTTTTATTACGCCATTAGAGATTGGGTAAATCGAAAATTTGGTATCTATTGGAAACTAATGGGTATCGCTGTGCGGAGGTTTTTTTCCCCCATTAAAACCAGAACAAAACGAGCTACATATAATCTCTCTAATGCACCTCGACGTAATAAATAATTCATGACCCTAACGAGAACTTCATGTCTAAGAAAATTGTCTTGGAGGTTTCAGAAATAACCTTTGAATATCTGAATATAATATTAGAACCGATGACAAGGTCGGAGGTGACTGACAGTGTTGTAAAGAAAGTTCTCCTGAAATTTTAACGAAGGAATCGGCAAGTTAACCAAATGAACAATTAACTATTTATTATTTATGGGAGATTAATATTGAGAGGTTTACAAGGTGGAATTTAGCATTTAAGCTTGGGAGCACTGAGTTTGTTAGTGATCGAATTGTTATAACCCTAGCTTCAATTTATAAGAGCAGCAACAGTTTAGTAAATGATCAAATTCAATACAAACTTCTCCTACACAAATTTCTTTGATTGGAGCGTATTTTATAACAAAAGGTAGTAGACGGCCGTTCCTTCGAGACGAAGTAACTGTTGAAGATGTAAGATTTTCGTGAACGCTTTGTAAACATGAGCTGCGTAATATAAATAAATAAAATCAAATACAGGGTGATTCAAAAGTATTGTCATTAATTTTAAGGGTATTAGGTAGAGCATATCAAATAGAACAACTTTTCTCACTAAACCGTGTGTCGCAAGTAAACGGTAACCTCAGAAAAAAATTAAAAACATCAATTGAAATTGGTTTGGGGTCACTGGAGTCTAAATTTATTAAACGCTTTACTGATAAGAGTCCACGTACATTATGTAGGCCATCAATCACTCTTCGAACGTTTTAGTGGAAGGTTAGCCGAATTTGACGTTATTTTAATTTCTGTTTGTGTTTGTATTGTGTTTCTATTGTGTCTGTGTTCCTGTTGTGTTTGTGTCGAAGTTAATGGAGGAACATTTGAACATGGTACTAAGTTTCTTTTCTCTTTATTAACCACAATTTTTTCTAATATCACTTTTTAAACATGCCAGTAATTATTTACTGCCAGTCTCAAGCCTGAAAAACGTGAGAGGAGAGTGAAACCTGTAAATTACATAATTGTGTAATGTTTCATTTATTTTTCCAGGGTCACATTTCTGTCGCAGGCCTTTTAAATGCATATTAGCCTGCGGTTCTCAAAAGTTACTAAGAAAATTTAAAATAAAAAAACTCGCGATAAACTTTAAATTTTTCCTGTAATGGACTTCTATTAAGGTCAGCATATACCCATTTAATTTAATGACAATCACCCTGTATATAAGAACGTGTTTTAAATAAAGGCTTTATTTGAGGTCGTTAAATGTAAAACACCTCAGTAATGATCAAAATCACAGTTCATCAAGACTTACCGCGAACAGTCGTTGTAGGTCGATATCAGTAAAGCAGTCAACAGTATGAAAACCGCCTTGTTTATACCTGTAAATGAAAAAGGAAAAGCAATTAAAACTCGAAGTAATGAAAATCCTTGCTGTTTTTAATGTAAGTTAACCAAGTTAATCCTCGCGTCAGTTGGCATTGATAAACCCGACAGGTCGGCAGGCATTTTAAATTATAACGAAATAAAGCGAAACAAAGAGTGAGAAACGGACGAAAATCTCTCACTTATTACCGAATTAAACTAAGATTGCTTTTAAAGAATCCACAATCAAGGCATTCTGGGATTTATGCCCTCTCGATGCAATTTCCGGCATGTCTTCTGTTGCGTCTTTCTTGTACTTAATTGGGTTTAATGAGGAGAGACGAGACGGAACATAAACGTCGTGGTTCTTAGGAGTGTTCGGTGAAAATTAAACGACAGATTCATATTACGGCTTATGGAGATTTAATGTTCATTTAAACGTCTTTGCTGAGAGATTTAAGGGTTTGCGATAAAACGACGTTTGTTTTTGTTAAAGAACAATTAAAAAAGGGTTTGCCTTAACTTAGAACGAGTCTTTAATGAGTTTTGAATTTTTTCACGGCGAATTTTTTCCAAATCAATCACCGTCTTGCTAAATCCCCGACTTTCTATCAATCTAAGTATAGACCCCGAGTAGGAAAAAAGCCCAACGAAGTCCAGGCTCAAAGATACATAAATATTCAAATGGTCTTGCCATTATTTAGCCGAAAATACCTCTACAAAAGATATCCGCGCTAATAAATTCCCAAATTGCATTATTTTATTCCGCAGAGAAGGCCTGAACTAAAATTTATGTCTTTTTAAAACACAGCGGCACACATTTTCGAACAATATTACCGAAGAGTTGATAAAACAAAATGATTTATTTACAATTTCCATATAAATGGGGCATTCCGGCAGGATTGTCGAATTTTAAAATTATGATTTTTATTCAGTTACTTACGCTAAACTAAGCAAAAATTTATTTTCCTTTTGGGCTCTTTATCATCTGAGAATAAAATTCAAATTTTGGTAACTAAATCACGCCAAAAACACTTCTTCTGTGGATAATAAAGAGGGAAATTTGCAAATTACATAGTTTTTCTTCGTTTTTTAAAGGATTTTCGAATAACCACCAAAATAGAAAAATATTCTAGAATTTGACATGTCAAGTGAATTAAGGTTATTTATAAGGCGAAGAAGATGTGCTTCATGGTTCAGTAGCAGAGCAACTCTTAATAAGGAGCGAATAAAATATTTCAACGGTGAGCGCCATCTAGTGTTGAATCGCAACGCTTTTAAAGCCGTGAATTTCTAGAAACTGTAATTTTACGTAAGTTATTATTTTATCCATTTCACTTGCTTATATTTCTTCCCGGCTTGTTTGCAAAGTCATCAAGTTAAAGCTAACGAAATTCCTATGAAATACTGAAAAGTACCTAGAAATTATATACAAATGAGCTGCTTGTGCTCGAAAATGTGCCTTTCAGTCAGTGCCTTGCACTTATGAAATGCAGTTTCCATAAATGAACGAATTTCATATTGCTGTAGAACTAATTTTGCTAGTTAGCATCAGCTCGTACGTCGCAACTCCATGTAATGGGCATAAATACGTGTTAAAACTAATTGGAACTTTATTAACAATTCACTACATGAAGTTTATTAAAATTACACATAATGCAGCTGACATCAGGGGATATGAAATTAGATGCGCATTTCCTGCTGTTATATTTTCTAGTAGGTTCATCTAATTTCAGTCTGTGTGTCACGGGAGAGTACATGTTCCCCAAGTTAGCATGGAGGATTTAACATTAGCGTCGACATAAAACGTAACGTGTAATTAATGGCCTCTTCTGAGCTGCAGTTTAGCGACGTTTCATATAGTTAAGTACATTTTTAATTTAGTTTAACTACTATCTCACTCTAACGACAGAATTTCAGAAACAGAGAGTTCGACACATATTTGACTTTGGAACCTAAATTTGTAAAAACATGGGGAAACAGAATAAAATGGCACAATTGACGGAAAACAATAGATAGAAGATATCTAGAATAGGAAAAATGGTAGAAGAAGGAGGAAGCCAAGAATATATTCCTAATTAAAGCGAACAGAAGGAAAATCTTCCTTACAAAGCAAAAATGATAAAGAAAAAATGGCGCAAAAATATGAATATGACTAGGATTACCAAACCAACTGAGTGATCAAGTGCAGTTTAGACTTGCCTTCTTGTATCAAACAATTCAATTAATCCAAGTTACAAACCAAAACAAACTGAAATAAACAATTAAAAACTAAAGCAAACGAAAGCATAATGCTTCAGAATGTAGGTATGAGCTTCCTTTCGGATATTAAATAAAAAATTAGCCATTTTTCATTTAAAAGATTTAAATAATTAAATTTAACATAATCACTAAACCGCATGATCATTAAATGAACCACGCTATAATTTCCGGCTCATAGAACAAACCAACCAGTTGGAAAATGAGATGGACCCGGAGAAAATTAGGTTAGATTATATATCCCTTTAAGATTTAATACTAAGTAGACGTGATCCTGTTTATTTTGTGCTCAAAAACGTTTCAACCATTGGCCAAAAGGTTTAATCTGTCGTTTATTAACATTTTATTTCAAATTTATCGCTTTCCCCTGACTTCTTTAGGTTAAGTAATCCTAAAAATCGTAATTTTTCTCGTTCCAGGTTTCGAATTTTCTCATTGCACTTTCCACAAGAGCGCAAGCAAATGACATTTCTTTGTACGTCTTGCTTTAAGCATTACATGAAAGTCGCAATTTCCCATCTTAGAGTATAATAATTTTCAGCATGTTCCGGATTCTGGTACTACCTAGTCTTATAGGGCTAACTAAATCCTTTATGTCTATATTGTCACTAGGATCACAAGAGCACAGTCCTACAACTTAATCCTTCCGTTCTGGAGCTGACCTTAGCCGCATGTTGTTGATTATACAAGTAAACGGGGCGTTTCCTTTCATAATATGGCAGAACTTTGTTTGAAGCAGGACAAGGATTCATTCCGGGCGTAGACAATTTGTTCTTTGAACATTGAATTTTCGTAGAAACCATAGAAAACACAACGCAAAACTGGACGCAAATTCGTGTACAACTAGGGCATTATAAAAGAAACTATCTGTATCGCCGTACAAATAAGAAAAATAACAGCAACTCTGAAGGAAAAACAAGCGGGAAATTCATGAAAAAGAACAAAATTATCGTAGAAATCATAGAAAACACAACGCAAAGCTGGGCGCAAATTTATATAAAACTAGGACATTATAAAAGAAACTATCCGTATCACCGTACAAATAAGAAAAATTATAGCAACCCTGAAGGAATGCAAGCGGTAAACTCAGGAAACTCTTCTCTACCAAAATATAGTTATACTTCTTGATAATATTCGGTAATTTGAAAAATACTTAATTGGCGGTTCACCCTTAATTTAGTTAATTACAATAAACTATTGGTTACGCCGTAAACATGAGAAAAACCTTAAAAAATAAGCCTTGAATGGAAACAAGGGGGAAACCCAAGGAATTCCCGAAAGCCACATTAAAATACTGAGGTTCTATTTATATCTCTTGATAATACTCGATAATTAGAGAGACACGTAACTAATGCTTCACACTTAGTTTGGGTAATTAGATCAGTTGAATTTATGGAGTTTCTTAGTTTCAAAGCTTCGACTTCAGAAATTACAATTTGAACTTTGCGAAAGCTTCAGTCATTTGTTTATAAGATTTATCGGCTTTTATGTTGCTGTAAACCCTTAAAGAGGATTCTAAAAATATTAAAAAATTATATCTCAAGCAATAATCCACCAAACAACGAATTACAAACCCCTTCAAAGTAATTATCAGTTAAAGTTTATGATGCAAGATTGAAAAGAATTAAAATAAAACCTCAAGAGCAAATCTGGCATTGAAGTACGAAAATCTAGCTAAAGAAAAGAACTGCTTTAATATTCAGACTTCAAGAGATTCAAACTCCAACATTTCCTTGCATGTCGATAAACGAAGGATTCAATTTTTACTTAACTCTTGTAGCAAAATTTGGTTTAAATTCTCAAACTGAACAATATATTGGTATGATCTTCCACTTTTTTTTTTTTAAATTATATACAATTTTAAATTTTCCAGCTAGCTCAAAATATTCAAAATATAAAAATTTAATTAACCTTTAGAGAATCTCTTAACCCAGGTCGCCAAAGGGATCGCTTTTGTGAATTTCAAACTTTATAAAAAATTCACTAAGATATTTTTAAATAAACACCTTCCAAATTATCCAAAACAATAATTAACAACAAGTTCTAATAAATAACTAAACATAAAAATAAAAAATTAATAAGTTTATCAACTACCTTTCACTGACAACTTTAACAACACCCCTCCTCCTGTTTCTTCTCCAAAAATTCACTAACTCCTCCCTTATATTTCCATCCAATAACGCATCCTGTTGCAATTTCACTTCAATCCATTAAGCACTTTACTCAATTTCTTTTTTTATTTAACCAACACTTTATTTACATCCAAATTTATAATTCCTTTTCCCAAATAAAATTTATTTTATAAATATTGTCCAATATTACACAATTACAATTTTCATCTTTACACAATACTACCAATCTTTTATATAAGTTTTAATTAAATTATAACTTTATTCGCTTTCAAATTGTAATAATATGAAAATAAATCAAATTTAAGTTCTAATTTACAAAACTCAAATTTTCGTTAGATCTTTTAACATTCAATTTTTTTGTTTTTTTTTATCACCTTGGTTTCTAAATTTTAACATACTATACAAATTATTTTTATAAAATTACTTTTCAAGCTAACCTATACTATTTATTTACAAAATTCTTTATAATCAATAACTATTAACATTTTAACACTAATTTTACATTATTTTAAAATTAACAATTAACATTTTTACATTAATTTTTTTATTATTTTTTAAAAAGTGTTTATTTATTAATATTATCCCAATCAATTATAACTTCCTGTATAAAGAAACTCTCCAAATATATCATATCAATATATATTATATTATATTATTACATTATATTATTATATTATATTATTATATTATATTATTATATTATATTATTATATTATATTATTATATTATATTAGTTTCAGGCTTGAAAATTTAGCATTCATTAAAAAAAGTGGTCGTTGATCAAACTTCTTAATACAAACGATCTGAATGTAGTGTTAAAAACAAAACAAGTGAATGCGAACCAACAAACATAACCTAACCTAAAACTACAACAACCGAGAAAGTCGACGTCTTCAAAGTTTTCAAAAATGATTAATGCGAATCGACGAAATGAAAACGTTCGCAAACTTATAAGAGTCCATAAAAAAAAGTTTTCGTTACTTTCTAAAGAGATAACGAGACCGATATACATGTCAAGAGAAAAAGACGGAAAGCAAAGAACGAAAATAAGTTTTAAGCTACAGATTTAGCAAAACGAAGGACAACAAAACGAAACATCAACACAAATAATAGTTAAGAAGCGTATGTCATTAAAAATAATTATTTTTCCCTTAAAACAAAAGAAGGACGTGGATTAAAGCCATGGCCTACTTAACACGACGACCAAGCTTCGAATTAATGTAATATTTCGACGCTTTAATTGAATACAACCCACTCAAACTGTAAATATCATGATATTTATCAAATATTCTCATTAACTCAAATATATAACCATGAGCTCCTTTCAAGTCCTTTTTAGTAAATGTCACTAAAAAGAAGAAATATTAAATTTACTACCAAAAGTTATAAAAGTTCATTAAAGGCAATGCGATATTAAATTTCTTTGCAAGTTTTTTTTTTCAAACATTGTCGGATAATTCGATGGCTCCATAAGTAATAAAGCACAAATTCTAGGAATTTCCGTCTAAAATTGGATATAACTACGTTGGGATGGAAAAAATTGCTCGTAATTTATCTCAAAAAAAAAAACTGGATATTTATGGCCTTGTGTTGAAAGATGGATGCTCCTATAAGTTTTGTGATTGTTATTTAGCTTTCAAATCCCGTGCTTTAGTAAAAACGAACTTAATTTAACTTTGGCCATTGCTGGACTTAAGATTCTATTTAGTAGGCTCGTAATAGGAAACTAATTTGTGAGTTGATACGCATTGAGATCCTTGGCAACCACAAGCCTGGATCTCGCCCAGTAAATAAACAAACAAACGAATAATTTAAGCAATGATTTAAGCATACGTTTACAAAGGGAAATTCTGAATCAGCTTGTTCTGAAAATTTTAAACATTAGTGAGTCGGTGTCATATTCTTCTTCGATACAAAAGGAACGTAAAACAAACTCAGTGAAACGTGGAATGTAGATAAGAATCTTACAAAACCGCCACATAATATGTTACGGTTTTCGAGCAAATATAAAATTCAGTCCGTTGTTTAGTCTGACGAAAGATAAGGGCTTATTTTTACCCCTCAAGAATTTCACCATAACAACGTTTTAGCAGTGCACCCGATTCTGGCTAGAGAAATCACAAATTATTTTAATCAAATAACAAAAATGACGTTGAGAATCAATAAAAACCAAAGCCTTCTTTAGTGGATTGCACGTAACTGCATCATTTAATAAAACGAAATTTTACGTACAACTTTGGTGATGTAGACAGTGAATGCCTTTATCATCTCACTTGTTCTATAAACAGATAAGTGAGGTGCGGTCTCGTTTTTCTGTAACATAGAAAGGGAACGAGTTCCTAAAAGGGAACAATTTCACAGAAGCGAACAATAATGCGGAGGTGTACGTTTCAAAAGACTCTATCTACAAACACAATTAGAGTCAAAGCTACCGTTCATGCATTGTCACAGCGTTGGTTTCAAAGAGACATTTGTCCATACCAACAGCAAAACGCTGTCTAATGAGATCAGTGAGATTTTATGCAAAACACCCTCCGACCCACAAAGCGGACTATATTTTACAACTTCCTGTGAAGCTATAACCCAAAGGGCATTAAAACGAGTACCAAGAATTACCCATAAAGCCGAAATTTGCATTTCTTGATTGGATATTGTAAGCATAAACTAACTAATATTAGAGTTTATTAGAAGCCCAAACGTTCACAGCTGTTCGATTTTATTAAGCCACAAGGACAGATTTTATAAATTCAACAATATGCTAAAACCGACGTTATAAATCAGAGATTTTTGCCAAGTTTTCGTAGCCATTCTATTAAACTGCAATAACAGCAGCTTCTCTGACGAGTCCATTCTAGGCTTTTCCTGGCGTTCGCATACGTGCTGACGTTGCATGTCATCACTTGATACATTGTCTGCCCTTTCAGGGTTGCACAAGTAAAAGAAGTACGTTACGAGTTAACTCGCCCGGATTTTAGCTTTATCAGCTATAATTAAATTCGTTCGGCCTTTGCTCGGTCGTTTTTGTCTCAAATGAGTCGAAAAATTTACAACTTCGACTTAGGAATTTCAATATCGAATTCAATTCAAGCCTTTTATTTGAATTTTACTCTTGAATTAGGAAATTTTGAATTTTTTACATGCAAAATAACAATTTATAATTTGAGGTTTTAGGCTTTCAACATCTAATCTAAACTTGAATCTTGGATTAGAACTTCGCTCTTAGATTGAACATCCAGATTTTGGATTCGAATATCAATGGTTCGAATATCGTTTCTTGAGAAATAAAGTTTAGATTTTTATTTTAATTATTTAGTCCATGCAGACCTAAATTTTTCATTGGGTTAATTTTATGAAAGTAATTTTCTGACAGTTCAAACAAAAAAGTGCCCAAGAAATTCGAAACAACCAAGGAAATTCCAAAAAACCAAAAGAAATTTGAGCAAACTATGCAAATTCTTCTAAAAATGCAAAAATTTAGTAAAATCAAAGAAATTCAGGAAACTCAGAAAACCCTAAGAAACTAAGGAAATTCGGAAACACCAAACATCCAAGAAGGGAATTTTAAACAACTAAGAATTAGGGAAATCAAGGAGTTTCCAAAACCACGAGAAATGAAAAACCAACGAAATTCCAAAGAAATGAAAAATAAAACGAATTCCAATAAACCAAGCAAATTCGGGAAAGTTCAAAGAAGTCGAAAACAAGAGAAATTCTACAAACAACGGAATTTTGAAAACCCAAAGGGGTACGAAATAAGCAAATAAATTTTAAAAAGACCCATTTGAATAAAAGACGGTTTTCCACAAGAAAATTCCGACAAACCCAGGACACTCAAGTACTAATAAAAAAGTACGAAAAATCTAAAAAAATTAAAAGAAAGCAAGCAGATTCGAAAACCCAAATAAAAAGCAAAAAATTAGGGAAATTGGAAAAAAGCCAAAAATAGAGGAAAATCTAAAAATCCAAGAAGATCGAAAAACTAAGGGAATTCTAAATCCAGGAATATTGAAAAGCCAGAGTAACTTAAAAACGTTCGAAGAAACAGAAAAGCTGTAACAAAACGAATTTGAAAAATCATAGAAACCCGAAAATATTAAGAAGATTTGAAAACAGGAAAGGAAGTATGAAAAGCAAAGAAATTGGGAACAGGAAAGGAAGTATGAAAAGCAAAGAAATTGGGAACAGTGCAGACATTTTGGGAAACCAGGCAAAACTGCAAAACTAGGAAAATCCCAATAAATCTAGGGAATTCCGAAAAACCCCAAGAAATTTGATAAAATCAAAGGAATTTGAAAAACTCGAGGAATTCATACAACCAAACAAACTCGAAAAACTGAAAACAGTTGAGAAAACCAAAGGGATTCTAAAAAGCATGGAATCATGAAAAACCCAAGGAAATTCGAAAAATCCAGGTAAAATTTAAACAAACCAAGATCAATCGAAAAAGCTACGAAATTTCAAAAATTTGAAGATCCGAGGCATTTCGAAACACCAAAGAAAATCGAAAAACCTGTGAAATTCCGAAAAATCCAGAAAACCTATGAAAAATAATCAAAACTAACCTTTGAAAAAAGCAAGAAATTTCTAAAACCTCAAGGAATTTAGCAAAACCAAAGAGTTTCGAAAACCAATGAATTTCGTAAAACAGTGAAATTTGAAAAGAAAAAAAACAAAATATCTTAAGAAACACTTTAGAAATCAACAAATTCTTAGAAATTAACTAAATTATCGAATATAATTACACAAGAGGTTTTATTTATAGTCCAGTCAATAAAGCGGAAAAATCGTCAAAACTTCTAAACCCGCAAAAACAGAACCGATTTTGATGATTTTTTTTTTAAAACGTTTGTTATACTAAATTATTCAAAATCAGAAACATTTCAGCTGGCGCTATCAATTATTTATATTGTTTAAATAATTTTTTTAAAAATTTTGACAATTTTTTTTTCGATGAAATTTTAACAAAGTACAAGTGACTAATTTTGAAAATTTAGTTTAAAAAATAATTTTTGAATTAAAAAGTTTCAAAATTTCCATTGAAAAATGTTAATTATTCAATCATTCGGATGCAAGAATTGAATTCCAAATTTGAAATTTTTGAAAAAACTTTGTGTAATTTGTGTATCTGCACTCTCTTGTTCTATGCAAATGCAATAAAAATTAACTGTAGAGTCTACAGTATCTTGTTGTTGTTCCTGTAACATATAAAAGAATTTTGGAAGATGTTTTTAACACGTATGATTTTAAATATGAGGATCAAATTCAAAGGGAAATAGCTGTAAGACAGGAAATATATTTCTAATAATTTAAAAAGATTTTATTACATCCAAAGAATAATTTAACACAAATTGTTTTTGCAAATAATCTTAACGACGAGCATGACGCGCGCAAAATTCAGTGAAAAAAGTACTGTAGAATTAAAAATATTACACTTAAAGGGCTAAAATTTTTAGAATCGTTAGATCAATACGTCCCAAATAAGCAGTCAAAATTTAGTTAAGATTGAGTAATTATTTATTAAACTGGAAACATTTTTTAACTTATATGCAACGCAAGCCATTTTGCTGTAATGATCAAAATTACAAAAAAATGTGATTTTACAGCATATAAATGTATCATAATAACTGTAATAATGTAATATAAATGTAACTTAATAATAAGAATAATAACTCGATTCTTCAAAATGCATAAACAAACTTAAACGCAAATATAATCCAATTATTTTCAATACAAACCAAGAATAAATGACATATAATTACCTTTTCCATCGTATTTTTACTTGTCTCTTTGCACTTTTTTCTAAATTTTAATCAATAATTAAGTTCTCTTCAACAATTTTCACTAATATTTTCAATATTTAGTGTTCAAAAGTTATTTTAACAGATTAATAACCTCAAAACTCACGCGTTCACTCCGAAAATCATGGTGAAACATCAGGAGTTTGACTTTGAATTCATCTACCTGTGATACAAAAGGTCGATTTCTTGTGCGTGTTTACATATTCTTATAAAAGTATTGATTTTTTTAGTTGACAATATACATATGTCTATATATTTGTATATTATCTTCTTGCATCCGACTGATTGAATTTTAACATTTTTAAATGGAAATTTTGAAACTTTTTTATTCAAAAATTATTTATTATACTAAATTTTCAAAATTAGTCACTTCTAGTTAAAATTCCATCGAAGAAAAAAATTTTTTAATAATTTTTTTTTTTAATTGTTTAAACAATATAAATACTTGATAGCGCCAGCTGAAATGTTTCTGATTTTGAATAATTTAATATAACAAACAACTTTAAAAAAAAATCATCAAAATCGGTTCTGTTTTAGTGGGTTTAGAAGTAAAAACCTTCATTGACTCGACTATTAGTCGGATAAATATTTTTTGCAACGAAAACGTATTGCTTAGCAATTAGACGAGAAAAATTGACAGCAGATAAAATCACGACGGCCGAAGGCCGGAGTTGATTTTATCTGCTGTCAATTTTTCGAGTCTAATTGCTGTAAAGCAATATTAGTTAGAGTTTTGCAAATAAATAATTATCCTGACTAAATAAAACCTCGAGTGTAATTCGGCGAGACAATTTAATGAATGAACAATACAAAATTAATTTTTTTATTTGGTATTGAAGCTACAATTATTAAACGTTGCATAGCAACTAAAGTTAAGGTAGCGTTTTAGCCGGATAAAAGTTAGGGCAAACTTTTAGCCGCTGTCAAAGTGACAAAACCACAGCGGCTTATGCGATTTTTTATACATGAATTAAATTGTCGAAAGAAATTTGAAGTACTCGTACAAGCGGCCAAAAAGGGTATTCGTTCTTTAAAAGCCAAGAGCAAAAATTATCAAAGACTGCTGATGGGATCGCAAAAAATTTCTTTGGAGAAGGTTTTAACAAACGAAGTTTACGAAACTTTTGTTCGCGGAAAAAGAGAGTTTTTAAGGAGCTTTTAATAAAAGCTTTAACAGTTAATGCCGCCTGTAAAAGTGCAAAATTACGTAAATACAACAAGAAGAAAATGAGAAAGCAAGAAACTTACGATCTACAAAAAATTAAATAGACATATTTACTAAGACTTATCATCAAAGTTGAAAATTAAAAGTGAAAATCTGCTCCCTCTGTTGTTTTTTATAAATTAAATTTTCATAAAAAATTTTCTTTATGATTTTTTGTAAAGCGAAATGCAGTGAAAGGTAAAGAACTCCATTAAAAAAGCGCACAAAACAAAGAAAAATTCATTTGTTTCCTAATAACAATGGAAAATCTAACTGAATAAAGGAAAATCAAAACATAAAAACAACGAAGCTGCCACGTCACCGTCCAATTACAACACTAACGAGCTTAATGTACATTCTTTTGTTAAGAATTTGTTTTCGATTGCAGTTCTTTTGTTTTTTCCTAGCTCACTTTGTATCTCTGTAACCTTTTCAGTGTGCAACTTAAAATTCGAAAGGCGTAAGCATAAAAACGCTTTAGATAAAGTTAAAGATCAAACCGGAAAAGTTTTATGTTTACCAAAAGGAGAAATTGAGGAAGCTGTGGGTTTTGCCAACACGCCACTAATACAAACAAAATATTCTGGCGTGCCTCGAACAAAAAGCGGTAGAAGCCCCACAAAACAGATAAATACCCTCTTAAGGAGGTACGACATAATCTTATTAACCATAATTAGAACCTTTGTAAAATAAGTGGTTTCAAAAGATAAGGGTTAAACGGAAAGAAGGGTAATGAACCGGAAAACATACGATAAGACAAATGAGGCTAACAAGAATAAGAAAACCGGCGTGTTATATGAAATATTAATTAAATGCACTTGCCTTTCTGAAAGGTAAATGTGCTGTAAGGCCCTTTCTTTTTAGAAAAGCACTTGCGAAAGTAGGACACGCTGCAACTACTCAGTTAATAATAAAGCAAAAAAAACGGGGGAGGGGAGGTGTAGTGCGTGCACATCGCAGATGTCTCTGAAATTTCTTTTCCTGGTTTCCTTGCAGGATATCACGCAGGGAAGAAAATTACATAATATCCACTATGACAGCAATAATGTACTACAACGTAACGGAACAAGGGTTACAAACAGCCTGAAATTCGACAACGGGAGGGTTTAACTCAAATTTATATTATTTTCCCTTTCTATACGTTATTCCAAAATTTCTTTCACATATTCGGAAGGGGCGATAATAACACCAACCTTCATCCAAATAATTTAGTTCACCGATCCTTCTTGGATAAATTCTCAAATTCATCCCGAAATTAGATCGTAGAGAGCCCTTTTTAGACGTCAGAAATAATTTTAACTCATGGAATGTGATATCTGAATAACATATAATATTTTAGACTAATACACCGAGATAACAACATTTAGGACCCTCTCAAATTTCATGTGTTTTCTCCTTACTTTACTTTTATTGGGTTCATGTTTACGTTATATATGTTACTCGGAAGGAAATGTTTTTCACGTCGCGTAAACAAGTCCCTTGCCTTTTTTTATTGTTAAAAAATGACTTCCTACACGTTTTGGATGTAATTTTATTGGCGGGTTATACACCGGAGGAATATTCTGTAACTTAGGTTAACGTTTAGAATTACGCCATTGGCTGCTTTAAGCCAGGATGTGAAAGGTAAAGGGTGAAGAGCAACGATCTCCTTAACACGGCAGGGTTCGTATGAAGCTGTTGATAATAGCTATCCTAGGATACTAGGAGAAAAAGGTTAAAGGCTCTGAAGAATATTTTCAAGTTAGTTCACCACCACCACCAGCTTAAACTCAATCAACTTCAAAATAGGACGACGACGAAGAATGCTACGAAAATGTGCAAAGATCTTTGCGACAACGGGTTCAAAAACCTAATGAGTTGTATTTGAACTACAAAAAAAATAATTTCGACATAACAGCTATACGTTACAGAAAGTAAAAGGAAAGGCCAAGAATCTGAACACTTTGGATACTAGATACTTGATACTTGATCACTTTTAAATGGGTGCCCCAAGAAATAAGAGGTTAATAAGGAGTATGGGTCTTCATGCGTAATATAAAAACAAAAGTGTCTTAGCCCAAAGCTTAAATGGTACTCTTTTAACTTCTCTTATTTTTCAGCTAACTTGTGAAAACCCACTATCATGACCATGAGATTTGCGACTCACCTACACCTCTTTGTTGACATTACTTTCCGTTTTTTAGCTATAGGTACCCTCATTTTAGTAGTAATTGGTCAAGCCATTTCATTACTAGGCGGCTAAAAGGCAACCATCTTGAACACCAAGTTTCTCACACATCTCCACGCCTTTTTCGTTTTTATTCATGGTTCTTAAGATACTCAATAACTTTCCTGCCGCTCGCGCTCTTTCTAGCCATGTTTAAAATTTCTTAATCTAGATCCCCATTTCAGCACCATAAGTATACGTACTGCCATGAGCTTAGGTCATCATCACTATGGCGCCACAGCTCTGGGCGAGCCTTGGCCTGCTTTAGAATCTGTGTCTATTCGTTTCTATCGGACGCCTTCGTTCGCGATCCTCTGACTCCGATCACTCTTAGGTCTCCCTCAATGTTGTCCAGATACCTGATCCTTGGTAGCCCTCGTTGGCATTCATCCGCATCACATGGCCCAGCCATCTAAGTCGTCCGACTTTTATAGATTTTACAATATCTGATCTTTGGTAATTTCTGTACAACTCGAAGTTGTACCTGCATCTGCACACTCCATTTTCGTTTACGCCTCGAATGAACCTCCAGATTTCAGAGCCATACATCAGCACTGGTTTGATCAATGTTTTATAAAGCTTGCACCTTGTTGTTCTAGTTATATTTTGGTATCTTAGTTCCGGCATTAGGGCGAAGCAGCACCTACTGGCACTGAGAATCCTCCTCCGGATTTCTGTAAAGGTATTGTTGTCACTGGTTACCAGGGGTCCAATACATACAAATTGATCAACCGATTCTATTTCCTCATCGCCAATTCTCAGGGGATTTTGTGTACGTCGCCGTGCTTTGTTGTTGCGAGCATATAATAACTATATGTAATTGATCTTAGCCATGTTGACTGATAGTCCTACTATTTCTGCTGCGTTATTTAGGGCTGTGAAGGCTTCTTTGGGTCCTCTTTCAGATCGACTTATTATATCAATGTCGTCGGCGTAGGCTAGAATTTGGCAAGACTTGTTAAAAATTATACAACTTGTGTTCATGTTGGAAAGCCTCACGACTTTTTCCAGTGCCAAATTAAATAAGATGCAGGATGGTGCGTCTCCTTGGCGTAATCCGTTATGTGTCTCAAACATTTCTGATGTGTGGTTTGGTATTTAGAACTCCCTCATGGCCTCGTATAGCTTCCTCCTGTTGATAAAGTCGTAGGCTGCTCGAAAATCGACAAAGATGTGGTGCGTTTCAACGCCATGTTCCAGCGTCTTTTCTAGAAATTGTCTAAGGGCTGATATTTGGCTGGTTGTTGATTTTCCTCTCGTAAATCATGCTTGGTAATCTCCTACCAAGTTTTCTACATATGGGCGAATTCGTGAACATAGTATTTTGTAGAATTTTTAAAAATTAAATTTTAAGGATTCACTCCTTTGGGGAAATATATTTTATTCACAATCATTATAGTAATATGTCGATTCCTAACCTTTTAGAGGTTGGGAAATACGTCATTCCTAACTGTAATGACAATCTCTTGGGTGGAAAGTGACAGAAAACACTTCCCACCCACGGGCGGGAAATGTTTATGTACGATTGCCTAGCGACACTGTCATAAATCTATATGTTAAAGTAGGCTAAAATAAATTATAATAGAGCTGTCAAAAAATATTAATAAAATTCATGATTAATGATTGTGAATAAAATAGTATACATGCCTCGGTCGGAGTTTCATTACAGCCTCGCGCTATGTCTGACCACAAGGCTTCGCCTCTCGGTCATACATCAAGCCCTCGGCTGTAACGAAACGTTTCCCACCTCGGATGTAATGTACTATTATTTTCAACCATATAGGTAATGACGTTATTAGTAACTGTTTTGTAAGTTGGGAAATTGGTCTTTACTTACTGTTACCTTCTTTCTGCCCGCCCGGATGGAAAGTTGTTTCTTTCACAACTTTCCACCCGTGGTTTCTCTCATCAATATAATTGACTACAAAGAAGAGAAAAAGAAAATTGAAGACCTTAGACCTACGAGCATGTCGGTGGGCAAAAATAAGAATAAACTAATGGAAATGGAAGGCGCAAAATCAGAAAAAAATGTTTAAAGATGAAACGTTCATCAGTCTAGATTCATTTAGCACCTGAAGAAGCATTGGGAAACTACCAACAGAATAACCAATAATATAAATTTTACTGAAGAGATCATCAACAGTTTCTAGGGTATATTCGAAGCAAGTGGCCACTATTGATCGCCTCAGTTGGGCCATAGTCTCATAGGACCCATACAAAACGCTCCTTCAGGAGGGGATAGGTCGGACTTCTTTCCTCCTCAAAACGTTAGAATGGTTGAGTGGTACATTAAAGATAATGCCTTTATCACCAATCCGTTACACCTTTATCAAGACGCCTAGGAAGCAGGCAACTCCGTGAAGACGGCAGTTCACCTAATTTTAAAGTCGAAAAAGCGCTAGAACATAGCGGACTGGCCGCTGGTGCTTTCTTGGATATTGGAAGAGCCTTCGATAACACATATCCTTCGATTCCATTAGTTGAGTAGCCATTAATCATGACATCGACACCACCGTTGTCAGAATGGGTTAGAGCCCTGCTGACTGAACGGGAAATACGTCGCTTGGTGGTGTCACAGTGCCGTCCCCAGAGGGTTTTTCTATCACTTCTGCTGTGGTGTGTTGTCCTCGATGGGCTTCTTATGAAATAGGAAGCCGCTGGCTATTACGCCCAGGATTGTGCAGATGATCTTACAATCTTGGTCTCAGGGAAATTTTTTGGTATAGTTAGCAGATTAATACAAGGTGCACTACCTATAGTGTAGATGTGATGTTCTGCTCAGGTCCTGACAGTTAATCCTCTCAAGGCTAAGCTCGTAATTTTCAACAAAAAAAGGAGGCTGTAAATTCTTCTTAACTTAACGCCTCTTCATATTGTGATTGAGACAGAAGTACGAAAGTCGGCCTACAGGCAGTTTACCGGCGGTCTTTGAGAGGGTGATGGGAGGCTGAAGGGACACGTTCAGATTCTGTCTAGTTTGATAGAACCTGACCCGCTTAGTGCTCGCAACGATACAGTGGCTCGCTACTACTTCTTCACCAGAAATTACGAGGTAACTATCCCTGCCTGAATCCAAAACAGATGCAGGTTCTGGTGCTGTCATTTATAGCGACCAATTTAGAATGAGATTGTTCCTCTCACTAGGCAAGTAATCACCGTAACATTCCAGGCAACGAGGAGGCCGTCGGCTTGGCCAGGCCCTTTTTAGGTCCTAAACCGGCCCTCGGCCTACCTAAAGCAGGCGTTCAGCAAGCAATTAGAAACTGGACTCACTCTTAGTTCATCTCATGCTGGGCTTCGCGCCCTGAGCTGGGACAAGCAAAGGAACTCATCCACAGACTTTCAAAAGCTAGGTCCCAACAGCTCCTTAGGTTTAGCAGGAAGTATTTCAGGCTAGTCACAGGCCTCCTTACGGGGCATGGTCTCTGAATCTGATAGGCCTTTCTGAGGACCATACCTGCAGATTTTGCAAATTTAAATCCAATGAATTGGATTTTAGACCTGAATTCAGTGGTTTCAAATCCTTTGTTAAATCCAAATTCGCCTTATAAAGGGAGTACGGATTTAAGCTACGACTTAAATCAGGGCTTAAACGTAACTGTAGGGCTAAAATCCCAATTTAATCCGGTTTAAGTTAGTTCTTAGTTGGTAGAATACCAAACCTTAAACGCTGAAAATAAGTATAAAACTTCTGCTAATATTAGGCAATCATAGGCTTTGGTTTCAGCCAGTTAAATTTAAAGCTCTCTGGTTTATCCAAATAAGTAAAAATCTAGATTAAAACGTTTTAATTTTCGAATTAATTTAGATGATTCAATCTTCCCTGTTTTATGTCCACAGCCAAACCAGATTGGATTATGCTTCGAACTAATCTTAAGCTCAAATCGAAGCCTTCTTTCCCTTTTTGAACTTAAACCTAAGGGATTAAATTTCTAATTGTACTTCTAATTGTATTCTTTGTACCTGACTTTTGAATCAATGTTTAATGACTTTTTTATTTATTCATTTAGCAATACATTCTATGAGCTAATATTTTGTATTAACTAGGCTTGCTTGGTAGACTCGCAGCGGAGTCATCCTATCCTTAAATTTCTTCTGAAGGCGTCTGAGTTGAGAATATTAAAATTAAAGGCTTGAATTTGGTAATTTCAATCTTCGATTGGAGATTAAAAATGGATTAATTTTGAACTTTTAAGGTCGCACAATTTATTCAATATTCGAATTTGGATTGAAACATAAAAATTAATAGCAGTTTCAGGATTGGAATTTCAGGTCAGCTAATTTAATTAAAAACGTTCCTTTTGGTACTATAATGCAGTTGAAGACCTACGATTTCTAGGTTAGAAATTGGATAGCAGACCGACCTTAATCCGCCACGAAATTACAATCAGTGAAACTTGTATTATAACAAAATGAATAATGACTAATGAGAAGGGAAATAAACGTCAGATTAGTATGATGCATTGATCAATTGTCACAACGTCATTAGTGACACCTTGAAAGCAATTGTATTAAATAATGAATCGACAAAGCGTTCAACGCAACGAAGAAAACCAGAGTTTCGTTTCGGCAGCTGTTTCAAACTAATGATTTACAAGTCGCTTTTAAAATTACATAAACGTTTTGCAATTAATGAGATTTGCAAGGGAGGAATTCGACTTAACCAAGCATAATTAGAATTGAAATCTACAGAATTATAAACTTCCCGCCAGGAGTTACGTTCCCCTTTTTGGAATTATAACAAAACTTCAGACTTATCACCTGCTTTAAATTCCATTTTCTTTGTTTTAAGTTTAAATCTTCTTTACAAAAGGGGTTACGATTACAGCTTGTAAGAGAATTAATGTAATTATGTTAAATCCGTTTATTTACGGAAAGGTTTTGTTGTACCCTGTGATTTAATTTTTTTATTAAACCACCCTTCGTACAAAAAATCAAATGATTGTCTTAGATTTACAGTCAATTGTTCGTATATTAGCAAATGTTACAATAGAAACCCAAACAATTTAAACATAGAAAAGGTAGCCGGAGGCCGCCCCTTCGAGATGAAGCACCTGAACGATAAACCTAAATCAATTGTCTTGGGAAGGTGAACTATCCTACAGTATGTAACAAAAATACTCTTTTACATCGTCCAAATTCTTCTTGAATTATTGTTAACTAATTACCTCGAAGGTTTGCACACCGGGAATTACAGAAGCGAACGTTTTAGTCAGACAAACTTACAATTTATCTTTGGAAGCAGTAAGTTCAGGTATCAAAAAATATTAATTCTTTTATTCTTTCTAAATATCAAATACCTCCACGAGAAGAAACGCCTAAGGGGGCCTTTATTACTTTCCTGTGATTATCTCTTGTTTCCTTCATTTTCCTTTGTTGAAAGCTGAAACTACGGATAATTAATTTACGATGAAAGTTGATCGTGATTCTAATAAAAAGCCTTGAATATCCGTGACTTATTTTTAATTAACAAAAGCACCGAGTTGCTTTTATATATTGCCGGTTTGTTTGGTAGTTATTATTTTTTCTGTTAGTAAAACTGAGTTATAACAAACGAACGAATGCTGGAAGCATGTCCCTTTTAAATAAGCATTAAAATAGCCGCTGCTTACACCTTTCCAATCCAAGGAATTCAAATTCGGCCTACTTTTGGCATTTCTATATTCATGAGGGAAAGATCGCAGTAAATATGAAAGTCCTCCGAAGATACTTCAGCATTTTCCATTATGAATAGGAAAGTTTACTATCTTTTCTCAAAGATTTCTTTACGATCTTGGAAATATTCAGAACTACCAACACTTGCAATAAACTACGAAAGTTTCAGCTAAAACGAGAGAGTTTCCGTACACCTACTAAATTATTTTCTCGATAGGATACCTAAAGACGTAAAGAATGAGCGTCACGAATTCAAGTGAAAATCATCACGAGTAAAAGCGTAGGATTTCTTCTCACGTCCGTCCTTTTCAGATTTAATAATTCGTGTAAACGAACGCCGTCTTATTAACAGTTTAATCTAAAATCAGATCAAAAACTCGTCCGGTTTATTATCTCACGGAGAAAAAAATGGCGGTAGATATTAAGGATTATCTGGAGACTTATTACTTCCCTCTTTGACAGTACCTAATCCCCGCTAATGGAAAAGTTATCAGTGTTATTTAAGGGGGGCTACTACAAGTTTTATTAAATCACGCCTTGAAGAAAGTATCGATGTATTCTCGCTTTTAAATCGCTTAAATTCGTTTACATTTTCCCCGAGTATTTTTCTCTGATGGGAGAGCGCATTTATTGAACGGTTTTGTCTTTCAATACCGAAAATAATCACCCGAACAAAACATAACCTCAAACCTTGCAAGTGATAAGGAACACCTGCACGTCAGTCTTCAAAACACCCACCTAAAAAACTTCACCTTAGCAATTAACCAAACTCAGCTTTGCTTGTTAAAATTTAAAGAAGGTAGAGGCCATTATAAAGCTCTCAACGTGTGCTGCCTGAAACATTAGGGAGTTGTAACCGGATAAAATTAGATTATTTGGTAGAGACGTTAAAATGTCGGGCTTTGACGTAAATCCACAAAAAAGATTGACACACTCGGATCAATATCCATCGAGAATTTCACGTCGAACAAAAATAACTCCTCGAAAAAGCAAGTCCTGAATATTTGAATATAATTTTTGAGGGTCAACGAATTTCTTTGGAAAAAATCAGGAGAGCTTTGCAAGGTTAAATCTACAAGGTTATTTCGTGTATCTATGTATGTTAGAAATGAAATTGTATTGTTAAATAGACACGTAAATAAATAAATGAATAAACAATCGAATAAATAAATGAATAAGCGAACAAAAGAGTAAACAAATAACTGAGGAAACCAACAGACGAACACAAACAAATGAAAACCGAAGAGAAAGAATGAACAAACAAACGAGCGAATAAACCAACAAATGAATGGACAAACAAATGAAGATGTTGCTCAGAAGAGAGTTCTAAAAATCTCCTAAATCAATAAATGAAACAATTTTATCGAACATTAGCATCTAATTCCTACGATATAAATACAACGTAACGAAACTGATACTATTAACAGGTAATTGTTGTGGTTCGTTTAATTCGACCTATGAATAATACATAACAGACTAACAGGCAGACTATGATGTCATAAATCGTGGATTGGTGTTATTATTTTGGCATTGTGCTATATCTGAATTCTAAATGTGTTGATGTTTATAACCATGTTTATTTCGGTGTGTAATAAAGCATGCAATTTACTATGCAAAATTTACTGAAAATTGGTTTAAAGCGCCAGTTAAGGACAAATACTCGGTTTAGGATAACTGGTGAAACATCTTCGCTGACTGTCCGCTGTTCCCAAACAAACAGTTTAAATATTTGGAAACTTAGCTTTGGCTAAAATGTAGAATTGATGATACCTGACATAGCTTTGTAGTAGAAATTAATCAAGCCGTTCTTGTGTCTAAATTTAAAAAAAAACTGCTTCAAAGCCCTTAAAACTATAGCCTTGCGTCTTTGAGACTTTTTTAATTTCTTCCTTCAGAAACGCTACCACAAACCAGAAAGTTCCTCGCCTTTCGTATAACAAACAAGTGAAGGCCCACACAATACAACAAGGGAACATAAAAAAGAAGCAAAAATGAAGAAGCATCAGAACCAACTTTAACAAATGAATCACTAGAAAAACAAAGCAACAGAATGGCTCCAACCATAAACTTTCCATTTTTCAATCAATTATGTAAGCCTCATATCGCATTAATGCCAGCGTACTTCCAATAATAGCTAAATAATAATTTAACGTCGGATAACTTTATCATTTATACCATGGCTTAGTCCAGTAATTGGATCAGTGTAGGTAATAAATATTACAATTTGTAGGCGATGGTTTAGGCTATAATTCACATATCTACATAACGGGAATTATTAAACACGTCTAAAACTCGAGATTTAGTTAACAACACTCTCTTAAAAAGTCCGAGCTTACAGTTTTCTTTCTCTGTTTCGGAATTAGAATGACATTATTATAGCACGCTTTTTGCTGTTAGAATGAGCTTCATTCTTAAGCGATTTTTAGTAACATTTTATTTTCAGGAAGTGGGAAGCTGCATTAAATAATGCACAAAATACCTAACATAAATCACCGTTACCAACCCAACTATTTTAACAAAATTTCCCCAAATGGAAATTGTCAGATATTGTAGATAGCGCAATTGGAAACCGAAACAGAGCAACTAGTCTAAAACACTCGTTAAAGAAGGTAATGCGGCCACTCGTCCGTTCGGCCACTCCTGCTATTCGGCTTTCTGTAGCGTGTGTTTTAATATACTAATCGTTACACAAAAACTAAAAGAAGAAAAATCGCATTTTTTACATGCCCACTAATGCTTTCACATTAGCAGATTTTTTATAGGTATTGTAACATAATAAGTAACGTAGATGGACTAATAAACTACTCCGTTACAATATTTTTCACGTTAATAACAATACCAGGTCATGGGGTTCGTGATCTGGTCGAGTAAACATCGTCTACGAATAAACTCCAATTATTTCTCCATTTTCAAAGTACCTTTTGAAAAACGCGGTTTCTTAAATGTTTTAATCACAAGACGACACCGGTACTCTCTAGTACCAAAATAATAATAAATTAGCGTTAATCATAATAAAACTAGTGAAATAAATGAATAAATGAACACAATGTGTGTTACTACAAGCAAGAAGAAGAAAGTTTGAAGGAAACGCGAAATCAAAGGTAACGCAAGATGGAAATGGCCCAATCACATTCACGATGAGGAGGAATTTCGAATGGCTATACCTGGCACACTTGTAATCCACTTCAAGAACATAGGTGGAATCAAAACACGCATATAACGCACAGCTGAGGTTGTTTAGATTAGCGTAAATTGAACTAGAATCGGATGATTATGATTGTTCATCTTCTATCTGCATTCAAGTCAGGTATATGTATTAATTATAACACAAATTAGATAGTTCATTTTCGCTTGACTAGCGCCTCTAGCTCTTCAGCAGGTAGTTTTTGACCACCGAAGGAACCAAAGGGTAAATACTTCAAGGCTAGGAAACCTAGAACTTTCTTTTTAAAAAGAGGGTCGACTCAGCCCCCAAGGAAATAAATTTCTTTTCAGAGTTAGTTGACACGAATAAGGGAAAAAATATTATACTAAAAATACATATACTGGGTGATTCATATAAGACCCTGAATAATTGGAATAGGCAACCCAATTTACAAATTCAGAAATAACGTTGAGCTATGTTAATTATCAATTAAACGTATATAATAAGAAGTGACTTGCTTCGGAATAGCAATACATAATTAGATAAATATCATGTTAAGGTTATATTCCTAACTGAAAGCTTTTATAACCTATAACTAGAAAATTAAGAAAAATATTATCAACAACAATAAATTTATATCAATTATTAATATAAAAATATACAAAAAATAACAATTCTATATGCAAATCACCTTAATGAAAAATTATTTTCACTAGAAATTCCTAACTGTCACTTTTGATGAATAAGTAAATAAAATGTTGTATTTACTAATAGCGTTTTCCACCTCCAAGCACTTAGTAAATAGAGTGATAGCTAGCACTCAACCGGTTGTGCACTCAAACTAAAAAAGTGCTGACGTGGAACATGACACTTTATTAAATTAATATATTAATAATATTAAATTTATACACTACTTCTTCAATGAGGTTCTTTACACTTGGAATTTTATATTTATCTAAATTTGCCAGCACAGGAATGAATTCTTCATCACTACTTGATGCTGACGATAAGAAGACGTCGGCAATAATTGCGTCGGGCGCCATTTTTTAATTGCACTAGATTGAACACCGTCAAAAAACTCGGTGCTAATTTTTGTGCACTGAGTGCAAAAAAACTGCACTCAATTTATAAGGTGGAACATGCAGCAGTGCAACAAGTTGCCAGCAGTGCATAGGTGGAACATACCGAAATCAGTCAGTGCGCACTGAGTGCAGTTTGCGCACGGACGTGGAAAACGCTATAACATATTTACTGTTGGCGGTTACTTCGCAAGACGTTAGTTCGAAAATCGTGTTTCTGTCAGTCGTCATTGAGCAACGAATTAATATTAAGGTATGTTGTAAATTAGGAAAATCTGCGACAGAAGCTTAGCAAAAAATGTTAAAAAGTATGTACGATGATAACAGCTACTGTGTTTGAATGGTTTAAACGTTTCAGAGATGGTCGTGAGGATGTTCAAGATGACGCTAGAACCGGACGTTCATGAACCGCTCGAAACGAAGATTCGATCGTAAAGGTTAGTGAAATTGTGGCAAAAGATCGCTGACTAATCCTCCGTATGATGGCGGATGAATTGAATACATATTAACAAGGAGACGATTCGATAAATTTTACATGAAGATTTGGGAAAAGGGCAAATCTGTGCAAAGTTTGTCCCGCACAATCTGTAATTCTGCACTGATTGTAAAGTCATTTCTCATGAAACACGGCGTTGTTGAAATCAATCACCCACCCTATTCGCCAGGTTTAGCACTGGCAGACTTTTTTCTCTTTCTTAAAGTGAAAACTGTTCTCAAAGGAAAACGGTTTTATGACGCGGAAGACATTTTATTGTGGCAGTCCTGAAATTAAATTACTAAACCTCGTATGTTGGGTTGCATTTGAGGATTTTAAGGGGCGCGTCTTATGTGAATCACCCCGCACGTATATAGTTAAAGGAAATATAAGTAAATAATAACTGTAACACTAGTACTTTTAGAATAAAGGCAATAAGCGCATTTGATTTTTATAAATGTACATGTGTGTAAGTTAATAAGTCAGAGTTATAGTGTAACACTCCAACTTTGGGGTTGTGGCCCCAGATAGCTCAGTTGGAGCCAGGAGTTTGTTGCAGCTACAATATAAATTTACATGGTGTAAATTAATGTCCTGCAGATATTTCAGGGGGTGATAGTACTCGGCAAAATAAGAAAAAAATGTTAATATACACATGATCAACGATTTTCGATGCACGACAGTTTATGAGTTGCGTCAGACACGTCTTCGACGTGCGGGTATGTGGAGGTTGGTCGGTTACGTCGTCTCTATTCAAGCCGATTTACGGAGCAGGGTTGTTCGTCGTCTCTATTTGAGCCGATTTACGGAGCGGGGTTGTTCGTCGTCTCTATTCCAGATGATTTGCGGAGCGGGCTTGTTCGTCGTCTCTATTCGAGCCGATTTACGGTTTTCTGAGGAGGTTCTATAATCGGACCGGGTTGGGTGGTTTCTGACTTGGTCTCCGGTGTGGTTCCGCTTTTATACTCTTTCCCTCTGCCGGCTTTCTGGCTGGCCTACTTGGGAAAAAGATTACTTGGTCACGTACGTTCGCAGGTGGGTTATTGTCACCCAAGCGAAAATTTTCCGCTTGACGTACGCCTGTACGTGACTTTATACTGTTAATTTCATTCATATAATTACAAAGGCATTAATGACAGGCGGCAATAGTTAATAAGTACAGCCATTAGAATCATAAACGTAAGTCACAGATAGCACGAAGACAACAAGGAACCATAAACAATAGATTGGTACAAGAATTACTGTCATATGCAAGTAAGGAAAATCCATGAAGTATGAAAGTGTCTATTGCAGAAATAATGGATCAATTAACAGAAGGTAAAAGAAACAAAGAAGAACTAAGGAAGGAAACCCTGGACCTAAAATAGGTAGGAAAATCATAAATCATTGGGGGGAAATAAAGAAGAAATATAATTGAAATTAGAAGACAAGTTACAGTTACGATCGCTTAAATCAGAGCTTCGGCTTAGCTATGAAAATCAATGCTTACAGGATTTAAGAAGATTTGTCACGAGAAGAATTTTGGGCAACTGATGGAAACTAAAAAAGGGAACGACGTTACCTGTCCTGGTTCTTGTTAAGCAATCAACACGGTTGCACAAACAGCCTCTATAAAAACATTAAAGGAGAGCGGAACACCACGTCAATTAATAAATAAGACAATGAAAGCAGTAGGTACTAAGAGAAAACGCCGTAATGCAGCAGTTTAAACAAAGAACAAAACCCTACCAAAAATAAACAGGAAAAAATCGAGGATGGCCGCCCACTCTTCACCATAATACTTCGAGAACTATTAGTTAAACAGCCGAACCGAGTTCCTTTCGAAAATGCACACACATATGTAGACGCCTTACATATTTTAGCTGAAAAAGAAACTACGCGAACGACTACAATAGGTAAAATATATGAAAGAAAAAATAAACAATACGATAAGGCCTACGTAGCTGCGATGCATTGGCGGAAGACTGAAGTAATTATGAGTACAAATAAAAGGATTATATATAGGCAAATCTGCTTAACCTGATACCAACACAACGATAATTCAAAGACAGTATTTCGAAGGAATAGAGAACAAAATCGTAGAAGTTTTCAGAGCAAAGTTGAACGAAGACGCACAGACAACTTCACAGGAAGTTCTGGAAGAGAAAACAATAACCAATCAATTAACAGTGGAAGGCTTCTAATCGAACTGTAACAATAGAAAGCTTCTAATCTAACAATAGTTGGGAAGAAAATGTTGGAAGATCTTGCTGCACATAGATAACTGCAATGGGACAAGAAGTAAGTTAGCATAATTACATAAAATATGCTTAACCGTCTCAGTAACATATCCAATTTCCATTGGATAATGTGACTTACTAACTATCTTGCACTGTAGAATTGTAGAAGCGGCGTCGAGCGGCTGGCGTCACAGGCATGTTAACGTTATAAAGTGCGCCCAATCCTTATCTATCATATACATCCCTTCACACCGTACTGGCATAGAGTGGGCCTGACGCAATCCAGCATTGATCAACAGGGATCTGCTCCATGTCAATTGATGATGATTAATAACAATACCAGCTCGTTAAATCCTAGCGCATCCTTTCGCATGGGTCTCATATTGGAGCACTTTTGTTCATGAAAAATATCACAAATCCGTGTTGCAGCATAACTTATTTGAATTTAAACAGTGCTGTTTTATGCATTTTTTCCGTAGGAAAGGCTTACTTGTTTTGTATAAAGTCGTCCATAGAAGAACGAAAACATGGAGAAATCTAAGTCCTGAATAAAACTTCAGACAGTTAAAGCTGAAGTAAGTTTCTAAACTTGAGAATTTGTTTGGTAGGGTAGCAATGAGCAGAAATGTCTGGGTAAAAAATGCTTTTTTTATGTGAAAACCTTTTGTTTTCTAGTAGAATACCTGTTTGCAGAAAATTCTGGCAATTTATTCGCAACATTGGGTAGTATTTCAAAAATAAATAAAGAATCGTTTCCTGGGAATATTTGAGACGTGCCTCCAACCCCAGAGGCGTGAGTTATATCCCTCGAAAGGAAACGGCCACGGGAAAAAAAGGGAAAAATGTATTGCGACTTCTATAACAGTTAATAGCGCATAGCTGGCATTTTTACTTTAAAAGGCAGTATATCATCGCTCTTTTGTATTTATTTTCAAATAGGGACTTCCCCAACGTTTCTAAATTAAATAAATCTCGAGGCTCTCGATGATCCGTTTAAATCTTTTGTGCTCTTGAAAACCCCTCTGAAGCAGAGCTTGCGTTTTTTTCTGTCCTTTTGATGAATGGGCGGGTGAAACTTTTCATAAATAAAACGTTGACGAAACAAAATGAAATTAACCGAAACAAAGTTGGGAGGAAGTAGAAGTTTTCTTATCGTTGAGAAGAATTCTGTTAAGGACATCTTTTTGCATTGTAGGAGCCTAAATCGCAACGCAAACAACTTAATCTTAAAGAAATGACAACATATTTTTAGAAAGAACTGGATAAGCACAAATCGCCCCAGTTTCCTGAATAAAACTCATAAAGAATACGTCGTAAATAGTCAGATTATACAAAGCTAGGCATTTTTCTTTAAAATGTACGATTAGTATATTCCCTTTAGTTTACGATTCGTAGGCCCGTTTTTACGAAAAGTTATTAATAATGCCCGATTTCAAAGCGCCATCTACCGAATTTCTTTCGTGGTTACTACTAACGTGCCTTCATCGTGATTTTTTTTTAGGTGGAATCGCATCGGGGAGAATAACAAAGCTTTGCTTTACAAGGTTTTTATATTAGGGCATTCTATAGAGTCGACACCAGCATTCAAATCGGCCTTTGTTTTAACAGCAACCCGTTCTCCTGCTTTTCATAAAGTAGGAGCGAAATTCATATATCATAAACCTTATTGATTAACGAATTCTCTCTGTTAAATGGCCAGGGGCTGGCATGAAAGCGGAACGGAAGCTTTTGAAATCATAGCTTTTAGACCTAATTAATACATTTAAAGGACTCGGGAAAATAATATGCCATACGATTCAAATAACTACCGATTTTAAATCTCGATAAATTTCCTATCTTTTGAATTGCATTTTTCGAAAGGTTTCCCAGACAGATTTAGAAATCATAATTAATAATTCTCATCATACTCAATTATTATTACTTACGTTTTAATTAACAAAGCTATGAGAAATACAGAAAGAGAGAGATACAACAGGCATTCGAATAAAACCAGAAGGATTTCATAAAAAAAAATGAATTTTCCATAGCAAGACCTTTCTTCTAACACGGTCACAGTCCTCCAAAAATTCCCAAAGGAAATGTCAAGGGCCCCGTGTTCAAACCTTTCAAAGTCTAAATACTAAAAGGAATCCATATAATATTTCTTTAATGATAAATTCTAAAGCTTCTCCTATTTAAGCTAATAAACTTGATACGAGTATTTTGCGACACCCTTAACTATGGGAAACGGTCAGTCTGGATTTATTATTAGTATAATCTTATTATAACGCTTCAGTATACAGAACAACACGAAAACAGCTTCGAACCCTTAATTTACATAAAACCCTTTGACGACATATTTTGGGTTAAATTATAATAAATTCCAAACGGCCCAAAATGTTATTTGCCACTCGTGAGAGTTATAATCCGCCTTTAAATAAAATATGTTGTTATTTAAATTTTTGTTCGAGTTTATAACTACAATTGAAATTCGATTAAATTAATGAAGTAATATTACCAAAATCTTCGTTAAAAAAGGAAACGATTCCATGGAAAGGGATTCAAAAAAGAAGCCTTGAAGAAGTGAAGGCAGCGGAATAAAGAAAACAGAGGATAAAAACGGGCAATATAAAGGAAAGGCAAAGACATTCAACTTAAATTACTTCCATTTCGACGCCGAAAACTCACACGAATTGTTTAAAAAACAAGGACGAATAATAACGGAGACGGTCCAGAACCCTCGTTGCTTGACTACTCACGTAGAATACTTAATTTTGCACATTAAACCAAGTATAGGATGCATTTGGACCTGTTGTCAGTGTTGACAACGAAAACCAAATATAAATGAAAGCATGAAAGCAAGCGGTGAGAGTAGTGGAAGAAAAGAGTGGAGAATAAGGGGAAGAAGCCATAGAGATAAAGAAAAACAAGGAGAATCAAGAAAAGTAAAGTAGAGAAGAGAGGAAGAAAAAGTAAGAAGCGAGGGTTAAATGAGTTGCTAGGTTCCTTTCGTGGGAAATATGAGTTAAGGAATAAATATTGGAGAAAGCTGACGAAAAAAGAAGGCAGGATAAAAGCAAAGGAAATAGACAGGCAAATACCTTGCATTTAAATGACTTACTTTTCGAAGCAAGAAATCGCTCGTTTGAAAATCAATGGTGGGCAGCAAAGGAGAAGAAGGTCCAGAACCGTCATTGTTTTACTACTCGACTTTAATACGTAATTTGCACATACAATAAATCCACACTCAATCGAGATTACTTCCAGCGCATTGATAAAAAAGATCCAAGCCCCTGGCAAACTACTGGTGCGACAATAAATACGGTAAATCTGCATAACATAACATGAAACTACCAATAATTAAATTTATCACTGCCATATTTTAATGCAATGCAATTTACAAGGATTTATTTAATTATTCTAAATTTAATTATTTGATTGATGAACATAGTACCATCGCACAAAGCATATTTGTAAAGTTTGTTTATGGCTTCGGTGTTGTGTATAATTCGGGAATTTATTACTTTACTAAACAAACATGTCCCAAAATTTAATAAAGTACGATAAATCCTCCCTTTTTGTTTGGCTACCTTCTTTAGATCCGATCTTAATTGAAAAGTTGTTTTGTATTTTATTTTCTCCCTTCGAATAGATTAAAATGTACTCGTTAAAGTTAAGTAAACTGCTTTAAGAGTATTCCAGTATTTAAAGTCGAAATACAATAGAGGTAGCTACCAAGCTACCTCGCGCGTCAGCGAAGATAACGCTGGCTTGTTCATTATTTTCTTAGTGTAAGTAGTTTTACAATTAACATTAAAAGATAAAATTATCCTTACAAGCAGCAACTTATCCTCTAAAATGCCGCGAACAACTCGGATTATTAACATCGTAATGAATATGCAAGGTAATTTAAATAAACCGGCTAAATCTACCGCATTTTAGTCTTTAATAGGTACTTTAGATACCGCTATGAGAATGAAGATTATATTTATGAGAAATTTACTCATTCGCTGTTGTTATGGCTAAGATAATTTCATGCAAACCTTTACTGATCTTTCCTGTATTTTAAGCTCTCCCAGTTTTGAATTGATACAGGTCAGAACGATCAGCACGTGTTAGAAGTTTAATATTACCCTGGAAATATTTTTCGGTACATCGGACCGAAGATTAACCTCATATACAAGGCCATAAACTGCTGTTATCATAGTGGCCGTTAAAAACAATAGAAAATTGGAACTGTCTGTAGCAGTCTTATACAGGGTGATTCAAATTCGCGTGTATGCATGGAGATCTTGGAAACGGTAAGAGATAGAGGGTCGGTTAAATGGGGGCAAAGTTGCGTAATCAAAGTACCAACAATGTCCATTTAAAAACTCAAGGCTAACTTATTCAGTTTTTTAAATATTTGAAAAAAAATAAAATTTTGGAGAATCTTTTTTATTTAATTTTGACTTTATTTGAGGAGGTATTGGAAAACGGTAAACACTTTCTCATGGCCACTTTTTGTCCTCTATCGAATAGCTTAAATACATTTTTGATGCAACGTTTCGGTATTTCAGGGCCATCATCAAGTTCATTTTCTTAAATACGGACCTGGAATTTTTGTTCCATTTAAGTTATTGGATAGAGGACAAAAAGTGGCCATGAGAAAGTGTTTTCCGTTTTTCAATATCTCCTCAAATAAGGTCAAAATTAAATAAAAACGATTCTCCAAAATTTTAGTTTTTTTCAAATATTTAAAAAACTGAATAAGTTAGCCTTGATTTTTTAAATGGACATTGTTGGTCCTTTGATTACGCAACTTTGCCCCCATTTAACCGACTCTCTATCTCTTACCGTTTCCAAGATCCCCATGCATACACGCGAATTTGAATCACCCTGTATAAAGCATGTTAGAGACAGTTCGAATGTTTTAGAAGACGCTGCGAGGGCATTTTTATGATTTAAATCAGTCTTTGCAGACTAAAAAGGCCTTTTGTAGCCATGTGCTTTAAGGGTGTCAGGGGCGATACAAATGAGGTAAGACCAACACTATATAAGCACAAATAGTACGATTTGAAGGCAAACCATTTCAATACATTTTTTAAAGTCATAAAACTAAATTGAAGTTCGAAGATTTATGAAAGCGCCACCACTCGAACGCATAGCGCAACTTAATATTTCCTTTCAAAGCCTACTGTGATGCATTTTCCTCCTGAATTAAATTTATCGCTGTTACAAATTTATTCTCGAAAGCACGTCACGCTCTTCGATTTTCTCCCAAAATTCTATTAGAAATTAGTGTGAAATAAGCTAAAATATTTACTCCGCCATTAAAGACGAATATAAATTATCAGAGTTAAAATTATCACTTCCCTAAATGACAAGCCATCATCAGAATTTTGATTGATAGCGCATTAGGGTCTTTTAAAGTTGTATTGTATTTCGTAAACAGACTAGAGCAAGTCATTTACTTTGGAAGATCCTCCGTAATCTAATCTGGCACAAACATATTGATTACGTCGTTCATTTATCCCTGCAAGCATCAATAAGAGGTTACATTTTCCCATTTTCGTCGACTAAACCAGGGAAAATAGGAAAGATCAGACGTATTTGTTATATTAATGATGACCTTAATTGCAAAATCAACAGAATTTGAACTGAAACCTCGCCTACGTACACGGTTTTCGATTCGTTGCTCAAATATTAATTTTCAATGGGCTTTTAAACTTCAGGACATTTAAAGTGGCGGCTTATTCGGTTACTTTGATGTTTAATTTAGATTGACACTGAGGGTTTGCCTTGTCAACATCGCTTGTTGAACTTGTTGAATATTAATAATTTTATCTCTTCAAGAGTTGAACATACCTCGATGCATTTGAATACGTTTGTCAACAACCTCAAGTGTTGAAATACGTATGCGGATTCCTATTAAAATCGTACCGTTATGAGGTTTCTTTCGAGATAATTAGGAAGCTTGTTATGTGAGATTTTTTAAGAGAAAATTACGTCGCGGTGCTTTCTAGAATTGCTGCAGATAATGGTTATTTACTACTAAATTTTACGCTTGCTGACTTCTTACTTTAATTGGGGCTAACAAGTCGTTCGTTGATACTGTTGCACTGGTATACTTTTTCCCACCTTTGAAGCTTACAATTTATGGTTAGCGCTAATTTATTCTGTTTTTTAAAGGTTGCTACGTTACAATATAGCACAAAACTAATTTGTTTGCAAAGATACCTCAGTAGAAGAAACTCTCTCTTACATGCCAATTAGTGTGATTAATTCAAGCTGAAGAGAATTTACTAAAAGTAAACGAAATCAATACGGTGATTGAACTTCAATAAAAGCAAGCAGGCTTTGGATAAAGTTTATATTCAGCCTAAAAGATAAATCAAATAAAAAGATTAGGGAGGATAGAAAAAAGGGGGAAAACCATCAATCTTTTCTACATTTCTGATTGATTTACTCGTTCGGTAAGCATACGTTTTATTGCGAGTTTGAATTGCAAAATAAAATTTGACGGATTTCAAACAAACTTTTAAAATTTTGATTCCTCGTTCCCGCTTTTTCCACCAAACTATGCTGCCGGTAAAAGACGAGATGCCGAAAGTAAAACTGGCAACCGTAAAAGGGAAATTGTGTTCCAGAAGTTTTGGAAGTGTAAATAACAAATAACTTCACGTATTACAAAGAATTCCATTTTCGTTCCCGTATCCCACGTTGCTATTCAATAAACTTGAAACATAAAGAGACCCGACAAAGTGGAACAGACAAGAGTAAATTTAATTGTAAATAAGATACTTCCATACCAATATAAACCAGTGGCGGGAAACAACTTTTAATAAAATTTTTGGCTCAACTCCCTGTTGAAACATTGCGTTAAAATTTACATTTTACGTCTCTATCCTGAATTTATAAACTCGTTATTCGTACGGGATTTTCAGGATTTTTTCAAGGATTGCCTATGTCTATAGGTTACTTGACACGCACACCACAGACATATGGTGAGAAGACCGGCAACGCCCTGCAAAGGGCACGCCACTTCAAGAAGAACAATATAATATATTTACCGACTCTCAGACAGCAGAGAATTGGATACTTATGGACATATTAAAATCAAGAGCAGAAATGAAGTATTTAAGGAAAACATCAGGGCAAACTAGAAGAGATAGAATCAACAATACAATAAGAAATCTGTTAAACGTTGAACCAATAATTAAGAAGATACAAAACAAACAATTGAAATGGTACAGGCACATCTGCCGAATGGAAGAAAATAGAATTCCAAAAATAATGACAGAGATGAAAGTAGAAGGAAGAACGAAAAGAAGTAGGCCGAGAATAACATGAGAAGAACAATTAGAAGATGTAGCAGGAAGAAAGGGAAAGACCTTGCCTAAAATCGGAAGAGGTTCAGAAAGCTATAAGACATGGGCAGAAGAAGTAGGGGAGGAGGGGTCTAATTGTCTCAAGTACTAGTTGTCACATCAACCGGAACTCCATCTGTAGGCATTGGTTAGAACCAGCATCACACGTCTAGGTTCCTTTATGATCATATTGAGTAGCGCGCAAAATATCAGAGAGCTTGTGTGTTAAGTTTCGGATTGTCGGTAAGTATTTTGTTATAAAATTATTAATCTTCGTATATCTAGGTATCTTAAATTTCATCGTCCAGTTTTGATATATACATTGTTGGATAGGTTGTTTCTTGTGGTTTTGCGATGTAAACATATTGTGAGATTATGTGCTGGGTATCTTTTTCCATCAAGAAACAGTCCCCGACATAAAGTGCTAGTTGTCACATAAGAGAAGGGGTTAGTAATCACATGTGATAACTAGCCCCATTTCAAAAAAGATTCTTGTTTACAAACACAACAAAGGTTTACCTAAGATTATTTTCAAATTGAAGCCGTCTACAATGCCACGCAACAGAGAACGGCTAACCGATCGTGGGAAAACACCAACGGACGTTAAGAGCTGTAAACGAAGTCAAAGACGGTAAATCCATGAGGAGTGTAGCAAAAGACTATGCCATCAACTATAGAACCTTAACTAGATACTATAACAAGAAACGAAGTGATCTCAATCAGAATTCTCTTGTCGTACAAAAAAAAATCGTCAAGTTTTCACTGACGACCAAGAAGCTCAATTGGCTTCGTATTTAAAAAAGATTACATCCCGAGAAGTCCGAAAACTTGCGTTGGAATACGTAACTGCTTCAGAGAGGAAAATTCCACAGACGTGGATTACTAACAAGATGGCTGAAATCGCTTGGTTCAAAGCGTTCATGAAAAGACAACCTTCTCTTAGCATCAGAAAGCCAGAACCCATTAGTTTGGCTCGAACGTTCAGCTTTAATAATTTGAATGTGTCCGCGTTTTTTCAAAATTTAATTACTTGCCAGAACCGTCATCATTTTGGTCCAAGTGATATATGGAATGTTAACGAAACTGGAATCACGACCGTGCAGAAACCTGACCATATCGCTGCCAGAAGAGGAGTTAAGCAAGTAGGCTCAATTACCTCAGTAGAGCGTGGAACTATCGAGTTAGGGGTCTCAGTAATTGGAAATTCTATTCCTCCTTTCTTTGTATTTCCACGGGTGCATTTTTGACTATATTTTCTAACAACTGGACCGCCTGGATGCCAGGGAGGTGTTAACTCGTCTGGATGGATGAATCAATACATATTTTACGAATTTATGATTCACTTTGTTTAGCATACTAAATGCAGCAAAGAACACCCATTGCTGCTTTTGTTAGATAATCATGACTCCCATATTTCGATTAAAACGCTTGACTTTTGCAAAGAAAATGGAATTGTGGTCTTATCTTTCCCACCACATACGACGTTCCAGCAATTGTTATTGAGGCACTACCATCAGCGATAAGTTGTAAAAATATAATTTATCCGTTTAACCAAAATATCTTCACAGAAGTAGATTTTGCCTCAAGCTACGCTACAGACAGACCAAATTCATCTAAACTTGACGCTGTGATATCAGAAAATTCATTGGGAGGAGCAAAGAGGGTTGTAGAATATACAGTGGGTGGTCAGTGAATTAGGAATTTTGTTCAAGGCATTGTGCGCAAACAACAAAATCTGGATGTGATAAAGGATAAACGAATACCTCGAGTGAAAGAGTGGTTTCCTAATAATGATGGTATTTTCTTACAAGATTTGGCCCCTTGCAACACTGCTAATGTTGCGATTAAATATCTTGCTGAACAAAATATTTAGCTTCTCTATTGGCCAGGCAATAGCCCAGATATGAATCCAATCGAGAATGTTTGGAAGAAACTGAAAATTTTGATCAGTTCTAAGCATGTTACTACCAAGGAAGCCGTTATGGAACAAATAAATGAAGTGTGGAAATTTAGCAGCGAAATTAAGGAATTAATAGACAACTGCATAAAAGGCAGCAGGACTAAATACTAAAATGTTCAGATTATTACCTAAGTGTTAAAATCGCTATTTAATACCATACACAGTTCTGCTATATTTAATTTGGTGTTAAAATATATTTCCTGATATAAATTAAAAAATTCCTAATTCAGTGACCACCCACTGTAGCAAGTCGCCAACTCCCCAGACAGGAACATCAAGGAGATCAACATTTCTGCGGCCAGACACATCTGCCCAGGCAAAAGGTGAAACAACTCCACCAAGAATTAATTCAGGGACTGTAATTCCTACACCAGAGAGCATTCGGCCACCTTCAAAAGCCGAAGGTAGGAAATCTAACGGTAGAACAAACAAAAGGAAGAGGGTTTCTGCAATTCCAACAGATACGCCAGTTAAAACTGCATTGGCGAAATTAAAAAAGAAATCATGCAAAAAAACCAAGAAACCTCTGAGTTTACAAAAAAAACAAAGAGTGGCCAAAACTATGCAGCAAGCCTCAACATCTAGTGCTGATAGTGCTGATGAGGAAGACATCTGCTGTTTAGTCTGTGGATAGTCATGGTCAACAAGAAAACCAAACGAAAAGTGCACAAAATGTGGCTTATGGACTCAGAATAAAATGCGCTGGGGATAACACCGTTTTCTATGTATGTGTGTGAGAATTGTATTTCCGATGACGGCATCTAAATTAACGATTAAAATGTTTCTAATTAAGATCTAATTACTACCTACTTTTTTGTATTTTTTTAACATGTAGGACTTTATTTTCCCACGTCTACTGGGACAACTAGTCCACTTCGCGGGGTTTATTATCACATATACGTTGCAACCATATAAATCGAATAAATATATTTTTAATAAAATTTTATGGAATTTTGTATGTAGCAAAGTACCAGGGGAAGAGTGTTTAATTTTAATAAAAAATAAACATCATGATAAGCTTAACGTTGTTATACAGGGTGTCCCAGATCGAGTGGGATTGCATGGGTAACTTTCTTATTATTGAAGATGGAGATTTGGTTAAATTGGCAATGTCTTTCAGTTTTATATGCTGATTTAAAATCTGTTTGAAAAAGTTCAAAATGTCGAACCCGCCAGAAGTTATTTAAAAAAAACTAAAAACTGTCATTTTCTTGTATGTCAAATATTTTCGCAAGTATAAGAGATACGAAAAAAGTTTCATACGAAAGTGACTGTTTTCGATAAGACCAATTTAAAACTGATGTCAAACAAAAATTCAAGATGGCTGCTTTTGAGGTACTCGTATCAACTTCCTTAAGTTAAATGGACGACATATTGGATTTTTTGGTTACTGAATAGAATTTTTTATTCTCTTTTCAACGATGTAAGACAACTTATTATTGAATAAAAAATACTAGTAAAATTAATTGTTTTTACATTTTAATCAAGTAGGCTTACATGGATCCAAACAAAATTAGCTTAAGTATCTGCTTTTTGACAGATTGTGATAAACTTTGTTATTGTTTTTCATCATAGCTACTTACCTACTTGATTATACACTTAAAAAGTAATGTCAGGGTGTTTTTTGTGGTTCAAGTACTTAGTACTTAGTACTGAATTAACATGTTACTAAGTATTATAGGAATTACATACAAATGTTTTCTAAAATAAATTTCACCTAATTTTGTTTGGATCCATGTAAGTCTACTTGATTAAAATGTAAAAACAATTAATTTTACTGGTATTTTTTAGTCAATCATACGTTATCTTACATCGTTGAAAAGAGAATAAAAAATTCTGTTCAGTAACCAAAAAATTCAATATGGCGTCCATTTAACTTACGGAAGTTGATACGAGTACCTCAAAAGCAGCCATCTTGAATTTTTGCTCGACATCAATTTTAAATTGGTTTTATCGAAAACAGTGACTTTCATATGAAACTTTTTTTCATATCTCTTATACTTACGAAGATATTTGACATACAAGAAAATGACAGTTTTTAGTTTTCTTTAAATAACTTCTGACGGGATCGACATTTTGAACTTTTTCAAACAGATTTTAAATCAGCATATAAAACTTCAAAACATTGCCAATTTAACCAAATCTCCATCTTCAATACTAAGAAAGTTACCCATGCAATCCCACTCGATCTGGGACACACTGTATACAGGGAACTTTTCTTTTTAGTATGCATATCCCCTACGTATAGTTTTAAAATAAACGCGTCAAAATCTTATATATGTAGGCAACCAACTATACACTAAACGTCACTGTGGCTGTGAATTTAGGGACATTAATTTTTATTTTATGTGGTGTGTAAAGATTATGTTTGTAAATAAATCAAAATTAGTAGAATATCAAAATAATTTTAATTCAACGACTACTTTCAAACATAAAATATGAACAACACAACACACATTAAGTTAATTTAATTATTTTTGCCACAGCATGCTATGTTTTGCTTAAGAAATTAAATATTTTAGGTTTAGTGCATAGTTGGTTGCCTACATATAGGTTAAAACAATGCGTTTGGCACGTTTATCTCGTACATAGGGGATATGTATACTAAAAAGAAAAATTCCCTCTATAATTAGTATAATATGAAAATTGTGACAACTAAACCCCCGCTCCCCTATAGAAGAGTAACAACATCCGACGCCCTACGGGCATAGGCGATGGATCTAGATAGTTAAATATAATTATTAGTATTATTATTAGCCTACACATCCCTAAACAGGGCAAAGGCTTCCCTCTGTCTCTCATCCCTTGTAACCTTTTTCAAATTTTTCCCACTTTTGTTGTGAGGTCCCGAGTTGCGGTAGGTAGCTACGTACCCCGTTCACGCACGATTACGAAAGTTAAGCAGCGTTGTCTCGGGTCAGTGCTGAGATGGATGGCCCGATTGCTCCGTTAAGGCGCCATCTTTCTCCCACGAGGACCGGTCACTATGGGAGAGTAGAATAAAAAACAACCCTCACAAAATATAATCAATTAATGTAAATCATGTTTCTATGTACAGGGTGGCCCATTTTCGATGTTTTTAAATGGGAAGTACCCTTAATATCGGGGATAGGCAAAAACTGATGTCGGAGTCCAGGGCCCTTTTTTGATGTAAGTTCAAGTCCCGAAAACAAAATTCCGCTATCTTTTGTTATTTTTTAGTTATAGCCCAAAATTCATAATTTGGCCATATCGAAAACTTCAAATAACTGTCTTGGTTTTGAAGATATCCAAAAACGGTAAAAACATTCTACAGGCACTTTTTCAAGTAGAATACGATAGTCAATCCAGATATCTTCTAATTTTCATGTTTTAAGAGTTATGACATAAAGTTGGCATTTTTTAAATATAAGTCGTAGTTGGCCATGATACCATTAAATTGAATATTTTTTCTGCTTTCCGAAAATATATAGTTTATAGGGTTTAAATGTAGTAACAATGCCTTTTTTGAACAAAATCGGATTATTTGATGTTGTTAGCAATTAGTGGGCCATGGTTCATGATAGCAATAAACAAAGGCTAATAGAGCGGGTGCATGTGATGTCACCAGGCACACAATAACGCGCCCGATTGAAAATGAACGACAGTTTTGTAAGTTAACAAAACTAAATAATTACTTTAATATTTTGTAGAAAATCTCGCGTTATCTTTAACAGCTTTTAATTATCTTGACATATGGAGATTTTACAAGTTTCTACGTATAACCTGGCAAAATTTTTAGTTTCTTGTTTTCCAGAGCTTTTCTCTAACTGCTTTCTCTGGGAAATATCACGTTCCCTAATACTCTTTTTAATTCACGATAAAATTTTCAATTACGTTCGTATCAACTGACCGTGGGAAAAATTTTAAGTAACTGAAAATTTCAAAATTATGTGGGTTAAACCATCCCTCATCTGGTTAAACACATCTTTATTCGGTTTGATATTGTAATATGTAATATTTCCTTTTTGGTAAAATTAGTATACCGATGCATACAAATCTACCCTTTGTTTACCCTACAAGAGTTCAGCTGATGACCTACTGACGTCACATGCAACCACTCTACTACTTTTTGTTTTGCTATCATGAACCATGGCCTACTAATTGCTAACAACATCATAATATAATCTGATTTTGTTCAAAAAAGCTATTGTTACTGCATTTAACCCCTATAAACTATATATTTTCGGAAAGCAGAGAAAATATGCAATTTAATGGTATCATGGCCAACTATGACTTATATTTAAAAAATGTCAACTTTATGTCATAATTCTTAAAACATGAAAATTAGAAGATATCTGAATTGACTATCGTATTCTACTTGAAAAAGTGCCTGTAGAATGTTTTTACCGTTTTTGGATATCTTCAAAACCAAGAGAGTTATTTGAAGTTTTCGATATGGCCAAATTTTGAATTTTGGGCTATAACTAAAAAATAACAAAAGATAGCGAAATTTTGTTTTCGGGAACTGAACCTGCATCAAAAAAGAGCCCTGGACTCCGACATCAGTTTTTGCCTATCTCCGATATTAAGGGTACTTCCCATTTAAAAACATCGAAAATGGGCCACCCTGTACAGCCAGGTGTAATGTCACCTGCACCTTCGGACTATATATACAACACACATACCAGTTAGGTATCCAAAAACTGAAAATTGCCAAAAGGTAGGGCACTAAAGCATTAGAATAAGCAAAACGTATGAAGGATGGGTCTGAATTCGACCAACAAATTTTTAAGCAAGAGGATACCAAAGAGAACTTGTGTAAATAAAGAAAATGCGTTAAGAGTGTTAACAACTATTTAAAATCTTCTTAAACTAGGCAAACAAGAAAAACTACTCCACTGGGCCGAAACAATGTCCATAAATTCATTGATTTCCAGATTCCATCGTTTAAGGAATAGCTATAGCCGTCCTCAGGCATGAATGTCAGATTACCTAATTTAAGCAGGTTTCAAAAGCCTTCCTTTTGGTGAATTTGGAGTCATTATATTAGTTTTCTAACCTGAGGATTATTAACAAAGGTTTCTCCCCTTGGTACGCTCTATCACCCATAAAAATTGGATAATCGAATTGGGGGCACTGTAGACAGTAGACATGTAATATTCTTTTTCTACAACCACCATGGAAAGTGAGATTTTCAGACTTCGTCTCCATAGATACGAGTATTGAAAATGAGTGTTTGCCGAACAAGTGAAAATTAGCGTGCGGAAAGTTTACTTTCCGCACGCAAATCTGGATTGATCTGGATTTGCGTGCGGAAAGTAAACTTTCCACACTCAAATTTTGATTTGCGTGCGGAAAGTAAACTTTCCACACGCTAATTTGTTTACTTTCCGCACGCAAATCAAAATGTCATAAATGACATTTGATGAATGTCAGATTTGATTTTGCAGAAATATTTAAATTTTTTGTGGTTGTAGAAAAAATAGTGTGTAATACATGTGTTGAAAGCTTGTATTTGCCACACTCATGTGACTGCAGCACTCACTAGCGTTCGTGCTGCAAACTTCACATTCGTGTGGCAAACGCAAGCTTTCAACACTTGTATTACAAATTACTATTTTATAACTGACGACGCAAGTGACAAAACATCTGCATCTGAAGACCTGTACGACCAACAATTTGTTCAAAATACTAGAGAAAGATACTTTTGGTAGTTTGAGAGTTCACCAGCGGAATTAATGATGGACTACGACTAATCAGAGCAATGACAACTATAAATTACAATTAGGATTTTTTTGAAGACCACAAAAGTTTTTTCTAGCGTTAGAAAGTGGGTAATTTAAGCAGTTACCAATACCCAAATCATGATTAGGACAGATGAAGGTAAGATAATACCCATACTACTCATACCCATATTATTCAAACAGTGCATTCCTCGTGATTTACAGAGAGCGAGTTAGTTTGTGCGGTTGAATATATATTTTTCGATATTTGAAAGCGTTTTCTTTATAGGTACTGACAATATTGCATGTATCAATACCATTGTCTTTCATAAAGTCTTTAACATATTTGCCAGTTACTTACTATGGATGAAAAACTTGTTATCTGAATCCTTTTACGTCATTATTGGAAGAAAGTATTTTCTGCGCGTGCTACAGCTTTCAAAATCTGTACTGTGGAAGGAAATGGTGTTGTCGGTGAGAGAACAGCGCCAAAATAGTTTTCTCGATTCAATAACGAGTCTCCAAGATGAACCTCGTTCTGGTGGACCTCCCACTGTGAATTCTGAATCTTTGACGTTGAAAATCCACTCCGACAACAAGCGCTCGTAGACTATCAGACGAACTTATGATATCACAATCCAGTGTAGTTTGGCAATTGCACAAGCTAATAATAGTTTACAGAAGCTGTCAAGCGGTACCTCACCAGCTAACACCTGCCCAAGAACAACAACGATTAAATTTTTGTAAATTGGTAAAACAATCAATGAACGACGATTTCATCAAGCGGATCGTTACGTGCAATGAAAAGTGGATATTTTCCATCAATCCTGATATGAGAAATCAATTGTTGAATCTTGGCCAATTTCCTGAACCTGTGGCCAAACGTGGAAGATTTGAACACAAAGCTATGTTCTGTGTTTGGTGGAACTTTAAGGGATGTCCGTAGCATCACCGCTCTACGCACAGCAACTAGAGCATTGGCTAGTTGCTGTGAGTACATTGGTATGAATCTGAATCGTGAAAATACCCTGCTCGTCTTCTTAGAGTGGCATACCCTTTACAGGGCGTTGCCGATCCTCTCTCCATATGCCTGAGGTGTGCGTGTCAAGTAGCCTACAGACATAGGGGACCTACAGAGCTTAACGTGGGCTCCGAACCACGGAAGTGCAAACCCCAGAGAGAACTTTACTAGGCAGAATGCACCTCGGTGGTTTGCCATTGCCTTCCGAGAGAAACGGCCGGGTATTTTCGGTGTATATGTGAGCCTGGGAATCGAACCCGGGCCATCTCAGTGGCCAGACGCACGCTGAACCAACTGAGCCACGACCCTGCTCTATTAAACAAAAAACAAATGTTTCCACAGCCCGATAACGCTCCACCACACGCTTCGCGGATAACCACGAACATACTTCAGAAGCTGAGCAGAATTGAACTTCTCCCACATCCTGCCTACTCACAGACTTAGCGCCTTCCGAGTTCCACTTGTTCCAGTCCATGGGTCACTTCCTGAGTGGCAGGCGGTTTGGAAATCTGAATGAAGTGGAAGCTGGGGTTTAGGAACCTTTTACCTCAAAACCTTAGGGGTGGTATAAAAGCGGAATTTGGCAGAAAGATGAATTAAGGCCATAAAACATAATGGTTTATATTTTGAAAATTAAATTCGTTTTAATTAGTTTTTTTTAATAAATCAGTACGAACTTTTGACTCACCAGACTCACAGAGATTACTGTGATGAGGTGATGACTACTTACTTTCCACTACCTAAATTTTTTATTGAATCATAATTTTTAAAAATATTTTAGGCAAAAAACTGATACATATTTTCTTTAGGGTTTGGCCAATCTGCTACTGGAACCAGTAAATACCACATAAAACCATCTTTATACCGGGTGATCAACGGAATTTATAATTAGAGCAGGCTGTGATATTTACCATAAAGTTGGCAACACAGGCTTGCAGTTTGTAATTAAAAATTTTAAGTGTCAGAATTGTGACATTTATTTTTAAAAATGATATTCAACTTTCTCACTGAAAGTAATTTCAATCTTTTTTCTTCAAACTTATTTTATTTCTGCGTTTCAGCAAAATAATGTTTACTATATCACCAAAGATCGTACAAAGCACGAGCATAACCTCAAATATAACAATTGTCAATTTATTATTAATTTCTCAGTGTGTCCAACCACACAGCATAAAATAGCACCAATCACAGCCTCCTCTAATTATAAATTCCGATGATCACCCGGTACTAACAAAAGCAAAATTAAGCAACAACTAATTTAAAACCTGAGTAAATTTTTTTTGAAGATTAACATGACCTTCAGCAACTAAAATTAATAAGTTCAATAACATACGAAAGCTCTGACTTACTATTGAAATTTACCAGGAAAACAAATGTTGCATTTATAGACAGATAAAAGAAAATGCTTAAAGGATTTGTTTAGTGCCCTAAGTCATTCTTAAAACTGTCAAAGGTATATAAATATTAAGATATAAGTTTAAAACGAAGTGCTCGTGTGATTTAAGAATGCACTAAACCTCTATCAGGACTATTAAAGGCGAGATAAGACTGACACTAAACATGCTGTCCATGTTAACCCATTCTGAGTTAGAAACGTGTAATGTATGTCACCGATTTAGTGTCCAGTAAGAGGTTACGAGATGAAAGGAGCTCGCTATAATATAGAGTGCCCATTTTTAAACTCCAAGCCTGAAATTCTGTAAATAGGCAACAGACAATGCAATGCAGAGTTTTCAATTTAGCTTGGTCTTAATTTATTATAGGAACACTATGTTCTAAATTATAGTGGCCGTGTATCTGCACCGTCTGTTGCCTATTTAAAGAATTTGAGAAATGGGTATACAAACAAAACCCCCTGACTTAGATTAACCTCTCCTGTAACGTTCTTGATATCAAGGCGCTTTTATATAAGAAATTAATTGATTTGAAACTAGTGCAGTTCAAAATTTATTTCCAATCATGACTCACGCTGAAAAGGGTGCGGTTATGCATCAATAATAAAAATAATAAGGATTTGTTTGATTTAATATTAGGTACACAAGAAGTTCATCAATATTCAGGGTGCGCTTCGTGATGCTTAAACATCTTAAACATTGAAGAGAGGTTCGGTTAGGATAGGACCTTTACATTATACATCTATAGTAATACGAAACGGAGGGATTCGGAGCAACTGTAAGCGGTAGCGAACGATATATTTACTCTCGGCTTAATAAACTGACCGTGGAGGCCATAAGCGAGAACATGTTCTATAGAACTGATACGCTTGTCTGTATGCCAACCCACTCTGTTTGCTTACACAAGACCGGAGACATTCCGGGTTGAAATGAAAAATTCAATAGGTACACGTAGTTAGAACTGTTCATATAAAATGTTGCTGTTTTTCCTCGTTATAAACGGCTTTTTGTAAAAAAGAAGCCCTGAAGTCTTTTGAAAACGGAAAATATTGAAATTGCTGATGAAAATTCTGGAGCGAGTTAATCTACAATGAAAGGCAAGATTTGATATTTTATCCTTCTGTACGTGTCCCTATTTCGTAGTTGCTAAAAGCAACGTATCCAACGGTCGCATCATTTATAATGCAGGAGGTACTTTACACTAGTTTTAGATCTAGTCACATTAATATTGCAAATTAAGGGTTGAATCTGAAACTGAAACCTTGTTAAGCCACTTATCTACATACATAGTTTTTCGAAAAAAAATCCCATTAAAGTTTCCCAAAAAGGTATCCTAAAACTGCTTGTTGTTTCTTAACTTGCCGTGACTTATGGCTTTCTTCTCTTTCTTATTAAACTAATCTGAAGCTTCTACAGATTAGAACATTTAAAAATGGAATTACTTCTGTGCCAGAAATATGAGCATTTAATCAAATAATTTAAGTTAACAGAACATCAGAAGAGTTCTCTGTCTCAACAATGACACGGTTCCAACCCGGAAGTTTGTGTCTGACTGGAGTAATAATATGCATGGTTAATTGTTCGCAACATTTATATAAAAAAGAAGTACAAGAAGGAGTAAGGGAATAAGAAACCAATATCATACCTTCGAGTGTAAAAATTAAAAAAAAATTAAGATAAAAAGGGAGGCGAAAAACCAAGAAAAAGGGAAGAAAGAGGAGGAGAAGAACCGTAATTACAAAGAGTACAACTTTGAAATTTAAACAAAGTACAAGAGAATTACGCCAACCGAGTTTATGATTCCAATAATTTCCACTATAAACTTAATTTATTTACTCCTATTTACAGAAATTCAATTTCCCACTAAACAATATACGTCGTAACGCAATTGTTTTAAATGCAGTTTGCACTTCCCATGACGCACAAACTTTTATCAAGAGTAAAACGTTTTGAAAAGTCAATAATAAGAAAGTTTCTGATTTGAGACAAACTTTCTGAATCACCTTGTATATTCAGCACTCATCCTTCAGCAACGTATATAAAAAATATAAAAAGCTAGGACTAAGATCAATAAGAGCAACAAGGAGACGAAAGAATACAGCAACAGATATAAATGGGTAAAGAACAAAACTTAACAAACCAATAAATTAAAGAATATAATTTCATGTTTTATATGTACTTCAAAAGAATCAGAAGGCGAAGGAACAGAGAAGATGAATGAGAAGAGGAAGAAGAAGTAAAGAAAGAGGGCCAAGAAGAAAAATAATAAGAAAACATTAAAGAAATTTCTACAGCTTAACTAAAGCAATGTCTTTAATTTCAACCAATAAACACGAAAATTAAGAAGAAAAAAGGAGAAGGAGGAGGAGAAGGCGGGGAAGAAAGAGGAGACACAAAGAAGACTGCGGCGATGATGATAAAACAGAAGTAGATTCTATGACAAATCAAAACACTACATAAACCTACAGATTAAAGAAAAACCAAGGAAAACATATTAGGAGAAGAGAAGAGAGACAAACAGAAGACAATGGTATAAAAAATGTAAAGAGAAAACAGAAACTGGAAAAACAATAAAATTAAATACGTGAAAGCTTTGTATAAAATAATTCAAGAGAGAACAATAAATACAATTTTACAGCTTTAGAATCAGCAAGAGAAGAAGAGATATGAAGATAGGAGGAAAGAAAAAGGAAGAAGGGTAAAAACAAAGCTTCAGAAGGTTTTGTATTCTAACATTCAGAAACCAAAACAGGAAGGAGAAAAACTAAGGTAATCGTGGTGCAAGAGGAGGAAAAACAGGGAGTGAGAGGGAGGGTGATGGAGGCTGAGGAGAAGACGATGATGATTGAAGAAGGAGAAAAACAACTAGAACGAATACAAACCCAACACAATATAAAAATCCGCAACTTAAATAAAAAGAAAATGTAAACATAGAAAAGGAGTAAAAGAAGAAAGGCAGAAGAGAAGACAATAGCATAAATAACTAAGTGAATTTTATACAAAATTACATACCAAACAATCTTACGCAAAACATATTCAAGAAGGAAGTATGAATACAATTTTTGAGGATTATAAACAGCAAGAATAGAAGCGAAATGAAGAAAGAAAAAAGAAAAGAAGACAAACGACGAAGAGAAAACACGAACAAAAATAAAAAGGAGGAGGAGGAGGAATACGAGAAGGCCGAGGAGTACCAGGAAGAGAAAGAGAAAAAAAAATAGAACCGGAGAAACAGACAAGAACTTCCTAGTTTTCTTGATGTGTTTTTCATAATTATTTTTGCTAAAGGTTAGTCGGCTTTAAGAAAAATGTGGTTTAATAAGCAGGGGAAAACGTAAAAGATCTATTAAAATTCCAGTTGTCATTTGTTTTAATCTACGAATAAAAAGAAAAAGGAAGGAGACTAAGGTATTATGGCGCATAACTACAAGTGCAACGGAAATACACACGCCATATTGAAACACCAACCGGCACGAATTTTGTTGGTAGACTAGCTCACTAACTGTTTGTTTACATTTTTGTCTTTGACAGTTGACGTATTTAGTGTTCGCAGCCAACGACCTTCTAAAATCCGCCATATTGATACACCATCTAAATTGCATAGTGTTGGTGTTATGCTCCTTCCTCATTTTTTTATTTATAGCTTTTAATTCTCTGCAAGGATTTTCATTGGCGTAACAGTAAAAAAATGAACGTTTCTGATTCTCGCTTACTTAAATTTAAATTTAAGTATTTCCGTGAAAATACAACTCTTACAAATAAATAAAACCCAAGTCACCTTTCAAATGGATGAAATGGAACCAGAAGAAAAACAAACGAATATCGCGTTTGTTTAGGACCGTCAACATTAAGCAAACAGACACTAAGGACAATATCTTAAATTTTATATAAAGGGAACAGGATTTAAACAACTTGTATTACAGATTTCGTTATAAAGAAACACATTACTTTTTACAACGTCGTTTAGATAATAAAACCGAGATAAAAACCATCATTTTCGACTGGGGGGTTGTAACGGCTCCGGGTTATGAGTAAAATTCCCCTTTTGTTTCTTAATTTTCTAATAATTAAATTAAAAATTGACGATGATGTGCTTTAATTAATTTTTTGCTTTTGTTACAAGAAAAAGCGCCACTTACTTTTTTGATTGTAATCGGTGTTAATTGAAAGTTAAAATATTAAAAAGACTGAAAATACTGATGGGAAAAAGGTTTCCCGAGGGATTTCCCTTCAAAAATCTAAAACGAAAAATACGAAAAATACAGTAGAATAGAATGAGTTTTAAAAATCAAAGGTTTGATTAAAAACCCGACTTCCTACTCTTATTGGACCGTTTATTTTCCTTTTTGGATTATCTTATGCGCCTCTTTTGTTGAATTAATGTTAAATATTGCTATAAATTAAAACTTAATTTACTCCTAACTCAAATAACATACAAGTTTAATTAGTCTGAAAGTTGTTAAGTACCTGATGATGGCTTGCATTTTTAAAAATGAAACCTACAGGGTTACAATTTTTTCTGGAAAATCGCGTTTGTATATTTTACATTTGCGTGACAATCTAGCTTGTTTGTTTAGTTAAAAGGAAAATAAGCTTAAGAAATTCATTTTCATGTGAAAATTCCGAGCTCTTTCCAAGATTCAAACCACATTTCCTTAAAAACCTGTCTCGGAAATCACAAAAAAACAACTTAAAACAAATTTAAAAAGCACCAGAACTTGATGGGCGATACTAAAATAAATTTTCTCAAACAAGACAAGACCGAAGCGAAGATTAAAGCGAGAGGGCAACCATGTAGTGGCGAAAAGTTCCAAGTATAGTTCTGACATTCAATATCAGAAAGTCTCGAAGTTTAGTCAGATATATAGTTTGCTACTTCAACGGACCACATTAAAGTGAATCCTATCACAAACTTACTACAAAAATATTGACTAAGTTTATACAATTTCCGTTTACTTCCCAATCTGGCAGGCTCATAATTAAAATTGAAGTATCATAAAGACTGATAAATGGAAAGAGTGGGAGATAATATGAAGGATGGGAGGTATAAAAAGGGGGAAATTATTGAGAGTGAAGAAATATGAAAAATACAAAATAAGTTAAAGTTTTAAGCAAATGTGACTACGTTTAAATTAACGTTAGCCTTTTTGTCAGCTGTTACGTTCCCGTACAGCTGTTTTAGTCCTTTTTATGAGGTTCCTCGGGAAAAGACACCCGGTGACAAGCCACGGCTGATTAGAAAACCCTTGTAATTAATTGTCAGACCTTAATTTGGCGCAATTTCCACTGGGGTAGTTATATTTAATTCCGACTCGCTCTTTTTGATCAATCTTTTTGAACTTTACGAATTGAAATTTCTGGCCATTCATCGCAATGAAACTGCAAAAAAGGTTTTAATCATCACACCCTTTCGTTCAATTTCATATATCTTTCAAATATTCTTCCATAAATTTCCAAAGCGAAACATTTTTTGCTGTTATGATATTAAATTATAAAAGTCCGCCGAAGATACTTCACCAATTATCCCGAAATAAATCCGAACGTTTTGATAAAATAAAAAATTCCCCGAGGTGTCCATCACAACATGATCTAAAAGGAAATAAAAGGTCGAAGTTAAAAGATTTACAGAATGCGTGTTGAATAAACGATCAACGAGGATGCCTTTCGTAAGATGTTGTACCTTTCGGATGATTTCGTTTCGTGTTTTTCACTTCCTTGTTACGTTTTGTTGGGGTATTCTTCAGTTTACTGCAGTGTATGGGATTAAAGCGATAACAATTTTATGTTTCCTCTCCGATTCCGCCTGTATTTTTTACATCAATTTCCTTTCACACCCAGGATAAGTTAAGGAAAATCCGAACGAGCTTTAATATTAAAATTAACTCGGCAGTATTTGTAAAATCAAACTCTAAAAATTACAAATGCAAATTGCGATCTTCAAAGGTATTTTTAATGTTATTCGGAAGTAAACGATTAAGGATTCATCAAAGAAAATCTTGTAAATACAAACAGTTAAAGTGGAGCATTCAAATGGAATGGGATTGATTCCCTTTCATTAAATTTCAGTCAATACTCTTATTGCGAAGTGCAATGTGGGGGGGGGGGACTTTTGATAAGTTCAAGCTCATCTAAATTAACGAAACGGACAATTTCTCGAATTAAACCCTAGCAACAAACGTACAAATCAAACTGAACTATTCAAAAATTGGCCAACATTAAAAACGCCGTAGTGGTTGCTGCTCATCATAAAATCGAGACTTCTTTCTTATTAAAACACAAAATTTTATCTAATTGCCAGTATGGTTTTTTGCAGAATAAAGGTACTGAGGATGCAATCTCAACTTTTGCTACCAGTATTTATGAAGCACTGGACAATTCCAAACCATGCCTAGCGTATTTCTTGATTTCGCTCGGGCCTTTGACACTGTCGATCATAATATACTACTACAAAAAATGGAAATTTATGGCGTAACGGGGATACCCTTACATTTATTTAAACCTTAACTAAAAAACAGAACACAAGTGGTAAAAATCATCTCGCGTAATTACCCGTGGAGTTCCTCAAGGTACTATATTGGGGACCTACTTTGTTTGTAATTTATATAAATGATCTGCTAAGCTTGAGAACCCTCACAGGCAAAATTATAGCATATGCAGATGATACAGTTCTGATCGGTAGTGCGGAGGACTGGGATTGGATCAAGAACAAAATGGAGCGTGATTTGTCTTTCATAAAAAACTGGCTGGACTCTAATATATTAACTTTAAATTACAATAAAAGTTCTTTAATCTGTTTTACTAATCTTAAAAATACTCAGCCACCCTTCAATAGGATTTCGGTACATAAAACTGACTGTTTGATGAATAAATGTCTTTGTATTAAAATTAGTAAAACTCAAACTACTAAATATCTCGGTGTGACAATAGATTAGCACATAAGGTTGGATACTCATATACATTGCTTATGTAACAGATTAAGAAAGACAATTTATATGTTTAAAGAATGTTTCTATTACGCATTGGTTCAATCTCTCTTATCACACGGTATTATAGGGTGGGGGGGGGGCATCAAGTACTCATCTGCAACGCCTAATAATAACTCAAAAATGCATATTAAAAATAATGTTGGGAAAACCAGTGCTTAGTTCTAGCAACTTAGTGTTTAAGGAATCTGGAGTGTTTAACATCTTCCAGCTATACAGCATTGCAATCTTAAAATATATATTCAAATATCCTGCAATCATTGTAAAATCCAACCATCCTTACCATACAAGGTGCAAGGCTGATGCTACTCCAGTTAGAACTAATCAAGTAGCCGGTAAAAAGGTTTCAATTACTATGTACCAAAATTATGCAACAAACTTCAGCAGAATCTTAAATCTAATAAAATCAATTTATATACTAATAACCATAGACTGAAATATATGCACTAAGAAATCAGAAAATATGTATGAAAATATGCACTAAAAATTACTAAAATTAGCAGAATTATACGCAAAATTAAACTATCATTAACCAATGATTTCGCCCGTTAAATAAACAAACAAACGAACATTAGCTGTGCACTACTACCTGCAAAATAAAAATTATTATTTGTTTATTTATCTTTTTTTATAAATAAAAATCAAACATACTTTTTAGACATACATACGGAGCCATTAGCACTGCTGATTTTGTTTTTTAACGTCTCAACTTTCTGAATACTTTCTTCTAAGTAACTTCCCTGTCTAGAAGTTTTTCTATTGCAAATGCAATGCACGCAAAGGTTGATTTGATGTGTGGTAGCTGATTTACAACAGACGATTTCTTAAAAATTGCGGTTGAACTAGCCGAATCAAATTCTTAAATTACATTTTCAATACCATTAAGATGGTCCGCAAGAAATATTACACAATTCAACCAGGTTCCCCATCTGGTCAAGATTGGTTCTGGTGGCATAGGAACCCCAGGAAGGTTTTATTTATATTTTTGCACTCTAAGAGGTGTTTTAACAAATTCTTTTTTACATTAGATACTAACTTATTCACTATGGGAAATTCTAATCTAATTAAGTTAGCTACCCTATTTAAACCGTGCGCTAGACAGGTACCTACAGTGCATTTGTACAAAAAAATATATTCATCAAATTGACCAAAAAGAGCAGAAATATGCGCTATTCCGTTTGCATATGCATTACACAATGGTAATATATGCAAATATGCACTAAAAAACTAATTCAAAATCGCATTAACATGATGAGAAACATATAGAAACAAAGATTTAAAAAGATACGCTATAAAATAGAGATATGCACTTTGCATATTTTCCAGTGTCTGCTAATAACATTAAAAAAATTCTTAAAACTTTTATAAGGCGAGAAATCCACTACATAACTGATATTTTGTAAATTGTGATCGAAATTCTTATTATAATATTTCTACTTTTGCTTCTTTTCTTCTTGTTTCAACTACTAAGACCCGGATTAAACAAAAATGTAACTTAACAAAAGTCAGCGGTGATTCTAAAACAACACTTACTTCAAATTTTATTTGCTGCTAATTAATACGTAGCTAATGCTATAAACCAACTTAATGCGAAATTATTAATATTTGTTATCGTTTTACTTGTAGGATAGATTAACAATTGCCTTAAAGATTACGTTCATTTATAATTATATTCAAATTCACGTAGGTGCAGAAGTAGGTACGTTTTTCTGCCTACAAATTTTTCATAATTTATTAAACACATTAGAAATATTCACCTGATTAATATCGTCGTAATATTTTTCAGTATGTTCAGTACAAAGAAACTGAAAAAAAAAATCTAATAATGAAACCAACAACTACGAATAAATACGAGAAAGGCCAAGAATTAAACGTATCTCGCGTTATGTAACCATGTGCACATGTTTTTCTGAAGGTTTTCTGCGCCTTGTTCCTACTGTGAACTTTTTTCAGATTAATAATGATTGACAATGGCTATTGAGATATATTATGCATTATAACATCAGCAAATAAAACAAAAAATCAAAACGCAGACTAACTGTAAATAATTGACTCGAAATTTGAATTATCACTTACAGAATACGAATTTCGTAAATTCTAATTGATGATTGGGTCCTCATCAACTCGTTAAAAAGGTGTAGGATCGACTACAGATACAAACAACTTATCCAAAAACTGTATGAAAAAGCAACTATCACGGTGCAGATATTCGACCAGACGAACCTGATAAATGTGAGACGTGGTATCAGGCAAGGAGATACCATATCTCCAAAGCTTTTTACAAACCTCTTAGAAGACGTCTTCAAAACCATGAACTGGGGGGGAATTCGGGATCAATATCAATGGGGAATATCTGAATAACTTACGTTTCGCAAACGATGTTATCTTGTTGACAGATAATATGCGCGATTTGCAGAAGATGTTAGTAGATCTTAATGGTTCAGCATGTAAAGTCGGGCTAAGAATGAACACCTCAAAGACTAAGATTATGTCTAATATGCATGATGCAGTACCACTCAACTTCATAGAGGTCGTTGAAGAGTACATTTATTTAGGCCAAAGGCGACACCCAAGAAGCAGAAACCGAACGAAGAATTCGACTGGCTTGGGCAGCGTTCGGGAAATTACGAGATGTATTCAAAGGACCATATCCACAACATCTAAAAACTAAGGTCTTCGGCCAGTGCATTTTACCAGTTTTAACATACGCTGCAGAAACATGGACACCAACCGAAACTAGGATGGAAAAGCTGAGAGTAGCGGAAAGGGCCATGGAAAGATCACTGCTTGAAGTGCAACTACTACATAGAAAGCCCAATACGTGGATTTGAAATAAAACAAGATTAGAAGACGTCGCGCAACGTATAACATCCTTGAAGTGGCAGGACAGTTGATGCGAAGAGAAGATGACAGATGGAGCCGCAAGGTCACAGAACGCTCGGTGGCGAGACGATACCAAGAATATGGCTGGTTCACAATGGACAACAAAAACCGCGGACCGTAATGAGCGGCGAAAAATAGGGGAGGCCTATGTCCAGAGATGGGACAAAGAAGGTTGAAAATGATGATGATGATATTCTAATTAAAAGTGCCAGCGTTGATGGTGTAACAACAGAAAAATTGCCTTGTAAACCAAAAGTCTTGGGTTCGATTCCAATCGAAGTCAGATAATATTTTTAATGTGGAAAATATTTCACTCTTTTTCAGATACTAGGTAAAATCGTAAAACTCTTGCCAATTTAGATGTTGTCTGTGTTAAAAATCTCATTAGATCAGGGTCGCAATTGAATCCCAGACCTTTTGTTTAGAAACCATCCTAATCCTTTGCTTGCTGGTTGCTATACGTATACTCATCTAATTTTTCATAAAATGATAAATACTTCGAAAAATCAATATTGGGTATAGCACATCAAAATTAGTTGCCATTATTCAACATCTTTTGTTTAGCCAACTTTTTTATCAATAAATTGATTAATTTTTTACTCTAAAGGGTGTCCAAATTTGAGGCAAAAATTTAACTTTCAATGAAACATACAATGTGATTTTTTAAAAACTCAATTGCAGCAGGCCGTATTCTGACTTAATATAGACAGTTCTAAGGTTATGAAGACAGAATACGGCCTGCTGCAATTGAGTCTTTAAAAAATCACATTGTAAATTGTTTGATGAAATGTCCAAATATTTTTATTGAAAATGGAAGAAGACAGGTTCCAGTTAATAATGGAAAACAATATCAGGCAAGTAGCTCCTCTACTACTTCCGCAGGCCAGCATCATTTTACCAACATTTTCGATAACATTTTGGCATAGCGCTGCGGCACAATTTCAGTAATTTCCTCAATTATGTTGTCCTTAAGCTGCTGAATCATTTAAGCATTGTTAGCATATACGTTACTCTTTAAGAAACCCCCATAAAAAGAAGTCCAACGGTGGCAAATTACACGATCTAGACGGCCGTTTGTTGTCTCCTCTTCGACCAAATCTCTCTAACAAAAGATGGATTGCTACGTTACCTGTAAGAGAGGTAGCGCCTTCCTGTTGAAACCACATGTTCTCTACGTTCATGCCTTCCAATTCATCCCATAAGAAGTTTGATCTTCAACAACACTAACCCTAATAGCCGCAATATTTTCTTGTGAACGACCACTGCGACTGTAGGTTTTGTTTCTTTGATCTTGTATTGAACCACTTTCGTCAAATTTCGTTAGGATATCTCGAATGGTTTTGACTGTTGGAGAATTTTCTCAGGCGTATTTTGTACGAAATTTTCTACCAAATTCTGTTAAACTTTCACCAAATTTATAGTAATTTTTCACAACAAACAGGCGTTGTTCTATCGTATAGCGCTCCATATTTACTAACCTGAATGCCTCTACCTGCCATCTATCAAACATGCCAACGCACTCCAGTCCTAAAAATATAAATGGTGACAAATTTACATTTTTAACTCAAATTTGAACAACCTTTGTATAGGTAGCAAACAATAATGTTCAGATTTGCAAAAGATTAAATTGAACGTCCAAGTAGCTGCAAACATTAAAAAATTATTCGAACTGGGGCTCATTTACCACTTTGAGCCCTCTACTCAACTGTATTCAAAATACCGCCCATACGATCAAAAAGAAAACAAAAAATTTTAAAATCATTGTAGGCTTTATTTTATCAAAATATATTATTAAGAAATGTTTGTGTTGCGTAGAATCGCAAAATAAATTCAAATCCCGATTTGATCGAAAATTTTTATATTTGAAGTATGTGTATTACCAGGACCACCTAGAAGTACCGGTAGTACAGCAGAGTGGGAGCTCACGTAGTACTGCAATATAGAAAGTTAAGTAAAGGCCTGCTTGGTCAGAACTTGAATGGATGACCACTCTGCGGCTCGCTGTGTTCGGCCCTCTCAACACTGTAAAGGTATATGAAGGTAAAAGGAAAGAAAGAAAAAAAGAAGCATATTACATAAGTTGACAAAACGTATTTAAAAGTTATATAGTTGTTATGTTTTAGGGATTTCAAGTATATGTAGATCAATATAAAAATTAGGAAATTGTTTTACGGACATCTTTTCAATTTATATAATGCCTTCTGGATTCCTCGTCGTAGAAACTTTGGGACAGGGAGGGGAGGGAAGACTCAGAATCGTCTGAAAAGACCCGAAAATATCCAAGCAAGCCATGAAATCGCCCGAAATAAACATTTATTACGAAAACACGTTTCCTTCTATCAAACCTGAAGGTTAAGTGTGTGACTGACATTTTATTTTATTAAATTTACTTTTAAAAGCGTCGGGGTACGTACGTCGATTGTTCAGCATATTTATGTTATTATTCCGACTCAAATACGAAAGAAACTATGTTAGTTTACGGTTACATTTTACAGAAAACTATGATTACCTTTGAAACTTTAAGAATACACCCAGAAGATCGAGAGTGCTTTACGTAAATGTAAAAAAACAATTGTTTGGAGAAAAGAAATGACAAGTTCGCGAGACAAAAGAAGGCCGGGAAATTAATGTGAAGACGACATCAAAGACGGCCTTGGATATACAATAATTGAATACCCAACTTTATTCAGTTCAAAGAATGCGGTTTTCTTTTAATTCGAATTGAAATGAAAATTAAAATCCTCGCAATCGAAGCTCTGACAATTCACGTTCATATTAAAATGCATAGGATTCCCCGGAACAAAAAAAGTTAGGTTCTTTTGTTTGAACTGAAGGAAAGCCCGTGAAATTTGGATTTTATAGACTTCAAATCGGCGAATTTTCTGCCCTTTAGGGTTCTTTCGTTACTTTAAGCATGCCAAAAAGGAAAGAAAGTTCATCTAAACGCTATGCAAGGCCTACTTCCATTAAATAAACAATTGAAAAAATCACAAATATTGAAGGATTTCCTAATCATCCTAAAAAGTCATATCAGAAAAAAGAGCCGGTTTGTGGCAACTTATACATAATAAATTTATATATCTAAGGTTAATTTTAGAAAATCTCAGTTGACAACGTCCAGGTTAAGAAGGGTTACAGTTGAATTAGTCACAAAGCTTTCAATCTGGATTTGATTTTTTATAAAATAATCAGCTGTGGTTTTATTCTGGGTTTTACTGTTAAAATTTGAAGATTCTCGTGTCAGGCGCATGATCAAAATGAGGAAAGTAAAAGATTTAAATGGAGTTATTTGCATTCAAAGCCTACTTAATCAGGCAAATAAGTTTAAATATCAAAAAATATCATAGTTTAGAGATGAAAATCCAATAAAACGGAAAAAGAAACTCAGCCGAAAACTCATGGCCAACTAAAAATACTCCTAAATTTTGGCTAAATTTAGCTGATTTGCTGCCCTATTTCCTTATTATGGAAAACGATGCGATTTCGTTTTCTGGGGTTTGACAATTTTAGTTGGCTCAGTTGGTTCAGCGTTCGTCTGACCACTGAAATGACCCGGGTTCGATTCCCAGGGTCACATATAAGTACACCGAAATCACCCGATCATTCCCATCGGAAGACAATGGCAAACCACCGAGGTTTATTCTGCCTTATCTGGAGGAGAAGTGAAAGCACTTCCATGGTTCGGAGCACGGTCCAATAACTATAACGGTTGCCTCAATCGCGGGTGCTAGGGTGAAGGAAACGAGCGGGTTGGGGAACGAGTTGTGACGTAGGCGGTAGACCTCAGCGTTGAACGGCATTGTGCTCATCTCGCTTGTACTGTAAGAGCCGGACGTGTTTCACGTTTATTTTTTTGTGTTAAACTTACAATTACCTATTTCGTGAGTTGTTGAGTAAGTAAAAATAATTCCTAATAATTTTATTATTATCTAAGTGATTACGTAAATTTTAATTTAGGGCTAAATAATGCCAGGAACGCGATGTACAATTGCAAGTTGCAATAACAGCAACGCGAAATGTAAGAAAGGTGGAGAAAATATTATGTTCCACCGGTTTCCGAAAGATGAAGCCCTTTGTGCTGTGTGGGTCCAAAAATGCCGTCGAAATGGAAAGTGGAACCCTAAGACTTCTCATATTTGTTCTGAGCACTTTAAATCTGAAGATTATGAAAGGGACTTACAATCCGAACTATTACATTTACCTTTGAAGAAGAAATTGAAAATTACGGCCGAACCCTCTTTAAAACTACCAAACTCTAATAAAGATAATATAACATCATCAACAGAAATGCGTTTGAAAAAAAGAAAAAATAAACAATTAGTTGCAAAGCTTTTATTAAATTCATCACAGCAACACATAGAACCAAATCTAGAATCTACCGATATCTCACTTCCGTCCACATCGCAAAATATCTTAATTCCTTCAACGACCTCCCTTGAAGCTGATCATAAATTACTTGAAAAAAAATATAACAAATTGAAAATGCAAATGGAAGCCCAAACTAAAACTATAAATGAACACAAGACAAAAATTCAAAACTTGGAGAAATCTTTGGCAAAAATTAAATCAGAATATTTGGCCGATACTAAATATAGATCTAAACTTGAAGATTCTTTAAAGCACTTTTTCAGTAAAGGGCAAATGGATTTAGTTTTGGGAACTAAAAAGAAAATTATTTGGAGCTCCGAGGACATCTCTAACGCATTTGCAATAAGATACTTCAGCAAACGTTGTTATGTGTATTTGAGAGAAAAAAAGAAATACCCATTACCCGGAATTTCCTCTCTTCAGAGGTGGGCTTCAAGACTAAATTTGCGTGACGGTATACTTAATGACGTGTTAAGAATTATGGAAGTTGCCCAACATGAAATGACTGCATTAGAAAAGTGTGTGGTACTGCAATTTGATGAAGTTAAAGTCGACCCTGTTAACGAATATGACAGAGTTAAAGATGAAGTTGTGGGCCCACATTCCCAAATGCAAGTTGCCATGGTCAGAGGATTATTTTCAAAATTTAAACAGCCAGTTTTTGTTGGTTTTGATAAAAAAATGACGAGAGAAATTATAATTTCCATAATTGAAAAATTGCATGAAATCAATTACAACGTTGTGGCTTGTGTCTCGGATTGTGGAGGAGGAAATGTGGGGTTGTGGAAGGAATTAGGTGTTACAATTGAACAAACTCATTTTCTGCATCCAAAGACAAATGAAAAAATTTATTACTTCGCCGACGCTCCCCATCTCTTAAAACTCATAAGAAACTGGCTAATGGATACTGGATTTATTTTAAACAATGGAAGTCAAATCACGGCTGAACCACTTTATCACCTTATAGAGTCAATCGACACTGAAGTGAACTCTTGTCACAAATTACATAAATTGCATGTTGAATGTTCAGGTACTCAGCGACAAAATGTGGCTTTAGCTGCCGAAGTTTTATCACATACTACTGCCACTGCCTTGCTACATTATCTTCCAGGTCCGAATAAAGAAATGGCAAAGCTTTTAAGCGAATTTATCGAAAACGTTAACAGATGGTTCGACGTTATGAATTCATACACTACTTGGACTCCTATCAAAAGCAAACAACCATATGGAACGAATATTGAAGAACAGAAGAAGATATTGAACGATATGTACAATTTAACGATAACTATGCGATGCACCAATAAGAAGTCATTACAAACTTTTCAAAAGGGTATTTTAATATCAATTAATTCCTTGGCAAATCTTTTCGAAGATTTAAAAGCGAAATTTGATATTGGTTATATTCTTACCCATCGTTTAAACCAAGATGCCCTAGAAAATTTCTTTTCACAAATTCGAGGAAGGGGTGGATTTAACGATCATCCTTCTCCGTTAGACGCCATTTATAGGCTTCGTATGATTATTCTTGGTAAGAATCCTGGCGTTGTGCAAAAAAATTTAAACACAGTGGAATTGGAGGCAGATGAATATATTGTCACAAAAGTCTTAGCAAGCACGATTTCCATGCCAACGAATATCACACCTACTGACGAGGTTGATTCTTCAGATTCCATGAGTATTTCTTCTTGCGATCTTCAAACAGATAATCAACCCAGCACAAGCACATCCTCAATTACAAGAGAATACATTAAAAACTGGTCTGAAAATGATGGATTAGAATATTTGGCAGGATGGGTGGCCAAAAAGTTTAAAGAAAAATATCCAGATTTGGGTACTCATACTTATAAATTAAAAATGGATAACCCATATGCAGTTCCGAAGTGGGTTTCCCATTTGTCGTTTGGTGGCTTAGTTCAACCATCAGATAAATGGATTCATGTGGTAAAAATTTTAAACAAAATATTTTTGAAATATAATAATGAGGACCTTACGTTTCAAAAAGGGCCAAATTTAATTAGTAAAATGACAAAAATAGCATTAAAGAAAGTTTCGGAAGTGGCATCCGAAGTTATAAAAGCTTATTTATTGCAAAGAACTTTTATTAGAATCAAGTATTTGAATTATAAAAGAAAAGAAAAACAGACACTTAAACGAAAATATCAAACGATGAAATTCAATAAAGAGGCGAAGAAACTGAAGAAACTGACCTCGTAGATGTACCCAGCCGTTTATTATATAATTATTTACCTTAAGTATTTTATAAATATTTGTTTTTATATTATTTTCATAAAGAATAATGTGAATGTTTTTCAATATTTCTTATTATTAATCATATAATTATTTACATTATTTAATAATATTTGTTTTTACATTCTATTATTAAAGAATTGCGAGAAGAATTATATGTGAGAAAGAAAAAGGGATTTTATTTCCATGCAAGAGACGGAGATCGCGTTACCGACCGGGGTCTACGGCTGACGTCACGCATAGGCCGGCAGTCCCTATTGGTCGAGATCTGATTGAGGCAACCGTATAGTTATTAGACCGTGGGTTCGGAGCACACGTAAAGCTGTATGTCCCCTATGTCTGTAGACTAATAAATTGGTACGCACACCACAGGCATATGGAAAGAGGATCGGAAACGCCCTGTTTAAAGGACAATGCCACTCCAAGAAGGAGAACCATTAGTAATAGAAAAATTAGTAAGGTAAATATACCGATAATTGACACTATTAGAGCAACATTTTATTTGATGCACGCTGTAGGAACATAAAATAAACCTTAAAATGGCCGATTCTTATATCAATCGCTTCCTTACACTACGGACAATCATTCTAATCCAGGGATTTAAAGAAAAGGTACTTAAAAAAATATTATTTGCAAATTTTTTGAAAACACGACTTTTGTACCAGTAATTGTCATTGGAAAAACTAGATTGCACCAGTAATTAACACCCAAATAATTTACTTGTGAAAATTAATATTTTAGGAAAAACAGACTTTAAACTCGGAATATTTGTAATACTAGTCTTTCCAGTTACAAGTAGTTAATCATAAAAACAAAACTTAAACTAATAACCATAAGAATAAAAATAAGAAATGAAGAAATATCTACTTAATATTAATAAAATATTTGAGGGAAAAAGTTTAATAATACGTCTAAGGAGGACACTCAAAATTATCAGGTGGTGCATTAAACCGTAAGTTTATTCTACTGTCCTCATGGGGCACCAAAGCTGGAGCAGGAAGCTTTCCTAATATTGCATTGTTGGATACTACTAACACATCATTACTTTGCGCTATAAAAATCGTTTTGTTTTTAAAGGGTATCCAGTGAAACTTTAGGTATATGTCATCGATGAATTATGACATCATATTAGGCAGTGTTGTCACATGTAACTGAACAATCACCATTTACAGGTTTTTCCCAAACAGTTTTCATTGAATTTTTTTTTAATAAGAAATGTCTTCAAACGACTTTTGTATTGTTTTAAAACAGTACATTCTTTAATTGTAGCAAGCAAAGTATTAAACACTTTTAAGTCGCAATGTGTTAGGTGAATTTGGAGTAATAAGGTAATTATGGAAAGGTATATGAAAGTTATTATTAAAACTAACCTCAAACATGACATGTGTCAACTAGAAAAGTAAACAAGAAAAATTAAATATGTCTGACAGCGTAGCTATCAACACGAACAGCTATACCAACTTAATAGACAAACGTAGTAGCTGAAATTTGATTTTGAGTTGTGTTGGCCTCTTTTGTTGTCGGAAGTGTAACATAATTTTGTGCCATAGGTGAGTTTCCTTCCGAATTTGATGTAGAGGCATTTTTTCTGGTGTATTTTCCTGAACCAATGCTAACTTACAAATTTGATAGTTATCAGACGGTAGAACAGGCAGGCTTCCGCAAAGGCTATAGTACGAGAGAACATTTACAAACTCTTCGTACGCTTATTGAAAAATGACACAAATACAATGTACCGCTCCACTTGGCCTTCGGCTCGATAGAGCTGCGAGCCATGGACCGTGCTAGAATAGATTCGAGGTACAGAAACATCCCCAAAATATATACGATCGCGTAATTCTACAGGTACAATTAGATGAAGATCTACTAACACACAAAATTCCTATATGCAGGGGTGTAAGACAGGGTGACGTGATATCTCCAAAATTGTTCACCCTTGCTATGGAGGACGTGTTTAAAAACTTGAATTGGGACAGAAGAGGGATGAACCTAGACGGGAAATTTTCGCTTCGCGGATGATATAGTTCTAATAAGCGACAACACAGAACAGCTTCAAGAAATGATGCGAGAACTCAAAAGAAAATCTGAGGAAGTATGAGTAGAAATGAATTTAGAAAAAACTAATGTAATGACAACAGAAGACACAACAGTAGAAGTTGACCGACAAAACATAGAGAAAGTAGATAAATTTGTGTACCTAGGACACACTCTAAGAATAGGCAGAGCTAATCAAACCGCAGAACTATCGCGAAGAATACGAATGACATGGGCAGCGGTTGGCAATCTACCCATCAACCTCAAAAGGAAAGTTTTAAATACATGCATCCTCCCAGAGCTAACATACGGTATGGAGACCATGGCCCTTACAATCAAATCGGCTAATAAACTTAAAACCACCCAACACGCAATCGAACGCATCATGCTTGGAGTTAGCTTAAGGGACCATACCCGTAATGAAGATATTAGAAGAAGAACCGGTGTAGAGGATGTCATAGCGAGGAGAGCTACGTCGAAGTGGAGATGGACTAGACATGTAGCAAGACAGGACCAAACAAGTAATACAATGGACACCACGATTACACAAGAGGGGAGTAGGACGCCCCCAACGGAGATGGTTGGATGACATAATAGAGAAAGTAGGAAAAAAGTGGTATAACATTGCACAAGATAGAATAGAGTGGAAAATAAAAGGGGGGGTTTATGTCCAGGAGTGGATTAAGAAGGGCTGAAAAAGAAAGAAGAATGCTAACTAATGAAATTTTAGATAAATCGGGCGTAGATGTTACAACATAAGTAAATGATGAAGAACTGATCAAGCTCGAATCAATAGATCTTGTAATATGTTGGAGTTGTACTCGCTTATTTCTGAAAACGATAAGTTGGAATTGTTCTCAGATGCAGTACTCATATCTAAAAGATTCGTTTTTCGTTATTTTTGTACTAGTTCCGTCAACAATTTAAATAAAGACTTATCCGCAAGAGGCCCGTCCCACAAGGGGCAGTTTAGATTTCTTTTGAAAACATCTTTTTGATCGGCCTTCAAGCTTGACTTTCCAAAATTGTCCATCATCCAATTTTTTGTCTCTTGTTTCCAGTACACCTATAACAGATGAAACGCAACAACGTCCATGGATTGGAGAAAATGCGCGCTGTTTGGAAACAATGCAATTATTTCATTCAATACCCTTTTCACGACAAAAAATTGATAAATGTAGAGTAAGATGTGAAGCATGTCCATCTAGATATCTAGAAAGAGTATCACAAGATGAGGAATATTCATAATAGATAAACAAGGCTCAAAGACGTTTGCAATATACTCATAAAATGGTTTACCGCACATCCAACCTGTTTCTGAACACCCAAGACCCCAATTTGGCGGTACGCTGTTCGCAATTATACTGGGGATTCTCTGATAACGTTGGACGTGCTAACTGGCTCTCTGCATACGCTGTAAAAAGCACAGTCAAATTCTCATTTTCATCATTACTATCAGCAAAGTAGTCCTTGTCAATACATGGTTACTATTGGGTAATAAGAAGAACGCACTTTTATCTGCGTTGAAGACTCGTCTTCCATCTTCTATTATTTTTAGTAAATCCTTTACCTTCAGACAATCTTCAATTTCAGAAAACCGGGAACGGATTTGCATTTTGGTCACGTTTTCTCTTGATGCAGTTAAATTTTAAACAATCATTGCCTCAATCTAGGATGCCGCTTAGCGAAGCCGTCAAACCATTTTCTACCTGATCGATCGTCAGTAAATGGCTTGCTTCGTTTCTGTTCCTTTAAAATCTTTTGTATACTATCTGTCAGCTGATCTTTGGTAACAGGAAAATGTTTATCCGAAAGTTCAAAAATCTATTCAACTAAAAGTTGTTCTTCTGCAGGCGAGAGCACGGTTTTTAGTCCTTGTCTGCAATTTATAGGAAGCTTTTCTTTTGATTTGCACATTAGAGTTATTAGGGGGACTCCAAACTGTTTTGCTACTGCAGTACAACTTTGCCCTTTCTTCCTTGCCATTACAGCTTTCTCCATATCATCTTTGCCATAATTTCGTCGTGGGGGCATATCTAAATTTTTTTCCTTTTGGGCATCGAGCGATGTTGGGGATAATGAAGCCGACACAATAAAAACACGTCACTCGAAAACGAACTGACATTTATTAGTTAACTAAAACAATTACAATTATTTGAACGTACTCGATTTATTAACTACTACTAACAAACGTACTTGATTCAAATTGTAAATACTAACACCCTCCCTCAATTTTTAATCTTAGATGTCGCTAATAGGGAGGAGGCCCAACGCTTCTCTGCAAAAATCGTGTTTCGGTGAAGGTAGCGCTTTCGTCAAAACGTCTGCTGCCATCTTCTCCGTCGGAATATAATCCAGTTTTAAAGGCTTGGTCGATAAAACTTCTCGAATGTAATGACATCTAATGTCGATGTGTTTGGTGCGTGAATGACGCACGGGATTGGCTGCGAGCTGTCCTGCACCTTGATTGTCGTTGAACAGTACTGCTCTGGCTAGATCCTTGTAACCCAGTTCCTTCAGGAGCTGCATGAGATGAACTGCTTCTTTCGTTGCGTCCGTGATCCCCAGATATTCTGCTTCCGTTGAAGATAATGCAACGGTGCGTTGCTTCCTTGAACACCATGAAACTGCAGCGCCCGATAGAAGGAAAGCTTGACCTGTGTAGGATCTCCTGTCGATGACACAGTTACCCCAGTCTGCGTCTACGTAACCGACTAAATGTCCGCCTTGCTTGGTGTAGACTAGGCCGAGGTCTGCTGTTCCCTTCAAGTACCTAAGTACCCGTTTTGCAGCCGCCCAATGACTGTCGTTGTAACAATCATTAAACTGACAAAGTGCGCTGACCACATGTGCGATGTCGGGTCGGGTGCCGACCGCCAGATACATCAAGGCTCCGGTGAGTTCCCGATAAGGGTAATCACCCACCTTGTCCGATTCATCGCCCTTTGTCATCTTCGTTCCAGTGGCGAGCGGTGTCCGTACTGGTTTGCACTCCACCATGTTGAACTTCGATAGGATTTCGTGGATGTACCCTCTTTGGGATAGTGTGATTTTGTCCTGTTCGTGATGTGCCTCGATCCCCAGGCAGTACTTCAACCGGCCGAGGTCCTTGACCTCAAAGTTTCGAGATAATTCTGCTTTAATTTCATTGAGTCTTCCTGGATCGTTCGAGGCAATGACTATGTCGTCCACGTAAATAAGAGCGATTGTCTTCGAGTCATGTTTAGGAGTGTCGAGGAAAACGCACGCATCGGATTTTGTTGGCGTCAGGTTCATTCCGCGCATAACTCGGGATAACTCATTATACCACTGACGTCCAGCTTGCTTGAGCCCGTAGAGTGCCTTTTTGAGTTTGCACACTCTGTTGTTACCTTTGAGATCTTTAAGCATCTTTGTTGCTTTGCTCTCAAGTTCGGAATTCGGCTCTTCGCAAATAATCCTCCGAAGCATTTCTTCCAAAAATACGGGCTTGGACACGTAGATTGTAGTGTCAATGTCGCTGTTCAGGTACGCGGATTTTATGTCCAATTGTATGATTTCCAAGTTGAATTCTACGGAAAGGGCAACCAGGATCCTGAAAGAAGTCAATCGAGCTACCGGTGCGAACGTGTCGTGATAGTCGATGTCCGGGCGTTGTGAAAACCCTCTGGCGACAAGTCTAGCTTTACGTCGTTCCAGACTCCCGTCAGGTCCCTGTTTGTTGCGCAAGACCATCCTTGACCCGACAATCCTTGCATCTACTGGCTTTTCTACAATTTCCCAGGTGTCCTTTCCCACAAGGTTCTTCATCTCTTCGTAGATCGCATCTTTCCACTCTTCACGGTCGTCCCCGTTGATGGCTTCCTCGAGTGTTATCTCGGCAGTGCACATCCCGGACATGGCGCCGAACCATTCTTCGTCGTTCTCATCCTCCTGCGTGATTATCGAATGATCCTCAGGAACGTCTTCATTCGTCTCACATGTCTCCTTGTCGGTAACCATATGATACTGTTTCGCTGGTCGTCCTCGCTTACCGGTTCGAATCAGCTTTGGCCTCCCAGGGGCCCTCCTAGGTACGGATGCATCTTGGATAGGCATTCCAGGTTCCGCGGCGTCATCTTCTTCGGGTGCAGCCTGATCCTCCTTCTCAGTAGGACGATTCCAGCCAATTCCGACTTTGATCACTCTAGACTTGGCGGTGAGATCGTTGTCCAAAATTTTGAACCTGCCATTTTCGGTATTGTTTGACACGATGTCTTGATACTCGTTGTTCGTGTTAAACTCGTCAAGGAATTTCACGTCCCTGCTGACGTAAATTTTTCTATCGTTTGCGACCCATACCCGATACGCCTTCGATTCCGTGGAGTAACCCACGAAGATTCCCTCTTTGGCCTTGGGTTCGAATTTCCCTTTGTTTGGGCTTTTATCTAAAACAAAAGCTTTACGGCCAAAAGTACGGAAATATGTAACATTAGGCTTTCTTCCTGTCAATTTCTCGAAGGGTGTGCCGCTGTCCAGACTCTTCGTTACACATCTGTTACGGATGTGATTCGCCGTCGCGATGGCCTCTGCCCAAAATGACGGTGAAAGACCTGAATCTATGAGCATGCATCTGGCTGCTTCAACAAGTGTTCGATTCTTGCGTTCGGCTATCCCATTTTGTTGAGGTGTGTATACCGTAGTGAGCCTGCGTCGAATTCCTTCCCTTTTGAAGAAGGAGTCCAACTTCTCGTTACAATATTCGGTCCCATTGTCGGACTGAACCGCTTGTACCTTGAATCCTGTCTGCTTCTCGGCGAAGTTGACATATTCGATGAATTTTGTCGCGGCATCGCTTTTGTTCTTCAAAAAATAGACGTCCGTGTAACGAGTGAAATCGTCTGTAATCGTCATGAAGTATCGTGCGCCACCAATTGATTCAGATCTCATCGGGCCGCACAAGTCCGTATGTACGATCTCTAGGGGCTTCGATGACCTAACGCCTCCTTTGGGGAATGGATGGCTGGATAACTTACCGGCGATACAAGTTTTGCATTTGCGTAGACTTCCAATTTTTTCCAGTTGTAGACCGGTCACGTGGTTTCGCATTGCTTCCAGATCTGCATAATTGAGGTGTCCGAATCGGCCATGCCAAACCTCTGCCGAGGACTGGTCGGTGCTTGTTGCGATTTGCGTTTCGTCGAATCCTTTCCGTACGTAGAAAAGGTCACCGTTGCGGTCAGCGATCATCTTCACGTTGCCTTTGTAATCTTGAATAACGGCTTCGTGTTTTCTGAATATGACCTCGTGATCCTTGTCCACAATTTTCGCCACTGACATGAGGTTAGTTCTCAGCTCCGGAACGAACAAAGTATTCTCGAGTCTAATCTTCTTGTTATCTGCACCGTTGCTGACAGTCATAGTCACATTTCCTCGTGCCTTCACACTTGCAGTTGCGGAACTAGCGAGTTTAATCTTGCTATTCGTAACCTTTGAGTCCTGAAAATAAGTTTTGTCGTTGCATAAATGGGAGGTGCAGCCGCTATCCAAACACCACTTTTGACTCTTGGATGATTGAGCCGCGCCTTCATCGTTTTTAACGTAAAAGGTTTCGCCGACTAGGTTGACTTTTTCCTCTTTTTCCTTGTCTTTTTGCTTCTTCTTGGAAAAACAGTCGGCTTCTTTGTGACCAACCTTTTTGCAATAACCGCATTTATATCTTTTGCTTTGTGAATTGAATTTTGACTGCGATTTTTGCACGTTTTTGCTAGAACCCTTTTGTCGGTTGACGAACATTGCTCCGGAGTTGGAATCGTCGACTTTCCTTTTCCTGGCATCGCTTTCTTCCGTTATTTTGATCTTCAGAGATTCGGCGTCTGGTAGCGTGTCCCTCGTCTCAATCGCACATCTGAAATTCTCGAAGCTATTCGGTAAACTATACAGAAGCATGATCGTGAGTAGATCGCCGTTGATTTCGACGTCCATGGCGTTCAATTTATCAACGGTGTCAAAATATTTCGACAAATGCTCTCTTACGTCACCTTCATCTGTCATTCTGTGCTGAATTAATTGTTTTAATAAAGTTGCCTTACGTGCGGGACCTTTCGACGCGTAGGTTTGCTCGAGTTTTACCCATATTTGGTGTGACGTTTCGCATCCTCGGATCTGCTTCAATTCCGGCGGGCTGATGGCAAGAACGAGATCTGCTTTGGCTTTTCGGTCTTGAGATATCCAGGCGTTATGTTCCACTTGTAGTCTGTCGCGTTCCTCGCCTTCGCCTACGACTTCGGGTTTAACCCTTATTCCGGAAACATAATCCCACATGTCCGTTCTCACAAGTAATGCTTCGACCTGAATTCGCCAAGTATCGTAATTGTCTCTTGTCAACGTTTCGATTCGGCTGGAGTTAAAAATATTTCCTTGCGCCATCCCGATACCGTATCACGTTCTCGAACAAAAGCAAGGTTACGTTCGTACTTCGTATGCGCGACTCGAATTGACACTTCATTCGTCACGACACTCGATTTTTGTAATACGCCACGTTTCGACTTTTACGCGAGATGACTTTTTATTGTTTTTGTGTCTTCGTTATTTCTGGGCCCATAACCTGTTGGGGATAATGAAGCCGACACAATAAAAACACGTCACTCGAAAACGAACTGACATTTATTAGTTAACTAAAACAATTACAATTATTTGAACGTACTCGATTTATTGTAATACTAACAAACGTACTTGATTCAAATTGTAAATACTAACAAGCGACCCAAATCTGCAGTTTACCCTTTATAGTCGGGGGGCATACTTAATGAAATATACACTCCGTGGGAAATTTCATGATGAAATTGTGGGACCAATTTTAATACATTCCTTATGCCCTCCGTAATCATACCTTACCAGGTGCTTTGCTTGAATTTGTGGCAGACGACCTATATGACGTCATATACCCAAGATGGCGGCCACACCAGACAGCATCGGAAGTTCTCGATTATAACTCTTGATAGGGCCATCCTATCAATATTTTGTACTGAACGTTTTTTATTTACAAGGAAATTCTCTATAAAAAAGGTCCTTAGGAATTTATCTATATCTTTTACCGTTTAGGTGTATTGTATAAAAACACTTTTAATTTTGTTATCAGTCGCATCATTTCAATTTTTTTTTGTTTCGGATAAAAAGATTAAAGAATTTGCCGTTTTACGCGCACTAAAATTAAATCAGAATGCACACAGTTCTTATGGGCGCGTATATAGTTTTTTGCACTCCCGTGCGTAAAGTACGCCCGCGAAGAAGGGCGTAAAGTTAATTATTGCAGACCGCGGGCGCACTTTACGGCGAGATACTTTAAGCGTTTTCTCAAGAGTGTTATTCAAAATTTTTTTGTTGGTCAAATACTATGTTGGTCTTGAGCATGTGCAAAGCTGCTTACGAGAAGGTTTATTCAAGTTTTCTGCCATTGGCATAATATAGACCAGGGGTGTCCAACCTGTAGCTCGCGAGCCACGTGTGGCTCGCGCCGCCTTTTGATGTGGCTCGTTTTATCAACGATGGGCACTTGTAGGCGCTAAATGCAGTGTCAATAAAATAAGGGAACTCTTTTAAAATATGATGAAACTCACTTGGTGTTTGACACATATCTTGAAAATTCTCTTAAATTTGCGATGCGACATAAAAGGACATCTACAGTAACATCCATTGAGTACAAAATAACCGACTCCACAAACATTGCAAATATACAGATGAAATCCCTCCTTTCTCATATAAAAACAAAGGATAAGCTAACAGCGTATCTTGCAGAAAAAGCTAAGTTGTACGCACGCAATATTGAGAGAAGCCTAATCGTAAGCTGGAGGACTGAGGCCAAGTCGTCTTTCGGAAGTGACGTAAGTGAACTTGAAAGTAGTCATGAAGAAGCTGACGTTAAAATAATACTGTACTGCCTTTTTGCCTCCCGAAAAGGAGCTACTGCAATTCATATATATTCGCCTGATACAGACGTATTTCTACTAGCATTGTGGTGGTCAAAATCTTTTACATGCCCAAGCATGTTTGTCACTGGTGTAGGAAATAATCGAAGAATGCTTGACGTTGGCAGAATTTGAACCGCAATAGGACCAGAAAAGATAAAAGAATTACTAGGGGTCTGCATGCTCTGTCAGGATGTGATGTCACAGGTTCACTTGCAAAGAAGGGAAAACTATCGTTTTGGAAGGTTTATAAGACCGCAGATAATGACATTTTTGATGCTCTTGGGAAACTTGGATCCATTGAAGAATTCGGGGATGAAGCTGAAACTATCATTGAAAAATTTATTTGTAAGGTATATATACCAGGGACGAAGATTTCAGACATTGGGGAGCTTCGTTGGTGGATGTTCTCCAAGCACGAGACGCAAAGTGAAAATCTGCCTCCTACAAAAGCGTCACTATCTCCTTTTATTCGTAGAGCACATTACCAGGTTATGGAATGGCGTCTAATCTACCAACACCTTCTGCTTATGGATGGGAAATGCAAAATAATTACTATGTTCCTGTTTTGTGTACGCTTCCTTGTGCACCTGAAACCATTTTAAAATTAGTTCGGTGTTCATGTGTAAAAGGGAAATGTGCTGTATCCTGTAAATGTAAATCCCAAAACATTTCATGCACTGAGCTTTGTATGTGTGGAGGCGATGAAAACTTATGCGAAAATCATGGCCAACATTTTGATATCGATGACCTTTCAGATGAAGAATATTAAGCTGAAAACATTTTACGTTCAATAGAACATTACAATTACTTCAATAAAAATATCGAAATAAATATTAATTTCTTACCTAGTTGTTATTTTTCAACCTAAAAATCTAAAAAAATCCTTTAAAACCAAAAATTAAAAATTAAAAATTGGCTAATACACTTTTTAACTGGCTATAACTGATAACCGGTAGGTTATATCACAAAAACGTGTATAACCTTTTTTGTTTAAAATTTTATTTAGAACAAAAAAGATTCAGTACAAAATATTGATAGGATGGCCCTATCAAGAGTTATAATCGAGAACTTCCGATGATGTCTGGTGTGGCCGCCATCTTGGGTATATGACGTCATATAGGTCGTCTGCCACAAATTCAAGCAAAGCACCTGGTAAGGTATGATTACGGAGGGCATAAGGAATGTATTAAAATCGGTCCCACAATTTCATCATCAAATTTCCCACGGGATGTGTTATGCCCCACGACTATTACCTTGTAGTGATAGAAACCTCCCGTAATAGTACGAGAGCCCACGACCAAAATTTTTGTCTCATAGCAATACGACCAAAACCGCATCAAATTGATAGATTCGATTATCCTGAACCCGAAAATCGCAATATCAGAAATTTTCCGTGTATCGTCTGACCTGACCAAATTTTCAAAAATGTCAAAAAATTTTACCAAACTGTATCATAGCAATCCGTCTGATTTTCAGAATGTAGTTCAATGATAGCTCTAAGATATCGAAAGCACGTTTTTCAGACGCCAGTAGCGTAGCGTGTACCCAGGAGACATTGTTCAGAAGAAAATGTGAGCACATTAAATTTTGAGACCATTTTGAAAACGTTAAAAAATTTTACTGATCGGTAACATAGCAATTCGTCTGAAAATTGTTGGACGTGATAAAATAAGTTGTCCAGATGTAGAAAAAATTTATACCAGACAAATTCAGTGTAGCACCTTACTAATCAGACAACTTTTCGATACTCCGAAATCATTCAAAAATCGTATTGAGGCGATTGAAGTTTATGTTACAAGCCAATGAATAAGTTGCGACCCTCAAATTATTTGATGATGATTAATAAAGAGCTTACCCGAAACCGTCGAACGGAAGTTGAAGGACTTAAATAAATTGAACAAAAGGAAACTGGGATAAAGTTTTAAAAAAACTGCTTATTGGAAGATACAAGATGCGAGATGTGTGTGTGTTTTTAGTCACTGTCGGACGCATTTTGGGACGCATTTTTGGGATTATAGGCGACATCGGAAATGTCTGAAAACAGTATTTTAGCCATCCCGGCAGCCATACAAAAGGTTTAAAAAAAAATTGAACCGGGTTGCTATAATACAGTTCGGCTAAAATTTTTGACATTTTCAAAAATGCGCTCAGGCCATATGCTACGCGCAAAATGTCTGAAAACGAACATTTTCGTCATATAATGACAAAATCTATGTACATTTTCAATATCAGACGTAATACGATAATACCGTCTGCCTTTTTTTTTTGACATAGCAGAAATGGCCTCCCACGTAGTTGCTACACTTCTGACCGTTACCGCCTACCTAGTAGGGTTCAGGATCATATAATCTAACGACTTCATACGGTTTTGGCCGTAAAACGATGATACATGGTTTTGGTTGTGGGCTCTCGTACTATAACTACATTTGAATGTTTATCATCAGGACGTTCCTTTCACTTTTACGTCAACTCCTCTTTTTTTCGCTATTTAGGGTTATGTAGGTTGTGTGTCTTTATCCCTCCTCTCTCTCTCTCTCTCTCTCATATCGTCTTCTTTTGTGTTAAGGATCTTCTTCATGAATTCTGCTATTGTATTCCAATTTCCTTTTCGTTCGATATTAGGTTCTGTAGTGTCAGCCTTTCGCCAATTTTTAGTTCAACGACAATTTTCTTCCTCTGCCATCTTGCACAAATAGTGTGTGTTCCGGTGTGTCTACCTCATCTTCACAATAATCGTACCTCTCTTCGTGAGCTTTGTTTATCCTCTTTAAGTAGGTTTTGAAGCTTCCGTGACCTGTTAGGTATTGCGTTATCCAATAACTCTACTGCCATATTTTCTATTTACCCACTGTGCAATATTTGGAATTAGCTTGTATGCGCCATCTCCTTTGCCATTCATTCATCGCCTCTTTTTCGATAATGTTCCGTGCTATGTCTGTTTTTTTTCTTCATATTTTCTTCCACGCTTTTTGGCCACCAGATCAATTGGAATTGTGCCGGCTATTAATGCCGCTGCTTCAGTTGATACTGTGCGATATGCTCTTGTGACTCGTACCATGCATATCCTTTGTGTCTTCAAGAGTCGATTCTTGTATTTTGCGTATTTCATTCTGGTCTCCCATATCGGGGCTGCATACGGCAGGGATCGCTTGGGCCTTCAATATTCTTCATCAGTCCAGCTAGTACCCTCCCTTGCCGGGTTGCCTTTCTGCACACATTTTCTATGTGATAATTGAATGATATTGTTCTATCAAATTTCACCCCCAAATAAGTAATACTATTTTTCGGCGATACTTCTAGTTCCCCTTACTTGGAATTTTACCGGTTTACATTTTTTTTCCCTGATTAATAACACCGCTTCTGTCTTTTCTCCTGCCAACTGCAATCCTTTTCCGGTCAACCATTGCTCTACTTTATATGCTTGCAGTACGTCTTCTGTCTTTTATATCACCACAAGCGCAATATCATCTGCATACCCAATTATATGTATGCCCTCGTTATATTCTTGCTTTAACACCCCGTTGTACACCAGATTCCCCGCTCGTAATCACCTTCTTCTGGCTGCCATCAGTTCCGTTGATGTGTATCGATCTATCTTTTATGTAATCTACTATTATTTTTAAAATTTCGTGGAGGCATATCCATAATGAAACATGTAGGTACCAGTAATTGACACAAATATTTCCCAATGTTGACATCCATGTCAGTTACTGGGCCTATACGTGCAAAGACCTCGATATTTTAAGCAAATCTATGTTAAGCATTACAATGCTTCAAAACTTAAAATCTGAACAAATTTGAGAACGCTGTTTGTGCTCCAGTGATTGACAAGGGTGTCAATTAATGGCACACTTAAGGAATTTGGTGAACCAGTAATTAACGCCCTTCGTGTTCGTAGTTCCCGCCAAATAATTTTAACATTATGCCTTCATATCACTTTTAATACCATTACTCTTCATGTTAGACTAACAAGCAGTCATTGAAATAATTGTATTAAAATAGTTTTAAATGTATGTCGCGTACCATACGATTTTCTGCAAGAAATCATTTAAAAACGCGACATATATGTACACAACAGTCAAATTCAACTGCTGCATTCCACCTGCCATGTTAGGCTGAAACTATCAGGTGTTTGTCGATGTTATTAATATGTATGTATGTATGTATGTAGAGCACTTTTAGGCCCGAAGCCCTAGCGTATGTGGTTTTAACGGGTGCAACGCACAACTCGGCCCGTCTCTGCGAGTTACGTGGTTGGTGCGGCGTCTATACTTGGTACATATTGTAATAAAGCGGATAATACTAAAGAATAATGTAAAGCATCACCATAAGAAATGTATTAAATAAGTTGCCGTTTAGGTGTAGCTGATATAACAAGTTACGCAATCCTTACAATGTAGGAATGATGAAATATGTTTACTAACTAAAGTTGTGCTTGCAAACGGACTTACGTCGTTAAAACACCAGCTGCATGGTCATGTTGCGAAATCATTACATTGTATTACAATGTTGCAGGATAGTTAATATTTAAGTGACGTGATCCGTTCGTGGGAAAACCATGGCCTATATTCATACAAAGTAAGAATGAATGGAAACCGTTGTAACAGCTCTGACAGATGTTTAAAATGTATGAAAGAAGGGGAAAATCTGGGGAGTATAAATATAGCCGGATTTCATACAGAGCTTCAGTTCCCTGTGGGGGTCTGACGACGAAACCTAGGAGTAGGCAGATAGAGGCCTAGGTAATGGACTCTTATAGGACCAAACCTTGCAGTAACCCAGGGGTTGGATTAAATGTCGTTCCCAACGTTATTGCCAAGATGGGTGCCGTTCTAAAGATGTTCGTGTAAGAACAGTCGAGATGCTTGGGGGTTCAAGCATGGCGACCCCTCAAGTTAGTTCCAACCGTAGTGTAAAGAGGCCAATCACCACATACTAAGGGTGAGGGTTGGACTCTGATTTCTGAAATGTTTACGTAAGAATCTTTTCTATATTTATATCAAATGTAATTTAATCTAATGTATGGCTTGCTAGTAGTTTGAGTGTGACCCGTGTTAACAGTTGGGATGTAACTCTTTGTTTTATGATTTATCTCGTTAATGTTTTAATGTGTTTGTTTGTAACTTTGTCAATGAAGGATATTTGTAAAGCATAATTCGGAATTCGAACAATATATGTAATGTTAGTTGTATTAGACTTTCATTCAATAACCTCTCACAAAAGCCACGTAAAACACTGAAGTTAGGCTCTAAGTCTCTATCATCATAATCAATATAAAAACGGCCTTAACCCACTATGTTGCCAAAAGCCGCATCGTTGCAATATTGCACTATGTGTGTCTGTATGTGTACGTGTAAGGACCTTGTTACTCAATCTCTTATTAGGCCTTTAGTCGGAGGAGAGCGTCGTTAAGTTCCTGCCCAACGACGGATGGTCACCAGGACGCGATACCGACCTCCAGACTGCAGGAAACGCTGTCCATCTGGAGATTCGAACCGGGAATAACGTAACGCTAACCTGGCGTTTTTGCCACTGCACCACCCTAGCTGCAGTTATCAATATTAATGAAAAATAATTTCCCTACTACGTCGTCTTAAAAAAACTACAATTTACCTTAATTTTCGCAAGGATCCCAAAATGGTACTGGTACACTGTCAATTACCGGTACACTTACCTTAATCAAATTAATATTTTTCACGATTAAATAATACAAAATAGGGATTGAAATCAATTTTTAGTTGCTATGAAAAAGCTTCGCGAATGGCAACTAATTTAATTCTTTATAAAACGTTTTCATTTTAGATTTTTTAGCTCATGAGAACAAATTGAAGGGTAACGTCCTCAAATTTTGGCCGTTATATAAAACGCAGGATATAAAATAACACGAACGGAAAAGAATGCCGTCTTAGGCTATTATCTTACGTATAAAAGAAAATATAATTCAACGTTCACGTAAGAAAAAATGTATTTAAGGCCGCATAAGCTTAATTTCGTTTGTTTCTCATTTTGGTACAAAAACGCAAAGTTAATGTTGTTTCTTCCTTTCGTTTAAGAAGTCGTTGTTTTTTAAAATTTAAATTAAAATCCAGCGAAAAATCTGAGGTAATTTAAAAAAGCATTCGTCTTAAAGCTCAAGGATAAGAAAACTGTTCCTGTTCGGCTTAGCTCAGCAAAATAAAAAATCCGGAGGGATGTGTGCATAAAATCTAAAATTTTGCACCTTCAAACATCGAGCTTCCTTAATAAGGTTGTTGTTATATTCGGGCGTGGATGTGGAAACGTGAGGAGGGTGATGTTTCTTTCTGATATCCAAACGAAAAATAACCTAGGGCGAGCCTTATGGGAATTTGATAACGTGGGAATGAAAAACATCGCCTTATTTACTACCTACTTTCTTATACTTCGGATACTTGGTTGCTTTATGAGTGCTACTCCAAGTTAATTACGCCTTTGAAACGAAGAAAAAATGGGTTATCGGAAATTTAAATTAAGCACGAAAGCTCCAACGAGAGAGTCAAGTGGTGAATAGTAAGGGATTTACTTAAAATTCACAAAGTTTCGAATAAATTCATTAAAAAAGATGCTCTAGGCTTTGCATAATTAGAAGATTATTTGATGACGAGTTCTGAGCCTTCTGTAATTTTTTTTCTGGGGTTAAAGTCGTTTGTCTAAATTCATTAACAAGTTTTGGGCAAAAGGAAGCGACTTAAATGGTTTTTCTTTCGGTGCACAAAAGGATTAAAGAATTTCATTTTGAAATTTGAATATTTAGGTCTTTGTTAGGGAATTTGGGAGCATTTGTTATATAATTATTTGAAAAGCAAACAAATCTCTCAACAAATTCAAAATAATATCTTATTTAAATAAAGGAATGAAATGAGTTAAAAATAATCTAAAACAGAAGAGAATATTTTACGAAAGATCCCTGGTGTAATTTAATACTTGTTTTTGTAGCAAATAAACAAACAAGTACGAGAAATTAATTAACTTAGGAAATGAAACAAAATATTTAGTTTTGGTAATTATTTCTCCGAAGAAGAGCTTGTTTACAATAGAAAAATAAAATAAACAAAAGGCGAAAGACAAAAATGACGTAAAAAGGACAAATAAAACAATTTCCAGGAAAAAAATTAATTGAAAATTTAAGAAGAGTGTTACGTACGAGGAAGATTAAATCCAAAACAAAACTTGGTACAAAAATTGATATAATGGTGTTGTTCCACCAAAAACAATAAATTATTCTCACGAAACTACCATAAAAAGTCTACAAAAACATTGCTTTATCTCCATTCATTAAACACAAAATTAAGGACGTTTCAACTAGCTCAATCTATGTAAGAACCTGCTAACTAAAACTTGCTAAAGTGATAAGTTCTACTTCGTGATTATTTGTTCATAATAACGTACGTTACAAGCTTCGCATGAAGCTCTTAACAAATTATTGTTTACCAAACTAAGCTGCAACTATTTGAAACCCATTTAACTTTAAATTCTGTACTGGGAATAATAAATCGAAAGCCCTTCTTAACATTTACAATTTGCCCATGAAACAGAGAATGTCGAAAGTTCACAGAACGAATCTAAATCAAATAAATAAATAAAATCATAGAAGACCACGCTAGTTTTGTAAAGAGTAGAAGTGCACTTGTTTGATTGTTTTGTTCGACTGTTTTCATGCACATGACAGCTGATATCTAGCGAAATGTCACGATTTGAAGAAAGACAAGATGAAACAAAAGGCTCGCTCTTGGTCAGACTGACTTTTAATGTGAGCTTTCGCAAGTTTTCTATAAATGCTGCTTTGAAGTCAGGAAACAAAATACCGTATTTATTTTATACTTCCTAATTGGACTACCTTAAAAGGGAGCGAAAATGGATATATTGTAAGATAGTGGATTACTTAAATGATAACTTGAAACGTTGTCATAAGAAATGTGTTAAATAAGTTGACATTTGGGTGTGTTCTGATATAATAAGTTGTGCAATCACTACAAAGTAAGGATCGTTAGTTCTGTTTACTAACTAAAGATGCACTTGTATAAATATGAGTCATACGACGCAGCTGGTTGTATTGCGAAATCATAACATTGTAATACGAATTTGCATTAGTTTATATTAACTGACCTATATTCATACAATGTAAGAATGAATGGAACCCTTGTACTAACATGGGCAGATGTTTAAATGTAAGAGAGAAAGAACACATCTTGAGAGTATAAATATAAAAACCCTGCCATAGGGAAATCAGTCTCTTGATAGAGTCTCACTACGATGCCTGATTAATACTCAGACGAGAGGCCCTTTCAGGACCAACCCTGGCCATAAGCCAAGGGTTGGTTATTACAAAGATGTGTGCCTTCTTGAAGTTCTGCAAGTAAGTAAATGTTTATTATAACTTGATAGTAATGTTTTGTAAGCCGTTATAAGACTTGTTAAGTGTTTGGATTTCATATTTGTAGAACAGTTAAATTGTGTTTGTATTTAAAGTTCTAACAATATATTTGATGTTAGTTGATCGTGTGCTTTAATATAACCTCTTGCAAAAAGCAAAGCTTAGACACTCGTAATAAAGTTGCTATGAGTCTCTACCATCATAATCAATAAATGCAAAAAGCACTTCGTTACAATATACTGCCTCAGATTTATTTAAACTGCCCTGAACTGCCTTAAAATGCTCCGGACTGTCTCAGTGTCACAATTTTCAGAAATCTCTGACTCATTATTATTAAATTTTACTCAGCCTCGAATTCTCAAAAATGCCGCAGACTGCCTTTATGAATGCCTGGTGTTCACTAAAAATCCCTAAACTAAAGTACCTACCATTCAGATTGCCTACAAAACAGAGAATTGCTCTGAATTCCTTTAACTTCCCTGAACTGTAACATAATGCCTCAGAATGCCCTCAACTACCTTACTCTTTGAATAAGAACTTTCTTAGGCTACCGAAAAGACTCTGGTTCACTAAGAATTTTTATCAGAAAGAATCGTCCTGATTTCATAAAAACACTGAAAATTGCTGTCGACTGCCATAAATTTCTTTAAACTTTCCATAACTTCTTTGAAATGCCTCAAAATGCCCCAAACTATTTGAGTTTTAGAATTTGCAAGCCCACCTCAGACTTGTTTTCTCTAGAAAGCATAGATACATAAACCTGCGCCTTTCTACCGTTAGGTGTAAGGCTTTCGCAAGATAACACGATTATTATTATTATGAATTATCATTATTACTAAGTCTTCCTAAAGACATATAAAAATGCCACAGATTGTTTTAGAATTTTCAAGGCCACCTCAGACTATTAGTAACAATGCCTTGTTTTCTCTAGGAAACATACATACATAATCCTGAGTCTTTCTACCGTTAGGTGTAAGGCTTTCTCTAGAAAAACGATTACTTAATATTGTCATTATTACTAAGCCTTCCTAAAGACAAAATATTATTACAGATTGCTGCAAATTATCTTAAGCCTCCCTGCTGAAGTACTCCAACCTGCTCCAGTTCTGAAATACTCAATATTTCTTCGTCGTCTTTAGAAACCATTATTAATAAAGTAAATATTAAAAAAAATTCTATTGACTACTTCTCAAACTACTTTAGAATGCCTCAAATGCCGGCTTTACGTATGTATACAATTTTCAAGAGTAACTTTGATCTACATATGTAATTCACAATTAAACATATGTATGTATACTATGTAATCAGTTTACTTCAGAGTGATAATAATTAAATGTCGTGTCAAGGTTATACTTCAAGCTGAAGAAAACAAAAATAAATTTATATCAATTTATTGTTAGTGCAAAACTAATATACAAAAGATAGCAATTTTATATAAAAACGAATTTTAAAGGGATTTTTTCTTTTTAGTATACATATCTATTCCCTATGTATGGTTTTAGAAAAAACGTGTCAAAAATCCTATATGTAAGCAACCAACTATACACTAAACGTCACTCTGGCTGTGAATTTAGGGACATTAGTTTTTATTTTTTGTGGTGTGTAAAGGTTATGTTTGTAAATAAATCAAAATTAGTAGAATATCAAAATAATTTTAATTCAACGATTATTCTCAGACATAAAATATCAACAACACAAAACAGAAATGAAAATAAAAACGACAACAGTTAAAGACTAATTTTTTGACATTAAGTTAATTTAATTATTTTTGTCACAGCTTGCTATTTTTTCTTAAAAAATTAGATTTAAAGTTTAGTGCCTAGTTGGTTGCCTACATATAGGACTTTTGACACGTTTTTTCTAAAACCATACATAGGGAATATGTATACTAAAAAGAAAAATTGCCTGTCTATTATATTCAGCTTTGAGAGGCCCTTAAGGCCGATAGCTTGACGAGGAGGACACACCGAGCCCTAATAAGCTGAACCTAGTTCGGGTCACCCCTCCAAGATCTGACCATGGGCACCGATTCTTAACTTTGCAGAGTGAATAAACACGAATTACCTTAATGAAAAATTATTTTTAAGGCTAGAAATTTGTAACTGTCACTTTCGACGAATATAAAAAATAAGTATTTGCGTACATATCTACCCTACTAGATCAAACTTTGTTTTTTTTTTGATTTGCATATATTTCTAGTAGCTTTGGGAAAATGCATGTTGGGTTGCATTTGTGGATTTTAAGGGGCGCGTCTTACGTGAACCAACCAGTATGTACCCCAAAATAAAGTATAACGATTTACAAATAATGTATAATAGTCTTTAACAAAGTTATAAAAATGTGTTGGAATCCAAGTAGAATGTATTGAACACATTGTTATATAAACTGTATATTATCAATAGTTCTGTGGATATAAAGTATGTTCATTAAAAAAGAAACTCTAGAGTGCTTTGAAAATTTGTTTTAAGTATGTCTTAGGCTGTATGTTACATATGAAAATTATTTCCAGGGATTGCTGTGAGTTTTTTTTTTTTTAATGAACATACGTTATTATTAGTTATTCAGTTGTTTAAATATAATTCTCAGTTTCGGTGTACTTTATTTTGGGGATACGGTATGTACGGTATGTATGAAAGTTTCATCTTTCCTTTGATATCAGACACTGTTTTAAGTGAACAATTTGCTACACATTATTACACAGATTCCTTTGAACTGCCTTAAAATACCTCTAAACGCCTTGAACTGCCTCAGCCTTAGAATTTAGTAAATCCTCGGACTGATCATAAATACTTCGTCTTCCCTAAAAATTATTCTTTATAAGATTATAGGTATTGGTCAGACTCACTCAATAGGACTGCACTAGATTGCCTTAAAATTCCCCGAACTGCTTCATAACACCACAAACTACCTCAGCTGCCCAGCCTTTGGATTGTATCAGACTGCCTTTTAAAATGCCCCGCTTTCACTAGCAATCATTATTATTAAATATCGGCCAGAATTACTCCAAATAAATGAGACAGATTGCCCTCGGCTACCTTAAACTTCCCTAAAATACTAAAATACGTCATCTCTTTAAGAAGCATTTTTACTTAATATCAGCCAAACTGTCTTGAAAAACAAACAAATCCTGAAGACTGTTCCAGATTTCCATAAATTGCTCCAAACTGCCTTAGAATGCCCAAAAACGCTTCAGCTTCAGAATTTTTAGTAATAATCGCACTACCTTATGACGCCCTGCTCATCCCTAAGGGTCATTATGGCTAAATATCGATTAGCCTACCTTAAATAGAGAAAACATTGGTACAGACTATCTTAAAATCCTCCAAACTACCTCAGCCTTGGAATTTTTAGGAGTTCATCGCATTACCACTTTCGCTAAGAATCGTTATTATTGAACACCTTCGAATGCCCTAGATTTTCTCCGAATTGCCTTAAAATACCTCGAAATCAGAATTATCAGAACTGGCCATAACAGTATCTCGTCTGTCCTAAGAACCATTATGGCTTAATATCGGACAAACTCTTAAAGGGCATACAATTGCCACACCTTTTCTTAAACTTCCTTAAAAATTCTTTAAGTACCTTCAACTCCTCAAGTTTAAACTTTTCAGGAATACCTCAGACTGCTTGCAAGAAGCAAATTACCCCAAAAATACCTTCCGAGTGTCTAAGGATTTTTGAAAAAGGGCTCGTTGGCCTGGGCAAAGGTCTTAAATTGTTTGGGGGAAAAATTGGAAACATACCATAGGAAATCGTAATTGTAACAACAAATACTTTCAAAGCCTTCTTGGTGATTCGCGAAAGAAAAAATGGGACAATCCTTTTTGACAAAATATTTTCATTGGTGCTTCACGAAATACTAACCTAAACTTTTCTAGTTATTTTCAGGAATTTACAATTTAGAAACTTTTTGAAAGTATTTCTAAATAAAGCAACCGCAAAGCTTGCACCTTCAAAATTGCCGTTTCCCATCTCAATTTTGTACAAGCTAACAGAAGAGAAGGGGAAAACGCGAAGAAAGTCTTCTTAAACATTATGTTTACCGAATCGTATCATTAAGTTATCAAAAAGGATTTCCCAAAAGGCTGTTAGTGCAAAAACCAGGAAACAATGAAGAGCTTTCCGTGTTAAATACAAAAGCTTACGTCGTAGATTGGTATCAGGAGAATAATTACAAAGCCGTGTCCTGTAAATTCCAATTTATTTAACTATGCCCTTAGGTACGGAAAATGTGGAAAACCAGAGCCGTTGATAAAATTACTTACGGTTCAAATGTTCAAAATAAGGAAAATGCCATTAAAACTAGCCTGTTAGGAAGCAAACAATTTCAGTAGACGAAATATACAGATTCTTACTTTATTTAAGTTCTCCCAAAAGGTCCTTAAAAGTTTCTGGGGTTTTCACTGCTTTCAAAACTTTACAAGCACAAGTTTAAAAAGAGTTATTTACAAGTTTTTTTCGAAAAAAAATCACCGTCGAGTTCTATACAAAGCAACGCGCGTTTAATTAAAAACCTTTCAAACTTTTTCTTCATTTAAAGTATGAATTTCACTACACGAACTTACGTAATACGTGTGAGATTCACCGACGCGGTTATGCGAAAATTACTAAGAGCTTTCCTGCAAAAGCTCGCCGACACTGAGCTTTTCCTTCGTACGGACTAAATTTCAGAGAGGGAGGAGCTTTTGCACAGGCGCGTATGCAATAATCATAATTTTGTTCTATATTTTATTTGCGAAACCCTACAATATGCCGTCAAAGCGGAATTTTGATGCCGTTTCGTGATATGTTAGACCCTAAATTAACTGTTTAGGAAAAATACAGCCTTTTCAAAGCTTAAATTAAAGCAAACGAATTTTTAGCTTGAAATATTAAATTAACCATAGTTTTTTTATTTTTAATTCTTTAGTCAATTCAAATTTCTATTTTTAAAATAAATTAGAATAGATTCCTGAGGAGGAGGGGGGGGGGTTGTTGAACCCTCGGGACATTTTGTGAGAAAATTCAGCCGACGAAGAAAAGTAAGCCCGGGTTGTTAAAGGAAAATACAGATGATTGTAAAATTTAATATGGAAAAAATGGAAGACGAATTCGAGAGTAAATATTTGTCTAATCACACTGAAAATTTGAATTCGAGTAACTTCTTTTAATGCGAAATCTATTCCAACGTTGCTTTTTTATTTTATTTAAATGCCAACCCAATCAGGACAGTTCGAAGGTGCTTTAAACTTCCGGTAAGGGGCTTTAAAATGTTCATTTTTGTATTAAAAATATAGTTTTAAGGTTTGGACTTTACGAATTTTGTACAGAACTAGAACAAAAGACAAACAGTGAGCTCGCTCAAACTATTAAAAGCGTCCTTTTGGACCCTTAATGATCTATAAAAATATTAAATTATTTTGATTTCGTTGTCAAACAGGCCAATTTTATTTTTCATCGTAAATGTATTTAATATGAAGCATCTAAAAAACCAGAACTGTGAAAGGTTAGCCTATTTGATGAGTTTATAACAACTCATAAAAAGACTTATTTTATAATGTTCAGCACTCAATAATTCCAACGTTTAACGATAGTAAAAGTGCCAAAGGCGAGTTTTTCACGTAAGTTTAAATTTTACTCAAATATCAAATTCAGTAAAAACAGAAAGTAAATTTCCACTTTTACTTAATTTATATTTGAAGTGCAAATAATGTTTTTAGGGGCTTAATTTTGTTTCTCGTGCCATTCATTGCCCTTACATTTCAATAAACTGTTTATAATTTTGAAATGAAAGTCGTTTGGAGTTATAAACTGGAGAAGGCCTAATAAAGAGAGTATATTAGCTTTCTCAACACGCAAGTGAATTTTATGTCTAGACTTGTTCAACTAGTAGGCAAAAGATAAATCGTAAATACATGACCTAGCTAGAGGGTTGAAGTAGTTAAAAAAGTATTTCTATTTAATATTTAAAACTCAGAATATGCAAGCGATAAGTTTGTCTCTTATGAAGCTCTGGATGTTCAATAAATTTACAGAAAATTACAGAAGTAAAATTACTCAAATTTGAGTCTTTTTATGGGGTAAAACACCCACGCTCCTACTTTTCGTTACCAATAGAAATTATAAAAAAGCCAAACTGCGCCTTTTCTACTAAAAATAAAACAAGTTTGTCCGTCATTAGGTTGCTCTGACTGACCAAAAAGTTACAGAAAATTACAGAAGGGAAAGTACTAAAGAACTAAAGGATAAGCCTGTTTGATGTGTAAAACATCCCTGTTCCTACGTTATATATATATAATATAATACACCTCTACAGGTCTTGTAGACCCATGGTTTCAAATCTTTTCGCCATCTTCTTTTGTTCTGTCTCTAGTTTTCTCCTGCCACTCTTCCACCCCCAATTGTAACAGGTCTTCCTTCACTGCTGCTAGCCATCTTCTTTTCGGTCTTCCTCTCCGTTTTACCCCCCCCCCTCTCCTGCTGTCAGCACCTTTTTAGTGAGTCTATTATCGGGCATTCTTGAAACATGTCCCAGCCATCTTAATCTCTGTGCTTTTGCGTTTTGTGCGATATTTGGTTTTTTGTATAGTTCCCTGATTTCTCTATTTGTCCTTCTTCTCCATCCCAGGTGCTTTACTTGTACTCCTCCAAATATTTTCCTCGATATTTTTCTTTCCCATATATCCAGTCTAGTTGTCATTTGCTTATTTAAAATCCAGGTTTCGCACCCATATAGCACTGTCGGTCTTATTATCGTACCATATATCCTTATTTTTGCTGTTCTGGATAGGTGCTTCGATTTTATTAATCCTGTTAGTGCTCCTACCGAACTGTTACCCTATGTTAACCTTTTATTTATTTGTATCTCCTCTTGGCAGTTATTCGTTAATATCACTCCCAAATACTCAAATTGTGCTACCTTCTCAAAAACATACTCCTTGTTGTTTATTGCCTTCAGCTTGGTCTGATTTATTTCTTGTGTTTGCTGTTTTTATTACCATATATTTTGACTTATCTTCGTTTATCGATAAATCGTACCCTCTTGCTTTGCTCTCTAATTTCCTAAACATTCGTTCTAACTCGTTCTTTCCTGTCGTCATCGGCACTATGTCGTCGGCATAGGCTATAGCACTGTTGTCTGTTGTTGTTAATTAGTCGCTTTTCTTTGTATGTCACTTTCCCTGATTATTACTTCTAAGGCCAAGTTAAACAGCGTTGTCGACAGTGGGTCTCCCTGCCTTAATCCTCCTCTCACCTCAAAATCCCTCTATAAACTTCCTGCTATAACTACTTTGTTGGTAGTTTTCCGTAATATCATTTTGACTAACTTAATTAACTTCTCGGGCACTGTTAATTTCCTCAGGGCTTTGTAGAGTTTATTTCTTATTACAGAGTCGCATGCTTTCTTCAAATCGACAAACAGCAGGTGGAGTTCTAGATTCTGTTCGTATGTGTTCTGTAGAATATTTGGTCCGTTGTTGATCGTCCTGTTCTGAAACCTGCTTGGTATTCGCCTAGCTCCTCTCCTTGTATTTTGCATAATCTATTTCTTATAATTGTTGCTACTATCTTGTAGACTACATCTAGTAGAGCTATCCCGCGGTAGTTATCGCATTCAGTCTTCTCACCTTTCTTATGTATGGGACTCAACACTGCCCTACACCAGGCATTGGAAATTTCCTCTTCTTGCCATATTTTTTTATCAATTGGGCGATTCTTCTCTGGAGGCTTTCCCCCTTCTTTCAGAATTTCTGCAGAAATTCCGTTTTCACCAGGGCTTTTATTATTTTTTAATTTTCTAAATATTTCCATTATTTCTTCTTCCGATGGGTCATCAACTGATGACTGTGTTTGTAGTTGTTCTTCCTCATCACCTTCTTCCTTATTTAGTTCTTCTTCTGATTCCTGGTTTTTCTCATTCACTAATTCTTCATAATACTGCGCCCACCTATTTAGTTTTCCTTCTCTATTTCCCACCAGTAGGCCTTATTTCTACAATATTGTGTTGTTCCTGTACCCGTTTTTTACATTTCTTTGCTTCTTAGTAAAAATTCTCTTTTTTGACATAATATTCTTCTGTTTGTTGTAATATCTTCTCCATGTATTCTCTCTTCTTCGTCTTCTGGCATACTCCTTTTGCTGTTTTCTGCATCTTATCAAAACTGTTCTTGTTTGCTAAAGTGTTCATTTTTAGCATCTTTACTCTTACCTCATTCCATTGTTTTAGGGATTTTCTGCAGTCATCGTTGTACCACCCAGTAACCTTTCGATTTTTAATTTTCTCTAATTATTTTTCAGTCACTTTCCTTATAATACTTTTACATCTTGTCCATTCTTCTTGTATATTTTGTAATTGTGGCTTCGATTTTAGTTTTGCTGTCAGTTCTTCGTGGAAAATTGTCTTAACTATTGTTTTTTGTAGTTCATCTACGTTATATTTCTTCCATCTTCCTGCCTCTTCTTTTCTTTCTCTAGGTATTTCTTGTTTTACCTTTGCTATTATTAACATATGGTCTGAGTTCGTGTCTGTCCCTCTGTAACTTCTAACGTCTTTTACCATCCTTGCATGTTTATTTTCTAGCCCTGGATGCCCAAAACATTTACTGAAAATTACACAATTGGAAGAGGACTAAAGGACGAGAATTCTTACGATGTAAAACATCCCAAACCCCATGTTTCATAAGCTAATCGAAATTTTAAAAAATTTTAATCGCGCTTAAAAGAAGATAAGTTTGTTGCTCATCAGGTTAGCCCTTAATACCCAAAACTTGTATAGAAAATTGTAGCAGCAAAAATATTAAAGTATGGGCCTGGATGAGATATAGAACATCCCTGTTCCTACATATCATATAAGCGAAATTAAATTTAAGAAAGACCAAACTGTGTCTTAAAAGAAGATAAGTTTGTCCCACATCAGGTTAGCCCTGACTGCCCAAAAAATTTATAGAAAATTACAGTAGGAAAAGTATTAAAGGATGAGCCGTTTTATTGTGTAAAACATCCCTGTTCTTACCGTTGATAAGTAAAACGAAAGTTAATAAAGCCAAACTGTGCCTTAAAAGAAGATCAATTTGTCCCTCATCAGGTTAGCCTTGAATGCTCAAAACATTTACGGAAAATTACAGCAGGAAAAGGACTAAAGGACGTGTCTTCTTGAGATATAAAACATTGCTGCTACTACGTTTCATAAGTAAAACGAAATTCTAATGAAGTCAACCTGTGCTTTAGTAGAAGATAAGTTTGCCCCTTACCACATCAGGTTAGCCATGAATATCAAAACAATTTATGTAAATTAGAGCAGGACGAACCTTTTCAAGGTGTAAAATATCTGCATTCCTGCGTTTCATAAGCAAACCGAAATTTCAAAGTAGGCAAGCAATACCTTCCTTTTTACAAAAAGATAAGTTTGTCAGTTATCGAGTTAGACCTGAATGCCCCAAAAAATTATAAAAAATTACAGAAGAGCAGAAGAAGGATGAAATGACGAGCATTTCTGGGATGTAAAACATCATTGTTCCTAAGTTTAAGAAGTAGAACGAAATTTTAAAAAAGCCAAACTATGGCTTAAAAGATAATAAGTTTGTGCTTCATCAGGTTAGCCTTGAAGAGTCAAACATTTGTAGAAAATTACTAAACGAAGAGCCTTCCTAAGGTGTCCTCCATTTGATAAGCAAAACGAAGTTCAAAAAAGTCAAACTGTACCTTTCCTTTTACACGGAGATAACTTTTCCGTCATCAGGTTAGCCCTTAATACCCAAAATGTCCCAAAGATTTACAAAAAATGACTAAAGTATGTGGCTTTTTCAAGATGTAAATCCTCTCTAGGGATGTATGGGAGTTCCGACAGGAGTAGCACCTCTATACTCAGGATTGCCGAACCCTTGGGTCATTCTGAGATATTGATCTCCGGATGGTCTCTCACTCTCATTTATGACTCCTAGAAGCTTTATAAGCGGCCACCACAGACTATTAAACAAGGAAGTCTAATCAAATAATAGGACAAAACCGGAATAACATCGATAGCAGCGCTGCGCGCGCACCTGTATGAGCTACGTGGTTTAGTCCGCCATATTCCCTGACGTGCATGCGCGATACAACTGCGGTAGTATTGTAATCGTGGTTTTCACGCAGCACATGTTTTGTTAACGCTAAAGAAATGTATTTTCATAAAATAGCGGAGGGTTTTTGCGCACGTCATTTTGAGTGGTGAGGTTATGTTGCCGTGTTTATAAACAATCAGAGGTTATGTTCGGAAACTTTAGCGTACGGTAAAATAAAAATAACTCTAAATGTCATTTACCGTAAAAATAAAATAGCGTATAACATCAGGTGATTTAGCGTTAATGGAAATTTAACGTAGTACTTGCGGTAACTCTCTAATATTAAAATTCTCCCGCTTATAACTATTAGTTCATCCAGGTGCGTGCACAGCGCTGCTATCGACATTATTTCGGTTTTGTTCTATTCTTTGATTGGTCTTCCTTGTTTAATAGTCTGTGGCGGCCACATTTCGGTAACTGTGTCGGCACACAGGCCAAGCTAAATGAAAAGCTATGGGTAGCAACCCTCAAATGCCTCCCATAGTAGCAGAAGTCCTCTATCTTATCAACAACTACGGGTGGATGAACAAATAGAGGAAAGGGCACTCTTTTGCCTTGGGGTCGAGACTGGCTCCGAAGGCGAAGGATCTACTTATTACTTATAGACAATGGCATAAGAATGAGGCCTAAATTCTGAATTCTGGATTTTTACCTCCTTACATTTTGAAATTTTAATTTTTGATATTTTGACTTTTGATTTTGATTTTTCAACGCTAAGATTGGTAAAGTCGCAGAAGATAATATAGTTGGACAGTTCGGTCTAGGTCAAAGAAACCCAAGAGGGGACAGACTAGTTTAATTTTGTAAAGAAGAACAACTGATCATAACCAATACCTTCTTCAAGTTACCACCAAGGCGCTTTTACACTTGGAGATCCCCCGCGAACAATCACAATAAGCTAGTGAGAAATCAAATCGACTTCATTCTGATCAATCAACGATTTAGAAACAGTATAATCTCAACTAAAACGTACCCAGGTGCTGAGGTGCATTCCGACCATAACCCATTGGTAGGTCAAGTATGGATAAAACCAAAGAAAGTTCAAAGAAACAAAGAAAAAAAAATAATATAGAAAATACGACCTTGAGAAACTCAACGATGCACAAATACAAGAGGAAGTGAGACAGGCACTAGAAATAGAAACATGTAGCAGACATCCTACAGAAACAGAAATGGAAACAACCTGGAATAGTATTAAAGAAACAATCAATGAAGTATGTAACAATTATTTGAAACCTGACACATCACAAAAAAAGAAAAAGGAATGGATGACTGATGAAATACTGGACATAATGGAGGAGAGACGTAGAGTCAAAAATATCAATCAGACATCTTATACGAAGATCCATAAAGAAGTCAGGAAAAAGATTAGAAAAGCGAAAGAGGAATGGATGAATGTGACATGCAAGGAGATAGAATACTTCAACTAAAAACATGACATGTTTAACATGCATAAGAAGATAGGAGAAACCAGTGGCAGATTTAGAAAGCACAATAGTGGTAACATATCAGACGAACAGAGAAAGCTTGTCATTGAAATTGAAGAAAAACTAAAAGTATGGCAAAAATACGTACAACAATTACGACGATCAACGCCCAGACCTACCGGAAATCGAGGCAGAAACACGTCCAGAAATTATTATCTCTGAAGTGAGGCATACTCTAGAACTTGCTAAAAATGGAAAAAACCATCGGATTGGATGGAATTCCATCAGAAATTCTTAACAACGATTCTATCAAGGCGATGACAGCACTCTTTAATGCAGTATATACCACTGGCATAATCTCAAAAAATTGGTTGATATCAATCTTTGTTACCATACCGAAGAGGGGAAATACCAAATTGTGCGAGGTTTTCGTACCATTAGCCTTATGTCGTATGTCGTATTCCTCAAAATCATCCATAGCCAAAAATTCCGGAAGTGCGAGGAGAATATCAGTGAAACGCAGTTTGGTTTCGGAATGGCTTGGGTACCCGTGAAGCATTATTTGCAATTCAAGTTCTGGTACAGCGATGCAGGGATGTCAAATGTCAACTGCGAAGTGTATATGTGTTTCCTGGATTACGCCAAGGCCTTCGACAGATGTCAATACAAATAAATGATACAAGCCTTGAAAGAGACTGACATAGATGACAAAGACATCAGAATTATCACCAATCTCTACTGGGGTCAGATGGCACCAGTTAGAGTGGAAGATCGACAAACAGAACAGGTTTAAATTAAAAGAGGTGAACGTCAGGGCTGTGTGGATTCCCCACTCCTATTTAACCTATATTCGGAACATATATTTAGAAAGTTAAGCAGGGAATCAAAGTCAATGGAGAAGTCTTCACCAACATCAGTTACGCTAACGATACGGTCTTGACATCAGATAGCATGCAGGGACTACAAGAACTGCTTGATAGAGTTGTGAAGCGAAGAATATGGACTAGAATTGAATACAAAAAAGATTAAATACATGGCAATTAGTAAATCCCCAGTACAACAAGGAGCACTGTTTGCTATTAATCAACCCATAGAGAATATCTCATTTCACCTATCTAGGCTGTACAATCAATGACGATTGGGATCACTCAAGAGAAATTAAGGGCAGAATCGAAAAAGCTAGAACAACCTTCACACAAATTAAAACACTACTCTGCTCGCGAGACCTTAATCTAATGCTTACGAAACGGATTACATCTTATTATGTATTCTTTACTCCGTTATACGGTGTTGAGGCATGGACTTTGTCTGAAGTTATGGAGAAGAGACTACAAGCGTTTGAAATGTGGGTGTACCGTAGAATTCTCAAAATTTCATGGACAGAACATATTTCCAATGAAGAAGTTCTTGACAGAATGGGTTGCAGACCACAAATCTTGTTCACCGTTAAACGCAGAAAAATCGAATACCTTGGACATATGCGAAATAACAACCAATATCGATTACTACAGAATACTATTCACGGCAAAGTTGAAGGACGTAGAGGCCCTGATAGACGAAGAATTTCCCGGCTCGCCAACCTAAGAAAATGGTTCGGAGTTATGTTCCGTAGTGCAGCTAATAAAATACGTATTCCCATTATGGTAGCCTACGTCCGGTACGGCTATCCCTATGGCAAGCTAAGAAGAGATCCTCTCTCTTCCTAGGTTTCGTTAATAAATCCAAATTTTAAAAAAGCAAAAAACGGGTCTTTCCCCGTTGAAAGCAGATAACTTTGAGGGATAGACGTATAAATCAGGTTATAGTGTTAACAGAACGTCTTCCGGGTTGAAACCATGTCATTGTTGAGACAGACAAACTCAACGTTTCGACCACTTTTTAAGGGGCTTCTTCAGGATGAAAAGGGGAGCACTAAAAGGGCATGGTAACTCAACGTGTCAACAACGCCAGAGGCGAAACTCAACCCGGAAGACATTCTGTTAACTTTGACACTGACCATGGAAGTATTCGAATTCATTATAATCAGAACAGGTTAGCCTTGTAAGGCTCAAAAATTCACAGAAAATTAAAGAACGAGCCCTTTAAAAGCGTACACTCGTACAGTACAACTAAATTCCTAAAAAATTTCAGCTCAGAATGCATAAACTTTCCAACAAACTTCCTCAATCTAAAAATTTCAATTTTAATTTCTAAAATAAAAATAATAATCAGATAATTGAATATTTGCTTTGTAAAAGGAATGTGCAAGAATACAAATGCTTTTAAAAATCCTAAAGATAAGCAAAAACTTGCACCTAAAAATTAACTGCAACGCGAGATAACTACACAACTCTGCACATCTGGTTGGCTGTGGAAATACCTTCGTAAAAAACGCAAGATACAACCAGATTTTAACTGGAAATAATTCCAAAATTTATTAAATAAACGCATGAATATTTTTACTTAAGTTGTTTAAGTTATTAAATTAACAACAATAAATAGTTTAACAACCAAGGCGTTCATCAACATTTCACACAAACACGAAACGAATACAAACTACGATCACTTTTAGAATCTTAAAAAAAGAAAATCATACCTTTAAAATATCATCGACAAGCATCTTAGGTCCTTTCTGGTCACTTGCACTTACAAAATGTACGTTTACGAATCAACTAGCAACCAATTAAGCACTTAAATTCAATCACAACATGAAATAACCACCGACTCGATGCGCGTATCAACTTGAAATAAATGAAAATCAAGCGGGCTAACCTGCACGTGTTTCAAACAATTGAATGAGCAGCAGATACTTCTCGTTTCTACCACTGTTATTTTGAGCTTTATTATAAAATTTTCGTTAGGTAAACGTCAAATAAACACATTACGCACGGAATCGTTGCAAATTAGCTTGGAAATAATTAATATCGGAAATTAAGCATTTGCAAGTTAGCAAAAGTTTGTTTCTGGTTCAACTGGAAGCCACCGTGGTTTAGTTAGTTTAGTAGAGGTAAATGTTGGTCAAAAACCAAGCATGGCTTGATAGCTTGATAAACGAAAAAGGTTGAAGTTTTATCTACGTTTTACAGTCAAAGCAAATCTACTGCATTATGTGAGAGAGAGATGGCGGTATTGTAAAAGTTATAAATTTTATTTAGCGTTATCAAATGTGGATTTTAGTCAGAAACTGAAAAAGAGAAGGACTAAACACGCATTTACCTGTCGAAAGGGCATTAAATTGGCTCCAAATTATTTAATTAAAAAAAAAGGACGTATTTTAACAGAACCTTAACCCATTCGTAGCCAAAATTTTAATTTCAATTTTAGTGGTTTATTCCAACTCTTATTTATCAAATGACCACTGAAAAAATAAAAAGAAATTTTTGAAAAAGTTTTGGGCGAAATATGACCGAAATTAAAATTGTTCCAATATTGGAACTTAGCTACTGATGAGTACAAAAACCTCAATAATAATTAAACATATTGTTATGGTAGCAGTCTTTTAATTAATTGTTTTTATAAATAAAAGAAGCTCCATAAAATTTTTTAGACTCACTAATTATTATTTTTGAAATTTAGAATTAATAATAAAATTTTGTAAATCTCAGGGTCGTTGAAGGATTCGATTTTGAATTTTGAAAAATAAATAATAATTTCAATCAACTTTTAAAATGCAAGATTTATTACAACAACAACTTATTTCTAAACTTATAAACTAACACAAATCTAAAACTAAAAACACTCACTCACAACTATCCTTTTAATTTTTTAGAAGTCCCACCAAATATTCCTTGTCGCCCTGTCCAATTTATTACAATTTTCCAATTCAATTTCCAATCAAACCCCCTATCCAATTTTAATGCACTTCCCGTGTAATATTATTTTTATTACCAATATTTATTTATTAATTTTTAGTTTTCCAGTAATAATCCACTATTATATTATAATATTTTTATGGAAAACCAAAAAACACGTCTTTAGTCTTTTATTTGTTTTTTTATAATAATTTTTGTTTATCCCATTCAATTTTTATATTTCCCCATTCCTTGATTTTGTTTTGACATTCATACTTTATACATGCACACAAACTATAACTATGACTACCTACTATTTACAATAAATAATACTTGAAACACTAGCGGATGTAGATTTATTTTACATATTCCTCATTCAAACGTTGTGTTTGTCTTGCAAACCTTGCATCTATTCTGCTTGACCTTTTCCGGATAGTGAAAAACTGAAGTGTTTCTTGATACGGCTCTGGAATATTTCTAAATGAATGATTATGTGCGTGGGTCTCTGTTACTGAGAAGTAGGTATGTAGTCACGATACTTCTGATAAATACTAAAAATCCAGTTTTGGTATAACTTCATATCTTGCATTGGAAGCATTTGCTCTATGTTGTTCCCTTTGAATTCTATATAACATCCAAGAATTGGATAAAGATGCAGAAAGAAGATGTGAGAACACCTGCCAGTGTTTTGTTTATATATATATTGAATGAAATAATACACAGATACACACAGTTAGTTTAAAGATTCATTCATGTATTTAGCAACTATTACATGTCAAACTCTTGATAGGAAGTGTCTCCCGTCCCTACTAAGTTACTATTATTACACCTTCTTTCTCAAGTTCATATTTAATATATTTAACACACTTATTTTAAATTCAGAACATTGAACAATACTTAAAACCTTAATAAATAATTCTCGAATTTTGTTGGCATTCTCCTTGTTCTGTGACTCTGTCTTCTTTCGACCTCTTCGTTAGGCACCTCTTCATTTTTCTTAGGAGTAGCCCCCTTCCAGTTGTCGCTGTCGGCTTCATTTGGTTTTTTACGCTCTTCATTTATGTCTTCTGGTTCTTGGGTATTTCTTTCTTCAAGTTCAGCATGTTTTCGTAAATCTCTTCTGTTTCTCCGAATATCTTGACCAGTTCCCGTTGTTATTATATAGGACCTTGGAGCTGAGTGAATTCCTTTCACTATTCCTGGTTCCCATTCGTTACCTCTATTAACAGTAATCTTGTCTCCTACGTATAGTTCTGGTAATATTCTTGCACCTCGGTCGTAGTACTTCTTCTGATACTCTTGCTGCTTTACTAACTCCTTCGGAACATTCTTTTGAAATTTAGGTTTCAAGTCATGTTTAGTCGTAGGTAATTTATCTCGTAATCTTCTACTCATAAGCATCTCTGCTGGTGATTTGCCAATTCCAGCAATTGGAGTATTTCTATAACTTAATAAAGCTTCGTTTAAACCAGCTTTACCATCTTCCATCTTCTTAAGTATTCCCTTGGTAATTTTTACTGCGTTTTCTGCCATGCCATTAGATTGTGCGTATGTTGGACTTGTAGTGATGATTTCAAAATCGTACTCTTTTGCGAATGATCTAAATTCTTTACTTCCAAACGGCATATTGTCTGCTATTACTTTTTCTGGTATCCCATGTGTAGCAAATACTGATTTTACTTCTTTGATAATGACCTCCGCTGTTTTTCTTCGTAATTGTTTTACTTCTATCCACTTTGAATAGTAGTCCTTTATAACAATAAACTGCTTATCTTTCCATTCACATACGTCCATACCAATCTTTTCCCAGGGTCGATCCGGAATTGTATGTGACAGTAGTGGCTCTTTTTGATTTTTAGTTGCAAATTTCATACAGTTGTTACAATTAGTCACCATTTCTTCTATCTGTTTAGATATTCCATACCAGTACATAATTGATCTTGCTCTTAATTTTGTTTTTTCTATGCCCTGGTGTCCTTCATGCAACAATTTAAGCATGTCTTTTCTCAACTGTTCTGGTACAATGACCTTGTTATTTTAAATAATAAGTCTTCTGATACTGAAATATCAGCTCTTACATTCCAATATGGGCTTGCAATGCGATCCACTTTATTTCTATTTTCCGGCCATCCATTTCGATGATGCTTTAAAACTGCTTGTAAAACAGGGTCTTGTTTTGTTTTTTCTACAAAATCTTTTCTTCGTTCTGCTGTGATGGCTAGGTATTTGTTTACTATATGTACAGCTTTAACTATTTCTTGTTGATCTTTGTCTTCTATAGGATATTCTTTAAGAAAAGCTCTCGAAAGGTAATCTGCTGCATACATTTCTTTCCCAGGCACGTATGTGACCTTTACATTATATCTCATCACACGAAGCATTAATCTCTGTAACCTTGCAGCGATTTTACCTATTTCTTTGGTATTTACAATCGTTTGTAGTGGTTTATGATCAGATTGTATTAGCACCTCTTTGCCATAAACATATTGATGGAATTTTTCTAATGCGAATGCAATACTCAACAGCTCTTTTTCTATCTGAGCATAGTTACATTCTGAGGTTGTTAACGCTCTCGATGCATATGCAACTGGTTGTTTATTTTGAAGTAAACATGCACCCAGACCAGCCTTCGAAGCATCACATCGTATTATCACTTCGTCGTTGCAATCAAAACATTTTAAAATTGGTGCCTCACACAATGCATTTTTTATATTATTCATAGCTTGTTCGTGTTTCTTATCCCAATGCCAACTGACATCTTGTTTTAATAGTTCTCGTAAGGATGTGGTAAGTTCTGATTTATTACGGACAAATCTGTTTAGAAAATTCACCATCCCTAAAAACTTCATCAGTTCTGGTTTAGATTTTGGGTTTTCCATCTTTACTATTGCTTTGATTCTTTCTTTATTTGGTTTTAATCCATCCTTACCAAATACATGTCCCAAATAATTGACTTCTTGTACTCTAAACTTAAATTTATTTGGATTAAATTTTACATTGTTTGTTCTCGCCTTTGTTAATACATTTAATAAAACTTTATCGTGTTCATTCTCTGTTTCACCTGCAATAATTATGTCATCGCACATTATCTGCACTCCCTCGATATCTCCAAATATCTCTTGTCCCTTTTTCTGAAATACTTCCGGAGCAGATTTTATGCCAAATGGTAATCGCAGGAATTTGTATCTTCCGAAAGGTGTGTTGAATGTACACAATTCTGAGCTCTGTTCATCCAATCTTATTTGCCAAAACCCATCTTTCATATCTAATACAGAAAATACAGTCTTTTTATTCATCTTACCAGCAATTTCTTCTACTGTTGGTGTATAATGATGCTCTCGTTTAATATATTTGTTCAAATCTTTTGGATCCAAGCATAACCGTAGTTTTCCATTTTGTTTTTTCACTATAACTAAGCTGTTGACCCACTCAGTAGGTTTGTCTACTTTCGCTATGACTCCCATTTCTGTTAATTGACTCAGAGTCTCTTTTAGTTTTTCTGACAATTGAAACGGAATTTTTCTTGGTGGATGAACAACGGCTATTGCTTTTGAATCCAAGCTGATGTGATGTTCTCCCTGCAACTCTCCCAGGCCATGAAAAACATCTCTAAATTCTTTTAAAATGCTTTCTCTGGAACATTTTGTTAAATTATTCACTCTTTTAATGAGTTCCAATTTTTCGCATGCATTTACTCCTAATAAAGCTTGTGAATCAACATCTACTACTACAAAATCTAATACTGTTTCAGTAATTTTGCTCTTAACATTAAGACTAACCTGACCTTTTGGCTTCACTCTGTGATTACCATAGGTCACTAATACTGTAGATGTTGGTCGTAGTTGAAATTCATTGAAGTGTTTCTCATGAATTCTCAGCGGTAGGATGTTTACTTCAGCTCCTGTATCTAGTTTAAATCGAACCTTCTTGTCCTCTACCTGCACGACCTCCAACCAAGCCTTTGTTGCTCCTTCCACACAGGTTTCTTCTATTTTAGTTTCATTCTTAGCAGTAATGCATGATATAACTATGTCGCTATCTGTTTCGCTTATGTTCTCATTTTCTTCTATGTTCTGTATTTTCTTTCTTTTACATTTTGCGGCGTAGTGATTGTATCCTTTACATTTATAACAAGTCTTTCCGAAAGCAGGGCAGTGTCCATATTTATGGATGGTACCACATTTGCCACACTCTTTTTCTTGCTTATTTTTTATTTGTGTTTGTCTAGGTGGAACCTCTGTGTTCTTGTCACTTCTTTTTATCTGTTTGTTTTTAACTGAGTCTACACTTGAATCATTTTGTTTTGTTTTGTCTTGTAATTCTATAATCTGTTTGCGAGTATTTTCTGCTGCTCTACAGGTAATAACTGCTTTTTCTAACGTCAAGGTTGACTCCGTTAATAATTTTTCTTTTACCCTCTTATCTCTGATACCTGCTACGATTCTATCTCTGATCAATCTATCTTTCAGCCTATCAAATCCACAGGTGCTCGCTATTTTCTTTAAATCTGTATAAAATGCTTCAAAAGTTTCACCTTCAAGTTGTACTCTTGTGAAAAATTTGTAACTTTCAAAAACTTCGTTTTTCCTAGGCAAGCAATACTCTTCCATTTTATTTATAACATCGTCTAAGTTATCGTTACTTTCGTCTTCTGCATACACTAAGTTATTGTATACATCTAGCCATTCCTCACCTAACATAGTTAATAACAGTGCTATTTTTCTTTTATCTGGCTTTTCCTGAAGCCCAGAAGCTTCCACATATAATAGATATTGTTGTTTCCATTTAACCCAATTTTCTGCAAGATTCTCATTAATCTCTAAAGGATTCGGGCACCTTAATCCAACATAATTGGCCATTTTCCTATCTTCCCTACAATATAAAACTATATTATGTGTTTTAATTGTAATTTATTTTTCACTCAGATTTTCCTGCTTTTGGAAAGTGATAGGTTATATTTCTTGGTTCCCGCTTCACACAGAATTTTTTTTTTGCGGTTTCAACTCTTTTATTTATTTCAGGACTTCTATCAGTTCTTCCTTATTCTGACACCATGTTTTGTTTATATATATTGAATGAAATAATACACAGATACACACAGTTAGTTTAAAGATTCATTCATGTATTTAGCAACTATTACAGCCAGTACCACTTATTATTACGAATCTTGATTTGATAATTAGATATGTTTCTATCCATGAGGTCTGTTCCGCCCATATGAGTATTGTACATAGATATGGCATATGGCGCATCTACCGAAATGTTCCTTTTTTCGGCGGCAGAATACCTTCGAGCAGGCTTTGTCGGAAGTACTCCCTTATATTTGGATGCTACCTGAACTGTCGGGTTATCCTTCCACTGTATAACAATTATACCATTCGCCGCATTTATAAAGGAATCTGAAGTGCCCCTGACTTGCTTGTTTATTGAATTTTTATTCAGTGGGCAAATTTCTATTCTATTTTGTCGGATGGTCCCAGTGCATCCAAATCCGTACTCTGTCATCTGCCTTATGAGTGGTAATCCTGTGTTCTATTCTATTTTGTCGGATGGTCCCAGTACATCCAAATCCATACTCTGCAATCTCCCTTATGAGTAGTTATCCTGTGAAGAAGTTATCGATGAAAACATTATAGTTACGGTTTGGATACATCGTTTTCAATTTTTCACCAAAAGTTGCAACCACGGATCCACTTAAACCGCGCTCTTCGTGGTCTAATAAAGTTCCTTTCCCTTGGTAAGGCTCTGTCCTTACCAAGTACGAGTTTGACAAGTTCACTGACCAAAATTGGAAACCGTATCGTATAGGCTTTACTTGGATTCTTTGTTTACAGCTATGGTGGCTGTAGTATGGCACCATTGATTCGTGTTCATCGAGGTTTTCATGAGGTGGTACGTGGTTTAGAAACTCCTTGTTACCCGGAGTTTAGATGTATATTATGTCGGCTGATTCGAATGGCTGGTCAACAATTTCATCGAGAAGTTGATTTAGAATAGGTACTCATAGTGCAAAGTTTCTTGCCATAAAATACTTTCGGATGCATGATTTACAAACACAAATGAATTTTTATTTTTAGTAAATTTTAAGTGTAGATGTAGCCAAGTTCCAATTTTGGGACGTGCCTTTCGTACGACCTCATAGTAACAACCTGCGTAATTTTACTAGTTGAGGTTAGGTTTACTACTAATAATAAAGTGTTCTAACAGAATTTATGACCAACGTTGGAATCGGAAAGCTTGTTTATAATAAATGGGGTGAATAAACGTATAAAAAATTATATCACATGTACAATTGTCAGATTTTACTTATCAAAGCACAAAATTCAACACAATGTGAATAACTAAGTATAGTCGCATTCGTTTTGCACGCTAGTACAGAACGTTTTAAAATGACAAATATCGGTTTTGTAATAGCAAAATTAGACAGCGTTCCAATAATGGAACATGGCCATGAATGGGTTAACTAAACTAAATTAAGATTTCAAAGTTTGCTTTTATTTATATAATGTCCCAAATGTGCCCTAAAAATGGGCTTCAACAACCTAAAAGCCCGCAAGCTAATGGCAGTTGTAGAGCTTAAGCCACTTTGTAAATAACAAAAATTCAAATGCCAAATTAAGGCCGTCCAATGTTAATTATGAAAATCTTTACGGCCAAATTTGTAATTAAATCAAGTCTAGCTAAGATTAGACTGTAAGGGAATCAATTCGGTCTATAGATTTAGGCGGCACATGTTTCTGAAGTGTTGGTTGGCTGGTTTTGAGTCGTAAATTCAAGGATCATAAATTCATTGGCAAGGATTGTGAAGGAAAACCATATTTCCACAACGGCATTGAGATAATTTTATAGGTAATCAATAATTTCAACCTCCATTGAACGTTTTTGCAATATTTTGAGATTATCACAATTAAACCCGCTTTTGATGTGCGAAATTTTCATTTTTAGATTCACAAGGGGTCGAGGTAATCTAATATTTTCAAGCCAAACCAAAGTAGGATTGCTTCAAATTCAGATCTACTTCGCACTGAATATTCGTTACAACCTACTATTTTAAAGTCGAATGAAAACGTGTGCAGGACAGCCATTTTGCTGGTAAGAAATCATCCCAAACACTACGTTTTGTTTTCAATGCGAAGTTATCAAGATTCCTAATAATGCAACTAAAAATCCCTGATTATTGTTTCTATTTAATCATTAAAACGTCCAAAACTTAAAAGAAAGCAAGCTTGATTTATAACTTGGAAAATTTCAGTCCTTTTCTTGAAATCCGGTTGATTAAAACATAAAACTTTATGATTTTCAATGCTTCTGCAATTAAATAACGCTTGAATTGATCGAGTATGCTTGACTAACCTCACTTTTACTTTTTAACTGCTTTATTTCAACTGGATTGCTTTTGTTTAATGAAGAATAAAAAATCTAAGGTGGCTACGGGTTTTTGTTTTTTAAATATCGATTTTCAAGTAAAACGGAATACGTTAATTTTCTTGCTCCTTAAATTAACGCCCAACAAAGTTCTCGTTAGGTTAATGCAATATAAGTACTTAAATGCTTAAAAGCTAGGCTTTTTATCACCTTAATGCTGACTAATAAATATTTAAACACCTTAAAGTAAGTAATTCGCGCTGGACTTAGGACTTTAATGAATCCTAAATAAAAGATCGGCGAATGGGGCTTTTTTAAATCAGAAAATAAATATCCACCGTGTTCATTTAAAAAAACAGAGAAGGATAAAAATTCAATTTGGCCAAATCCAAAGTGCTTTTTGTCACCAAATAACGTATTAATTGTCGAGCCCCCCTTTTAATAAAATACTCGAAATTTTGCAGCCCGTAATTCCTCCCTTTCATTGATGGAAAATTGCTCGTGCAATTCACGGCAGAACGTTTTTAATTGACGGTGTTATCGAAAAACTAAAATTGTCCACCGTCAAATTACATGACACCGAAATGGCAATTCAGGCGAATTATTTGGTGGCCCTCTCTTTTCAATTTACTCCCCCGACCATACGTGGAGAGAAGAATATTTTATTGTATTTTTCGAACAGCGTGCACTACGAACTGGGTTATTTGGATTACGTTGGTGCAGTACACGAAACAAGTAATAAAAAGGACGCAACTAACGGCGTGTTGGTTTATTTTTGGATTGTTGGGTAAATTGATGTAACGAGCGACAGTTTTTCCTTCTTTCACTGTCTACTGTCACCGACGCACCGCTTTAATTGGGTAAACTGTAACTGCGGGGAACCGCTAATGCAACAGTCAAAAATATATTCAATAACTTGAAGAGTTCTTACTTTTAGTTTATACCAATATCGCCAAGGGGAAAAATGCCTTTTTAGGCAAGAAGAAATTGTTAAAACCGGCTACATCCGAACTTGAGAAAATTCCCGGTCGCCTTTTGTTATTGCTGTGATGTTTTTATTATTATTAAAAACAGGACCCTTGCTGACCATTATGTCATACGGGTGTATCAGGTAAGACGCAACACAGGGAAACACCTATGTGGTTTTTTAGAAAGGATCCGCGCTACCTTTGGAATATGTATGAATTCAGTGTTCAACGTATGTTATTGGATTTATTTAACGCTAGAAAGAGATAGAAATACTAAAGTCGTCTGTCATTGCGACAGGCGATTATTTCATTGTTTATTTTTCATATCTGTCAATTTTAACAGCGACAAAAAGTCAAATTGTTAAATTTGCCAGTTACTAAAGAATCTACACCTACAATGCAATAAAGCACAGTTATAGATTCATTATTATTATTATTTATTATACTAAAACAATATAATTTAAAAAATTTATTTATAATGCCATAATACTTTACATATTTACTAAAATCACTACTTACGTAAACTTGCTATGGTTTTCTTGCACAACAATCCTGTACTTCACCAAACTATACATTTTCCTCTATGTAACCAATTTCACGCCTATCTACATGAACCATTAAGATTTGTAAGTTGCATTAATAACTTCTGACAGAGATTTTAGTACAATTGACTAGGCAAATTCTTATTTTCATTACATTTTTAAGTTCAGACGGTACCTGACTGATCATTGCTTTCTTTTGATAGGATTCAACACTATTCCATGTTTTTAGTGACATAAATTCGACAATTACGAACATAATTTGCTGGTAGTCTGAAACAAGACCCGCTGAATTAATATTGCATATAAGGCCTGCCCACTTCATTTAGCCAAGACGCAATTAGCAAGGACGCAGGCGCCATTTGAGGTGAACTATACAAATATATTGGTGTGTCCGTATGATGCGTCGTATCTGAAACACCCGGTATTATATAAAAGGATATATAAAAGGGATGGGGATGCACGTGCACGTGTAGGCCACATCTCTACCTTTAAATAATGTGGGAAGTATAGCAGCCCACCAATGTTCAGGTGGAGGTCCGGCGTGCACCGGGTCAGTGAGAGTAGCACGTCGGGTGCGCGAGAAGTACGCCAACGACGGTAGACGTGCGAGACAGTTGGAAAAATACTAAAGTATGAAATGTTACTTATATTTATACTTAATCCGAAGTCTTTCTACCGTTAGGTGTAAGACTATGAAGTTGATTTGATTTTGGTTTTCCACTCCTTCCTGTTCTGGGCTAATTTTTTAATTTCTTCCCATTTAATGTTTCTTTCCGATACCGCTTGCTTTACTCCTTCTTGCCAAGTTTTCTTAGGTCTGCCTCTATTGTTTCTGTCTTGTGTTCTTGTGTCGTGTACCCACCTTGTGAGTACCAGCTATCCCAATTGTCTTTCCTGTATTTTTGTTTTATCTTTAACTGTTCCCTAAAGACTTGGTTTCCAATTCTGTCCCTTCTTGTCTTTCCCTCTATTTTTCTTAGGAATCTGAGTTTTGCTGCATTTATGCGGCTGTAATTTCTTTTGTATAGACACCAAGTTTCACTGCCATAAATTAATGTTGGAGTCACTACTTGTTTAATTACTTCAGCTTTTATTTCTTTTGTTACTTATCTTTTGCCTAAAAAGGTTGTTTTTGAGGCTTTAAATATTCTTCCAACTTTTCCTATTCTGTCATCTATCTCTCTGTCTTGTCTTCCATTACTTTCAATTCTCATTCCCAAATATTTAAAGTTTCTACTTTTTGACCCTTTGGCCTTCTAGTATAATATTGTGTGTTTTGTTCTGAGTTGTTATAATCATAGTTTATGTTTTATTTATATTTATCTTTATGTTTATCTTCTGCAATTCTTCATTTAAAATATTGAGGTTGTGTTCCAAGTTTATTTCTGAGTCCGCTACTACCGCCATATCGTCCGCGAATAAGCGTTCTATTAAGTTTGTTGTTTTCATATTCCATTATCCTAGATGCATTGATCTCAGTTTTTGTTTTGCTCTTTTGATAGCTTCATCCACCACAACTGAGAACAGTAATGAACTGAGCACACATCCTTATTTTAAGCCTTCCTTTGTTTCACACTCATTTGATTCCTCGTTTTGTGTTCGTACGTACTATATTAGTTGTTTTCTCATACATTGCTTTCAATACTTCTGTTGTTCCTTTGTCTATAGTTCTTGTTCTTCTTTCTAGACACCTCCATACATCTTTCCTTTTTACTCTGCCGAAAGCTTTTTCCAAGCCTATATCACATATATGATTTTTTTTTATTTTTTTTACATTTTTCTCTATTGCTTTTCTAAGTATGAATATTGGGTCCTGCGTGCTCCTTCCCCTCCTTAATCCAAATTGTGTTTCTTCCAGAGTATTTTCTAGTTTTTCTCTTAGTCCTCCTTCCATTATTCTTGCTAGGATTTTTGCTGGCATGCTGGTTAACGTTATGCTCCTACAGTTGGCACAGTTTCTTGTATCTCCCTTTTTATGTATTGGTAGGACAATTCATTTATTGTCTATTCCATTCTTTTGGTGTTTTTCTGACTTTGATAATTACATTTAGTAAGTTCTTTAGTATTTCTCTTCCTATGTCTTCCATATATTTGATTATTTCGGGTGCTAATTCGTCTATTGCTGGTGACTTGCCTTTTGCCTAATTTAATCTTTGTTATGGCTTCGTCCAGTTGGGTTTGTGTGATTGGTGTGATTTATTGATATTCGTTATTTACGTTCTCGTTTGGTGTTTCGTGTACTTCACTTGTTAGTTCCTCAAAATATTGCCTCCATCTCTCCATTATCTTATCTTCGTCTGTGATTATATTTCCATCTTCATCTTTTATATTTCTCATGCTGTATTCTTTCTTCCTGCGTAGTTGTCTTGGTGCCCCATAAAACATTTTTTGGTTAGGTCTAAAGTTTTCTTTCACCCTCTGTCAAAATTTCCCCATGATTCCATTTTGCTGCTTTTATTGCCTCTTTTACCTCTTTTCTCTTTTCTTTGTACTTCTCATAATCTTCTGTTTTTTTTTGTACTGGGATAATTTCTTTCTCCATTTTCCTTTTTTCTCTTTAATCATCTTTTGTAATTCTTTAGTCCATCATTCCGTTCTTTTGACATTTATTTTTGCTACTTTTGATATATACCGCAGCTCCCCTTGCGGAATTCAGCATGGCCCCTTTGAAGTTTTTTTAATTTTTCTCTATATCGTTTACTTTATTTACTTCCTCTAAATTTTCGTGTAGTATTTTCTGGTACTTTTTTCTACATGTAATGTTGTTTATTCTAACCTTTCTTCTCCTTTATCTTTTATCTTCATCTTCACTAGGTAGTGGTCACTTCCAATTTGTGCTTGTCTTGTTACTTTAACGTCTTGTAAGTACCCCCACTTCTGTTTGGTTCTTAGAAGTGGCATAGCCTTTACAGGGCGTTGCCGATCCTCTCTCTATATGCCTGTTGTGTGCGTGTTAAGTAGCCTAGAGACATAGGGGACCTACAGCTTAACGTGGGCTCCAAACCACGGAAATGGTTGCACTTCTACTCCAGAGAGAACTTTACTAGGGAGAATACACCTCGGTGGTTTGCCATTGCAAGGGAAGCGGCCGGGTATTTTCGATGTATATGTGACCCTGGGAATCGAACCGGGACCATCTCAGTGGTCAGACGCACGCTGAACCAACTGAGCCACGACCGCCTCTGTTTGTTTACCAGAAAGTAATCAATTATTGATTTTTCATTTTTATAATGTTCTGCTCTAGTGTACTTGCGTAATTCGGGGGGATATTGAAGTTGTTGGTTTTTCAAGTTCTGAATTGACAGTCTCTTTTTTGAGGGGAGTCAATTCTTAAAGAATTGTTTAACTGAGCGTCGAGTTTTTCTTTAAATATATTCATCTAACGTAACTCTTGATTAATATAGGTAGCTCAGGTCTGCGAACCTGGGTAGTCATGAAGATTATGAGTACGGGTAAGTGATCAAAATCTAGTTCGGTATTACTTTCTGTTGAATTGGGCAAGGGAAGTTTTTGGCAATAATGTTTAAGACATCAGGCTGATGACCATTTCTGTATGAAAAATACTATGTGTACTTTGGAAGTAGGATTTGAAGTTGGTGTGTTGTTGCAAAGTTGTTTATTTTGATTAAACTAGGGTTGTTAGGGTACTTTTACTGGTAAGGTTACCTATGGTAAGCGTTGGCGTCGATAATGTTTCGCGGATGATCAAATTGTATTAGTCTAAGATTATGAAGACCTCGAATACACAACACTCAAACTAAGAGAACAGCACAGGATATGTGGGCTGGAAGTTAATACAGATAAAACGGAGTACTTATGTACTTTGTAATACGATCATAAAAAGCATAGCAACTTACAGTTCGCAGGTGTGACAGTTGATAAACCGCCCTGAAAAAATGCTAATGGCGAAGAGATGGACTTCTGGAGACAAAGAAGAGCTGGATAGTCAAGAAGGGAGAAAATTCGGTACGAAATAATACCGAAAATTATGGGAATTAATCATAGAATCGTAGAAGATTTACGGATCAAACAGTTAGTGTGTGGTACGGTCGCGTACAACGAATGGCCGAAGAGAGATTCCCAAAGCAAATTTTAACGTAGATACACCAAGTCAAAAGGACAATAGGAAGACCAAGTATCACGTGGTTTTGCAATTCTGTGTTATTTTGGGAAGTTTAGCATCATTTTAAATTTTTGGTAAAATTCTTTAGTACGGCCCTGTTTTTTTAAAGTCTGAGCCGGTCCTGAAGCTTGCAGAACCTGCGTGAGTAATGCCCGTTCAGCACATTCTTTTTCGATTGCAACATAATGGTGATGTAATATTTGTTCGGTTGTTCAGTATATTCTTTGTTAACAGATTTGGAGAAATTTCCAACTGAATGACCAAATATGGTAATGTAATTTGATTCGCTTTATTTCATCATTGTTAATTCGGGGAAGCCCCGACTGATCATAAGGTACGCTAAAGCAGCGTCTTATAATGTTCTACCCCCCCTCGTTAGTACGTGACAGCTTTTCGATCATAGCGGACGTCTTTGGCTTCTTGTAGTTGTAGTTAAGACGGCTGTACAAGCTTTATCGTTTCCAGCTTTGGTATTTAAATCACCGGGAGGGACTCTCATACCGTTAGTTTTCGTGGGAAAACTAAATTACGACTTGGTCGGATTCTCCCAGAGAGTGCCATATAATTCCGGAAAGACATAGTTTTGTGTGGTAGTCTAGTGATAGTTGCAGTACCGTCCCCACACAGTTTCCTTTATTGGGATTAAGAAAATCCATAGCCTTAGGAATATGCTTCGTTGTTTTGCACCCATTTCCGGGAAAAATGACACCAACTTCCATTTGGGCTACCACCAACAAGCCCAACCCCAGTCTCACGTCTGTCACGTACTCCCTGGCCTTCCGATTAAGTACGAACATCTCGCCAGGTAATTTACCTTCCTTTTAGCTGCACCTGTTTTACCGTTCATGTTTCAACGTCAGTTACGATTTCTACGATTGCCGCTTGCTGGCAGGCCTTCATCTATATTGTTCAGTTGAATTTGAAGTTTAATCAATACCGACTTTTCTTTTGTTTTTGTGTTTTGTTTGTAACTTGTATATTGTAAAGTAATCGATTCGTCTTGTCTGTTAGATCCGGCGGTAATGTGTCAAGGCTTTGTGAATCGCCTTGGGCGGATTTTTATATTCACATTGCAATGGTTGAGGACCGTTGGCAACCAGAATTGACTATTTTGTTTCATTAATTTTGTGTTTAAGTAAAGATTCTTGTGTTCAGATTGTAGTTCAAGTTTTAAGTCAAGTTAAGTTAATATTTTGTGTTATGTTGCATGTGTGAAAATTTAACGGTGCTTGTCGAATTGTTAGTTTAATAATTTTTGATCCTAGATTTTGCCTGGAATCGAGGGGCTTAGTTTGTGAGTGTTTTGTAGTACGTAACGTAAATGTAGTACACTCAATTCTATCGTCCCTTAAAGTAAGCGTAGCTTTTATTATTTGTTTTGACGTGACATATTAATTGTCACCCCTTTTGTGTAATTTCTATGTATTCATTTTTGCCTCTTGATTCATTAAATATCTCATTGTCAATTTAGTTTGGTCTTGTTATTGTGTTCAGTGCTTCCCGATCATATTTGTGTGTTTAGTGTTTTATTTAAGATTTACGTATACAGTGTGAGCCTGCCTACAAATTTAAGAATTTCAGTAAGCTATTTCAGTAAACAATGTGAGTCACATTTTGCAGCAGGGCGCAATCAAACCCAGCCCCCTTCGAGCCCTAGAGGAACTATCTGAGGTACGTTCTTCGTAACCATCTTTGGGTGATTATTTCCGTAATGGCGCCCAACTTTCATCCCGATTATGACCACCCTTATTGAAGGGTTTACCGTTTCGAACCCCCCTTCTCCAATGCTTTGCTAGCCGAGTGCCACGTTCCCTATAAATGTCGTAGTACAGAATAAGCAAGTGACACAAGTTGGAGCGAAGACATTGCTAAAGAAATGCGAGAGAAATATATCGAACAAGATCTTTGGAGAGATAGGGAGAAATGGAGATTGGGAATCGGAAGACGGCGTAGAACGTTTTAACATTAATTGTTCTCAAAAACGCGGTTCTCCTGATATCTCTTATCTTATCTACATTGTTTACGCTCTTCGTCCCGTTTTGATTTAAGAGCGAGTGCTCTCTTTACATCTGTGCTGGGCAAGCGACTAACCCATTCATAGATGATATCTTGATGACTTAATCAAAGCCTTATATTTGAATCAACCCAAAGTGACAGTTTCATGTTTTGGGTTTATGGGTCCGCCAACTCTTATTTTTTTTCTGAATTTTGTCTTTATTTGCCGGGTATTAGGTCATTTGTTCTCATACGGCTGTGTTATTACCACATTTTGTACTGGTGGTAATGGTAATATCGTTGCCTGTTTGCTTTCCCATCGTCATCTATCCTACGTGGTTTTGATTTAGCCTTAAAACTTCCACAATAATTTTTCAACTTTTTTTCAAAAGTAGGGCCTTTGTGACTGTCTAAAGTACATAATTCGAGATTTTGATCTATGATCTTCCCCGCCCCATTTAAAAGATCAACTACTTTTACAGGAGAAGTATTCAAAAACTATAAAAACAAATTCTGAACGCCATTTCGCGCTTGATGAAATAAATCTAAAATTTAAGGTAAATTTTTCTTCCTTAATAACTGAAACGGTTGAGTTCTGAGTTTATCAGCGTCTGCAAGCACAGAGATATTTTATGACTCGGATATAAAAATGAAAATTAATTTTCCACCGACTGAATTCGCCGACAACTTTATACACAAGAAAACTGTTATAATTATGTCGACGTTAAATTACCCCGAATAATTTAGTATAAATTTTCGTATTTGTTATTGCTGTTATTGTTACTTCGGGAAGGTATTATGGATTACCTGTAGCAAAAACTCGACTATAATTCTTGTTATTTCTGAAAAGAACCAACCTTTTTAGCTGGGTTGTTTTTAAAAGCATGATTTATTATCCAGGTTTCGGCAGTAACGTTTCTACTATTATTAGCAACAATAATAGTACACTTTGGTCACTGTATTAGTATAATTAAGTTGCTTACGTATTTGATTGCATAATAGACAATTAAACGTGTATTGGCTGCAGCCTGCGTTACAAATGTGATTAGAGGATTTACGTTTGATGACTTTGATGTTACTCGTTTCCCAATGGTTTTGTGGACGCTGAAAACTCAAATTATAATTGAATTTACATTATAACATCGAGGTATAAGCTCGAATTACGAACTACCTGCCTCCTCTGTTCCGTAAAATGCACCGGAACTGCATTTGCAGTAACAGTAAAGCACGTTTATTTGCTTAAAATTAAGGGCTTGGTCACATTTCAAGGTTAGATTCATGAACATAGCCTCATCACTTTGTAAATCTAATCTTACTTTCGTTTGTTTTGAGATTAGATTTACCAAATTTTAAAAGCCTAAAATACTGAAGTAATAATTAAACAAACAAGTAACAAACTTTATTAGAAAAACGTATAAAAAACGAGTCGATATACAGAAAAATCCTTAAAAGCAGCTCCTGGTACAAAACACACGATGATAAACCCTAATAAAAAAGGAATAAATAAGAATAAAGCACGTTTTAATACGGCGCATTATGTTACCTTATAAATTTACGCCCTTTTCGCTTCGTCCTGCTTTACCTTACGCCATCTGCTCCTTGTTTCCCATTTCGAGGGGAACCGGGTTAACGAATGTCTGAAGGGCTTACTCTCTTTCTAGTTTTGATAAACTCATGCATCCTCTCTTCTTAAACTATTCTCTATTCTAATTCTATTACGTCACCTATTACACTGGAATATGTATTTGACTGCCCTCATCGTCCTTCTTATTTTATTTATTACTTCCTCCTGTAATTTGAAAGCAGTCTCAGAACATATCTTTGGTTGATGAAATAAGGATAATTACGTACTTGCATCAAATTAAAACACATGGCTATCAGAGCCATACCCAACATGAGATACATGGACCCAAATATGGAACTAAGTTCGAATCCTTTATCAGAATAAATCGCCTTTCCAGGTACGAAATCCCCAAAACCGATCGTGCTTAACGAAATAAAACAGAAATAGGAACCGTCCAGGGTGCTCCATTTATCCTCATATTTGGAAAACAGAAGGGCTCCACCCAGGATATACCTGGAAAGATATAAAAGGGCTGAAATTAACAAAGCACACTTGATCTGAACATTTCGCTCCCCCACTTAAGGGATGCGAGGACTTAAAAAACGTTCAAACAGCTTGTTGATTTAGGATCACTTGTGGAATCGTCCTGGATAGATTAGTAATCGATGTAGGACGTGCCCTTTTATCTCATATCCCCCGGCTGGTTCTGAGTAGGCAACAAACATTACAGACATGTAAGCTTTACAGATGCAATATGGGTTGTCTATTCAGATTTATTAAGGGTTTATAAAGAATGAAATGGGCACTCTATACAGGCTTGTTACAAACAGTTCGCATTCCTTTATGACGTTCCATTTATTTGTAAATAGAAACAAGAGAAGACTAAGCATTATCATAATAGAAAAAGTTTAGGATTTTAGAAGGCCAAGGTCAACCCAGATAACTTGTGCTGTAGAAAACTACACACCACATTGATTACAAACAAACGAAAGTTAAACTTTTATGAGAAAAGCTGAACTTGGTTCTTTTGTTTGTTAAAGGGATGGCATTCGCTGGTCTATCTCGTTAAATCAAAGTTTAGCTAAGGTCTTCTACATACCCCACCATTATTGCAAAACAGATCGTGACTGGAACAGTAACGGTTTGAGATTCGTCTGACATTTCCGTCGTAACATCATCAGACTGGTTTTCACTTGTTTCATCGTCATGTTCGTTGTAATCGCTCATGTAAGTAACTCTCTGTCTACCTTGGAAGCTTTCCCTTCTGATGTTAACCTGGAAAACCTCAAAACGTCTAAAAAATGTTAGGTTTACTAACTAAAGGCATTTACAGGAAGGTGAATAAATTCCACAAAGGCTAATTTACAACAAGGTAATATTTTTGAAGGGTCTTTCAAACTGTCACATTCTAAAATTAATTAATAACATTTTGTACAGCTTCAGCAACAAAGGTAGTTTCATTAATTTTCTTTAAGGTGGTTTTAATAATGGAAGTTTTAAGTTAATAAAGGTTGAGTCAGTTTTTAAAGTTAACTTGATAAATTGTATTAGATCAACTTTGTAAGCACTGAAATTAATGTTTGCCTGAAGTACAACATGTCAAGTTTAGAAGTCTGGAATTTTCTCGTAATTTCCGTATATTTTTATCTAAATTTTACGAATTTCTTGAATAGTTTCGCGGCAGTCATTCAGGGTTTGCTGTTCTTTGAATTTCCGAATTTAATTCTACAGATAGAAATAAATACCTACTTAAATAAAAAAAAATATGAATCTCATCAGGAAACCCTGTAATTTTCAAAAATAGCATGCCATTTTGGTAATTTTTAAAATATAGAAAGCCTAGTTTTGCAAATAGTTTAATTTATTTCTGTTAAGAATCCATAAATTTTTAACAACTCTACTTTGATTTTAAAATATCTGAAAACTTTTAAAGTTTAAATTAATAATTTTTAAAGAACTTTTGAAAAGTTAGTTTCCTGAAAGATCCTCATTAGCTGCTGAAAGCCGTCATGCCGTTCAAAGTAAACTCCTTTTAACTTAGTAATTGCTTGGTAATCCCTACTTAAATTTTATTCACAGTCCTTTCTATCTTTTTATTTTTTTAAGATTTAGAGAATACTTGAAAATACCAAATGAATTCTTAAACTTTATTTGTTTAATACTAAAAAATCAGTCTTATTTGTAGAAATTTGGAAAGTGTTCGAGTCTTCGAGGTCCTCTATTTTTGAAATTGAAACCAAATTTTTTGTGTAATTTCACGTTTTTGGGCAACACCTTTGGTCTTGAAAGCCTTGAAGGGCCTTGAAAAATTTCAAAGAATAATATTGCTGGACATTTCGAAAAATGGTGATCGTAAACCTCCAACTTGAGTTAATTGGAATCCGTTCTCTAAACACTTCAATCTTCTAAATATCAAACTGATTGAAATTTTTTTCTGTAACTTCGTGAATTTGCATTTGTCAATTTTTAAACTCTCGGTTGTAGTCGTTTTTTAAAAATATACTTTGTCATCATTGGAATCTCCAGATTTTATAGATTTCAAGGAATTTTTAAAAACTAATCGGTTTTCAAAGCACTCCATAACGTCTAAAAGTCAATTATGAATACTGAAACTTTCCGAATTTGTAAATCTTTAAAATGAAGTGCGAATTCGTCTCTAAGCTGCTTCCTTTTCCTGAGGATTGGAATTGGGAAAACATTTGAAAAGTCTTTAAAAAGTAATTTGGGGGCATTTCCTAATTCAATAAAAATACATTTTTGTAGCCTTTCAGGGAGGCTTAGAGTTGCTGAATAAATAAATAAATATTTTGGAGTAGCATTATATTCACGGCAAAATGCCAAAGAGAACCTGGAAGGCTTTCTAGCTTTCACAGTATGATTTTGAAGATATTTAGACCTAACCTATGTTTTTATTTTAGAACAATGTTTGCATACCCTAATAAAATACTGAACAATAATAAGTCTCTCGAAAGCATCAAAAATGCAACCCGCAGAAACTGCCGAAATCAACACCTAAAAATTGAACGAACCTTCAGAAGAGTTAAATTTATCTTAGTTTATCTACCCAACTCGTACTTTTGAGTGTTTTTTAAATCTTAATATCAGAAAGTCTTTAAATGCCAGAAATTAATAAAATATGTAGGGAAACTGTTTATCTCCAGAGCTTTGAAACTTTTAAGGCATTAACATTTTGCACATTTGAGAATGTCTAATTCTAAAGCAACTTTTTAAAGATTATGCATTTGAGTTTTAAGAAATGGTAAGCAAAACTATCAAAGCAGATGATAACGCATCCAAAGCCATTCTTTAAGCTGAAGATACCTAATTTAGGCAAAGCTTCTGAAATGATGGGGAAGATGGGGTCAATCCTAGCACAGATTTTCGAAGTCTTTAAGATAAAAATAATCTAGGCAACTTCAAGAATGCTCTAACTTGAAGCTAATCCATCAAAATTTAAAGAATCCCTAAGCTGAAGGTAACTAGCTGTGGAAATTCCTTAAGCTAGAGGAAATTCAGGCAACCCTAAGAATACTTTAAGCTGAAGTTAATCCACCAAAATTGAAAGAATTTCTAAACCGAAGGTATCTTAAATACAACCGCTGGGATTCACTAAGATATAGGAAATTTAAGTAATTTCAAGAATGCTCTAAACTAAAGGTAGTCCACCAAAATATAAAACATTTCTAAGCTGCAGGTAACTTATAGATAGCTGTGGAAATTCCTGAAGCTAGAAAAAATTCAGGTAACTCTAAGAATGCTCTAAGCTGAAGTTAATCCACCAAAACTGAAAGAATTTCTAAGCCGAAGGTACCTTAAACACAACCGTTGGAATTTGTTAAGCTATAGGAAATATAGGTGATTTTAAGAATGCTCTAAGCTAAGGATAGTCCACTAAATAATAAAGAATTACTCAGCTGAAGATAACTTAAAGACTACAGCTGAAATTCCTTAAGCTATAGGAAATTCAGGTAACCTAAAGATTGCTGTAAACTGAAGCTAATTTGCCAAACCTTAAAGAATTTTTAAACTGAGGGTAACTTAAATACAGTTATGAAAACTCCTTAAGCTATCGGAACTTCAGGCAACTTCGATAATGCACTAAGCTAAAAGTAATCTTAACTTAGACCAAGCTTTTGGAATCCTTTAAGCTGTAGGAAATTCAGATAACTTAAAAATTGCTCTAAACTAAAGGCAATGCACAAAAATTTAAAGCTTTCTCTAAGCTGAGGATAACGTAAAGACAGCTATTGGAGTTCCTTAAGCTGCAGGAAATCCAAGTACCTTCAAGAATGCTATAATTCAAGTAATTTAAAGAATTCTTTACACTAAAGGTAACTCAAACAAAGCTTTTAGAGTTCTGTCAGATGAAAACAATCCCTGCAAAGATTTTGAAATGAAGACAATCCAGCTAACTTCGGGAATATCCTGAGCTGTGGGCTGTGGGTAAAGCATGCACAGCTGTTAGAATTCTTTCAGTAGCACATGAAACGGAAGATAATCCAGGTAACTTCAAGAATGCTCTAAGCTAAAGGTAATCCACGTAATTTAAAGAATTTTCTATGTTGGTGGTAACTCAGGTGAACTTTTTGCAATTCCTTCAGATGACAATCTTTGCAAAGGTGGGTAACTTCATGAATTCTTTAAGCAGACGCTAATTCAGCTAACTTCAAAAATTCTCTAAGCTGAAGATAATTCAAGTTATTTAAAGAACGAAGGAGGTAATTCAAACAGAGCTAGTAGAATTCTCACGGATGTAAACAATCTTTACAATGATTTTCGAATTCTTTAAACTGAAGATAATCGAGGTAACTATAAGGATGCTATAAACTGAAGGCAATCCGCGTAATTTAAAAAAACTTGTACCCTCAGGCGAAGCTTTTGGAATTACCAGAGATGAAGGCACTGACTGCAAAGATCTTGGAAGTATTTAAACTAGAGGTATTCTAGGTAGCTTCAAAAATGCTCTCAGCTAAAGGTAATCAACGTAATTTAAAGAATTATTTACGCCGAAAGTGACTCAGGTGAGCTTTTAAAATTTCTTGAGATGAAGACTATCCTTGCAAAGTTTTTCGAAATCTTTAAAACAAAGATAATCTCGGTAACTTTAGGAATTCTCCAAGCTGAAGATAAGCGAAGTAACTTCAATAAAGTTCTAAGCTGAGGGTAGTGGAATTTAAAGAAACCTCTATGCTGAATGTAGCTCAGGCGAAGCTTTTGGAATTCCTTGAGCTGAAAACATTCTTTGCAAAGATGTCAAAAGTCTTTAAAGTAAAGATAAGGTAATTTCAAGAATTCTCTACGCTGGAGATGATCAGGCGAAGCATTTGAACTTAAAACACTTTTTACAAAGAATTTGAAAGTCTTTAAAGTTAAGATAATCTAGGTAACTTGAAGAATGCTCTATACTGAAGGCAATATGTGTAATTTAAAGCGCCGAAAGTAACTGAGGCAAAGCTTTTGAGATTACTTGAGATAAAGACACTGATTACAAAGATTTTGGAAGTCTTCAAAATGAAGATACTTAATCTATAATCTAGGTAATTTCAAGAAAGCTCTAATATGAGGTTAACCCGCATAATTTAAAGAAATCTCTAACTCAGGTGAAGGCTTTGGAACTCCTTAAGATGAAGACAATCCTTACAAAGTTTTTCTAAATCTTTAAAATAAAAATAATATAGGTAACTTCATGAGTTCTTTACGCTGAAGCTAATTCAGGTAACTTCAAAAATTCTCTAAGATGAAGATTATTCAAGTAATTTGAAGAATTCGTTATCCAGAAGTTAACTCAAACAAAACTTCTGAAATTCCCATACATGAAAACAATATTTACAAATATTTTGGAAGTCTTTAAATTGAAGATAATCGAGGTAATTTCAAGAAAGCTCTAAGCTGAGGGTAACTCAGGCGAATCTTCTGGGATTACTTGAGATAGGGACAACCTTTGCAAAGATTTCAAAAGTGTTTAAAGTGAAGATAATCTAGGTAACTTGAAGAAAGTTCTATACTGAAGGGAATGTGTGTAATTTAAAGAAATTTCTGTGCTGAAGGTGGCGAAGCCTTTGAAATTAAGATAAGTCAAGAATCTTCCTTTAAAGTAAAGATCAGCCAGACAATTTCAAAAATGCTCAAGACAATGCAGGCACATCTTTTCAAATGCTTTAAGTTGATGCTAACCTGCGTAGCTTACAGAATTCTTTAATCTTAAATGTAACTTTATGGCTTTCGAATCCTCATAAAATTTTATATATTTGAATGTTTTGATATTAGATAACAGCTTGATATGCAACTGTTTTGAAAAACTAACGATTTATAATTTTAGATCGCTCAGCACGATTTTAGAGATTGTTCAAGGCTTACAGCTTTTAAGAGGTTACACGTATGCCTAAGATGTCTTTTGAATTAACGATGAAGCTTGAAATGCCTTCACGTAAAGTAATTAATGTTTATAAGTCATTTTCAAGGCTTTTAAAAGTTTTAAAGCTTAGTTTTGATGTCTTTATATAGGATACTGTCTCATGCTTCTTCAATACTTTTTTTGAGGACTTTTTTTGTTGGATTCCAGAATATAAATTCTAACGAATAACCTCACGAGTGTAAACAAGCTTTAGGAATTTTTAATATGAATTACAAATGTACAAAAATTAAATTAAATATTTTTAAACTATTGCGAGATACCTCCTTGAAACTCAAGCTGTAGTCAATGTAATTTGAAATAAAGCTCCTATATTTTTACAAAAATACGAAATAAAATTAGTTTGAAAAGGTGGTGTTGGTTTGAAATGTGTTCCGAAAAAGTTAAATATGTTTTAGACAGTTTAAAAACTGTGTTATCAAATTTCCAAAAAAATTTAAATCGATTTATTGTGGGCCATTCGTTTCATGGCTGTCAAAAGAAACACTTTAGAAAGTCTAAAAACTTTTTTTAGTTCTTTATTATTCAGAATTCGGCGTCGCTTTTTATTTTCCACCCTATTTAAACCATCGAAAAAGTGTAGCATTCATTAAAATTAGATTTTTAAGGCGTCAGGGCTTTGGAAATCGTTCTTAGATTAAGTTTCTACGGCTACTTTTTTATCGTTATTAAAGGGCGTCGTTTTGTGCCAGTGAAGTTTTATAAACGAACTTGTTTTATAGCAACACATTTATTTCGTGAATTACCTAATACCAAAAGGGCGAAATAACATTTTTGTCATATAATATTTCACACTTTTGATCCAAAATATAAATCTATTTGTACAGGCGGGCAACATATATCACATACAGTCAACACATATGATGTTAGCTGACAGTTTTTTTATTGAACATTAGAAGGGTTACTGAAACGAGGTTTTTTTGGGAAAGCAACCGATGTTATCCGGTGACAAATCGTACGGCGTTATGCGAGAATTGAAAGTGCTATGTATCTGACATGTAACATATATTGGTTAAAGCAGAATGCATAATCGAGTTATTCACCGCAAAAAAATTCTAATAAATATTCATGCGAAACAACAAGCTTTGTTTGTTGTTTTATATTCATTGGATCACCGCGCTTTCGATGCAGCAAAGCCTTCTACGATCTACGAACAATCTCTTTAATTATTTTTTGGTGCTGCTTTGTTATTTTTAGAAATTTTATTTCAGAAGCGGTTGAAAAAGCGAACCATAAACTTCTAAATTAAATGCTAAAAAAATCCCTTAGTCAGCCCAAAAATAGAACGCCCCCACTTGAAGCCTACTTATTCTCGATAACAACCTGATGATTGCACACTTTGTGAAATTAATAACTTCGCCTTGAGAGGTTTCCTTATCGATTTTCCATTAAGGTGGTATAATTTATATAAAGCAACTGTTCCTTGTTTTATTGCCTTGATGTTTCTGTTTATTACCCGATTCTGGGGCACCAGCAACTTCTTTAAGGGAAAAGTAGAGGATTTTATCGAAAATACAAAAGACTTTACAAGGATATCAGGTCGTACATGAGGGAATATCAGGAAATGCACTTCCTTGCTTATCGAAAGCGTGGTTTTTGAAGTTCTTTTCGTTATAACTGCATAACGATGTTTCCCTTTACCTGGAAGGAATTCTTCAGATTGAACACATGAAAGACTTTGGATGGAATAATACTAACTTTAAGGCGGAATATTAAATTAAACTACCAAAGGAAATTACTGCATGCAGAAATTTAAAATGCATTGCATCGACGTTGCTTGTTAAATTTGTAATTTTATATGTTTACAAACTCGGGTCGATAGCTTCAAATTTGCTTCAATTAGGATATTTGTTTACTTTGATAAAATTTCCTTTTGAGTTTGAACTGAAAACTTTTAAAAGAAGCATCACAATTCAACTTCGAAATCAAAGTTACACCTTTAATAAAAGTTTAAGAATCTCATGTTTGAAATTTCAATTTGCACTCCGAAATGTATGCTTCACTCTCAGCAAAGGCTAAGCTTCTGATTTCGAACTGAAAACTTTGAAAGGAGCTTCATGATTTAAATTCGAAGTCGTAGTTACGACTTTAAACCAAAATTTTTAGGTACCATTTTAGAAGTTCATCTTCGAAATTGAAAGTTCTACTTTTAATGCGAAATTTATACTTCGCTCTCTGAAATTTTAAAAGCCAAGCTCCTGATTTCGAACTGGAAACTTCGAAAGAAGTTTTAGCATTCAACGTTCGAAGTCAATGTCACGACTCTAAAAATGTAAAACTTTAACTAGAATTTTAGAATCTCGTATTCGAAGGCGAAATTTCAATTTTCAGTCCGAAATTTGTGCTTCACTGCCGAAATTTCAAAGGCCAAGCTCCTGATTTCGAATTACAAACGTCGAAAAAAGCTTCGGAAGTCAACTTTAGCAGTTACAACTTTAAAGCAAAAACTTTAACTAGAATTTTAGAATCTCACCTTCCAAGATGAAATTTCAAATTTCGGTCTGAAATGTGTGCTTCACTTAAGGAAATTCAAGGGCCAAGCTCCAAAACCTTTAACTAGAATTTTAAAATCTCACCTTCGAAGGTAAAATTTTAATTTTCAGTCCGAAATTTGTGCTTCCCTCGCAAATTTTCAAAGATCAAACTTCTGAATTCGAATTGAAAACTTCACTAGGAGTTTCGTAATTCAACTTTCGAAGTTAAAGTTACAATTTTAAACCAAAACCTTTAACTCTAATCTTATCTTCGAAAGTGAAACGTCAATTTTCAGCCCGAAATTTGTGTTTTACTTGTGGAAATTGAAAAGTTAAACTCCTAATTTTGAAAGAAGCTTTTAAATTCAACTTTAGAATTCACAGTTACAACTTTAAACCCAAACCTTTAACTAGGATTTTAGAATCTCATCTTCGAAGGTGAAATCTCAATTTTCCGCTTTACCTGGGGAAATTTAAAGGCCAAGCTTCCGATTTTGTATTGAAAACTTCGAAAAAAACTTCGGAATTCAACCTTCGAAGTCAAAGTTTCGACTTTAAACCTAAATCTTTAACTACAATTTTAGAATCTCATCTTCGAAGGTGGAATTTCTGTTTCAGTCCGAAACTCCAAAGGCTAAGCTCCTAATTTAGAACTGAAAACTTCGAAAGAAGCTTAGGAACTCAACCTCCGAAATAAAAGTTCCAATATCAAACTAAAGCCTTTAACTAGAGTTTTATAATCTCACCTTCGAAGGTGAAATTTCAATTTTCAGTCCGAAATTTGTGCTGCAGTCGTGAAATTTCATAGTTCAAACTCCTGATTTCGAAGAAGCTTCGGAATTCAACTGTTGAAGTTAAAGTTACAATTTTAAACCAAAACTTTTAACTAGAATCTCATCTTCAAAAGTGAAATGCCAACTTTCAGTCCGAAATTTGTGCTTCAGTTGGGGAAATTCAAAAGTGAAGTGAATTTTCGGAATCACAGTTACAACTTTAAACCAAAATCATTAACTAGAAATTTAGAATCTCATTTTCGAAGGTGAAATTTCAATTTTCACTCCGAAATTTGTGCTTCACTCGCGAAATTGCAAAGGTCAAGCTGCCGATTTCGAACTGACTTCGAAAGAAGTTTTAGAAACTTTTGAAGTCAAAGTTAAAACTTCAATCCAAAACCTTTAATCAGAATTTTAGAATATCATCTTCGAAGGTGTAATTTCAATTTTCAGTATGAAATTTGTGCTTCATTTACGGAAATACTAAGCTCCTGATTTGAAATTGAAAACTTCTAAATCACAGTCAAAGTCAAAGTTACGACTTTAAATCAAAACTTTTAACAAAAATTTCGGGAGGTGAAATTTAGATTTTCAATCCTAAATTTGTGCTACAATCTTAGGAAATACACTTATCACGCTTCTATTTCCAAACTGAAATCTTCCAACGCATTAAACATCGAAAAAACAGACAATAATCACACAAATGCTGCGATAAAACCCAACTTCATAAAAGCTAACCCAAAAAACCGCTTCAGTTACGAAACCTCACGAAAACACGCAAAACAGAAAGATCTAATTGTGATAATTTATAAATAATGATCCGAGATAAATTTATAATTAATCCAGTGGGTTGCTTAACCATATTAGCTAATTTTCGAGATAATCCTTGATACTTTAGGACGTTTTTACGTTGTGATTTATAACAGAATACCAGCAGGGGAGCTTTAGGTACAGAAAATACATAAACCTAGCTTGATATAAACAGCAAATCGACAATAGAATGTAGCTAGGACACAAATCATTCGAACATTCGGCCTTAATTTCGGTATCCTAGAAGGTTAATATAAAAAATATGACGGCCGATTTATGAAACAACCGATATCCTTGTTTTTAGCGAATGTTTCTGAAGGATAAGTGATTTGAACAAGTTGAAGGTGTTAATAAAAGCGATTTCATGCAATTGTAACATTTTAATACAACCAATTTTTTAAATTAAGATTAGGTCGTTAGTTTACCTCGGGACTTTCAGAGCCATCTCGATTACTGAAATATTCAACGCTCGCCTCTGCTGCTCGTCTCCTCTGACGTTCTGCCCGTTTTTTAGTAACACCTGGACAACATCTGCAGAGGCATAATTTAGCATAAAGCCACTTAAATGATTTTGCCATTATGTCTCCGATATTTGAGAGGTATAAGAGGAAAAGTGGCATCCCAATTATGGCGTAAATTATCGTAATTACTTTGCCTAATTTTGTCCTAGGAACTACGTTGCCGTAACCTGAAACATAAGTTTATATTTTCTAGTTAGGAATTAGTTAATTTTAACTTAATTCTATGTTTTGTCAGTCAGGGTTTCAGCAAGATTTATAGTTTTATCGGTTAAAATGGCAAACACAACGATTAGAGTAACTGAGGTCCTCTTCGACTCGAAGGACCATTTTTAAAATTCGCAAATTAATTGCTGTAAACTCCTCCAATTCATTTTTTAAACGACTTGTAATGTTTTTACGGTGAATGTGAAGATTTTTAATTTTTTTTTACTGCCAGTAGTTGGAAATGCCTTAATATTTATAAGGAAAAGTCGAAAAATCGACTTCTTTTGTATTTATGGCACGTAATCATCGAAATAGGGCTTGTATTTGCAGTGTAAAGGAAGAAAGTCGGTTAAGCATAGGAAATAACAGGGGAAATTCCATTGGGAGAAAAGTAATTATAGATTTCCCATAAAATAACGAATAGATTTCGAGCCCGTACAGATTCACAGATTCTGTTTTACCGGCCTACATGCTTAACGATTAATAGGCCCATATCAACCCTCTCGTCGTAAATTTTACTCAAAATCGCCCCACGTTACCACGTTCCTACCGTCACCATCACATTTCGGCATTTTAGGACGAAAACTTTGTCTTCGAACAAAGTTTAGGGGGTTGGAAATTAACGTGAAGCGTACATGGTACTGACATTTCCAGAACTCGCTAATTGATTGAAATTTGAAGCCGATTAATACCGGGATCACCACATTTCTCCTATTTCCATACTGAATTATTTTAACGCACGTAATTTCACAGAAAATGAAAACACAAGCTTTCTGCGAAATTTATTTGTAAATAAATATAAAATATGGCAAGGATCAAACCGTAACAAAAGGGGTTTTATAGTTGTGAACCCTTTCAGATTAGTCATGCATCGAGGATACATAAATGATCCTTGTAAATCCCATAATATCCCGATGCAGCCTAGCTTAACCTTCCTTCACTCAAAATATCGTCGGGGTGGATTTGAAATTTGCTAGACAAAATTTCTTCCCGACATGTGTAGGCCCAAAATTCACTAGAACATTTGTTTATTAGCACATCTGTTTATCAAAACTCTAATCAGCGCCATTTGTATTTTACGAAAACTGTTTCTTGGAAAATCTTAAACCAGCGCCGTCTGTGTTTTACAAAAACGAAAATCTGTAGTTTACAAACAAAAGCACCCCTGATGCCGGCTTAGATTAATTGAAAACGGAGTATATTTTAACAGTAAAAGCAGGAAATCCTTTTATGTGATTAAATCGAACGAACTGAATTAAATGGAAAAACTTCATTAACCTTCCTTTCATAGTTCTATATTTACATAAACAGTTTCACTGAGGTGCCGAAGTACAAGCCTCTAACAAAACACAGTCACATCTATTGCTTTCAACTTTCAATTGTAATAAACAAATAATGTTTTCATAATCTTTAAATTAAACAACCTTAAATTTTCCTAGTGATTTTTATAAGGAATCGATATTTATAAAAGCAAGCGGATCGTAAGTACGGTCTATCTCTTTATATATTATTTGAAATTATGTCCCGTCGTGGGATTTAACGGTTCCTCTACACCCTATGTCTTGTCAGAAGTGTAATAAATCATAGTAACAATGTCCTGTTTTCTGTGCGGTGTAATGGGCAGTCCGGACATTTATATTTTATGTTATCTTTATCAGGCTCATATATCAAAATATAAAGAAATATGTCCTAATAAAGCTTGATTAAACTGAAAACGGATACAGTTTGGTGTTTGAATCCTCTTTGGTATTGTGATGGATTTGATTTTAAAGCTTGAATTGACGAAAAGTGGACAGGTTTTGATTTGGAAATATAAACCTCAAACGCGAATTAAAAAATCAGAAAACTGAATCTTATACCTGTATAATTTGACTGGATTAGATTTACTTCATTAAATTAAATTTAAATTACAATCCTCATTTAATAGTATACATACAAGCTCATTGGCGCAGTGGTAAGAACACTGGGCTCTTAGCTAGGAGTCTTGGGTTCAAATCTCACGCAGCGCTAAGGATTTTTACAAAAGAATTCCCCACTGTTCGAGGTTGGTACTTGAGCGAGTGAAGCTATTTAATCGTTTGGTTACAATTAACGATTCTGTCTGTGGAGAGGTCGACTTCAGATAGTACCAATACACACTTAATACACGTTCATCAACTCTGCAGAAGGCAACGGTAAACCAATGTAAATGTAAAGAACACATTTCCCTAGTATAAGCAGCTTTAATAAGGTTGTGACCAACCAGGTCTAGAGCTGATTACCACATACATTCTACAGGCCCTAAAGGTCTTTCTTCCATTCGCTCCTTTTTCTTGCTGTATGTTGATAGTTTCTAACAATTTTAGACTCTTTTTTGGCACTCCGTGCACTTCCATGCGCACCATGCCCTAAGCATCTTTGTGTGTTTCAATACTGCCACTATATTAGCCCCGCATATAACTAGTTCTTGTGCTTCCTTGTTGGATCTTCTTCTCCACTCTACGACTTAGCTTCTGCTGCTTACTTTTATTTAATACCATCTTTCACTCGGATAGATTACGGTTGGTCTTATAATACTCTTAGATACTCTCAGTTTCACTCTCCGCGATACACTCTAAGTTATTTCCGCAAGCTAGCAGCACTTCTATTGCCCACCATAATTCGTGCCTTAACTTCCTCTGTACTATCACTATCGTTACTAAAAATAACCCCCAGATAATTCACACGCTGTACACTATTAAATTTATATTCCTCATTTAGTTCGTTTTGCACTATTAATTGTTCCTGTCCTTGATCTTTTCTTCCTCACACCATGCATTGGCTTTTTTGTACCTTCACTGTCAGGCTAACTTTTCTAGCAACTTCCAACAGTCTTTTTACAGTTTCACGAAGCTCTCTTTATGTTCTCGCAAGTATAGTGACATCAACTGTGTAAGCAAACATCAGTTAAAAGTGGTCCCGTTTTTGCTTTGCCAGTAGTCAATTAAACAATGTTCCCATTGTTAATTCCGAAATAATCTGATAAAGTTCGTTGTACTCTTACTTGGTTCACACTGTTCACAGTATTCTTTAGTGTCATTTTTATCAAGTTCACCAATTTTGCTGGTACTCCTAGTTCTAACATTGCTTTATAGCGTTGGTTTCATATTATACTGTCATATGCTTCCCTGCAATCTATGAACAAAATAAATAAGAGGGATGTTCAACTCATAACCGAAATTTTTATTTTTCTTAAATTCTAGTTGCTACAAAGCCCCCGAACATTTTTGTTATGAAAATGTTGTCCTTTTTTGATATATTGTTGGAATTACATAGATCACCAGTGATTTATTTGTTTAATAAAATTGTTGAATGTTGAACATGGACGTTTCAAGTTCTGTTGCACAAAGAGTAATCATAAAGGTTTTAGGTAGAAAAGGGGTAACACCCTCTGAAATTTTGGTGAGGCTTTCTGCACAGTCCGAGGAACATATTTATCCAATGTCCAAGTTTTCGACTTGTGCAAAATTTTTGAAAACCACGAAAGAGAAGGTATAACTAACGCGCCACGTACTCCGCGAATTCTTCAGTCAGCAGTGTTCGTTTACTCCACGGCAATGCTCGCCCCCACATGGTAGCAGAAGCAGTCCAAACTTCACTCGAAAGTTTTGCCACATCCGCCTTATAGCCCTGATTTGTCACCATGTGACTTTTATCTGTTTGGTCCCTTGAAAGAACACCTAAGCGACAAAAAATTTGAGTCCAATTAATGCTGTTATGGAAACTGTGCATTTGTGACTGCGGCAACATCCAAAAACCTTCTATGAAAAGGAAATCAGGAAGCTAGTGGAAAGATGGCAAAAGTGCATCGCGAAAAAAGTGGACTATGTCGAAAAATAAGGGTTAAATTTGTAACGTTATTGTTTTGTTTTTCTTAATAAAATGAAAATTCTGGTTATGAATTGAACATCCCTCGTAGTTCAATGTTATACTCGTGAAATTTTTCCTGTACTTGTTTCGGTGAAAATATGTGATCAACTATTCATTTTTGAGCACAGAGCACAGTGTTTTATCTCCCTTTTTAAAGAAATGATATATTATTGCCTTGGACCATTCCTGCGGTATTAGCTCTTTTTGCCATATTTATTTTATCGGAGATTACATTTTTCTGTGTAACTGATCAATCACCTTCACATTTAATCAATTATGCTTGCATTGCGTTGTTTCCTGGGCTTTTATTGCCCTTTAACATTCCTATAACCTCCTGTGCCTCCCTTAATTCTAGTGGATGTATCTGCTCGTCTACTTGAAATACTTCCCGTTGTGTATCTTCTGCTATCACATTCAGTTCTTCAGTAAAATATTCCTTTCACCCTTCCATTACTTATTTTTCTCCTCCAATTAGGTTTCCCTGTTTATCTCTACAAATGGTAGTAGTTAGTCGCACAGTATCCCTGCTCCCCTGTTGTTATAACTTTCCTCCATTCTCTTCACCTTATTTGTATAATATTCTGTCTTTCTTCGTTTACACAATTGCTTTACTATCCTTCGTTGCCGTTCATATCTTTCTTTACTTTCTTGAGTACCTTGTTTCAACATGGCTAGTCCTGTTTTTGCGCTATTTGTCAGAGCTTTGATATCCTTGGCCAAACCATCCAGTTCTAATTTCTTTATTCTCCCTCCCCAAACTTTCTTCTGCAGCCCAGTGAACACTTTCTGCTAGTTTATTCCACTGTTGTTCTATAGTAAATACTTCCCCTTCAGCAATTCTCCCTTCTAGTTTACTGGTATACTTTTTTAATCCTCTTGCTGTAGAATGCTTGTGTTATACTTTTCCTTTCTTTCTTATTTCATTACTCAATATAAATTTTTCTTGTTTTAACATTAATCTTGCCAGATAATGACCGGAGTCGGCATGCGTTCCCCTGTAACTTCGTATATCCGCAATTTGTGAGGCATGTCCCTTGTCTATTAACACATTATCAGTTTGGTTTGTTGTTGTACCATTTAGTGATCTCCATGTTGATTTGTGAATATCGTTAAGAGTAAAACACGCACTTCTAATTTGCAGACTCCCTCTGGTAGCGAACTCTATTCGTTTTTGCCCATTTTCGTTGCTGATTGCTTGTAAATTTTGTGTTCCTATCACTGATAAGTACATTTCCTCTCGATCAACTTTAGCATTACAATCCTCGATTACAATTTTTAAATCATAACCTGTTGTTTTATTGACTTTTACTTCAAATACTTTATAGAATTGGTTCTTCTCTTCTTCATTCTTATCTGCTGAGAGCGTATGCTCGTTAATTATTGTCAGCTTCATATGTCTTCTCTTGAAATGTGTACTGCACATTCTACCACTTAATACTGCTTCTCGTAAATATTTGTTCACTAAGAAATCCGTTCCCCCTCCACTACTAAAGAAGGTGTAATCTCCGATATCTATATCTTCTCCTTTTTGCTTAGTTTCTTGTAAAGCCATCAAGTCTAAGCCATATCTTTTTATTTCTCTTACCAAATTCTTCATAACTCCCTCTGTGAACGTTCCTCTTAGATGCTACGTGTTTATTAGGAGGTTTTGTTCATATTGTAGTTCATAATACTTCTTATTTACTCCGTTTTTTTGCTCGTTCTTGGGTTTTAATTATATCTCTACTCATGTCCACTATAGCGCCTTGTTGTTTCCTTGGGTCTGCCCCATAGCTGCTGCTCGCTAGTTTTTTGACTTATATTGGACACTTTCTGCATTCTCCAGTTTCCGTAGCTTATCGGTGTCCCTATCCCAAATCCATATTATATTATCTACGATAAGTTTTTGATATGCTACTCTTACCATACTCTGCCACCCTAATCTTACTTTGAATTTCCCTTTCTTCTCTGTCAGATTTCTTCTTCCTGTTCTTCTTCATTCATATATGGTTACCCACATAGGTAGGCTTATTGCCTGTCTTTACTCCTTCTAAGCCTCGTCGGATATTGATGTCCAACATTCTCGCCACCTTTTTGGTGGTCTTCCTTGTTTTATTTTCCCCACTGGTTTTTTAGATTTTGCATTATTGGCTAATCTATTATTTTCCATTCTACCTACGTGTTTATTCCACCGTCTTCTTCTTTGTCGTACTAATTTTGCTATATCCTGTATGCTACTAATTTCTCTTAAGTCTTCACTGCTGATTCTGTCGTGAAGTATCTTGCCATGTATCGTTCTTATTGCTTTCATTTCTGCTGTTCTCATCATTTGCGTCGTCTTGGTGGTATCAACTCTTATTTCCGCCGGGTACGTCAATATGGTTGTCTTATGTATTCTTATCTTACTATCATTATTAAGGTATTTGTTTTTCCAGATTATGTCTTTCATGGATCCTGATATAAGCGAAGCTTTCATCGTTATCATTTTTACTTCTTGTTGTATGTTACCATTGCTTGTTATTTCCGATCTTACCATACATTGTGCTTTTTCGGTGTTAATTATCATGTTGAGACTTTTGGCTTTCTGGTTGAAGGTATGAAGAGTAGCCTTTGTAGGTGGTTCTCAGAGTCCGCGATGAGTACAGCGTCGTCCGCACAGCGCACAGCATATAATATGGAAGTAAGTGATTGAAATCCATATCCATAAGTGGAGGAAGGTTAATTAAATGATATTAAAGACATTCGTCTGCTCCACAGTGTATACACTTTAATATTATTTAATGGACGTAAGTGTTTCCCATCTTGTATCCTGTTTCTTTTGGAAGTTATATGATCTTATCCATAATCATATTGAAAAGGAATGGGCTCAGTGAATCTCCTTGTATTATACGGTCGTTAATTTTTATTTGTTTGCTTGTCGTATATCCTACTTTGATTGCTGTTTTACAATTTTTGTTCATTTCGCATACTAATATTTGTATTATCCTTCGATTTATCTGATTTTCTTTCATTATTTCTGTAATATTTTTGATGCCTACTCTATCGAATGCTTTTGTCATATCCACAAAACACAAATGCTAGTTTGTTAAATTCCAGCGATTTTTCAGTCATCCGTTTTAAAATAAATATAGCATCAATAGTGAATCTGTTTTTCCTGAATCCTTGTTGCTCTTCTCTTATATTAATATCCTTTGGCATTATTTCCAAAATGAGTTTTGTGAATGCTTTCAAGGTGCTATTTAGGAGAGTTATTCCGCGATAGTTTTCCGGTAATGTTTTCTTCCCTTTCTTAAATATGGGGACATCTGTATAAATAATTTTTTATTTCTTTCGCATATTTCCCTTATTTCTGGGGAAAACCATGGTATTTTGTTGACCTTGTTAATATTCACTCGTCTTTTTCCTATAGCTTTGAGGCTATTATTCTTTAAAGTTGTCCACTGTTGATCTACTTGTTGATTCCTGTTAATTGGGCATTGATTTATTTTTTCTTTTAAGCGATTTTCGTACAATTATTTTGTGCTTGGAATTTCTAGCGATTCAATGTTGTATTTGTCAATAGAATGTGCCTTTGATTTTGTATAGTTATGCACATTCAATCGTAGTTTACTTAATACCAGCTTATGATCGCTTCCCACGTTGGCTCCATTGAGAGTTCTCACGTCCAATATTGTCTTTGGATGGACTGCCCTGTTTGTTACTACATAGTCTATGACCGATCTGTCAGATCGTTATCTATACATAATCTTCTCGCACTTCAACTTATTTTTGTTTTCCATTATTTTATTTTTATCCTCTCATTTACTTACTCCTGCAATTGCTAAACCTTTCCCATTCTTTTACTGAATAAGTAGTATATGCTTCTTCGATTTTCCTCCAACACCTACCTCTCGTTTTCAGAACTGCTTCTCTCCTTCGCTAGTACTTGCCACACACCTTCGATCATTATATTCTTTTTTCTTTTCGCTCTTTCGTTTTGTTCTCTGGTTTCACTATTCTTTGTTTCAGCCCTTCATTTTCTCCCTTTACTGTTCTTATTTCCCCTCTATATTTACTTGAACCCTGTCTTATCGGTTGTATTTCATTCATCATCTGTACTAACATTTGTTTGACATCAACTAGGCCTTTTTCTGATGTGGTTTCTCCCTTTATAGGTGTTCTATGCGTCCTTTTCGATTTTTTAGAACAACTGGATGGGTTAGCCGTTCTTTTTCCGTCTTCCGAAGTGGAAGCTTTAGTATCACCCATATCACCATAATACTTTAGTCCTTACATCTTGGACTTTGCAGTTATTACAGTATTGGCAACGTAGTTTTTCAGTTGGGTGCAAGGTCCTCTATTATCAGTATTTCCTTTATTTTCCTTTATTTTACTTGTTTATAATTTTTACCTTCTTATTGCTCAGATGTACTTGTTATCCTCTCTCTCTTTTCTTGTTTATGTACACCGCCTTGAAAATTAAATCAGCCTCTAATTCGAGTTTGATAAATTGGAGAAAAATTTAAACAACACTTAACTTAAGCAACCCGCAATTCACTCAGAAGCTGAGAAGTAATTAAATAGAATCGAATCTCAGTTGATATATTCAATCCGGATTTAGGATCTTAACTCCTGTATTGAACTCAAAATTTCAATCAAATACAAAGATTCCAATTTTATTTTGGATTTAAAATTCAACTCCGAGGTTTAAAAAATCGATTGATCTGTAAAGATCCAAAATCTGATTATGAATTTAAATATTCTGAATCCATTGCTTACATGTGGATTCTAAATCTGGAGAATACCAGTCGTAATTATGAAAAAAACTTGAATCTAAAATTTCTTAACGTATTCATCTTCAATGTTAAAGTTATAATTCGATTTTTAATCCAAAGTTCACTCTACGGTTTTTTAGTTTAAGATCTAAAGCTTTGGTTTGAATTTCAAACTCATTTGTTAACTTCAACAGCGATTAATATTTTGAAACTGTTGCTGCTTAATTGGATTCAAATAACAAATTCGAAGATTCATATTTTGATGACATATAATTAAAGCCTGTCTTCGAACTTACATTTATCCCGGATTTGGAACTTTAAATCTTGTTATGAAATCAAGGATCCGTGTTCAAGTCTCAGCTTCAAAATTAAAAATCAAACCTTTTAATCTAAATTTCTCGATTTCAGGAATGAGTTTCAATACAAAGCTTTGGATTCAGTTTGGTATTTTTAGACCTTTATTTCTAAATCACCTCTGAGTTTTAAATGTTGGACATGGAAATTCATTTCAATACTTGGAAGTCAAGGCTTGAACCTCTTTTATTTTGAATTTGAATCATGACTTGAAAATCGAACATTTCGATTTCCGAATTTCAATTTAAAATTAGAAAATTCACCGTAAGTTTGAAGATTCAGAGATTGATTTTCAAATAAATTAGTTTTTAATTCCAAGCTCAAATCACAATAATTTTCTAAGTTGAAGGTTTGTTTGTATTTAAGGGCTCAAACCTTGATTTGATTCAAATATCAGTCTGAATTTACGTTTCTTAAACCTAACGCTTATCTCAGATATTTCTCAGGTTTAAATTTTCATTTTGGCCATGTTGTATTTCAAAACTAAATCGCGAATTACAAATTCCAACATTTAAGGATTTACAGCTAGCTTTGAACCTCGATCCTGGATTAAATACTTCAACTTTAAACGTCCAAACCTGAATTTGGGGTTTAAACCGTTGAAGAGGCTTCGGATTTAATTTATTATTGCGGACCTGATTTTAGAAAAATATTCAAGGAAGCTGAAAGCTCCTTGAAATTCAAACGCCTAGTTTAGATATTGACCATTCATTTCGTTTAAGAATTCAATGAAAATCCACAATGAAGATGCGCTCCATGTAAAGATAATTGCATTATTTTAAGTGCAGCGACGTTAAAAGTAAGTGCGCCTGCTTTTTATTAACGTCGACGTGTCCTCTTCTTTACTCTATTTTAAATTAACGTAATGGCTTTTAACACTTATACTGAATAATTTATAAGGGCAGCCTTTGAAAATACAAACTGCATCGATACTAAGGCACTAAATCGGTACGACTAGAAACAAAAATCTTCGGGATTAATTAATAACTAACTAAAATATGAGCGGTTGTCGTTTTAAAATGAAAAATGAACCATAAACAAAAGGAGACGCCAACACGATGGTGACACTGCTCCTGCATTTAAGTAACAAGGTGGATGATGAATTATTAGGTATTAATAAATTTTAATTACAACAAAGCAGGTTAAAAATAAAAGCATGACAAGGGTTGAACCCGCATATGTTACCCAGGTAATAAATCATCGCATATACTCATCATAGATAGCCATACTCTAGTTTAAGGCAACAACATCGAAAAGCTGCACGAGCAGCCGCTTAAAAATCCAGAAAAGGACGGAAATCCCGACCTAGTTTTTGTTTTAAATGAAAAAGTCCATTAAGTAAAGAACAAAATCCACAGATTTATTAAACAGGGAATTTGTTGCGACACCACACGAGCTGATTGTGCAAATATTAATAATATATGGGTGCTATGTGCATCCTTCATCGTGTGATGCAATTTAGTTTACATAGCTGAGCTTATTAAAATAGTTTCTAATTTGATTATCTAACAGAAGCAAAACTTGAACATTAGTCTGCACATGGTAGTTCTACTCAGTATTAGGCGCCAAACTCAGAACATTAAAGCTAAATTTGCTTTAGCAGAGACTTTATAACCACACCAAACATGGCCTTTACAGAAACATTAACCCTCTTAACCTCAAAAATTGATTTATCCAAGAAAATCAGCTTCAAACATAAAAATGTCGATGCCTAAACTGGACAACAATGCATCTTTATAGAATCAACCATGCCAATAAATAATTTGTAACCACCCTGTATATTAGCTTTACCGTTTAAAAATTCGCCCTGAAGAAGGATTATTTAAAAGGATGAAAATAATGAATTCGAAGACTTACATCGTCAGTGTTAGTGTTAACAGAACGTCGTTCATTTTAGGCATCTTCATCTTCTGTTAACAAAAGATGAAGATGCCTAAAATGAACGACGTTGACTTTCGGAGGCTTCAGATGGTCTTTGTAATCACCCTGTATATTAATCCTTAACATACGGACTCCAACGGAATAACCTTGAGTATACGAGTAGAACTGGAAACTGAAGCTGAAGCTGAATGAATACATAAACTGAGTATTTACAAACATACCTTCAAAATAACCACCCTGTTAAATTTGCCCAAATTGAACTTTTCCTTGAGATTTAGGTCTATGGAGCGAACCTTTCTGTAATATTTTACTAACTTGAAGATCGAAGTGTATATATCACAAAAAATAACTTAAAAACGAAACTGAAAACTGGAACGAAAGACACAAATTGAACAATGATAGTCTTTTCAAATGCATCATCCAAGTAAGCACCCTGTATATTATTATTAATGGACTGGATTTGACAAGTTATCCTTGCCAATTCATTCCCAAAATGAGGAGCAAATTCTTGAACGAACACATAGATCGTGCGAACAACGAAAGAACTATCAAGATAGTAAGAGACTGGAAACCACAAGGCAAACGCGATCCGGGAAGACTATTGAAAAGATGAGCAGAGAGCTGGTGGATGTCCACAGAATCCACACCGTGAACATGAGAAGAAAAACAGGCAAATATGCCTACTTTCAACGAAAAAGAAGGCTGAAGATACCCGTTTTAAATTTACCACTTCGTAGTTTTGTAACCACCCTATATATTAATTTTTAATTTCTAGGGTACTTCAAGATTACACACTTGCATTTTAATTAATTTACTTCAAGGCTAAAGCTGGTGCTTGAAGTAAAACTATAGATATTAATAATTGCAACCCGTACGGCTCAGTTTCAAGTAGTCATTCAATCTGTATATTAACATAACAGAGCTTGTAAACCTGATGTACAAAAATAGACAACCTACAGAAATGCCAAAGACAATAAATTGCTTTCAAGGACAAAGCTAAACTATGAAGTCGAAGATTAGGTTAAAGTTGTCTTAACTAAACGATGGCAATTGTGAAAATCTTTCGCAATTCAGGAACACCTTGTATAGCAAAACAGATAAACCAGTTTATAACAAAATTAAAACAATTACATTTCTATGAAATAGCTTGGCTTTAAAGATAAATCCTAAACTGATTCTGAATCCAAAGGGTTTCCTACCGCAAGAAACAAAGGATGAATATCACCCTCTATCTTAAAACATTGATGTTCTTTTTCCTTTCCAAAGCATTTAGTTTAAGACATGTAACTATCTAATCCTAGCGTAAAGATAATATAAAGAAAGAAGGTAAAAACGAAAAAAAAAGAAGTCAAGAAGACTAGAGGGATACAATGAAGAAGAAGGCAAAACAAAGAAGTGAAAGAAAAACTCACGGGACCAGAAAGGCAACAAACTAAAAAGAAAAAGAAGGACAAAGGGAGAAGACGAAAAATAAGAGGAAAAATAAAAACAAACAAGGCGACGAAGAAAACGAAGAACAAGGACAAGGAGTATTTAATCCCTGGCTTTACAACATCCTCATTTGAAAGCATATCTTGGCATCTTGATTTTCTATTTTTAAAGTGAAGACGTCCAGTTAAAAACAATTCAATATCTAAGCTTTTAGCAAATAAAGAGGAGGGAAAAATACTAGTCAGGTTCATAATTGCTAAAGAGGCCAAAGATGAGAAAGCTCAGGCCGTCATGTTCTTTAAAAATTCGATACCATTTCTTAAATTTGAAGATATGTGGTTGGAGAATCCCTTACTCCACATTTGGTCAAATATGAATAAGAAGAAAATCCAAAACGTGAAAAAGACAAGTTAGTGGTGCTGGTAAAGAGATGGAAAAGGGACGAGAAGGGTGTGAGGGGTGGGAAAGGTTTTGTTAAGAGTAGTTGGCCTTGAATAGGCAGAGGAAGGCTATTGGAAAGGGGAGAAGTTTTGAATCAGAGAATTAGGAAGAGAAGAGGACAATTTGTAGAAGTAAGTGAGACAAAAAGTAAAAGAATAGGTGCAAGACGAGAAGGAAAAGAAGAAAAGCACAACAAAACGAACAAGAACAATAACCTCGTCAGTTTTAAAGATCTTAGTTGAAAGTTATATTTAGCAAACACTGAAACAAAACGTAATACCACTCAGTGCCAACATTTCTGATTTTCTTTCTCAGACTTAAATTTTCATACCTAAAATTTAAAGAAGGAATGGAAAAGCCTAAATGATCAGGTTCTACTAACAAAGCGAATATGTCTGCGGGATATTATGTATTTTTAAATTTTCACTTCGTTTTACAAACTTAAAAATGGCCACATAAAAACAATTGGAACCAGAAGATGAAGAAGAAAATGAAAAAGAAGGGGGTAGAAAAACTTAAACGGTCGAGTTCTACTAACAAAGCGAATACGTCGGCGGATTATTATGTATTTTTAAATTTTCACTTCGTTTTACAAACTTGAAGGTAGCCACATAAAAACAATTGGAACGAGAAGATGAAGAAGAAAATGAAAAAGAAGACGGAGTAGAAGAACAAAGAGAGGAAGACGAGGGAAAAGAAGAATAAGCGAAGAAGGATAACCAAAAGGTGGAGGAGGAATAAAAAGAAGAAAAAAAGAGGAGGCAATTATGATGACAAAAAGCATATTGGTAGTGTTAAGTACGAATAGGAAGATCGAAGGAGATGAAGTTTGGTTAGTTAAATCCCAATGCATCTGAAAATTATTAAACCTGTATGCAACAAGCTTCATATTGAACTGATATAACTTTGAACTTAAGTTTATTGAGCTATCTTAACCCTCGGTTATTATTATTTTAAGGGTGCAAGGATTTTCTTTTGAATTACGTTATAGGTGAGCATTACTTCTGCACGAGTTCAAAATTCCGTCGCTGCAAATTTCATGAGAAAGGAAACGAATAGAAATGACAAGTTCAGGTCCAGTGCAATAACGCCGTGCACGTGCATGTTACTGACAATTTTTATTTGTTTCCGCTGATTCTCAACAATATTATCCAGAATTTAGCACTCCCGTCCAATAATTACATAACGTCTGGTCGGTTTAAATGAAGTTTGGATGTTCGTTGGAGTATTACGTGGTAGAAAAATGTCGGGACAGATTTTTCTTGATATTCCACTGGTAACAACTGTCAACAGTCAACTTAATTTAACCTGATTCGCAATATGAAATTCCGAGTGTATCTCCTATCAGAATATTTAGCTTGAAATACGTCGGTTTTCAGGCAGTGACAGTGCCAAGGCTCGTTTATCAGGCTCTTTGTTTGTGGGATAACACGAGCCTATATATTAGCAGCGTTCCGGAGCATTGACAGTCGCGCTGTTCGAAAATTCACTAACGTCACATTGCGAACCATTATCACTGTCACATCTCTTCGGGAAAATCCGCCGTATAATTCAATTATTTTTATTTTCTGCCTTGGGATGTATGATTTATTTTTGGGTTAATAAATTACTGCAGCTTCGGGGATTGTTTATGGCCAAGGATGTTCTGCGTTGACTTATCCTACATCTGAAAATACGGCCATAACGTTCAGTATTCCCTGTTATGGATAGGCTGTTGGATGTAGCGGTTAATAACGACGTCAAAGCTACTTTACATTCACGATTTCTTGGAAAGTTTGTTTGTTTACTTATTGAACGCGAACAATCAAGCTTGTGGATGCCAATAATCTGGACGCACATCGACCGCCCTGCTCATTTTGTCTAAATTAACTGACTTCCACCCCTGTAGGAATCTTTACTAAAAATTCCGGAGCTTTTTTGTTTGACCTCGGCTAGGATCGAACCCCAGACATTTGATTTACAATGCAGTGTTGATGCGCTGCTACACTACAACCAACTCAGTTTAGCGATGTTTATGCTCCATTGGGGAAATTCCAACTTCAGAAAAAAATATTTGAAGGGAAACGAATCCTCACTTTGCGATCAGTTTTGAATATCGATTCTATAACACAAACATTTAGTTTTATCCCACCTTTTTTCAAATCACCGAAGGTACAACAATTAAAAAAGACAGAGAGGATGAATGAGCATGTTTTAAAAAAAGGCACTGAATTCTAATTAACCCCCACGATGAGAATGGCAATGAGACATTGTTAGAAATGCATAGTGGTTTTCAACTATGGAAACTACGCCGCCATGCTCGTCGTATGTGAACTTCTGCACGAACTAATTTAACAAGCTCTAATCAGCTTGTAGTTCATTATAACCAAATTGGGAATTTTTGTTGGAAGTATTCATAACCTGAAAGGCATTTCATTTAAGTTCAGATAATACTTTGTTTAAAAAAATCGGTCATTTATTTTGGCTCCTCCAAAGAAGATGCTTTTAACTTACAGATGTTAGTTCAAAAAAATCCAAAAGATAAAAACTCTTTACTACAAAAAAATCAAACAATCGAAACAGAAAACAAAAATCTGTTAATTCAAAAGGGTATCATCTTTAAAAGAAAATTTGGCGGTTTCTTTTCCGGCATTCGTGTCGTAAAATCCCGCGGTTTAACTGCAAAGCTAATAAACTTTAGGGAACTCGGGTTTCACAAAGTCAACCTTTTTATTGATTCTGTAAAAATATCTTCAGATTACGCATTTAGTTTGTGCAATCTACAACCTCAACTTACAAAGGACCTCAATAAAACGTGACGGTTCCTTTTTATTTCCAATTGAACGAACACCTACTTTTTTGACACTTTACGAATGTTACTGATTATAACTTAATTTTTTTGAAAGAAAAATGAACACAGGACTATCGGAGAAGGTTGTCATTTAGTAATTTTGGGTAGATTTAATTGTTTTTATCGTAATTTAAATGAAATATTTATTAACATACAAAATAAGGAGCTTTATTGGAAGAAACTTAACTTGAGAACCTTGGTTTGTGACCAGTTTACGCAGGTTCAGATCCTGATGGTAGCGTAAAAAAATTCCATAGCCTAGGTCTAGTTCTGTTCTGATCAACATAATGAAACCGTAGTAAAACAAATAAAATAAAAATGCAAAATAAGTGTCACACAAAAACCAGAAATGTGTACGTAATAAATTATTACTCAGTTACAGATTCAATGCCGGATGTTAGGTTATGGTTTACATCACACTGATGGCCCAGTAACAATACACGGCTAAACATCTGACAGTCTCGCACTTTATGAACAATTCTTCCGTTTTTAGAAGCTTTCTCAGAGTCTTTTTGTTATTCCATGGCAACCACAAGCATATGTTTTGTTAAATAAGTAAGTAGACAAAGAAATATTTCAATTTTAGCTATTAAGCTTCGCTTAATTTCAGTTTTAATGCCGAATGCTAGGTTATGTTTTACGACACACTGATAAGTAACAAAACACAACCTAACATCTGACAGCCTCCCACTTTATGAACGATTTTCCCATTTCTTAAAGCTTACTCAGATACTTTTTGTTGTTTGGTGGCAACCACAAGCCTATATTTGGCTGAATAAATAAGCAAACAAATACTTCAATTAAATCTAATAAGCTTCGCTTAATTTTAGTTTTAGTGCCGAATGCTAGGTTTGTTTTACCCCCACACTGGCAGATGGGCACCCAATCACATACTGAGTAACAAAACACGGCTCAACATCTGACAGACTCGCACTTTATGAACGATTTTTCCATTTTTTAAAGCTTGCTCAGATTCTTTTTGTATTACCTTTTGCTTTAGCGTTAATAATTCAGAAACAGTGCGAACTATCGTGATGATTGCTTATTTTATGTTGCATGCGTAAAATTATTTGTAATTGGATTTCTAGCTTTAGTTTTGCCATCATCATTCTTTGATTGCGATTAAGGGAGCCTAGCTGTTAATTATGCCTTGCCATAACTTGAGTAAATGTGGCATCCCCTAACCACCCTTTTCATATAACGTAACATAGAATTCATAAACTCCTTTTGTGTCATATTTTCAATATGACTTGCGTTCATTAAATTTCATTGTCAATTCATTATTATCTTGTATTTGTGTTTCGTGTATAGTGTAATATTTGTGTATAGCTTTGTGAGCCTGGCTACAAGTGGTTTTATTTCAGTAAAGTAAGGGTAAGTACATCCAGCAGTAGGGTGCAGCCACTCCAACCCCCTTCGAGCCCAGTAGGAACAATCTGTGGTACGTTCCTCGAGACCAACTTGGGTGATTTCCGCAGTGGCGCCTATTTTCCTCCCGATTACGACCTCCCCTATTTGAAGGGTTTTGCGTTTCGAACCCCCCTTCTTCGATTGCTTGTTAGCCGCGACCCTAAGGATATCGACGTCCCCTATAAGTTGTCATAGTGCGGAATTAGCACGTGACAAAATGGTTGGACGTGGAAAGAAGCAACGCAATTCGAGAAGAACAAAAAAAGAATGGAGAAAAATTATCAACCAGATATAGTAGAAAGTGAATCCTCTACGCTGGTTCCCGGCAGAAGAGGCATAGATTATATATAAATGAGTAAACAAACAAATACTTCAATTCAATCTGATAAATTTCGCTTAATTCCCAACAGTTCCCAGTTCCCAACAGCCCCCCTTACACCAGCGGTTAACTTCACGAATTTGATATGGTACGAGCTAAGTCAGCTGTGTGTATGTGACGAGCTAGGCCCCGACACAGTTTCGGAGAAATATGTACTGAAAAAATCCGTAAGTATTAACTTGCAGTTAGTGGGAAGCAACGACCAGACCAAAGATTATTAAGATTCTTTAGTGGATAAGTTGTGTGAATTGTTATTATTAATATTGATCTAGTCACTACGACTTCTGATACTCGGTATTTGTCAAAGGATTTTTTAACTGAATTCATAAATATTTATAGAAGCTATCCCTGCCTTTGGCAGGTAAAAAGTAAAGAATACACGAAGAAAAATTTAAAAAATAAGGCATACGAACAGCTAGTCGAATTTAGCAAAAAAAAAAAATTTCCCGACGCTAATCGTGAATTATTTGTGTGTTTCTGGTATTATGTAACCCAAAGTTACAGCTGCAATACACGTTGAAAATTTCAAATCTTCGTATTGGCTAAAAATCTGAGAGTAGCCAAAAGGCGTTCTTCTGGAAAAATTGATTCTCGCATTCTCGTATCTTGCTTCTTTAAACGTTCTTCCACCCGACCCAGCAAATGTTTGAAAGTTGCATCATTCATCCTCAAATAATTTCGAAAATCGTTTGGGTTGTTTTCTTTTAATGCTCTTAAAAGTGACATAAGGCTTCTCTTGTGTCTTTCAGAAACCCTACTTTTTACACATTTACTCAGACGTTTTGTTAGTCTTTAGTTGTTTAAATTGATCGCAACGTATGCTTCGGTACAAGCAATAGCGCATCTCTTACCAGAATTATCAATTTTCGTTGAACAAAAGTGCAGAAACAACACGAATCACGCCAAAACTTTTAGGATTCTTAAAATACCACGAGCCGACTAAAACGGTTCCAAGATGATGAGTTTTCTACCACTAACTAACATACGGTTTTTAACATTAAGTTGAAAGATTTAGTATGCGAATCAGTATGTATCGTTAGTGAGTAGTCACAGTTTTAGCTATTGGCGAGCCTGAACCGTGGATGGGGGGCTAATGGCAGGTTGAGTAACAAATCACAACCCAAAGACTTGCATTCTTCTGTTTTTGAAAAGTTACTCAGATCATTTTTGTTGTTTTATTGGCAAATAAGTAAAGTAAATACAAGTCCAATTGCAGTTTTAATGACGAATGTTATAGCCGAAGGTTATATTTTACACCACACTGGCAGTCCAACACCCACTGACATGCTTAGTAACAAAACAGAACCCAAAATTTGACAGGTTAATGTTTAGCGAACAATTCTTCCGCCTTTCAACGTTTAGATTTCGCTGAAACTCAATACTTTCCATTCACTAGCAACTTTAATTTCGTTTTTCAATCACTGCAAATAATCCAATTAACAAATTAACGTAAAAATCATTCATCCGCAATAAAATTAATGCTTTGTAAAACACGAACCAACGCAATCGAACAAAATAAAAAATATATTGATTGTAAATCATGTAACCACATTTAATAATAAACCTGCACATTGCACAATGTGTCCATTAAATTCAATTAATGGACCAAGCATGTGCGTTTTAATGTAAATCGAATATAAATTTTAATTCGGACGTATTTCATTCCGAATTGTTTCGTTGGAATGTTATGCGTACAATGAGGAAACAAATATGTTAAAAATCCCACAAAACCCCGAAATCCTGTAAGCTGTGGTATTTTAGAAATAACCTGATATTTCAATCGCTGGTGGTTTCAATTTTTTTTTAAATGTTACACACTTAAAACGTAGGATTTAAATTATTAAGCAGTAAAGTAAAAGTTCAGAACAGCTGATCAACTTGGGTTTGGGGTTTGCTGAAGCTTTATTTAGATTTTTTTAAATCTAAACGAGCGCAGAAGAAACATTTAGATGAAAACTAAACAGTAACATATAATTTTTACAACATACAATCACATTCCTCCTTTCGATCAACTGCGTTTCCTCATCGATAGATGTAAACCAATGCCATCTCGATTTGTTTGTCTAGGCCACGGAGTAAAAGATAGGAGCGTGTACTTCCATTTTAACTGAAGGCCGAACCCGAAAGTATTTTTAATAAAATGTTAAGATATGACATACAGATAATAATAGGAGATTTGGATGCAAAAGGTTGGCCGGGAAGAGATATACAAACATACAACTGGAGGAAATAGGAAACACAATTGTAATATAAATGGACGGAAATTAGTAGAACTTCCACTAGAACATAACATGAGGATTATGAGTACTTGGTTTCAACACAGAGAAATTTACAAAGGTACGTGGGTTTCGCCTGCTTAACAAATGGTTAATCAAATAGGTCATGTGTTTGGTGGAGAGCAAATTTTCAGGGAGCATTAAGGACAGCAGAAGTTACAGAGGGACAAATATTCATTCAGATCAGTTCCTGGTAAGAGTAAAAATGGAGAACTATCAAAAAATAACAAACCGGAAAATGTGCTGCAAAAGGCAGAAACGGAAAAGGTTTTCAGAAGATTGGTAGAGAAAACTTTGGTGGGTATAGAAAATGTAGAAGAAAAATCGAATAATTTGATACAACAAGCTGTAAATCAAGTACTAACAAGAAGTAAACAAAATAGACAAAACGAATGGCAAAATAATGAATGCAAACAAGCAGTAGAGAAGTGCAATAAGACCAGAATAAATAAGGTAACGAATGGTAATGTAGAAACAAGTATGGAGAAAAGGATATGCAGAAAAAGAAGGGATAGTTCTGGGAACATAAATTGAGTAAACTAGAGGATTATCATGTTAATAAGGAGAATATAAATTTGTATCAAGAGACAAAGAAAGAAAGAGATAAATTTAAAAATACGACGAGATATTTTAAGGATGAAGAGGTAAATTCAGTGGGAGGAGTAGATGGAAAATTTTGAATGAGTTAACTCCAGAAAACTTGCACCAAGAGATACAACAACGAACAGAGGAGGAGAACACTCAGATATTAAATTGAGGATGAGTTACCAAGCAGGAATGAGATTGTGAATATAACTATTAATTAACAGCCAAAAGAATAATAAATCACCTGGAGAAAATGGTATAGTAACAGAATCCTTAAAAGAAGGGAGGGGATGCTACGTGAAGAAATAGTGAAGCCAATGTAATAAGTATGGAAACAGGAACAAATATCTGAACAGTGGTCAGAAGCTATTATGTGTCAGATTCACAAAAAAGGAAAAAATTAATGAGAAAATAGCACTACAAGACACTGCATATAAAGTGTTGGCAATGTTAATCAAAGGGTGAATAAAACATAGGACAGAAAACATTTTAGCGGAATATCAAGCAGGATTTAGGCTAATTCGATCAGTTATCGACTAAATTTTCGCTATGAAGCAGATCCTTGCCAGCTCCTACGAGTTTAATTTGTCATTATTCATGTATTCATTGATTTCAAACAGATATATTATACAATTAAAAAAAGGCATAAACTACAGGAAGTATTGGAATATTTTAAATTCTCTAGAAAAATAATTATTTTAGTCAAAGCAATGTTGAATCACACAACATGTAAGGTTACATTGACAGGAAGGATCTCAGACAGTTTAGTTTTAAAGTTAATAAGGGATTACGGCAAGGAGATCCACTATCACCGATCTTCTTCTGGATACTCGAAAAAATAATAAGAAAAAGTAACATACATAGGAGGGGCATTGTATACCGTCATAAACATCAACGTGTAGCCTGTGCCAATGATTTAGTACTCTTGGTTCAGAACCAGGGGAAGTTTTCCTGGCTTTTCCAAAATCCAGAAATGAAAGCTACGGAATTTGGGCTAGAAATATAGGAACAGAAGACCAAATATATGGAAATAAGGGGACACGATGATCAAGTGGGGCAATGAAACCGGAAATGAATAAAAGCTTGGCAAAGGCAAGTCCAAGTGCTGCAGCTGTAATGAACATACTGAAATCAAGAAACGTATTGAACAACACAAAAATAAGAATTTATAGCACAGTAATACGTCCTACAGTACTGTGTGTGTGCGGGACAAACACGATTTAGAAAAGAAAATAGAAACTTGTGAATTTAAATTATTTAGAAAGATATATGGGGGTGTAAGGAAAAGAGAAGTATGGAGAAAACGGACCAACCAAGAAACTTGTACATTAAATAACTTACAATAATAAGTATTGCCAAAAGATAACGATTACGATGGCTGGAACACATAACCAGGTTACATGAAGGAAGAATAGCGAAGATCGTAGTACAAAGCGAAGCTGGTACGAGACGAAAAAGAGGCAGACGGAGAAGAAGGTAACTGAATACAGTAAGAGAGATTAAATATTGGTAAGAACTTTCGAAAGACAGGAAAAAATTGAAGAAGACAACTGAAGCCATAGGCAAGTATATGTTTTCTGTACAAAATGTAAGATAATGAATTTTTTTAACAACAAAAAATCGCTTATAAAAGTTGTAGGCATCATTCAATGAATGTTAGGTGCCTTCAATGGTTGCACATAGAGGAAGTTTCATGACAAAATTGTAGGACCCTTCGGCAAAGACAGTGTAAAGGTAAATGACATCGGCAGGTGTTCAATAGATCTCTGTGCACAGAACGAACCAAAGAATAACAAATAGATTTTATAAACATAAATGGATCCATTATACCTGGGAACAATAAACAAGACAGCTTAAGTCTATTATTGATTACCCGATTATGAAACAGAGAATTCATATTCAATTGAACGGTATAAAAGTACAGAGAGCAGCAATCTGTGGCTCTCACCGTTATTTATAAACAGGGAAAATGTATATACCCGGATGGAATACTGAATACTTACCAGGGAGACCGAAATACTCAAGGAGGTATAGTAGACCCTCGTAGACTATCCTAAATATAATCTAGATAGTTTACTCCACGAAAGTACTAAGTGTTTATATCAGCGACATATAGATGAATATCTAGTAAACTCGGAAGATGTAACTTTTCAACAAAGATACACCAATATGATAGAAAGCACACATAAAGCTACTGCGAAAAACCATAGGTATGAAACAAAAATTGAAAGGCAATCAAATATGGTGGACAGAAAAAATAGAATAAATGACAGAACGGAAGAAACAATTATATTTAAAGTGGTTACAGGGAAGCATATAATAATAATATCAAAAGAGAAATAAGGCAGAATATCAATCACTTAAAAAGTGGGATATGAGATAGAAAGTGCCAAGAAATAGAAGTATATAGCGGAAGAAGGAGATGTACAGAAGCTTGGACATTTATTGGAAGAGTCAAAAAAAGCGGTACGGAAAGGGGGACCATACAAAATATATCATAGGAGCAATGGAAAAATCGTTACGAGTATCTGCTGCAAGAAAAAAGATCACAATACGCTCAAGACACCATACAAATTAACGTAGAAGGAGAAAGAGTGGAGATAGAGGAAAGTACCGCCAGCAGAGCATTTACAAAACTCAAGAATGGAAAATCATGTGGACAAGAAGAGTTGAATGCGGAGTTGCTAAACAAACAGAAAAGATTATGATAACTGTAAAGGAATCTCGGTGCAGAGTTCGAGCAATAGGCTGTATGAAGAATATTGAGGGACCTAATAGAGACCGAATTCGAGGAGAAAGAAGAGTAAAGCCGTTTTGGAGGTGGAAGATCATGTACCGATAACGTATTTGTCAGGAAACAAATAACTAAAAAGAGCAGCGGTGAATCTAGAAACGCATATATTATTCATAGACCTAGCCAAACCTTGATAACTGCAACTAAGAGATTATATGGCGCTGTTACCTCGAGAGTTAAGCTAGAGAACAAATTATCTGCACCGTTCAATGTAACAAAATGTCTACGACAAGGTTATTGTATATCCCTAACACTATTTAAGATATATATACCTTATATATATTAAAGAAGCATTAATGAAGTGGAAACAAAGATGTTTGGGGACGGTATATTGTATAATTTGCAGACGACCAAGTAATCATAGCAGGGGATAGAGAAGATTTGGAATATATGACACGTAAGTTAAAAGAAACGTATGAGGAATGGAAACTGACAATAAGCATCCAGAAGAACAAATATTTGAACGTGCGAAATAAAGTCTCCAATTTACTAGACAACTCGGAACAAGTAGAAGGTTGTAAAGAATACAATACCATTTGACAAAGCTATGGAGTAAATATATATGTATAACAAGACATCAAAAATACATTATATACAAAAGTAGCCTACTGTATGGAACAGAAACGTGGAAAATCACAGAGAGAAATAAAAAATGTTAGAAGCAACTGAACTGGACGCCCTAAGAAGATCAGCTAGGATTTCACGAGCCGACAGAGTAAGGAATGAAGATATTCGACTACAAATGAGGCTGCAAGACAAGATTATAAGACATCGAAACAAAGCAGCTCACCTGGTACGGTCATATACAGCGTATGGCAGACAGACCATAGATTACCTAAACAAGCAATGACCTGAATACTACAATACAAAAAGGGGCTGTACATATTGTAACAAAGACAAATGTAAAAATATTAATGAATACAATTCATTTGCACGTGTAGTTGCTATGACGTCATTCGATCAGGGCATTCACCGGTCAGCCGCACGCGCCGTATCAAGGGTGTATCTTTTTATGCATGTATATGAAAGTACAATGAACGGTGAAACCTGACACTTAGCACCCCAGCTACTAAGTAATTTGATACTCACCACGCGCATGAGATAAGACACTAAATATTGGAAGAAGGGGGACAATTTTTTGTATATATATTAAGCAAAAATACATTAAAGGCATGGTTATGTACGGTCCGTCAAAGAAGCAGTATCAAGCAGTATCAGCAGAGAATTGACACCCTCCAAGGCGATGATGGCAATAATATACATGTAAGATTGTTTTATGTTAAATTAAATAGTAATTCAGAAATTGTAAAATATTTGTATAAATTATTTAAATTCGTTTTATGGACTTAATCGTTTTAAATGTATTCAGAACTTATATTTGTTCACTTTGAATCAGGTAATTATTTGTATCAATTTACTTTGACGCTGGACTTAGAGTAAATTGTGTCAATTGTATTCACTTTGAATTTGGACTTAGAACCATCCATATTATTTTGTAAAGCTAAAGCACAGATATGAAATACATGAATGTTAGTTGAATTTGACTTTGAATAAAAACCTCTCGTAAAAAGCCAAGCAATATTCAAGTGGCGGCGTTGCATTGGTCAAAGACTCTACCTAAATTATTAAAGTAATTTTTTTATACTAATTACTAACAATAAACCAACCAGCCACTTCGCCACAATATGTTGCCTTATTTTCTGGTTTTGTGTAATGTTAATTGGTTATACTGTTAATTTTATAACTTATAACTAATGCAAGTAAGTCTTGCTTTAAATATATTGTAATAATGCACAATGTTGTGCAATCTATTCGTACATAGATCGCGTGTTAGTTAGACATTCCTGGAATAATGATCAGAACAAATGCACATTAACCTAACTGCATTCCTCAAAAATGCAATATAATAAGTGTTTTGTTAATTTTACGTGCATTTACAATATGCTCCTTGCACTTCCGCGGCCTAACATTATCTGTCCTTGTCTGGCATTCAGGCAACAAACTTGGGCACGGTTACGGTCGAAAGTGCACTCTCCTGTTTTTCTTCAACGACATATAAGTTCGTTAACTTCAGCAGCCGTAGTGGAGGGTGTTGGTCATAATTTGTAGTAATTACGCATTGGTTAAACCAAAATAATTTTGCATAAAAATCGAATCCCAGGTTTTGATACAAACAAAACCAAATGAACGGGAGTAACCTTTAAGAATTCTGGCGAGGCTCTGATATTTTCAGACAAAAATTATTACTGACATACTTTATTATATCCTGAATTTTTAAAAAGGAAAAAGGTTTACCATGTTCTTGTAAATATTTTAGTAACATTCAATATTCAAGCCATACAAAGTAAAAATGTCAGACGATACAAGCACGGTTCTCTTTAAATATGCCGACGAATAAATTATTATTTTCACAAAACGAAAGTGAAACTAGAGGCTGATTATTTCTCCCTATTGAAAATACTTTCACTCATCGAATTAACCTCAAAGTAAAACACGTAGGCTGTTGTAAATCCCGCGAGCGCTTGTAATGACTTATTATCGAGTACGTTACAACCCTTTAAACTAAACACAGTGCGTTAACTTGAGCGTCTTACTGTAATTTCAAGTTACGACATGTTATCTAGGAATAGTTAATTCCCTTTAACATTTCGGCTTTCCACTTTCAATTAACAAAGCTAGGGTTAAACAATACCGAATCGATTGTGCGAAAGTATTCTAGGCCTACGTTTCGGGAGGCACAAAAGTACCATTCATGGAAGCGTTACAACAATTATTTTGTGAAGCTCGAGTCTTGTTAAATAATTTATTATTACCTCCCAACAGGTATGATTAATAGTCGCAACACGCTTGTTAATTATTGCGGTACATTTGGCCGAGTTCATATTTTCAACGTCGTAGATAATTTTGTGGGCATTTGTTTTAATCTACTTAGGAAAACTTTGCATGGTTTAGAATAACATGGTGAATAATTCTGTAGCAGGTGAGTGTATTTATGTTGTCGAAAACCCCTACGCTACCATGAGAAGCCTAACTCCATCTGTTGAGCAGTGACGTCACCAAGGGACCGTCATTTTTCTAACTTAATCGAAAGCACTATTATCCGACATTATGATGAACTTTTACCTTTTATTTTCGAAACAAAAATAGAAAAGACTCACCTATGGTAGTTATCACAGTAAGAGCATAAAGAAATGCACTGGCGAGGCTCCAGTTTTTGCTGTGCTGTATATTGTCAGAACCATCGAAGCCGTTTCGTATAGCTTGCGCTATGATATTTTGATAAAGTATTAATTGTAAGGTAATATTCTTCTTCCACATGGCTTCGTCAAATATATTAGTCCGGTTTGTAAGTCTCCAAATGTTCTCAGCTGTGATGCTACGTTCCTTCATTAATCCTTCTTTTACTATTTTATCTGTGCCTTTTTCTACGATTCTAAATATGAACGCTCCTGCTACCGTGTAACCCACCTGTAATTGAAAATTATCGTTAAATGTTTTGAAAAATCCAGGAAACTTACAAAAAAAGGCATGCATGAACAATGTTCTCGTCCACAGCTTTCCACTACAGGGAAAACATAAAAACAGGATAACGTGCTCGTTTCACCTTAAAAAGATGGCACAAACTTTGGGCAAGGCACTTTTAACATATAAAACTGGAGTTCCAAGTTTTGATCAGATATTTTAAGGCCATTGCTCTTCTGTCTAAATGTACTCAGCAGCTGTCTATTTCACACTTTAGGTTTAAAAATTTAGCTATACTAAGGTTCGAACCAGCGCCCCTTCGGTTACGAAGCAGACGTCGAATTCTCTAGGCCGTCAAAATACCCAGAAGGGCGAAACAGCAGATTTTAGATATTTATAAACATCAGTTGTATATTTAAAAAAAATGTTAAAAGCTTTTGTGCGGAGCTGCCTAAGAGCTTTTATATATTTTAAAGCTTTCATCGACAAAGAAAGATAAGCCTTTACGGAAGTTTGGCCCAAAATTTAAAGAACGAACAAGTTGGGTTAGTTTTAAAGTGCCTTAAAACTTCCAATAAAACCCTTCAAAAGCTTTATGATATTTGAAATCAATTGGCCAAAAAACAATTTTTGAAGGTTTTTAGACATCTTCAAGATTTAAAGAATTAGAAACACAATTTACTTATTAAAAAAATCATTTAGGTTACAAAGTTTCTAGAAATGTAATAAGATTTACAGTATTTTTAAGTTGAAGAAGCATTGTTCTCAAAGGTGATGTGTCTTTAAAACCTTTAAAGATCACGAAATCTAGAAAATCATCAGAAATCTTTAAAATTGTATTTATTACGAACATACAAATGTTGCTTGAAAATATCAAACCATAGAAAAACTTGAGGTACCTTTAAAATATTAGTAACAATAAGTTTGGAAAGCTCTAAAGATTTTGTGTTAATTTATTTAAAAACGGAATTGTTGAAACAGGTTAGCGTTGGATATTTGTCCAGCTCGAGAGCGTTCGTGTTTACTTCTTTTTTTGGAAAATATTTAGATATCGTCACAATTCCTTGATCTAGAAAAATCAACAAAATAATGAAAAAAATACGTCAATGTTAAATATTTCTGAATATCTAAGAATATTTAACTAAACAGTTTTTGTATAATAGTGTTCTTTTGAAAATCTTTAAAGAAAGGCCTTTAAGCATTTTTCAAGCCTTTAACGCTCTATAGGGACCTTATTTATAAATAAATTAAACGACAGATACAACAGGAGATCAACAAAGCAACAGAAAAATGGTTAATGGAAAAATGCGAAGAAATAGAACAGCCAGAAGCACCACACGATGAACTGAGCTTACACAAAAAGATAAAAGAAATCACAGAAACATTAGAAAAGAAGAACCGATTAAACATCACGGATGATCAAAACATATTAATCTTGGACATAGAAAGAAGAGAAAAAACAAACTTGGGCGAAATACATTCAACAACTGTTTGATGACAACAGGAATGAAATATATCCTGAAGTTAGTTTGTTCAAAGGATGGACCGCAAATTTTAATAGCAGAGCTTGAACATGCAATTAAGTTATCCAAAGGTAACAAAGCAGCTAGCAATGACGAAATTACCGTAGAATACTTCAACAACATGAGTGACAAAGCATTAACTGTATTAACATATATGAGAAAGAAATTATACTTGAGTCCACATTTGTCGCTCGGTCAAAGAAACCCAAAGCTAGGAAATGTAAAGATTACAGAACAATTTCCTTGATAAGTCATACACTGAAAGTACTTCTTAGAATAATTTATCATAGAATAAGAGCCAAAGGCGAAGAACAATTATTAAGAACTAGTCAGTTCGGATTTAGAAAAGGCCTGGGAACTAGAGATGCCACCCTACGCTTAGTGGTGTTAGTTGAGTGATGCTAGGACATGGGAAAAGACTTATATGTATGCTACATAGACTACGAAAGTTCTTTGACAGAATAAGACATAAAATCATGGTAGAAGTATTTAAAAATATCGGTTTAGATGGCAAGGACATAAAAATTATTAGAAATCTATATTGGCAGCAGAAGGCCAGGGTCAAAGTCGAAAATGAAAAGACCGTGGATATTGAAATAAAAAAGGGCGTACATCAAGGGTGTGTACTCTCTCCGCTTCTGTTCAACAATTATTCGGAGAAAATAATAAAAAAAGCATTATAGAAACGACCAGAAGGAGTAAAGGTTAATGGCATAGTAGTAAATAATATTAGATATTATGCAGATGACACGATTGTCATCGCAGACAGTGGAGAAGATTTGCAAACGGTAATGAATTAACTGTACAGAGAAAATGTCAATCTGGGGCTAAAATAAATACCGCAAAAACTAATCAAATGCTCCACCACCATGCATTCGATTAAACAATAATGCCATTGATAGTGTCACAGATTATAAATACCTCGGGCTTAATATAAACAACCAAATGGACCATCAAAAAGAAGTACCAACTGAAATAATGAGAAACATCTTGTGCAATTTAAAACTATCAATAAATATAAAACTCCGAGTAACGAAATGCTATATTTGGTCTACGGCTCTCTACGGATGCCAAACGTGGACGATGAAAAAGGACTCAGAGAAACGCATCAACGCTTTTGAGATGTGGATGTATAGAAGGATGATGAGAATTCCCTGGACCGCCAGAACTACTAACAGCGAAGTACCTCCTAAACAGAATAGGTACAGATATGTAAATGGTAAAAATAATAAAGAACAGAACAACTAGTTACTTCGGTCACTTAACGAGACACCGTGAATATAATCTACAAATTATGTTAGAAGGAAGGATAGAAGGAAGAAGAGGATAGAGAAGAAGAAAAAATCCTGGTTTTGAAATATCAAGGAGTGGACAGCTAAGAGCATAGCGACATTATTTCAAACCACATAGGCATGATATGATATGATGATTGCCAACCGCAAATGAGAAGGAGAGAGAGAGAAAAAAAAAGTTGAAATCTTCGAAGATCTCCAAAGAACCCTGAAAATTCCTTATGACTTTGAAGAACCCTAAACATCTCTGAAGTTCCTTCAAAATCTTGAAAGTTCAGTTTGGAAAGCTCTGAAGATTTTGTGTAAGCGGAATTGTGGAACATGTCTAGACATCCTCGTAATTTAGAGACTTAAACTCATCATCTCGATACTTACAAATCTGGCTTTATTCAAAACGAAAGATTTCTGAATATTTTACAAGAATAATTAGAGATTTTCTCAGCTTTCTAAGCATGACGTTCAGAAGATCTTTAAAGTGCTATAAAAATCGTGAAAAATCTTTTAAATCTAGTTATTTTGTGCATAGCTTGAAACCTTGAAATTATAAAAACAAGTATGCTTTGAATATTTGCAAGATCTGTTCGGCTTGAGAACTTTCATCTTCACTTCTTTTTTTTAAATTTAGATCTCGTGGCAATTTCGAGGTCACTCAATGTTAGAGATTTCTGAATAGCTAAGAATATTTATTTAAAGATTTCGGTCAGATTTTTACGCTTGAGAACACTCTTCTCGGTAATAATGTTTTTTTAAGATCTTTAAAGATCCCTCACGGTCCTTGGAAATCTCTAAAAGCCTGTAAACAATTCTTGGCACCCTTAAAGCTCTCTAGATAAAATCTTCAAAGATCTCCAAATAACGTTGAAAATTCCGTATTATTGCTGAAGAACCGTAAAAATCTCTAAAGTCCCTTAAAAATCTTTAAAAATCTTGAAAATTGAAAATCTCTAACGATTTCTAAGTATCCTCGAAATGTTTCTTTGATAATTCATTATATCTTTAAATATCTCTAAAAAAATGGAAAGCTTAAAATTTTCCAAAAAAAATATCTCTAAATATCTCCCCTGACACTTGAAAGTTTATAAAGATTTCGTAAATCTCTAAAGATCCAGAAAAATTTCTGCATATCCTTCAAAATCTTTAAGCATCTTTAACGGTTATTGAAACACTAAATATTCCTGGCGGTCTTTGAAATTTTAAAGCTTTTTCATGATTCTTGATATTTTCAAATATCTCTAAAAAAAATTAAATGTCTTTGAATGCTCCTAAAAGTCTTTAAAAGTGCCTAAAGATCGGTAAACATTAAAGCCTTTAAAGATATCTAAGGCTTCCTGAGAATCTCTAAGGATTTCTAAATACCCTTGAAAATATTTAAAAATTTTCTAAAAATTGCTTGACACTTGAAGGGCCAAATATGTCTAAAGATAGCTGAACATCCCTCTACAAATTATTTTGAGATGTTTAAAGGCCCTCTTTCAAAAATCTTTAAGGCTATATATTTCTTTCGAAAGCGCAACTGCTGTTCGACTTATAAGAAGTTAAATTGGATCTTAGGTTCAAAAGCTGCCAAGGGCTAAGTTTAAGAGCTTCGAGGCTTCTCTATTATTTTATTTAATAGCTCGTAATACATTAGAGATTCAGAAGCACTAATGTTTAACGTATATCAAAGTACTTTCGAAGGTCTTCGGAGAATGTCGTCGAAAGTTATTTTGAAGTATGAAAGACACGTGTGTGGTAAGTATAGGGCTTCTTTAAAATCTTTAAATATATCTAAAAATCCATGAAAGTCTTTAAATATTTAATGGTCTCTGAACACCTTTAATATTTTATTTTTTCTGCAATTGAAAATCAGAAATTACTTCAAAATTAAAATTCTTAAAAATTATTGCAGAAAGTTTGTTTATTTATAAAAACGTTTTGGAATTTTTTTAAATCTTGGGATACTTTCAAACATTGAAAACTCGCTCTTGAGAGGCTTCGAAAGCAGGCTTCGGCTAAGCAATAAAAAATCAGAACCCAAACAACTTTTAAAGAAGACTTTTGTAAAATTTCGAAGTTGGAGAAATTCAAGATTAAAAACCTTATCTGATTTTAAAGTTTGCTAAATTTGTTTAGTCTTTAAAGACTATACAGATTTCTCTGGTGCATCGAGCTTTCGAAAATTCTTGAAGATTTTTTGTGTGGAGCTTTGTGGCTTTAAAATCAAATAATTTTTTAAAAACCAGGAAGATTAAAAGATTTAAGAAGAAATTTAAACCCAAAAATTCTCACCACTAATCCAACTATTCCAACATTACTGAACGAGAAAGCCAGAAAATTCCTGAAGTAATCTTTGCATTTCTCTGTCCAGGGTTTTCGAAACCTTCGTCTTCTTACACTTGATTTTCTGTCCATCTTGTGGGAAGCTAACCATTTCTACCATCAGTTCTTCTCGTTGTACCATTGTTCCTCTTTCGTTTTAATCAGAGTTAGCCTCGCACTCATGGTGATTAATACGGGGCGTTACTTATCTGCAACAAAAGTTTAAATTAGCTTCACTTAAGAATCCAGGGCGTTAGTAGAGTTAACTAACACTCTAGATTTAACAACCCGCACGTGTAATACTTTAAAGAACCTTATAAGTTTAAGAGGCGAGATTGTTTCCTTGTTAATAATTAGTTTCATTTATTTTAAGTTGTCGGGAGTTGGCAGTAACTGGAAATTAGTGTAGTTATTACGCCTAAAACGAATCTTCGAGTTATCTTATAAAATACGAGCAAAACCCAAGGGGAGCTAAATGCATTTTGTCAATTTCCGCTTCCGTTCGTCTGCAAAGTGTGACGAATCGAGTTACAATAACAACCGTGAAATAGGAGTCAGAGTTAACGGGAATAACTTCGCCTCTTTCTATTTATTAGCTTTTCAACGGAAAAATAAAGACAAGCAGGAATATCATCGAAGAAGGAACGCGGGGCCTTCTTGGGAATTTCATCAGCGTTCACAAAAGAAATACTTCAGGAAGTGATAATTAGGTTTCTCGCCATTTTATGTCCATTACGTTTAAATTTTCCCTTTGTTGAAAGTCGCGCAACGAGAGCTCACTTGTACAAGTGAAATACGTGGCCGTGGAAGAAAACTCCCTTAATTAAGTGCTCAGGCTTGCGTTGAATAACCTTGGGCTTTGGGGTTTGAATACCTAAGTAATGCAGTTATTGAATTGCCTCTCCAACACCTGCCTTTAAGTGATAAGGGCTAAAAGGTCCGCCGTGTAGAATGGAGGAGTTCAATTAAAATAGCAAGGTGAGGTTATTATGAAGAAGATGCACGTCGAGTGCTTTAACACCGGTTTAATTTAGAATTCCTGACCTGCAATTTATGGTAATATTAATATCCGGATTTAATAAGGTTTTTTAATGAGAAATATAGCGTTGGTTCGCTTTATAATTTCCATTTTTTAAATACTTATCACGCCGTAAAAATTGCGTTAATCAATACTGCAATCCGTAAACAAATTTCCTTGGGGATTAAATGATCAACATTGATTATTGGAGAGGCGACCTTCGCAAACTTTTACGACGAATTAAAAATTCATATGTGAAAACAAATGTTTAAAAAGTACTCCAATTTTTGGGTTTCAGCTCGGTGCCTCCGCCAAAAACTCAAATAGTTTGTTGAAATTTCTGGAACTACTTGTTTTAGAAAATTTAAATTGCTTTCCTTTACCTACGTTATCGCACATCGAATACCAAAAAATGTTCAGTAATCCCCCTAATTACCGAAATTTTAATATGTTTGCAAATTCACAAAGGCGTCCATTAGAAAAACCAGAGTTTACTTACGTCACCCCATTTAATCAAATTCCATACACATATTATGCTCAAAATTCACGAAACTTCTGTGCTGTTTACTTGTGTGGAAAGCCAAAAATTCGATTTCACCCAGATCTTTAAAAATCCGAGATGCTAAAACATTAATCCCTAGCTCCAAACACTTTACCTTAATCTCAAATTTTTTAATCAGGTTAATGAGATCCTAGTGTTATGTTGAGCTTTAACTCTAGAATATTCTGTTTACCCAATCTTCGCTTTTGTTTTACCTTGCAGTAAGATTTCGAATGTTATATCTTTGATATCTTCATCGTTGGGTTCCTTCGTGCTTGATGGTTTTCCCTTCTTAGGTACTTGAAAGTCATCAGGTTAGTTCTTTTGATGAGCTGAGTTACATGCATGATTTCCCTTTCTTTGTAAGTCTTATTAGCGATTTTGCCATGCATTTAACACGATCTTCGATATTATGCCCTGGATTCTCATCGAAACTCACGGAATTTCTAAAAACCCATTAATCGCTGGTTCTGCAATATTCAAATTTAAAAATTAATTCATTCCCATATCTACCCCGCGCTGAAAAATCACCCCATCGCGCATCAATGGTCATTGGTCATGTACTTAACAACACACTGCTTAGACCTACCCACATACGTTTACAGGTATCCAATTTCATCCTGTAGTTCACAGGAAATAATTTTCTAAATAATGTTAATTACCCGTAAAATGCATTAAAAACTACAATAAACAATTGCACAATCAAAATCTAGCTGAAAATTGTTACATTTTATATAAAAATTGTTATTAGACAACAAGATCGTTAGGTGTAATAACACATCTCTACAGAGTAGAATTAACTCGGAAACCTACAAAAACAAAACGAATTAATTCCCAAATCAAACACGCAGAAAGGAAAAAATAAGTAAAAACGGATTGTAGACGAAGAAAACAAAAAAATGAGACCTCATTCGCCTACCTGCGTATTCTTAACGATGTCGACTTGCGGAATAAAATACCGTTTCGGCAAATCTCGCTGTTTTATTTGCGGAATGCGTAAAAACGTAATAAACCCTTTCTCACTCGACACAACCACGTCGAGTGAAGTATCAAACGACGCGTCATGATGCCAACAATGCAATCACAGCCACTATCAGCAGTTATTTCAGAATAATAAGAATACAGGGTTTTTGCCACTTCTACCTTCGCTTGCCAACAATGGGAGAGTAGCATAGGGTCTTCGAGCTATAAATACGCTCGCGAATTCCACCTCATCATCGACATCTCTGTATGCTTGATCAAAATCGAAATTTCCGTATGTTTGATCGGAATCGACATCTTTGCATGTTTGGTCAATGTCGTCACCACGAAAATCACTGAACTTATTCTCCGTCGCTTACGTCACCAGACGCTGCACGTTCCTAGCTACCTCGAAACTCTGCTGGAACCGCTCACCGTCGCTTACGTCGCCGAACGTTGCCCGTTCGCAGCCACCACTGACGCCATAGCTTTCACCGCCAAGCATAGCACATCCCTGCTCGTCCTATATGCGTTGCTCTTCGACGTCAACGTTCCTAGACGCCGCTAACTTAAAATGTTTTTAATCAATCTTAAAAATTGTTTTTCGCCGTAAGAAGCCCAACATTCAATGTTATGTTTGATTTTAACCACAAAACATCCCGATTTAGGCTGGCGTGAACAGTGAACGTGCTGAGTTTGTGTGGTGAAATTAAGTACGAAAAGTGAGAGAATGGTTTCGAAAATAAGATTTAAAAAAAGAGTAGAGTATTAACATAAAAAGGCGAAGGTGTTTCATAAGCACCTTATAATTAAGACCAAAATGAATGGAAGTTAAACTAGAAACCAAGTAGAATTAGAGAAGAAGAAACGAGAAGATATAAAACTTAGGGATGAAAATAAGAAACCTAAGAAAGAAGTTGGAGAACAGAATGATCAAGTCGAATTATTGGAGAGAGAAATAAAAAAGAAGAAAGTAGGCATGAAAGAAGCAATAGAAAAAGGACTTAGAGCAAATGTAATTCACAAAAACTGTGTAATAAATGGAGAGAACTGTAGCAAAACTGGACAAAAAATCAAAAAAACCACCGCAGTAAGCGATAAATCACTAGGCAATGAATAGGAGGAACTAAGGAAGTAAATGTGCAGAATTACAACAGGGGCCCACGAAAACGACCGCAATTAAAAAGTACAAATAAAGAAAAATTCGATGAAAATGAAGAAAAATAAAAAATTTAGAAAAGATGTGGGCGGGGAACTGAATAGTAAAAAAATATATAAATGGGATGCTGGAATACTAAGGAAAATAATGAGATAAGAATAGGTACTTAGAACACAGAAAATGAACTTGACATAACTGAATAAATAGATAAAATTAATAGATATTAGGATTAAGCGAAACATAGAAAAAAGAAAGAGCAAATCTACAATTAACAAATACTATACTACTCGGAAGTAAAGATAGAAAAAGAAGCAAAGGAAGGGTGCGAATAATAAATACAGAAGAATTAAGCAATAAACTAATAAAATTTAATTCTGTCAACTCAAGAATGATAGTAACTAAAAGAAGAAATCAATATCATACAAATGTATGGCCCAATAGGAGAAACAGCAGAAGAAGAGGTATTGGAATTTTACATAAATTAGATTTCGGTTTGAATTTCCATTTATTTTTTAAATTAACAGTCAATACATCTTTACATACTTTTATCCAAAAAATTGGCCTGGATTTCCTGAAATAACAAATTTAAAATAAATTTTGACTGAATTCTCAAAATCTTGATTTTAAACCTTAGCTCCGAATTTTCTGCTTCTTTGGCTTTTTGGAGAATGCCTTAAAAAGTTTGACCTTATATTTAATTATAAAATTTAATTGGATCAAGCAAAGAAACTTTGGAGTTTTTCTCGTTTTGCTAAGATCGCCGCTTCCACCAAATGCTGGTTACATTTCGAATTTTGGAAAATGCCTAAACATCGAGCTATGGTTTCAATGTAATAGATTTTACACCATTTTACCTAGGTTTTCAGGCATTATGGAAACGTAAAAATTAAGGACGCCATTTTTGTTTTATTTCTCTGCCAAAACCGAATTTTGAGGAATTTTTAGAGAACCTTTGATTTATTGAAAGAACACAGCAGCATTTTTTAAGCATAGCTTACTTTAATAATTAAATATGTTCTGACTCTAAATTAAAATGCCAAACTCGAAATAGAAATCCGAAATACCGAAACGTTCGCTTTAATAACTCCGTCTAATAAAGCCAATATTTGAGAGGAAAAGTTCCACGGAAAAATGTTAAAGCGCGAAATCTTAAGGACAGAATCACCTTTTTCATGCTAAATTGACTCGAAATAAGATTAAAGATGAGCAAATAACTCATTATGTGAAATTCGAAATTCAAGACATGCAGAGCACAATCGATAATCTCATTCCATTCTACGTTAGGGGAAATGAGAATTACTTGTTTAGATTGGATGTTACAAAGTTTCTATGTAGTTTGATAAGACAGGAAATGGAAATCGCTATCTTTATTACCTGAACAAATCTTCTGCTTATCAATTAATACCTTTTTTACTGTTGTTTGTTTATTTAACTTTCAGATATTTAAATTATAATAAATTTATGGAGATTTGGAGTTTCAATCTTTAATGTTGAAGTAAAATCCTTTAAAATGGTTTTAATCCTTTAATGATGTAACAAACATAGCCCCTTTAATTATATCGATTTGGTGGTTCAACAAACGCAATGGCCATCAAAATTCAAACAGCATTCAAACTTTCGAAATTTAAATACTATTTACCAACACCAACGATTTGTTGTCATCAAAACATAGTAATTGTTAAATCCTCCTTGAATTTTTAATCAGTTAATTACGTCATTTTCTCCCGAAAACCCTTTCATAAAAATTCCTCCTAAAATATTCGACATAAAAGAGAAAATCCCGGTTTTCGTTGCTCTTTCCTCATTTACGTTTTATAAATTTAAAATTGAAAAAGAAAGGAAAACTGTAGGTAATCCAAGTATAAATGTAAAATCCTTTGATGTCTGTAAACTTGTCGAAACCGAATTATTTTTGAGCGATGCTACGTTTTATTCGTGCTGACTACAAAGTCAGTGTGTTTTACAAACGGAATTCTTGTAATTTCTTCGGTCTGTTTACACGGCTGCTCTAAAATAAATTTCTGAAAGTAATTAAAGAAGGAAAACTGGAGAACTTTACCTGACTACAAAATCAGAAAGAAAGTGGCAAGTTTGCCCGGGCAAATACTACTTTTAAAACTAAAAGTCGAAAAATCTTAAGCACAAGCTTCTTTTCAGTTTTGAGAGGATTTTAACGCGAAATGCACAAAGTGAAGCTTGATCCTTTTCCTACTTTTACCTGCGCTGGATCGATAACCACCCAGAGGGGATTTTAAGTCATCAGGACGAAAATTATTGCAACAGAAACGTATCAAATACAAAAAGCAAATAAGAAAGTTAAATAAATAAAAGGACGAAATTCAGTTCGATATTCCGTATACTACTAAACTGAAATGGGGATTTAGACTCTTTGAACTCTGTCCGTAAGAGAACCTGGCCATCGGCTATACATCTGTACACGACTATAGATTAGGGATTTCCCTTTTACAAACGGAAGCCAACTAGATTTTCTAGAAATGTATGTTGGACATCTGCTTGAAACATATTTAGGACAGTTCACGAAGTTCGTTAAAGGTCCACGCGAAATTATTTTATACAAAGCTGCTTTACGCTTTATTTTAGGTAATTTAGCAAGCGGTGAAATTAATGAAACTGGGGGAGTATTTCGCCTAAACAAGTTACTCAGAATTTGAATTAATTTTTTGTTTATATTTTTGAACTAAATTTACGTTTTATATTAGTACACCTTCTTCTTTATCATTTTTCCACGTCGCGTGGTTGTGTTCTAGTTTTTTTTACACCTTTGTCTTCTTTGCTTGCTTTTACCACAAAGGGCTTTTTTAAACAAATCTCGCCCTTTTCTTCGCTTGCAGACAATAGAAAATATCCTAAACTGCCCCAAAAGACTTGATCACTTCAATCTGCTACCTTGTTTCTTCTTATTCTTCATCATCGTCTTCTTCATCTTCTTCTTCGTCTTAATTTTTTTTCTTCGCTTTTGTTTTACCTTGCAGTAAGATTTCGAATGTTATATCTTTGATATCTTCATCGTTGGGTTCCTTCGTGCTTGATGGTTTTCCCTTCTTAGGTACTTGAAAGTCATCAGGTTAGTTCTTTTGATGAGCTGAGTTACATGCATGATTTCCCTTTCTATGTAAGTCTTATTAGCGATTTTGCCATGCATTTAACACGATCTTCGATATTATGCCCTGGATTTTCCGGTGATACACTTTCTAAAAACCCATTAATCGTTAGTTCTGCAATATTCAAATTTAAAAATCACCCCATCGCGCACCAATGGTCATGTACCATAAAATTAACAATACACTGCTTAGACCTACCCCATACGTTTGCAGGTATCCAATTTCATCCTGTAGTTCAACGGAAATAATTTTCTAAATAATGTTAATTGCCCGCAAAATGCATTAAAAACTACAATAAACAATTGCACAATCAAAATCTAGCTGAAAATTGTTACATTTTATATAAAAATTGTTATTAGACAACAACATTTTTAGGTGTAATAACACATCTCTACAGAGTAGAATTAACTCGGAAACCTACAAAAACAAAACGAATTAATTCCCAACTCAAACACGCAGAAAGGGAAAAATAAGTAAAAACGGATTGTGGGTGAAGAAAACAAAAAAATGAGACCTCATTCGCCTACCTGCGTAATCTTAACGATGTCGACATGCGGAATAAAATACCGCTTCGGAAAATTTCGCTGTTTTATTTGCGGAATACGTAAAAACGTAATAAACCCTTTCTCACTCAACACAACCACGTCGAGTGAAGTATCAAACGACGCGTCATGATGCCAACAATGCAATCACAGCCACTATCAGCAATTATTTCCGAATAATAAGAATACAGGGTTTTTTCCACTTCTACCTTCGCTTGCCAACCAATGGGAGAGTAGCATAGGATCTTCGAGCTATAAATACGCTCGCGAATTCCACCTCATCATCGACATCTCTGTATGCTTGATCAAAATCGACATTCCCGTATGTTTGATCGGGATCGACATCTTTGCATGTTTGGTCAATGTCGTCACCACGAAAATCACTGGACTTATTCTCCGTCGCTTACGTCACCAGACGCTGCACGTTCCTAGCTACCTTGAAACTCTGCTGGAACCACTCACCGTCGCTTACGTTGCTGAACGTTGCCCGTTCCCAGCCACCACTGACGCCATAGCCTTCACCGCCAAGCATAGCACATCCCTGTTCGTCCTATATACGTTGCTCTTCGACGTCAACGTTCCTAGACGCCGCTAATGTTGCAGTCTACTGCTGGAGCCATAGACCGTCGCTTACATCACCGGGCACCGCCATCTCACCTCCTCAACACACTTCTCGCCAAGTACAGATTTTATTGTTAATTTTTACACTTGCACGTGTTTACTTTTGTGTACTGATCTATTTGTTTATAAGAAATAACTAGTTTCAGCCTCTTGTATTTATATACTAAGCTAGCCAACTTGAATACATCGCTCGTTAACAAGCGGGGTCAATTTTTATGCCGTCATATCTGATTAACATACCTTAAAAATGTTAAGTTCTATAGAAGGTATCTAAAGGATTGTTCCTGCACAGCAAGCATGCTAGGTTTTTATTTGCCAGAACCGACGGAGCTCTTACTAGTAGAAGTACCTTGTGAAGGGCATGCTATAATAATGATTCTGGTTGCCATACCAACGTCTTTTCCAACACCGTTACTCCCGCGCCGCTACTGGTACATATTTCTCTTTGGCAATGGGAAAACTTTGCCCCTTACACAACGTATTTCCTTCGTCAGAGGCTTAGATCCAAAAAAAGGGATGGAAAACTCCGCTACACTGGTATGTCTTGTCTTCTAACAATGAGCCAAACAAGTTTCCAGACCAGCATACATACAAAGAAAGCTTACATTTGGCCATCGGCAAAGGTTGAAATACTACTGGTAGATTTTCTGCCTTTTTTTGATAAAGGGCAAGGTCCGCCTATGCGCATTGTTTGCGCAAGCACCAGCTACATTTGGCAATTACAAATGACTAAATTAAAGAGAGAAGGAAGAAAACGACCCCTCGTACTACTACTGGCAGACCTTCGTCCTTTTTGACAGTGGGCAAGATTAGCCCCTTTCTGAGCATTTGTAAAAAAGCTACCTACATTTTATTATCGACAAAGATTTACGATAAAGGGAAGAAGAAAAATAAAACCCTATAACACTAGTTCTTATGTCCAGTACACTTACAAAAAACATTTGGTCATCAACAGACGTAGTTAAAAAGGAAGATGAAGAAGAACACTTTCGATAGATCGCTTTTTTTGGCCTTGGAAAAAATTAGCCTGCGTATACGTACAAATAAAAGTCCTACATTCGACCACCCACTAACGTTTAGAATAACGATAAGAAGTACAAAACCCTACAACACTACTCATAGCCATAAACTAGCTTTCTGGTCAGTACATACGCAAAAAAAACATAGCTAGTGAAAGACGTTTAGACAAAACACAGAAAAAGGAACATCGGCAAAACAATACTATTAAATTACCTTGTTTTCTGACGATGGGTGAAACTAGTCTCCTGGTTAGCATTGACAAAAAAGACCTGCATTTGGCAATCGACAGAGGTTTAGTCTAAAACAAGAAATAAAAAACCTTGCAACGCTATTGGTACAACTGTTTTGACTACGGACGAAACTAGTCTTCGGGCTACCATGCATACAAAAGTCCTTCGATTTAGGCATCAACAGAGCCTTAGACTAACTAGAAGAAGCAAGAAGAACCACAACATTACTTGTGCCTTGCCATTCATAAGTAAAAGAAGACTTATATTTTACCTCAATGCGGGCTAAAATACATACCAAGAGCACCTATATTTGGTCATCTACAGAGGCTTAGGCTAAAGAAAAGCGGAGGAAAAGAAAAAATGAGAACAAATAAATAAAAGGAAATGAGAGGAGTAAGCGAGAAGAATGGGAAGAAAAAGGGTTTTATCAAAAGGCCGCCTTTTTGGTGTTTGCAAAATAAAATCATATGGTGTAAGTTTCCTAGTAAGAACAAAGAGGCTTCGTTTAAAGATCGCCAAAGATAATTGGATAGTAAAAACTATTAAAGCTTTAAAAACTGAAAACTCTGCCACTTTAGAAAATAATCTAATTACATAAAATTCACAATGCTTTCGAGTCTCACCAAAATAAAATCACAATTAAGATTCCCTTAAAATTTTCCTGCGCTCCTTGGAAATTTCACTTCAAAAGTTGTAAGGATTTCGCTAACAACTTATCTATAAATGAATTAGGCCAACTTGCCATCCACTTGTAATACTTTATTCAGCGATTAGAGATGAGAGATCTTTATTCACGCTTCATTTTTGGTCTCCCAGATTCCACGTTTATTTCTTTTGATTGCTATTACAGGAATTTCCAGATCATCCACAAAGACCCAGCAAGAAAAGAAGAAGAAGAAAAAAACAATAAAGAAGATAAGGAAAAAAAAGATGAGGAAAAAGCAGACGGGAATGATGAAAATGAAGAAGAAACAGAACGAAAAGAAAAACAACTGCACGGGTATTTATGTTCATTGCTGCCACTGGAAGTTTGAGAACTTCTAGAATTTCTAACAATATAAGAAAAATTACTACAAGAAGAGAGTATCAGGAAGAAGACGAAGAGGTCAAAATTCTAACCCATATGCTGAGATACAATATAGGAATATCTGCCCCCAGTGGCGGCTGGTATAAAGGCGTCGGACTGCAGCACTGATCTAAATTTTACAAAAATTATTAGCAGTAATCAAAAATAAAAAGTAATTTCCGAAATTACTTTTCAAAATTTAATTTCGTTTATGTATTAATTAAAACATCATTACATTATATTTTCAACTTAGACATTACTTAAATCACTTCCGAAAATACAGCGCGCATCATAATACAATAAATAGGTACATGAATTCAAGATTTCTGGGCGGAGAGATTTGCAGCACGGTTTGAATTACCGAACAGCGTGCGGAAATACTCGATTATACTGTAAAGCATTAAGATATACGATTCCTTCGGGCTGTCGATCATATAGCACGGTTTAGTTAGTTACTCGTCGCTGTTTAGAGAGAATGTTTTGTTTCGAACAGTGTTATGCTTTCTGTGAGCTGTGTTTACGTAGTGGTAATAATAATAATATAAATATTTATTTAGCGAACAAGTTTCCAGAAAATTACAAAATTACTACATAATTAGACAAGTCTATGAGTTACGAAAGCCGCCGCAAGGACTTTATTTTCCGCCATTAATAAAATTAAGGTAAGATTTTCTCCTTAATTTAGACTTATTTTTCTGCAGCCCTTAGCCGTAAACATTCACGAGCCGCCACTGTACTGCCGCTATTGTTTCTTTATCTCTAGCCTAGTGAAATTTTTCAAAGTTCGCTTACAACACGTTTTTTAAGTTTCGTCATTTTGTTTCTTCTTCAGCGCCATCGTTTAGTAGGTAGAGAACTTTAGTTTCATTCCTGCGTTATTGAACGAATATTCTGGATATATATTCAAAGTAGGTATCCGATTTAGAACAGAATAAAATAAACAACATTCAATCAAAACTCGACGTTTCGGTTCTATTTTTAAACCATCACCAGGACTGACTGACTTGTATTTTCATCTTCTTGACTACCACGTACATATTTTCATCTGTCACGATGTTAAGAATCAGCTGAAACACATTTGTGTTGAAGGACGGAAAGAATCAGTTTTTATTTGGCAAGTAAGCTAAAGAGACGGTGAAAGCTAAATGTGCGACCTTTTATATTTTTAGTGGCATTTTAGAAGGGCTTAGCTTCAAATGGATGGAAAGCTAATTTGTTATGTGAATTTCACTGATGATTAGTAAATTTTTCAGGGTCATTTATACCTGCTGTTCTTAAAGTTTTGGACTTGGTTTTAATCAGAAAATTTCTTTGGTTTGCATTTTAAAGCAAATTCATTATAAATGACTTAAGTATAAAATTGTTAGAAAATTCGTTTAGAGCACATAAGCATTTTCTGAAATTAAAATCTCGCAGCTGATAAGAAAGTATTCAAAATTATGAGAAAGATAAAAAGCAGACGAAATCAAGCTAGCAGAGTAAATCGAGAAATTTTATGTGTATTGCGATGTTAAAAAAGGCAATATGAATCGTATATGAAACAAAACAGCAACAAAATGGAAAATGAACGATCATTCCTCTCGAAAAACAACAATGCATTCGTTCGATAAAGCTCCCATATTTGAACAGTACAGTAAACGAGTCATCATAATCCCGTCGGTTTGTAGAGAAGGATAAATGATTGGCGAGACGAGGATTTTCAGAAAAACTACACTGTGTTAAGGAGGGGGAGTTATATTGTTCAAATAACACAACTCGGAAGCAAGTTCCATCAACGTTAACCAGGAAGCAGTTGTCATGGTAACACTATCAGCCCTTGATTGAGTTGCGGCAAGGTGATGACGCTGATGAAATAACCACATGACAGAATTCCGCGAGCTCTGCTTTGTAGGGAAAATCGCACCAAAATTACATTTCCCCCATGTAAGATTAATCAGGCGACAAATTGGCAACACAGGCTACGTAAGCCAACAAGCAGTTTAAAATTACCAAAACGTTCACGCCTTTTGTGGCCGTGTAAAATACGGCGGGAACGCTCTACCACCTTACGAATCCTAATTATCACTTTTAAGACACAGCGGGCAAAATAAAAAGACCCCCCTTAAAAAAAACCTCAAAGGTCCATTTAAGTGCGGAAATCGGTTTTTAGAAATCCCTTCCCAAGTTTACAGAAAAAGTCGCCTGCAGGATAATCAGGACTTGCCTACAGCTTCCACTGATCCACCCGCTTCCTTCATACATGATGTATATCACGAAAATGACCGCTACATTTTTTATAAGTAGCTTTGTACACTCTGCTTTAACAGTTTTGATTTTTATTTTATACTATCTCAAACTGAAGACTTCATCGCTTAAACGTACCCTTAATTGACTTATCAACAATTAAATTTCATTGTAAAGTGCGTAAAACTATCCCATTAGGATTTGATATTTAATTCTGTTCCTTTTACTTTGCCTAAACGCCCCTTTCTTCATATGACTGGCTAAAATTTCAAGCTAACATTTTTAAAGTTACGCCTAAAGGCTGCATTGCTTGAATCTGTTCCTTTTTTAATGTAAATGTGGTGCTCAGAACTTGCCACAAAGGGTAAATCTCAGCCTTTCATTTACGTGACTCATTTGAAAACAACTCATTTTTTCGGGTAAAATGTCCATAATTGTTCTAAAGGGGTTTCGTCACATAATTTGTTTTTAAATCGTTAGAAAATGTTTGAATCAATCTAGGCTACTCAGAATGTGCCACAAATGATAAATCTCATTTTCTTCATGACTCGTTTGAAAAGAACTGAGTTTTCAACAAAAGCATCTCCTAATTGTTTCAAAGAGGCTTCGCCGCTTAAATCTGTTCATTTTTCAATAATTTGAAAAATTTCGAATTTCAACCTGCCACAAAGTACAAATCTTGCCCTTCTCCAGATTCGTTTGAAAACAACTCATTTTTTAATCTAAGATGTCCACAATTGGTCCAAAGAGGCTTCATCACTTAAGTCTGTTCATTTTTTAAAAGTGAATCATTTTCTAGGTGCTTAAAATTGGCTACAAAGGGCACATTTTGCCCTTCCATTCACCTGGCTTGTTTAAAACAATGTTGTTGTTCATTTTTCAAACGTAAAACATTTGCAAATGTTTGAATTAATGTGAAGTTCTCAGAATTTGGCACAAAGGGCAAATCTTGCCCTTCTCTTCACCTGATTCGTTTGAAAATAATCCAGTTTTTAACATAAGATGTCCAAAATTGTTCCAAAGAAGCTTCGCTACTTAAATCTGTCCCATTTTCTAGCATAAATCATTCTAAAATGTTTAAATTTCAATCTGAGGTACTCAGAATTTGTCACAAATGGCAAATTTTCCCTTCTCTTCGCCTGACTCGTTTGAAAATAACTCAGTTTTCAATCTAAGATGGACAAAATTGCCCCAAAGAGGCTTCATCACTTACATCTGTTCCTTTTTCAAACATAAATCATTCGAAAATGTTTAAATTTCGATCTTAGGTGCTCAGAATTTGCTCTTATTTTCATTTGATTCGCTTAAAAACAACGCAGTGTTCTACCTAAAATGAACAAAATCGTTCCAAAGAGGCTTCATTACTTCAATCTGTTAATTTTTCAAACGTAAATTATTTGAACATTTTCGAATTGTAAACTGAGGTGTTCAAAACTTGCCACAAAGGACAAGTCTTGCCCTTCTCTCGACCTGAGTCGTTTGAAAACTAAGTTTTTCAAAATTATTCCAAAGGGACTTCAACACTTAAATCTATTTTTTTTAAACATAAATCATCGGAAAATTTTTAAATTTCAATCTGAGTAGCTCAGAATTTACCACAAAGGGTAAATCTCAGCCTTTTCTCATGTGACTTTAAAGCATCTCAGTTTTCAATATAAGATGCCCATAATTGTTTCGAAGGGTCTGCCTTTGTTAAATATGTTCATTTTTCAAACGTAAATAATTCGAAAATATTTGCATAACAATCTGATGTGCTCAGAGTTTGCCACAAAGGACAAATCTTGTCCTTCGCTTCACCTAACTCGTTTGAAAACAACTCAGTTTTCAACCTAAGAGGTCCATAATTGTGTCGAAGAGTCTTCCTTGCTTAAATACTCGCATGTCCATTTTTACAACGTAAATCATTCAAAATGGTTTGAATTAAAATCTGAGGTGCTCAGAGGTTGCCACAAAGAACAAACATTGTGCTTCTCTTTCCCTGATTAGTTTGAAAATAATTCAGTTTGCAACCTAAGATACCCACAATTGTTCCAAAGAGGTTTCTTCGCTTGAATATGTTAATTTTTCAAACTTAAATCATTCGAAAATGCTTGAATTACAATCTAAGGTGCTCAGAGTTTGCCACAAAGGACAAATCTTGCCCTTCTCTTCGCCTGGCTCGTTTGAAAACAACTCAGTTTGCAACCTAAGAGGTCCATAATTGTTCCGAAGAGTCTTCCTGGCTATGTCCATTTTTACAACGTAAATCATTAAAAAATGTTTGAATTGTAATCTGAGGTACTCACAGTTCGCCACAAAGAACAAATATTGCCCTTCTTTTCACCTCACTCGTTTAAAAACAACACAGTTTTCAACCTAAGCGACCCATAATTGTTCCGATGAGTCTTCCTAGCTTAAATATGTTAATTTTTCAAACGCAAATCAGTAGAAAATGTTTAAATTACAATTTGAGGTGCTTAGAGTTTGCCACAAAGGACAAATCTTGCCCTTCTCGTCATCTGATTCGTTTGAAATCAACTCAGTTTTTAACCTAAGGGGCTTCTTCACATAAATCTGTTCGTTTTTCTTATGTAAATCGTGTGATAGTTTTCGAATTTGTAGCTGAGGTGCTCAGAATTTGCCATAAAGGGTAAATCTTGCCCTTCCCCGCACATGACTTGTTTGAAACTCAGTTTTAAACCTATCCAAAATTATTCCAAAGAGGCTTAATCACTTAAACCTGGAGAGTTTTCAGCATATAAATCATTTGAAATTTTCTGAATTTCAATCTGAGGTGCTCAAAATTTGCCACAAAGGACAAATCTTGCCCTCCTTTTGACCTGACCCGTTTGGAAACAAATCAGTTTTTAACCTAAGATGTTCAAAGTTATTCCCAAGAGGCTTCATCACCTAAACCTGTTCTCTTTTAAGGGGTAAATCATTTGAAAGTTTTCGAATTTCAAGTTGAGGTGCTCAGAATTTGCCACAAAGGGCAGATCTTGTACTTTTCTCGCACACAACTCATTTGAAACTCAGTTTTCAACCTAAGATGTTCATAACTGTTTCAAAGAGACTTCATCACTTAAATCTGTTCATTTTTCAAAAGTGCCCAAGATTTGCCACAAAGGACAAATCTCGTCCTGTCCTTCATGTGACTCGTTTGAAAGCAACTCAGTTTTCAGCGAAAAATATAAATATCCATAATTGTTCCAAAGGGGCTTTGCCACATCAATATGTACGTTTTTCAAACGTAAATTATTAGAAAACGTTCGAATTTGCCACAGGACAAACCTCATCCTTCTCTTTACGTGACTTCCGTGAAAACAACTCAGTTTTCAAGATAAAATGCTCATAATCGTTTCAAAGAGGCGGCGACAAATAAATGTTTTCGTTTTTCAAACGTAAATCATTGGAAAATGTTCAAATAAATCTGAGAGTCAGAATTTGCCACAAATGCCAAGTCTTACTCTTCTCTTCACCTGACTCGTTTGTGGACAACTCAGTTTTCAACCTAACATGTCCAAAATGTTCCAAAGAGGTTTCAACACATAAATCTGTTTCTCGTTCAAACATAAATCAAATTGAGGTGTTCAAAATATGCCATTAAAACCTGTTCTTTTTCTTTATCAAACTCATTCAACAAATCTCAATCTGACAAATTCAAAGCTTGGTAATTAAATAAATTAGTAATAAATTCCCTAATTCACTCAAGCTCAGAATTAACGACAATTTCCAACAATTGAACGAATAAACGAAAACTTGGCCTACTTTGTTCACCGAAATTAAATTCGACAAAGGGAAGATTTAAGGGACTTTTAGAACTTCATCACAGGAATGAACTATCACGTGAGTAAACTTATCCACCTACGTGGAAAAAACGACAAGGAAAATTAAGGAATGTTCAAAAGGACGAGAGCCTAAGTAATTGGAAATGGTCTGAAGAGGGTTTCGTTGTAAATTACTTAAGAAATCGAAGTGACGGTAAAATCCCAAATTACCCGCGTCACCGAATTAGCTTCATTGGCTTACTTTTCTAATTTGTTAGATGATCTGTATAGAAAATTTTAACGCAATTTTTGAGTCGATCTATATATTTATTTATTAAATATAAATTTGAATTTTGGCAGAAGGTAGGCGAGTTTCTTAATTGACATTTTAGAAAAACGGAAAGATGTTCCTCAAAGTCAAGTAAAATGAAAGAAAATTTTATTCAGTCGTAAAATCAGCTACTAAACAAAGTGTCCTTCAAAGGAAATGAAAGGGTTGAAAACGAGTGTAAGAAATGTAAATTAAAAGCAGATTTATTCAAATGGAATTTTGCCTAAAAACAGAAGCTTTATTTTGTTATCTCCTCATCTCTGTGAGTACTTTAAAGTGAATCGGTGGCGAATATTCAAATTGAAACCTTTACAAAAACTTGCAAATGATTCCATGATAACGCTGAAAGAGATTTATTAAGAAATTTTTAAGTTTGAGTTCGGTTAAAACCTTCTGTTGATAAGATTGTAAGGATTCGTCTAAAAAAATTTAGCAACCTGTTTAAGGGATTACAAATTTAAAACGGTTTCAGTACGAAGGCAAGTCTTGACACCCCGAATGTACAAATATAAACATAATGTGGATATCCGTAAAAGTTTAAAGGTGTAATCGATAAGGTTGGGAAGCAAAAGGTCGATACTTGCATACTTACAAGTTAGAAACTGGAAGACCAGTATAATTTCGAACTTTATATTCAGAAAGCGTATCGAGCATTTAGTACAAAATTAATGTATATTCTAAATTGCCTGATTCACATCTTCCTATTGTTCCTTCTAACATATAACGGGTAAAGTTCAAGTTAGCTAAGTTTATGTAAGGGAAAATTGCGTTTAAAGGGAAATAATTTGGTTCTAAATAATAAAATAATTTAAGGGTTTTGTTTACTAGGAATTAAGGTACAAACTTAGTAGCGCAACCTAGGTTTTGTGTTTTTTTTTTTTAGAGTTAACAGACGGTAACAAATGGTACATGAATTCTCTTGCTTCAAAGAGGGCCTAGAAATAAAATTTGACCCTTAATTAACCTAAAACTTGTTTTATTATATTTTTCTTAACTTTAAGTGCAAAGCAGGTCATATTTCAAATTTTTTTGAATTTTAGGTTTTCTTCCGATGAAGAATTTCGGCTTTAAATTCAGAGCTATAACAGCATATATTTCAACTTTGGAGTGAATTATTTAAATATTTAATTTAAAACTTTGATTTCAAACACGAATCAGAGAAAACCCCGAATTTTCCTGTCCTTCCGATGGGAAATTTCGGTTTAAGCTTGGAAATTCGGTTTTGAATGCAGAGCTACAACGACAAATTTCAACATTAGAGGAGATTATTTAAGTATTTAAGTTAAAACTTTGTTTCAAGCACAAACCGAAGAAAAATTTAAATTTTTCGGGTTCGAAATTTCGAATGGAATTTCAAGTTTTCTTCCGATAAAGAATTTCGGTTTAAGTTTGTAAATTCGGCTTTAAATTCAGAGCTATAACGGCATATTTCAACTTTGGAGTAAATTATTTAAGAATTTAAGTTAAAACTTTGTTTCAAGCACAAAGCGAAGGAAAACTTAAATTTTTCGGGTTCGAAATTTTGGTTTGAACTTCAGGAGCTGGAGAATTTCGGCTTAGGCTTGGAAATTCGGCTTTAAATCCAGAGCTACAACTGCAAATTTCAACATTGGAGTAAATTATTTAAATATTTAACTTAAAACACTGATTTCAAAAAGGAAGCAAAGGAAAACCCGAATTATCAGGTCCGAAATTTCGATTTGAACTTCAGGCTTCTTTCCGACGGAAAATGTCGCTGCTTTTAAATCCAGAGCTACCATGCCAATCTTGAATATCGAACTTAAAAACTTTGATCTTAAGCACGAAGCAAGGAAGACTCAAGTTTCTCACGTTCACAATTTCGGTTTAGATTCCAGGTTTCGTTACGATGGGGAATTTCAGGTAAACTCAAAAATTTTGCTTTAAATCCAGAGCTACAACAACTTCGTTCGACTTTAAAGAAGATTATTCAAATATAGAACCTAAAACTTTTAAACAAGCAAAGGCAAACTCGAATTTCTCTAGTTCGCAATTTCGGTTTTTTATTTCAGGTTCCATTCCGTTAGGGAATTTATGTTTAAACTCGCAAATTTGAGCTACAACTGCTACAACTGTGGAGTAAATTATTTAGTCATCCAACTTAAAACTTGACTTCAAGCTCGAAGCGAAAAAAAATCTGAGTTTGGATTTCGGGTTTCGCTTGAATAAAAAACTTGGAAATTCTGGTGGAAATTCAGAATTATAACACCAAATTTCCACTTTGGAGTAAATTATTTATGTATCAAACTTAAAAATTTGATTCTAAACACGAAGTGAAAGAAAATCACAATTTTTCAGGGCCGATTTTTATTTCAACTTCAGGTTTCCTTCCGGTGGGGAATTTCGGTTTAAGCTTAGAAATTTTGCTTTAAATCCAGAGCTACAATGCCAACCTTAAATAATGAACTTAAAAACTTTGATTTTACACACGAAGCAAGGAAATTCGAATTTCTCAAGTTCAAAATTTCGGTTTGCAATTCGATGGGGAATTTCAGTTTAAATTTCGGCATTAAATTCAGAGCTACAACGACTTCATTCGACTTTGGAGTACATTATTCAAATATCGTACCTAAAACTTTAAATATGAAACAAAAGAAAACTCGAATTTCTCACGTTCGGGATTTCGGTTTGTATTTTAGGCTTCATTCGGCTAGGGAATTTGGATTTAAACTCGCAAATTCGATTTTAAGTCCAGATCTACAAGGCCAGCTTTCGGCTTGGAGTAAATATCCTACTTAAAACTTTGATGTTAAGCTCAAAGTGAAAGAAAATCTGAGTTTTTTTAATTTAAAATCTCAGTTTGGATTTCGGGTTTCGCTTGAATAGAAAACTCGAAAATTCTGGTAGAAATTCTGAGTTATAATGCCAAATTTACACTTTGGAGTAAATTATTTAAGTATCAAACGTAAAAATTTGATTCTTAACAGGAAGTGAACGAAAGTCCCAATTTTTTAGGGCCGAATTTCTATTTCTTTACTTCTTTACTTTAGGTTTTCTTCCGATTTCAGTATAAGCTTGGAAATTTTCCTTTAAATCCAGAATTACAATGCCAACCTTAAGTAATAAACTCAAAACTTTGGTTTTAAGCACGAAGCAAGTAAACTCGAATTTCTCACGTTTGCATTTCAGGCGTCGTTATGATGTGGAATTTCAGTTTAAATTTCGGCTTTAAATCTAGAGCTACAACGACTTCATTCGACTTTGGGGTACATTATTCAAATATCGAACTTAAAACTTTTAAGCATGTTTCAACAGAAAAGTTGAATTTTTCACATTTGAAATTTCAGATTTCGTTTGGATTTAAACTCGCAAATTCGATTTTAAATCCAGAGCTACTAATCCAACTTTCAACGTGAAGTAAATTATTTATATATCCGACTTAAAATGTTGATGTTAAGCTCGAAACGAAAGAAAATCCGAATTTTTCAGGTTCGAAATTTCGGTTTTGATTTCAGCTTTCATTCCGATAAAATGTTTTAATTTAAACTCGGCATTCCGCTTTAACTCCAGAGCTGCAACGCCTACTTTGAACTTTGGAATAAATTATTCAAATATCAAAACTGAAAAAGGAAAAATCTAACATACTGAAAGCTTTAAGGTATTTATCAAAGGCCATTTTAACTTCTTATAAACAGAATTTAACATTTTGCTGCCATAAATTTCTATTTTGCAACTGACTGTTATTAGTTATTACTCGCTTTTGGAGTATCATAAACGTACAAAGTACCTTCTAAAATATTATTTTATACGCGAACATCTCTAAACCGGAAATTTAAAATTACAAAGTATCAAAGGCAGCTTTATTGCTTCAAACAAACAAAAAACGTACCAAACAATGCACTTCCATTAACTTCCCGTATAAAATTGAATTTTTTATTGAAAAAAATTATATTCTACAGATGCAGCTGAAAGACAAACCATAAGTTTTCCTATTTAATGAGGTTACTAAACGCGTTGTAAAAACAAACAAATGCTGAGAACGAACAGATATAATGTCTGTTTTATATCTAGGACTTAATATACACTTCTTGCTTTTATAGCAGTGGAAATGAGCAGTTCACTGGAGTTAAAATCGTACATACATCATAAAGTTTGAAAACCCCCCCATCGCTACGTTTTTCTGATGCTGAAATGAATGAAATTAACATCATCCCCAGAATAATACACACTGTTTTTAATTATAAAGGATAAAGTTTCAGTTATACACGAACACTGAACTACGTATTTATATAGCCTACTTTGATTTTTCATAACCATCAGATGAAGTCCTGTAGGTCTCATTATTAATTTTGAATGTTATTAACTTTTGAATTACCTAAAACTAGAGAACGTTTATAGTCAGCATGTTTTGCTCGAAGAATATAAAGTGGCCTTGCAATTAATATTCGGTTGGAAAAACATAAAACTTTTAATTAAACGAACGAAAGGATCACCCATTCATGAAAACAAACACCCCACCTATTTTCAAAGAAATCCAAACAGAACTAAAACCTTTCGAAAATAGTTGTTGGTGCAGTAAGGCATTAATAATTTTACTGTTGTTTTTAATTTAAAATTCTATTCGTTTCCACATTTGATTTTTCTGGTGTGTTTTCCTTTTGCACGGATTTTATTTGAAAATTAACATTGACTTTCCAAGGATTATTAACCTTCAATATTTTTTTATTAATAAAGATGTTTAAATCTAAGGTTAAAAACAGTGAAAAAATTAATCAAGGGAAGTTTACTAACAACGATTAGTTTTGAAACCGTCATGTATTATTTCACTCGATAGTTTATATATCCCCGGTGATTTACATCAAATTGTGGGATTAAAAGTTTAAAAGCAAAATGACAACGCTTTCAAGTGGTTCGGGTTTGTGTATACTCGTGCCAGGTAGATTTAACACACAACAGTAACGTAATTGAAATAAATCTAAAAGTGACGAGTACAGGTTTTGCTTTGCAACCTGTGAGACAGTTGGATAAATATTGTTTCACGATTAACCTCAAGGAAACATTTTAAGGTCATTCCAGAGAAAAACAGGAGAGAAGATGCTGATAGAAATCCTCAGCAAGATTTATCCCTGAAATTGCTTCGCTACTCTTCGAAAGAGAAATTTTTTCGCGCAGAAATTCAAAGCGGGGGAGGGGAACAAGAAATGGGTAGAAAATAAAAACGAAAGAACAAGAGCTGGAGACAGAATAAACATACAAGTCTTCAGTCTACGATGATGAAGAATGCAATATTAAAAAGAGAAATAAAGTTAAATGACACAAGTCAAAATCGTAAAGCTTAGAACAAATTTAGCTTTTGGGAGCTCAGCTATAAGCAAGAGAGAGGGTTTAGTTGTGCGGAACAAAGACTCAGTAAACCAAACTCACTCAGTGGCTGAAGTCAAAGAAGACATTTCTCAGTGAAGTTATATGAATGGCTCAGTAAAATAACAAAATCAGAAACCTCAACTGTAGATAAGACTTATGCAACAAAAACACCTTAAATTCTGTAGTATACTTAAACCAAAACAAGCCTTTAAGAGCTTGTGCGACAAAAAAAACTGAATGAGTGAAAATAACACAGTGGCATACTACAACATGTCCAAGATCCTTCAGATAAGAGCACAATAAGCCTTTGGAAGCGCAAATACCAGCAGGTTTGACGATTGATTTGTAGGAATCAATTGCTTATTGCGCTAACATAGCTGAGTAAAGCGATTAAAAACAAAGAAAGCGTTTGAAAAAGTTTAGCTGCATAGAAGAACGACTCAATAGACAAAAATAACTCACTGATATTATATAAAAGGTTAACGGATGGCAAACAGTCCAATTGAAAATGCAGTGGGTGAAAATAATTCAGTGAAATCACATGATATTCCATAAATCTTGTAGTAAATTGAAATCTAAATAAATGTTTAAGGATGAACGGGTGAAAATAACTCAGTGAAGTAGTACAACATATCAAACATGCTTCAAATAAAAGCACAATAAGCCTTTACTCAGTGAGCTAAGATAACTGAGTAATGCGATTAAAGACAAAGGGTTTGAAAAAGTTAAGCTGCTTACCAGAACGACTCAATAAACAAAAATTTAAAAAAAATGGTTGACGGATGGGAAGCAGTTTTTAAAATCTCAATTGAGAATGCAGTGGGTGAAAATAATTCAGTGAAGAAATTACATGAAATTCCGTAAATCTTGAACCTTTTGAAACTCAGCTGCCAGTAAGCATGGCGGTTTAGTTATCGGAAACAATCGCTCAGTAAGATAACATAACTCAGTAAATTGGTTGAAGCCAACGAAAGTATTTGATAAAAATAAAATAATAATTTATTGAAACTACATAAAAGGTTAACGGATGGCAAAAGTTTCAATTGAAAGCACAGTGAATGAACGTAACTCGGTTAAATGGTAAAATGTATAGAAAAAAACAGAGACAAACAAACTGACACACTAGCGGGCTATACTCCTCAAAGGCTTTTCAATGCTTCAAATAGATATTTGGTTAAATCTACGTGTAAGGCTATAGCGTACCATAACGAAGACTCTGGAATTAAAGAATGGTGGCTAAAGCTAAAGACACCATGTAATTAACAAGAACTACTTCTTCGTCTTCTTCTTGTTTCCTCTTCCTGGATAGGAGATTAAATGTCTCAAGACCTCTTCTTTTGGTGTGTTGGTTTTTCAGGTCACATCGTCCTATATTTGCCAATTTACGAGAAATTTTCCTGATATTCTTGTACTTCTTCTCATGGGCAAATCTTAGAGTCCCATGACACAATACACAGAATGTGCAGTGAAAATTCCAAAAGCCTTCTTAGCACGTATGCCGAGCTGGAGCCTAACCTTAACGATTGATGAAAGGATGTTTGTTTTTTCCATTCACATTTCCCACTCCCATGGGTTTTCTCATCACTATTCCATGGATTGCGGATAGTCTAAGCCAGACAGAAGCTTTCTAAATACGTTTTCTTTAAATATGGCTTTAATAAAGTAGATACCACGTGGTCTTCAGAGGTATCTTCCAATCATAACATATATAATAATAATAATAATAATAATATAGTCATTTATTGGGCAAAAATATTGAAACACATATAAATGGAAACATAACAAATAAATTTTATATTTACCCAACAGGGCGAAGTTCAGATTGCTCTGCTCTACCACTTAACCCTATTAAATGAAATAAATACAATATAAATGCCTACGAATTACACAAACTTAAATATATAAAAAATAATAACTTACACATATTAACACAACCTATTAATTTTTTTTGAGCAAGATGTTGTGCAGTTTTAATTTAAAGGTATTGTATGATAAATGTTTAATATGACTTGGTAAGGAATTATAAAAATGACCTATGTTATATGAAAAACTTCGTTTGAAAAAGCTAGTCTTGTGATGATGTAGTGTAATATCATATTTTGATCGGACATTAACTTGGTGCAAATCTTTTCTAAATTGAATTTTGTTAAACAAGTAGTAAGGAGTTTTCGTCGTTATAATCTTATGATACAAACATCCCAGATGCAAAAGTCTACGATTATGCATATTTAACCAATTAAGTTCTTTTAATTTGTGAGATATATGCTGATTCCTCCTAATTCCAAAGATTAATCGAAGACAAGAGTTTTGCATACGCTGAATTCTTTTAACATCAATATTATCCAGACAAGGGCCATAAACGCAATCACAATAATTAAATCTGGACAGTATCAGAGACTCACAAAGCATAATTTTCATTTTGCGATTTAAAATGTGTCTATTATTAAAAATTAATTTCAACACAGCATACGATTTTTGCAATATTAAAGATATATGTTTTTTAAATCGCAGTATTGAATCAAACCATAAGCCAAGGTTCTTGGCATGATCCACAACATTAACTGTTGTACTATCAATTTTTAATGATATATTTTGCAAATGTGAATATCCCTGGGGTTAGTTTTGCTTCCTGGTTGGTTGGTAACCCAGTTGCATGGGTTTTCTCGTCAGGTTTGTTCCATGGATCGCGGATAGTCCAGGCCAAGCAGGAACTGTCTAAATACTTTGTTCAATATCACTTAATGAAGTAGATACCACGTGGTCTTCAGAGGTGTCACCCATTTATCGCATCTTGGGGTTAGTCTTGCTTCATGGTTGGTTGGTAACTCAAACGATGCCAAATTAATTCTGTTTTCTAATTTTCAAATTATCCTAAGCTTACCTATTGATGAAAGGATAGGTACTCGTTTTTTCCATTCACATTCCTCATTGCCCTGGGTTTTCTCATCAGATTTGTTCCATGGATTGCGAATAGTTCTGACCGGGCAGGAGCTAGCTAACTGTTTTTTCTTTAATATCACTGTAGTGAAGCAGATACCTCGTGGACTTCAGAGGTATCACCAATTTATCACATCTGTCCTTGGGGTTAGTCTTGCTTTATGGATGGTTGGTAACTCAGACGATGCCAAATTCATTTTCTAAATTATCCTTTTGAAGAAGAAATTCAGGGGCTGTGTCTACGACTGTAAATACCACGTGGCAATCATTCAAGTTAAAAAATCCATGGATTTATTGATTATCCAGACCATGCTAAATTCATTTCAGTATTGTCTTGTAAATTATTCTGTTTGATGCGACGAAATACCTAAGGTTTTTATTTACTAATTTGGATGCCACGTGGTCTGTAAGAAGTCACGTTCAAACTTGCCACGAAGGCTATGGGTTCAGTTCTATTCCATATATTACTGGTAATTCAGCTCCTGTTGGTGGTGAAAATCAAAGCTCATATCTACCACGTGCTCTGCAAAGGTCTCACTTGCTTGATACATTGAACTTTACTGGGAGGCTCATGGAGATGGAACTGATTTATTCCTTATGCCTTTTAAATATGGGACCTCTGCATTTATTTCTACGTTAATCAATGATCTTTTGAATAAACTTCTAGATGTTAAAAAACTAATTCGAGGACTAAGTTAAAGGGCAAAATTAGTTAGAAAAACGAGTTACATTTGTTTATTTTCCTGGTCTTGGCATTCTGATTGGTGATTTTCGAATTTGAAATGCTGGAATGACTTTTTAACACATCCAATCGGTCTTTAACCGATGTCTACAGCCCTAAAAGAATTTTATTTTATTCTGGTTTAGGACCCTAGCATACAAGTTTCTTAAACGTAGCTAAGCAAACTACAAAAACCTGAATGGTTGTACGTACCAAATGTATCACGAAGTAGGCTTCACATCACTTATTTTACATTAATTTCGTATGAATCCAACAAGATGTTAAAATATCACAAGTATAACTTTGCAACGTTTGAAAAAGTAGCACGAGGGCGGTAAGTTTCCAGTATCGAACTTATAAACACACTTGAGATGAACAGCTGTCGTTATCACTCAAAAGTTTATATTTAATCCATGACAGGATCATTAGTTAAATGATTTAGTTCAGTTGAAACGTATAGGAAGTTGCAGATTGAAATAAATAAAAGGCTCTTAAGATATGTACTGTTTATAAATCGCCAAAATCCTGGGCTTAATACTTCAAAAATAACATCCGAGTAGCTCTATTTAAAAGTAATTGTATCTAAAAATAGCGACAATTATGAAATTCTTTACCTTAACACAATTTCTCTTGCCAAATTCTCCAATAATAGATGGGTGAACTGGATGTGTGCACATCAGGAAAGTTTTTATGTATGTAACTAATGAATGCTACATGCACTTTAAACATAAAAACCCGTACAAAAAAATTAACCACGCGCTTAAAAGCTGCCAATCATAATTAACGTCTCACTTTTCATAAACAAATTCACGTTCGCGTTTATATTTAGACAAGTTTGTACATTTTATCTCCTCTTTCGTGTAGGTTTACGTCGCTGTGGGTCTTATTTCGAAAGGAAAATCTTTATCCCGGAGCGGAAAAAAATTAAAACAATTCGCGTCGGAGGGTAGGAACAGGAAATGACAATTCGGAACGCAAACCGTTTTCTGGTTTGTAACGAAACGTACCGAGTTAGATCAGAAATAGTGTGTTATAAATACACAGACAACCCGGCGGCCCGAATTTCATTTAGACTCTATCAAATTCACGAATATTGCACGTTAAACGCGACTTTGCATCTCGTTTGAGCACTTTTATGGTCTCTAGATGTCGCCATAGATTTCTCCTCACAATATATTTCATTAGGTGGTTGTAAACTTTTATAACTTTCCTACTTGTACTGAAAAGAAACCACCCTTTTTTTCTGACACTGAGAAACGATCGTTACGGGATATAAAACTGATGTTTGAACTGATGTAGGTAACAAAAGAAAAAAGTTAGGAAGTACGTAACAATAAACATCAATTCTTTGTAAAAACAGACGGAAATCCAACATATAAGGCCTGAATGGACTTCTTTCTGTTTGACTTTTTTGCACTTAACGAATACAGATGGAAATAAAATCGAATTAGTTCCCCTAATTTTCAAAGGTTCCCATTCAATGCATCAAACCATTTGCAATTAAAAGAAATAAGTGAGATTAGATGATTTCATTCAACTTCAAAGGGGAAAATTGAAACCAAGATAAAAAATCAAGCTAAATAAAATTCGATAAAGAACATTACATAACGAAATCTGATACATTATATAAGACTTTATGAGTTTCACCTACAAAAAATACTGATAGAAGTAGGAAAACAGCTCAAACAAATGGCAGACTAAAGAAAAAATTCCTCCAAAACAAACCGAAAACACTGCTAATGACCCACTTCCATAAACAATCTATTCAATCCACAGAATTATCAAGTCAACCAACAAACTAGAAGAAAATGAGTCTTTTAAGCAAAGTCCAAATAGCTCAGTGAAACGATTAAACACTAGCAACAAAAGCCAAATAACGTTTCTCTTACAGGTACAAAAATGGTTCATCAGACGAAATTGTCTCAGCAAAATGTCGAATTGAGCCCTTTAGAATAGTTGAGTTGTATAAGCCGAAGCCAAACAAAGTTTAACCTGAAATACCGTTACAAAAGCCGTATGGGTAAAATTAACTCGCTGAGTTTCAGACACGAACAGCTCAGTGAGTAAAATAATTCAGTGGAATGAGCCCTTGCAATACAACGATTACCAGTCAACTGCAGATAGAATCAGAAATAAATAGCTCAGCGAAATAACACTAATTGATAAAGTACCAACACCAAAACGAGTTTGAGCCAAAAAACTTCTTAGGAATAGTAAACAGTAAACTAAGGAAACAAGGCAAGCCTTAAAATAAGTCAGTGATACACACAAAAGTAACATTTTAAAAAACTCAAATTCAGGTAAAACAACCCGATTAATAAAAATAAGTTAGTGAAGTGAAACCAAATGCTGAACATTTTGCAAAATATTAATGAAAACTAAAGGAAGCTTTTTAAAAGGGCTCAATTTCAGAAAAGAATGCTTCAGTACATAAAGCAACTCAGTAAAGTGACATAACAGACTGATGAATTATGCCACAAAAATCATAGAAAAGGTTAAACGAGCCCCTAAAACTCAGCTATAAACAAGAACGGTTCAGTAGACAACAGTAACTCAGTAAAATCACTTGAATCGCTAAAAATGAAATACAGTAAAAAGGCATAATGAACCAGAGATACAAGGAGAAACCGCTCTTTAGAAGCTTAGCTACAAGCCGGAACGAGGGTCAGGTCTAGTCAGGTCAGGGAAACTAGGTTAGCTACTCAGTAAACAAAAATAACTCAGTAAACAAATAGTGCAGTAAACAGAAGCTACTTTTCAACCACTAATCACCCAATCAGTGAAGTTTCTGAGTAGACTACAGCTCAGATCGAGCTAAATAGATGATCAGGAAGGACTCAATGAATTAGTTGGAGCCAAATAAGGTGTTTGGGGGACCAGATACAAAGAAGAACTGATCACAGTTGAAGTGGACAAAAGTAACCCATCCAAGTGGAAATACCACAAATTTTATAGCAAATTGAAACCGAAAAAGCATTTAAGAGTTCACTTGTAAGTAAGACTGTCCCCGTTGGAAGTACACAACAGAAACAACTCAGTGAAATGGTACAACAGGTCGAACAATTTTTATGTGAAAATTACGCAGTCAAATAAACAAACAAAATAAACCTTAAAATAATTCGATGATACAAATAAAAGCAACATTTAAAAAAATTCAAATACTTAATAAAAATAAGTTAGGGAAATTAAATCAAATCCTGAAAATTTTGCAAAGTATTAATTAAAACTAAAGCAAGCTTTTTAAAAAGGCTCAATTTCAGGTAAGAATGACTCAGTGCGTAAAGTCTCAGTAAAGTAATATAACAGGCTGATTATTTATGCAACAAAACTCATAGAAAAGGCCACACGAGCCTCTGAACCTCAACTATGAACAAGAACTGCTCAGTAAGCAAAAATAACTCAATAAAATCACTTGAACTGCTAAAAACGAAATACAGTAAAACGGCATGATGAGCTAAATATTTAAGCTAAAACCGGTCTTTAAGCCGGAACGTGGGTTTAGTTATAGGCAGCAATAAGTTACTGAGCAAAAATAGTTCAGAAAAACTAGGTTGGCTACAAATATTATACAACTTAGTACACAAAAATAACTTAATAACAAAGTCGTGGAGAAAACGGAAACTAATACCTTTCAACCACTAATGACCCAATCAGTGAAGTTAACTCAGTGAAATGCTTGGAGCCAAAGAATATGTTTGAAAGACCAGATACAAATAACAACGGATCGCTGGACAAAAGTAATTCATTCGTGTGGGAATACTACAAATTTTATAGCAAACTGAAACAAGCATTTAAAAGCTCAGTTGTAAATAAGAATGTTCGCGTCAAACGTGCAGAACTGAAACGACGCTGTGAAATGGAAGCTTAGCTTTAAGTAACAACGAGAATAAGCAACAATTTCACAGTGATCAGAGAGGACTCAATGAAATGGTTGGAGTCAAAGAAGGTGTTTGAAAGAGCAGATACAAATAAGAACGGATCAGTGGACAATAGTAACTCATTCAAATGGGAATACTACGAATTCTATAGCAAATTGAAACCGAAACAAGCATTTAATAGCTCAGTTGTAAATAAGAATATCCCCGTTAAAAGTACGGTGTCCGGTCAATACCACTCCGCAATTACCACGCCGGTCAATACCACGCCGGTCAATTCCACTCCAACAAAAATCACTCCAAACAATAACCACTCCGAACAAAAACCACGCCAGCAAATACCACTCCGTAAAATATCACTCCTGTAAATTACCACTCGGGGTAAAAACCACGCCAACAAATATCACGCCGTTATATTCGACATATAAAAGTTATATTTCAAGACGTGATCTCAGATTACATTAAATTCAGGTAAAATTTCAAGAAAAACATTACTTTTCTAGCCATTAAAGTGATAACCCCTGATAGCAAAATAATAATTTATTGATAATGAATAATATGGCACGTGTTGATATAAAAATTTAACATTCTCCTTCAAACTTAAATAATTTATAAGAAATATTGCACTATTTTAATTAATCAAGAAGCTTATGAACTACTATCTTCAAATGGATAATAATGTATCTAATTTCTTGCTTATGTTACGGCTAAATCGATAAATTGGTTATTATGCATAATAACCAAATTTAGCCATAACATATAAATCATTATTTATAATTCTTCTTTATTTTGGTAGTACCATTGTATCTTTCTTATTACGTCTTAAAATACTATTTACATACATGGAATTATACAGGCGTGATATTTGTTGGAGTGGTTTTTACCCCGAGTGGTAATTTACAGGAGTGATATTTTACGGAGTGGTATTTGCTGGCGTGGTTTTTGTTCGGAGTGGTTATTGTTTGGAGTGATTTTTGTAGGAGTGGAATTGACCGGCGTGGTATTGACCGGCGTGGTAATTGCGGAGTGGTATTGACCTAGACCCAAAAGTACGCAACAGAATCGACTGCAGATAAGAATACGTATTTTCTTCTTCATCATCGTTTCTTCTTTATAAAAGAGTCGTGTCCCCTCGACTTCGCTAATCATTTTGGTTTCCTGTTCTGTGAACTATTTCTCGCAATTTTTCTCTGTTTCTTGCGTTTCTTGCAGCTTGATGAACTGTACTGTTAGTGCCGTTGGTGGTATTCTTAACTTCAGCTGTCCATCTTCTCGATGATCTCCTAGTTCCTTCTATGTTTCCTTGTGTTATTGGTCTTTCCAGTACTTCGTTGTTTTGTTGAGTAATGTGTCCAAAGACCTTCAGTACGCTTTGATTTACAATTTGTAAGAGGCGTTGTGGCTCATTAATTTCTTGGAGAATTGAGGCATTAATCCTTCGTGCTGTTTATGGTATTCGGAGCATTCTTCTCCAGACCCACTTTTCGAAGGCGTTAATTTTTTAATGTCTTCAACTTTTAGGATCCACGACTCTGATACGTAAACATCTTTTTGGTGTTCATAGTAATGCCATGGTTTTTCTAGATTATTTGCATATCTCGCGCAACCTTTCTTGCCATTTCACATCTTCTTCTAATTTGCAGGGAGCTGTTTCCTTCGTTGGTGATAAAGGCCCCTGATTTACTACTTCGCATCTTCTATTTATTGTCTATTGTTATTTGCGCGGTCGATGATCATGATGTTGGTCTTGCTTGTGTTGATCTCTAGACCATAATTATGGATTTCCTGTTCTAGTCTATCAAGGAGATTTTCTAGTTCTTCTGCGATATTCATGTACGATCATCTGAAAAATTTCGGAATAGGAGGATAACGTTTATAAAGCAAAATTGGCGGAACATGCAGAACGATACGATGAAATGGTGGAGGCGATGAAGAAGGTGGCCAAGTTGGATTTGGAGCTAACGGTGGAGGAGCACATCGTACGCAATCAATTTGTATTTTCTAAATAGCAAAATGACTATCGATTTTTACAACGTTGGAAGTGCTCCTTGCCGTTTAGTTCTTCCAGCGGCAAAAGCAGTAGGCGTTGATTTGAATCTGAAGTACTTGGATTTAATGAAAGGAGAACACTTAACCCCCAGAATTCATCAAAATTAACCCCCAGCACGCTGTTTCAACATTGGTAGACAATGGTTTTGCACTTTGGGAAAGTCGTGCAATCATGAGCTATTTGGCTGAGCAACACGGCAAGGATGAATCCTTGTATTCCAAGGACCCTAAGAAGAGGAACCGAAGATTGTATTTCGACTTGGCTCGTTTTTCTGATTACTACTACCCAGTTATCTTTGGTGGTGTAAGCTACGATCCCGAGAATCTCACAAAAATCCAAGGCGCCTTTAAATTCTTAGATACGTTCCTAGAAGGGCAAGAATTTGCAGCAGCGGTAACTTAACAGTAGCAGATCTGTCTTTGGTTTCTACTGTATCCACTTTTGATGTAGGTAATGAAATTCGAGCGTATTTTAGATTGTTTATTTTGTGTCCGCCGATGGTAAATTCTTTGTTCCAGTTCTTCGCATTATACAGGGTCCTGCAACAGTGCGTCGGGCTTTCCTAGCGCCCTTACCGTGAGAGATAGAAAAAAAAGTTTAAAACATAAAATTCTTGATTCGAAGAGGTCTACGTCGCGAAATTATTTTCAATAATACAGAGTGTTCCACTTTTGCGCTATAATAAAAACATATATTTTTTTAAATACAACACCCTGTAACTTTTCGAGTCTTCCGATGTCATTTTTTAACCTCTACATAACTATCTATCCACTTTTGTATTTTGTGTCAGTGTTGCCAACTCATTAATTTTTTTCCGAAAAATCTTTCATAAACAGACTTCACTTTAAAAAATCATAAGCGACCTTGATTTTTGAAGTAGAGGGATAAATTTTAGCAATAATTGTAGTCCAGTTAAAGAGCAACATTTTGATATGAGAATATGGGATTCAGTTGATACAGGGTGTTACAAAAGAAAATGCCAAACTTTCCAAACTTCAAAGTGACATAACTCATTTTTTTCAAATGGAACCACCATTGTTTTATTTCGCGAGTCGATAGCTTTTTTTATCCTCTTTAATTTTTTATTTAGATGTCCTATACCTAAACCCCGTTGTTTTAGAGATATTAAACACTTTTCACAAAAGTAACAATTTAATTACATTTTTATACACCGAAGTAGGCCGTGCTAATGCAAAAAAAAACAACAAAATGTAAGTAAGCCTCAATGTAACATTTTAGTTACGAAGAGTGCAAAGATCTTTTCAGCAGCGAATTGATTTGTGCCTGAATAGAAATGAAGACATTTCGAACATTTATTGTAGTCGTTTTTCTTTTATGCATTTTCAATTTTGTTACTTTTCATAGTTTTTGAATAAAACAATTAATTTTATTACATAAGTATTATCCGTTTTAGTTCTAAATTTACTAAAATGTTACATTGAGGCTTACTTACATTTTGTTGTTTTTTTTGCATTAGCACGGCCCACTTCGGTGTATAAAAATGTAATTAAATTGTTATTTTTGTGAAGAGTATTTAATATCTCTAAAACAACGGGGTTTAGGTATAGGATATCTAAATAAAAAATTAAAGAGGATAAAAAAAGCTATCGATTCGCGAAATAAAACAGTGGTGGTTCCATTTGAAAAAAATGAGTTATGTCACTTTGAAGTTTGGAAAGTTTGGCATTTTCTTTTGTAACACCCTGTATCAACTGAATCCCATTTTCTCATATCAAAATGTTACTTTTTAACCGGACTACAATTATTGCAAAAATTTATCCCTCTACTTCAAAAATCAAGGCCGCTTATGATTTTTTAAAGTGAAGTCTGTTTATGAAAGATTTTTCGAAAAAAAATTAATAAGTTGGTAACACTGACACAAAATACAAAAGTGGATAGGCAGTTATGTAGAGGTTAAAAAATGACATCGGAAGACTCGAAAAGTTATAGGGTGTTGTATTTAAAAAAATATATGTTTTTATTATAGCGCAAAAGTGGAACACTCTGTATTATTGAAAATAATTTCGCGACGTAGACCTCTTCGCACCAATAATTTTATGCTTTAAACTTTTTTTTCTATCTCTCACGGTAAGGGCGCTAGGAAAGCCCGACGCACTGTTGCAGGACCCTGTATATTCTCGGAATATATTGAAGAAAATTGGGGACAGAATACATCCCTGTCGTACTCCCTTATTTATCTGGTAAGGGTTTGATGTCCTATTTGTACTACCGTAAGGTTTCCATAGTACAGTTTTTGAAAGTGCAATGAGGTGGAGCGGTACTCCCATTTCCGTGAGTATTCTTCATAGCTATATAGGTACTAATCGCCAAATCATAAAAACTAAAATTTAACAAAAGCGAATTGAAGCTTCAAAAATTTAAATTTGTATCGTTGCAAATGTAAAACTCAAAGTAACATAAGAAGTATAAAATGAGATGTTAGTGACCTAGAAAAGCAGTGTGAATGAACAACACAAAAACGGTCGTATTTTTAGATACGAGCATATATTAAGCGGCATGTTTATTTAGAGCTTCAAGAGGAAAGCTAAAAACGTTACAAAAGATCGGATCGGATCTCCCAATAAACTTTACTATGTAATATAAAGAAAAAAATCTTGAGTCTGATGCATGATTTTTATGGTAACCACACCCTTCGCTATATTTTATGCTTGGCTACGGTTTTTCAAATGCTAAACAACCCGACACATCTGAATATCTGTAAGGAAAATCGGACGCGGCAAAAGGAAAATTTATTTACTGGTCTTTTTTTGGATTATCCTGTTCGTAAATTAAATTTATTTACATGCAGTTGTTAGTTCGCTAAGCGCAACAGAAGCCCTTTTTTTGTTACTCACCTAACGGGAAACTGAACTGGAATAAGTCAAAAAAACCTGCGTAAAACTTGGAAAATTAATTACCCGTGTTTCAGCATCTTATTTCAAATATTTAATTTGTAAGTTAATTATGTTGAATTTGTATATTTAAAAAGCGATTCGCTTAAAATACGAGTGGGCTTCCAAGGATTCTCCGAACTTTTAAGCAAACTGAAATAAACCTGATTTAGATTGATCAAATGGAAATGAAAACATCTTGCGTGGGGGGTTGTCTTCACCTCTGAAAACAAGATTTAATTTCAGGCACGTGTACAATGAAGTAATTTGTAAATATGTAAGTAGGCCAAAATATATCTAAAAAGAGTTTTAACTGAATTTTGTTCAAGGCTACAACTTCCCCGGAGTATAAAATTGCTCTTTTTGGACGATCCTCCAACGTGACCTTTACAAACACTACAATAGTTTACATACCGTGTTAAAACATTAAATCTATCTGGCCGTGCGAAGGGTTCATTCGAAGTATTATTTAGAGAGCAAACAAAATTTATATTTACTGTAAAAAGGGCGCTCTATACGTCTATACGTTCCATTCTACACCTTGGTTAACCCTGATGAAATTGTTTCATCAAATGGAAAGAAGTTGAAAGTCGCTTCTCGTTATTTGTTCTATTTCAGGTTGCAGTTGTTTACGTTTTTATCTTCGCTTGTTCTATCATTTCGTTGGTGTCTTGTTTGTTTTATTTTGCTGGAAGTAAATATTAATATAAGTTGCCGTGGTCGGTTATTGTTTATCAGTCATTTGTTTTATTTTTTGTTATGCCGTCATTTTTTTAGACCTTCGGGTGGACTATACTATAAACAGTATAAACAAATCAAAATTCTCGTCATTATATTAGTTGCATTTTGAACAAACAAAAAAAGCAAAAAATTTTCAAGGTTTGGCATTTATGCCATAAAAGTGAAATGTCGCAATCTATCACAACGGCCATAATTTCGAACAGGTACATATTTTTCCTTTTAGCAGCTCATCCTAGCCTCCTTTGGGATTCTATCGACCTGAAGAGTTCTTTTACTTAACTTTGTCCTTCTATCAGCCGGGTCATTTTAGTTACGTTGCCAAATCCGATTAGAAAACTTAATAAAGCAGCTCTCCTTAAAAACAAAGACGGAAAGCTTCTGGAACATCAGGAATGCCCATACACAAAGGTAAATGCGCGTCCCTGTGTTGTTCACTGTGGTTTTTATAAAAGCTCTCATCGCCCGAGGATTTTCTCGAAGTTCTAAAACTCGAAGTAACATTTCAAAGATTTATATTGAATAATATACATCGAATACTATCCTGATCTTTGTACGATTTAAAACGGGATGGAAATAGGGAAATGTAGACGGAAGGGACACCGGATTCGGAGCATGTTTTAGTCAAATCAGCCGGATTTATATTCCACATCCTCGACGACCGTGACCAGCACTTTTGGGGTGCGAGAGTAGCCTTTTAAACGCTAGGGATACGTAAAATACATTCACGAAAAATCCTAATGCTTAAAAATTGTAAATTATTTTAGGTTAATCGAGTAAAGCGGGCCAAATGGATTTTCAGACCTTTCTCTTGTATATGAACCAAAAATTAATGGTAACTTTGTTTGGAGAAGGAAAAATAAGAATTGTTTGTCAAACATTCAATCAATCAATTGCGTTCAGCTGAAGGACTTCACAGGTTTTTACTAATTTTTGGAAAACGAAGCGGATGGCCTTCGAACCCCATGGTTTAACAGAAGAAATGATGCTTAAGTGCAGTTCGGGTCGGTTTAAGTCATTGTTTAGGCAGTCTTAAACTAAATATCTACCTAAACTTGTACGGAAATTTGCTTGAAAGCTTACAAACCCCATTTTGGTGTGGCCTTGCTGGTGAACTACATACGAGTAAGGAGAAATCTGACCTTGTAGCGTTTCTTCTTCCAGCAAGCTCATTATTTCTCAAGTTCCTTAGTATCAATCTAATCAGATAAGAACTTTCCATTGAACTTTCAAAATTACCCATTCAACTCTTTAATTTCCTTAATTAAAATCAATCATGGCCAAAAAAATTCTTCCGCTTATAAAGCCCACTTTCTGCCCAAAAATAAACAAATTAAAGCAAACACCAGATTTACAACGATTAGTTGTAGTGTATTCGTGTAAAGCAGGGTCGTTCCTGCAAAGGATTAAAAGCAATCCTGTGAATTACGAGGGTGGTAAATAAAATATTAAACGGAACGCGTTTCCGGCTATGCAGGGTTGCCGTCTTCCATCTGCTGGTTTTATTTAGCATGAACTTCACAGACGAGCTTCACTAAATCTGATAAGTAACGACACAATGCTGAAAGTAGTCACAGCTATTGGAGGACAGGCATATGCAGGACTTTAATCAGGAAAAAAAGCTTGTAGGGATTGCCTGGTGAAGTATGAACTCCCCTGGAATTTTCGGTGAAACCTGTTTATATGTTTTTGGGCCGAATTGCTTTAACATTAATCTTTTGGGATTTCTGGAAGGCCAGAAGGAAAAGGATTTTTTTTCTTGCGGTTTTCATGTTCTTGGGTTGGTTTTACATTTTCACACCATCTTAATAAAATAATTTAATCGTAGTACACCTGATTTTTAGGCTTCCTCCCTTAAGGTGTTCATTTTACCAAACCTCTAAGTTGTTCCAATTCGAGGATAAGTTAATTTCCGTTTTTTAATCTTAGGCTCCAAATTCATTTCTTAACTTCGCCAAGGAGCAAACAATGTTTTATAATTTAAATATAGAATAATAAGGATATTGAACATTCGGAACGATTTCCATCTCTGAGTAAAAAATTCAATCCCTAAAATCTAGAAGACAGAATCAGAAATCCTTATAAATCCATTAAATCCGTAAAATACGTCCCCGTAGCATTCTCACCACGGACGTGCCCTGTCAAGCAACGCACCCTTTCGAAAGGGCGAAAAAAATATTTTACTATGCAGAATATGAAATTGGAATTATTACGTCATAATTCCACTAAAGGGAAGTCCTACAAATTTTAATAACTTTTTCTAAAACTCCATGATTTAATCAGGTTCTCTTTTATTATTTAAATTTACGAAAACGCTTTAACAATCTTAATTTACCTCAGTTTTTATTAGCCGATTACCTTAGGGGGTGCGTTAATTAACTTATAAGTAAAGATGAAATATCGAAGTCTGTTTCAAGAGTTCTTCATATAATTTTTAAGAAAATTGATGTAGATTCGAAACAGAATCAATAATTTTACGAAACTTCGTTCCTTAGCAAAGCTTCACTTGTTGATTGAAACATAAAAGAAGAAATTGAGTTACAGTTACCTTCGCCTTTTTTCTGTTTCATCTGTAAAGGGTTTGAAGGCATGTAGTTCACCTTCATGCCATTTCTTCATCTAGGGACCAATGCTCTTCTTCCTTTCCACCAGAAAACCTTTTGATATCATCACGACGCCTTATTATGTCTTCATTCTAATAAGTTTACTCTTCTTATTGTCCCTCGTTTTCCTTTTCTCAATTTATTTTCTAGCTTGTCCTTCTTTTCGATCTATGTCTTGTGCTTCGGTGAAAACCAATACTTCGCTATTCAGGAATCAAAACATTAAAGTTGTCAAAAAGGAATTAAATTGCATTTTTTTTGATACTTTTTGAAGACTTGCTCTTAATCTTCGTCCGAATTTTCTTCCTGTTAATACTTGCGTATTTCTTCTTTTCCATCAGAGCTAACGTACAACATTTTTCGCCTTCAGTTTTGATGAATTTACTTTTCTTTGTTTCTGATTTCGGTTTATCGCCCGCCTTGTTATTATTTTCCCCCATCTTCTTATGGTTGATATATTTTAGCAGCATTAACTTCATAAAAGAATAATGAAGTAAAACTAAAACGAAAAGGTTTTGTCCCTGTGTGCCTTTACGCCTATTTTATTGTGATCTGATAAGACGCATTCCAAAGCTAAAAGGAAGAAGTTTAGATTCGAATTACAACACACATTTAACCAACTGAAGTACAAGCCAAACTTCTTCTTTCTTCAGCCGACGAATTTAAGAGTTTATTTCGTCTTCTTCATCTTCATATTTTTAACTTTTTGTTCGTTTTCTATTTCCTTCTACGTTGATTTATTTGTGTTGTTTTGTAATGTTTTTTAACTTTCGGGAATTTTTCAAGGATTTGCTTTCAATGACTTTATAACTTCAATACGTAGTTGTAAATGCAACCTAAATATGTTCAAATAAATTTACTAATGAGCATAATAAACCACCAAGTGTAATTTAAACCAAGAATTTAAAGCAGCGTATATAATTAACACCTCGCGTTACACCAAAGGTAGATTTTATCAAAGAAAATTTATATTAATTTAAACGCAAAATTCACCAACAAACACGTATTAAAATACGCTTTGTCAGACAACAAAACTTATCTACCTAAAGCCATCTGGTAGCATCAAAGCTAAACCGTGGCCCAATTACGTGGGTTTCGCACCTCACATTAAACGTCATAATTAATCATCCTTTCTCGTTAATCATCTTAGTGGGCCGTGAGACATGTGTGACGTCATTAGAACTATTGTTAACTTTTCAGAGGATGCTAAACACAAACCGAACAAGGATTAAAAGCATCAGGACTACGTGCGTGCCCCGTTCTTGCCCCCTTACACTGGGATTATTAAATTTTAGCGGTTCTACAGCATTTCTGCCCAACACTTCACCCTTTGATATAAAATTAAAGCCGGCATGTATAATGTCCGGGAGAATTCTGAAAATATATTAACAAGTACGGAATTTATGTACAATTTGGAATGTTTTATTTCTGGGCGATGAGGGACGAATAAAAAATTAATTCCATTGATTTCATAGTGCAGTTTCGGTTAAAAGATTAACGCTTCGAATATTTCATGAAGTAATACTGATCAAATCCGTTTGTACGAGTAGTTTAAAAATCGTTTTCCGGATATAAATTTTAAATTAGTCTGGAAATGGTGTTTTATTAAAACCATTTCCAACCAGCAATTACGAAATTTCGAATTTTCAAGGTTTTTAACGTTCCCAGTTCCGAAATTAGGCCCGGAATTCTCTCTGGTAATCAAATCAAAACCATACAAGAAATCAGAAATAAAATATAACAGTAAAAGGAACTCAAGGCACGCATGCCTTTCGTTAGTTTTATTATTAAAATAGGCCATTAAATAATTGCTTGTTGGGTTAGAACTGGTTTATTATAAAATTCTACCGTTAAAACTGGAACTAAATATGAAATATTTTGCGATAATTGGCGACTGACAATCTAACACGTTTTTGGTAAAACAATCGAACGCGGTTATCACTTTAAAACTGCTTGAAGCATTCGCATTGGTTACGTTGCAACTTCAGCGTGAGGTTAGCTCCAAGACAGGGCCGTACTTAATTTTTAACAGAGATCGGGTATGGTCAAGGTCAAGGCTAACGATAGAGGAAAAAAATGGCCCTCCGAAAATTGAGTTGGGCATGGGGCTAACTACTCCTGGGGCCAAAAATCCTTATCCCATAAAAACTCAAAAGGTACGAAACCTTAAACCAAGCCTCGGACAGGATGGATTAAACAAAAACGAACTCGGCTAAAGTAAAAGGATATGCAAATCAGAACATTGAACATCAGAAGTTTATAACAACCGGAGGCATTGTTGAATACCCTACCGGAAATCAGAAAATACTACATACACACTCGAAAAATAACAAAAGGAGAACATGGAATTTTCTACACTGGAACAAGAAACCACGGACATAAGTTGGGAACAGGATTTATAGCAAAAAAAGCTTAAGTGAAAATAGGTTTTAAACCCATAAATGGGAGAATCTGCTACTTGCGTATCAAACTTAAATTTAGAAACCTGACCTTAATGTCGTTATAAGCACCAACCGAGGAGAAAAGTGATATAGACACAGACAAGTTTTACGAGCAATTAGAGAGAGAACTGGACATAATTCCTAGAAATGATATAAAGCTTATAATAGGAGACTTCAACGCTAAAATTGGCAAGGAAGAAGAATATTACCCGGTTATCGGACGACATAGCCTACACAACCACTCAAATGAGAATGAAGAAAGATCCATAGCATTTGCACTAACAGTTAGGAGCACTACCTTTCCACACAAGTCAATACATAAAGGTATTTGGCTTTCACCCGACGGGAATATGGTAAACCGGAGAGACCATGTATTGGTAAATAATAGGTCCTACGGCAGCATATTAGACGTCGGAGCTACAGGGGAGCAAAGTCGGAGTCGGATCATTATCTAATCGAAGTAAAACTCACAGAAAAAATCGACATCAATAAAGTTAAACAGAATTACAGGACGCCACAGACAGAATTGTTGAATGATGAAGACAAAGCTGAGCAAAACAGGCAAAGAATAGCCGAGAAGATTGGTAAAAACACCATGGACAATATTAAAACTAAGTGGGAAATCCTGAAATGAAACATAAACGAAGCAGCAGAAGAAACAGTAGGTAAGGTAGGAAAATCGGAACGAAATGAGTGGTATGATGCAGAGTGAAGAAACGCAGTACAACAGTGAAATGAGGCAAGAGGAAAACCAAAGACTGAGGCGAATAGCAAGAACAACATGTAGAAGGAAGAGGAGAGAACACATAAATAATCAGTATAGAGAACTAGAAGAAACACAAAATACAAATGAGGCAAGATGAATGTTTCAAAATATTCGCAAACTGAGCAGCGGACACCAGCCGCGAGTACCCATGTGCAAAGATAAATAGGGAAATATTTCACTAACTTATTAAACAAGCCGCTAACTGAAGCAGACTCGCCAAGAAATATCCGTCAACATGCTGCAGAACCAATAATAACAAAACCTACAATGGAAGAAGTAGAAGAAAGTATAGCAAGACTCAAGAACAATAAGGTGCCAGGGGTTGATAACATACCAGCTGTTCTAATTAAATATGGAGGCCCAGAGCTAAAAGAAGAAACACAAACTCCTCAGAGATAGATGGCGAATGAAGTAGGAAATAGCTCTAATAAGTCCCGTCCATAAAAAAGGGAGGACGCTGGGAATGCTAAAACTACAGTGGCATATCACTCTTATGCACTAAATATAAAATATTACAAAACATTATCAGAGAAAGAATCACTCACATAGCGGAACAAGTGCTAGGTGAATACCAAGGAGGCTTGGGGACAGAATGTAAGTATATACCAACTATTTATTGATTTTAAACAGGATTACGACTCCATAAATAGAAAAGCTCTATATAAGAGAGATAGAAAGGGACAAAGAGGTGGTGGAGTGGCAATTTATGTAGCAGAGAGTTTCGAATCCTTTCGCGCGTCGGCCGTGAGACTAGGGGATTTAGAAAATGGTGCAGTTGAAGCTCTATGGATGCATATTAAGGTGGTAAATTTCCAATGTATTATAGGTGGTATCCATATACCTTCAATGCCAGATCCGAGAACGTTAAGTACAGACACATCCTTGTTTGACATGTTGAGCACTGTAGATGGAGCAGAAGAAGACGCCATAATCTGTGGAGATTCCCTTCAGTAACATGGACAGATCTGAGTGCAAGTAACACCCCTTTTACAGTTGAGAAGGACTTCTTAGACGCACTGTCTAACACGTCCTTTGACCAAATCGTGAATGATTTTACAAGATTCAGAGATGGACAATCCCCCTCTACACTTGACCTCATATTAATAAATTATGAAAACCTACTCTCTCCCCCTATAATGAGACCTCCCATTGGTTTGAGCGATCATGTGGTCGTCAGGGCCTCTATCCAGATAGAACTCTCCACTCAAGATCAAACCCCTACCAATCCATCATCAGTTAGTGTTTCAAGAAGGCTGACTTCGGTGCCATGCGAAACGTACTAGACTTAAATCAAGTCGAGAGGAGCAACCTAACAATACACAGGAGGCATGAGATCAGGTCAGCGGGAATATTTTTAAACTCCTTAAAGACCACTCACCAAGGTTGACCAAATGCCATGGATTACAAAAAACACACTCAAAATGGCAAAATAAAAAGGGGGGCTTGGAAATTATATAGAAGGACCGGATGGAGTACTTATTACAAAAGATAGAGAAGGCTCAATAATAATTTATTGTTGGCTACCTGTAGGGAATGTAATATTGCTAACGAAGGAGGAAAACGTTTTGCAACTATATACGGAACCAAAGTACGTAGAATGTTGAAATTCCCAGAACTATGAAAACTGACGATGGTGAAGTAGTAACTAGTGCAAAAGAATTAGCAGATCTATTTGCGGCAGAATTTCAACGAGTTTACACGAAGGAACCGGAAGATCAGTTACCTATTATCCAAATCCCTCCTCCAAATGAGTCTCTAGAAGATGAAACAGCTAAAATCCTTGAACATCTGGATTCGAACTCTTCGTCTGGCCCTGATAAAATCCCAAAGGTATTGCTAAAACACTGTGCAAGCCAGCTTGCACCTTTCCTTAATAGGATTCTTAGTATGTCTCTGGATTCATCCTACCTTCCTAAAGACTAGAAAAAAGCTGATGTCATCCCGGTTTTCAAGAAAGGAGAAAAACTAAAGTCGAGTAAATACAGGCCTATAAGTCTAACCAGTATTGTCTGCAAGGTTCTGGAACGGATAATAGTTAAAAGACTTCAGGATTTCCTCACACATAACAACCGCATCCCACGGGAACAGCATGACTTTGTACCGGGACGCTCCACCACGACAAATCACCTCTCCTGTGTCAACAAGTGAATCTCCGCTATGGATAAGGGCATACCCACCGACGTAATCTACCTTGATTTCTCAAAAGCCTTTGACCGAGTTCCCACGAAAAGACTGTTGTACAAATTGGAGAACAATGGTATCAAAGGTTATCTTCTGAACTGGATCAAAGCTTTTCTGAGTGGGAGGACTTTCCAAGTCAAGGTTTGAAATGAGATGTCAACACCAAGGACAGTAGATAATGACGTTCCTCAAGGATCTGTCCTGAGACCACTGCTGCTTATCCTGTATACCAATTACCTTCCAGGCAAAATGACATTTGGCTGTGAAATGTATGCGGATGACACAAAATCTTTGCAAACCCGCTGCAAAACCACGCTTATCTGCAGAGAGATATCTGTGGAATTCACCGGTGGACGGAAGATTGGCTGATCACTCTAAAAATGCTGCAAAATGTGTGGTCCTGCATATTGGGAAAAATAACCCGACAAGAGAATACGCAATCAAGGCTCTGTACTACTGAAAGTCATCTTGCATGAGGGTCTGGGACTCACCGCAACCTGGGATCTCAAATGGGAATGCCAAATGAGAAAAGCTGCGAAGAAGGCTAACTCAGCATTATTCCAAGTACGAAAGGCCTTTAAATCTTTGGACACAAACACTTTTAGAAAGATATATACAACGTACATTAGACCTATTGTCGAATATGAAGCTTGTGTCTGGTTTCCTTACTATGCAAAAGATATTCAACTCTTAGAAAACCCAAGAAAAGCATCCACGATTCCCAGAGAGAATCCATATCCAGATTACGAACCCAGACTAGCTAGATTATCTATAAGCTCACTTGAACAGCGAAGAGAACGAGGGGATGTAATCGAGATCTTCAAAATCTTTCAAGGACATTACAGTGTCCTGAATCCAAGGAACATTTTTCAACTGGCTAGGGAAGCTCAACTGCTGGTCAACGTCCAACTGAGAGGTCACCCGCTAAAATTGCAAAAACGCAGCGCAAATCTCGTTCAGTGGAAATACTCGCTGGGTAACAGAGTGGTAGATTGTATATGCCTATTTGCCACGAAACAGGCATAATCAGATTACTGCTGCCTGTAAATTGTTAATAAATAATAAGAATTCCCAACAGGTTAGTAAACCTCATACGGTTAACTATGGAGAATGCTAAAAGTCAGGTTAAAATCCAGAACTGTAGGTCAGAGATCTTTGATTTGAGGGAAATGGACTAGCTCCTATCGCAATCAATCTGGCACTTTTAAAAGTTATAAGAGTAACTAAAATAGATTTAAACGGAATATTAACCACCAACGTGACGACGTGAACGTGGCGGGAAGATCCGTCATCGATGTAAGAGGAACAATGAAACTTTTGGAAGAAGAAGCAAGTAAGATGACCTCTATATAAATGAAGACAAAATTAAGCTCATGGCCATTAAACCAATAAGGAGGACAGGACAAAATATCGAAATAGCTGAGGGAAACATCGAAGTAATTAGCGGATTTACGTATCTAGGCAGTATGATTAGTGACCAAATAGAAAGCAAACAGAACATATTATACTAGGCGCGACAGTCTAGAGCAATATGTACCAATACTAAGCCAACCATCTACAAAATGATATGGTTTTGTTCTTTGTCCAAACCGTTGAATCGCAGCATTTTCTTCTAATGCTGTTTTATTTATCTTGTGTATTAGGTGATAGGTCTTTTAACTCTTCTATAAGGGCTGCGTGTGAGACTGTGTCGAATGCTTTAGCGAAGTCCAGAGTTAGTTCATCGTTTCATCGTTCATCTAAAATTCTTCTGTCGACAAACAAATGATCATCCACTGATCTTTGGGTAAGAATACATTATAACTCTGACTTATTAACTTCTACTTGTACACTATAAAAGTCGTATGTGCATGTTACTTTTATTCTAAAATTATTAGCGTTACAATTACTATTTACTTCTATTTGCGAACTTTTAACTATAACATATATATTAAGTGTCGTTTATTTCCCTCATTGTGTCAACTGACTCTGTAAATAATTTTTTTTACTTTATTGGCACTGGGGCATATCCATTATTTATACCCTCTTGGAAAAAGGAAAGTTATGGGTTTCCAAGCCTTGAAGTCTTTGTCCTCTGCTCTGTACCTTCGGTGGCCAAAAACTACCTGCTGCAGAGCTAGTGACGCCCTAATGGTGACGCTACTTTTATACCAATTACATTTATGTATCTAATTTGTGTTATAATTACTACATATACCTGACTTGAATGCAAATAGAAGATGCACAATTATTATCATCCGATTCTAACCAATATATCCTAATCTAAGCAACCTATACTTCATTCAACTTAAAGATAGAGTGGATGTAAACAATGATAGGCGCCTGATCAATGTATGATGAGCACCTGTGCTGCTATTTGGCTATTGCGATTGGGTGAACCCTCACCACTGCAGCCGGGAATTACACGTCGTTGATATCAGTCCATGCCCGGCTTAGAATTATTTTGCTTATTTACTCTTATTATTTTTATTCGATTGTTGTTTACAGTGACGACCGTTGATGTACCTAGTGGTCATCTTTCAAATGTGGAAAGTGAAATATTTCTTTGCTATACCTGCTGATTTGTATGCAAATCTTTAGGAACGTTCTCGAGTTTCTTAATACTACCCTGCTCCTTTCAACCACGTGAACATCGCATGTATTTGTTTACATCCACTCTATCTTTAAGTTGAGTGAAGTATAGATATTAGTTAAACTACAACTTAGCTGTGCGTTAGGTGCGTGTTTTACGTTCTTGCAGGAATGACAGGTATACCAGGTATCGCCATTTGAATTTTCTCGTCATTGTAAATGTGGTTGGGTCTTTTCCTGTTTGTTTTCACATTTTCTTTGGGCTTTCTTCTTTTTACTTGCAGTAATTCGTTTATTCACTTATTTCAATAGTTTTATTATAATTAGCGCCAATCTATTTTTACTTTGGTACTTGGGAGTACCGGTGTCACCCTGTAATTATACCTATTAGGAAACCACGTTTTCTAAAAAAACTCTTTGAAATTAATTATTCGACCAGCGTCCGCCACGAAGTCTCTAATAGTTTAATGTTGGAAAAATTTAATATTGGTGTAATTATTATTAGGTCGTTCACATTTTTGTTAAATTAATTTAGTTTCAGCTATTTACTAGCATTATTTGGAATAGTTTTAGATGAAAACTTTCTTCTTCGAATTCATTTCAAGATTCTTTCATTCAAATTCGGAGCTCAATTTCATTAACAAATTAAAAGACAGAACGCCTAAATTAGCAACAAGGAACGTCCGTCACTAATCAAAAAATAAATATTTCATCCGAACTTTGTAATATTCTGATCATAAACAGGATGGATCGTGCTAAAGAAAGGCGAATAATACAAAGACATAAAGTGCTACCGTTTATTTTTTAATTACAGACCAACCGTCCGTAATTCAGTTACACTTCACTGCGTTCAGATTTCCCATGAGAATACATTTTTTAGTAAGTTATGGAAACCCTGGGTGACTCTGCTAAAAAATCTAAACGTCGGCCCGTGCGTTTGCAAAGGGGCCGAACCCTCGTCGTCGTCCAGGAACCTAAAAAAAAGAAGAAAACGGCGTTACAATTTAACCTTATTTTATATATAAAGGGAATATTTTACCCAGCTTCCCGGTGTACTTTTCCATTATCAAGAGTGATCCTTTTGTACGCATATTTATTGAGTTCCGGATCAAAAACTTTCACATACTTTTCTCCACGCACGTTCGTAGTTCCTTTTTCTGATTCGACAACAAAAGTTTCTGAAACGCTTTTATCTTGGAACTCTCGTTCCGCAGATATTTGCAAAATTACCGCTAATGCGACAAGTTTGAAGAACATCTCGAAAAATACTACGTCGTTAGTGCGTTTTCGACGACGTAAAATGCTTTTGATAAACTTTTTATTTACTGTTACTACCTTTATTACACACTTTATGGCTGCATTTAATGCATTTTAATTTAGTGATTCATAATTAGACAAGTTCTTTCTGTGGGCATTGTCTTTATTGATTTGCCTTTCGTAGAACTTATTGACGATTTGCAAGCCCATTTCTGCATTTTACACACTTTAAACTCTTAATTAAAGCCTCAAATAGACATAAAAGCTTCATTACTCGAAACTTTAACTTACCGAGTGAGAAACGTTCGAGAAATTTTCTGGAACAAGGTATTACAAGGTAGAAATTTATTGTTACAATTACTCAAGACTCACCAAGGTTCGTTTCATCGATACCTTTAAGTTGGTCAATCTATAACATTCTAAAGCTTTTAGACACAATGGCCGGTATAAATTTTCCAGTTATTTTTTCCCTTGGATTATTTAGAATTACATTTTAGAGTTTTACTTTTTTCAATAATAACTAGAACCCCGTTTCTTGCTTTGAAATGACTTACAAGTTGAATTATTACACAACTAACTACTTGAATGAAAGAAAAACAAAAGACTGTCGCGTGGAAAGTTTTGCAATTAATTTTTTGTTATTAAAAGCAAGCGTTTTAAAGACTGTAATTTAAATAATTCCTGAACTAAGTTTTACTAGCTACAAAAGCATGAAAGTTATTTCTAAGTTAAGTTTGCTTCGAGCCCCTTATTAAGCGGTTATTTCTGTAGTATATAACCTAAAAATGCCCAATACTTGAACTCTACCCACTGAAATTCAGACAAAAGGTCAAAGATTCAGCCCTGAGCTATTGGTTTTTTATTATTTATTATTATATTAATTTATATATTATATTAATTTATGTATTACACATCAACCGAATTTCAAACAAAAAAATTCGAAAATTTTATTGGTGAAATACATCCTATTCAAGTGGCTGTGAGTATATTTTAAACTAAGTTTTCAACAATTTGAAAGAACTGGGGCTTAGCTCTGCACAAAAGGCCAAGTAACAAAGCTGTACTGAATTAGAACACGCAAAACTTTGTGTGACGAATGTAAAGCCGAGTACATAGGTCAAACTTCCCACACTTCACCAGAAACCAAAATCTGCGTTCTTTTGTTTCTGAGGCAACAAATCTAACCTTCAGTACTTCAAAGTATCACGTTAGCTTCGTTTAAACGTGAAATGCTTGGCCTTAAATTGGCAAAAATTGACAAATTAAATCATCATCATCATCATCATAGCGGCATTTAAGCACTCCATTCTTGGATATAAGCCTCCCTCAAGCTCACCCACATTTGGCGGTCTTGAGTTTTCTGCACCTACTTTCGACGTCTGTGTCGTCTAATGTGGACGGCCCACCGCTCGGTTGTATGTGCGTGGTCTCCACTGCAAGATTTTCTTGGTTCACCGATTCGCATTCATCATGGCAATGTGTCCCCCCAGGTCCTTTTCCGAATCGCTATTGTAGAGATAACATCTCTCACTTGCGTCTTACTTCTGATCCAGTCATTCCGCTTCCTATCGCGTAGGGTTATACCCAACATGGCTCTCTACCATTGCCCCCTGGGCAATCCTGAATTTCTCAGCTGATTTAGTATAAGTGACATAGTGTAGGTTTCATATGTAAACATCAGTAGGACACACTGTCCGAAGACTTTTGTCTTCAGATGTGTTGGGACATTATATTGTTGTTAACGCCGAAAGCTGCCCAGGCTTGAAATACGCGGCGATCGACTTCTGCTGTTTGGTTCTCGCTACCAAGTACCATCTTGAGGTCAAGGTGTTACCAATCAGCAGTCTCCCCGTCGCCAGAAAAGGTATAAAACCAGAACGATTTCTGCAAACAGCATCCAGTCTCGATCCGACTTCCAGCAGAGCAACATCCTCTCCAAGTTCCGACTCCAAGTTCCGACTTCTCTTCAACTCCTGCTCCAGTCCTGCTCCAGTTCCCTCCTGCAACCGCCCTCGACTCTAGGATCGTCGTGGTACTCAGTACGGCCTGAGTATCACTTCCTCCCACGGCACGCCGGTTGATGTCTATCAACCCCGTGGCCTTCCTGCTCCTGTTCCTGCCTGAATTTCTTAATGTCGAATTGTGTATGAATTCCTTATGTCGAATTGTGTATGAATTCCTTATGTCGAATTGTGTATGAATTCCTTACGTCGAATAAACTCATTCATTCCATTCCCGCCGAAGACACCGCCAGCCCGCTTGTTCCCTTTGCCGCCGAACGCCGGAGGTAACAAAGGTATATATGTTATCGGCAACGTATGAAAAGCAGGTATTGTATAGCATGCCTAGGAAATATATAGAATATATAACGTGTGTCCATAAACTGTCGACATCTCAGTTGCTTTGAAAAACAAATTACAAGTCTCAGATTAAATCATAGACAATGCCATTTTGCAAATCTTGACATTTGGTTTTGTGTTCTGAATCTGACAGTTTATAAACACCCGTTAGAATGCCTGAAGTTTTTAGGCAAAGTATAAAATGTCTGATTTTTGTAATTATTATGTTGCATACTTTCCCTATGCATGTATGCATTCTATACATTACCTAGATATTATACCCAATAACAAGTGCGCTCTAGGCGAATTATCAAACACGCCTTTACTGGCAACTTGAATTTGTAAATGAAAAAAAGAAATACAAAATAAAATAAAGCATGTTCGTACCAGAAAAACCACGAAAGCGGAAGTGGCACTGAGCTACTTGCAGCAGCAAGGAAGGCTAGAATGAATGGCATTTTGAATTGCACTTTATTTTCTTCTTCATACTTCATATTTTGACACTTGGTCTTACACATACACCTCACGAATCCTTGACCGCTTCCTATAAACTGAGAGGCAGCGGCAGATCGGAGAGCTATTTTATGGTCAGGGACGTCTTCAACTCTTAGTAAGTCCTTTGGACATACAGTGAATTGTGATTTCGCATAGAGTTGGTTCAAGATTCCTTGTGCAGTTCCAAGCCGGTAAAAGTCATCTTCTGTCACTGTCTGAATTACTGCCAACAGATTGCACGAGTCCCTCCGTCTCCCTAAAGGTGCAGGTGGGAATTTTTTGTCAGAGTTCATTTCCATTTTTCTTGCCTGGATTTCGAGGTTCGATTTAGATCCTTTTCTACATTTGATAGCTCCCTCAATCTTGAAACAAAGGCTGCACAAAATATTAACACCGTAACCTTCTACTTCCTCGTCTCCATCGTCTTTAGAAGCATGTCCACAGACAACGTGAACATTACGGCGACAGTTTCGGCATGTATGGGCACCACTAGTTTCCTTTAAGCAGACACAACAAAAAGCAGAAGTGGAAGGCTCTTTGGTACACAATATACATGGCATCACCACCAGTTTGGTTTTCTTCATTGTGGGTTGCATCCTTTAGCTTTGCAGCCAAAGAGAGCTTTATATGGCGTTCTCCCAGAATAAAAGGCCCTGTTCTTCATAAGTTGAACGAACCGTAATACCTTACTTCAGCGGACAGTTTTTTCATCTTGCATCCAAGCACACAGCATGTTTTCGATATCTGGATTAGCTCTTTCGACACTGCCTTGGCGTTGTGAGTGGCGCGGTATACCATGCATGATCTTTAACGTGGCTCACCACATTGTTGGCAAATTCCCTGCCATTATCCGACTGTAGAATCGATGGAGCTCCAAGCAACGTAAATATGTCCACGAGGATGCAGGCCACTTCTTCTGCCCTCTTTGATGTCACAGCCCTCAGAACCACAAACTTGGTGAGATGGTCTTGGTACACCATTATAAACTTATATTCCCTGTCAGGATGGGACTGAAAATCGATGAGATCGACATGACCACGGGAGTTGAATTCAGAAAAAAACCGTTGGTTTAACCATAACACCTTTCCCAACACCTTTTTATCTGGTATAATTCACAAAGGTGAATGTACAGTTCAGTATCATGACGACTAAAGTTCTTTCAACAATCTGTCCCGTCCTCCATGTTCACCTGCCAAATGAGCTTCATGAAGCACGTCAAATAATTCAGTGTCCGTGACATAAAACTGAATAGCACTGACGCCTTCTTTAACAGGACAAGTCAACTTACTTTTGATCTCTACCAACATTACATCATAGCGCTTCAGCAGCCAATACTTCCAGGGTCCCTTATTAGTAGTCGTCCTAGCCTTTTTCACATCGTCCACTAATGTTTGGTAACTGATTTCCGTTAGAAAAACACAGTTTTTAGCAGCTTTGGCTCATACTTGAGATAGTTAATCGTAGAACCGCCGTTACATGTAAACTTGCCGTGATTCTTGCTCACGCACTACACTTTCTTCCTGTTCCAACATCTTAACATAACATCCGACGGGAAATAATAGGGGCGAGCATCTGTTGCGGGAGTGAAAGCTCACGTGTTTCGCTATCACGACGCCACCTCCGAACAAAGACCCGAGCCTGAGTAGTGGGAATATTCTATACTCTGCCGGCTGGCCTTTTGGCATTGTACATAATGCCTAGGAAATGTGTTAAATAAACCATTTCATATTTTAACGTTCGATTTTAGGCATTCTATAGCCCGACACCCGACTAGGGTACCAGGGGATATGCTGAAGAAGAAGAAGAGATAGTATATTTCCTAGGCATTCTGTACAATGCCGGATTTCACATATTGCAGGTAACATATACATTGATTCACAACCCCCAATGGCATTTGGTAATTCTGTATGTCAGGATCTTAGTTTTGGATGTATTCATCCTTTGGCCAACTGCTTGAGATTCCTCCTTCAGTACTCGGATCATTCTAATCATCTCCTGTACTCTCCATCAGAAAGCAGTACTAAATCATCAGCGAACCTTAAGTGGGACTAGTGGGAGAGTCTCTCTCCATCGATATTAATACCTCGTTCTTGCCAGTTTAGCTTCTTGAAGACATTTTCTAACGGCGTGGTAAAAGCGTTGTACTTGGAGATGTTTAAGTAATTGAATGTATCGTTCGTCAATCCTACAGTCTTCTAAGGTCTTTTCACGGTCCATATTTCTGTAGATTTGAATGCCGTTCAGTAGTCGACGTAAGTTATTATGACCGGTTTCCTGTATTCATGACACTTTTCAAGGAGAGTTTTTAGTGCCTGGAGGTGGTCGTTCGTGGTGTATCTAGATCGAAAGCCAGCTTGTTCTCTAGGCTGGTAAGCAACTAGCTGTTTATTGTAACGCGCGTGAACAGATGTGACAAGAGGCTCCAGTTCCAGTTGGTGGGAACTCGGGTCTGCATAACACATTTGGTAAATAATTTCGCTACATTATTCCAGAATGGATTTAGTTTTAGTGTTTTGGGTACGATCTTCACCAGGGGCATGCCTGTTCTTCATCTGACGAAGCTCGTATTTGAATTCATTCACGATGGCTTCGGGTATATCCTTTGCTCCCACGTTACTGATTGGAGCTCGAGCTTGGAAGCACTCTTTTTTATTGGATTTAAGTGAAGGTTGGGTTGATTTTTATAATACCGATGAGTGATCTCCAGTATTTTTCCTTTTTCATTAAATAATTTAAATATTAGCATCTTTCTGTACCTACTAAGTCTTGATTTTAGCACTCTCCGACTGAGTTTTCTGAATAGCTTTCTCGATAAGGTTTCGGTCATATTTTATTCTGTCCGTGCGAATTGCCTTGCGCATTTTCTTCTGTAACATGTGATAATCTGGATGGTTAGTTTGACCTTGCATCCAGTTCCTCGTATGCCAGGATTTGATCCTTCTTTGTAGTAAAGTAGGTATTCTAATGGCAAAGTTAGTATCTTCTCACCGCTATGTCTATGTCTAACCACACAAAGACCAAGTAAATCCTTGATAAAGTTTAGTTTGGTTTCTAATTCTAGTGGCCAATCATCGGATGACATGGACTGCATGTAGTTGTATACCTTTCGCACCCCTACCCCCTTTCATCTGGTCACTGCTTGAACCAGAGGGTGAAGGAGCACTGGGAACTCGGAGTCGATTTTTATTTGTGTAGTTCATGGTTAGACAAAGAGCAACGACGGGTTGGTCATCACAGTACTGTAATCGGTGGATAAATTAAATACATTTAATTAAAGGTTTGATGAAACCTAAATACATTTGGATATAGATCAAACATATTTAAATATAAATTAAATATAACTGACATCTTCCTTTCTCATTTTCTTCAAATAGGAACGAGCTTCGAGTTCATTTATCTCCATTTTTCGTTGGTTTGGTTTTGAAACTGAAATTATGTTTCCCCGATACCCCCTTCCTGGTCTTTTAAGCATAGCATTAACTCTGTTCAGGTTAAAGTTTTGTTCCGCTAAGACACTCTCCATCACGATTTGTCTCTGGTAAGGTGCCATTTGGTGGAATACATTTTCGTTTATTCTTCGGCGAGAATCAATCAACTGCTGTAAATTACATGTAAACAATAATAATAACATCCGTATATCCTTACCGGAAGCAACGCCGTTGCAAATAAAATAATTAATATTAACATGCCTGGAAAAGGATTTAACTCGACGACGATTTTAAAGGTTATACAAACGACTTCAATTGAACTAGTTTATTTTTTAAATTTAATTACGATTTAATGTGATCATTTATTTTGATTACATCTGTGAACGCAAACAGTGTGGTTAAACAATTAAGTATGGCCTTGCCTTAGAGTTAACCTCAGGCTTAAGTCAGTACGGGAGCGAGGAGGGGGTAATTTTGCAAAAGTATAAACCAATCGCATTGTTGCAAGTTGTCATCCCAGAGATGGACTTTCCTTATTGTGTGAATTTTGTAAGGCTTATTTAAGATCATTCCCTACTCGTAAACTTTACTTAAAACCAATTAAAGTAATTACTTTCCCATAATCACAAAGCATTCAAACCCAGTTTCACTTCAATAAACGAATTATAATCCATCAAATGTTTTTTTAATGGCCTACTTTAATAATAAAATCGGCGAACTGTTAACTAACGAACGCGTATCTTTAGTTTGTTTAAATGCTTTCATATTTTATTACTAATTTCTTGTTTGGTAAGACTGAAACTTAAAACAAATCCGAATGTTGTAACTTGCTGTAGTTTCGGTAGTTCGTACCTATTACAGAAAAGTAAACCACCACTTGTCAGCGCGCTTGAAGAAGAGAATTTAGGACCTAATTGTGGAACTGGGTTTGTTAAAAAAAACACCTCAAAAATTCGAAATATCGCAATTGATGAAGTTGGAAAAGGAAGCCAACCAGGCATAGGTTGTAAATGTCCAGTTAAATAAATTATTTCACTAACGCTTTGTTTACTTGTGGTTACAAAATTTGACTTCTAATCTAATCTATCAAAGTTTGATTGCATTTAGCTGTGTTAAACTTTATAGCAGTACATTTTACTACGTAAAGCTTAGTTGGAAAGTTTCACGATAATTAAAATCCAGTTTTCTTTCATATTGAACATGTTATGCCTAACAGTTACGTTAGCTTTACTTTTAAGTTTCTCCATGGTAAGCCCTTCTTAGATTACAAAATTTTCAAATAATTATCACTAAAAATATAGATTTGTGGAAACCAAATTGTAAATGAAAATTACTACCAGCAAATGTCTCCATATTTAAAGCAGATTGTGTTGGAGAAGTTTGTTCAAGAACAGGTTACTGAATTGAATAATTTAAAGGTTTCAAGAGGTATTAAACGGCGAGGTTCATTACTACAAAGGAAGAGAAGGATACAACTAAATTTGATACAGGCAAAAAAGGAACTAAATACCTTAAAGGCTCACTTACCTACGTACGTAGCTAAATGATTTTTAGAAAGTTTTATTAAATAAAAACTATATCTTTGTAAAATAAAAAAAATAAAAGGCTCTTGCAGTAAATCGTTGGTTTATTTATTTATAGCGTAAATACTGAAGGGTTTAAGTTTAGAAAAAGGAAAAAAAGGAAGTGGAAGAAGAATAAGAAGGAGGGGGAGAAGAAAAAAGCTCACTAAACCTCTTCATGTAGGACAAGACTCTTAATAGAAAAAGTCTTTCAAACAAAGCACCTTGCAGAAATCATGAAGGTCAGAAACAAGAAGAAAGCCCTGAAAGGTTTCTTAATTTTCTTCAGACAAACGATCAGAAGAATGGCCCTCACCTTCGTAAATTACGAAGATTGTCGGAAACGAAAGAAAATGTAATAAAATTTCTTCCAGAAAATTGAATTGCCTTATGGGTGCCAAGGCTTCTTAATTTCGAAGGTCAGCTTTTCTTAAAGGCCATCACAGCAAGGGCTTCAATCATTATGAATTATAAATGTTAGGAGAAAATCAGAAGAGGCTGTAAGGGTTGGTCAGGATTTCTTAAAAGAAGAATCGTCATTCTCATGCAAAATCTGCCAAATAAGCAAAGAAGCAAAGCTCATGAAAGCGCTTCGGTCAGGGCAAAACTTCATGACAGAACATTTTCAGGCAACACCTTTAGAGAAAGGACTTTGTCCTTCGTGAATTATGAATGTTTAGCAAAAGAAGAAGAGTTTTATAAAAGTTCTTCAAGCAGGCCAGGATTTCTTAGTAAGTAAAAGATATACCATTTTCCAGACAAAATCTTCAGAGGTATGCCTATGATCTTCGAGAATTATAAAGGTCAGAAACAATAAAAACAAACTCAAGACAGTTTCGTAACTACAAAGCAAGGCTTGTTAATGAAACTTTCTTTAATTTTCCAATGAATGTCTGTGATCTTCAGGAAGAAGATTATAAATAATGAAAGCAAGCTTATAAAATCGTTTCTTGGGGGAAGAGCTCTAATCCTCGAGAGAAAAGAAGAAAGGCTCTTTCAGCAGGCCAAGACTTCAGTAGTTATGAAGAAGCCAATGAAGAAGAGAAAGGTTTTGAAAGTTGTTCAAGCGGGCCAAGGCTTCTTGAAAGTGGACGTTCTGCAAACTTGTGATAAACTTAATGGGAGTTTTGGCAAGAAGGCCCTTAAATCGAAGAACCAGCATCCTTATGCACTCTAAAAGCCAAGCAAAAATCCAAAAGGTAAAGTAGAAGAGCAAGAAGAAACTTGTAACGATTCAACAAGGGGCCCCTCGAATTGTTTCAAATCCAACTCTGATCATCAGATCACTATTATGACTATTTCCAAGAAACATTACAAGACACTAAAATGGATCATAAATGTTAACCACTCAATCAACCGTTATCTCAACCTTAAAATCCAACGATCTGTGAAAATACCAGAAACTTTTATGTATAATGTGAATTTTTATATCACTGTAGGTGTATAAAAATGATTTCATAAACATTTTTTATTCTGTTCTATAGTTAAACCCACACTGAATAATTCTTTCTAAGATGAACACCTTAACCCTGATATTCTGTTTATTTCACGTATTCCTTGTAAGTATTTCAATTGTACCGTTAAGTGCAAAAATAAAACAAGAAGAATTTTAACACAGGTAACCGGACAACAAGATGAAATTGGAACGTTAGAAACAGAAGAAATAATCGAAAGGGCCCAATTCACCCACGTATTCGGGATCGAACCATATCTACGTCTACACTCCGAAAATCCGATAAATCTGTTTCATATGTTCTACGACGACGAAAGAGACGAGTACGAAAACATCACCTATCCGCAAGGCGGGAAGGGCAACATTGTCAAAGTACGCAAACCAAAATTCGAACTTCATCCGGTAGTTGAGAAACACATTATGGATTATCTTTACAAAAAGAACATCCCTGAGTTAACAAATTACATTGATAACCTTAAATCTGATGCAGATAAAAAGAAATAGACCTGTCATAATATGTAATATCTGAAACAGTTGAATAAAGAAATGTTTTCTGATGTGTCATGACCTAGTTGATTAGTGTGATTTATTCAGAAACTATCGTGGCCAGGTTTCGAAGCTAAATAGAGAACCTATTTGCAGTGGCACTCTCTGGCATGGGAGGTTCTTTTTTAACTGGCTTCTTCGTTTTCGGTTTCATTGTAGGTTCCTGGAATTCGTCATATTCGACGGCGGTTGCGGCTGCGCGTGCGGCTGCGGGGATTTCTTCGGCGTCCATGGTTCCTACCTACTATGACCCCTCCGGGTTGGAAATGGCTTCTGGGGCGGGAAGACCAACCATCTTGTGTGCGAGGGAGATCACATAGTGCCACTGCTCGACAGACAAGGGTGGAAGCATTGCTCTCATGGAATCCATTGCGGACCCCTGGGGCTTGAACTTGTATTTAAGGAATTCTAAGGCTTGATAAAGCTTGATTTAAAAGCTTTGTCTAGATGGTTGTGAAAACAACCGGACCTGACACGGGGCCCTGGACTGAACACGTTAGTTAAGGAATTTTGGTGATACCTTGGCACGCCCGCTTTCCACGAAATCTGGCTGCTTCTTACTAGGTCGAAGAAGTTGGAGAAGGAATAAAAGCTGGAAAAGGAGTCAGAAAAAGAGGGTGGGCCGTAAAAGAAGCAGGAAGGAAATAGACCGACACAAAGGACTTGGGAGAAGGAGAACTCGAACTGTCGGTGTAGAAGGGTCGCAGAAAGAGAAGTAGGAGGTGAAGAAATCATAAGGGAAGTGCTAAAGAAGGAGAAGAAGGGAAAATCGCATGAGGAAATATAGAAGGGGAAGTCGCAGAATAGTAAATAAGAGTCAAAAAAGAAGGAAGTCAGAAGTTAAGATTTCGGAAGCGAAAGAGGGGACGAGGAAGTGTCAAAGGAGAAAAAACCGAAGTAGCACGACGGGCAAGAGAATTAAGATTATCTAAATCCTAGTTTTATATCTTGCTCGTTCAATTTCTGTCCTTTTTCTTCATCTTTTATCATTTGTTTTATCCAGATACAAGAAAGATATTAAAAGAGAAAAAACCGATAGCAAAACCTAGGACGAATTAGGCTTGGGTCAACATCATTAAAGTTATGCTTGAATTTACACAATACAATGTCATAAATATTTATTAGTTCGGCTATAAAGAACAATAAACCGCTATGCTTCATTTGCTAATAGCAGAAACACAGCAATGAACGCAATAAGTTTTGCATTCTGTTTGTTTTTTATATTTGTAAGTAACAAAAATTAATCGCCCAACTTTACGGTCCTTTGTTTGAAAATTAATTCTTGTAGGTAAAATCAAATTCATCCCTGCCACAAGAAGAAATTCCCCACGGAAGGGCGTTAGAATACAGTTTGAAGGTTAAGTCCTACCATGGCAGTACAACCGAAAAACCATCAATATTTCAACAGATAGCCGATTCGGTTGGTGGTGCTTTCACGAACGCCTATGACAAAATGAAGAACCTGTTTACGTTCCCTGAATTTGAAGATCATTCTATTTATCCAGGTTATTATCTGTCGGCCTCTAAAGGTCTTGGGAAGCATCAAGAAGAAACGGACCCCAGAATAACTATCACAAAACATAAACGCAGGACGTTTGGTAAATTGGTGGAAAAGGAAATACCAACACTTATAACAACTGAAGAAGCCGCAAAGGCTCCAAATTCAGAAGTAGGCTACCTCGAAATTAAAGTGAAAGGCATTACTAACAATAACAACCCGAATAAAAAACTATACCACAAGAAAATACTGAACGATGTAAAGAAACTCTTGGATGACAGTATTCGCATGAAATCTGATGAATAACATTCATTTCTAAGATTCAAACTTAAAACAAATGCAAGGTTACTTTTTTGTTGAAATGTATGCATAGGGCCGTAATAAATAAAATTTAGATTAATGATGTTGCAGTTTTTTGACTAAGATTTAAAACTATTTATAATTTGTCATTATTCATTAAAGTATCCCAGCCTCAAATACAATACTTGGGGGTTCAAGAAACCTAGAAAGATTCAAGCTTATGCAAGAAATTGAACTTTCTTAGGATTCAATTGGAATTTTCGAAATCAAACACTATATTTCAAATTCAAATCAGGGTGAAGATTTGGATTTAATTCTCGAAATTCGAACCTAAGTTTACAATCCTTGATATTTTCATTCAAAACTGAAGAACTGAAATTTCCAATCCGGATTTGAAATTCAATCCAAAGCAAGAGTTGTCATCGTGTAATTTAAAACCGAGAATTCAATCCTATGTTGAGGATTAAGTTTCAAAGTTGGATTGGAAACTCAAATTCGGGGGTTTTTAATTTTCGAATAAATTCAAATTAAAACTTGGATTGTGGCTTCAGATCAAATACAAATTCAAGATTTGTATTTATAATTTGGAAAGCTATGGATTTAATTGCAACACTGAGATTTCCGTTTTGAATTTTGATTTCAATTGTAGTCAGGGCCAAAGTCAGGAACTCAGTTTTGAATTTCAGAATTTAAATCCTGAATGAAGATTTAAACTTTTCAGCCGTATTTGATATCCAGCACAGACGCTCCATTTGGTATTTGAAAATCAAAATCCCGATCGTGATGTTTAGAACCGAAAAGTTGATATTCCAATATTAAATCCGGATTTGAAATATAAAACCTAAGACTTAAATGAGTTCCTTACCTTTAACGCTTAATCCGTTACACATGATTTCTTTCTATTTCATCCTTATGCCTTTCTGGGCGTCGGATTTCCTTTTACCTGCCCACCCACTGTGTTTTATCTAATTGTCCTACTCTCTCATTCGCACCAAGTGGGAGGGAGGTGCCGCGTTAACGGAGCAGTCGGGCAACTCATCCAAGTACCGACCCGAGACAGCGAAGCTTAACTCTCGTGATCGCGCTTGACTGAGTACCTAGCTGCCGCAACCCGGGACCTCCACATGATTCAGTTTAAAATCCAAATCAAAGAATATAATCAGGACTAAAGGTTGGCTGTCGAAGTCCAAAGCTGAGATTTGGATCTTCTAAGTTAAATACAATCCTGTTATAAAACGTCGAATTCGGTTTTAAAATGTGCATTCATACTGGAAGTTTTAAAACTAAATAGAAGTTACCTTTATGTAAAAGTAATGTAAAGAAATAGACGATGGCGATGATGCAGGATGGGAGAAAACAGGTACAAGAGGAGGAGGACGAGGTGAAGGAAAAGGAGCGGAAACTGTATGATAGAGAACTGTACAACAAGGAAGAGGAGGAGCTGACGTAAGAGAAGTCAAAATTGAAAGAATTGGTAAAAGCGGATGAATCGCAGGTGTAAGAAAAGGAGCCGGAGAAGAGGAACAGCGGGAGCTGAAGAAGAAAAAATCGAAAGGAGGTCAGCCGAAGAAGGAGATAAAGGAGTTAGACGAGAGGTCGGAGATAATCTAAGTTAAATTCGATCTTGATATAAAACGTCAAATTCAGGTTTAAAATGTGCATTCATACTGAAAGTTTTAAAGTATTATTTTGGTTTGAGATTTATATTTAGGATTAAAAATCCTAAGTCCATAGTTAAGATTAAAATTTTATAACTCAAAATTCAAAATCATTACGAATATAGATTGAAACCTGAATCCGTAACAAAATTGGAGCGTCACATTCGGGTTTGAGAAATAAATTCTGATTCAAAATCGACTTTCGAAGCTGGGATCGAAACTTCAAAGGTTTAAATCCAAAATCTATACTTAAAATTGAACACTGATTTTAAGCTTAAATCCGTATTTGGTATCTGATTTTCAAATTCAAGATTAAGGAGAAAACTTCGCTAAATTCTGATTCAAAGTCGACCTTTCGAAGTTTAAAACTGGTGTCGAGACCTTAAATGTTTAAATCCAAAATCTGATATCTCATTCAGATTTGGGTTTTAAAATCCGAAACTTTCGAAGTTTAAGGTTAGGATCGAAATCTTAAACGTTCATATCCAAAATCGATATTTAAATAATTATCAAATATAGGTTTTATTCTTAAATCCATAATAATGATTTGAATACCTACCCTATTCAGATTTACGATTTAAATACAGAATTTAAAATCCTCTTTTGAGGTTTAAAGCTCAGATCGAAATCTTATTATATAATAAGATTTGATTTATAGCCGACGATTTATAATTTCGACGACATGGATTCAAGGATAAAGGTTAAGTTTTGCATACAGGATTGATCCTCAAATCCATAATCATGATATACTTTTTTTTTTTTTTTTAATATATATTAGCGAGACCAGTATACAAAATACTATACAGGCTGATTTGTAATTAATTTGGGCATGTAATAGGCACTATTTAGCTATTGTCTGTTGTTTACTGTCTTTTGGTATGTAATAATCAGAATTAAATAACAGCACTATAACTTACGTTTGATTTGTTTGTACATCACTATTGTCACTGATATCACTTATGCTGGCACATATAGGTCTTGTGGTAGTTTTCTACTGAGTCGTTTGTGAATGCGCTTGCTTCCCAGAGAGTAATGGATCGCTCCTGGGCACTCGTTTATGTTAGAAAAGTACTTTTTAGCGATTTTTCCTATGAAGTCGCGTATTGTTGGTACTTCTGTTTCGCGGTGGATTTGAGTGTTCCGCATATACCATGGGGCATTCAGTGCTATACGCAGGATTTTGTTTTGTAAGCGTTGTAATTTATCAATGTGCGTCTTGCTTGCTGCTCCCCACACAGGACATCCGTAGGTTATGATAGGCCTAATAATTGATTTGTACAGCAATAACGAGCATTTCAGTTTTAACGTTGTTTTTCTGTTAATAATTGGATACAACATCGCAAGTCGAGCGTAACCTTGGGTAAGTTTGGTGTTTATGTGTATACCCCAAGTTAAACGAGTATCGAGGTGGACTCCGAGATATTTTACAGCTTGGTCTGTCGGATTCCATTGTACTTCTCGGTTTCCTATCCGAATTTTTGGCGGGGATTTAATTCTGCGTAATGAAAAAATTTTGGTTTCACATTTTTGCGGATTTAGCTCTATGCTCCATCTGTTGAACCATTTATTTAACGTGTTAACTTGATTTTGCAGTCTATCTATTGCTACTAATATATTATCGTGTTGGGTCATTAATACTGTATCATCCGCGTAGAGTGCGAGGGTTGCATCGTCAGGCTCGGGTATGTCATGAACAAAGATGTTGTACAAAATCGGTCCCAGAATTGAGCCTTGTGGTACTCCTGCATTGATACTATATGTTGCTGAATCCGTTGCATTTACTCTTACAGCATAAGTTCTGTTGGATAAGAATGATTTTAGTATAAGCTGTAGATAATTAGGTATTTTGGTTTGACATATTTTATACAGTAATCCATCTATCCACACTCTGTCGAATGCCTTAGTTACGTCAAGAAAGATAGCCGTAGTATATTGTTTATTTTCATAGCCACGCTCAATAGTTTCTGAAATTCTTGCGAGTTGATGTGTGGTTGAATGTTTTTGACGGAATCCGAATTGGGCATGTGGGAGTATTGAAGCTGCGTCAATGGAGTTGGAAAGTCTTGAATGAATAATCTTTTCGAGTATTTTGGAAATCGTCGGTAGGAGGCTTATTGGACGGTAACTATCCAGATGTTTTGAGTTCTTTCCGGGTTTAGAAAATAATAAAATTATGCCATGTTTCCATTCGTTGGGGAAATAGCCTAGGCGTAAGCATGCGTTGAATAGGCTAGCCAGAAATGCGACGGTTTTGTCAGTAAAGTTCTTTAAGACTATATTAGGTATGTTATCATGGCCAGGCGCTTTCTTGATTTTCAGGTTTTTAATATGATGTTTAATTTCAGAATGCGTAGTAGGACTGATTTCATCTGCAGTTGTTGGGAAATTGTGAAGTATATAATTTTGAACATCCTGAGCGAATTCCGTGTTAACGATTTCGGTTATAAAGACATTTTGCAAATGTTTGGCGAAAACTTCACACTTCTCGTCGTCCGTTGTGTACGTTTCTTGGTCAGCGTGTAATGTAGATATCGTGGGAGGTTGTTTTAGAATTCTTTTTGTTGCTTGCCATAATGTGCAATCTTTCGGCTCCAATTCAGAGATGTATGTTTGATAAGTGGTGATTCTGTGATTTTCCAATTCCCATTTTATAGTTCGAATTAATTGATTCAAGCGGGTTTTATACATCGAATCTCTCGTATTCTGCCAAAGTTTACGTATTTTGTGCTTTTCTTTTATTAATGTCAATATTTCTTGTGGAGGTTGCATGTGATTTTTTGTGGGTCGTTTAGGTTGTCCTGTCGTAGCTGCTTGAATTGAGCCTTTTACAGCCTTCGTTAAGTTATCTATAAGTTTGTCTATTTCATTTGTGGTATTAATTCGTGATGGGCACGTCAGAGTTTCATCTAAGCTGCTTTTAAATATTTCCCAGTTTATTAGTCCGTTGATTAATCGTGTTGGTTTAATTATACGTTGAGGAGCATTCTTAAAGGTTATTATTACTGGGAGATGGTCCGAATCAAGTTCTGGCAACACCGCTTGATAAATTGGGCGAGAGAAGTTTTTACATAATATAATGTCAAGTATGTCTGGATTGTGGTCTTTTCTGTAAGGGTAATGCGTTGGTTCCGATGGTGCCGAGATTTGTATTGCATGTTGAGTAGTGAAGTCGTTTAGTCGTTTTCCGTCTGGGTTATTAGATTTGCAGCCCCATAGAGTGTTTTTGCTGTTGAGGTCCCCAACTACAACTGTGGCTTCGGTGCTCTTGAACATAGCTGATAGGTCAGCTTCTTGAAGTTTTCTGTTGGGTGGTTTGTAAGCGCATATTATGTTTAGTTTTTGTTGGTTTTTTAACAGTATTTTAACTGCAACCACTTCGATGTTGTTGGTAGTATTATATTCAATCTCACCAGCTGATATAGATTTTTTAATTACTATTGCCACTCCTCCGGAACATATTGGTGCGTCTCGATCATTACGGAAAACAACGTAGCCCGGTAGTTTTAAGGGTTGATTTCTAATTAAGTGAGTTTCAGTGATGCACAGTATATCTGTTTTATGTCTAGCCATAAAAGCTATCAGTGTAGCTCGTTGAGATAGAACGCCGTTGGCATTCCAGTTTATAATATTTAAATTTTCGTAGCTTTTAAGGTCCATTTAGGAAAAGTGATGGTATTAATGACAGTATGAATGTTTTAATTTGAGCCATGTAAGGTGAGATTAATTTGATAACACTTTGTAAAATTTTTGAAAGAGGAGAGTTTTCCTCTTGTGTTTTATCTTCGTTCTCTGTCGTCTCTGTGTTGGTACCTCGAACTGCTTTAGCGTAACTTGGGTGTTGTGTAATATCCGAATTTCTGTTATTTCTAGATGTGGCTCTTGCGTATGCTTGTTGCGATTTAATCTTTAGTTCAGTATAAAATTTACAACCTCTGTAGTTTGCCGGGTGTTCACCCTTGCAGTTGACGCATAGTGGTGTTTCTGTAACTGTTTTTTTGCATTGAGAAAAATGATGGTTTCCTAAGCACTTTACACATCGTGGGTCTAACTTACAGTAATTACGGGTATGATTAAATCTTTGACAATTCGTACATTGTGGTATGTCTTTACTTTTCCGTTTAGGTTCAACTTTTACTATGCAGTTAAACAGTGTGGTGAGACTAAATACGTTATTTTCTTTTTTGTTTTGTTTTTCTAGCTCTACCACGACTATAGGAATAGGAGCTTTCGCTTTGTTGTATAGTCTTGTAACTTTACTTGTAGGGAGGTCGAGTCGTAGTAACTCTTCCTTTATTTCATCGGAAGTTAATGAATTAGGGACATTGCGTATTACCACGGTTAACTTAGCATCCTGAGGGTTGTTAAATGTGAAGTATTTAGCGCCGATGGAGTCATAAAATTTGGTTAAAGTTCGAAAATCGGTGATTGTAGTAACGTTAATACGTAGTTTATCTTTCGCGTGTGCTACTGTAAAGTCGCTTATCTCTTTTTGTTTTATGTCTTTCAGGACTGCTTGATAATTCGGAGAGCCGAGTAAAAATATCGGAGGAATTTTTTCTGTTGTGTCTTTAATCTGCGGTGTATTTATTTTTGTTGGTGTTGTGGTATTTGCATCTGTTGTATTGGTTTCATCTTCTGTGATTTGTGTTAGAGGATCAAATCTGTTTTTAGTTGGGAGAGGTGGGAAGTCAAAAGTGTACCTTTGTGTTGCATTTTGTGAGAAAGTGAACCGTTTGTTTCTATCATTTATGTCAGGCGACGTGTTATTTCTTTTAGCTGGGTTTGTGTTTGTTGACAATATGGGCTCGCAAATTTCCATTTGAGAAGGTTGCTGCTGATCTGGTTGATTTATATATCGATCGGTTGGTGAAAGTTCACCGTGTTCGTTAACTTTAGTTAATACATCTAGATGCAGGTTAGAGTTAGCATTCATATTGTTATTTTTATTTTGTAGTTCAAGAGTGCGAGCGTGTGATTGATTTCTTTGAATTTCTGAGGCTAGAGTTCTTTGGTAAGGCATTGACGGCAGACCGCGGTCTGCGGTATCCGATACCGCAGGTCAAGCCGGCACTCACAGGTTGATTAAGGACACTGCACAGGTGGCGTTTTAAGTAACGATACAAACTTTTTTATAAAATTAATCGTTTAGTTAGAGCACTAAGTAACTTAGAACACTGAGTAAATAGCACGTCCGTTCGCTACAATTTCCGGGCGCGAACTCCATGATATACTATAAATACCTATTCAGGTTTACGATTTAAATACAGGATTGAAAGTCCCCTTTTGAGGTTTAAAGCTCAGATCGAAGATTTATAGTTTGTACGACGTGGATTCAAGGATAAAGGTTCAGTTTTGCTTACAAGGTTAATCATCAAATCCATAATCATGATTTAAATGCCTTATTCAGGTTTGCGATTTAAATACAGGATTGAAAATCCCCTTTTGAGGTTTAAAGCTTAGGTCGAAGATGTATAGCAGAAGATTTATAATTTCGACGATATGGATTCAAGGATAAAGGTTAAGTTTGTATACAGAATTCATTCTCAAATCCATAATCATGATGTAATATAAATTCGTATTCAGGTTTGCGATTTAAATACAGGATTGAAAATCACCTTTTGACGTTTAAAACTCAGGTTCAAATATTAAAGATTTGATTTCTAGCCGAACTTTTATAATTTGTACAACATCGATCAAGGATAAAGGTTAAGTTGTGCAGTTTAAAGTTGAGACTTCAACATTCAGGATTGAAACCCAGATTGAAAATTTCTGAATTCAGATTTTGGATATTATTTTCTTTCTTTCAAAGAAAAATTTTTTAATATTAAAGAATATTGTTTGGAACACAATTAAAATCAAAAATAGCCATTTTAAAAAGCAAACTACTACGATAGGACCAACAAGAATCGACTGCTACGAGTCTCAGCAAACAGATCGCCACATACTGTACGGCCGCTGTTAGTTGGCGAGCTCCGGCGTATACCGAATGTTTACTTGGTACGATTTCGAGGTCATGCCTCAGTATTGAAAATAATCCAGTGGTATAGGCGATTTATGAGTGCCGCAATTGCAACAAATTTCTAAGTAGTATTTGGTTAACGACTGTTTGTGCTTTTTAAATTTATCAAAAATTCCAGTCACAAAATTATTCATTCTGTTTTGTTCGTACTAATTACATATTGGTATTTGTACCAGTGGCGGCTAGTGCAGGGCGCTGCAGTGCTGCAGAGCTCCCAAAAAATAAATAATTTATGTAATCTAACTTTAACTAAAATACTAAAATATTTTCTATTGCCAAAAAGCAAATAATAAATACTTCGCATTCGCGATTTTGTAAAGCCGGCATCCAGCCTGGTGTAAGTAGACGGAAAAGTTACACACGTAAATTTAATAGAGACATTTATTTAAAAAATGAATGGATTTGTGGATGTAACAAAAAAATGCTTTATACTGTTTTCCCTGCTTACTTTTTGGTGGCGAAATACACAATTTTAATGACAAAGTGATTACAAAATTTGCAAACAGAAAAGGACGTAGGATAGACTTAATTTATAAAAAATAGGTAAGTTTTTTTTGCAAAAATTGCAGAACACCTTAAAATTTTTACCAGGAGCCGCCACTGATTTGTACCCTATCGCGCTGCGTATAGTTACGCCAATGGTGAAGAGAGATGACGTCACAGTTCGACAGCTATTGCGCATCTTAAGTTCTCGCCAACTTACAGCGGCCTGACAGTACATATTTGTACTGTCTTTAATGGCACTGTTGCCTGTTTTATTAAATTTTAACTTGAAGTATGGAACTTGCCCGGAATAGTCATAAAAGAATCTAACAGGAGGGTATAGCTCTCCTCATCAAAATTGCAGTTTACTAATGTATTCGCCTTCCAATTCAAAAGAAAATTTTTTTATTATTATTATATCAGTTCTCCTTGATACAGTAAAAAATTTCTTTTGGTATGGTTAATTAAAAACGTTAAAAAATATTGATGGAACTCAGGGTAAAAATGTTCGCTAAACTACAAACATTTTTACGTACAAAACAAATTAAAAATAAAAAATAGCCCAAGAATTCATGAATGTATTCAAAGATCCTTTAGAAACGACTTCTACTTCTGGTTTGAAAAATTCTGTGAATTTTCTCGGTTGGTTTTGCTGAATCCTGTACAAGTGACGTCTTGTTACTTTTGGTACTCCTAACTTGTTGTCGCAAACGCAAATTCATCATAAACATTCGCCCAGTTTTATTAAACCCTAACCTACTGAGTTTTTCGTGTGTTTCTGAGGGTCTTAACACGAATTTAATAAGCCTGTTGGCTGCATCCTTTCTATTTACAACTGTCGGTAATTCTTCTGTTGCTGAAAAAAGTGCCGCCGCCTTGAAGAGAAAATGTACGGTTAATTTTGATGTGAGATTTTATTCAAAAGTAACTAAAGCAATGAAAAGGAATGTTTCACTTACGTTTACTATTGTTACCCATATTAAAAGTGTTGTCCACATTTCCTAAGATTTCATTAAAGCTCCCACCTTTTTCATAAGGTAAAAATATAAAATATTTTTTATAGAACGAAAAACCATTAGTGTGGCCAAATTAAGGTAAATAAAATCTGATTGCCTATTTATATTATCGTAATTTAATTCGGTGCTGTTCGGCTAATTGGTATCATAAGTTTGGGTTAAACTGGCCGAAATTAATTTAAAAGGAAACCCTTCATGGTGCTTCTGCTTTTATATATTTTTTATTTTATAAATTTTTGTAGACGCCTAGGAAGAAGAGTAAATTGTTTGGGTGCGTGCTCTGAATTTTATGTGTAGATTTTATGGACGTATATTTCACCATAGTGAGTGATTGAAGCTATTTTTTTGATTTTTTTATTTAAATCTGCTTGAAGAGGAAGCTTTGTTTGCGAGAACCACAAGACCGCCAATGTCATTTGAAGTTTTGGAAAACCGAACAAATTGGTCTTTGTCATGTTTTAACGTGAAAATATTAATCAGAAAACTAATAGGTACCTACGTATTGAACTTTCAAAAATTAAATTTTTTAATCCAAATTTTATAGATCAAGATTTCAATCCGGAATTTCAACCTAAAATCAAATCCGTTTTTTGGACTTTGTTTTAGATTGATGGTAAAAAAAATTACTTTTGAAGCTTGAGCACCGAAGTGGATTGAAGCTAAATAAGCAAGTGCTTTTTTGGAGAGATAAGTATTTGAGTACTGTATTGAATATTTGATCGTAACCAGGTGCCTTTTTTAGAGGTGAAACTTTTATGAAACTTTCTAGTTCTTTTGGTGCTGTGGGGCTGTTGAAATCGCTTATAATCAGTAGATGTGCTTCATTTTGCAAATTTACTATACGGGAGAAAGATTTATTATTATCTGGAATTGTTGGTGTGAAAGTTTTCTGAAAAGATAGCACTTTTTCTCGTCAGAACTGTAGGGAGCTGAGTTAAATTCTTTGTGGATGGAAATTTGCACAATTGTGATGTTTCATAAGCGAGGAAGAAACAAAAGCGATTGTAACAGCTACCATCCGAAAAGCCTGCTAACGACGCTATCAACACTATTTGAACTAATAATATTCCATCAACTCAGCACATCATTACAAGACCTTACAATACTTGGTCCAGTTCAATTTGGTTTCAGACAAGGACATTCAACCGTAAAACAGTTGCAAAGAATTGTAGAGATTGTGGAACAGGAATACGAAATGAAGTATTTTACTACAGCTGCCTTCCTGGGTATCACCCAAGCTTTTGACAGGGTTTAGACAGAATTACTGCACAGCTCTCTGCGCCACTAATCTAGTAGCGATATTTTCGTTTTTGGAAAATAGAACATTTTCAGTTCGCAGCAATGCCACCGTATCGCCAACAAAACATATATACGCCGGGGTTCCTCAAGGAAGCGTTCTTGGACCGACACTGTTCAACATATTCATTCAGGACATTCCTATCTCGCACATGAGTGAAGTTGCACTATTCGCAGATGACACTGTTATAATCAAGCAGTATGACGATCTTCACACCTCAATCGACTATCTTTAATCTTCAACCAGCAACTAATAGTCTAAGTGCATGGCTCAATAAATGGTACATAATTTTAAATCCTGTCAAATGTGCAACGAAAATATTTACGTAAAAACGTATTCCCAGCCATGGAAACGTTACGATTCAGAAATTATGTGGACTTCGCGCACAGAATCTATTAAATATCTAGGCGTTCAGTTGGACACACGCTTAACTTGGAGTTCTAATATCAACAGAAAATTGAACCTAGGCTACGCAAGACTGAAGCAACTGCATCCGCTAATTAACGGGAACACATCACTACATCGCGATTGTACACTTCTGCTTTATACATCACTTCTTCGACCGGTCCTAACTTACGACTGTCCAGTATGAAGCACAACTTCCAAAACTAATATTAAGAAAATCCAAATCTTCTAAAACAAAGTTCTTCCAATGGCGGTTTGGTCCTGCTTAGGGTTTCCCTGAACGTTCATATTTTATATTTTTGTCCTAACTATTCTTCGCAAATGATCTGATATACTCGGAACATAGGGTATAATCGCGTATCCTTTGGTTTTTCTTTTTCACTTCTTCGGTGCTGGTACCCCTCCTGGTTAGGTTAGATGTTATGTCAAGGTATCCATTTTCATTAAGCATCTTCGCATATTGTTTCCGCTCGTTGGTGTACGCACTTGGCCACACCCCTAATATCATGCTCTTCTGATGGTTGGAGTCGAAATGTAGGTATCTAACCCGTGTGGGTAAGTTTCCTATATAAACTGGTCTTAAGTGCATTCTCATTCCTGTGTACGAGTATATCTAGGAATGAAAGTTTGTTGTCTGACTCCATTTCCATTGTGAACTTGATGGATGTTGTGTGGTTATTTAGGTCCGTGAGCAAGCTATGTAATTTTGCTGCTAGATTACGAAGGTATCATCCATATATCTAAGGCATAACCTTGGTTTAAAAATTCCCGACTATTCGAGGTCGGTACTTGAGCAAGTGAAATCATTTGAATCGTTTGGTTACAATTAACGATTCTGTATGCGAAGTGACCGCATTCAGATAGTAAGAAGACACACGTACTGTACATTTAATACACGTTCACAAAAGGCAACGGGAAACCACGTTTCCCTAGTAAAAGCAGCTTAAGGCTAAAAGCTGTTGACCACACATACGCAAACATTAGTTTCTCTGGATTCTCGGATATCACCTGTTCCTCAAAGTTCTCCATATAGATGTTACTAACTATGGGTGATAGTGGAGATCCCATGGCCATTCCAAACTCTTGTTGATAGAATCTTTCTTCTCTCTGCAGGTATTTCCTGCGCATATGGTTAGTAGTTCTAGTTCCATTATTGTGTCTGTTCTCTGTTGAGAGATACGTGCATTCTGCGAGCGTTTCATCTTCTTCCAGTCACTTCCTTATGGGGTGAGTGCCGTGTCAGTAGGCACACTTGTGAATAAACTTACGCTGTCAAAGCTTACCAGAAGATCTTCGTGGTTTGGTTTTAGATTTTTGATAGTTTCCACGAAGTGTTGGGTATTCATAACCATAAAAGTTGTCTTACCCAATAATGCGGTGATGATCTACAGAAGGAAGTGTGCTAGCGGATGGCACGGAGAGTTTATTGAACTAACTATTAGTCTCAGAGGAATACCTTGTTTGTGTATTTTTGGTAGACCATATAGATGTGATAGCTTTGTTTGTACAGTGTTTGGTATATTCACCATTCGACTGATGCTGTGAGATCTTTCTTTAGGAGTTTGTACTCTTCTGCGTCTGGTAGTTTTTGTACCTTCGTGTTATATGTATCCAGGTCCACATCACTACAACCACATTGCCTTTGTCTGCTGGCAGAATTTTGAAGGATGTGTTTCTTGACAAATCGACAACGGCTTTCATTTCTTTAACTGAAAGTTTAGGAGCTCTGAAAGATTCTAGGACCGGTCTCACTTTCCTCCTATGTTAGTCAGCTTCTTCCGGCTGTAGTTTCATAGCTGTTTCTTCGACTGCAATTAGGAGGAGACTAGAAGAAGATGAAAAGCTCCCAGAACGTACGGATCTCTCAACAGACATAATAATGGAATTACTAACCATATGCGTTGTAACTACATAGATACTTTCAGAAGAAAGATTCCTATAAGTTGTGAACCAGTAACGTTCCAAACTGTGGAAATAGGCTAACTAACTCACTCACCTTAATGCTTGAAACACCAGGATTATAATCAAGCTACAAAAACCAGACTGAAATTACGAGTTTGGATTTAGATTTGGATTCGCAACCTGAAAATCCATTCTGGTTTTCGTATTAACTTTGGATTGGATAATCAAATTATTTTTTGAATTACAAAAATTACAATTACTTAAATTTCCAATCTGATTTTGCTATTTAAATCTTTAAAATGTCAGCCCCTGCTTTAATAACTTGGAAACTCGACTGTGACTTCTGAATTTGAATCTTTAAGCTGAACGAAACCTTCAAATCATATGTATGGATTCAATGTTTATTGATTTTGATTTTGAACTGAAATCTTCAAGCTTTCATCTCAACGTTTTGATTCCGAAAAAACTGACTTGATCCTGAGGAATCGAGGTTCTTGCATAAACCAAAATAATTAAAAGAGCTTCTTGGACTTGCATTTATAAGCTACAAATTCAAATCCTGTTGGTTCAGGATTTTTATGAACTAAATTTGATCAGAAATCATTAAACAGCGTAGTACTTATTTGAGTTGGTGTTTAATAAATAAAGCAGCGGCCAAAAAACAAATAATATATTCAGTCGCAAATATAAACTCACCATCGCAGTTTTCGAATGATATATAAACAGCAATGACAATTATTCAATTATTTCTAACGAAAACAAATAAATCCAATTAATTCAAACAATTAACTTGAGTAATAGGAATAGAAAGAACAAAGGCATTTTATTTAATTGTGATTCACCGAGTGATTATAAATAATATTGTAATTAAATCAATAAATCTTAGGTTCTGTTGATTTTGCAGAATAAAAGCTTACAACTTAAAGAATTTGTTTTAAAAATAAAACTACAATGCCGGCCTTTCAAGTGATTTTAAAAACGTTCCCAGGATATTTCTAAAATCTATATTTGCACTAAAATTTATCTTCAAAACGTGTCTTTTCCTAGTGTAAATCTTTAACGTCAAAACCAAACTTCTGATGAGACACATTTGGCAACAGTGTGCTCTTCACATGAAAACCCACACTGTTTTCTATAGTGAACCCAATCATCCAAAACATAAATTAGGGACTGGTTTTCGAGTGCACAACAGTATAAAGAAACATATTATCAATTTCAAGGCAATAAATGAAAGGATGTGTGTGTACTATGACACTAAGAGGAAGATTCTGTAACATAGCACTTATATGTGCGCACACCCCAACCGAAGAAATGGAAGAGCAAATAAAGAATCAGTTTTATGATGACCTAGGAGGAGCATACAAAGATTGCGGCAGACATGATATACGCATCATCTTAGGAGATCTAAATGCTAAAGTAGGCACTGAAGAAATCTATCGCCCCACCATCTCCAAATACAGTTTGCATGAGACCAATCATGATAACGGACTAATTAACGGACTAATTACACTTCGCCACTTCCAAACAACTAATTATAGGAAGAACATATTTGCCGCATAAAAGCAATCACAAGATGGCATGGACATCCCATGATGGCAAAATGCATAATCAAATAGATCTCACTTATTGACTTCCGGCATGCCACCAATCTGCTGAATGTGAGGAGTATGAGAGGTGCAGATTCGTCAACAGACCGCTATTTGGTTCGTGTGAAATTGCACCAAGTTACAATAAAAACGGCCGAAAAGAACCAACTTTGGAATATGGGAAAACTAGACATGGAATTATCAGAGAAATGTATGAAAGCATCCTCAGTGCTAAATTTCAAGAAGGAGAACCTACATAGATGTCATGATATCGAGGGCTATCTGAATTATATAGAGACGGTCATAAAAGAGACGGCACAAGAAATAATTGACAGAAAGACTACAGATACTAAAAACGGCTGGTTTGATCAAAAATGTAGGGATACAGTGCAACAGAGCAAAACTGCCAGAGATAAAATGATACACTTTAGAACACGAGCAAATGTAGCAAGATACGAACAAGCACGAAAACCGCCCATACATACTGTAGAAGAAAAAAAAGAGAATTTTTGAAGAAAAAGATAGAGGATATAGAAAGATTCCGCCAAGAGCGAAATATTCGAAATATGTTGTACAAGACACTGAACGAGTTCAGGAAAGGATTTCTTCCATGATCCAACATTTGTCCGAACAAAGAAGGGAAACTGATCCGTGACAAAAACGAAATAAGAAAGGTCTGGGCACTTTGAATCTCTACTAATGAAATAGGACATAATAAAGGAGAAGCACTGGCAGGAAGTAAACGTGAACGGAAAAGACCCTCGTAAGCTCGAGAGAAGAGCCGGACAATCACAACAATCTGCTACCCGCGTACAAAGAAGCTGAAGAAGCTCTTAACAAACTGAATCGCAATAAAGGCTCCAGGAATCGACGATATCCCTGCAGAACTTAAAAAAGCCGGCGAAAAGTTTCATTCAGCCATCCTAATAAATTAAAGCAGACAGTATGGGACAAAGAAGAAGTGCCAAGTGAATGGAAGGTGGAAATCATCTGTCTCATCCCAAAAAGGGCGACAAATTAAAATGCCAAAACTATAGAGGTATCTATTTGCTGCCAATAACATACGAGGTGGTATCCAAAACATTCGGGACTGGTGCTGCCATCTGTACAACAGTTGAAGTAGTGTTCTGCAACGATAGGTCTTAGCACTAGCATATGTAATAAGTCAGTGTGCATAATTTCATGCAACTGGGTGGATGTCTTAAGATTTTAAGATTTTCTTTGTGATACCCTGTCTGTGGTGTATGGCGATTTCACGATGGATCCGAGGAAGGAACAGCGAGTGTGCATCAAATTTTGTAGGAATCTTGGAAAACGTGCTACGGAGATCCTGACAATTATGAACTAAGTGTTTAGAGAACAAAGCATGAGCCATACACGTGTGTTTGAGTGGCATGCTCGGTTCAGAGCCGGCCGGACATCTATTGAAGAGGACGAACACTCAGGAAGGGCCGTTAGCTGCACAACGCCCGACTTTGTTGCCATAGTTCAACAACGCATTCGTGAGGATTAACGTCGCACCATTCATGACCTTGCAGATAAGGTGGAAATTGGATATGGGACATGCCAACGAAGACGTCGCCCCGAACTTTGGCAACAATAAGGCTGTTGCATCACGACAGCGACATGCTCACCAGGGACTTCTTAAACAAGATAACTGTTGTCCCCCATCCACCCTACTCACCTGAGTTGGCGCCCTGTGCCTTAGCTCTATTCCCCCGATTCAAAATCAAGTTCAAGAAGAAACGCAGTCGGTGCTGGACACCCTCACAGAACACGACTTCCAGGATGCGTCTGAAAAATTGCAGACCCGCTGGGACCGGTATGCGCGTGCGGAAGGGGACTACTTCTAGGGTGATGGCGGTCATTAGGCCCAAAGTATGTTTTTGGCCAGATGGCAGCACCAATCCCGAATATTTTGGATGCCACCTCGTATAAAGTACTAACACATATAATTCATAAACGACTCAACCCATAGGCAGAAGAAATCATTCGCGAATATTAAGCTGGCTTTAGAAGGGGGCGTCGGGGGCGATCGACAAACGACCAAATATTCACAATACGTGTAATTCTTGAAGAATTCTGTGAATTTAATGTCGACATATAGCAACTTTACGTCGACTATAAACAAACGTACGATATCTTAGACCAAAATAAAATATGGGACACCATGAAAGAGTATAAGATATCAAATGGGCTAATACGCCCAATGAAACTAACGGTTACTGGAGTGCAATGTGCGTGCCGAGTAGGAAGCAAGACATCTGATAAATTCAAAATAAAAAGGGGCGTAAAATATGGGGATGTACTCTCACCCCTACTATTTAATCTGACTCTGGAAAGCGTGATACGTCAAGTGAATATAAACCCTGGAGGCACGATATACAGTAGACTCGCAGTTACGGTCTAAACTTGTCTCGTTCCAGTAAAATACATTTATATAGAACGTTAATTAGAGCAGTAATACGCTATGAATGGGAGTCATGGACCCAAACAAGGATAGTGAAGAACTGTTAAACAGATTTGAAGAGAAAATTATGCAGAAAATAAATGGGCCAATATATGATAAAGATCTAGAAGACTGAACATCAAGAATCATCTTCGAAATGAAGCGGTTAGGCCTTGGACACACGAGGCGTTTTTGTGACGAATCGTCCGACGATTCGTCCGACGCTACGTGTGTCCGCTTTCGTTGGCTCGACGATTCGTCAACGTACCGCGCCGCCTATAGAGCCGTATGTACGATTCGACATGTTATAAATTTAAGGGACGGCGGACGAATCGTCGGCCGATTCGTCACAAACCGCTTCGTGTGTCCTTGGCCTTATAGTTACTACTACTGTACTACTACAAATGGATCGAAAACAGATGCAGGCTCCGATGCTGGCGTTTACGACGATTAACCTAGGATGAGACTGTCTTTCGCACTAGGCAAGTTTCCGACCGTTTTCCAGGCTGAGGTTCTTGCAATCTTAGTCTGTGTCCAGGAAAACATCGTCAGAGGTTACCAGAGTCTAGAGTTCTGTAAAAACCAAATCAAACCTGGTCAAGAAATGTCTAGTGGCCCTGGAAAGGCTCGGCTCAACCAACTCGGTTCGACTAATCTTTTTTCCCGGTCACACTAACGTTCCTGGCAATGAGGAGGCCGACCACCTGGCTATAGAGGGCTCTTCGGAACCCGTTTTAGGCCTTGAACCGGCCTTCGGCCTACCTAAAACAGATATTCGCCAAGCAATTAGAGACTGGGCCCATTCATAGTTCAGTTCACCTGATACTGGGGTTCGCGTCCTGGGTTGAGACGAGCGAAGCTACTCATTCACAGACATTCGCTGGTGGGATAGAGCAGGGGATCACCATCGTTTTTCCTTTTTCATGTAAAATAATTTAAATTGTACTTTTTGTTTGTTATGGAACTTTCTTGGAAATAAAACAATATTATTATTATTATTATTCAAAAACCAGGTCCAAACAGCTTCTTAGGTTCAGTAAGAAGCATATCAGGATAGTCACGCCCCTTCTTACGGGCCATGGTCTCCTCGAAGGACATCAGCATCTGATGGGCCTATCTGGGGACCCAAGTTGCTACTTCTTCTGAGAAATTGACTACTTGGAGCCGTTTTTTTAGAGCCCGACAATAGACGGAGAGCCTCTATGGACATGATCCTGACCTTTGGGCTAGGTGTTGGTCGGTGGGAAGGCATCTCTTAATTTCCTAGGGCTGCTACTTCGCACATGGGTCGTACTGCAGAAGAGAGAGAGAGAACTCTTCACATAACCTCACATTTAGGCACTTGCTTATTCGTTTGTTTATTTGCTTTTGTGTCCTTGTTTGTTCGTTCGTCTGTTTGTCCGTTCACTTATTTATTTGTTGTTTGTTTATTTACTTTTTTTTCGTTTATTTGTTTGGAGGTACATTTACTTGTTTGTTTATTCGTTTGCCTATTGAGCGAAGGCTAGGCTTGTGGGTTCCAAGTATCCAATGTGTTGATTAATCTTCAAGTAAAACGGCAACTTAACAAATAAAATCATGGTCAACCATGGTCTAAAAATATCCTGAATGCATTACAAATACTAATTTTTAAACGTGACAGAAACAAAACCAATTTTTAAATTAAATCTTTAACCATAGCTTATTGCACCAATAATTAAACAAAACATATTTAATCTACGTAAAGTAAATAAATGTTCGTAGTATCAATGAAATAAAATTAACGGCTAATAAAGCGAGAACGAAATCATCTTGTCGATTTTCTTTGAGTTTCCTTAATTAAATGATTAATTAGTATAACGTACGAAATTAAGGGACGAATAAAACTACACTTCAATTTATGAAAACGGCCCATAAAATAATTAATGAATTTAAAATAATTAAAATAAAGTGTAATTATAAAAGCAGCAGGAGAAAATTAGTCAGGCTTTGATGCTTTGAACCATTTTTTGCACCTTTCTGCTTGATGTTATTAAAATACAGATAGTTTTCCTGCTTTCACTTGCTAAAATATAAATTAAGATTCTCTTGAAACTAAAATTAAAAAGTAAATTTTGAACAATTCATTAAAACAGGAATAATTGATTAGAAATGTTAATTGGACTTTTCGTACATTCTGTTGCATCAATGGAATGCGACGTTTCAGGACTGGATCTGCCCTCGTCTTCAGGCAATAAAAATCCACACTCACAAACATTTAGAAAATACCAATAATTTAATTTTAATTACCTAGAATTTAAAATAATTTGAAAAAAATACTATTTCTGGAACTTTTAAAAGCCTGACAAACCTTGAAGATTATCAAATGAAAAATACATTCAGATCAAAATATACAAAAATTTAACAAAACCATATAAAGCTCAGCAATTCAAAGAATGTAATAACACAGAATGACTCAGGCATAATAAGTGGGAAGAAAAAAGATTTATACAAAAACAAAAGGACGGCGTATAACGTCTTTATATATAAATATTTTTCCCATGACTAATGTGTGTACAAAATAACATTCCTTTTGGCGTACTTTAATAAGTTCCAATGCGGGCGTTTTGTTGAACAAATTAAATTTACTGTGCGTTACGCTGAAACTTCTGCAATGCAGATCTAGTAGGCGTCTTTTACTGCGCGATAATTTTGGTATTTGTTAACAAATTTTAGGTAATTTATTTATTAGTGATCTATTTTTAATCTGCACGGTTTGAAGAGCGATTCGAAGTCTCGAACATATTTCAAAGAAGAAGTTATTCAGCTTTTATAACCTTTTATAACAAAAATGAGGCTAAAAATAAATTAAGGTGAGGGGGGAAAACGAAGGGGAAAGAAAGAGAAATAAAACTGGAGAAACAAAGGTATAAGGATGAAAAACGAAGGAATAATGAAGAGGCACAAGCTTAGAGCTGAAACATCCGAAGAAGAAGAAATAATATAAACAGGCGGTAACAAAGCAAGACGGAAGAAATGAAATAAGAAAGAAACAAATAAAAGAAGAAAACATAAGCAAGAAACAGAGCAGTAAGGCAGAACCGCAAAAGTAAGAAAAGCCGGTCAAGTGAAGAAAATGAAGGAAAAAATTACAAACGAAAAACAAAGGCGAGAAAGTGAAGCAAATGAAGGAAAATAAGAGAAATAAGAATAAAAAGAAGGTTTAGAGAAGTAGTAGAAGTATAAATGACAGATGAATCGAGAAACAAAAATAAAAGGGTGAAGCAAGGGAAGAAAGAATACACAGAAAGGCACAAATCAAAGCGAACAACTCAAACCTTCTCCTTCGAAGAATGCCAAAAGAAAAACGAACACTACAAAGCAAACAAACCGAAGAAAATGAAAGGTGATTAATGACGCTTAATAACCGTACAAAAGTTAAACTTATAAGAGAAAGAATAAAAGAAGAAAGAAATAAAAGACCAAAGGAAGAAGGAACAATATAGACAGGAAGAAGACAAAAGTGCAGAAGAAAGAAATTAGAAAGGATGCAAAAAAGAAGATAGAAATGAAGGAAAAGGGTGGGAAGAAGGAGGTAGAAAGAAAGGGATAAGAAAAAAGAGAGGAACAAAAAGGTAAACAAAAAAGAAGAGATAATCAACGCCTGATAAACAGATAAAACAGCCCACTGCAAGGAAACCAGCGCCAGAAAAATTGTGTTTTGTGAAGATTAAATCGAAGTTTGGCAACTGGGAAAATATCTGAAATTTTCATAACAGCACAGATAAAATGTTTAGTATCCAACGTGTTATTGTTGTTAGAGAAAAATATGTTTGACAGTCGACGTAGGCGATGAAAAAGTTAATTATGGTTAATGATCCATTGATAATATACTTCTAAATCTTCTAATCGGGTATTAAAAAACGACTTATTTATTAACTGAAGCCTCTTCAATGTCATTTTATCAATTTAAGAACTCTCTAATGTCGTAATAGAACCAATTAATGATCCACCAAATGCAATTAGCTTCTGATATACCCACGATTAATGCTCCAAATGCGTGAGTGCATACAGCATTGTTTTTTTCCAAAACATCAGATTAGGTCTTTCAGGTTTAAATGTCCCTAAATTTGTGGAATTTATTTCACTTGATGTTTTATTTCAACTTATTTATACAACTGGATTACTTTTAGCATACCGTTAATTGATAAACTCTAGATACAATACTACAATACTCTTTATTTCAATCCAAAATTCAAATGTTGGTGGTGGGTTCAACTTTTAAAGATTTAAGTCTTCATCATGACTTCTAAAATAAACTAGTCCGAGATCCTGGATCTGAATGCTCATTACTGCTCAGGGACCGCGTCAGATCTCCTGATCTACTGTGGTTCACAGATGGATCGAAAACAGACGCATTTATGGCGACCAACCTAGAATGGGATTGCCTCTCACACCAGGCAAGTTTCCTACCGTTTTCTAGATTGAGATCTTTGCAGTCTTTTAGTCTGCGCCCAGGAAAACCTTGACAGAGGCTACCAAAATAGGCATGTCTGTATATGTTCCGACAGTCAAGCCTTGAGCTCTGTAAAAACCAAATCAAAACTGGTTACGGCGTATGGATGAGTCCTGGAAAGGCTAGGCTTAATCAAATGAGTTCGACTAGTCTAGGTCTCCGGTTACAGTAACATTCCAGTCAACGAAGAGGCCGACCCTTTTTAGGTCCTGAACCGGCCCTCGGCCTACCTAAAGCAAGCAATCAATCAGAGACTAGGCTCGCCCTCAGTTCACCTCATATTGGGCTTTGCGCCCTAAGCTGAAACAAGCGAAGGAACTTACACCTTCAAATGCTAGTTCCGAACAGTTTCTTAGGTTTAGTACGAAGCACCTTAGGATAATCACACCAAGCGCCTCTATAGCCAAGATCTTGGCATTTGGGCTAGGTGCCACTCTGTACGAAGGCATCCTTTAATTTTCGCGGATGCACAATGGGCGTAGAGCATGACTCCTGCTACTTCACGCCGAAAGAAGAAGAAGATTCCAAAATCCAAAATTCAAATGCCGGCAGTGAATTCGAATTTTCAAGGTTACCATCTTCATCGTAACTTCCTAAAGTGGCCTTCTGGCTTGAAATTAAATCCTGGAGCTGATCTGGAAATTTAAATCGGGTTTGGATTGAAATCTCATTTTTTTTATTCAAATACCGATAGTGAATTCGAATCTTCATGCTTTAAGTCTTAAACATAACTTCTTAATGCAATCTTTTGACCTGGAATTAAATTCTGGTTCTAATCTAGAAATCTAAATCATGCCTTTGGTTTGAAGTTTTGTCACGACGTTTGAGATTTTGTGTAAATTAAGTGTAATGCGTCCCTGTCGCTCGAATTTTAAGACCGCGTGAAGCTTGCAGAATCTGCTGAAAGTCCCAAATAGGATGATCTAATATTCGTTTCAGTATATTTCTTTGTTAAAAAGTCCAGGGAATCACCGGATCTCGGGAATAACGTCAGAGTGGCGCCATTCAAGGTTTCCCCCCGCGTATGTACAAGAGGTGCGTTTACCCATCTTTTTCTAACATCCTGTTCGGTTTACAAAAAAAAAGTAGAAAGACGAATTAGAGTTCAGCCAGCTTTCAGATAAGGCGGTCGTAGCAAATATTCGTTCCGGGCCTCGTAGGCCCATCCCGAAAAACCTCTCGTTTCAGTTTTGGAGAATTATCTTACGGCGTGTTTGTCGGATTCTGGTAGAGAGTGCTTTGCCGTTTCGGAAATATATTTCTGTGTGAAAGTTTAGTGTTTGGTGAAGTACCGTTTTCACATGGTTTCGTATCGGATCAAATAACCTCAAGCCCTAGTATCTTCGCACTCGCTTCTGCGGGGCCACCCCCTGACAATCAAAACCCTCGCCCAGGTAACAATATTTCAGGCTGCCCTTGAACTTTCCGGTTGCAATTGTACCAGCGTCAACCCTATTTAACACCGTATACCAAGGTTTACTTGTAGACAGGCACCAGTCAACTATTGTCTGTAATTTTAAGTATATCAAGCGCTCCTTTTTACTCAGTTTGGACGAAGTGTTTAATTCTTCAATCAGTGTGTAATACATTTGCATTAATGATAACGATTTAGAAACAGTGCGATCTGTCCCGGAGTTTACCAATTTTATGTTGCATGTTTAAAAATTACTTGTAATCAGATTTTTAGCCTAAGTTTTATCATTATCACCCATTTTATTGCGATTGAGGGAGCCTAGTTGTTAACCATCGTTGCAGTAGCTTGAGTAAATGTGGCATCCCTCAATCCCCGCTTACGTAAATTAAGATAGAACTTATGAATTCATCCCATGTCATGTTTTGAATAATTTTTACATTCATTAAACTTCATTGTTAATTCACTCTTGCCTTTTATTTGTGTTTTGTGTTTATTTTAATAATTGTGTATAGCCTTGTGAGCCTGCCTACCAGTACCAGTGTATTTCTCTCAGTAAGAAAGGGTAAGTAGCATCTAGCAGTAGGGTGCAGCCACTCCACCCCCTCGAGTCGATAAGGAACCATCTGCGGTACGTTCCTCGAGATCATCTTGGGTGATCTCCGCAGTGGCGCCCATTTTTCCTCCCGTTTACGACCCCCTTCTAAAGGGTTAAGCGTTTCAAACCCCCCTTTTCTCCACTGCTTGTTAGCCGCGAGCCACCGACTTTGACGTCGCCCTATAAGTTGTCTTAGTGCGGAATTAGCACGTGAGAGTTTTACCTGATATCCTTTATTTAAATCCAAAATTCAAATGGATTCGAATCACCAAGGTTTCAGTCTTCATCATAACTTCTTAAAGTAGTCTTCTGACTTGATATGAGGTTCTGGAACTAATCTGGAAGTCAAAATCAGGTTTTTGATTCAAATCCTGTTTCGTTTCTTTTATTCGAATTCGAATATGCAAGCTTCCAGTCTTCATATATGTAACTTCTTAAAGCAACCTGGAATTAAATTCTGGTTCTAATCTGCAAATCTAAATCGTGGCTTTGGTTTGAACTCTCGCTTGATATCTCTTTATTCGAATCCAAAATTCAAATATCTTTAGTGGATTCAGATATTCAAATTTTCAGCCTTCGCCCTAGCTAGGTACTTATTAAAGTAGCCTTCTGGCTTGAATTTAAATCCTAGTTCTGATCTAGAAAACTAAATCCTAGTTTTTGTTTAATATCTTTTTACTGAATCCAAAATTCAAATTCCGGTAGTAAATTTGAATTTTAAATCTTTCCATCTTCGTTGGAACTTTTTCAAGTGGCATTCTAGCTTGAAATTAAACCCTGGAACTAATCTGGTAATCTAAATCCAAATCATATTATGAATCCAAAATCAAAATATTGGTAGTGGATTCGAATCTTCAAGTTTTCAGTCTTCATTGCAATTTCGTTTTCCTTTATTCGAATTCAAAATTCAAATACCGGTAATTTGAATTTTCAAGCTTTACAACGTCGTCGTAACTTCTTAAAAGGTAGCCTTCTGACTTGAAATTAAATCCTGGAACTTTTCTGAATATCTAAGTCCGGTTTTTGATTCAAATGCTATTTCGTTTTCCTTTATTCGAATCCAAAATTCGAATACCGATAGTGAATTCATAACTTTTAGCCTGAAATTAGATGTCCTGGTTCTAATCTGGACATCTAAATCGGCTTTTGTTTGAAATCTTGTTTGATATCTTTTTATTCGAATCTAAAATTCAAATATTGATAATGAATTCGAATTTTTAAGCTCTTAGTTTTCATTAGAACTTCATAAAATAAACACCTGCCTTGAATTGCAATCCTCGATTTGATCTAGAAATCTAAATCGTGGTTTTGGAGTGAAATTTTGATAATTTGGGTCTCGAAGATTACAGTTTTGAGAATTTCGACCTCGATGACTTGTTTTTATATTTAGAAAACCTTCACAATATTTTTCTTTATTCAGACTTTCGTTAATAGATATCTAAGATACATTTTGAAAATATGGTGGCCAACCAAATATAAATGTACAAATAATGACAAGAAAATATGGATGGATAGGGCATGTCTCCAAAGACAACAGGGCGCAGAACCGTGGAATCACAGTCACAGAACTGAAGAAAATAGCAGAAAATAGACAAGTATGGAAAGATTTTGTAAACACCCTATGTCCCCTTGGGGAATAATGGGAAATACAAAATTATTATTTATTATCATACTATAATTAATTTGGCTCAACATGGATATAGACAGGTTAATTTCCGCCCTTTTAAGTATTTAAAAATTAATTCACGCCTTACTAATCGAGGCCTATTACAGTTGATTAAAATAATAATTAAAACTTAATCTGGTTACACAATGATCATTGTTAGGTTAAGTAAGCAGTGTTCTAAATAATGCATCGAAACTGATTAAAATTTCCGTTTTCATTACCAACCTCAGCTATTGATAACATTTTTCATAATTTATCATGGTATCAAAGTAGGCCATGGCACCAATCAAAGGAGGCCATGCAACGAATTTTTGTTAAACAAGCAGGCGTACTCATATTCATTTATCGGATTTAAGGTTAAACCATTTCGGTTTATTTGTTTATTTAGCTATGCAAGCTGGTGGATATTCCGTTGGTTTCAATATTTGCTTGGCCGATGTTTAAAAACAGGTCGATTTAATGCTACCAATAAATTTTGTAAGGTCTGTGATTGTATCGACTACAAATTAACGTACTTTTATTGACAAATAATCAAGTAAATCGGCAAATTGTGTTTAAATAAACGATAAAATAAACAACCACCCAACATACAAATATTTAACTAAATGACGCCATCAATACGCCAATAAATACCTAATTTTGTAGGTGTTAAATGCTGATTTTATTATTTTTAATCCGAAGGTGTTAACATGGCATGTAATATGTAATCCCAGTAGCCGTTAAAAATTGAAAAATCCTGTTAGCAAGCTTTATATTAAGTGTTAAGTCTGACGTCACTTTTAACATGTGACTTAAGCGACATAACCTTACATTACAACTTGCCACAAAAATTTTACTGCTACGATTTATTGTCGAGTGATTTTAATATTTATACAACGAACAATCTCTTGTTATTTTCCAATTGAATTTTTTTACTGTCAATAAACAATAAATCACAAAATTACAAGAATTGGCAATAAAATCTACATAAAAAGTCACGTTCGCGGCAATTAAAAATTCTATAAAACCCGAGAAATAATTAGCTTCCCATCAAACAAGAAACAAAGAAATCCTTCGAGTGTAAAGTAGATAAAGGCCGAACTCCTCGACAGAATGAAAAGCTAGCCTAGGTCTTTGCCATTACTAAAATCTCGGCTCTGTACCCGCAAAATTAACCACTAAAACAAGTTTTAGGGGGTATAGACTCACTTTCAAGGGTTACTTCATTTCCCCAACAGCTTACAATGAAAAGTTGGACCCCTATGACGACTGATGCGCTAAAGCCCTTTCGTATAATTCCACTAGAGAAACTGCTTGTAAACCCATGGTGATAATAATCAAATGTTATGAAATTCACTGCCCCAACTTTATACTACGACACGGAACAGCCAGATTTTATGTGAGGAAGGGAAAGGACAAGGAAAAGGGAAAGGAAGTGGGGATTCCATACGCATTCTTAAGAAACTTCTGAAGTTGGTTTGTTAACCCATGGATCCGTACATGCAGGCAGAACTAAAGGGTGTAAGTGGCTCCCTCTTTCAGTTTCAGTTTTGAATGACAAAATTTGAGTCCTTACGTATGTAGATCTGAAGTATGAAAATTGAAATTCCATATTTTGAACGATTGGAAGTCGAGGTGTTGAACCAATGGCGTCGCTACGAGAGTACTAACGGGCAGTATCAACCTTCGAACACAAACAATTAACCGAAAGTTTAAAATGGGATCAAATTGCATCTTGATTTAAATCGTACATAAATATAAAACTCAAAATTAAAAGCTTTGAAACTCTAGGGGTTCTTAGATTTTAACGTAAAATCTTCAAATATGAAACTCAAACCTTCGATTATTGACTTCAGCTTTCAGTTCTGCACTTTTTTGCAGTAGAAGATTTGGATTGAAAGAGCCATTTGTCCACTTGCACACCCATGATTTAACAAACCGACTTAAACAACTTCTTAAGAGCCTCGAGTTGTTCTAAGCTTTGAATTTCGAGCTTCCTATTTGAGATTTATAACTGGACGAATCTCTAATAGCGTTTTAAACATGAAGATTGACATTTTTCGAGATGCCCCTTCTCATTAAACCCATCATATCGATGCCTATGGTTCAACAGATTGATTTAAGTAACAAGAATCTGTTACTCGAAGCTTAAAATTTCTAGTTTCCGATTTAACATTGAAATCGGGAAATTTTAGACTGAATTATTTCGAGGTTGCAGGGGATTTTACTTACCATGGTTCAACAAACCAACTTAAGAAACTTTTTAAGGACTTCTAGAGTTTCAAAGCTTTTAATTTCGAGTTCTATGTTTAAGATTTAAATCTGGCGGAGATTTAAGTCCGCCTTAAACTTCAGACTGTAATTTTCCATGGTCGCGGGGGGTTATACTACCCGCTAATTCTCTCGTAGCGACGCCCATGGTTCAAGCACTGCTCGTTAGTTTTCTCGTAGCGACGCCCATGGTTCAAGCAACTTCAAATCGTTCAAAACTCCAAATTTTCAGCTTCATACTTAAGATATAAATCTCTAAAATGTGCAAACCTTGCAATTTCAAACTGAAATTGAAGGATAGAGGGAGCCACTTATCCCATGTGGGCGCCTTAAACCATTTGTTAAATCTCGATATTCTTAAAATGCCATTTATATTGCTTTGCTGAACCATAGAAGGCCACTGAAAAGCTTTTCTCTCGATTTTAAATTTAAATTAAATATTTGAAGGTAAATTTCAAACCCCAATTCTGAATTTTATTTCAAATTTGAACAAAGAAATATGGGCTCGATAGAATAAATGACTCCATCCTCTTCGAGTTAAAAGACCTGAATCTCAATTTGAAACTTCAGGAATCAGTCATAATCCGGATTTCCATATGCAATCTGAAGTTCAAGATTAAAATTTGTGATTTAAAATCAAAATTTTTGTTTTGGGTTTAAATCTCTAAGATTGGAGTTTTACGCTTAAATTTTGATTGTAAATCCTAAATCTGAAGTTTAAAATCAAACTTTTTATTTTGAATTAGAAATCCTTCTGAGGTTGAATTTCCATTTTGAATTTCAAAATCGTTGGTAAGCTATTTAAGCTGACTTGTTGAATCACAGACGCCCATTTGTAAAGATTATAAGGTGCAAGTGACCCCTTATATTTTGGAAGATTTTAATTCCAGTTCTAAGTTTTTCGTTTATTGTAAATTAATTTATAGTGGTTAAGGCATTTGAGTACAGCGCGGACGGTCTCGGGGTCAAACTCGAGTCAGATGCTCGGCTGAAACACAATGGTAGAGTAGGGAAGGTAGGCGATTGTCGAAGGCGTGTTGCTTACCATATCGAGACAAACCAGGTATGAAAGCGACTTGAGAGGTCTTAACCCTCCATGTTACCGACCATACTCCCTCGCGGAGTGCAAGTGCTGACACCTTTACTACTCCTAACTCTAAAATTAAAATTTGAATTTTAAATTTCAATCTCAACTTTAAAGCAAGGTTAAAATCTCTTCCTGACTTTAATCTGAAACCTGAGACTCGAAATTCATAGTTTTAAACATCGTTAAGATTGGTTTATTGAAGCAGGGGCGCCCGTATGGGAAACAGAAGTAAAAGGGACAGCCGACTGCCAACTACCACTTCTCCATTGAAATAACATATAATGTCTCACATGTCAGGCCACACCCGGTATAATAAATTTAGAAAATTCAATCTTATTTCTGGATTTAAATCTAGAAAAGTTGGATTTAACGTGGACAGTTTCAGTGGTGTAGAGGGGTAGCAAAGTTGCCTTGTAAATTAAAATATCCGGGTTCGATTCGGGCCTAGGTCGTTAGGAGTTTTTAATTTTAATGTTGAAACACCTGAAATTTTGCTTTCTTTCGAATAAGAGGTTTCGAATTATTTAAAGCTGGAAGTTCACGGCACGCCAACCCCAAAGCCAAACCTTGGACTCAAACAAAAAAATTTTACGATCCTTAAGGCGGCTCCACACATGGGGTATTCGTACACGATTATTCGATGTTCGTGACGAATCGCACTAGTGTGGATAAAATGTTCACGTTCTTAACGAATATTTACGTTTTAAGACCAACAGCGAACATTGTGCCGTCTAGAGTCGGTAAAATATCACACATTAAAGAAGACGAATAATCTTTCACGAACAAGTCTCTTTCTATGTGTATAACCAATCTGCTCGGAATCGCCTTTAGGCATTACTTCAAATCAGACGGCTGTGTCATGTGTGTATTACTAGGTATGTAGTGGTCTTGTTACTCTATCTCATAGACCAATCTTCCGAGTAGAGCACAGCTAATTAAGGCCAACTGTGAATGGTCTCACCAGGCCTAGTACCGGCCCCAGAGGCCCGAGAAAAAATCTCCACCAACGTAGGGATTCGAACTCGGGACTTGCAACATGTAAGCCTAGCCCTCTTACAACTGAGCTACCTGGCTTCCTTCACGGACAAGTCTATCCATGTCTCCACACTTCATTAACAAACATTTGTCGTTTCTGTCGATTTTCTTCCACGTGCCAGTAGTTATCTATTTTGTATCTGTTGTATAGCGTGTAATTAGGAAGATACATTTAGCAACAGCTAATTCAAATGGTCAAACTTGAGTTTTTAGAAGTTTATCAAGGAGAGCGCTACATTTGAAATCGCATGATCATCGCCTGCCAAATGTAATTAGGTCTTGGTGAATGGGAAAGGGTGGGCTTGCAGAGATTTTCTTGAATTCAAGAACGATCAGTTTCTTCCTGAGGATTTTTGGAGGTTCGATGTGGATTAATACTGGTAGCCACGCAGTGGGTGTGAATTTGATGGAGCCTGATGTTATCCGAATGATTTGATTAAGGATAGTGTCAACTATTTTGACAGGGGGGCTGTTCATCCATGTCCATGTCGAGTAGACTAAGCTTAGCACTGTGGTGCAGAGCGTAATAGCTTCTGCTCCCCATGTCGATCCCTCCAGTTTATGTAGAATGTTGTTCCGGGTCCTCAATTTTGCCGCTAGGCGGGTTATATGTTTATTGTAGGAGAGAATATGATCTAGTGTTACTCCTAAGTATTTCGGATTGGTGTTATACAGCAGGATTATGCCATTGAAGTTACATGCGGGACATTTTGTTGTTAAGGTGAAAGCAACATGTCTCGGTCGTAGTGGTACTTGGAGTGGGTCGCCATTTGCCGAAATATTCCGTCAGAACGCTGATACCATTGGAGAGAGTGTTTTCTAAAAATTCCATGCTTGTATGCTGGCTAACAAGGGCCAGCATGTGAGCTATAAAGTGGTTGAAAAGGAGCGGTGATAGTACGGATCCCTGAGGAAGGCCGTTATTTAGTAGCTTACTTTGGCTCATTGTGTTTCACACGAACGTTTGAAAGATTGTGTTGGATAGCATATTGTTAACTAAGTTACTAAGTTTCTTACAGCCAGTCGCTTTCAGAAGTTTTAAGACTAATGCCTCTCTCTATACAGTGTCGTGCGTAGCTCTGAGATCTACAAAGACTGCTCCTGTTTTCTGACGCTGTTCGTATCCTCCCTCAATCTACGTTGTTGATCTTCGCAGCTTGCTCTATGGGTAGGGCTTCTAAGATTGCTGGGCTTATTCTATTATACAGGGTGTGTATAAATTGGCGAAAGAACTACCCGTGGCGATGTTGGTAATAAAATTCTGAGTGGAAAATCTTAATACCAAAATATTGTACCCTGCTTTCTGGGTACTGAGTATGCACGGCATCTCCAAAGTTTGAAAATTAAGTCTTTTAATAAGTATTTTAATTCATTATCTATTGACAGAAACAGCTGCAAGTTAGAAGAAAGAAGACTCGTAAAAATTATTTTTTCATAGATGTTCTTTTTCAGCCCCAAAAGCGTGTTTAGACATTTTTCGTTAACTTATTATTGTAAAAAATACATATTATGGTAACATTCACGGAGTATTGCGATGTAACGGACATCGTTAGTTACCGTGCTCTAACAAAATACCTGTAGTGTGTGGATCCAACGTTGTCAAATATACGTTCCTTTAAAATGGTTCCTGAGGACAGAGGAAGCATTGTCCAACATTTTGGTATTAAAATTTTCAACTCAGAATTTTATGACCAACATCGCCACGTGTAGTTATTTCGCCAATTTATACACACCCTGTATATTAGACGTTCTAGCAGCCATAAGCTCAACAGCGCAATCGGCTTGTAGCTTTCCGGGCGGTCATCGGGTTTGCCTGGATTGAGAATTGCGATGATTTTTGTTTTTTTTTTTAATTATCTTGGCAGTCGTGCCGTTCTCAAGATGTTAGTGAAGAATGTTGTCAGCCAGCGTTTTGCTTTTATATCACAGTGCGTTAGGAAATCAGGGTGGATGTTATCAAATCCAAGGGATTTTCCATTTTATACGTTTTGGAAAGCTGTTTCTATTTCATCGACTGAAAAGTCGTTAGATATCTGATGCTGTTCGGTACTGATGCGTTTTAGGGCTCTAAGCTCTCTTTTAATTTCTGGAGAGTAGGCCTTATACTTTGCAGCTCGGGACATATCGACTATTCGATTTTCGATTTGATTAGCCACGATAATTGATGTATCTCTTACAGTATGGGAGGTTGCACCTAGTTTCTGTAGCAGGTTCCACGCTTTTCTAACTTCGATGTCTTCAGTTAGTTCTTCTTCAATTCGTACCTTTGCCTTTTGTTTCCAGTACAAGTTCTTTATAATTCGGATGTCATACTCATCTAATCCAGTTTCATATATTTCTATCAGCTTGTGATGTTGAATGTTATCAAACGCTTTTTCGAAGTCTATATAACAGATGTAGAGGTCGCGTTGCATATCTAAGCATTTTTCTTCTAAGACTGTCAGACTATGGATCGCCTCTCTAGTCCCTAGGCTTGATCGAAAACCGAATTGGGTTTCACCCATCTGTTTTTAATTCTCTCGTATATTATGCGTAGAAATATTTTTAGTGCGTGGCTCATTAAGCTGAGAGTCCTGTAGTCGCTGCATCTGCTAGCATTAATGTTATTGGGAATCGTCACAAACACTGATTGAAGCCACTCTTCTGGAACTTCAGCTTCCTTATAGATCTCATTAAACAATTTGGTTAAGCTCTTAATTCCTTTATCGTCCAGGGCTTTTACGAATTCGGTGCGTATTTCATCTTCGCCTGGTGATTTACCTGTTCTGCTCATCTCTATTGCTCTTTCTACTTCCGATACGAGAATTTCTAAACCTTCATAACCTACATACACTGTTGTCCTTGTTTTTCGTATTTTCGGGTCAGTCATCGTCAAATAGTTCTTCGATATATGCCTGCCATATTTCTTCATTTTTCTCAATGGATGTGACTGGGTTATTGTCTTCATCGTTTAACTTAAGTTTTTGATGCATTTATGCAGTTGAAAGTCATCATGTGTACTTTGTAGATGTTCTATTTCCTGACACCTTTTCCTTATCCATTTTTCTTATTTTGCCTTTTATTAATTTCTCTATGTTCCAATACTGTTCTTGATTTGTTTAACTAATCTCCTATTCTCCATGAGCTCAAGAATTGGATCTGTGATCTATGCCTTCTTCTTCTTATCTAGTTTATTCTTTGGTAAAGCCTTGTGCACTGCTTGCATTATATTGATTTTTATCCGGGCCCATTTGTATTCCACTCCATGTGCTTCGTCACTTCTTCCAGTATGGAATTGATTTTCTAATTGCTCTTTCAATTCTTCTAATTTTTCTTTACTCCTTAGCAACGTAACATCTATGTTTGTTTTACTTGGTTTGTTCATCCTCTTTAATTTCAGTTTCATTTTTATAACTACCGGGTTATGGTCTGATTTAACATCTGCACCAGGGTAGGTCTTTGCACTTAGTGCTTAATTTCTGAATCTGTGGTTAATGAGAATGAAATCGATTTGATTTCTCACTATTTGCTGAGAACTGTGTTGGGGGGATGGATGTCCATGTGTAAGTGCGCCTTGGTGGTAGATCAAACCATGTATTTGTGACAGTCATATTGTTTTCTTGGTAGAATTCGACCAATCTGTCACCTCGTTCGGCTCGTTCGTTTCTTACGCCCAATCCGTAACTTCCAACTATACTATCCACCCTGCTCCTTCCCACTTTCGTATTAAAATCTCCACATATTATGTTAAATTGTGTTTATGTATATTCTTCATAGAATTATTAAGGTGGTTGTAGAATTGTGCGACTTCATCTTTGTCAGAGTCTGCAGTAGGCGCGTAAATTTGTATGATGTTTATGTCTGTTGGTGTGCCTTGTACTTGTAACACCAGTATTCTATCTGATACTGGCATGAAACTTTTGATGTATTTCTGTATTTTTTTTTAAATAATCTATATTCGCTTTACCCATGAATATTTGCGATGTGTGGAGCTACCTTTAAACAGGATTTTCTATATTTTGTTCTATTTTATTTGAATTAAAATATTTACAGAAGTTTATCAAAGTTTTATCAATTTGAATCTCTTTTAAATTTGTGTTTAGCTTAACTTAACTAATTTTGTTTTGTCCCTTGAGAAATCTAAGGGCACGCCCATACCATGTAGCATGCTTCAATACCAAGAAAAGATAAGATTAAAATGCTTTACACGCATGCTTTACAAACCACAATGTTATCGTTTAAGTTGAGTTATGGGCAACCCACCTGTTTCATCTGCTGACCACCAAAGTCGATTATTATTTAAATTCAAGGTAAGAAAAGATTATGAAAATTGACAACCATAGATAAAAATTATTAAAATTCAATCAGCAGAAAATATTAAAATTTAGGAATTTATATTCGTACAAATTGAATAAAATAAAATTAATGAAGTTTTTACTGCAAAAAGGTAACAAATCAAACTCACAATTTAAAAAAAAAACAAAATTCATCAAATTTTCCAATTTAAATATGATTTCAAATATTTAATTACATTTACTTACGTCGTTAATGCGTAATAGGATTCGATATAATTTTATGGCAAGTTAGTACTTAAGTTAAAAGTAGGTGTTTGAATTGCATTTAATTATTATAAGGCCGCCTTGTCGATTTCTAACGTTTTCATTACAGTGGGTTACTTCCGTTTTTAATAAAAAAAACACCGATAGGGTTTGTTTGTTTATTAATTGAATGAAATCCAGGTCTGTGACTGCCAGGTATATTAACGCGCGTCGACTGATACGGTCACTCAGCAACACCCGACTCAGAATTTGACGAACCCAAAGGGCGTCCACACTTGGAAGACGCCTTTATCGAAATGGTACGGTTTTACTTGGTTTTTCCATCTGACACCGACCAGAATCGAACCCGAGGGCTTTAATTTACAAGACCACGTTGAACCCCTTTACATCACCAAGGGTAGCTTAGATAAAGCGTGTTAAATAAGATGAAATTTTGGACCGAATCGAAATAGTAGGAGAATTCAATCCAGATTTCTCAGGAGTTTCCGTTTTGTTTATTTCCTTTTTATGAAAGTAAATGTTTGATTAAAACTACAACTGAATCTGTGTAACAAAAATAGTATACAAAGGTAATTTATGGATGTTGTGATTTCAACGATATTGTTAATCATTGACTCATCAAATGTAGTTTTTTTTACATGCGTGCAAAAAACAAACATAATTTTAATTACATCAATAATGGTTTCCTCACCGAGTTTAATTTCAAAAACGTATACATTTTAAGTTTGACAAAACGAAATTTCGTGCGTATTTGTCGAACAATTCACAATAATTCGGAACGGTTTTGGTTTTTGCATTTTATCTGAATATTTCAGCAGGCTATGTTTGGTAATCGAATCATTGCTAGATTCATTAAGCCGCAGGATTGTGATTGAGGTCAATTTTATAGCCTTTCATTATGTAGGAGAAATTTGAATCCGAATTCAAATCTAAAAATCGAATGTTTCAAGTTAAAATACCGTCCAAGTGAAATCCAAAATGAAATTATTTAACTAAAATCCTGGATTTGCAACTAAAACATTTCTAAGTTAAAACCTGAATTTAAATCGGATTCGGATTTGGCTGCCAAGCTTAAATTTCTATCATAAAGCTTTCGTCTACAAAGCTTGATTTTCACTCAGCTATGAATTTGATTGACTTCGATTTAACTTCTGAATTTTGATCCTGAAATCGATTCTTAAATTTCCAAGTTACATCATGGAATTAAATTTCAGGCCTTCAAAAATCGAATTTGAAGTTCCAAACATGAGTTTCAGTATAAAATCCTTCAAATTTAATTATACAACTGAAATATAAATTTAGATCTGATGTCAGAAATCTTGATTCTACAATTAAGCTTTAAATTTCGGTTTTAATCACAAATTTCGATGTTGGATTTAAACCTCAAAGGTTAAATCGGTCTGCAAAACTGGATTTTCGTTCTCAGCTGCCATCTGAAAATGTAAAACCCTTGATTGGATTTGGATACCGAATTAGAACCCAAAATTTAAATTTTTGTATAATATATTGATATGATTGTCTACTTTTAAATTAACAACCATTCGTTTTTTAAAAGAATTATTGATATGACTTATTTTTATTGAGATGTTCTTAATCTCAGTGTCGTTTTGATGGTTCGCCAACTTTTTATTAAAAAAAATTGAGAGGCCAGCGCCAAATTTTGATATTAATCGAAATCGTTTATATTAGCACTTGATTTTAAATTCAGAATTTAAAAAGACAAAATAAAATTGCTCACAAAATTTAAGAAATAATACAATTTTATTACAACAATATTGTTCCTATCATTCCCGGTCTTATTCTGTCTTAAAATTATTTTAATTTTAAAACAACACTCACACTTTTTCTCAACAACAGTTAACAATTTCTGCAACTAATACTTAAAATCTAATCTTTTATTTATCTTTATTTATTATTGTTCAAATCAATTTAAAAAATATAAAAAATTAGTAAATACCTCCCCAAATACACAAAGTAGAGAGGAAGATAAACTGCATCAAATATTAAAGATGATGAAGAGCATGAAAAAGGGCCTAGAGTATATAAAAAAGGAACTTCAACAACTAAGGGCGGAATAAAATACTTTTAGCAAAGAAATAAAAACTAAAACAGAAAAATGAAAATCTTCACAAAGAGAGTTTAGAAATGTCATGGAGTGGGTAGAAAAGGATAAAAGTAAAAATAAAATAGTAATGAGCGGCTTAGCAACGGATATAAAAGACCCGGCTAAACTAATAGAAGCAGTAAACAAACATGCCTAATACAACTGAAAGACGAAAATGATAAGATAACAATAACGGAAAATAAATCAAATTAAAGGAATGGAAAACAGAAAAAATATGCATTAATAATGACTTAACAAAAATGGAGAGAGAAAAGCAAAAACAAATAGGGGAAGTAGCTCACGAGGAGAGAGAAAAAGGAAAAATAGTAAAAATCGGATACGATAAGACATAAAGAATATGATCTACAAATATTAGGGAGAAGTGAGACAAAGAAAATAGACCAGAGAAGTATAAAATTGACAAAAGAATATACTCTGTTCTACTTAGGAGTACAAAGAGGGTGGAGAGCCAAAGAAGGAATTATACTAAATAGCGAAATAAATAATAAAGTAGTAAATTTTGAAGCAATAAGTTCCAGAATAATAAAAATAAGCAATCTCGCAGAAGACATATACCACCTTGATACAGATATACGGATAGTAGAATGAGAAGGGGAAGAGGTACCTACTTCTAGAGTTTTATGAAAAATTGCAACAGCTGATAGATTATTCGAGTGACCAAAATCATGGGCGGCGATTGGAACTCCAGAACAGGAAATGCCGAAGGATTGGGACTGCATTGTATGGGAAAATAGGCAAGAACACACAAAACAAAAGTGGAAGAAGAATGTTACAATTCTGCATAGAAAATGAATTGATAATCGAGAACACCTTTTGGAATCAAAAAATTGAGGATAAATATGCTTTTGTAGCAAAATAACGAAATGTAAAAAGTGTTATAGACTACATCACACAAACAAGAGACATGCAGCACGAGCTGAAAGCTGAAACATATCATAACTATACCAGAGACAGATATAGGATCAAATCATAGATTAGTGGAGGAAAGGGACAGAAATTGAAAAAGGAGGCGAAAAGAATAAGTTAATAGACGAAGAAGCAAGGAAAGCATACCAGCTAGAGACAGATAAATCACTAATAGACATACAAAAAACAAATGAGATGTGGAAAATGGATGAAAGATGGAATAATCTGAAACATGTCTTATATCAAAAACGAACAAACTGGTGGACAACAGAGTTAAAAGAAAAAAGAAAATTAAAAAAGAGCATAGAAAACTAAAATAAAAGATACACAAGATAAAATGGACTACATAAAATTAAGAGACGAGATGAAGACAGCAGATATAAAAATAGAAAAAGCTGGGAGAAGTTTGGAATGAGTTAAATGAAGCATGAGAGGTAGGAAGAAAAAAGAAATAAAAGAGGGATCAAGAATAACGATAACGAGATAAAGATTAAAAGGCACGAAGTTTTAGAAACACGGAAAAACTTCTACACTGAAAAATTTGAACAAACACAAAATGATGAGATATCACTAAATCGAGATTATGTATGAGGAAGGGCATGAACAAATTGAAAAAATAAAGATGGAAGAGATAGAAGGAGCTTTAAAAAATATTAAAACAGGAAAAACAGGAGGAGTAAACAATATCGAGCCGGAACTGATAAAGTGGGTGGGTGAAGAAGGAAAAAGATGACTGTATTTAGTACGCAAAGGGGCTTGAGAAAAAGAAATAATCCCTAAAAAGTTTTTTTGTGGGGTCCTCGTCCTGCATTCTTACTTCAATGTTTTTCTGCCGTAGCCCTAGTACAATCATCATTAAACCAGTCACTTTTCTTTCAGGTTTATTTATTCCAATAATTTCGCTAGCTGCCGTTTTAATTGTACATGTATACTCTTCCCATTGCTCACTTGTTGTCAGTCCTTCTTGTGGTATTGCTGTTTATATTGTTTCTAGCCTTTCAGTGTACGCGTCTTTTATTTTTGGGTCTTTAAGTGCTTCTGTATTGTATTTTTTTTTGTTTTTCTCCTGGTGTCTTCTTAACGTTTGAGATCCTTGCCTTTATCGTGTGCCAACCATAAAATGGTCTGAATCCATGTTTGCCCTGCGGTATGATCTAACGTCCATCATGTCTCTTTTCAATAAAAATGTGGCCAATTTGATTAAAAGTGTTGCCGTCTGGAGATTTCCAAGTCATTTTATGTTTGTCTTTATGATCAAAAAGTGTGCTAGCTATTCTTTGGATGAGGCAAAATTAATTAACCTCTGTCCTGTTCTGTCTTCTTGTCCAATTTTTGCATTTAGGTCTCCAATCACAATGTTGATATCGCTTTTTATGCACTAGTCATAGGTTTTTTCTAACTTTGTATAGAAAACGTCATTTTCTTCATCAGGCGTATCTTCAGTCGGTGCGTGGGCATAGATGATGCTATAGTTAAAGAATTTCCTTTTATTCCTATTGTGCACAACCGCTTGTTTATTGCTTTAAAATCGATAAAACGTATCCCGATCCATTGTATTTCCTGTAGGGTTAATATGTGTGCATGAGAGGAAAAGTAGAATTATAGGATACAGAAACTTCAGCCCCACAAAATTAGATAGTTTACTCTATGTTTATGTAAAATTTCTTATTTCTGCTCCACAAAAATAATAATTCAAATTATATTGGATATGCACTGTTCTACACACAAGTGTTAAATTGGTTGCATAACGAGTCAATATTTATGTAAAAAAGTTAAAACCATTTTTAAGTAAAATAAACATTTTCTTACCATAATTTTCACTTAAAGAATGATCGATACAAACCCGAGACATATCTACACTAGACTCTGATTAATGAACTCATTGTTAATGCATAGTTAAGAATGTATTCATATTACTAAAAAACACATACAAAGATAATCCAAAACTTATTTAATAAAGATTTTTTAGGACTTTGCTCCATTCGTTGTCTTAAATCTTTAACGACTTCTTCATTGACCTGAGGTCTTCCTGACGACTTCCCTTTGAAAACGTTCCCAGTATTAATCAAATCTGTCCACAACTCTCCGAATATGAGCCATTAAAGATTCCTCTTCAATATCTATGCCTGGAAACGCAACGAGATATGCATTTTTGCGTGCTTGAGCAGAATGTATCCATTGCCCGTCTTCATTTAATACACAGTTTCGTTAGTAAGATTTAATAACAAAGGTGTTCTGTTCAGAATACACCGTTATGCAAATTTAGACCTAAAATATTGCTTTTTGTTTACTAAAATTTCTATGACTGCCTTTAATTACACTCACGTATTAACACTCTGGAATCAGCAGTAGTCTTAATTAAGACTGATTTTATTCACCTGGACTAACACAAAATGCAGTTATTCAAAAACACAGTAAATGACATACGAGTGACAATTGACAGTTCACTTAGAAAATAAAAATCACTACAAAAATCCCTGCACTATAATTATGTTTGTATAAAGCGGCAAAATTTCATTACCACGGGCACCGCCTACTTCGACTACAATCATTTATAATGACGCTGTATAATATTAATAGATAAGATACATAGAAAAATACAAACTATAGTAGATGTATGGACGCAAGAAATCGAGACACTTAAAATAGAAATAAACACGAATAAAAGTAAAGTAATGATAATCAACGACAATAAAACTGAAGAAGCAATAGTAACCCTATGTAAATAAGAAAAGTTAGAAGAAGTAACAGCTTATGAATACTTGGGACGCGTAATAACAAAAGATGGAAACCTAGATCTAGAAACAGCTAAAAGAAGGAAAAAGGCGATGAACATACATATACCATGCAGTAAACAAAACCATCTTACAAAAGAGTGAAACAGAGCCAAATACAAAGACGCGAGTATACAACATAACTACTCTACTATATGTATTACATACTACTGAATCATAGGTGCCACTGAAAAAACACGAATTACAACTAAATGCAATATCTGCGGAAAAATAGCGGGAAAAATAAAATTTGATAAAGTAAGAAATTCACAGATAAGAAATATGACCGGACAAGAACCAATTTTGACGAAACTGGAGAATACACAACTTAACTGGCATGGTCACATAACAAGAATAGGCCCAGAAAGAATAGTAAGAAGAGCGTTAGAAACAGGAAAAGGAAGAAAAAGAAAGAGAGGCAGACCGAAAAAAAACTTGGATGGAAAGGATAGCAGAAGTAGGGGAAAATAGAGGTAAAACACTAATTGAAATGAGAAGAAAATGGTGTAAAAGAAACAGGAAGCAAAGAACTTAATCCGACGCCCTAAAGGGAAAATTGATAAAGAAGAAAGAAGGAAATCGGAATTTTGAATTTTAATTCCGAAAAGTTCGATTTCGATGACCGAATTTAAAATGCAAACCTTGATCCGAAAAATGGTTAGATGTTTTTAATCTCATTCTTCAATTCAAATCAAAATTCCAATCCTCAAACCTCAAACATAAATCAGATGATGAATTGTTGGGTTTGGAATTAAATCCAACTCTTTTTAGGATTAAAAATCTGAATTTGCTGTAGTTAATTTGATGTTATCTATAATTTAATCCAAACTTTAATTTTCTATTACGGCTCGGAAACTTTGAAATTGCAAAAGGATTAAGGATTGATCAAATTTTTAGATTCAAGATTATATCTTCTAATCAAGATCTAAATTTCAAAATTGAAGTCTAAATTCTGAATTTAATTCCGGAGTGATTAACCCCTATTTCGAAGTCCATAATCGCTTTGGTGAGTTTGAATTCAAAATCAAAACCTTGATTGGATTAATCCTTAAATATTTCAACCTCACTTTTATTAAGATCATAACCCTTTTTTGGATTTCAAAGCAACTCTAGTGAATCTGAAACCTGAAACCAACTCTTGGTCCGAGCTTAAAATTTTAAGTAATTAAATCCAAAAATGTTTGTTTTATAATAATACCTTACATATTTAAACCTGTGAATTGTATTTGAAAATATAAACCCCAGTTTTGTATCTGAATTACAACGTTGAATGTCTAAATCCTAGTTTTGGGCCTGGATTACAACACTGAACATTGAAACTCCAGTTTAAGACCTGGATTGAGGTATCACATATGTAAAATTCAGTTTTAGATTCCAAAACCTTAACTTAGGCTCGGATTGAATTCCGAATTCCAAGCTGGAATTATAATTGGAATTCCAAAATCGCTCATTTTGGGTTTGCAAACCTGGTTTGAAATTTCTCGCGTGGATTTGAATTTAAGATTTCACTTTCTAGTTTTAAATTCAAAGATTTGAATCCGATTTTAATTTTAGATTAGCATCAAATCCATTCCGATAATGATCAAGCCGGTATAACTCCTTTTGATTTGTAAGTTAATAGAATAGGCACAAGTAACGTCAGTAAATTTGGGTTTCGAAACGAACCGCAAAGAAAATTTAATTTAAAATCTAAGCTGGAAGTTTAAACCTTTTGTGAGCTTTAAATGTCGAAATATAGGATTTAAACATTTAAACCAACATTCTCAAGGTTCATTTAATAACAACATCTCTTTGTTAAAGTTTGGCTTTACCCAATAAAGGTAGTAATTGCTTAATATTTGTTTAGTGAATTAAACATACTTTAAAGTTTTATTTAAACTCGCGTAATTTATTTACCAAAATTTATATTATAATCCAAGCTTTCAACTTATCTAAAAAGGCTCCCCAACTAAACATTCTATTCGTGCTGAGGAAGATATATTTACAATTATCTCCGTGGCAAACATTTACTTTAATATAAGTTTGTGGTTTACTCGGAAATTAATAGAAAATTATTTCAGGCATCTACATATTAGAGTCTTAAATGAATCATACTATATTTGATGAAGAAGTAGCAAAATCCATTGGCGTAACATAGGGTTCTTAAAGAACTAAAATCCACGCCAGCTTGGATGCGCAGACTCAATTTGGGTTGCTGCGCATGATGACGTAGAGTTCTTCACCAAATGAAATAACTCTACCTTCAGGTTCTTACACAAATCTAAGAAGCTCAATTTATCAAACAAAGGAAGTTAATCATGATTTTCCACAGAAGACATTTTTAAGTAAAGTTCACCCAAGTTTATGGTTAGGTAATTTGAAAAGACAATAGAAGTATGAACGTGGGCCATTCTAATTCATGAACTCGTACATATCTCGTATTCGTAACAAATTAATTGCACGGATATATGTAAAGTCGTGTCAAAATGTCGATGGCACAGTTAAATTTAACAAAGCGTTGCGTAAATCCGAATCAAAACAAACAACCTTCTGTGAATACCTCAAAATACATAAAAGGGTACCGTTATTAAAAACACATTGTTTTATTTAAAGTGTTTTTCTTGGGGGCATCGTTTAAATCAGTTTTATTTTTAAACATTCCTCGGTTTGAGTTTTAATTGTTTGCATGTATCGAATTAATGATGCTCGTTTTTGAATTTTAAGCGGGATGAGTTTTAAGAACAAATGCCTTTTAATTTCAGAGATTTGAAAAATGTATCTGAGATGATTTTAAGGGTTGATTTCCCTACAGGCTGCTGCTGCAACTTTACTTTAAAACAAACGATGAGATTGAAGTGAAGTTAAAATTGCTTTTATGCACGGATATTATTTCAAATTTTAAACTAACTTAATAGTAAAATCTAAAAAGGGTCGGCTTCCTGAACAAACTGGACACTGCTTTCATGAATTTTGATTTTTCCTAGGAAACTGTATAACATATCAAAGTCCTGAGTTTTTTAAGCAACTTAGATGGTAGACTCTTATTTGCACCCCTTACGAACGTCTATGATGGTAATCTGATTTAAATAACGTACAAATGCTAAAAAAAATCGCCTTTCTAAATAACGACAACTGAATATCACAAAGCACATTCATCGAAAAATTCCGTCAGTGATTGGATGACAGATGAAACAAAGGAAAATTGTATGTGAGCTTCTTTTGTTAATCCTGAAAACAAAAAACGTAGACTACTAAGTTTTTCGTCCAACAGGCCCAGATTTACTTTCTTCAAAGTCTAAATTGTTCGAAAAAAGCCACACTAAGCATTAATTTAAAAATTCGGTAAGTGATTGGATGACAGATGTAACAAAGGAAAATTGTATGTAAGCTCCATTTGTTAATCCTGAAAACAAAAAACGTAGAATACCAAGATTTTCAGCCAACAGACCCAAATTTACTTTCTTGGAACTCCAACTTATTTGCAAGATTTTTATTAAAAGTGAAATAATAATTTTTAGGGATGCTGGTGCAGTAAGTTGAGAGTTTGCTTTACGACAGACCTGTACAAGTTCAAATCGTGGCGTAGAAAATTTCACAAGTCTTGCTAACGAGGAAAATAGTACGATCATACCAATTGGTGCAATTAGAAACATTTTGGCAGTTTTTCCTGGCTCGAGTACCTCCAGAAAATCCTAGCGAGCGCCTATGGTACATTTTAACATATAAAAAACAAGCGGCAAACGAATAAAGCACACGTCAAATGTACACAACTAAAGTAAATACCGCAGGAACAACAGAATGAAATATTTTAAAACATTTAACAGTCTGAAAGTTACTGGAAAAACATGAAAGAAACAAATAAAGATCACTTAAGGAAATTGGTTGAACAAATGCCAAATCCGTTTTTTATTGTTTATCCTTCAGTTGTGAACCTTTAAAAAAATATAGTGTTTGTTATACTTTTTTATTATACGTTCTATGTGTAAAAATAACAAATACCTACTAAATTTATCTTGAGGAACTCCACCTATTGGAACAGTTCAAAACGACAAACGATAGAATAGAGTACCCGTTTAAAGGTCTACTCTAAACAAACTTAACTGAATGTCGTTGGAAGGATAGCAGGCCCAAACATTAATTATTATTTGGGGATCTAGTACCTTTATTGCGAACATACTGCTTCTGTTATCTCATTTGTGTGTAAAACAAGTAGGCGCCTTGTTTACCCTGAGGAGCTCCACTTTTGGAACAACTTAGAAACAAGCCAACAGATTTATTACAATATTAGTAGGAAAAACACTGAGATAACTAACGAGTAGCTTCAAACAAGCTGGATGTTGGAATGAAACAAAAGGATGGGACAAATAACAAGTGAAAAACAATGAACGAAATTTTAACAAACGAAATTCGCAGGAATACTGATTGTCACAGCAATACAAATGAACGGAAAATAATCGAAGTAATAACTAGTAGAAATTCATAATAAAACAACAATGGAGAAAGAAACGGCGAAACGGAATAAGTATAAAAATAAAAGACGTATAATACCCCAATTCAATATGCGACTAACGAAGATATTAAAAAACAAATGAAGCCACATCTAAAAGAAAATTAAGAATTGGTAAAACTATATATTTCTACATAAAATAAACAGTAAAACAAACGAACAAGGAAGTGCAGAAAACATGTCAAGTCTATTTACTGACTTTTTTTTGTTTATCGGTTAAGCTTTTGTTTAAGAAATTCACTTGTTACCCCTATAAAAAAATGAATAACCTTTGAGTTAAGCAATTGTTAGCTAGCTTACCTTTTAACTTATTTATTTCTTTTGTAATAATTACACATATTTGGAAATATATTTATTAATCAAATAATAATCGATTGCAAGTAAAGTCGAATTGTCAATTTTTAAAACCTGTACCTACAATGGTGTAAGTGAATAATTATTATGAAACGTCACAAGTTTGTATATAAAATCCAAACTAATTCTAATGTTCATTGCCTCATAACTAATTAACGTTCGTCAATTAGTTTTCAAGGTTGACTAGTTTAATTTTTAATGTATCATAGCGTGCATCACGTTTTCCTTTTGTTTTTTTAAGGGTGAAGATCGTAAAAGACATTTAAAAAAATAAAAAAGCGAAGCGTTCTTGGGGTTAATGTAAAGCGTCACGGCTGCCTTAGCAAACTTAACGGTATCCGAATTGTTTATAAAAAATGTTGCATGTTGGTGCAAAAATATAATCGAATTCGCCTAAACTTTCGAAGATCCACGGTGAAGTTATTTACGTTTCGGTTCTCGACTGATATCAGTATGTTACTTTGAAATCAGTTCAGCAATGATATCACACAAAGATGAATAACGTATCAAAACCCGAATTATCTGGAACTAATCGTGAATAGACGATTACACCTAAACACGGTTCGCTTTTACGATTTTTTTCAGTCCTTACACTTAAATAACTGAACATATCTCGCTTCCACCAACGCAAATAACGACAGCAAAAGGCGTATCGAAACATGTATAACGTGAAACGCTGCTCACTTTTCTACAGGCTACCGAATATATAAGACAATTTTTCAATTTTTTTCCTTCATTTATCAACATGGAGTCGCTGAAAGTGTTTGTATTTAGTGCAGTGTTCATCATCGCCTTAGTCATGGTACGTTTACTAAAAAAAAAAACCCAACCCTTCCGATCCTTTCTAATTTGATTGCCCATTAGGTAAACTCAGCTCCTTATCCCGGATTACTTTCTGGACTATTTGGGGATGGTCTAAGTCCACCCAAACAGAATCCAATGGACATAAATCAACTGCTACGTCAGTACTATCTATCTCCAACTGATAATCCATACGGGCAATATAATAACAATCCATTTGGCGCTGGTCAGCTCAATTACGCCCAACAGAACGGACCACAAAATTACCAGGCCTATCCATCTATGATCGATCCAGGATTTGCTGGTCCTGGTTTCGAAAACAGCAATGGCAATCCTAGTGGTTATGGATCGCTTTTACAGTACAGGGCAGCACCACCAGCAGCTCCAGCCGTACGTTCTGCTGATGATTCCTTCGCTAGCCATTACAGCAGGCAATTGGATTCGCTTTTGCCCAGTTCTGGTAAGGCGGGCTTCCAAAATTTCGCAAGTAAGTTGTTTCTTAACTCTTATTGACTTTTTAAACTGGGGTGTTAACCTGCTTTAAACAAATGAATTTTAAATGCGTCACACTTCATTTGTTTCGTTCAATTGTTTTTTTGAAATTTACGAAGGAGAGTCCTGAAAGAAAATGGGCTGCTCGACGGTTCTAAAATTTGGTAAATTTTGAAAGCTTGTAGAAATTTTTGAGAAATATTGGCATGAAAAATATGCACTTTGCACGCTACCATTTGGCCAATTCTGCGTTTTGTTTTCTTCAACTGTTTTTTAAAGTTGTTTTTCCAAGTTACTGTCAAGAAAATTTCCAGAAATTTGTCAAATTTAGGGATGGCTATTGAAATAAATTTGATAAATTTTAGGAGGTTGCTGAAGTGACTTACAATATAAATTTTTAATTCTCATAATACATTCTCATTTGTTTCGTTTAATTGTTTTATGAGATGTTTCTCAAAATTAATGTTAAGTGTAGGTTCTAAAATTTATTAACGTTTGGGAGGTCGCATAACTATTAAGAAACATTGGTGTGAATAAAGTTAAAACTCCCAGCACTTGTTATTCAGTTGTTTTGTTCAAGTGTTTTTATGGAATCTTCCCGCGAAGTTACTGATAAGCACAGCACATCTTCTGAAATTTGGTAAAGTTTGGCACCCGTAAAATTTTCTTTGAAACAGGATTTAAAACGCTTCTCCAGCACTTGTTTTTTATGGGCCATTTTTCAAAGTCTCGGCACTTATTATTCAGTTGTTTTTTTAGAATCTTTCGCTAAGTTACTGTTCCGAAATTTGGTAAATTTTGGCAGCTGCAAACTTTTCTGTGAAGGGTTGGCGTCCAAAGGGCATTAAAACCGGATTTCAAATGTTTCCAGCATTCGTTTGTTTTGTTCTATTGTTTTTTTAAAGTTCCAAAATTTAGAAAATTTTGGGACTTTTTGAAAGCATTTCCACAAATGATCAAAACGCTTATTATTCATATGTTTTGAAAGCTACTACTGAAGGAAATTTGCGAACCTTATTAAAATTTGGGAGGCTGTAAAAATTTCTGTGTAGCATTGAAGTGCACAAAATGAAAAAGTTGATTTTAAAACTCTCAACGTTTGTTATTCATTTGTTTCATTCAATTGTTTTTTATGGGTGGTTTTTAAAATCTCTGCGAATAAAGATTCCGGAAAGTGTGGAAATTAAGGTGGAAATTAAGTTTTGGGTAATTATTGAAAATTTCCTTTTAAAAGCTTGGGAATTACTGTGAGTTTTTATATTTTTATTTTTGGAATAATTAAGAAAACAACGGTTTAAAAAAAAGTTTCTTTGAAAAGCTGAATTTTTTTAGAACTTTTCAGTTCAAGTTGAAAAAACAAATTTACTGTAACTTTCATAATTTTTAAAAATCTTTAAAGATTTAAAAGTACTTTTTTCTGTTTTGAATTGGGAAGTTGCCGAATTCATAACTGAAACCAAAAGGTCTGATAATTGATTCTGAATTCCAAGCATTGCAAGTTTGAAATCCAAAGAATTAACCAGAAAAGTTTATAATTTCAGGTTTAAAGACTCAAATTTCAGTTATGAAGTTTAAGATTGACTTTTAGGGTTTGAAGTTAGCATTTCTAGATTTTTTCAAATTTGATGGCTGAATTTTGGATTTGAAACTTTAGGTTTGTATTTAAAGGTTGAACTTCAGTTTTTTAATTTGGATTTGAAGGTTTTGAATCTACATTTCAACCTCCGAAATTGCAATTGAAGGTTTAAATTTGATTTTCAAAATTTAATCTTGAATCTGAAAGCCTGAAATTTTGGAACACTGGATTTAAAGGTTTAAATATGATTTTTAATTCGTTTAGTTTGTAGTTTAAGCTTTCAAATTTTGAGGCATCAACTTTGATTTTCAAAGCTTTAAATGTGGATTTAAGCTTTAAAATCAATATTTAAAAGTGAAATTTTAAATTTCAAACGTGGATTTCAAGGTTTCAGATTTGGAGTTTCAACTAAATTTGGAGGTTTACATTTGAGGCTGAAGGTTTGAAATTTAGATTTTAAGGTTTAACTTTGGATTTGAAGATGTAAATTTGGTTTAGAAGGTTGAAATTTGGATTTGGAGGATTAAATTTGGAAGTGAGTTTTACATTTGGGAGTCAAGGTTTTAAAATAAAATTTTAAGGCTTGATTTTGGGGATTTGAAGGTTTAAATTTGAGTAGAATTCAAAAGTTAAATAGCATTCCCAAAATTCTATGTATATAAAAACATCACCTCCGCAGGGATTTCAACCAAAGGAGTGAACTCTAAAAAATTATTCCCAAAGCTTAAGTTTGGATTCTGAAGGTTAAATTCGGATGTAAAACATCAAATTTGGGTTTGAAGCTTTGAAACCGAAATGCGAAGATTGAACTTTGGATTTGAAGGTTCAAAGTTTTAGATTTGGTTTTGCAGCTTGAATTTTAGGCCCAAATTAAAAATCCTCCTAAACATTTTTGGTAAGCCGCTTAGGCAACCGTAAATTAATAAAAATTCCGTTCGAAGTCCACTCTTCGCTTCTTGTTTTTGTTTATCTTATTCTCGTGCAAAATCAGGAATTTATCAATAATTCATTAAAAAAAGCAATAAAAGTCCACTAAATAAACATTCTTCAATCTCCTCCTCGCACAAAAATCCTTATCAGTCGGTTCAGTCCTAAATAAATAATGTGAGAAATAATAATCTGTTGATGTTTACAGTCTAAAGCTTTTGTGTTAGTCGTGTTGGTTGTATTTGCGCGATATACCGAAAGAAAAACACGTAATGAAAATAAAAAACGACCCACAATAAGTGCGTAGGCTTACTTAACGTGGGTTACGGATTCGTTATTGTAATATCCAAAGATGATAGTCAAGCACCCACATCTGATTGAATTCCATACCAATTGCGTTTTATTTCCGCTTATGCACGGATTACTTCATTGAGTATGAAATTGCAATTTTAAGGGTGCACCGAAACTTTTCCTGCTTGTTCTTATAATTGAGCTTAATTGAGATTAATTTAACCTTCGTTAATAGGAATTTAATTTAACACAAAGCTTCATCTTTAAAAATTATTTATTAAATGCCGAGAAAAAAATTGGACGACGAAGAGAAGTAAATGCTTCGGTCTTTATTCCCAAGAGGGTAAACCCTAACCCTCCTGTTAGTATTCTACCGGCTTATGTAGTTGATTTCCTGCTCTGTATTGAAGTTAAAGCTCCTTTTCCTAAAATGTTTTTGTTTTTGTTATTTAGACGTTCAATTTTCTTTCAAAAATTGCAGGGCACACTATTTCCGATTGCTCCGATGGCTCCTCTTTCATATCGAAATCTAAGATGTAATTCTTCCCGACTGTCATATTCTTATTTCATGAAGGAAAATAGGCTGATTTTAAACAATGCAATATGTAGAAAATAAATGTTTAAGGGGCGAAGACGAATTAACGGTAAAAAATAAAAGTAAAAAGGGCGAAACAAATTTATTCCTTCGTACTTTTTCACTTTGCAATCCCGAAGGGCTTCATCTCTCATCGTTCGTTACTTAATATAAAATTTTCAGGCATTACCCTCTTTAGGGAATTATTTATGACTTTTTCCAACCTTTCTGTCTGTTTCTAATCAAACCTTTCGAGTACCGAATCTACGAAACTCATGAAGCTGTTCTGATCAAACCATTGAAACTAACGAAACTTTTACAGACTTCAGGATACTCCCATCCGCGGAAGGTGAGGACCAGCAACATCAAAACGCGGAACCTCTACCAGCACAATCGGCCCTTCAGGGGGCACAACCAGCCGCAAGGGCCCTACCAGAAAGGGCACCAACACAAGCTTCAAGAATAGCCGCAGAAGAACAATCCAGCAATAAGGATCATTAATTTACAATTGTTTTTTTTTTCTAGTTTTAATATTTTGCCATTACGCCACATCACGAATCTTAAATTTAATTTGTTGACGATCTATTTATTTATACCTATATAATGTTCAACTATGTGTATATTCATTAAAAATATGTGAAACACCATGCTGACTGAATATTTTTCTTTTTCTTTATTGAAAAGTCCGTTGTGTTGTAAAATGCCCATTTCATATTAAAATTCTGGTTTGTTTTTGTGAGAAAATCGAGCTTAAACTTCATAAAAACAATGTCAATAAAACATACACCTAAGCAGAAATTTTTGATTTTTTTTTTTAATCTTACAGCAAAAATTGGCAATGTATTTATATATTTTTTAATTACTAGGTACTTGCTTTCACTCTGTTCGTAATACAAGCAAAAAAACAAAAAGCTTTCATTTCGTAAGAATCTAAAACCAATCCAATAATGCCAGTCACGTTTTTGAAAACGTGGCACCCTTGAAAGCTTTAATGAAGTTACAATAAAAAAGCAATCACCTAAGCGTTTTTCTGTTTGTTATTTAGTTTCAACCCAGTAAGGTTTTACTTGAGTTTCGTTGATTTCCAATTAATTGTAAAACGTTTTTTTTTTTGTGCTGGAGATCAAATTTATGGCGCTCCACTGTGCTGAAAAATTAAATATAAACCTTGATATTTATTTTTAGGGTTAACGTAATTCTTTATCTGAAAATTCTTACTTGATTAAACTTATGGAAATAAACTAAGACAGGTAAAGGTTTCCAGTAATTTGTCAGAATGTTCAAGCTCAAGATTATGCTTTTAATTTAAACAACACAGATGCTTAGAACTGTATTCTTATGGTGGCTGAGGGTGGTGGCCTACCTAATCGACTGATGATTGGCTAAAAGCTCAAATGTGCCTTGGGTTTTTGACTAGGTAAAATACCAACATAGAAAAAAACTAATTAATCCCTAATATTTCTTCTAACTTGCAATTAAAAACAAATTTCCAGTACATATCTTGGTTTTATTGTAAATTTAGAAATCCCCAAATAGTAGTATTCACAGCGAATCTACTCCTCCGCGTTGTGCCCTTCTCACTTGCACCACCAAACAGTTATGGTTATTCTTCCTCTTCTTCCGTTTCTTCGTCCTTGATGATACCCAAAGACTTGCCGACTTTCCTAACATGAGCAATGACTTCTTCCTGTACCAAATTAAAACTCATTGCCAGGAGGGAGATTCCAAAGAGTAGGTACAAAGAACAAAGGGCAATGCTGACTTTGGCATTTTTGTTGTTTCTGTTGTTGCTGGATGGGACAAAATCGCCGAACCCTATGGTTGTCAAGGTTATGAAGCAGAAATAAGCGGCGTCCAAATAATCCCAACCTTCCCAATGATGGAACAAAAACATGCCTGCAATTATATAACTCAGAACCAAAACTACGCAAAGCCAGATCGGCACAGGACGGGTTCTGAGCACACCAGGCTCGTAGTAATCGTCTTCGAAGTAATCCGTATCTGATTCTGGTTCATCCAAGTAGCGTTGACGGGTTCCGAAGCCCATTGGTGACATTATTTTTGGGCTTGGGCTGTATGGTGCTGAAACCAACGAAATTTGTTAGGACTTAAGCTGGGTTGCGTTTTGCAAAGCAGGACAGTTGGTGTGGTCCAGGAAGCCATAGAGCTTGTATTTTTCAAACACCTACGTGTCCTTTTCCTCCGGCGGCTTGTCTTTAAAGAATCCATCGACATAACAGGCGAAGGTTCCCTGGGTGGTTCCAAATAACGCTGCTGAGTTCGCGGCATGGAAACTGCCCTTCTACCTTGCGAAGGCGAAGAGGCGCGCCTGTGGTAGTTTCTACCCATCCTACCATCTGCAAGACAAGACCATCATCCCTTTCCCTGTGTAAAATCAAAAGAAACATACCAGGCACGTGATTTACCGTGGGTTCCCTGGGATCCAGAACATATCTGTTGCAAAGCACAGGCGTGTTTGCTAAAATTATGGGTTCGAGGGTGTTTTCCAAATTTTTAGGGGCCCTTCTTCGATCTAGCGAGCCACCTCGTGGTTGTCTGTTGTTACTGTGGAATTTACGACTGGGTACCGTGCTGTCCGAAAACCTAGACTGTTGGGATGGTCGCATCCTTGGTATGCTAACACCACGTGGGGGAATTCTCGGGTAGTCATCGTGGTATCGGCTGTAATAATAAAACAATCTGACATTGTGCTAATAAGCGTGACCCACTAACCTTAAATCTGTGTCCGAATAAGACGAAGGCGCGATTTCCGATAAACCAAATCCACTATCAGCGGAGCGAGTCGATGTTCTCATAGATCGCCTAAATGAAGCCGTCCTGGATCTCGTAAATCTCGCCCTGAAACCTTCCAGTAAGTAAAAATTAAAACGGGAAGGACGTTATTACCCCGAACCCCTTGAAATCGTCCTGCTACGAGTTCGACGTGCTCGTTTTGGTCTTTTGGTACATACGTAACAGCAGATTTTCCAATAAAGGAAACGAAAGGAAGTCGCTAAGATGTCACCGACGTTCGACAAACACAGCAGCATAAGTGGTATTCCCAAAATTGCGTAGAAAATCGTAGCGACCTTACCCCAATCTGTTTTAGGGGCGATGTGTCCGTATCCTGGAAATTTACATGAATCATAAATTCATGAGAAAAATAATAAAAAAAAAAAAACACTCACTGTCACTGCCAGGTCAATGTTAGTAAACATAATTTACGTGTTTGGCTTCTCTAATTTAAAAGGTTAGACGGCGACCTTTTAACGTACAAACATAAAAACCTGGGAATTTCTCAACGCAACAATGCGTAATCTCGACAGATTTATTATTTAACATTCGGTAACAATACGGACGGAATTAAATCCCAAAGGAATATATTATTAAACCTGGGGAATTCCTGTTTGTTCAAATTAAGGCTGTCACCTCGTTCTAGTGAACGACACTGCGCTCGTTTTCCTTTCAGAAGCTAGCTATTTAATTATACTGTGCAACAATTATTAATTCTGCAGACTGCAATACGTATTTAGGTCAATGTCTTTAGAGCTAAGTACTACCAATCACGAACAACTTGTACTTTCCACCACCTCTTCTCACTTTTGTAGAAATATCGTTCATAACATTCTGTACAGAGATTCCATACCATTTATGTATACTTTTCGTTTGCTTTTATTAGAAATTCACAGTTTGAAAGCTCAAATAAGGTTTCTAAGATTCAAGCAAAAAATATAAAAGGTTCGAGTTTTTTCTTAGCATCTACCAATATTATATTCAACTACAAGTGTAGAAAAACCTTTACCCCTGACAGATACGCGGGTTTACGACATGAGACGAAGTCAAATGAACTCAATATATATTTTTATGGCACAATATTTTTTTACCAAATTTTGTGCTTAAAAAGACCTTTGCTTGGAAGTTTCCTCCCCATAAATTTGAGCAACATGTGGTCTAATCCTTAAAGGAATATTCTGGTAAAAATAGAAAGAAAAAGTCCTTATCAAAACATCAGAATTTCTTCTTCTCCTTCCTGTTTAGACAAAGCTTATGCCAATGGGTGTCATTAACCCATAATTCAAACTTTTAATTTTTTTTAAATTGGGAACCCATTCTAATTCAACTGAAAAAAAGACTGTCCAGTCCTTAAGAACCCCAATATCTGGAAGCCGAAATATGTGACACGTTGCAGCATGAAAGTTTCTTGGAACAGCTCAGCCAGGAAGCAATTGTATTTGAAAATTGTTTTAAAGCAGCTTCGTGTCAGAGGGTTACAGTTAGTTGTATTTTCCCTTGGAATAATCTAGAATCAAATAAAAGCTATCGCCATTTTATTTACAAATTTTAATTATTGAAGAAAATTTAAAGGAAGCCCTTTAGCGACAAGGTTGTTCCAACAATAAACTTTAAGTAAAGCCCTGCAGTAGCAGTTGCCCTTTAAAGGCCAAAGTCTCGAAAGCTAACAGCTCCCAAAGCAGTAGATCTACAAGTCGACAGTTTCAGAAGCTCCAGAATCTTTCCAGCAAAAAACCAAACCAGCCTCTTTTGTCTTAGAAATGATTTAGAAGGAAAACTTTTCCTTCACAAATTCTGAAATAGTTTAGATAAAGCCATTTCCACTGCTGCCAAATTCTTGTTAAGGGTAATATTAATAGCTTGCCTTCTTCGGTAAAAAGGGCTAGGAGATTCTTCATAGCAAACCTTTGCTAAAGCTTTCTATTTTAATATTTTCTGAATACTACTAAGGGTTTGATGTAACTCAGATAAAGGCCCTCAAAAGCAGCAAAAGACTAAAATGATTAAATATGTTTGTAAGGGGCAAAAGAACCCTACTAGAAAGCTAATAGTGTTTTGGATTCTACTGCTTACAATTCTAACAAGGAGCCCTCCAAATGAAAGATTTTCCTTGAAACTTCAAATGAAATATCTACTTCTGCAGCCCTGTAATTAAAGCAAGCAGATAAAAATTTGCTTTATTTCTTTTTATTTTCGAAAGGGTCCTGTATCCTGTTTCTACTTTTATTTCCCCTTTTGGAAAAGTAATAAACTTACAAATAAAATTATATCAAGGGCTAACGGATTTCATAACTTTTCAACCTTTTAAGGGTGGCTTTATGAAGAGCTTCAAACCCAAGGAAAAGGGCGAATGTATTCAGAGAATTTGATATAATTTGGAAACTACAGTTCTTTGGTTTTCTAATCAAGGGACTATTTATTTTTTCCTTAAGAAAATGAACGAATGAGTGAGTGACGTACGCATTCAGAAAACTGGACGTGTCTTAAAACTTAACTGGGAATAATGGTCCATACCTGTTGCTAAGAACGCACCGAAAGACTCATTTTCGGCCCTTAAGGGTCCATCATGGCTCGTTTGTGCCTCAAAGTTACGGGAATAACACAGCCTATCTTGTAATTACCTGATAATCGTTTATATACAGAGCTTCATACAAATTTTAACATAAGGAGAAAAAAAGTCTCGTTGTTTGCCTGTTTAACTGTCCTTTAATTGATTAATCAATTTATTTTCTAACGAATTTATATTTCTTTCTCATTCCTATCATTGTAGCTGATATAAGTCTGAATTATTTTTAAAAAATTGTTTTATAAGCGAATATGTACCATGCAAAACCTTCGGAATATAAATCAACTTTGTAGGATTTGCACAAATGAGGCCACGAACTGTTTACAAAACATTTAATTAATTGACCTAACATTGTATCTGTCAATAATAAACATAAAGTTCTGATTTAGTAAGGGAATTTAATCTGTTGTACTAACTGTTTTCATATTTTGAAAATTAAAATCCTCGCCGGACAGAATTGAGTAAAAACTACAACTAATGATTAATTAATGGCGTTTTGAATTTAAAATTAACCCAATAAATTTGAATTCAAAGTAACTTCGGTGAATTTTGTGCAAAGCATTTTTCGTAAAATTAAAGTAGATCATACAAGCTACTTAAAATGCGATGCCCTACATTTTTGGAACTGCAATCCAAATCACTGTCACTTTCACAAGTTAGAATTGTTCAAGAAGTATTAATTAAATTCAAGTTGGGTACGAAAAGAATCTCCGTCTTTGTTTACACGACGTTAAGCCACAACCAGAAAAGGACGAAAAATCCGTCGATACGCCTTATTACAAATCCTTACCTACTACACCTACCACTTTTCTCAATGAAAAATAGTGGCTTATATAAATGTCTTTACTTATTTTGTTTTGATATTACGTAAAAGGTCGTGTGTTGGTGCTCAGTTTTCAGTTTTTGGTGGTGTGAGTTACTTTAATTCGGGATTATTATTAATTAACTATGATTATTAAATTCGGTAAGTAGGATTGTTCGTTCGTTTTTGTGAAGCTTTCAACTTTATTTTAACTAAATTTTTTGTATTTCCATGGCTTGCTTAGTTTTAACTCAAATAGGCACAGAATTTTTCTAAGAACAAGTTGCCCGGCGATTTTTGAAATTTAAAAATTAAGAATGGTATTACATTCGTGACAATAAATTCGCAATAAGGTACGTGTGCTCCCATGAGGTACTAATAAAAATATGAAATATACCATAACGTCGATAAAAGTTGCTTAATATTCCATCTGAAACCTTGCAGCAGATGATGCCGAACGCGTGACGGACATCCTTGATATTCCTGGGGCAAATTCGTGTATTTTATTAGGGCTAAGATTAAAGAATTTATTATTCGGTAATTTCGAAAGTTCGCACGTAAAATAATTCACATCAAAGGGCCAAATCAATCCCTTGTAAATTAATTGAATCGTTTTTATTTGTTATGCTTTTTTTGATAACTGGAAAAGTCCAAAGAAAAAACAGAAATAATCACTTAATGGGATCTGAAAAATTATACGACGAAGCTGTTGGCGTTTCATTTAAGTAAATTACTTCGAGAAAATGGGCTAAATTAAGTAATGAACGTAATTAGCTCCAACAGACTGACGTAGAAAGGTTTATTAATTAATGATTTGTTGCGTTAACGAAACAAATCAACAATAGTTTCGAACTTAATACAGCTGTGAAGCTGTAAATTGCATGTGAGCAATTCGTTAATTGTTAGCATTACAAATTGGTTATTTTCTAATTGAAACGGGCGCTTAGACTCGAAAAAAATTCAATTGTCTTGAGAACAATACCAGTTTAGGAAATAGCATAAGCGATTAACCGTTAAATTTTAATTGTCGGGCAATTAAATAACCTAACTTATTAAGTAATAAAGGAAATTTCGTCATTTTATAAATTGCAGTCCTCCTAATCTGCTTTGTGAGTTTTTCAACGGCGGAAGATGACAACAAATGGGTATGGAAAAGCGGCGAGAGAAGAGCATCCGAGCCTGAAGGCATCCACGGAAGCCACACAGTCGGCAAGTACGTTCAAGACATGTCACTTAATTCGACATGTCTAGTTTAAATTCCTTTTTCGTAGGCCAAGGTATGAAGTAATAGAGGACGGCCCTTTTAGACCGGGTGGTTTTAGACCGCCCCCCGATTACGAACGTCCTGGTAGACCCATAGGAATTCATCAAGAGCCTGGATTTCCCGATAGACCGTTTCCTAATAGGCCCGGACTCGGACCATTTATTCCAAACGAAAGGTGATTGTCGTTAACACTGTAAAAACTAAAAGAGACTTGGCTAGTTTTACAAATAAGTACCGAAGGGACGTTTAACAGGATAAAAAATCTCCTTCGTTTGAAAACAGATTCAGCCCAGTTGAAAAATAAATCGGGTTGATTATACAAGTAGAACACAATTTGTCAAATCCTTAGGCCACTATAATTACGGTACATCAATAATTAAATTTCGCCTGCCGATAATTTAGTAGAACATCATTAAAATCTCGTCTGGCAACATTTATTCCACAAATGAACGGCTTATACAAGCAAGGCTAATTGGATTTTTCCTGAAAAAACTGCGATCAGCTACCAATTATTTTGTTACATAATATATTCCGCTTTTGCAATTTTATGCAATGTGGGTGTATTAAATTACAAGCCATGTATTGTGCTTGTATAGTTAACCGCATTCAATATTTAGTTTGATGGATTATTAATCTATACAGGGCATTTCAAAATTACACGGCATCATTTTAGGGATGCGTTCTCTAGTATAAAATATTACGATTTACATAAAACTACCTTAGTTCAAAAGTCAATATTTAGAGAGATACAGGGTGTCAAAGTTAAAATTGTAATTTTAGTTTTATTATGTAATTTCAAAAGTCTTCGAAATATTTATATGAAAATTGGCGAAACTACTTATTTTGCGACGGGAAATAATAATCTGTGCTCGATTTTAATGTAAAGGGTGTTTCATAAAGTGCGCAGGTTTTGAATTGTGCGGCATTTTTTTGTTTAGAGGTTATCAGCACTGTTATTATCATTTTCGTTATTTGTCATCGCTTCCATTAATCGAGCATTTCTTCGTTTAATTGCCATGGAGCGGTTCAATATCGAGCAACGCGTCGTAATCGTGAAAACTCATTACAAATTCGGGGAGTGCTATGCAGAAACGGTCCGTAAACTTCGTGCGATCTTCGGTTTCAGCAGGATGGGGCTACCTGCCAAATATCCTGCGAGACAATAACCTTGCTTCGCAAAAAATTTCCTGAACGCGTTATCTCAATTCGTGGCGGCAACCAAAAACCTGCGAGGTCTTGTGATCTCACACCTTGCGACTTCTTATTATGGGGTTATGTGAAGTCACAAGTTTACGTGAACAAACCTCAAACAATTCCCGAACTAAAGAGAGAAATTCAACGGGTCATAGGTGAAATCAACAGAGACGTCTGTGGAAGGGTGATTATGAACTTCACCGACCGAGTAACTGCCTGCCAAGAAAGTAGAGGTGGACATATGCCAGATTGCTCCGTTAACGCGGCACCTCTCTTCCATGAGGACCGGTCACAATGGGAGAGTAGACCAAATACCCCTCACTACAAAGTAAAGAAGGCATTTGCCCTATATAGGGATATGTATGGGCTAATAAACGAAATCTGATAAGTACCATAACAAGTGCAGAAAGGCTTAGTTCACAATCGTAAAGCTTTTCTACACTTGTGATACAATATACTATATCTCTCAGTTATTTTACCTTACCTTTCTTATGGACGGTTTTAACTTCACCTGATATTTTGTTTTTATCTCCAAGACAATTTACAATCTGTCCAAGGGACATTAAGCAAATGAGGTGACACTGTTAATAACAAAAGCAAAAAAAAAACAAAAAACATATCATGTAGGTAGGCCATCCAGTGATTCGTGCCTTTACAAATTACATCTTAGCTTAAGACTTATTTTTATTTCCACTGATGAAGTCTATTTTGGTTGCTGCTACTGGAAATTATTTAGTATGTCCGAAGGTTTAAAACGCTTAAGTCTACATGTGTCATTTGATTCGTCGAGAAGGCTACGCGCTAATTGATTTGGGTGCACTGATAATTTTAGACTGTACGTCGCACTGAGTTGTTTGGCTACTTCTTTAACTGTAGGTATTTGTAGGTCTCTTCTTAGTGTCGCATTGGTCACCAACCATGGGGCGTTGGTAACTTAACGTAGGACCTTAGATTGGAACCTTTCTAATATTTCGATATTAGAATTAGCAGCAGAGCCCGGTAACTCCAGATTGGCTTTAATATTGCTTTAGACACGAGCACTTTATTTTTTAGTGCGAGTTGCGACTTTCTTCAAGTTATCCAATACAGCTGCCTTAATTTGATGTTTAATTGCTTCTCTTTTATTTTAATGTGAGACCTCCATATTAGTCTCCTGTCTAGGATTATACCTAAGTATTTAGCTTTTATATCTTGGGGTATAGCTTGTTCGTTGAGGTAGATTAGCAAATAGGTGGATCTTTTCGTGGTAAAAGTTACATGTACAGATTTCTGTTCATTAACCCTGATTCTCCAAGTTTAGAGCCATTCCTCGATTTCGTTTATATTTTCTTGGACCAGATTAGATGCAGTTGCGGGATCTCTGTGTGATGCAATCACTGTAGTGTCGTCAGCGAAAGTTGCTACTGCTGTCCCTTGGAGTGCTGGAAGATCGGCAGTAAAGATCAGATACAAGATTGGCCCTAGGATGCTTCCTTGCGGGACGCCTGATTTGATTGATTTTAGGCTTGTTTGTTCATCATGCATAATATATACTCCATTTTTTTAAGATTGCAGTAGGTGGCGCTGCGATCAGAGACCGATTTACACAGGTACATTTTCAAATAGTAAAATATTATACTTACTAACGATAACCAAACAAATCAAGTCCAAATCACAAAACACAACAGGGCCGATTGCATGAAAGATTATGTCATATTGACAGATTGCAAATAATTGCGCCCCGTATGTTTTTACAAGGCAGTCTTTCATGTTTAAGTTATTAATAGCCGTTTTCAAATAATTTTCACTGTTGTAAACTTGGTTGCGGTTTTAACCAATCACAAGCAAGGTCACTTGCTCCCTATCTTATTCCACACTGCAATCTTAAAAAAAATAAGGTATAGTACTGTCTACCTTCTAAGTACGATTTTAATAGAAGGTATATATTATAGGGTAGTTTTGATTTTGTACAGCAGTCCTGAGTGCCAAACCTTATCGAAGGCTTGTAACACGTCAAGAAATAAGCAGTATTTCCCTTCTTCGATATCGGAATTTATGTGACGTACTACACGGTGTACCTGTTCGATGGTTCCATGTTGTTCTCTGAAACCGAACTGATGCTCAGGGATTAGTTGCTTTTGTTTAAGTATTGGTGAGTCTTCTAAGCAGAAGTTACTTTCGGTATTGTTGGCATGAGGCTGACTGGCCTGTATGATTCCACGCTTTCAGGATCTTTGCCAGGTTTTGCTATAAGTATGATTTGTGCTGTTTTCCAGGAAGCTGGAAAGTAATTCAATCTTCGGGCTGGGTTGAAGAGTACCCTTATATCTCGAATTACGTTTTCTGGAAGTATTTGCTAAACATCCCGAGAAAACGTTTACCCCTTTCCCGAGAATAATCACTGATAAATTTAATTTTCAAATATTTACCATGAAAACAATTGTATTAACAAAGGTTATCAATGAAAATATCTGCAAGTTAATATTACGAGGATATTGACAAAACGAACCCCTAAGGAAATAAATTGTTTGTACAGAAAATATGTAGCAAATAGTTCAATAGAAAGCTAATTAAGGTTCGATGTTACATAAGCATCAGCTTCAGGTGACTTAAACTAAGGATTAAGTTCTGTGGTGCATGAACTTACCTTGTAATTTAAGCGGTTTCAGTTAAGTCTGCTTAAAATTAATCCTTAACTTTTTTTCTTCTCAGGGCATTGTCGGTCTTCTCCCCATATGCCTGTGGTGTGCGTGTCAAGTAGCCTACAGACATAGGGGATCTAGAGCTTTACGTGAGCTCCAAACCACGGACTTACTAGCAGAACACCTCGGTGGTTTGCCATTGCCTTCCGAGGGAAGCGGTCGGATATTTTCGGTGAATGTGTGGCCCTGGGAATCACAGTAGTCAGCCTCGCCCTGAACCAGCTGAACCACGATCGCGACAGCTTAAGTTAAACTTAAATTATGGCTTAGGATCTTGAGCCAACATTAGCTTAAACTGGCATTGAAATATAAATTTCTAAACGCGTCGTCACTTCTCCGTCCCTAGCTTCCCTTTTCTTCTATTTTGGCATTGTTCTTCCTTGAGGTCCCTGACTTCCATTGCTTCCTCTGTTCTCTTTAGCTAACGTCATCTGGTCTTTTTTCTTTTTCTTCTATTTGTATGCCCTAACCATACTAGCTGTTGTCTTTAGATTTTGTCTACAATATCCTTGTCCACTCCCATCATATCCTTAATATCAGCAATCCTCGCTCTGTCTGGTTTTGACTTTACGGCACTTCTTCGCATATAGTCCATTTCTGCAGCCCTTAAACGTCGTGTCTCAGTTGGTTCAGTGTGCGTCTGACCACTGAGATGGCCTGGGTTCAATTCCCAAGGTCACATATACACCGAAAATACCCAGCCGCTTCCCTCGGAAGGCAATGACAAACCACCGAGGTGTATTCTGCCTAGTTCAGTTCTCTCTGGAGTAGAAGTGCAAGCACTTCCGTGGTTCGGAGCCCACGTTAAGCTGTAGGTCCCCTATGTCTGTAGGCTACACGCACACCACAGGCATATGGAGAGAGGATCGGCAACGCACTGTAAAGGATATGCCACTCTAATAAGAAGAAGAATGGGAGAGACAACATCCCTGTCTCAAGCCTTTGGTGGCTGCGAATTGTTCTGTAAGAATATTACCATTTTTATTTTGGTATAGTAAGTATTGATAAGCACAGGATAAATGTCCTTCGTTTTCATTTCTTCCGATCATATGCTTTCTGCATATCTATAAATGCCAAGTGTAGCTCTCTATTTCTTGCTACCCTCTTCTCTGCAGCTATTTTCAGTGTAAAGGTGTTATCCCTAGTTGATCTGTCAGCTCTTTGTTTAGCCTGAATTTCTTTCTCTATTAGGTTTTTAATTATTTTTTAATAGACCCTTCCTAGTGAACAGCTATTCCTCTATAATTGTCAGGGCCACTTTTGAAGCCCTTCTTATATATTGGTGAGATGTATGATGTCTCTCGGTACTTCCTCTCCATTTAGGCATCTCTCATAAAGATCTCTAAGCATGTTCATGAGTTTTACCGGTCCTTGTTTTACTATATAGTTCTGTATATATTCCACCGGAGCCCAGGTTTCTACCTGGTTTTATACTTTTAATGGTTGCTTCTATTTCCTGATGCTCTAATATATTTAATACGTTGTTCGCATTAAATCTGTGGTTCATTTCTGATAAACTCTGGCCTATCTTCTTGTAATAGGTTCTGAAAGTATTTCATCCAATCCATATTTGCTTGTTCCTTTGTTGATGTTTTTAGAGATTTAATTACCTTCCATGCTCCCGAAGTAACTCTAGTAACTTCAATACATTGTTCTACTTGCTCGTATCTCTTGGTCCAAGACTCGTTCTTTCTCTTAAATATTTCTCTTTTCACTTCCCTCTTATCTGTTTTATATATTTCCTTACTCTCATTGTCGCCTTTATTTAGCCAATTTATATAAAGTCCTCCTTTTAACTATATCTTCTATATCTTCGTCCCACCAGTAATGTGGTCATTTGTTAGTTTTGTAAATTCCTAGCGCATCAGTTACGGCTTCCTTCATACACCGCTTTATACATATTATGTTCATATAAAATTATTGTTCCGTAGATCTCCTCTTCTCAACCAGTTTTCCTTGTAATGTATTTTTATACAGATATACCACTCAGGTTAAATTTTCTTCATCGTTTGATTCTTCTTCCGCTTTGTTCATTTTGCACTTATACAGTTTATGCGCTCCTCCTTTTACTCTAATATCTTGCACCTTAATACCGGAGGTCTGTTTCTTCACACATATTAATTAGTCATTGTCCTATCATTCAAATGATCTTCACCGTTAACTCCAACTATTGCATTTCATGTCTGTTTTCTTACTATACCATTTTAAAATCTCCGGGAAAATCCAGAATCGTTTCGATCACAGATCTCAGTAATTGTTCAAACTCCTCTTTCATTAGTAATGGGGTGTCATCATTTAGGGCACAGACTCCTATGATGGCTATTTTAGGCATTCTTATATCCAATTGCATCATTATAATACGACCACTTATGGCCTCTCACGCTTTTCTATACTTTTTCCATTTTTTTCATTTACTAGTATTAATATTGAAATCCCGCATTGCAATACCAGCTCTGAAACTTATTAAGCTTAACACAAGTTGCGCTTGGATTTAAGTTCTAATTTAGGCTGGCTTGGGTTAGGGTTCTATTTAAACACGCACAGAAATACAGTTCGTAAGATCGATCCTAAGCTTAATCTTCTCAAAAAATGCGTCCCAAAAATTATCGCTTTCAAATAATGGGGGGGAAATGTTGGTGACCTGAAAGCCTCACAGTCTAAAATTTGATACATTTTCAGACCAGGAGGTTTCGGAATACCAGGTGGTCATCGCCCCCCTGGTGGCTTTCATCCAGGTCCATCCGATCAAGGAATCTTAACAGGACCTGTACCATCATGGGTTAAAGAACCGCCCTTTAAACATTTTGACAGGTGCAAATGCGCTGAAAAATTCAACTGTAACAGTCCTGGAATATCTTATGTAAGTTCGATCTCATCTAAATTAGAATTCACTAAATTTGAGCCTTCATTTTTATGGCCAATCGCTATTATTTTCAATCGTTGGTTATTTGAACAAAACTTGAAGCAATGATTTATGGCAATTAAACAAAATTCTATGCCTTTTTGGTTCAAAATAACCAATTAATGATAATGATGATTTAGGGTCAATGCGACGTAGGAAAACAATACTGCTGTTACGCCAGCAACAAAGAAGGTTTATTAGGAGGACCTTTGCCCAGTAGGCCCATTCACTCCCCTGAAAATGGCGTTTTAGTAGGTCCAGGTGGTCCAGTTGACTTCCCAGGGAGGCCAGGTGGATCGCATGGGCCGCACAGGCCTTATCCACGTCCACCCCATTTCGGTGATAATGGAATTTTGGTAGGGCCTGGAGGACCGACAGGAATCATTGGACGACCTCCTAAAGGTAAAGTCTTTTCTGCTTACAATAAAAATTGATTTAAACCTTTAAATTTTTTTATTAAAGGCCAATATGGACATTCGCCAGGACTTGACGTTCTGGTGGGACCAGGAGGACCCCATGATGGACCTTACAGGCCTTTTAGGCCACCTGGTCCTTATAGAAGCCGCTCAGGAAATACCAAAGACGACATTAAATAAATTTTGATTAGACTTCGTCACTGAAAGAATATTTTTGTTTTCTCGGAACGTGTTTAATTTATTCTACAAATGCAATTGATTCCCTCTATTCAGTGAACAATATTTTCTAAAAATCACTTATAAGCCCACACAGGCTGCGCAACGCTTAACAATGTAAAAAAGTAACGCGTGATCAAAAAGTTTGTTGGTGTTGGGCGGCTATGGATCGTAAACGGCCTTACTTCGTACAAATAAGTATTTTACATAAGTACAAATAAGCGTAAAAATATCTCTTTGGCTGTTTGGAATTCATAGATATCTGTCAGAACCCAAAATACCTTTTGATCACAGGTTAGCTCGTGTTGAAGGTTAAAAACTGGATATAAGTGAAACCTGCCTTCATCGTGCAATAAACAATTTCTATCGACGAATACCATCAGTTCATCCAGTCAGAAACAGCAGACGTCCTTTGTCATTCCATCAACTCAACTCATTAATTTGTTAAACAAACCAAAGATGCTCATTTATCACTCCGATTCATATAAATAATTGGCTATAGACCGATGAACATGTAATTGTTTCAGTGACGTATGCACTCTTAATCCTTTAAAACCAAAATACAGTAATTTAGTAATTTAATTTAATTTATTTAAGTTGTTATTTTTAAAAACAAATAAATTTTGTGTGATTAAACAAAGTGCTTCAATAATTCTGTCAACCCAATATTTAAAAAAACTATTCCTATTTCGAAAGGTTTGCTGCTTTCAAAAGTAGCAAATTATACAAAAGTTGCTAAAACTTAAAGCAGTTAATTTATTTCAGAGAATACTGGAAACTTACAAATTCAACCGAACTTTCTTAGAAGCTTCTATATAAAATACTAGAACAATAATAGTCTGCTCTACTTCAAGTATCTCAAATTTAATTACTTTAATACAGGCATTACTTCAACAAGAACCACGAAATTTAAATTAAGTTAAACTACCAAACTGAACGGGGATATCCTCACGTACACGAAACCAATAATGAATCGAGTTACTCCGAAAACAGTTTCTACATTTATTTAGAGTAGTTCAAGTGTAGTCCTTTTTTTGCATTAAATTGCCGCAGAACAAAAAGTAGAAAACAGACAACATACAAGTAACCCATTTGGTGCGGAGCAAGTTAGAGAGTAAAATGTAACCGTCTTAGTTAAACAATTTAATAGTTTCCAAACTTTTCAAATAGGCGGCTTGGGAATGAGGAAACCCGTTGCTTCCACCGCGTTGCGCACAGGGGAGGAATGAGCTGCGAATTTTCTGTTCTCGCGTGAAAATGCTATCGGCGTTAAGAGACACTGAAATACGAACGATATAAATATTTATGCGCTATTAGAAAGCTTTTCCTTTCTTTTTCTGAGAAGTTATTTTCAATATAAATATTTCACTTACGTTTGGGGGACCGATTGACGAAAGCCCCATTAAAATCTAACATATGATCAAATAAACTTATAATAATTGGAGTAGGCCATGACTTACATCACATATCTTCAACTGTCATAGTTAACACAAGCGTGGCAGCTTTCTATTTTGTTTTCTACTGATAACAACCGGCTAACAAAAACCCCAGTCTACTTCGATTGACCATCCGATACAAACTCGCCAGTGCTTTGAATCCATATAATTATATATAATTCGGATAATCAAGAGATTAAAAGTGTTTGAAAGTAAAATAAGAGGAGATTGGCTGAAATTAGTTTCGGCATGTTTTACGAGGCAATTTCTGGAAACCCCCCGAGCACTACAAAAACGTTTAAATATAAGAAAGGTGGCAATACATAAACCTGTAACGATCATTCACACGCCCTCTATTAACCCCACATGTAACATTCAATCAGCTCGACGGTCTAAAATTTGCTCGTTTGCTATTTTACTACAATGCCCATCATAATTTCGGGGAATATTCTTCCTGCAGATGTTATAACCGTTAAGAAATACTATCCGGTGGGTAGAAACTACCTAAAACCAATTCGTTTGAAGTTTCTTTTCTGAAACCGTTTTGCTGCTGAAAATTTAATGATATAAAACCGCAAGAATTTTTGCCTTTTGTAAATTTTATCCATAGTGAAAGATTTTACATGACTCACAGACAATGAAGGATATTTACAGTTCTTTAAATTGTTCTTAGACCTGCTGGCGTATTTTAAATAACCTAAAGGTTCTCAATCGAAGCCTTTGAGTTGTGTAGGTTGTCTTTTTCTGAGAATTTGTTCAATCAAGATTAACAGCAGGGAGCAAACAAATTAACCTGGCCAAGAAAAGAAAACTACTGAGACGCAGAGTATTGAAAACAAATGATACAGGAGATTCATAACCAAAACAGAAGCTTAAGAAAATCGAAGACAGAAAATTGAAGCGAAGAGGCTGTAATGAACTGAGAAAAGGCCACAATTAAGACAGAACTCGAGAGATTGCAAAGCAGGCGAAAGCAGACTTCAAAAAGAAAAGCATGAAGGGAAGCTTAGAAGAAAGCTGCGGAAGAATGGACAGAATCACAGGAATTACAAGAATAAAGAAACAAATTTCTTCGAAAGATCTTAGTTTTCTAGAAACAAAAATGAAGATCAACAACTGAGATTCAAAGTTATGGAAACAAATGGAACTAGCAAGGCAGAAGCAAAATATAAGCCACAAATGAAGAATGAAAAGAGAAAATAAAGAAACAGCAGCAGTAATAAACTGAGAATCATAGCAATAGGAGTATAATTTATGCTAACTCATGGTAGATGAGCATAGTAAATAACCGCACCAAAACAAGTGCAGATTTAAAGAGAAAAGAACGAAGTGAAGCTCAAAAGAATGCAATTGAAGAACGGGCACGATCGTAGATATGACAAGAATAGAAAAGGAAACGAGTTCCGGCTTTCTGGTATCGTTTTAAACCCAAAAATATAACAAATAACAATAACTGAGGAGGAAAGCAATCGAAGCAAGTGAAATTGGCGAAGGAGGGAGACTAATGCAGAAACAAAACACTCGCTTAAAAGGAAAATCAAGATAAAAACGAAGAATAAGAGGGTAAAATACACTGAAAATCGTAAAAATAGAAATATAATTTGGGGGATGGTAGATTAATCCACCATGCTAAAGCAAAAGAAGATCAAAAAAGGACAAAGAAAAGTCCAAGAGAAACCGAAAGAAGAAAGGGCAGCATCATAGGTATTAAAGGAATTGGAAAACACTTCTTCTTGAACTCGTACTTGAACTTGTATTGACTGTCTGATACTGTAACCCCTAAAAAGTGTTCAAAATTAACAAATGGAAAGCAACATAATAGAAATGAATGAAACTGGCAAGAAAGAATCGAAACCAAGCTTAGCAGGAGAATAATCAGAGAAAATGAAAAAAAAACAAAAACAAATACATTGAAAATAATAGCAATAGCTCCGGCCCTGGAGGGAACAATAAATATCTGCGAAATTACACTCCGTCGCAAAACCCACATTCTGAGCTCTGCCTCGAGTAGTAATTCACAATTGTAGTAAGTGAAGATGAAAAAGGTAACCTACACTGTACAATGAACCCCAGGTAAGAAATAGAAACAATAAAATAACCAATTTCTGTGACCAGTGATAAGAAACGTAACCCCCGAGGAATCGATTCGGGTTGTTTTTTTTCAGCGACGTTCAAAAGGTTCAAATAAAATTTAGGCAACACACTTTACCACAGCGACAGGAAGACAGGCCCGGCTTATGCTTAATCTAAAATGAGCAAGTTGGATACAGATGAAAATTTTCAACGTAAAAGAGACGAATATGATAGATAAGTAAATTAATAAAGCGAAAAGGAAAAAACTAAAAAATAACTAAATAACGAAAAAATAATAAATGGACAAAACGAAAATGATACAACAAAAAAATTAGAAGCCCAAAAAAATAAATATATTAATATAAAGATCATAAAAAGATCAAGTAGGATTGAGAAGGGCCCCGTCTATACCAAGAAACCGAACCGACAAGGAAAAGAAGTAAAAACGTAAGGTAACGTGTGTCATTGGAAAAGTAAAGTAAACGACGCAGAGATGGCAGCACTATGATCAAAATCGATGCACGGCTAATTTTCAGCTCTGTGAATTTTGAAGTTATTGTTTGGTCAGGCAATGTAGATGAACATGCTACAATTTCAAAAATTATGTGCCGTGATAAAAAAAAATTGAAGGGGAAAACGGCGACCCAAATAAAAAGTAAGCTAGATTGTGTCCTTGGCGAGTCTTCCCCTTCATTTAAGACCGTATATTTGTGGATTGCTGATTTTAAACGTGGCCGAACGAGTAGCGAAGATGAACAGCGCAGCGAACGCCCAAGTGATGTGACAACTTCGGACAACTTCCACAAAATAGCTTTGAGTGGCCGAAGATTGAAGATCAGGCAGATAGCAGACATGGTAGGGACCTCAACCGTACTAGTTCATAATATTTTACATGCACATTTGGACATGCAAACGCTTTGTGCGCGATTGGTGCCGCGTTTGCTAATTTTAGACAAAAAGCGTGTTCGAAGAGACATTTCGTCTGCGTGTTTGGGGAGTTTCAAACATAACCCCAATGACTTATTTCGCGGGTTCGCTGAAACGTGGTCCACCACTACACATCGAAGTCGAACGAACAATTAAGACAATGGCTAGAACCTGCTCCAAAGAATGCGAAAACAATAGCATCTGCCGGGAAGTTTTCTGGGAATCGCAGGGTGTGATCCTTTATTGATTACTTGGAAAAAGGGAGCACAATCACCAGAGAGTACTGCGCAGGTTTGCTGAATAAATTTAGCGAAAAGAATTAAAAATGCGGCCCCACCTTGTGAAAAAGAAACCCTCTTTCATGAGGTCAATGCACCTGTTCACACATCAACGGTTTCCATGGCTAAAATCCATGAACTCAAGTTCAAATTGTTAGATCATCTGCCCTACTCAACCGATTTAGCCCCGTCTGACTTCCATTTATTCCCGAACCTCAAAAGATTGTCCGGAGGATAACGATTTTCCGACAACAATGAAGTGGTTCATGATGTGAACGGCTATTTTGCAGACCAGGAGAAATCATTTTATAAAAACGGTATAATGGTTTCGGAACATCGTTTGACAAAATGTGCCGAGCTCAATGGAGGTTATGTTGATCAAATTTATTCGCATTTTCTTTTTTATTTACCTTACTTGTCAAACGACCCACGTATGACGAGGCAGCCCTAAAAACCATTGTAGGCATAATGGAAGAATATGAAGTAGATCTATTAGCTTTGCAAGAGACAAAACTGACAGGAAATGAACAAACGAGAAAACAAAGAGTATGGCGGGTGCACTTTAAGGCAATATCAGACAGGATATGTTACATAAAGCTACGTAGAAAATACAGAAAAATAAATATAAGTATCAATGGACATGGCCCAACAGAAGAACAAGATTTAGAAACAAAGAACGAGTTCTATGGAAAAATAATTGTGATGTTGGAAAACACACTAACGTATATAAAAATAATATTAGGCGACTTAAAGGTAAAAGTAATAAGAGAGGAATCTTAGCAAAATACACTGACCGGCAAAATTAACGCATAATCTAAAAGACCAGGATATTTTTCAATAAAATGTAGTACAACTTGTAGCTAGCTAAAAATTTCAATTAGAGGTTTGAAAAACATCAAAAGTAGCCATCTGTCAGAATTGTTTCTGTTACTGAAAAACAATCGCGGGCTTGTTATACATAATTATTGCATCGTGTTTTTATACTGTCTTACAGTGTATGCGTTTCAGTATATTGGCATTTTGACTTTTTACACTGAAAATGTTTGATCTTCGGCCTTCGAGTAATCTTTGCCATTTTTTGTCATTATTAGTTTCGGATTTTACTGTTGGCTTGATAATTATGCCAGTTTTAAGTCGTGATAATACAGTTAAAGCAACCACATTGCTGGAAGAAGGAAGAACTCAACAGTATGTTGCAATACGGCTGGGAGTCCATCAGTCAACAATCTCGCGACTTCATAGACGTCTAAGAGAGACTGGTAGCGTCGGCAGAAGACGAGGACAGGGCCGCAAGCGGGCGACTTCGGCGGTAGATGACCGTTTTTTGCAACTTAATTCTCTGCGAGACCGCACTCTGACGGCTCCAGAGCTTCAGGACAACCTTGAAACCACGCGAGGTGTACGAATAAGCGAAAGGACAGTGAAGAGAAGGTTAGGAGAAGCAAATCTCCACGCCAGACGTCCCGCGGTGGGCCCTGTTCTTTTGAGACGACATCGGACCGCTCGATTAGCTTTCGCCAGACAGTATGTGAACTGGGGAATAGCGGATTGGGAGAAAGTTCTTTTTACAGACGAGTGCCGATTTTCACTGAAGGGTGATGATGGACGGCAGAGGATTTGGAGGAGAACAGGTGAACGCTACGCCGAGTGTGCAATTGTCGAGAGGGACCGCTTTGGAGGTGGCTCTATCATGATTTGGGGAGGCATTTCTTTGAATGCGTATACAGATCTTGTCGCCTTTCATAGAACCAGTGTGACCGCACATTCCTACATCGAAGATGTTCTCCAAGATCATGTGTTGCCATTTGCAGCTGGTATCGAAGGCAACTTTTTGTTAATGCAGGATAATGCTCGTCCTCACGTCGCCGTTGTCACTACTACCTACTTAAATGAAGTTGGAATTAATCGCTTGAACTGGCCAGCTTGTAGTCCCGACTTGAATCCAATCGAGCATGTATGGGACGATATCAAGAGACGACTACATGCTCGAAGACCAAGGCCTACTTCATTGCACGAGCTGCGTGAGTTGCTGCAAGAAGAATGGGAAAACATAGAGCAAGATTTCGTTCGCAATCTCATCAAGAGCATGCCACGACGTCTCCGATCAGTAATACAAGCCCGAGGAGGGCATACAAGATATTAAATCAAGTAAACATTGCTTCTGGTTCCTTTAAATCGGTTGATTTTTCTTGATGTGTTCAATCATAGTTATTACATTTTTCATTAAAAGATGAACGCTGCGGAAGAAGCTGTATATGGGACTAGTTATACAGTATAGTTGTTTTAAGTCACCCTCTGTTGTTTGACATATTTCCATAGCTGTTAATCAGAATTTTTCAATAAAATATTATGTTATATAAAATTATGCGTTAATTTTGCCGGTCAGTGTATAACAAGAGAGAAAAGGTTACACAACCAAAGTAACAAAAATGGTATAAGTTTAATCGAATTTGCAGCAGAAAAATGAAGATGGTACACACGTTCCACAAAATAACATAGATTTCCCCAGACGATCAAGTTAAAACCAAATTGACCATGTACTAATAAAAAGTAGACATACCAAAGCTGTAGAGATTGTAGAAGTTACAGAGTGGAAAATGCCAATAGTTTTCACTATTAGTCATTGCCAAAAGCAGGAATTGCTGGTACAAAGAATGGTCAAGAAAGAGAGGCAGCGATGTAGCATAGACACTTAGACAGCCTTCAGGAAAAGGGGGTAGTAAAACAGTTAGAAAAAGAAAGTGGAAAAAGACCAGGAGCAGAACGCTAAAAAAAACAGGCTATAGAAGAAGTATGGGAAAAATTCAATCAGCAATGACAGAGGCAGCAAGGCTCTGTTTAGAAAAGAAGAAATACAAGGAAATGGACGAATAGTTTGATAAAGATTGTAAAGAAGCTTTACATGTGAGAAGCAAGGCTAAATTTGAAATGAATAGAAACATAACACAAGAAACAAAAATAAACTATGATGAATAAAGAAAAACTGCTAAACTGTTATTGAAGAAAAGGAGAACAACAAGAAAGCCAATTTAAAAAGATAGAAGACTATTGGACTAACAAAGAGATAAAAAACTTCTATCAAAAAATTACGAATTCAATGCAAACCACAAATGCTCAAACAATTTATTGCAGAAATGATGAAGGACTATTCTTGGAGAAGCAAAAGGAAAGTTAAGTAGATGGGTTCAGTACTTCGAACAGTTGCTAAATGAACAAAAGAAAACCATAAACTGATGAACGAGAAGAAATGGAAGAACCAACAGAACACGAGGCAAACAAAGTGGTAAAAGAACTAAAATATAATAAAAGCTCAGGGTCAGAAGGTAATAAAATTCTAACAGAAATCTTGGAGGAAAACAGCTATATAACTTGATACTGAGGGTATTGACTATTGAGGGAGGAGAGAATGCCAGAACGATGCGATATATTATAAAGTCTTGGCGAAAATTACATGTAGCAGCTTAAAAAGTTATCAGAACTCTCGTAGGAGAGTACCAACGAGGGTTTTGAGACAGTCAAATCAACAATAGATCAAATTTTTACATTGAAAATGATACAGATTAATAGTTATGAACAAAATCTACTACTATCGACTATAACAGACTTATGACTCTAGCGAAAAGTTATACGAAGCATTGGAAAAGCTGAGGATGCCAAGTGAGTTTATCGCTCTGGAATTTTTAATAGAGGGGAGCTTTTCAAATTGATTAGCAGTGAAAAGAGAAAGATTGAAACAAGGCTTCTACAAATTTGTTCAATCTGGTCTTAGAAACAATAATGAGGGTAAGCAAAATCCAAACAACTAATTTAATTATTTTTATTCTTCCTTGGAGTGGCGTTGCCTCTGTCCATATGGCTGTGGTGTCCGAGTCAAGTAGCGTACAGACATAGGGGACCTACAACTTTACGTGGACTTCGAACCACGGAAGTCCTTGCACTTCTACTCCAGAGAGGACTTAACTATGCAGTATACCTCGGTGATTTGCCATTGCCCTCCGAGGGAAGCGGTCGCGTGTCTTTTGATGTAAATATACAGGGTGTTTCGGGAGGAAAGGGAAATATTTTAAGGAAGTATTCTAGAGGTCTAAATAATAAAAAAAGTTCCTATAAATAAGGGTCTAAAAGTACTTCATTTTCGAGATACAGGGTGTCCAAAAAATAAGTGTGCTTTTTAAATATCTCGAAAACGATTTAAGATATTAAATTGAGCTTTGGTATGCACTATACTGGCATGAAGAGGCTTTCAGCTGTTTCAAAGCCAAGAACTCAAGAGACCTTTTCTTTTTAGAATTGGTTGCCGATTAAGAAACAAATTCCTATTTTGAAAGAAGCAGTGGCGTACTATTTTTTTCGTTATAATTATTTATTTTTTTGGTGTCTCACACGTCACTGCTGGAATTGTCAAAATTAGTTGGATCGAAAAAGGGCCTCTTAATGACAGTATAGTGCATACCAAAGCTCAATTTAATATCTTAAATCGTTTTCGAGATATTTAAAAAATACACTTATTTTTTGGACACTCTGTATCTCGAAAATGAAGTACTTTCGGACCCTTATTTATCGGAACATTTTTCTTATTTTGACCTCTAGAATACTTAAAATATTTCCCTTTCCTCCCGAAACAACCGGTATGTGACCCTGGGAAGCGAACCCGGACCATCTCAGTGGTCAGACGCACGCTGAACCAACTGAGCAACGACCGCGATTTTTATTATATACTATTATTATACACTGCTCAAAATAAAATAGGGATCACTTATATTTAGAATTATATGTCGTTAAGGAAAGATCAGATGATGATGACATCGATGGTAGTCATAGACTCATTTGTCTAGTAGGCTAGTAGGGTGCTGTGGTTTCGTTATTTTCATTTGTTTTACTAGCAAATTGAGTTAAATGTCAGTCCAACGACAATTTAAGTGTACTGTTGTAGTGCGATTATTGTGTATTTGCTATTTTAAGAAACAATTACACCATGGCAAATTGTAATGAAGTTGTCCATCATGTAAGAAGACATTTAAATGCCAATGAACGAATCCGTGTTTTAACACTTTTACAGGAAGGCCGATCCCAGCGGTATATCGCTAATATCGTTGGTACAACGCAATCTGTGGTATCTAGACTGCTTAAGCGGCACATTGATACATGGAATGTCGTTAAAAGACAAGGATCGGGCCGTCTAAGAAAAACAACAGTTGAACAGGATCGATTTATTCGTAGTCAAGTGCTTCGGAGCCGTACATCAACTGCGCATGATGTTCAAAGAGATCTTCTGCGAGCCACTGGAACACTTACTAGTGACCAGACAATACGGAATACACTTTACGAAGCTCAAATGACATCTAGAAAACCTGTGAAAGTACCTCGATTATTAGTTCGTCACCGACAAGCAAGGTTGCAGTTTGCTAGAGAACACCAGCATTGGCAGTTACAGCACTGGCGCCCTATAATGTTTTCTGGTGAATCAAGATTCACTGTGTAGGGTCATGATGGACGTACCCGAGTTTGGAGACGACCTGGGGAACGATATATACCTGCTACAATGGTAGAAACTAAAGCTTATGAGGGTGGTTCCGTAATGGTTTGGGGTGGTATCACAATGCATAGCAAAACTGACCTTATCATTCTACGTAACGGTAGTATGACGGCACAACGATACATAAACGAGATACTGGATACTCAGGTGCGTTATTTTGCACAAGATGTAGGCCAAGAATTTGTGTTTATGCATGACAATGCTCGGCCACATGCTGCCAATGTTGTGCAAAATTATCTTCGGGACCACCAAATTCAAACGCTACCTTGGCCTGCATGTAGTCCTGATCTAAATCCCATCGAGCATCTCTGGGATCAACTAGGGAGAGCTGTTAAAACCCGACCAAATCCACCAATAACAATACAAGAGTTGAAAATTGCCCTTCTAGAGGAATGGCAACGGATTCCCCAAGAAGCAGTTCTACGACTCATCCGGAGTATGCCTGGTCGTTGTAATGCTGTTCTAAGAACCAGAGGTGATAATACATCATATTAAAATGTAAATTGTCAAGACTGTCTTTTGTTTCTTTAAATAAAAAAATTCAAAAGACTTTGTCTTCACTTCGATTTTTGACATTGTTTAATTTATAAAGCTTCAAACACGGCATATTTTTAGATATTCATTAAATGATATATGGATCATGTACTCACATGTTCAAGCAATGTGTGTACCGAATTTCATAAGTAAATGCCAATCTACAAAAAAATTATACGGGTTATAAGAAGTGATCCCTATTTTCTTTTGAGCAGTGTATTTCATTATCTAATTTTCCATCATAAACATCAGTCTACTGCGTACGCAGATGACCTCGCCCTCTTAACAAGATCAAAAAATAAGCTTAAAAACAAAAAACATGACGAAGAGGCAAAAAAATATGAATTATTAATGAATAAAAACAAATACAAGAATATGCAACTCGAAGTGGCGGAAGAAAAATATGTCAAGATCAAATCAGGATAAAGACAATACAACAACAATAGTAAACCAGTGAATGGGGTAACAGTAACAAACAAAAGCCAAGAAGGAAACGGGATAGACAAAATGATGTTAAAAAGAAACAGCGCCCGTTGGGTTATTAACAAACATATTAAAATCAAAAAATATACTTCGAGCAGCTAAAATTCTCGTATATGAAGCAACAATACGACCAACAGTATTTTATGCAAACGAATGACCAAGCAAGACGCAGAAATATTGGAAATATGGGAGAGAAAAGTGTTAAGGAAGATTTTTGGAGGTGTCAAAATAACACAGGGCAGGGCGTATAGTGAAAACGCATAAAGAGAAAATGAAGATGTATGTAAGACTGAAAATTACACAAAAAATACGGGCACAGAGAGCTAGATGTTTAGGACACAACGTTCGAATGCTGGAACAAAGACTCATAATTATGATATTATGAGGAGAGGAAGGCGGCAAAAAGAAAAAAGGACGTCCAAAGAAAAAATGGTTTTAAGAGGTGAAAAAGAAATAGGGCTTTTGAAAACTTTAGAAACAGAAGAAGAATACAGTTTCTTTATTTGTTAAAAGAACGTCTTCCGGGTTGGAACAGTGTCATTATTGAGAAAGAAGAACTCAACGTTTCGCCCACTTTCTTAACGAGATTCATTAGGAGGAAAATGGGGGCATTAAAAGAGCACAGTAGCTCAACGTGTGAACCACGCCATTATCAGAGACGAAACTCTTTTGGCAAGAGGAAGAAGGGTGCAGTAACTCAACTTGTAAACCAAGCCAGAGGTAAAATCCTCCTTTTAACACTGACAATGACCGTAGAAGTCTTCGAATTCAGCTTCTTTATTTGTTTCCGACACCACTAATTTTTGCAATTTTCTGGGAATCTAACGTCGTTTTGGGACAAATTTCATTCTATTTGGTTATGTTGTTTTCCTTTATATCAAACAGAAAGAATTCTGTTGAAAGATCAATAAACAGGTTGAGTTTTTCTAAATTTGTTTAAAACTCGGCGCCCCTTTTTAAAATCATTCGTTTTTTTATAGATCTTACGAAAACGAATGATTTTCTGAAAATAATTTTTTCTTCGTGGGTTTTTTAGAAAAAAAATTTCAGGTTCAAGTGAGTCGAAGGAGATTTCAAAACCAATATACGCTTAAGTAAAGGTACGCCAAAATTACTTTTGTTATACTTTAAACATTAAAGCTGTCTTACTGGCCTGATATTTGACCTGTTATCTTTCATTAACTCTTAATACCGCGTCTACCAAGGCAGTTCACCCCCAGCTTTCCTTTGAGGAAACTGCCGATAGCTGGCATTAAATCCCGGCAAAGCTATGCAGTATTAAATTTTAAAACAGCATGTTGAATCAAATGTGAAGCTGCAAAACACTGCACTTTAGAAGATGAAATATTTGACATTCAGCTTTGCAGCGGGATTTACTGGAAATGGTTATTTGAAGCAATCGCAGCACCAATGTGCAAACATTTATTTAAAGCGATCATATTGGATTTACAAAACTGAAATTGGTGCTGCTTTTTCACGTTTGACTTCATTGACTTGTATTTTTACCTCATTTTAATTTAAAGTTGTATTTAATTAGCTTCACACGCGAGGAACGTATCCATAAAACTTTCAAACGGCTAGAGTTTAGCTTAAAGCAACAAACCCCAAAAAAATAATTTACCAATAAAAGCAGCAGAGTATTTTAAACTGAAAGAGAGGAAGATTTATCACCAGGGAAGTATCCGAAAAGACGCTAAATATCAGCATGGCCGGCGAATTCCCCGATAAACATCGCAACTTTTTTCTCGTACATCTAACCTTTCCATCTCCTGAAGGATTAAGTTTTCAAGAAGACTAAAACATAAATCCACCGAAGTCCTTGATCTGTGGCAACCTCGCTCAATGGAGTCCTGGATTATTTCGAAATAGTCCGCGAGTTCAGGGTGTTAATTCAAAGCAATTAGCATATATGTCAGCCATCTAGAGACATCCAAGTATCTTTGTTCGACTTTAATGACTTCCTTCCACAACGCGTTGCGCACCCTCTTCGCAACAGGCAACAAAATGACACGCGAAGTACCAAGATTTGCAACTGGTGTGCAATTTTCAAAATATATCCTAATGTCTTAATTAATAACACGAGGAGTGTTAGGGGAAACTTTATTAAGGAACTGGTTAAAATAAACCGGAGTATTTAGGCACGCTCACGTGTTACTTCGGTTGTAGAACGAGAGTCTCGAAAAGTTTCTTCAAACCGACTTAACTTTACTTCTAAGAATTATTATGAAATGTTACTGGGGGAATCCAAGACTCACTGTAGTTTAATTATGTTTTAAAACACCGCATGAAAATCATCGGAAACTTGCAAAATCATAAAACAAATCTGGAGTAATAAAGCTAACCAGACAAAATAAAGATACGCCAAGTTGGACCAATAAAATTCCACGAGAGACGAATTAAGTTGGTATATTTATTTAAAGAGAAGATATGCAGATGTGCTATTAAGTTTGTGTTCTAACTTTGAAAATAAAATATTCTCTCAAAACCACCAGTTTATTTCTTAAACTTAAACCATTAAGATTTACTCTTTGAGTTCATTATGTTGTCATTAAAATTCAAATTTGGCGCCATTTTCTTTTTGGTGTTTACGGGTAATAGTACGACTTTTGTCTTAAACTACAAAAAACAACGCTTGACATATACTTAAACAAAACTAGATTTTTCATTTTTGAATTTAAATTTCATTATTGGTTTTGGAATACAAATGTACATTTCGTCACTACAAACAAAACTTTCAAGAAACTTCCAACAAATTACATGAAATCTGTGCAAAAGCTTAAATATTAAATCCTCGCAAGAAAATCGAAGCGAAGTTGTGAGATTTATTTATAGAAATGTTTGCCCTGCTTTTGGTATAAATTCTGATATTAAGATTTATTGGAAGACGTTGGGTTTGTTATCTGAATCGGATTTGGAACAAACAGTTTAAATTTATAACTATTCGTTTAGTGTGAGGTAATTTGAAGTAATTCTCCTACTCTTGAAAACATAGATTTTCAATTCTCTTGACAATATTTTAAGTCCCCTTGCATCCCATTAAAAACCGGATTTTGTTGTTTTTACAAACGTAACTTACGTATGATTACGCCAAGAGCATAAAAATTTACAAAATCGAACGAGGGTACAAACCGTGTTAAAAGATAATGAGTGAAGATTATAAATCAAAAAACTGATTTTGATAGGCCATTCATAAATTGTAACAAAACAAAACATAATTGGAAGAAAGGACCAAATGACAGAAAACATAATGCTAAAAACAGGAAGAAAAAACCAGGGACGTTCCGGCAAAATAAAACAATCCTCGAGCAAAAATCAACAATTAAGAAGCAGCGAAGACTAAAGCAAAGCATCATAATGGAAACCAGTGAAAATGGCGAGGAATAAACAAAACACTTAAAGTAAGAATAAAGAGAAAAGTGGGCACAGAAGCTGCAGGAATACTCCGAAAGTAAGAACGATGAAAACAGAAATTAGGTAATCGTATACTAATTCACATTACCAACATACATGATCAAAACGATATAGGAAAGGACGAGTCAAAAACAGGCGAAGAGAAACCCAGATGAAAACGATTGAAGCAGAAATATATCCTCAAATATTACAGGAACGAAAACAATCGATTGAGCTGAGATTTTTAGAAGAAGTACGAACAACAGTATTTAGGAAAAAAATCAAAAAATGTACTTTATTGTTTCAATACAGCAAAGCTGTGTAAACTCGTCATTACATTAAAAAAGATGTATATAACACAGAACCAACAAGCAGATAAAAATGAACAGCAGTATAGATCATGCTAGAGTGAAAAAGAAGAAGAAGAAGAAACATAAAGAGAAGGTGATAAAAGCTTCAAAAACCGCACCTTAAACCGAGGTTGTTCCGGAATATGGCATATTTTTTAAAAAATGTAAGAATGAACAAAACAAGAACGAAACAAGAAGATAGCAAAAGGAAGAAAATGAGAAGAAAAACATAAAGAAGAAAATGTAATAAAAAAGCAGTAAAAAGGAAAATATAAGAGAAAAGGGAAACGACAGAAGTAAAATACAGAAAGATGAACAAGAACGAAGAAACGAGAAGAAAGGAGACATGAGGAGAAAAAAGAATAAAGAAAAAAGAAAGAAGAAAGCACAAAGAGATTGATGGAAAAGGAAGAAAAGGGAAAAAGGGGACGAACAAATCCCACTGCAAAAATGAAGGCGAATTAACCAAAAACGATGAATAATGCCTGATGAAAACAACGAAAAAGGTTAAGAAAACCAAAAATAACTAAAATGAGGAAACTTAAAACAAAAAAGAACTGTACAAATCTGGATGAAACAATATCTTCAGGCCTCAAACTAACATAAAGAGAAAACTTGAACATTTCGCTGTAAAGCCTTAGTCCATGCCCAAACTCAACGAAAACCTAGGCTCTTCTTTCACTTTCTTTCAAATTTTTCTTCTTTTTTGACCTTATTGAAGAAGTGATAAGCTCAGAATACATCTAGTAAAAACTCAACACTAAACAGGCTTTCGGCCTAGTGTGGTGCCCACGTCTACTCTTCAAACTAAACAACACACTAATTCAAGAATATTCCTATCTTCTCCTAAAATCCTACCTAACCGACAGAAATTTCACTCATAATATATCTAGTAAAAACTCAATATTAAACAAGCTTTCGACCTAGTGTGGTGTCCACGTCTATCTTCTCCTAAAATCCTACCTAACCGACAGAAATTTCACTGTAAGACACAATGACTCCTAATCTAGCTTCCACATCATGCAAGGTAGCGTCCTTTAACTACTCCTCTTCCTGCTATACAAGTACCGTCGACATACCTGAAACAAATAATACCAGAATTGCCTCATTTACTGACAACGTGGATGTCCTATCTGTACATGATAACCCAATAGTGGTGTCCAAAAACCTACAAGTCCACATGGATTTTCTACCGTGGATAGAGAATCAAGATCAATCAAGCAAAATCAGTCCAGGTTCCATTTACCTACAAAGGTTGAAACGAAATACCTTGGACTCATCCTTGACCAGAAGCTTACCTGGAAAGAACACATTCAAGCAAAACGGAGACAAATGCATCTCAAATTTCGTCAAATGTATTAGCTCATCGGTCAAAAATCCAAGCTTTCCATACGTAACAAATTATTATTGCACAAAGTCATAATCAATAACCAGGGTGGCGCAGTGGTAAAGCGTCAGGCTAGCGTTGCGCTGGTCCTTGGTTCGAATCCCCCTGATGACCATTCGTCATTGGACACCAAATTAACGACGCTCTTCTCCTAATACAGGCCTAGGAGGTAGAGCAACAAGGTCAACAGTATGTAAATAAAACGGCGGACCAACGTAACCCGCAAAGAAGTTGAAGTAACACCTATTTGTCAGAAAGATGGCCTGCAACAAATTCTGAAATAATTAGAATTACTGCATGTTTTAAACAATAACATACAGCAACTTACGCATTCTGTTACTAGTTTATCATTAAAAACAGTTGATATTCAAGCTGAATTGAGAGATATCAAGGACCGTCTTAATTTAAGTGATGCTAAGGTGTTAAATCTTCAAAAAATATAAATAAAAAATATCTTGAAATTAATAATTTAAACTTGAAAGTGAATAACTTAGACCAGTTATATGATGAGGAAACTGGTTGACGAATACAAACTATGGGGTTTGGAGATAAATATGGACAAAACGCAGTACATGGTCTTCGGGGGATCTGGTAGAGACTTGGATGTGGGGGGAAACACAATCAAACACACAACGGAATATAAATATCTCGGAGTAACAATAACACAGGACGGAAGGGACGAAACAGATGTAAGAGCAAAAGTTGGGAAAGGAAAAGCAATAGTAAGACAACTACATCCATATCTGTGGAACAATAATATAAGAAAAAAAACAAAGAAACAAATTTACTCGACAATCTGCGAAAGCTGCATCACATACGGTGCCGAAGTATGGGTACTCAATAGAAACTTGAAAAATAGACTATCCGCGGCAGAGATGGAATTTTGGAGGAGGAGTGCGCAAGTGTCACGTATACAACATATTACAAATGAAGAAGTAAGAAGAAGAATGAACGTTAAGAATAACATCATAGACAAAGTACAACAGAGACAACTTACATGGTACGGTCATATGAGACGGATGGAAAGGCACAGAATACCCAGGAAAATCTTTGAATGGATACCGGTACAAAGAAGGAAAAGAGGCAGACCTAGGACAGAATGGAAACAAAACATAGAAATAGCTGTGGAAACGAGAAACCTAGAAGAAGGAGACTGCAACGACAGGAAAAAATGGAAAATGGGATGCGAGAAACGGCAATAGAAGCTGTAGCAAACTCGCTTATATATATAACTTAGACCAATATTCTCGGGCTTTTGGAAGAAAACAATGAAAATCTTTTAATTAAATTAAGCTCGATTGCTCGAAATCTGAATATTGAAAACTATGACATTAAGGAGGTAGAAGCAATTCATCGCTTACTAACTAAAAAATCTAACGTCACCGCGCCTGTAATTGTGCAGTTCTTAAGACAAAGTATCCGTGATGCATTTTACAACAATAGTAAGAAGATACCTCTGCATAACTATGATATCACCCCGAATTCTGGCAATAGCAAGATTTTTATCAATGAAAACTTAACTTCTGCTAATAAAAACTTACTATGTTAAGCAAGCATCGCAAAAAAAGAATGCAACTATAAATATCCAAGGAAGGGAGTGATATTCTTGAAAAAATCCCATAACACACCGCCTGTTAAAATTTTAAATGAAGACGACCTTCCTTAAAAATAAGGTCATCTTAATCAAACTGCTAAAAAAGATGGAGGTAAAGCAAAAGCAGCAAATAAACTTCTCACTATCTATTATCAGAATGTTCGAGGTCTCAGAACTAAAACGCATCAAGTATATATCAAATCTTGTTTACATGATTTTTCTGTTATTGCTTTTGCCGAAACAAATTTAACAAATGCAATAAACGACCATGAATTGCTTGATATTAACAATTAACTACACAGTCTACAGGAAGGATAGAGATCTTGCAGTTACCGGCCTATCAAGTGACGGAGGTGTTCTACTGGCGATATCTTCTAAATTCTTATCGGAAAACATTCCTGTCTTGTGCCCCGTTGTTTCTTGTGACGCCATCTGTGCGAAAATCTCCAACGACTATCTCTCATTTGTCATTATTGTTATTTATATACCTCCCAACATGAACTTAACTAATTATAACTTAATATATGATAGTATTTTGGCGTTACCTTTTATCTTTACGCCCCAGGTATTACTCATTGGATCTAACTGATGTGTAACAGTACTATATTAATAAATGTAATGTTTCAGAGTTACCTATTGTATGTAAGAATTTTGTTAATTTTGCTTCTTTGTTAAATCTCAACCAACTTGTTAATGCTAATAATCGAATTTTGGATTTGGTACTGACAAATTTAAACGTCGTTATAACTAAAGCTTTTAATAGTATTGTACTTGAAGATTTACATCATCCCTCGTTAATTATTGAATACCTATGAATTTTATGTTAATCAAGAAAAAGTGTTACTTCCCAACACAGAATTATTTTTTAATTTTAGTAAAGCAAATTTTCTTGATATGTATGAATTTTTTAGTTGTACTACTTGGGAGTTTCTTAATAATTGTGTCAATGTGAATGAAGCTGTTGATTTATTTTATGAAGTGGTATATGATATTTTTAATAAAACTGTCCCTAAAAAACAACCAAATCGAAGAAAAAATATCCCTGCTGGTTTACACCTGAAATAATGCATATATTATAATAAAACAAAAAAGTAGATTCAGAAAAATCCAAACTATGATATACAATTTAAACGCATGAGATCACTTGCAAAACATAGAATCAACATTGCATATACTAACTTTATTAGAAACTCTGAATTAAATATTAAATGTGATCTTAAAAGTTTTTGGGCCTACTTTAAGTTAAAAAACCAAAAATCTGGTCAACCAGCACCGATGTTTTTTTCAAGATGAAGCTCTAATGTCAAATGAAACTGTATGCGAGGGATTTAAAGACTTTTTTGGTAATAATTACATGCCCAAAGCAAACTTCTTGGAGGACACAGAAATTCCAGAAAATTCTGTCAACAGTAATATTGTTTTAAATCATATTACCAATAATGAAATTCGAGCTGCCATTAGTAAATTAAAATACTCCAAATCAATTGGTCCTGATAATGTTCTAAGTTAGGTTGTAAAAGGTGGTGCTAAATTTTTTCTTACACCATTAAACATTATATTTAATTTAAGCCTGGCAACAAATAGTTTTCCTGAAAAATGGAAAATTGCTAAAATATGTCCCATCCATAAATCTGCCAAAACTAATCATATTGAAAATTATCGTCCCATTGCAATTCTTTCTGTGTATTCTAAGGTTTTTGGATCTATAATTCATGAAAACTTATACCGTCAAGTTTCGAATCAGATCTCCTTAAATCAGCATGGATTTGTCACAAAGCGCTCCACACAAACCAATTTAACAATATTCACGCAATTTGTGTCAGATACATTGCAAAGTGGAAATCAAGTTGATGTCATCTATACTGCTTTTCGGAAAGCCTTTGATCAAGTTGATCATATCCTTTTATTACGTAAGCCTGTCGGTATGGGTCAGCATCGGAATTTTGTTAACTTTATTGAATCTTACTTGTCACACCAAAAACAATTCATTCATAGTAATAATTCTTGCTCAGAGTATTTTTTTTGCCACATCTGGGGTTCCGCAGGGGTCCGTTTTAGGTCAATTGTTATTTGTAATCTTTATAAATGGTATCTCTCTTTCTATAAAATTTTCTCAATTTTTATTGTATGCTGACGACTTAACATTTTTTAAAATGATTAGCAATTTCGATGACTTTTAAAAATTACAAGAAGATTTAAAGTCAGTTTCTGATTGATCTTTAAACAACAATTTATTCCTGAACACAGATAAATGCTTTACTATGAGTTAGTCTGGAAAACATTCTGGTCTTAATTTTACTTATTATTTAACTTCACGTGCAATCAAAAGAGTCTTCAGTTCCAAAGATCTTGGAGTTTTATTCGATACCAAACTATCTTTCAATGATCATATTGATAAATTAGTCATAGAATCTTATAAAAAACTCGGTTTATTTTTAGAAATATTCAAGATTTTACGAACTCCAATGTGTTAGCAAACCTATTTACTAGTTTGGTGCGAACCAAACTGGAATATTACACTGTTATCTGTTACCAAACCAAAAAAATTGAGAATTTAAAAAAAAAATCCACAAATACTTAAACTATCGTATAAATAGGCCTGCATTCAATTTTGCTAACAATATCACTAACACTTATGATGATTTACTCTTGAGCCAAACTGGACTACCCTAGGAACTAGAAGACTACTTCTTAACATAATATTTTTGTATAACATTATCAATAACCTTACTTGAACTCCAGACCTACTCTATAAAATATGTTTTAGAATTGCTTCTATTAATACACGTAATAATATAATGTTTACATTTAGGAATCCTAGAACTAATTATCATTTTAACAGACCTCTTATATTAATGTGTCACTTATTTAATAGCTACTGTACAGATATTGATTTATTTCACCTTAGTTCAAATCAGTTTCGAACTGCTTTGTTAAATCTCCTCTCAGACATTACTATGAAATTATCTGTTTATGTATTTTATTCCTATTCCTAAATTGGGTGCTTTGCCACCTGTGAATAAAAGCATGTTATTATTATTACTATTACTAGTCGACGCCCCATGCTGACCTAAATATCCCTACCGTCGTGGACGAATTTCAGCGAATCGCTTCAAAATACCAAGAACCTATACACTGATGGTACCATTGCGAAGAACCTGGCCTAACGACTTACTATAGCTACGACATCGTATTTAATAAGGAGTAGCTCCAGAGGGTGCTTCCCTTGCAAAACTATTACTTATATTATATTTATTTAATACCCCCCGTGGAAGTAAAAGTTTGAAAATAAAACAAACAGACAACAAACAATTTCACTTACCAATAGTAGTAATGACGATAATGGAATAGAAAAGGGCACCCTCAAACGTCCATTGTTGTTCTTTGGGATCCTCATTTCCATCCCAACCATATTTCGTCATTGCATCCAACAAAGCAGCCTCGAAATCTTTAAGGTAGTCCTTGGTTATGTCTGTGAAATTCTGCTGTTCGAGGTAGGGTAACTCATACTTCGTTTTATTCCATAAGTGATTGGTGATATTGTTGCGTATTTTACTTATGTTCTTTTTCACCTAAGTTCGAAGAAATGTTAAGACAGAGTTACACAGATCCAGAGATAGAAATTTATATGAATGAAAAGGGATACATTAAGAAAATTGTACGAAATAAAATGATGAAAAAGCAAAAGCTAACAAAATAAACCGATAAGAAGGTAAAATGGAAGAGTAATAAGGAAAATAGAAAGGAGTTGTGAAAGCCGGAGGGGTGAGGAATTGTAGGAGGAGGCGGAAGAAGAATAGGGCAAACTGTAAGGGAGGAGGTAAGAAACGGAGAGGACGAGGAGAAGAAATGGGAAGAATAACACAAGGAAAAAGAGAAAATGAGGATTGTACAAATCGAAAAACAAAAAGTATAAATGCAGAAACGAAAAGGCAAAAGAAAACTAAATAAATCAAAAAATCTAAAGGCAAGTAAACTAAAAGAGAAATATGTACTTAAGTTAATCATAAGAGAGACAACTGAAGATAATCAGAAGAAGGGTAGGTATATAAAACAAAAGAAAAGTGACGAAATCGTTAAATCAAAAAATTAAATTAACTTGAAGAGCAAAACAGTAAACCAAACAACTTACTTCCTGCTCGTGATATTGTTCCAAAGACATAAACATCTTAGCACCACCAAGACAATAACCAACCACCAACGTTACTAATGTTATGTGCGAAAACAAAAAGGTGATTGTTTTCCAGGCGTAGCAAACGACACGATTACAAGTACTGGGTGGTGCGGGTTCCAGCATTTCCGGATCGTAATAACCCGACATTTCAATCATTTATACTTCGCCTGGGTACTTAAAATTTAGAAACTTTTCGCGTTTACTGCTATTCACTTGTTTATTTTTCCAAAGCAGGCGCGGTTATAAAATTTTCACATAGCGGATGAATTAGTTTACACTGAAAATAAATCATCGATTCGCTAAATACATACTTTCAACGTTTCAACGTATACAAAACAGAGGAATTTCGTTAATTTGGTATGCACAATATAAATTTCTGGTTGTCAAACGTAACGCTAAAGGCCGAAACTAACATTATTTTAGTATAAATTTGAATAATAACCGCATCAAACACAAAGGCGTGCATTCACTAACGCACTTTGTGGATTCGAAGAGTTTAACTAACGCTAAAGTATTTTTAAACCATGGAAGTAGGGACAGGCGTTTTGTACATATTCCAAAATTAACTCTCCGAGTTCATTTTATTATGCGGTGCATATGAAAGAGGCAAATATACGAGCTTTTAAAATCTAACTGTACAACAAGTTCATATAAACTTTATGAATCTAAGAATGTATGAATGTACGAATATATAAATTTATAAATGTTGCTTCCTTATTTCCTTACTTCACAAACTCTTTACTTATAAAATACATTAAAGGCTATTTCAGCATACGACGAAAAGATCAAAAGGAAGTAAATTGGCTGTTAAATAAAAGAAAATAGGAGCAAAACAAAAAAGCATCTCATTCGATTTGGTTATAAACTCCAGAAAGTTAAAAGAAATATTCGAAGTTGTGATTGAAATGTTTCTAATTTAACTTTGAAAACGAATTTCCTGGTAAATACGTACGCAATATAGGAAATTTCTAATTTTAGATTAAACTTTAGGTAGTCGATGAAATAATTTAAGAAGAAGTAGATGATAACATTTAAATTTTCTGATTTGCAACTTCAGATGTCTTGAGCTTTTATTATAAATTGAGTTTGGAAAACTTTTCGCATTTTGATTAAAATTAAGAAAACAAAAAAGAACTAGAACTACTAAAACATTATTCAAACAAAAATAAAAATAAAAAGCCTATTAGAGACTAAAATATTTAATGTGTGTTTACTTACATTTATATCGTATTATCAATTAATAAAAATGAGATTTAGAAGTGACAACTCCCCAGACGAAAGCCATAAATTATCTCGAAGGTTGGCCGAAGCATATAAACGCACGCTGACTTAAGTCACATATGAACGAAACGGCGTGTGAGCTCCGACAACCGAAAGTGGTTGACAAAAAAATAGTATCAGAGGTAGCAGCACACTCGGTAGAATTACCTTTACACTGACATGACACTAATTAAAGTGTAATAATAAAGTGGTAGCTCTGATTTAGTTATCGTTACTTGGAGGTAGGGATCTTGTATCTTGTGCGTATCTAATCAAAGGATTACCTTACAGGCTCATTACAAAGAGGTACTGGCTGGTAGTAGAGCTGCTCCTGGTTGTGCCTGCATGGTGTGTGGACAGTGCATGAGAGTTGTCCGGACAGACTGAGGCCCCTATTGACTCTTTGGTATTAACTACCCCCGATGATGTGTGACTGCGAGGGAAGGAAGAAGCGGAGGAAGCCCTGAGGTAGCTCCGGAAGATCCAAGTGGTTAGTGAACAAGGGTTAACCCGTGAAGAAGCTGATGGAGACCCAAAGAAGTAGTAGAAACAAACCTGTATTCAGTGAAGGACGTACCGAAACAAGGTGATTGGGGGGCCCCAGGTGAGTACTACACCTTAAAGAGGTGAGTTTTGCAGAGCAATAGCTGTTATGTTTGTTTTATAGCAATGACGAATGCGCCACTGGAGCTGCAAGGGTGTCGACGCACTGTTTATACCCCTCGCTTTCTGCAAGACGAGAGGTTAGCGGTGAGTTTAAACAACCGACTAACATAACTAGCTAATAAACAAATTTAAACCTGACAAATGACCCAAAAATGACAAATCCCCCTTTAACTCTAAGGCAAAGAGAAACTCAGAAGACAGCGATAGAAGCAGCAGTACATCTTCTAATATTACAAGAATTAAAGAAATCGGTTGATCAAGAGGGCTTTATTTTTAGAAAAGGGACGAATGTAAGAATGAGCAAAACATAACGCGAAACAAGAAGGAGAAAAGGGGGGAAGAAATAAAAAAACGAGAAGAATTGGTAAAAATAAAGTAATAGAAAAGGAAAATAAAGGAGAAAATGTAGTAAAAAGAGAGAAGACAAATGAACAAGAACGAAGGAAAACGTATAAGAAAAGAGAACAAAAAGGAATAAAGAATTGGAAAAACAAAACAGAAGAAATAGATTGTTGGGAAAGGAAGAATAAACCAAAAACGATGAATAATGCCCGAGGAAAAGCAATCAAAAAGGTAGAAGAAAATCAAACATTACAAAAATGAGAAAACTTAAATGAACCAAAAAATTGAACAAATCTTCATGAAATAATATCTTCAGACCTTCAAACTAAAATGAAAAAAAAAACTTGAAGATCTCGTTGTAAAGCCTTAGTCCAGGCCCAAACTTGACAGAAGCTTATGCTTTCTTTCACTTTCTTTCGCATTTTAAAAAATGACAGTTTCCCCTTTAACTCTAACATGCTTAACAACAAGGAAGGCAAAAACAGAAAGCTTGGATGGCAACAAACTAAAAACAGGATCGAAAGACGAACAAATAATAAAAAACAATCATTCATTTTAACTAAAGTGAAAAGGTTTACAGATGTACGAACAGCCAAAAAAAGAACAAACGAGAGGAAAAGATTAAACACGAGGAGGCCAAAAAGAATAGAAAAACAGATACAAGGCAGATCCTTTCTTCTTTTGTAAGATGGGAACACAACAGAAGATGTACAAACACAGGCACGTATTTAGAATAAAAGAGCAAAAGCAGAAAGATATGGAGAAGAAGTAGAGAAAAAAGAAGAAGAGATAGAAGAAAGAGGAGAAGATGGAAGAGTAAGAGAATAATAATAAAAATCAGAAAGAGAAGCAGAAAAGGAAAGAAAAGAAAGTTGAAGAGGATGAAAATGAGAAGAATTGGAAGAAGAAGGGGGAGAGAGAGAGAAAAGGGGAAGAAAAAGAAAATGGAGGGCAAGAGGAGAGGAATTCAGAACAAGAAGGAGATGGAGATGGAGTAACAAATACAAAACAAATAATAAAAATTAACTTTTTCGAAGCACAGTAAAGAAAGCAAAAAGAAACAATTGACAAAGTAGTAAAAAAAACAAAAGAACACCAGCAAAGACAGAAGGTATCAAGGATAAGAAGTAATACAAGAACTGAAAGGGAATGACAGAAAAAAACCGATAAAAACGTTTCGGATATTTTTTAACAATGGATTTGTTAAATTCGTTCCCCAACTCTCCTCCTTTATCTGGAACCAGCAGGATGCTTTCGTAATCAATTACATCCTAGCGGAATTACAAACCAATGTGCGGACAGAGAAAAAAGTTTAAACGCGACGAAAGGAAGAAGAAACAATAATGATAACAATGATTTTCCCAACTAAGTGAAAAGGGAAATAATGATGAAAAAGTAAAAATAAAGACAGAGCGGAAAAAGAAAAAGAGGCGGACGGAAGAAGGATAAGAACAAAAAGAAGCAGCAGCAAAAAAATAAAAAAATAAGAAAAAGCAGCTAAAGATAGATACTGTCATCCGGAATGCATTGTTCTCCTCTGTATTTTCCTTGCACGTCCCTACGTATTAATTTCTTTCTTCGAGAAAACCTGAAATATCTTCGTTTAATCTCTTTTAAGATTTAAAAAAATGCAGTAAAGAGTGCGAACAAAAAATCTACTAAAGTAACAAAAAAAGATATGACAAGCATAAGGTATCAAAGGTAAAAATAAAGAAGATGAAGAAAGAATAAAGGAAAATCATGGAACGAAAGAAGTTCCTAAATCCTGTCCTAAGCGTCCTCCTTTATTTAGATTTGGTGTCAGTAAGATCCTTAAGAAAACGAAGACTCAAAAATAGTAATGAAGGTGAAAAAGGAGCTGTAATCAGAAATAATGAACTCACAAACTGAAAAGTAAGAGGAAATAACCATTAAAAGGTGCGGTAAAAAATAAGACCAGAAAATGTTAATTCAAATTATAGAGAAAGTGGAGCAAATGTATCTAAGCTAGTAATGAGTAGCAAAGATGTAGCCCCGAATAAAAAAGCCAAACCGGTAATCCAAAACGAAATAAGGGAAAATAAGAAGAAAATAGTAAATTCAAGTTGGAAGAAAGCACAATGAAGAAAAGAATAAAAAGAAATAAATCGTAAAAGAAATGAAGGGAGAAGAGAAGGATGAAAAATGCACAAAAAAAATGAAAGACGGAAGTAAACAAAAAAGGAAGCGAGGATGAAATGGAAAGAAGAAAAGGAAGAATTTAGCAAAGAAAATTCTAAAAAGAAGAAGTTCTTCTTAGTTTCCTATTTTATGATCGTTTTCTCTTTCATTATCACTTTTACTTTTTAACAAACAGGAACAGATTTTTTTAAATTAATAATCCTTAATTTTGGAATGAACCCAAATGCATTCTTCAAGGGATTTCTTTTTCCAAGCTGAAAATTTTTAAAATTCGGGAATAAACTTCAGTTTACGAAAGTCTTTTACATCCTTTGAACTGACAAGCCATCAAGAATAATACCGAAAATGCAAATCAACTTTCCAAAAAGCCCATTTTATTGCACACCTTGGTTGCAATTAAACTCTTTAATTTAAAAATAAATGGAATACTAATACAATGTAATTACTTTCCTTTAAATCCCATAATTTAGTTGTGGTTTATAGGAAATAAAACCTTTTAATTGCAATGTAATCCGGTTTTATTTCTTTCCGGTCTGATACTTTATTCTTTTTCCCACCGAAGACACTCTAGCATCGTAACATTTGGATTTGTTTTAAATTAATGGTAAAAGTTAACTGAAAATTCAAATGTGTTCATTCCCAAAGTAGTTAAACAAGGTTCTCGTAAAACAAAATCGTAAAATAAATCATTACAAAACGCAACAGTACTTTACTGTATTTATTTCAAAAATAATCACCGGTTATTAATTGTAACAACCCACTTACTTTACCTGCTTAAGATTTCACAGTATTTCGTGTAAACATTAGAATAATAAATCGACAGCAATCAACATTCGAATTATGAAACTTTTGAGGTATTCAGCGCCATCTTCCACATATCGCGGACGAACAAAACTCAGGGAATTCTATAGTCGATGTTTAATTTAGTTCAAATGAACTCCTACAGATGGAAATAGTAATACCGAAATTTTAGGATTTTTAAGATAGTTTTCCTTTGTGAAGTTACCAGGAATCGCTTCTTTTCTACTTTTGCACTGATTAATAACAAAAATTAATTGATTTATCACCCAAATTTAAAGCGGCGAATAAAGCTTGATTTCTTTAAATATAAATCAAACCCAAAATTTCTGTTCGTTTGCTTGCTGTTTTTATGAATCAGTCGAAGCTTCTAAATAACGTTAAATTGACAAATTTTTAACGGTTAACAATTTTAAACTATCAATTGTGTGGTGAGTTGTAAAACTTCTTCTCGTACAACCCTAGCTTAAAGAAAAACAAACTCAAGTATCACATGTACATTCAGTCATTATTTTCGAAATATAACAAGGAATTTAAATGATAATGCTAATAATATCTTAAAATAATAACAAAATTCTACTTAGGTAACGCATACAACCGAAGTAGTTGAGGTACTTGGTACCCGCAAGCCTAGATCACGCTCAATAAATAATAGTGTTGCAAGTTTTTCAATAACAGTGTCACTTAAATAAATATACAAGTAAAAGAAATCAATATCTAAAAGTAAAATCGACACTAATGCCACGCGTGGGAGTATGGCCAGCAACGTGAAGGGTCAAGGCTTCCTAAGTCTTCTATACAACAAAAGTTTTGAAATCAAGCCTGTTCTTCGTAACCCTTCGAAAAATATCCCAACGTCCTTAAAACACCTGTAACCCTCTCCACCAAAGCATCCTTAAACCTCCAAACATTCGTATCCATAACACTATTGTTCCTGAACTCCATGCAACTCTTCTTCAGCTCGTTAACACAATCGCTTCTGTAATGCTGCAGTTGCGCATCGCTTGTATCTATGGAATACGCATAACAATTCCCCAAACAAGCCAACGGGTAATGATTATGCAAAGCTAATACTTTTTCGGTGTTATGAAACGATTTAATATAGTAACCTGGCTTACTAAAATTTTTAGTCCTGTATACGTGTTGCAACATGTGTAAATATGGGGGAATGTCCTTAAACCAACCGTGTTGGTGCAGGAGATCATCAAGGAAGTACACGTTCCTAACGTTAAACGCCGCCCTTTCTATGGGTTTTTCCTTCCAGGCTTTGCTTGAGACTTCATCTAATAGTTCCTTCCAGGTTTTGTATTTATTAGGCATAATCACCTCGTCGATATCCAAAAGGGCTATGTATTTGTATTCGTACATGTGTTTGTAAAAACAATCGTTGTAAGGTATCAGCTCGTTTTGCCTTTTGAAGATCAGCTTCTTCTTCAGGTAGTACGACTGCAAGCCTGGACCGTTTGGTTGGCCACCCGCCAGTTGTAAAGGCGTAACGTGGACTTTTTCCTGCTTTTGGTAGTAATCCAACAATTTGCTGACGTTTGGGTGAACTTCCAATTCGTAGAAGAATATCTTGTCAGCCCCTAAAAGGTGGAGTAGTTCGATCCATTCGGCCAGTTTGACTGAAAGGTCCTCATGGGGAAAAGCCAAACCTTTCACGCACACAGCAAAGTCCTTTTTTTGCTCTGGCTTGTTATAAATTACCCTTAAATTGTTACTTGCGGTATCACAAGGCTTCTCGACCAACGAAACGGCTTGTGGGATCGTGTTATTATATACACGAGGAAGTTCGCAGGAGATAAAGTAGGGCTGGTAAATTCCCTGCTTGTAGTTACCCCATTGCTTCACCCAGGTGTATTTTAGTTCAGACGTCTTAACTATCACAGGTTCGTTTTTCTTGTCGAACCAAAACTGACAGTATGTGCTTATCGTTGGTTCGATGCGATTGAGCATTCCCAAAATTCGTACGTTGGGGCCAAGTTGGTTATTTTTCCTGACGTCCAAATAAGCCCCAAATAACTGAAAGGTGCCATTACTGGTAAGAAGGGTTTGCCAGTACACGTTGTTATATTCTAAGCTGAATAAATCAGGGAGTCGTGCGCAGGTTAGGTTGATCCTCGGGGATTTTCTCCAATTGTCGTTCCAGTAAACGATGGGCAGGTTAGGCATTTCCTTCTGAATGTCTTCAATGAGGTTTTTGTCAGATATATTGGACGGTTTTAGGATGAGGTCTTCGTAGTCGAAGGTTTCCGAGGATTCTCTTGTTTTAAATCCCTTTGGAGGGATGAGTAAGGTACTTTGGGCAAATTGATAAGTTATCAGTCCAACCATTAAGCACGAAAACACCAGAAGGAAAAAATTAAATCCAAGAGGTCCGCTTTTTCGAATAGACTTCATTTTAATCACACACGAAATATTCACATCGCAACTACCAAATCAGATACACCGGCTTGGTTTCAGCCTGTGACTGTAAATAAAGGATTACAATCAATCGCTGTCTAATTTTATATGGATTTAAATTAATCAAATGCAAAGATTCTGTCTATGATAATTTAATCGTACGTTTGTTTTAGAATTAATAAACGTGTAATGGATTTTCTACTTACGTGTTCAAAACAATAACGAAGAACGAGGCAAACGTTGTGATATCTCTACAAAAATACGATATGTACTGCATCACTGGCGGTTACTGTTTAAGTTTACTACCGATAAAAAGAAATCAAGAGTGGCTTTTATCATCATGATAATCGAAATTTTTATCGTTATTGATCCGCTAATTCACTTTAGATTTACGTAGAAAGCAAAATTGCTCATTTTTAAAAGTGAAAACGACCTTCTTAACAAAAGCTGCTGAGATTTGCAAAATTTGCCTAACACAAAGGGCGCTACGTACACACGCAGCTTTCATTAAAACCGCGCCCCGAATTCCTTAATTTCCGGGTAGTTTTAAGACCCATCTTTCGGAAACATTTGAAAATTTTGAAACCAACCCTTCAAGGACGAAAATAATTGCCTTAAAATGACCTTTGATGAGCTTAAGCACAAAATATCAATCAATTTGTTATTATGTACCATTCAAATATGGTGCAGAAGAATTCAGTAATTCGTTTCGAAAGGCTGTTCAGAATTGCATTTTCAGGCATCTGAAAGTTTCAGTTTCAGGAAACTTTTGAATAGTTGTAACTCGGTACATGAAACTTAAAACTTTTTCGTAAAACCACAAAGAGCCTAAAAACTCAAAATTATTAGATTTTTATACATATTCAATCACTTTTGTGTTCGACGCCTAATTTTTCACGACTCCAAATTAAATTACGCAATTTTTTTAACATCAAAATTCCTCTCCAAGGTTTGAATTTTGCAACGCTCAGGCGGAACTTTTCCCATTTGTATTACAATCAGTACAAATATTTACTCTTTAAAGCCCGCCTAATGCAACCTGCTTTAATTTTATTGCTAACTTAAGTTTATCTTTATTATTTTATTTGTATAAACCCACAGGTTACGGAAATTATTAAAAAAATTGGCAAATTGTATAGGTGGGCTTAAACATACTTAAAAGTCTTAACTAAATACTTGCAATATCACTTTTCTAGAAACTTTACATATCAAATAACAAATCGGTGTGTTAAATTAAGTAACACACGCAACTTGCTTCGGAAACCGGATGGATGAATCGAAGACAAGCCAAGCGAGGATTATGGATACAAGATGGGAAGTAAATATAGTTAGATAACTGGAATTTAACAGGTAAAATAAATCAGGTAGCGACCAAGATGGAAAAATATAAAGTAGGGATACTAGGCCTGGGTGAGATAAAGTGGACTGGTTGTGGGAAGACGAGACGTTGTTTTCATGTTATCATGCACAGCAGCAGACTCATTGATGAAATGGGAAGCAATATCTGTAGAATAATAACTACAAGATTTTGAACCAAGTGAATTTTACAATAATAAAAACACATGCCCAACAAACAACAAGGAAGAAGTCTATTTATAAGGAAGACTACTACGAACAATTGCAAGCAACGGTCGACAAAATACAGCAAATACTAATGGGTGATATACAGGCAATCAGACAACACAGGAAAGGAACGTGTAATGTAATGCGAAAAGAGTGACTTGGGGATATGAACGAAAATGGAGAATTGTTCACAGACTAACCTGGTAATCGACAGCAGCGTATTTCAACATGAGGCGATATACACAAGCAAACACGGTTGTCACCTTATACCTGTGTTTAATTTTTGTGATAAAAGTAGAAATTTCGCTTATGCAACCGTATGATATTTTTAGATGGTCATAAAAAGAAAAAAATGCTATAAAATTTTGACCTAAAAAATATAGGTTGCTATTTAAAAAAAGTATCGATAGTGTCATAGCGCAATGGTATGACATTGAAAAAAATATTTAGAACCATCAGTTTGTGGAATAAAACTTTTGTCTAAAACTATTTTTTCTAAAACTAATAATAAAGGCTCCAGCATCGAGGTTCCTTACTTTTTATTCACCCTGTATGTGTATTGTGTATATATTTATTTAGTATTCGAATGGCAAAATCTTGGGACATTGTGTTCTGGATTTCCGAAAAAGCCGTTAATAACGTGTCTTCCTATTGGGCAAATGAAGAAAAAACGGCATACAAGTCGCCTACAGCCTTATTAAAGCTGGGCCCACCGTCATTGACGGAATTAATTAACAATTGCGATGACTTGAACAAACCTTACCAATACATCCCGGCGATTTTCAAAAAACAAAGTCAGAACTTTGGAAGAGGCAGAAAGCTATGCCAAGTAAGCGGAAAATGGCCATATAGTCGGATTCGATCTAATTTGGCATGTACTGAACCATTCTGAACACAGTAAACGCTATCTCTTTTCGTTTCACAAGTCATTTCATAAATTTCAGAGCGGCCATCTGCAAAACTTGCGCTCGCTCTGATAGCCTATACGCACTAACAAGCTAGAAAGAGAGCAGTATAACTATACAAGTAACTATACTGCGAAAACCTACATGCCAAATTAAATCGAATCCGACTATAGTGACGATGAAGCAGACAAAGCATGGGATCCCACATTATAAAAAAAAACGCACCGAGTACTCTACCTCGAAGGTGGTGTGGAAAGGAATGCATTTCTTCAAAAAGATGACAGTTTCAATTCTTGATATCGCAATATCTCGATAATGGTCACTCTCATGAAAAAAGTAATTCAATATTTTTTGTGGAAAACTGTATGAGCTACAAATTCGCTAATAAGTATTTTTACAATAAAACTAACCGTTAACGAGATATTCTCAAAATGCCGTTTTTTATGATATTTACCCCCGCGAAAAAATTTTAGCAGCACTCGGATCGATGGGGACTTTTGACATTTCATTTAGAACTATAATATGAAGGTCCACATAAAAATTCAGCTCCATGCAAATTATTTCGAACTTTGGGCATTTTTGTGTCTATTTTGACTGGACTATATCTAAAATATCAAAGTGCCAGCGACATCTAATTTGCCAACATTATTATCAACATACAAATGGCCATATAGATTAAGATTTTGTTACTTTTGTGTAGAAAATTATGCCACAACATTTTTAAAACGTACTTTCCAGAAAACCTTTAGTTTTTCTTATTTTGAATAAATTACAGTATTAAAATAAATTTTAACGTTTCGTAATAAAATACAGGGTGTTAAAAAAATGTATCACAAACTTTGAGGGGGGGATAGTATGGCCCAAAATATGCAGAAAGGTCTTATGAACATGGGTTCGTAAATGGGCGGTTTCGGAGATACGAAACATTTTGCGTTTACACATCTGTCATTGTTGCATATGTAAAAATACTGGAAGTAAATTTATTTTGTAGTAAAATAATTACATCGTACTGTGAAATGTATTTTTTTTATTAAAATTAGTGTTTATTTTTAACTTGATAACAATAATTATTAATTTTAATCTTAACCTAACTTAACATAAACGTCAAAATAAATTGTTAATTGAATTTCAAATGTTTATTGGAACTGTCAATCTTACCAACCTTAACATTTAATATTTCTACTTAATCTTAATTTTTTAAATTAAAATAAATTATGCGATTATCCGAAATGGGAAAAGTAGTATGACAATAACGAGTTGTAATATTCGTACATTGCGAAACTCGCCTACGGCTCGTTTACGCAAACTGTACTCATATTACAATAAGGGTCATTGTAACACTTGTCTTTCAATATACCGTTATGAAAAAACAACAAAGGCAAAAAGTCAAATGAGATGTTCAAAGTGCCCTCCCTCCATTTCACAGCAGCCACGACATCTCTGTCGCAAGGATCTTCGAACTCTTTCGAAAACCCCCACATTGGCTCGGATTCGGTGGCATCCTTGATAAACAGACATAGCGAAAATTCATAAAATTGTGCACTAACCATTGAATGTCAAGTACAAACTGTATGTTTGACAGAACACCTGTCGACTACGATAAGAAAATACAAGTTTTTGCAAATGAAAAAAGAGATATGCGAAAAAATGCTCAAATGCTACAAAGAGGAATAATCCCCCGTATCTCCAAAGCCGTTCATTTACGAACCCATGTTCATTAAGACTTTTCTACATATTTTGGGCCATACTATTCCCCTCAAAGTGTGTGACACATTTTTTTTAACACGTTGGATATGTATACCATTGTCGTGTATTGAGGGCATCCCATGCTTTGCCTGTTTCATCGTCACTGGATACTTGATAATTCAAACAATCTATGGATTTGGAAGAAGTGGAAGCAACATCTGATAGCGTACTATCGAGGTCACTATGGCCGTTTACTTGGTATACCTTTCTGCATCTTCCAAGGTTCTGACTTGTTTTTTGAAAATCGACGGGAAGAATTGGTAAGGTTTCTTCAAGTCATCGCAATTGTTAATTAATTCCGTCAATGACGGTTGGCCTGGCTTTAACAAGCCTGTAGGCCATTTGTATGCCGTTTTTTCTACATTTGCACAACAGGAAGGCACGTAATTAACGGCCTTTTCGGAAATCCAGAACCCAATGTCCCAAGATTTTGCCATTCTAATAAATACTAAATATATACATGAACATGAACCTGAAAACTTATTAATAGAAAGACAATCTGGTTTCAGAAAACATCACTCCTGTGAAACAGCGTTAAATATGGTACTAGCTGACTGGAAGGATGAGATAGAACAGGACAAAAAAATAGTTTCTGTGTTTCTAGATCTAAAGCGTGCATTTGAGACTATAGATAGAGATATACTTTTGTCCAAAATGGAGAAATATGGAATAACCGGCATCCCTAACAATTGGTTTCGGAATTATCTCTCTGAGCGGTATCAAATAGTTATGTACGATGGTGCTAAATCGGAACCAAGGAAAAATACGCTAGGTGTTCCACAAGGATCCATATTGGGCCCGCTTCTCTTTATTCTTTATATAAATGACATTGACACAATTCTCGAAAACTGTAAACTAAATCTTTTTGCAGGACGATACCCTAACTACAATGAGTGATCGTGATGTAAATAGTGCTGTGGATAAAATGAATTCTGAGCTAATAAACATATCTAAGTGGTTAAAAGTTAACAAACTTAAGCTGCACACGTCTAAAACAAAAGCTATGATAATCACAACTAGGCATTTAACAGAACCAGTGAACGGTGTTGTCATAAATGGTGATAAAATAGAATATATTGCTGAAATGAAATATCTCGGAATAGTTATTGATGATAGACTAAGATTTAGGAATTATGTTGATTTTTTAGTTAAAAAATGGCCAAAAAGGTTGTATTTTTTGGCAGAATCAGTAGCAAATGAAACTTATGGTCTAAGATTTTAGTTTATAAATGTATAATTGCACCGCATTTTGAATATTGTTCGACTGTACTCTTTTTAATAACGGAAGGAGATACACAGAGACTGCAGAAATTACAAAACAGAGTAGTGAGAATAATATTGCGATGTCACAGAAGGGCTACAATTGCCGATATGTTAGAAATTCTACAATGGCTTAGTATTAAACAGCGGGTGTATCTCAATACTCTGGTCTTTATCTTTAAATTAGTAAAAAATATATTACCTAGTTACATGAATACGTACTTAGTTTATAATAAAGATATACACAATTATGAAACTAGAATAGTAAATAATTTTAGGCTTCCAGCAAATACCAAAAGTATTTCGCAAAATAGCTTCTTTTACAAAGGACTTAAATTATATAATGGTCTCCCAGACGAGGCCAAAGTATTAACTAATGCAATACACTTTAAAAGGTCTTGTTCAGAATATGTAAAGACTGTGCTTCCAATTTAGAAATAAGAATCATCGTAAAATATATAAATAAGAAAGAAGCATAACTGCAATCTAATTAATTAATTAAGAGCGTTATGTAAAATCATGTATATAAACATCTTCCTTTGATGAAATAAATATATACTACTACTACTACTACTATATACTGAGTTAGTGAAGCAGTTCAAAGCAAAGAAAGAAATGTGAGTAGGGAAGAACCAAACAATTTGATATTATTTCACTGAATTTTACGTTAACAGTCTGGTACTTTTCTAGAAAATTTATATAGACCGAAATTACGAGATTGTGAGGGATACGTATAATAATCATCTTCAAATAAATTATACTCGTAACCGTAAACCGTAGGTACCAATTTTATTGTCTGCTGTTAACTGAAATAGTTTCCTATTTTTTAAAAGACGAAATGAATCTGACTGATTCTCTGTCGTCACTTTTAATGTAACGATTTTTGTATTTGTAGGTAATATTTCATTGTGCATTCTGTATTGTGGCTCAGCAAGAGATTCGGTATTAGAAAATTCTGATAACCGTCTAACAACCTGTTGCAGAGGTTTGTGTCGTGATCTTACAGTTTTAACGAACTGCCCTACATAATTTTCGCACAAAAGAATTTATAGATAATTTAAAATATTCCGCGTCGTCTGCTGTAATTATTATATTATATAATTGTTTATCTCTATACGTTGGAAAATAAAGACCATTTATTATTATTATTATTATTAAATTCTGAACATTATAAACAGTAAAATGTGATCCGTACAATTGATAAACCCTCTTGTGCAAAAGTTAATCTGTCGGCAGTTAATAATTTAGGGCAACATAAAATCCTCATTGAGCAGTGAAATAACATGAAATGTCGATACAAAGGTTTAGGTAGTATTAAGTAAAGAAGAAATAATCTGAATTCAGTTGCCTTCCATTTATCTAAATTTACTAACGATCGACATTTTCTATTAAAATTATTCGGAATAAATCTTCCAGTTGCACATATTCTATCATTTAATTCAATCTACTCTTAACTGATAAGCGAACCCCATGTTTAGTAAGTGGGCAGGCCCGTAGCCAGGGGGGGCCAGAGTGGGCATATGCCCACTCTGGAAGAAAAAGTTGCCCACTCTAGAGAAAATCCTAGTGTTTTTTTAACGACACAGAACACAACAATTAATTTAAAAATTGTGTTATACCGGTGTCAATGAAACCTGGGGCATCCCTATTTTTTAAATTATATTTTAAGATATCAAAATGGAATTTGGTATATGTAATATACTCTTTAAATTACATTTTTTGACATAGAGCACACGTTTCTGTCACTTCCGGTTTCTCCGAAATTGCCCTAAATTTTGTTATTTTAAATGGAACACCCTGTATATTTACACATTTTTGGAATCTCCATTTCATTCTACGTATATTAGTATCAAGTTTGAAACATTTTGATGGCCAAGTAAATACTGTAGAAGAGTTTATTTATTAATCTAGGATGCCATGACCTGCTTAAAATAAAAGTTAGGGTAGGGTGTAGGGTCAGGGGACGATGTTATTAATAACATCACCGGTCAGGGTAGTCAGGGTAGGAGTGTTTTAGAACTTCAGTTGTAGCAAGTCTGTCACCTGTTTTGTGCATTTCTTTTGTTTCAATTGTTTTGAAACCCAGTGCCTAGATTTAAATGTCCAAAATATGGTTTTTCTGAATGGAGAGTGTTTTTCGAATTAAATTTCCATAGTAATATAATCGCGTTATTGGTATCAATCAAATCCTTCAAAAACACTCGTTTTTAATATCTTAGGGCCATATTCATAGACAGTGTTTGAAGTTAGATGTTACTAATTACTATAGCAACATATATTAATTATATTGGTTTAGTATCTACTAAATCCCTACTAACTTTAAATACTGTCTATGAATATGCCCCTTAGTGTCTCACCCTAGAGCCATTTGAAAAAATAGAGTTATTCTCGAAAAATCATTTTTGCCAACTTTAGATCATTCTAATAGATAATAGAGCAACGAAAATAGCTGAAGTTCTAAAACAATTTGTCTCGAGTGTTGGGACACCTTGACTTTAATTTTGCGTAAGTCGTGGCACTCTAGATTAATTTCTGCAAAAATTTACTTTGTCATCAAAATGTTTCGAACTTGATACTACCATACGTAAAATTGAATGGAGATTTCAACAATGTATAAATATACAGGGTGTTCCATTTAAAGTAACAAAGTTAATGTTAATTCCGGCGAAACCGGAAGTGAGAGGAACGTATATTCTATGTGTCAAAAAATGCCACTTAAAGAGTACATTACAAATACCAAATTTCATTTTGATATCTTAAAAAATAAGAAAATTATAGGGGTGCTCCAAGTTTCGTTGACACCCTGTATAGGGTGGTCCATAAGTAATAGGACACAGACCAACAGTAGATTCGCGAAGCCAGAATATTACAATTTACCTAAAATTACCTTAGACCAAAAGTTAATATTTAGTGAGATACAGGGTGTCAAAGTCGAAATTTTAATTTTAATTTTCTTCTGTAATTTCTAAAGTTTTCGCAATATTTCTATGAAAATTGGTGAAACTACCTTTTTTGGGACGAAAAACAATAATCCGTTCTCAATTTTAATGTAGCTTCTAAAATAACCTATTTAGTCGAGTCAATAAAGCGGAAAAATCGTCAAAACTTCTAAACCCGCAAAAACAGAACCGATTTTGATGAATTTTTTTTTTAAATGTTTGTTATGCTAAATTATTCAAAATCAGAAACATTTCAGCTGGCGCTATCAATTATTTATATTGTTTAAATAATTTTAAAAAAAAATTTTTTTAACAATTTTTTTTTCGATGAAATTTTAACTAGAAGTGACTAATTTTGAAAATTTAGTATATTAAATAATTTTTGAATTAAAAAGTTTCAAATTTTCCATTGAAAAATGTTAATTATTCAATCATTCAGATGCAAGAATTGAATTCTAAACTTGAAATTTTTGAAAACACTTCGTATAATTTGAGGTTTTTATATATTATGTCCGGTTTTCGATGAAAAAATATGACTGGGGTATGGAATAAATGAATCTCTTCACTGAATTTGAGCATAATGGAACAACTGCTTTTAGTGTTGGCAGTCCTCTTGTCACTTGTGTAAGTTTTTCTACACTTTTACTCGAAGTACTTGGTGTATCTGAACTCTCTTGTTCTTTGCAAATGCAACAACAATTAACTGTAGAATCTACAGTATCTTGTTGCTGTTGCTGTATCATATAAAAAAATGTTGGGAAATGTTTTTAACACATATGATTTTAAATATGAGGATCAAATTCAAAGGGAAATAGAGCTGTAAGACAGAAAATGTATTTCTAATAATTAAAAAAGATTTCATTCCATTCAAAGAATAATTTAACACAAATTGTTTTAGCAAATAATCTTAGCGGCGAGAATGACGCGCGGAAAATCCATTGAAAAAAGTACTGTAGAATCAAAAATATTACACTTAAAGGGCTAAAATTTTTAGAATCGTTAAATCAATATATTTCAAATAAGCTAACAAAATTTAGTTAAGATTGAGTACTTATTTATTAAACGGGAAACACTTTTTAACTTACATGCAACACAAGCGAGTTTGTTGTAGTCACCAAAATTACAAAAAAAATATGATTTTACAGCATATAAATGTATCATAATAACTGTAATAATGTAATATAAATGTAACATAATAATAAGAATAATAATTCGATTCTTCAAAATACATAAACAAACTTAAAAGCAAATATAATCCAATTATTTTCAATACAAACCAAGAATACATGACAGATAATTACTTTTTCCATCGTGTTTGTACTTGTGCCTTTGCACTTTTTTCTGAATTTTAATTAATAATTCAGTTCTCTTGAACAATTTTCACTAATATTTTCAATATTTAATGTTAAAAACTTCTTTTAACGTATTAATAACCTCAAAACACATGCGTTCACTCCGAAAATCATGGTGAAACATCTGGAGTTTGACCTAGAATTCCCCTACCTGTGATACAAAAGATCAATTTCTTGTGCCTGTTTATATATTCTCATAAAAGTATTGATTTTTTAAGGTGAAAATATATATATGTCTATATTTTGTATATTATATTCTTTCATCCGAATGATTGAATAATTAACATTTTAAATGGAAATTTTGAAACTTTTTTATTCAAAAATTGTTTATTATACTAAATTTTCAAAATTAGTCACTTCTAGTTAAAATCCCATCGAAGAAAAAAATTTTTTAATATTTTTTTTTTTTTATGTTTAAACAATATAAATAGTTGATAGCGCCAGCTGGAATGTTTCTGATTTTGAATAATTTAATATAAGAAACAATTTAAAAAAAAATTCATCAAAATCGGTTCTGTTTTTGTGGGTTTAGAAGTAAAAACCTTCATTGACTCGACTAATTTTTGCTACACCTAATACCTTAAAAATACTTCAAATTTTTTTGTACTTAAAGTTAGGACAGATCTAAAAAAATAATTTCCTCATCTTTTCTATTATAAAAAAGGCATACTATTACAATGTCTCTAAAGTTCACCGTTTTCAAGATATTTGCGATTGAAGTAATTTTACTTAAAAAAATTTCTCCTCTAAAATTTGAGTTGCCCACTCTAAAATTTGAGTTGCCCACTCTAAAATTTAGACCTGGCTACGGGCCTGTAAGTGGGCCCTTCATCCAATAATTTAATAATTTCCTCATAACTGCTACGCTTGTAATCTAGAGGCAACTTGCTAAATCAACAATTTTTGTTAAATGACTTGCACGTATATGATGATTGCTATCAAGCTGATTACGAAAACTTTCATTAGTTCATTTCGTTTCGCAATCATTTCCAAAAATTATTCGGCGATTTTTGAACATGCATTCTTCAGTGCATCTCTCGCAACCACTGTGACCATCATTGAAATTTTTAACATATTTAATGAATGCCCTGGCAGGAACGTCACATGCAATGCCCATTATTACAGAATACTTTATATTTTCATATGAAATGCCGTAATCCTTAAGATAATTAATTTCAGTAACAAAATCCTCTAAATAATCATAAACGGAATTAGGTTTTGCATGACCGCAATACAGTCCTACAATACAAGAAATGGGTGCATTTCTAAACTGAGTAAAAATAGCTTTGCTAAGATTGGCCAAAAGTGTACTTACGTTTGAACTTTTAAAAACAGGTACACCATCAATATTAAATAATCATGATAATTTGAAATCAAAATTTTGCACATGTTGCTTTATTGTGGCATTTTTTAATCAAACAAGGTTTTTTTAATCCCAAAATCCCAAATTTTTTAACTCTCCTTTCGTATTATCTTTGCTTAACATAACCACTACTTCGGTTGCTCTATTAGTTTTTAATAAAGTACGCGGATCTGTTGGTAAATTTTGAGATGGGAGGTATTTATTCAAACCAGCCAATAATTTTCTTATAGTAACGTGGTTAATACTATATTTCATGGCCCAGTTTCGTAAAAAACCTTCTAAATTATGGTCCGGTAGGATACCAGCCAAAATATAGTGCATAAAAAACGGCTGTTACTCGGGTATATTTTAAGTTGTAGGAATAATTTTTTGCAGATTGACTTATTTTAATATAATTTTACCTAATTTCGAAAAACAATTTTTTGGGGGTTTTTGGTTTAGAAAATAGATGTTTTTTGAAAAAAATTAACGTCTAGCAACTATTAAACCCTTTGGATTAACGACCGAACTAAAATTCGTAAATTCCTCTTAGATTGGCCAATGTAACTCATAGAACAATTATTACAGTTAATTTTGTAGACAACATTACTAAGATCCTGTTTATTAGTCTTATCTTTACCTTTTTTAATCTATAACAGGTTAAATATTTTTGTTAAAAAAGGTAAAGATAAGACTAATAAACAGGATATTAGTAATGTTGTCTACAAAATTAACTGTAATAATTGTTCTATGAGTTACATTGGCCAATCTAAGAGGAATTTACCTACTAGAATAAAGGAACATCAGAAAAATGTTTCTAGTAATTTTCCTAATGTCACTTCTTTTCACCGCATGGTACAGTCTCATGATATGCAATGGGATAATATACAAATTTTAGATTCTGAAACTAATCTTTCTAAAAGACTAATTTCTGAGATGCTTCACATTAAATCTAATAAATTAACACTTAACAACCATACTGATACACAAAAACTTAATCCTGTATACAGGGTGCCCGTTTTTCGACCTCAAGCATAGGGATCTCGGTTATTATAACAGATGCGAGGTCGGTTAAATTAGGGCAAAGTTGCGCATTTTTATGGTGATCAATTATCTGAAAGAAAATTTGATCTGTCATTTTTAGTTTTTGAATTATTGGAGAAAAATTGAAAATTGTGATTTTTGTTTTAATTTTTTTAAACGAAAACCAATAAAACTAGACATTTTTAACTAAGACATTGTAAAGGCACTTTTTTACAAGGAATCTGAATCTGGCATCGTGTTTTCCAAGGCATCCTAGATGCAAGAGTTACAACACTTAATTTTTTTTTCTTATGGGCGCCATATTTGATTTTTGCATTTTCGAATAGAGCTCTTTTTTCTGATTACGACTATGTATCACATGATATGGTCAAGCTTTACATTTTGATTAGAATTTAAGAAAAATGTTTTTGCGAAGAATGCTTTGGAAACAACAACATCTACTTTTGTCTAACAAACAAATTTTTGACAATTCAATTAAATTTAGAGTTGCACGTTCACATTTCTTCCCAATTTACCAACAAAATTAAATTTTAAATTAAGAACAGAATAAGGCAGAATTTTTGTATTTAAATTGGAACAAAATTAAAAATAATGCAACCTAATAGTGAAATTTAATTGAATTGTCAAAAATTTGTTTGTTACACAAAAGTAGATGTTGTTGTTTCCAAAGCATTCTTCGCAAAAACATTTTTCTTAAATTCTAATCAAAATGTAAAGCTTGACCATATCATGTGATACATAGTCGTAATCAGAAAAAAGAGCTCTATTCGAAAATGCAAAAATCAAATATGGCGCCCATAAGAAAAAAAAATTAAATGTTGTAACTCTTGCATCTAGGATGCCTTGGAAAACACGATGCCAGATTCAGATTCCTTGTAAAAAAGTGCCTTCACAATGTCTTAGTTAAAAATGTCTAGTTTTATTGGTTTTCGTTTAAAAAAATTAAAACAAAAATCACAATTTTCAATTTTTCTCCAATAATTCAAAAACTAAAAATGACAGATCAAATTTTCTTTCAGATAATTGATCACCATAAAAATGCGCGACTTTGCCCTAATTTAACCGATCTCGCATCTGTTATAATAACCGAGATCCCCATGCTTGAGGTCGAAAAACGGGCACCCTGTATAATGCTATCATTAATTTAGAATAATAATTAAAAAAAATTCTGTCCTTGTAACCTTTTTTAGTGTTATGTTTCGTTCCACGAGATAAATTAAAATGTGGGTTGGGCCCTTTCTGTCCTTAGCTAGTTAATATCTTGTTCTTTTCAAGTTCTACTTCAGTTTGAACCAACCATCCTAAATTTCAACAAGTGTTTGTAATAAAGTTTTTGGTGCTCGAGTCTTTTGATTTTTCTAAACATAATGTGTTTACTAGCAAATTTATCAATAATCTTTTTGGTTGTTTCTAACTCACAGGTAATTATTTAATTTTTAATTTTTTTACTATTACAACTCCTTTTTAGTTTTTTACTTCTTGACTAATTTTTAATTATTGTTATAGTTTGATAAGGATCTAAAACCAAGATCGAAACGTCACGAATAAAACTTGTATCAAAGTTTTTTATTGTTTTAATTTGTCTGTTAAATCGGTCGTTAATCCAAAGGGTTTAGATGTTTTTTGATTTTCTTGAGACAGAAATAACTTATCTCTTTGAAATTTGGCACACTGATTCTTTGAAGGTAGGGATAGGTTATGAAACAGTTTGGAGATGTTAGATTAATTACAAGTGCCTTTATCGTCAAAAAACGAATCCCGAAAAAAAAACGATTATCTAAGGAACAAACTCAGATAAAGACCTGTAAATGTTTCACATCCTGGAGATAAGAATTCTCTATAAGCTGATATAAAATGTATATGTTAAAAATGCATAGAACTTGAGAAAATTAAAAAAACAAATTGTTGATTTTGACGATTAAATAAGGAAACATTTAAAAAGAGAGATAGAAGAGGTGCGAAGATGGCAGAGAAACTCGTCACGATGTTCGTTGACACTAATCCGACTAATCCTTCCTAAGAATGTTTGAATTTTTAAAACCACAAACTTTTAACTTTTATTTGAGTCAAAAGACTAAAAGTGAGTAATTTTCTAAAATGAATTATGCTGCTTCGATTTCTAACAAGTGAAAAAATGAGTTAGAAACTTTTACTGTTTAAAATTTAATATTTATATTTGGGAAGAAAAAATTAAACTAGTAAAAATTTTGGAACCTATGCATTATGCAAACTCATAAATTTTATAGTACTGATCTACTGATTTAAATATTCTGATTATTTTCATTGTATTTTTATATCATAAATACTTATTTGCTATTAGAGTTATTTACACCATTTAAAATTTGTTGTTTGTAACAAGTTTTACAATTTTCTGTTCCTTTAATATACAGAGTTTGTCAAAAAGTCCGGATCATTTGGGACTTTTTTTTATTAAAGTGTTTAAATTAACAAAAACAATTCAGCAATTATTTAATTATTTATAGCAACGTATATTTCCTATAACCTGTAGTTTGTTGTTTTACGGCGAAACGAAAAAGTGATTTTTATCGCATACATTCTGATCTTTTTTTCTTTGTTTAGTACGTAACTATTACAACCTATTTTGCCTTTTTATAAATTTCTATTTCTCTACATTTAAAAAAGAATAATTTTATATCATTAAAATGTTGACGTTTTCTTAGAATGCATAGAAAATTTTTTGAAAAAATATTGTAATTTAAAAGCATCGAATAACTAACCTGACCAAAAACGAATTAGTGTCTTGTAAAACCTGGAAAGAGTAAAAACAAAAATATCTACTGAACGAAAGAAATCGCTGAATGAGGCGTCGCGTCGCGTCGTGTAGAAAAGAATTGAATACCTGAGTGGACATTCTCCATTAATTTTTTTTTTTCAGAATTTCAATCGAAAACAGGGGATATGGGTAAAGCGCCCTTGGCTAAAAAATAAAGAATCAACCTTGGTCTTGGTCATAATCCTAAGCAGTTTTGAAACTTTCGGACTGTACGGAATCATGTCAAATAAAGAAATAGAAATATTTACTTTTTCTGGAATTCCCACATACGTATTTGAACTATGTAAGGGTTGTCTTCGATTCGTGTTCTTCTTTCTACTGGAACTCTGTTTACTAGAAAAACATCTTAAGGTAAACAAAATTGTATCGTAATTTTTTTATTTGTTTTATTAAAGAATATGGAATTTTACCAAATTTTTGGGTTTTAAATGTAATAACTATTTGCTATTTCAGCTAGTATTCCAAAATATAACCTGTAAGGAATATGTGTTTCACAATTAATTGCTTAATTAATTGTGAAACACATATTCCTTTTTTCAGCTAAACGATACAAAACTATTTAAAAACTCCCAACTAGTCTTCAAAACAAAAATAAAAATGAAAGGGTAAATAAATTAATTAATTAAATAATTAGATAAACCAATCAAATTTTGACGTTTTATTGTGATACATATTTATACGGTTCAGTTGACATTTTATCTCAAAATAAACCACACTCTGGTTAAAATTGGAAAGAAAAACTCTACTTCAAAGTAAAATTTTTAAGAGGAGGTACAGGGTTTTAAATTGGTATCGATTTCAAGTAGTTACAATTTCGCTGTTTTTGGGAAAACTAAAATAGGTAGTCTAAAAACAAATTCATATTCGTATAGATACCTAAATTTACTACGCTTTTAATTTTTTAATTTCAAGAAATGTTAAAAATGAATTGTATAATTACACACGAAGATGTATAACAAAATAGGTATATCAACAGATTATTAAATAAGAAAATATGGTTTTGAAAAATAAGAAACATACTCTAACATTTCCTGAGTTATAAAAACCAATTGTCTTTTAATTTTTTCACTCAGTAAGTAAGAAAACAGCGCACTTCGTAAACAATATTTTAATAAATTTGAAGAAAATAAACCCACGGAGCCACGGACAGTGCTGCTGCGATAGTTAGTTTTAGAAACTGTAGTTAGTCAATTTGTTATTAAATAGCTTTTAGAGACGAATTGTCTAGCATAGAAGATAATACTTTACTTGAACCTGAATCTACCATGTCACTTGAATCTAACGCATTTCAAAATAAAAATAGGTGCACGGAAGAAAATACGGATAGGTATGTAAAAGCATTTAAAGAATAAATAAATAAGTATAAAGCAAATCACTTCCAATATTTCAGTAACATCGATGAAATGTTGAAAATATCCAGTGATAATGAGAAACTTTTATCGCCTTCTAATTGCTCTGCCAATATTAACATAGAGGGAAGGATTGTAGAATTTGGTTACTTACAAAAGAAATTCGGAATGCACTCGTGTCCGCATTTACTTTAGTGTGCGATATGTGTGGATACAAAACACAGCTTGCAACTTCTAACAACGAGAGTGCACAAAATTTAAATATTAATATTGGAGCGGTAAGTGGAATAATGGGAATTGGTAGTGGATTTACACATTTTCAAGAAATCTGTAGTTCACTTGAAATACCTTCTATGACAGCAGAAAAATAGCAAAAAGTACAAGATTACGTTTGTAACATTTTTGAACACAATGCGTTAGAAAAAATGCGAGATGCTGCCGAAGAAGAAAAGCAAGTAGCTGTAGCTGTAGGTGATGTGGGAAATGATGGAATATCCGAAATCACTGTGGTCTGTGATGGAACATATAGAAATAACTATAGTTCTTTGTCTGGAGCTGCCGCTTCTTTATTTAGGGGTTAAGAACAAATACTGTATGGTGTGTGATTTAGATCAAAAACGTGTTTTAAAAATTGGAATGGGAGTTCAAGCACAATGGAAGCTGCTGTTTTGGCAGAAGGATTCAAAAATAGTGAAGAAATGTATAGTTTACGATACACTAAATTTAATGGAGATGGAGACAGCAGTTGCTACAGAAAAATTCTGGAAACTCGTCGTTATAAAAAAACTGTCGAAAAAATAGAATGCCGTAACCACTTATTAAGAAATTTTTGTACGAACCTCCGCAATTTGTAGATGCATACGGTGGAGTGAAAACGGGCGATTTTTATCAATTTTCATAATTGATATAGCCTATATGTGGAAAAGTTGCCTTTTGTGGCTGCAAGTAACTGTGCAAAATTTGGTTTTGATACGACATCATCTTGAGCTGCCCAAATGCCCTTGAAGATTATAAAAATTGGGGTTACCCTTATATTGTGGTTAAATAGTGAAATCGTGTATTTTAGTTTTTTTTCATCTTGTGCAATGTGCACTTGTGCAGCTCTTCGCTTGTTTTTGTTCAAAACAACCCAGAACTCACCACGTGGAGGTGGCTGCATATCGAGTTCCACCCCTTTCCCACCCTATAATACACCAACGTCCAACACTCATTACATTTTACATATTACATTTTATTGTTTTTAAAAACTTGAAGATAATGGGTCTTTGTTTCAAATTTGGAAAAAGTTTTCCTGGCCCTTATAAAACCATATCTTGCCTCACCACCACAAACTGCAACTGACGATTCTGTCACTAATGTAACGCATCGTTAGGCGGCTTGCGAGTGGCAAGGAAATTTTAAAAAGTCAATTTCATCAGGAACAGCTAATATCATTTCTTTTAATTCTTGATCAGAAATGTAAGCTGTTATTGGTGGTTCGGTAATACTTGCAGACTGCCAGTTAATCAAGTCAATATAATCTTCTGCATCAAAATTAAACAGTGGTATTTTGAACTCACGAATTCCCTTTCTTCTAGAATTTGATTGCCGACATTTCAACAAGCGCCACAGTCCTAATTCACGTACCCCCTGACGACTGTCTGTCAGCATAGCCAGGAGTATGTTTTCTGGATGTCCAAAATATCCATTTCGTTGGATAACTGGATGAATTATTTTTTTAACTCGATTGGCAAATAACGTGATTTTTGGATTATTCCAAAAAGATGCCTGATGCCATCCCCACATGATGGACGAAATTTAATTTCGAACCATGTTACCGCATATACTTTCATAACGAATTGTGTTAAAATTTTTAAATTTTCGGATGGACTGATCGTTGAAACATATAATCTTATCTTAATCCTTGGTAAATTTCGTAGAGGTACTTCTGATCTGTGCTCAAACTGCTCAATTCTTCCAAAATAACTTCAGGTAGATTCGCTTCTATTTTCTCAAAATTAATTACAGGTAAGTTCTCACAAGTTTCAAGTGCTTTTCCAATATTTCCTGAATATTGCTTGGGGCCAGCAGTGTTTCCATCCAAATGCTGGGATAGGTGGCGCAAAGGCAATTCGTTGGTATGGAGCAAACATATAAGCCATTGGAACGGTCTTCCTACAGCTGTCTCAAGTTGTCGTATACTTCCATTTTTAGAACCAGTGTTTACAACTGTGCCGTCGCATCCAACAGCCCATAACTTAGACAAATCGACATTTTCCTGTAAGAAACTTAAAATGCTGACTTTAATGTTCTTAGAACTGCTAGATATTGGAGTGACATGCCCGAGGTAAGTTCAGCCTGGTTCGGATACCAACACAATATGTTCTTCAACTACTGTTTTTCTACTAAGCTGTTCTCCTTTCGTCTCCTGAACTATTGTTTTATCTTTTCGGCCGTCAAAAAAGATTCCATAAACCATCGGCTCTATCTCCTCGTTGATTTTTCTTTTAAAATTTGTGCGGCATTTCATTCGTTCCCTTCTTATTTTACTTCGGTCGACTATTTTAGATGAGTCTTCATTTGATATAATTCCCAGGTCTTTCAGGGCTGCACTTACTAAAATTGCTGCTGATCTATCCGAGACTCCAATTCTATCACAAGCTTCTGCCACACTAGGTAATTTTGTTCTCATTTGCGGAGTGATAGCAGAACTGACAATAGTAGAACAAGATGGTTTGTCTAAATTATAACATTCAGTAGTAGAACAAGGCAGTTTATCCATATCCATATTATCCATATATTAATTAGAAAATTCAATGTCACTATCGCTGTCGTTTGTTGAATCGAACTGATTATCTGATTTCGTTGGTGATATGTCATATTCGCATATATTTTCCTCTAACTTCTTATTCTGTATGTTTTCATACCTCTGAGCATCCTTGAATTTTCGTTCAAACTTCTTTTGAAGTATTACGCTTGCTTTTACGTCGACTTTGCCTATTGCCATCTTCCGCGTTGTTCTTTGGTCAGTCAAAAATTCTTGCTCAGCTGCAGGCACTTTTATTTTACAAACACAAGAAATAAAGTCTTTACATTTACAAGTTGCTATATCAAAAAGTTTTATTTCGCCAGTTTCCCTGAAATCAGTTACTTTTCTTGAACAATTCTTCTTACCATCGCTTTTTAAACGTTTTTTAATTGCCCTGTACTTCTTGTGATATTCCTTTATTTTATTAAAAATCTGTTGGTCCGAAACTACAGAGATAGAACTCTTTTCCCATAAGAATTTCAAATCCTCTATTAGCTTCCCACACACAGCAGCTAGACTCGGCTCCTTTTTCGTATCTTCCAATAACTCTGAACGGAGAAACAAGTAATATTTAAAACGTCCGCATATGTTGGTAACACGTTGTCTTTAAATGTTTTTGGTGCACCAAACACAGGGCATACGGTTTCAAAGCGCGTTTTAGGCATTTCTTTCAGGAACTAAAGAAATGCAGTAATTAACACACAACACACACTTTACAGATGAAAACAAGCTCGCACTAACAATTCAATCTAACTAAGCAACTTTTCATTAGACATTACTTTACGATAACACAGTATAAAAACATGGCCGCCAGTTGCGCCAATGGGAATGCGCTATTGCGCAGTTTTTAACGAAGCTCGAAGATGGGTTGGGTACTGTGACGTCAATTAACATTACTAGCGACATCTGTTACTAACACAAAACAATTAATATGTATTAAAAGCATAGAGAAAACTGTAAGCAATTCTTTTAAAAATCCTGAAACTTTGATGCCATTTGGGCAGCTCAAGACCAAAACCGATTTATCCCAGGTTTTGCACGTGATATAAGGTCATTAAAAGACAACTTTTCCGCATATAGGCGTACCGAATTTTAAAAAAAAAATTTCGCTCCACCCTAGCCGTGCAGTGCCTTTAGTCCTCAGTAGGAAAATTAATTCAAAAATATTAAAAATGCGAACGGCAGTTGTTAAAGATGTAAATTACGGAAAAAATCAGGAAGGTTCAATAGGTAAAAAATCAATTAAATTGAAGCAAGATATTTTAAGTATTGCCAGTCATATCTTCGGCGAGCATAAACAATGTTCAGAGCTGCAGTATTTTTGTAATAAAAACCAGCCGGAGGAAAACAATTTGGTTCCCGACTTAAACCGCGAAGGAATATATTCTAAAATTGTGGATCATTTAAGATATCTTTCCAATTATTCTATAAGTTTAATATATAATGTAGATAGTAATGTAACAATTTAATAATATTATTTGCAAATATGTAGGCGGAAAAAGAGTTAATTATGTTCTCAGAAGGCAATAGCAAAGTCGTTGTTCAGCAGCTGCTGTTAGTTACAATACAAGAAAATGTATGTATTACAACATGTACAAATATCCAAACCAGACTAGTCCTTCGTCTAAAATGTATAAACAGTATGAAGCTCGTATAAAACAGTGTAGAAGACGGAAAAATGTTAAATCTCGGCGAATAACAATCGCACCATATGCGATAAAAAATGCTACTCGCTCCGAGGATAAAGATTATGGGCCCTACTGTGAAAAACCTGATTTAATCAATGAAGACTTTGGAAGTGCCAAAGCTTTGTTTTTGGAATCATTATCTAAAACTGAGGAAGAGTTATACGAAATTGAGCAGCGAACGCATAAACAAGCTGAATGGAGGGGACATAAGAAGGCAATTAATAACTGCTTCGAATTTTGTCAATATATGTAAACGAAGGGCAGCTACCAGCTGCGGGAAACTGATGGAATCATTATTATATTGTGATTTTATACGAAGCTCTGCACTTGAATATGGTAAAATGAATGAAGAAAAAGCAAAAGAAGAACTTGCAAAATTACATAATCTAGATATACGTACATGACTGCGGTTTGTTTATTGAAAAAGATATTCCGTATTTAGGGGCCACCCCGGATGGGTTAATAGGACGAAAAGGATTAGTAGAAATTGAATGTCCCTATTCTGCCAGAAACATGACTGTCGAAGAAGGCATTGAAACTAAAAAAAATTTAATATGGAAAAAGATAGATGGAGATTATGTACTGAATAAACAACATAAATGGTTGTACCAAATACAGGGACAGTTACAAATTACAAACAGAAATTATAGTGTCTTAGCCGTATGGATACCTTTGGGACTAAAATGTGAAACAATATTCCGTGATGACTCCTTTTGGAATGAAGAAATGTTTCTTAACCTGGAAAAATTCTATATGAATTGTGTCATTGTGTGCTTCCTGAAATAGTTGATCAGCGCAAACCTAGAAACATGCCAATTAGGGAGCCTGCGTATAATCTAGAGTATCTAGAGCAGTGGTTCTTAACCGGTGTTCCGCGGAACACAGGTGTTCCGCGAACATGTTACAAGTGTTCCGCGAACATGTTACAAGTGTTCCGCGAAATAATAAAACAATTCAGAAGCAGTGCTCCCGAGCGCAATTTTCATTGGATATTGGATTCGAAATCCATTTCCTGCAGTTAAGATCGAATTATGAATTTTGGTTACAAGAAGAAGAACGGTTGGTTACCTTGTCGACGGATCGTACTCTAAAATTGAAATTTTCTGAACTAGCTCTTAAGGAATTTTGGATTTTTGTGCAAGCTGAGTATCTAATTCTTTCCACAAAAGCACTGAAAATTATGCTACATATTGGCGTGAACTGGGCTTTTCAACATTTACGACCATAAAAATCAAAAATCGCGAAAGACTTGGGAATATTGATGAAGAAATGAGGGTAACTTTATCACATATTAGGCCTGGCATTGCTAAAATCTGTAAAAACCGACAAGCTCATGTGTCATTAAACTTGATTTAAAATTTTTACAAGAGTTACTTTTTTACGAATTATGTTGATTAGGCTTTTATGAATATATATCTTTTTGTTAATATTTGACTGTTATTTAAGGAGTAATCTGTAGTTTTCAATAAAAACGCATGTTCATGCATATTTTTATTGTTTGTATAATGGCCTTAATGATTTATTAAGAGAGTGCTCCGCAATTTTTTTTACAATCAAAAGTGTTCCGTGGCTTCGAAAAGGTTAAGAACCACTGATCTAGAGGCTCAAAGTAAAAATGTCAATTTACTTAAAAATAAGACATAAATACAAAGCTTTTTGTAAATAAGTATAAAATTGTTATTAAAAATATGTTTAACATTGGACCAAATAACTTTTGTAATTTATAAGGATATTTATCTTTCTCCATTAGGAGCTAATATTTTCTATTTATTTTCCTAAAATGTAAAAGTGCTCGTGTTTTTTTATTTGCAGTAAAATATTCTTCATAATGTTTTTATTGTCCAGAAAAGGAAAAATATGTTATTTCCTAAGATCAAAATAATTTTCTTTTATTTCCCTATGAAACAAAAAGAACAAGTGTTTAATGTAATTTTTGAATAAAGAATAAGCACTAAATATATCCATAAAATAGGAAACAGTCAGATTTGAGGAATTTGTGAACACCGATGAAGTTTTGTACTACCTCGCTGGGCTACTAAGGGTGCATTCAAATTTTAGCTACACATTGAAGTTTTACTACCTATACTTTGTCTAACATAAGAATTTTGGGTGAATTAAACGAATTTTAGAAGTGACAAATTTTATTTCTGTTTCTCACACAGTCACACAGAAAACACAATTTAACCTTCACAGTCTTGCTAACAGCTGAATGTTAGCAATGGAATAGCGGTAGAGCAGACGCAATATCAGAAATAGATAGCTACGTCACGTGGTAAATGACGTCTCACAACAACGCGCACAAGCGTTTTAACGGGGTTTGGTATTATGCGCATGACGTCATGTCGACGTAGGTATGTATTTCTGATATTGCGTCTGCTTCAATCGCCTACTGGAGTACTGGCCACCACACGCCTGTACCCCTGTGTTAAAACGTCTTGGCACTGCACCCGCTCAAAATCTTAAGGCGCCTCCGACCCGTATACTGTATATCATTGAAAAGAGAAAAAAATGAGCTATTTAATGAAGTCACAGATAACTACGGTTCCTATTAAAAAAAAAGTAGGTTTGTGTTATATCTCAGAAACAAAAGTCGCTAGATAAGATCTGCTTGATTCTGCTTATTCAGCTTGAAATTATCTAAAACTTTCCTATTTGAAGCTTTTTTCTATCATTTATAACAACTAAGATAAATTGGTTTGAAGAAAATGACCAAAACTACACTTTTCAAAATATCTAGTAGGCCTTGACTTTTTCCAAATTTTGAAAACTTCGTTTAGTTCGGCTAATAATTCTGCACTACTTTCCCTATTTGGCCGTTTTTCTATCTGCCATAGTTTCCGAGATTCCCATAGAAAAAATCGAAAAAAATACACCCTGTATAAAGAAGTTTACGACGACAAGTAATTTAAAAATGTGGCTTTGACCCCCCTCGCTAAGGTCTATGGCTCAGTATGGCACCGAAAAGAAGACAACAGACAGTACAAGGATATTAACATCGCATTTTGCAAACAAGGTGATATAAGTACTGAAGTACAGGGAACTTTTAATTTTGGTATACAGGGAATTTTTCTTTTTAGTATACATATCCCCTATGTATACTTTTATAATAAACGCAAATAGTCAACCCACCATACACTATAAACGTCACGTCACATGGTGCGTAAAGGTTATGTTTCATGTTTGTAAATATAAAATAAATCAAAATTAGTGGAATATCAACATAATTTTAATTCGACGATTATTCTAAAACATAAAATATCAACAATACAAAACAGAAAGGAAAATAAAAACAGCAACAGTTAAAGACTAATTTTTTGACATTAACTTAATTTAATGATTTTTGCCACAGCATGCTAATTTTTTAACGTTTATAGTGTATAGTGGGCTGCCTATTTGCGTTTATTATAAAAGTATACATAGGGTATATGTATACTGAAAAGAAAATTTCCCTGTAGGTACATATCGCCTACGTGGTATACATTTAAGAAAAAACGTGTCAAACGCATTGTCTTACCCTACATGTAGGCAACCAACTATGCATTAAACATTAAATATACTGCCTTTCAAAAAAAGTGCAACAGCTTGAGGCCGTTGACCAATTTTATTCAAATTTTCACAGAATATGTGTTTCAATGATACAAACAAATGATTAGATTTTGAAAACCGTAACACTAAAAGTTTAAGAAAAAATCAATAATGCGTAGGTCCTGCACGATTTTCCCAGCACTCATTAACCCTACGAGGCATGCTTCCAATCAAGTGGTCGATGGCCGCTTGTGACAAGCCATCGCATGCCTCTTTTAAGGCCATGCGGGGATCTTCCAAGTTGTTAGGGGAATAGCGCAAATGCCCCACCTTTCTTCCCATCATATCCCACACGTGTTCGATGTTGGACAAATCAGGAGAGCAAGCAGGCCATGGAAGTACGTCAACGTTGGCACCTTCCAGAAACTGCATTGAAGCCCTTGTCGTATGAGGAAGTGCATTGTCCTGCTGGAAAATAGGCTCGTTTAGACCTTGAAGGTATGGAAGACAAACGGGCTCCAGCACACTCGCGATGTAAGATGCAGCTATCAAAGTGCCGTCAATGAATACCAATGGTGTCCTGCTTCCATGGCATATCGCTCGCCAAACCATTACCCCATGTGTACGGGCAGTGTGTCTCTCGGCGAAAAAGTTGTAATTTTGCCGCTCCCCACGAAAACGCATCACCCTCCCAAGGCTGTCATGAGCCCAAAGACAAAAGCTAAACTGGTCGCTAAAGACCACCCGTTGCCAATCTTGAGCGCAGTTGCTCCGTTCATTGCACCATTCTAGTCTTCGGGCCCGGTGATTAGGAGTGAGGGGAAAGGTTAACAGAGGACGGGGAGAACGTAGCCCAAAAGAACTAATTCTTATATAGACGGTGCTTGTTGAGATCGGACGTCATATTACTGCAACCCACTCGTTTCCCACTGCTCGTGTTGAGGTAAATTGGTCTCTGACGGCCACTACTCGAAGACGTTGATCTTCACGTACAGTGGAGACTCTGGGACGACCAGACCCATTTCGTCGACGATAATTGGCCTCCTCGTTCTATCTTCGCCACCATTGCATAACAGTCGCAGCATTACAACCGATTTGTCTCGCAATTCCGCGAAAAGAACTTCCTTGATTTTTTAGGCCAATAATCTGGCCCTTCTGGAATTCAGTCAAATGATGGTTCTGTCGAGGTTGACGAACTCTAGGCATTTTAACACTCTTGTAGTTCACTGTATCGTACTTATTTTCAAAAATGTACAGATAACAACCAGGAAAAACACAAAACAATTTCTTTCGTTTTATTGTTACCAAGGTAAACAACAAAAAAAAAACGGCTCCTAGATATCTGAAATTTTAATCATTTGTTCGTATCGTCGAAATACTTGTTCTGTGAAAAATTTATGAAAATCGGCCAACGGCCTCAAGGTGTTGCACTTTTTTTGGAAGGCAGTATATTAATTCTTTAAGAAAAAATTGCATATTGCAGCAATGATAGTCAAATTAACTTAATGTCAACGAATTAGTCTTTAACTGTTGCTGTTTTTATTCTCATTTGTTTTGTATTGTTGATATTTTATGTTTTAGAATAATCGTTGAATTACAATTATTTTGATATTCCACTAATTTTGAGTTATTTTTTATTTACAAACATGGAACAGAACCTTTACGCACCACGTGACGTGACGTTTAGTGTATAGTTGGTTGCCTACATATAGGGTAAAACTTTTGAATATAAAAACTCAGGAAGGAGTAGGTACTAATATCTAGCGACTGTAAGTATTCAAATTTGCAATGGAAGCAGCTAGTATTTTGAAACCCCCCATTTGACTCATTGTCGATTGCTTCCCGCGTGTCATTTGCTGATCATTTCTGTTAGTTAGGTTAGGTTTTCACTTTGAAATAAGAAATCACGCTATTTATAGATACTTATGAAAGCTGGTAATTATTCTGGTGTATATAGTGCGTAAATAAACTAATATCGTAGATAATATGCGATGTAAATAGTACAATATAGTGTTATAGATTAGGTTAGTTTAGTTAGTGCCACTGGCAACCGGAAACGAAAATCCGCGTCCACAAGTTGTCTTGCATATGCTCCTTCCTGGGCTTTTATATTCAAAGGGTAAAACAATTCGTTTGACACGTTTTTTTTTAAATGTATACATAGGCTATGTGTACAATCTGGGACAAATGCCAGGCAAGACTCATAACTTGGAGGATAGACAACCTGCTTACCGAAAAGAGTAAGAGGTTGCATAAGGTCGCCCTTAAACATATAAAGTGTTTTTTACGTAGTTGGTTACACTGCAAAACGCCCGAAATTCATTTACTGTAAATGTAAAAAGTGTGATTCATTTCGGCTATTCAGGGGATTAACATTCCTGTCTTTAATATTTAACATTCCTTACTTTAAGCGGAAGCGAGATTATTATCTTTTGCAATTTTAAACTATTGCCAGTTAAATACATATCCTAATGCAGTGGCGGCCCAACAGGTGAAGTAGGTGAAGTGCCTCTTCACCTAATATTTCACTCGAATTAGTTTTTTTTTTGTATATAAAAATGATTATTCTTACCATTTATCTAAATTCCTAATTTAAATTATAAATGAATTTTATCCCCGTTCAATACGCAAAACATTTCTTATAGATATAGGTATGTATTTCGCAGCACAGTATCAAATTGCAGAGCTATACGTAAATATGCTTGGAACTCTGTGCTATTCACTGGGTTGCTATGGTAGCACTGACGTCACTCGCATGAAGCGGCACGTAGGTTTTCCACAAGTGAAGAGAAAAGGATCTTTTCATCAGTCGCCTGTCGCTGTGGATACCGTATGGTTGTATGTTTGGTATATCGCGCAGCAATCTTACGTAATCGGTGTGGGTTTATTTTATAAATTCATTGGTAGACAAAAATGAATCGATACGCGAACCTTTTCGTTTACTTGTTTATAGAAACATCACGTCTGGGCAATAAAGAGAGAGACGCTAACCTACTTATTTTTATTTATTAGTCAGTTAAATGCCAGATATAGTCTTGAAGCATATGTTTGTGTCGTACAAAGGACGTATTAAAATATCTGTGATTTTATTAAATACCTGAAGTTCCTAATTATCAAATAGTCGGTTATCACTGATTTCAAATAATTGAAACTCATGTCTTGTTTTGGTGTTTGTACTGGTTGTTGTTTATGTGTTTGTTTTGCAATAAGTGTGTGTTTTTAAACATGAAACAAAGGCTTTAACAATTTTTGCAAAAACGGACTTAAAGGGTAGTGGAACTTTTAGCAGCATTTTTATCAAGAAGTCCTATAGAAATTATATACCTAAGGAATACAATATCTCACGATAGACTCTCGTCTTTGGCGAATATTTCAATTCAAAAAGAACTCTTACTAGGGTTAATTAAAAACCAACCATTTTACGAAGATATTACCCACAAATTTGCTACCCTAAAAGACAGAAGGATTGACTTGGTCCAAATAAACAGTATTTTTTAATGAAATTTGATAGATAAAAGAGACGTACAGAAAAATAATATCAAATTTTATTGCACAAATATTTATACTAAAACATAGGTATATTACGAAAAACTAGACTAACTTATGTTTATTAAAAATTATTACTGTTTCTACTGTTCCTGAGATAATAATAATCTACTATCTACTACACTATCTATTTATAACTATATAAACTAATAATTAGTTTGTTAAATTAAAAAATAGCAGAAGAAAAAGAAATTAATCGTACCTACTTATTCATTCAATAAGATTTATATTTTTCAGAATGATACAATATTCATTTATAATACTATAAAGTTGGTTTTCAGAAATTATAAAAAAACTTTCTATCAATAGATAGAAAAGACATGGATAATTACAAAAAAAATGCTCTGCCGTTCCTGCTTAAAAAATGAGTCTAAAAAACTGGAACAAAATGTGCTTAAAATGAGGTATATTTCATGGTGTAAATGCCTGCCTTAAATAAATCTTAAATAGTTATGACGAGAGTACGGATTTCCAATTTCTAGCAATAATGCTTTTTGTCATAAACGGTAACAACGTGAAAATACCTTCATATGAGCACAAATCATAGTAAAAGCAACGATATTTTGCAAACTTTTTTATGCTTTTTTCTGCTTATTTTATAATTATTAGGTCTTCCCTGGGTTTCTTTATGTTAATTTAGATAAAACATTTAGATTGTTTGCGTAAAAACTTAAAATTATTCACCTATTGTATTTGACAACTTGTTTTAATTGTAAGGGCATTCTTAGTTCCTCACAAACAATTCTAAACTTCTTGGTATTGTTGAAAAGCTACCCCTCTAAACTTGTCAGCCACGGCCTTGTGTCAGCACATTTTCATTACAAATATTTCTTGGAAATATTATAGTTCTTGAATTAGTTTGAAATGCTTGAAAAGAGATACCGCAGATTTTTTAATTGTGAGATTTTTTGTTTGGGAAAATTATAAAAATTAAACCAAGTGTTGACGAATGGAATGGCATATTTTTAATTGGCTTTTTTATGCTTATAGTAATGTTTTTGTACAATTTTTATTTTTAATTTCTTCGGTTTTTTAAGCTTTTTAAGCGCTTTTTTCTAATTTTTTGTGTTTATAAATCCGCACTTTAGTTATGACAATATTAATACAGTGATAAACAAATTTTGATGTTAATTTGTTCCGTTTGATCCCGTATTAACTTAAGATGGAATTAATCTGCTTCCGGCCGGTGTATTTATAGCTATTAAGACAACAAGTGTTTTATAGAAGGTTTAAAAATCAAGGTCGTAGTTCAAATCCGAGCGAACGAAGTGAGCCGAAGATTTGATAGACCGAGATTTTTAAACTATAAAACACGAGTTGTCTTCAAGATTTTTTATAACACTAATATCTTTCACTAATATATTATTAGAAATTTTAATAAATTATTATTTGAGACGCGTTACAATACACAAAATGCGAAGATTACTAGGCAACGACGTATTTTATAGAGGAAAGTGTATTTTAAAGGCCTATAAAATACGTTGTCATTGACGACGTATTTTATAGAGAAAGGCGTATTTTAAAGGCAACATAACAAGTGAGCTCTTATGCACCATCGAAACAGTATAAGATATTAGTGTTGCAAAAAATTTATTATATTACAATAATTAGGAACATTCGTCGATGAAATTGTTAGACTGTCTTATAGAGACTTATTTTTCTTGTTACCGAATTTATTAGAATATGTCCAGCGAAACATTTCAATATTTTGTGTAAAAACCGTTGTTGTCCAGGCATTCTTCCATTATCTCGCTTCCGCTTAAAGTAAGGAATGTTAATCCTCTCTGAATAGTCTAAATGAATCACACTTTTTATATTTTACAGTAAACGAATTTCGGACGTTTTGCAGTGTTACCAACTACGTAAAAAACACTTAAAATGTTTAAGAGCGACCTTATGCAACCTTTTACTCTTTTCGGTTGGCGGGTTGTCTATTCTCCAAGTTATGAGTCTAGCCTGGCAAAAACATTTGTGCCAGATTGTACCTATACCTACTACTAAAAAGAAAAATTCCCTGTATAATTGAACAAGCTTTCCCAAAACATATTCTGGCTAGAAGGCTAGTCATTCCCATCACAGTACTAATCAAGAAGGAGTAAGTGACTCAATCAGTCGTTACAGAAAATAAAAATGCAGTTTTAAATTATTTAGTTATTTATTGCAGTTTACGGCTTACAAAATATCTAAAATGCGTTGCTATTACAAAACAAACAAGTGATATAGGCTCACTTATCACAATATCTTGATAATTCATGTTTAAACTAAAGAAAAACTTGGCTAAATGCTAAGAAAATAATGTACAAACATATATACGTAGAGGGTTTCCCTAAATGTTGTTCGATAAAGTTGATTTGGCTCGTACTTGTTCTAAATACTTAAATTTACAATACTGGTGAAATTCTCATCGTATGAACCCTCAAGCGGTTTTCCAACTTAAATGCTATAAACAAATAATGCCTTGACGATTAAACATGTACAAGTACGTTTAAAACAGCGACTGGTTTCTTAATAACAGCAAAGCTATCGATACCAGATACTACATCGATATAAAATCTAAAATAATTTAATTTCTGTTTAAATATATGTAGTTATTACTTTACAATTAAGAACTATTTACAGCACAATTTCTTCATGTACATCTAACTGAAGTGTACACATAGAAGTAGTATTAACAAACGGAATGATTTTCGATTATTTCTGTGACAATCAAAGATCATTCCAGTAAACCGTTTGGAATATTTTAATGTTTATGTTATCCATTAAAATATGCATAAAGTGGTAATTCGCAGTCGATTTATTTAATAACTCGCATTAAAACTACACAAGGCACTTAAATTAAAAACCTTTAATTAAAAAAATGGCTAAAACCTTGAGCAACAACAAAAACAAAGAAAACATTGAGCAAAATAAAAACAAAGCCTAAAATACATTTTTTTTTAAATTTAGTTTCGTAGGTATTCTAAAAACTAAATCTGTATGTAATAATCATTAATCAATATCACAATAATCAGACATCGCTCTATTTCATTTTGACATACAATTATACCTTACTCATATGCTAAAATTAATAATTTAGAAATAAAATAAATACCTTAAACTAAAAAATTATAATACAGGAACGGATACTTATTATTTCGAAGGCGATAATAGTTCAGAATAAGGAACATCCAATTTAATTTTTTAATATCGAGGAAATCATCAGCACTTTCAGACAGACATTCAGTCACTTCATTTTAAAGCACCTAACCAAAAAAATGAAATAAGAACTAAAATCATCTCCCGTCCTCGAATTTTCTACCAGATGAAAAGTACCCTAAACTCTTAAGTGCTGTCGAGACCCTCGCTATTAAGGGCTGTTTGAATTTCCATATTGTAGTGTCCATTACACTATTTTTCTTAAAGTCTTCACAGCTCTTTTTCAAAGTTTTAACACAGTCAGCTCTGTAATGATGCAATTGTGCATCGGATGTATCTATAGGATAAGAAGTGCAACCACTACCTAAACAAGCTAAAGGATAATGGTTGTGCAAAATCAGTACCTTCTCAGTATTGTGGAAACATTTCACGTATTGCCCTGGCTTTGTAAAATTCTTAGCCCTGTAAACGTGTTGTAACATGTGCATGTATCTGGGGATTTCCTTAAACCAACCGTGGTTATGCAAGAGATCATCTAAGAAATAAACGTTCCTAACATTATACGAAGCCCTTTCATCTTTGTGGAGCTTCAAAGCCTTCGGTAAGACTTTGTCCATGAGTTCCCTCCACGTCGTTCCATCGACAGGCATGATCACTTCGTCGATATCCAAGAGGGCTATGTATTTATACTCGTACATGTGCTTATAGAAACAATCGTTGTATGGAATGACCTCATTCTGTCTTTTATGGTTCGTTTTCTTCGTGAGGTACAAGTGTTGGAACGAAGGTCCGTTGGGTTGCCCACCCGCCAGATTAATAGGCGTAACGTGCACCTTACCCTCCTTCTCGTAATGACTCAACACTTTACTGATATTAGGATGCACTTGCAACTCATAAAAGAAAACCTTATCAGCACCTAAGAGATTCAACAATTCGATCCATTCCACCAATCTCACCGACAGATCTTCGTGAAGAAAATCCAAACCTTTGACGCACACGGCGAAATCTTTCTTCTGTTCTGGTTTATTGTAAATCACCCTTAAGTTATTCGTAGAATTGTCACAAGCCTTTTCAGCTAAAGAAATAGATTCGGGTACTATGTTGCGGTATTCTAAAGGTATCACACATGCTGTTAAATATGGTTGGTAAATCCCTTGCTTGTAGTTGCCCCACTTCTTATACCAGATGTATTTATATTCGAAGCTTTTGGCGATTACTGGTTCCTTTTTGCCTTCGAACCAGAACTGGCAATACGTAACGACGGTGGGTTCAATTCGATCTATCATCCCTAGTATCCTAACAGTCGGACCAAGTCTGTTATTTTGTCTTGCATCGAGATACGCCCCGAATAACTGAAAGGTCCCATTACTCGTACGCAGGGTTTGCCAGTAGATGTTGTTGAATTCCAAATCGAACATGCTAGGGAATCGAGCGCAGGTGCTATTGTAACCCATGGGTTTATTCTTATTTTTGTTCCAGTAAACTATTGGCAAGCTTGGCATACGTTTTTGAATATCCTGTACGAGCATGTCCTCAGAAAGACTGGGGCTTTTATCGATGAACGGTTCTTCGTCGATTGCTTCAGTCGTCGAATCGGCATGCCTTGTTAGTGGATCTAGACGTTTCTGTAGGAGAAGTCTACTGTTCAGATGTGGAACGTGAACTTCCAATGGTATACTCCTCAATTGGATTATGGCGAAGATTACTAAACCCCAAAGAAGAAACAGTCCAAGCACTCTTGTTATGAAACGCCCTCCTCCTGGAGTTTTTCCACCAGCACAGCAGTTCATCTTAAAGCGTACGTACACCTGAAAAGAAACAAATTTGTTATTTTTTTAACATAGTGAAGGTTTGGACTTATTAGGAAAAGGATAGGACTTCGAAGAAACAAACGTTAAAAAAGCTCTTACACGTGCCACGGATGGAAATCTGCCCATTTTAACGTCATAACAAAATTTAAATTTCCACAAAACACGCTCCTTTAGTCACGATCTCCTCCGTTATTTAAAAAGAAATGCAGTTATATCAAACTAAACAAACTCAAGCGTAACAGCGGGTGATAAAACAAAACGTTTATGACCACGAACTTCGACACGAACTGGATAACATCTAAACAAACTCTCGTTCTTCACTTGTTCCGATTTTTTCCTCCTACCAATCGGACGCCTCGATACTTTTTGTTTTCACACCCGTTTTTGTTTTTCCATCCAATTCATTTGTTTACAACGCAATTAGCAAAACAAATAACATTTAATTATAAAAACGGGAAAAACGTGCGTGTATCACGCGTAAACGTGGAGATTCTGAACGAGATAAGCTAGAGTATTTAATATAATGACGGATGGTATGGAAGACGTGCTCTGTTAGTTAACAGAAAGAACCACAACGACAACATTCTTGCATGCTAGAACGCTGACCTGGTCAGTGATCCTTCCCATATCTCTACAACTTTACACTCGTACAAGAACCTTTAAAGAAATCCAGTAGCCTTGTTTTTAAAGTCCTGCTGTTGAATGTTTCATGGCTACCGCGATTCCTTTGCCTTTGTTTTAAATTTTAAGAGTAACTCTAATCGAGTCGGCCATTCCCGGCTATCTGATTTTTATTTATGTATGTATGTATGTAAAACAAAGTTATCAATTTATTATGTGTTTTTTGATAATTTTAGGAAACGAACTCTTAGACCTTGTAACCCAGAAAGATAAGCGTTTTTTCGGCCGGTTAATCTACAGTTTTTTTTTGCACAAAAATGATTTGATAGCTTATCAAACTTACGTCAAATATTTCGAGCGATTTGTCTATACAATGGCATCGTTGGGGTACCTACACAAACGGATTTAACCACTAGGAAATCTTAGCCAACTAATTTTGTAACACGTTTGACGTCACTAGGAACTCAAATGATTAAAAACATAACGTTAAAATTTTTGTATATAAAAATACACCTAAAATTAATTTATAGCCGAAACAAATGTGATATAAAATTTCTTTGTTCGTCTGGTTACAAAAGGCTCAGAATTCCACCTACTTTCGATTATTAAAATTCATGTTTAAAATGTGTTTCAAATTGTAATTAGGGTTATTTCGGAATTTTTCCTTAAACGTTCGATTTTAATTAGGGGTAAAACTTGCTAAATTTAATTGACAATTAATTTTATCCAAACAAATAAGCTCAAATTTGTTACTGATTACAGCTGAAAAATCTGACTATCAAGGACTGGCGGAACTCAATTGTTGTAAGCTGTGCTGAAAAAACAATGCGAGAAACAAAAGTGACACAGCATTCTTAAATGCGAGAGCAGTAAATAATAAAAAAAAGCAAAAGCACACCTTTCATTTTTCTTAACAACAAACGGGTCTACATTTACTTTCAGACTGTTAATTTCATCCCCGATAAACAACTGATGATTATAAAATAATAAAAGAAATTAGTTCATAAACTAATTGTATTTCGTTGTTTAATTTTCTAAACTCAAAAGTAATCAGTCAATGCGTTAATTAAATTTCAAAAAGGTGGGGTTAGGGTTAAAATTTAACAAAAGAACTAACATCTTAAGGCTTTAAACATTGTCTGTGCTCAATAATTAAATTTGTCCTTTAGGCAGTCCTTATTTAACCTAAATCAAAAACCAAATATTAACATTAAAATCTGGCCTTGCTGAACTTACAGAGTTTTAACTTAAATTATAATATGCAAAACGGTCGAGTGGTCATCAAAAAAATAAATAATGCACAATAAAACCATGAACATTAGTATTTGCAGTTTGTAATTACACTCATAGCCATTACCAAGGACTGCGGATGCAGCATAAAAAGAGGAATTAACCACAGAAAATTTATAGATAAAGTATAAAATTACGTAAGTCACGGTTACGCTTACGTTATACAAGACCTTAACAAAACCAATAAAACAATACCTTATCTTTTACTACGAAATAACCTACATTTAGTCAAGGTGAAGGATCCACCGTGACTTTTATCTTAATACGGTTTGAAAACAATTTTTTATTAACAAGCTTAAAAAAAGAAGATTGGGAATTTATCAAATGGCATCCCATTAATTTCTTAATCTCTTAATGAAATTAATCAGTCATGGTTATAATCAGCCGCAGATAATTCGAATTACGTATCAAATCAACCATAAACACGTAGACACTAAAAATCACAGGAAACTTCAGATTAACTGAAAAAATCGGGTTTTTCTTTACTATTTCGAAATTCTTCGGTTAAATTAGACGAAAATAAAAAAGACCGAAGGTTAAAGGCAAAATTCTGATGCATAACTTGTAAAATAGCACAATTGAGTGAGTCACGGCCAACTATCATTTTATGCATTGAAATTGTTAAAACGTCGATTTTGGGGGCAAATTAAATCGGTAAAAGTCATAATCGGTGGAAGCCCGATATACTCGTCAGAAGGCGGATTTACTCGGCGGAAACCGGAAATAATTTCAAACTGATTCAATTTGCTTAGAAACGAGGCATTTCTACGAAGGTCCAAGTTGTTTTTTAAGTTATTTTAAATTATGGTTTCCCGCAGATAACCGTCCCGTGATTGAAGCAGGCCTGATTTAATCGGTTGTTTGACATTGAAATGGTTACCAAAACGAAACTTGTATTTAAGTTTCACCAACGTGATTCACCGCCCTAAGAAAGAAAGCCTTTGAACACAAAAGTTAAAGGAAACCTGGCTACCATTGGAAACATTTTACATCCACCGAAAGCTAAATAAAAATGATTAAAAGAAAACCCGGCGTAACTATATCTGTTTGTTTTGTTCCAATCACAAAGTAATCAAAACAAATATTGATGGAATAACAATTCATAATGGTTAAATCAAGGTTGTACGGAAACATGACCAAAGTCACTTTGTTAATAAATAAGATAAAAATAAAACAAAAACTTGAATTCGATGAAGTAACCAGCATGAATGATTACGGCATTATCTCGGCGTATACAAAACAAACAACTTCCTTATAACTCATTGTGTTTGTGATTATAATAAAATAAAAAAATTAGATGTTGTTGCCCGTTTTATATGCGAAGAGGAGATGACTGTACGTCGTCCAATTATCTGACATCATTAGCAAGCTAGCTGGCTATTTATTAAATTTAATAAAGGTAGAAACTTGTAATAAACGTGAATAGATCTTGATGGCCTTGCCAAGGATGGGCGCCAACAGGCGAAGTTATTACTGCGGTCAAAACGGTTGTTTCAAAGTTTACTTAGTTCGTGTTAGGTCGAAATTCTCAAGAATTCTTCTCTTCTTTTCTCATGTTTGCATTTCCCTTGTTTTCACTACTTTCGTCTTCTTTTTTTGTTCTGTTTTTTTGCTGTGCTTGCCTTCTATACTTTGTCGCTTCGGTTTTTTTCGTCTCATTTCATCAAGAGTTTAAAGTAATCAAACCAAAAGTTCAATCGCACAAGATATTTCAGGCAAATGCGCAAGGTCAGTTGCCAAACATTAAGTTGTTTGTAAATTCCAGATGACCTGGCAGCTAACAAACTAGAACTCAAAAAAAAAATCAAATAAAATTCCTACTAAAAATAGACACGTCAGTGATAGACACGTCAGTGCGTTCCCATCTAAAATCTGAACTAATGAAGGCGTTGTCCAAATATGTAAACATGATGTTAAACATACCGAATAACAGTACCCATCTACGTACAGTAAACTCTTAAAAGATGAGTTGTTCAAAGACCTAACTGTAAAATAGATCTATCATCTCGTCAATCATTTATTCGGACATCGAGGAATTTTAATTTGGTTTCAAATAGATTTTTGGGTGAACACGATTGATACAGTTAGGTGTTATGAGGCACTGTAATAATGAAAGGTAAACAAGAAGATTGAAAAATTCTGTTTGAAATAGTTCTTGAAAATAGTTGGAAGGTAATTAAAGTGCTTCGACCTTTTAAATTCGTAAAATTGATTTTTTCAAACCAGAGAATGATAAAAATGTTAAAAATAAACATAAAATGCCAATGAACCGTATTGATAATTAGTACTAAAATTTTATAGCTAATTCTAAGACCAAGAACTAATAAATGGGGAACCTGATTGACGACCTACCAGATTCTTAAATTAAAAATTCTTCTGATTTGTTAATTAAAAAAGGCGCCCAAGTATTTTATACAACTTCAGAGGGAGATTATAAATCATCAGAAATTTCTTAGAAAATACAAAAATTTACGGAAAAGGAGAAGCCTAGCTTCCGCGCAAACTTATTAAATTTCACCAAGCTCAGAACATTCTGAAGAAGGATTGGCAGATCTTGAGAAATTTTCTACAAATTCAGAAATAATTGGAAAAGCTAGAAGTTTAAGAAACTCTTCAAAGCCTGATGGTATAATACAAGTGTCCAAGTTAACATTAAATTTCACAAAGCTAAGAAGGTTCTCAAGGACTGGTAACTCTGTATATGAATGAAAATTAAATAAAATACAAACAAACAACCACGATTGTGAACAAACAGCAAACAAAAGAGGTTCAATAACGTCTAGTTTGTAAAAAAAAAGCCAAGAAAAGAAACAGCAAAAACAAAACAAAAACAAGTAAAAAATCTACGAATACAAACGGCAAAAGAAACGCCCACAAAAACGCAATAGAAAAACAAAACGTTGCAGCGAAACACCCACAAAAAAACAACAAAACAAACAAATCACTTTCGAAACAGTAGCACCAATTGTTACAGTTGATTGTTTAATTAATCAAAAAAAGTGCCAGGCTGAAAGATAACATCTGAATAAGAAGCTTCTGTTTTGATTTTGTTTTATTATTTCACAGGTTTCCTATGGTGTTTTGGGACCACGACAAATGCTCAATGATATAAACTGATCCTTTCAAGAAACAGAAAAGAATAAATGACCATTTCCATTCTTTCTTCTTTGTTTTTCATTTATCTTTTTCTGAGATCCTTCCACTCGCTCCGAATTGCTTTGGCACAAATATTTTGAAAACTAAAGAAGGGTTTGAAACAATTCAAGGATAAAGTTGACTCAAACGTTTCTGGGGAAAGCCTACAACTTAAAGAAACCCTAACATAACCCTAAAGAGTCTTAACGTAGCCTAAAGAAATTCGTCGATAATCAACCACCGGCCTGAAAATTTTTCAGGTAACCAAGAAACCCTTATAACCTGAAAGGACATTTAGAACTTAAAAAAAGACTGAAACAATTTGTAAGCAGCCTAAAGAAGCCTGTAAGTGGCCTGAAATGATCTTCATGTAGCCTAAAGAAATTCGCCAATAACCAGCGGTCTAAAAAATTTTCAGAAAACCAAGAAACCCCTAAATAGCCTAAAAGGACTTGTAGAACATAAAAGAAGTCCTTAAAGTAGACTGAAATTTTTTTTAAGCAGACAGCAACCTTCCAAGTGGCCTGCAAAGAAGTTTCAGTAGCCTGAAATGACCTTCATCAGGTAGCCTAAGAAGTTCGTCGATAACCAACCAATGGCCTGAAAATTTTTGAGGTAACCAAAAAACCCTTAAATAGTTGAAAGGACCTTTAGAACCTAAAAGGACCTTGAAGGTTTTTAAGCGGCCCAAAGAAACCTCTAAGTAGCTTGAAAAAATTGTTAAGTAGCCTGAAAAAACTTTCTGGTAGCCCAAAAGAGTGGTCAGATAGCTCAAGAACCTATAGGCAACCCGAAGGAACCTTAAGGAAATTTGAAATAACCGAAAAATTCTTCAGGCAGCGTAACAACCTTCCGGTAACCTAAGCAGCCTACGGCAAATTTTAGACCGCCTGTAAGAAGTCGTAGGGTTCTTCCACGTATTTAAAAGAGTATAATCATCCCTGAAAAAATTTCAGAGTCTAAAGAAGTTCATCATATTTAAGAAAACTCAATGGCAATTCATAGTTTTGACTTTTGACAAAGGAAATCTTGAGGACTTCAGATGGGTTTTATATTTACAAATTGCGAAGAGGTCCGGAATTTTTGACCAAGTCGAATTTTTCCAATTCTGAAACTTCGCAACTACAATTAAAAAAAAAAGATCTTTCTGTCCTAAAAATTCAACAGGAAGACTCTGCAACCTTTGTTTTGCACTTTTCTTTTTTTTTTGAGGACCTTCCATCCGCTCCTAATGCTTTGGCACAAATATTTTCAAAACTAAAGAGGGGTTTCGAACAATTCAAGGATAAATTTGATTGAAATGTTTCTGGAAAAAGCATGCAGCTTGAAGAAACATAAGATAACCCTACAGGACCTGTGGGTAACCTAAATGAGCCCTGACTTAGCCTAAAAAAACTTTTAAATAGCCTGAAATGACCTTCAGATTGCCTAAAGAAATTCGTCAGCAGCTAAAGAACCTCCCAACTAGCCCTGTCGATATTGAAATTTCAATATCGATAATATTTGCCAAAATGGTATCAATAATATCGATATATCGATTTATCGATAATATCGATAATATCGATAATACCGATACTATCGATAATACCGATAATATCGATAATACAGATATTATCGATAATATCGATAACATCGATAATACCGATAATATCGATAATACCGATATTATCGATAATACCGATAATATCGATAATATGGATAATATCGATAAACATCGATATTATCGGTAATTAATGCCAATAATATCAATTGCTAATTAATTACTGGTCTATCATACCGGTAATAACTTGTACTTGTATTATCGCTAATATCGATATCAACATTATCGATACAATTAGGTGCGGGTTGCACAAAGCTTTTGTTAAGCTAACGAATGATCAATTCACGTTACACACCTGAAGAAGGAAATATTTCGTAAAACTTGAGAATACAACAAACCTGATTTGTCAAAGAAATCTATTTATATTATAATTAATTAAAACTGTCAGATATTTTTAGAAGAATTTAATTATGATATTATCTATATCGATATTGCCGATTTAACCAAAATTATCGAAGTCATCAATATTATTAAAATAATCGATTATCGATATTTTTGAAAATTATCGATATTATTGAAAATTGTCGATAATATCGATAAATATCGATAATATTAATCGATATTCATGTTTTAAATATTGTCTTCCGATATTCATTAAATATCGATATTATCGATAATTTCTGCCAGTATTAATAATAATCGTTTATCCATATTATTGAAAATTATCGATATTATTGAAAATTATCGATACATCGATATTCATGTTTTAAATATCGTCTTCCGATATTTCATTAAATATCGATATTATCGATATATCGATAATTTCTGACAGGGCTACTCCCTACTCCCAAGAACCCAAAAATTTTTCAGGGAACCAAGAAACCCCCAGATAGCCTGAATGAAACGTTGGCACTTAAAAGAGCCTTGAAATAGACTGAAAAAAATTAGCAGCCTGAAGGAACCTCCTAGTAGCCTGAAAAAACTTTCTGGTCACCTAAAAGAATTGTCAGAAGGCTAAAGAACCTTGAAGTAACCTGAAGGAATCTTTAAGGAGACAGAAAAATTCCTTCGGGTAACCTGAAAAGCCTTTAAGCAGCCTAAGAAAAATTTTAAGTAGCCTGTAAGAAGTCCTTCCTCGTATTTGAAAGGAGTTTCAATACTCTGAAAAAATTTCCGAGTCTAAAGAAACTCATCATATTTAAGGAACCTCAACATCAGATCAGCTTTAAAAAAGGAAATCTGGAGGACTTTAAACATTCAAGGGTTTTATAAATTTACATATTGCGAAGAGGACCGAAATTTTTGACAAAATCGAGATCTCTTCAATTCTAAAACTGTGAAGCTGTAAAGGTCCTACAATAAAAAAAAATCTTTCTATTCTAAAAACTCAACAGAAAGGCACTGCAATATTCAGAAATCCCAAGATTTTAAAACAAGGAAGAATCTGCTTTTAGGAGCCTAACAAAAATTGAAATCTGGGACCCCTTCTTAGGGCTTCCAACTTTAGCATAAGTAACAAATCAACTAGCCTTGCATTTTATCTAAATTTTGAGCCACAAAACAAGAAAGCAACCTAATCAATTAACTTCCTGAAAAATTAAGTAGGCCTTTGTTCTTCGTTTTACTGTTTTTTTGACGATTACACTCCCCCCTCAATACATAACCGACTTCGAAAACAAGGAACGCCATGTTAGCCACGAACATTTACCTAAAAATTACATTCATTAATTCAAGGCTTACTAGATGAGCTAACTGGCACTTAATACAAAAAACGTAGATAATTCAAAGGTGCAAAAAGCGAATCTTCCTTATTCTCTGCAATTTTAGACGCAGATTCCGCGTTTCTTGCTGTATTTCTCTCTAAGTTACATGAACGCAGAGTGGAAGGTTCTTGTAGAAACCAACATCTACTTAAGATTTCTTGTTGTGATTTAACTACCGACTTCCTCGTTGTAACGCATGCAATGAGATGTGGTGATGATTTATTCTTTGATTTTCTATCCAAGCCTTCCCGATTTTAAGGATATAACGGACCAAAGAACAAAAAGAAGATTCGCGTATGTTGAAGCTCTTGTTCATTACAGGTATGCAGATTTTTTGAGTGGAGTTCCCACGCAATCACGAAATCAAATCGAGAATTCATGTATAATACATATGCATAATACGATAAGAGATGAACGTACATTGGATATAATTGAGGATGTGCTTTATACAAGTGGATAACGTCGATCTCATGCAAATTAAATTGAATATGTTGCGTGCTTAAAAAAACCGTCACGCCAATAAGCGTACAAGCATTAAACAAATACATATATCAATATGTTGGACGTATTAAATTTCTAACGTTAATAAAAAAGGCCAGTCGTACACAACACGTTTATTAATAATACATCCCGGGGCCTTGCACATATTTCATATTTAAGTACACGTCGACCGTTTAAACGCTAATTATGAACCCTATTTTAATTACCTGAGAGCCTTCTAGTGAATGTGTAAAGAAAATTTAAGAAGATGGAGATACTTTCTCGTTAATGTCATCGATAAAAGTTAAAACGTCCCACATACTACGATTTAATCCCGTGGATTCGCAGATGTTACCTTTTTTTTTCAAAGATGAAAAACTCATAAGAACCAGCATCCGCGTATAAATTACACGCACACGAGATTTATAAACGTTGAATCTGTGGCGATTCATGTGAGAAATTTTAATAAATAAATACGCAGTGGCCTTGAATTTATAAGATGTAATGAGTTACATGTTTCAGAAATATACAGGGATGATTAGTATACTCTTAGGACTGCGTTTCTCGGAAAATTTTAGAAGAGGGAAGAGGAACGAAGGCCTGAAGGAATATTTAAAATGGTATAGAGGAAGTTTGGAAGACTCAGCGTTATCAAAAATGTTTGGAAAGCTTTTGTCAAAAAGAGAGCAGAAAGGTGCCAGCTACCCTGGCATTTATTTATCAAAGACGCAAACCACCAGAAGTGAGGCATAACCTGTACTAAGCCCTTTAGAAACGATATAAAAACGAATCAAGGTTTGAAAAGTCACAAGCTAAACCACAACATGAATGCGAGAAAGGCCAAAGAAATTTCAGAATAATTTACAGAATTTTGAGATTCGAAGACTTCTACACGATTTTGGGAGATTAAAGATGCTATAAAAACGTTTACGAAATCTGAAAAGGTCTCACAAAATCAAAGAGAAACAGAAAGGGAGGGAGATTTCCAGAAGATTAGGCAGCTACTAGAGAATCTCCAAAGTGACTGAAGAAATCTGTAAAGAAAATCACATTAAATTTAAAGACATCTGAAAAAATAAATGTTGAAGTTAGATGTACGAAAGTTTTAGAATTCTTCAGAAATTTCAGGAACTCTGAAGATCTAGGAAAGATTTACACAAAAAAGAAGTCCAGAGACTTCTTACTCTGAAAAAAGGCGAAGAGAGGGATTCCCAGATAATCCAAAAAATTTCGACAAAGTCTAAACAGAGTGCAGATTTCCAGAAGAATTTCAAAAGAATGGTAGGACTTGATGGTAAAAATTTCAGGCTAGTCTGAAAAGGTTCAACAAGGTTTCAAAGATTCATGGCAAATCAAAAGGCAACTTTGTTAATTTTCAAGAATCTAAAGAAAGGAAAGTTTAAATATGAGGTAATCCAAGAAAAAGGAAGGATAGGAAAAGCTGAAATAAATTCAAAAAACCAACATAGAAGATTAAAAAGAATACAAAAGAAATTCAAGGAGGCAATTTGATTGTAATGTTTCAGGAAAAGGAAGATCGGAATCTGGTCTGACAGAAACTCTAAGTAGCCTCCTTTAGATAGTTTAAAAGGAACTTTTAATAGTCCGAAGAAAATCTTTCGGTGGCCTGAAAGAAGCTCCAGATTCAGGACACCTAAAAGAAGCCTTTATGTGACTGAAGAAACTTCAGACAACCTGAAAGAATCCTTAGGTATTCCGAATGAGTCTCCTAATGGCTGAAAAATACTTTCGGGTAACCTGATGATCATTAGCTAGCCTAAAAAGATTCTTTTATAAAACCTGAAACGATTTTTAGCTAGCCAAAGAATTTCAGTAAAGCAGAAAAGAGCTTTCAAATGACCTAAAGGAACCTTCAGATAAAGTAATGTAAACTTTAACTAGCCTGTTAAATACGCTAAAAGCGTAATTTTCAAGAATCTAAAGAAAGGAAAATTTAAATGTGAGGCAATCCAAGAAAAAGGAAAGATAGGAAAAGCTGAAAGAAGTTCAAAAAACCAACATAGAAAATGAAAAAGAATAGAAAAGAAATTCAAGGAGGCTATTTGATTGTAATGTTTCAGGAAAAGGAAGATCGGAACCTAGTCTGACAGAAACTCTAAGTAGCCTCCTTTAGATAGTTTAAAAGGAACTTTTAATAGTCCGAAGAAAATCTTTCGGTAGCCTGAAAGAAGCTCCAGATTCAGGACACCTAAAAGAAGCCTTTAGGTGACTGAAGAAACTTCAGACAACCTGAAAGAATTCTTAGGTATTCTGAATGAGTCTCCTAATGGCTGGAAAATACTTTCGGGTAACCTGATGATCATTAGGTAACCTAAACAGACTCTTTTATAAAACCTGAAACGATTTTTACCTAGCCAAAGAATTTCAGTAAAGCAGAAAAGAGCTTTCAAATGACCTAAAGGAACCTTCAGATAAAGTAATGTAAACTTTAACTAGCCTGTTAAATACGCTAAAAGCGACTTTCAGCAGTCTGGAGGAGTTTCGAGGTAATAGCAGAACATTCAGGAAGCCTTTAGACGACCTGAAAAACCTTCAGTTATTAATAAAATAATCTTTAGATAATCTGAAATTTTTTTAATGGAGCCCAAAGCAACCTTCAGCTGGCCCCAAACAAACACAAACACTTTAAATAGTCTGAATAAACTCTTCAACAGCCTGGAAGAACCTCCAGGTAATCCAAGAACGTTCAAAAAGTCTAAAAGTTGGTATTCCGAACCGAATCAACCTTTACATGAGCTAAAAGAAACTTTAAATGGTAGTCTGAAAGAACCTACCAGCAGCCTGGAAGAACCTCGAGAAGGGAATTCAAGAACGTTCAAAAAGCGGCCTAAAGAACCTTCAGATAGCCTTTGAACCCAAATCAACCTTTAGATGGGCTAAAAGACACTTTAAATAGTCTGAAAAGACCTTTCAGCAGCCTGAAAGAACCTCTAGGTAATCCAAGAGCGTTCAAAAAGCCTAAGAGCTAAGGCTAAAAGAAACTCTAAGTAGCTTGAAAAAACTTTCGGCAACCTGAAATAACTTCTAGGTAACCTAAGAAAATTTAAAAAGTCTAAGGCCCGGTATTTCCATCTCCTAACAAATTTATTCTCCTGTTAAAAACCTGTTAATACAATCGTTTCCATAGAAACTATTTGCCAAATAGCTTATTAAGAGGTTTATTAGGATATGGAAAGACCGGCCCTAAGTGGGCCTTTAGGTGGCGTACAGAATCTTTAGATAGCCTGATCAAACTTTTGGTAGCCCAAATCAACCTTTAGACGAACCTCTACGTAATCCAGGAACGTACCAAAAGCCCAAGAGAGCCTTTAACTGTCCCAAAAGAACCATCAAATATACCGAAACAACGTTTAAGCAATCTGAAGCAGCCTCCAATTTTTTTCAGGTAACCTGAAGACCCTTTGGTAGCCCGAACACCCTTAGATAGCCTGAAAAAGGCCTTGTACAATCTAAAATTATTTGTAGGCAGGCAATGAACTTCAGATGCCTACAAAAACTTTTAGATCGTCTAATGAAACCTTCAGATAGCCTAAATGAAGGTGGTCTAAAAGAGCCTTTAGCTACCCTGATGGACCCTTATATGGCCTGAAAGAACCTCTCTCAAGCAGCATTAGGGAACTTTCAGGTAGCCTGAAGCAAGTTGAGAAGTCTTCGTACATGAAAGATACCCCATAATCTCCGTAACTTTTTCAGTCGCCAACAAAAAAAATATTCAGGGACATCAGATGGTTGTAAAAAGGGAAATTCGTGGGGATTTCAAACGTTTACGGTTTTATATTTTATAATATTTTACAAATTGCCAAGAAGTCTTAAGGTTTTTATAAAATTGAATCCTTTTGAATCTTGAAAATTTAACACCCCTATAAAAGCCTGAAAAGTCTTACAATCCAAGTTCATTGCTTTGAATTATGAAAACCCAAAAATCTTGTAAGTCTGTCTAAAGAGCTTCTACAATTCTTTAAAAATATCAATGATGTTGAAAATCAGTATTTAAAAACTCAAAATAGTGGAAATCTACAAAATTCTTCGGGCTTCCAAGTTTAAAACAAGCAAAATTTCAACTCGCCCTGTAGTTCATCTAAATTTAAAGCCAAAAACGAAGCAAAAGTGAAAAAAAGCTACTTGAAATTTCAGTCATGCGTCGTTAACGATAATAATGTACCTAATTTGATTTAACAAGGTAGTAAAATTAAAAGCAACAGCACAAATTGGGAAAATTGAGCCGTAACAAGCTCGAAAATACCAAACATAATCAACGAAGGTCGCGAAAATTACCTAAATTATAAAATCAAAGGTTACTAATGAATGTCAACGTCATAAATTCAAAATTGCAGTACCTCAAATGGCACAAAATGCACATCGACGGTTTTTACATTAAAATATGGCAAATTTAAAAGTTTATAAATGTCAGGTCATGTTCTAAAAGGGTAAATATTTATTTGGGTCTTGAATAATAAGCATAAATTGGCGAAATTTGATGGGTTTTTAGGTGAATTAGAAATGAGAAGAAATAAGAGAGCCTGAACTAGGTAAATATTAAGTAAACTGATTAATACGCACCATTGATGGTTACAATTGTGTTGAAGATTTTCAGGGTTCGTTTCATGATCGTAAAATATACATTTAGTACAAATTCTGATGTTAACTTTCTGTCATTTTGATTCCTTGTCAGTTTGTTTTGGATTTGTTAAGGATTAAATCTTTATATGAAGCACTAAGAAAAGAAGTGCAGGAGTTAAAAGGGGGTTTTCTTTGTTAACGTTATTCAAAATTTGCACGTTTTCAGGAAAAATGGCAAATTCCAACTTTTTTATACTTATCAGACATTTGGAATTAAAATAAGTGAAGTCAAGCAAGGCCTCGATTCCTCAATCAGCAACTTCTTTCTTGTTCCAATTTTTAGATATTTAAGCTAATTACCAAACAATTAGAAAGTCCAATTGTTTGATTTATCAACAAATCTTCAACTTTCCCACTTGGCATTCAAGAATCTTCGACCTTCAAACGTTTTCTAATAAAATTTATGCTCAATCCCAAAACACTTGTATGACCCAGTAATTAAAGATCAAATAATCATTTGAAAAGTGATTTCGGTGATTAGTCAAGTTAAGACGGTAAATCTGTAAACTCAATTCGTAATACTTTCATTTATCACCCACCGAGCATATGTTTTGTACTGGGCCTTCTAAACCGCAGCATCACTCATCAAAGTACAACAAACTGGTTAAAAGCACGAATCAGGAATAAATCACCCGAAAAAGAGCAAAGGTCGCAAGGCCGGAAATCCATAAAACAATAGGTTTAAAGAAAGTATCCTCCTACGTGCAAGAACCGATAAACGAAATCAACTTTTGCACTTTCTTCACGATGTGTATCGGTGCAACAAGATCTACGCTTATTGTTTTTGGTGAAATGCCCGTATTAGAAAGGATTACTTTGAATCAAAAACCCGACATAAATCAACTATTTATTTAATACTCCTAATTGTTATGTCAGGCTTGTACTGCACAAGCTATTTTGCAACTAAAATTGCAATTTTAAAACAACCGGCCGTTTATTAAAACCCGCACCGTAAAAAGAATGTAGAACGAACGTTGCTGTTAATAGAAAGGAAGATGGTTTAGTTATGTATCGAGTTCTAGAAAACGTTCACTTGGCATTTACTTGCTTAATAAATCTAGATATGCTTGCTTGTAACTAAAATTTTTAAATTGGGAGCATCCTCGAATCAATCTAAAATCGGTTGGCTTGGTGTTACGCAATGAAATTCTAACCTCGGGCTCTTCCTTGATTTGTCCTTTTTTTAAATATTTAAAGACTTATTATTATGGTTAATTTCGTGAAACCTTGCCTCGGGTTTGTAGATGAGCGAAAATGATACGGTTTGGTTTTATTGTGATACTCGTTATAATTTGTAGAACTTTTGCTGCTAAGGCATTCTAATACGCTTCGCTTTCACATGGTGGAATTTTAATCCAGGAAGTATTCGCTCATAATGTTCCTAACACACACATAAATCACCTGAGGTGTAAAGGAGACAATCGTAGAAAATTTACCTTTTTTAGATTTATCTCAAGATTATCATCATTATTTATCGTAAGTAAGAAACTTAACTGCAAAAAATTATTTCCTGAAATACCGAAATACATGACCTAATTCGCAAAAGAATATTCTACAAAGTAAATTACTTAGAAGTTAAGTTAGGGAACACAGTTAATAAAAGGGAGATTAGCTTTAGTTATTCGATTTTCGAAAATTTTGAAGGTTAAATTTTAGCAACATAAGAGACACGCCCCTTTCTTCACCGTTGCAACTTAAGAACTTTTAAATTAACTTAAGTTAAAAGTAAAGCTAACATGCTTTAAAATGACTTGTAGTAATTAAAGGGCCAACTAAAGAGGACGATACACATAGGTTAGATGCAGTTGAACTAAAACTTGAGATACGCCTCAAACGGCTAGATTTAAAACATTCATAACTCTGAGTTAGTCAGAAAGGCTTTAACTTCCAGACCAGACTGTTGAGAGCTCAAAAATAAATAGCCTAAAATACAACCGTTGTTAAAGATACACTCAGACTTCAGACGTTTCAGAAAGAGAAGTTAAAAGTAAGTTAGCATGGTGGAGTTGGGTTAAATAGAAATCGATGTTTCGCTCTGTTTCGCCTGGTTCCTCAGATTAACATAAGTTATGTCATTGTAGAGAAACCAAACCAAAATTAACAAAGTTAAGTGATAATAGTAAGTTAAACAAGTTAGGTTAGCTTCCATTTCCAACTTTAACTGCTGACGTAAGTCAGAAATTAGTTTAGGAAAATTCTCCCAAATATCTCTTCAGTTAACTCAAACATAAGAACAGAACTAAGCTTAAATTTCAGAGAAGAGGAAATTAAATAAATTAATATATGTATGAAGTTAGGTTAGTTGGAAATTATGGTTTTGCCAAATATCTGTTTTCAAAGGTTAACCTGAGTTACTTCAAGACGAGTAGAAAATCAAACGAAAATTAACGAAGTTAAGAAGTAACCGTAAATTAAACGAATTAACTTTAACTTGCAGATTTAACTGCTGACTTTACTGAGAAGTTAAACAAAATTGTTATAAAACTTCTTCAAATATCCATTTAGTTGGAGAAAATCAATCACATATCTATCTGATTCTAGAGGTTAACCTGGTCATTTCAAGTTTCTGCATAAAACCAGAAAAATTCAATGAAGTTAAGAAGTAATTGTAAGTTAAACAAGTTAGGTTAATAGAACTCAAAGGTTAGTTTAAGGAAGTTTAAAACAAACAAAGATTCGTACAGAACTCTCTCGAACTTCAGACTTTTCAGAACAAGGAACTTAACTACATTAACATTGAAGTTAGGTTAGATGAAAATCCATGGTTTGTTTTGTTTCCAGAAGTTAACCAGTTACTTCAAGTCGAGTAAAAAATCAAACGATAATCAACGAAGTTAAGAAATAACCGTAAATTAAACGAGTTAGATTCACTTTAACTTGCAAGTTTAATTGTTGACTTGAGTCAGAAGGCTTAAGGTAAGCAAGATTCTTTTAAACTCGCTCAAATATCCATTTAGTTAGACAGAGTCACACTCAAACCTCAGATATTCTAGAACAAAGAAGTTAACTACGTTAACGTGAAGTTAGGTTAGATAGAAATCCATGGTTCGTTTTATTTCATCGAATATCTAATCGATTCCAGAAGTTAACCTAAGTTACTTGGAGTCTCTACACGAAAAGCAAAGAAATTAATGTAGTTAAATAAGTTTAAAGCAAACAACACTCGTACAGAAATATTTCAAGCTTCAGAAGTTTCAGAAAAAAAAACTAAACTAACTTACCACGAAGTTAAGTTAAATACAAATCAATGTTTCGTTTTGTTTCACCGAATATATAACCGGATTTTTTTGTTAACCAGAGTTTAGCAGTCATTTCAAGTAACTAGGAAAATAAGTTAGGTTAGTTTTAACCTTCAGATTTAACCGTTGAAGTTATGTTTAAAACGGTTTAAACTAAACAAGATTTGTACAGAATTTAAAGTAGCAGTTAAGAAATATTTGCGAGTTAAATGAGTTAGGTTAGCTCTAACCTACAGATTTATCTGCCGAGGTAACTCGAAGTTATGGTTAAAACAGTCAACAAGATTTGTATCGAGCCTCCAGCGCTATCAAGTTTTACTGAATTTATACTTGCAGTTAAGACTTTTGAGATCGATTAACTTGGCAGTTAACCCTATCTGTTATTATCAAAAAGTAACATCAATTTTTAACAATAAACTGCAACTTCGTCTTTCACATCACTTAAGACTTCATTAACTTAAAGTTAAAGCCTTAACGGGTCATTAACTCCGTAGTTAGAAGTTATATTTGTTATATGTTAAATTAACTGAACCTGAATTTGTAGTAATAAATCTGCTTGTTGGTTGTTCACGTCGACTAGGTTTAGTCAAGTTGATATTAGAGCCTTTACAGTTGATTAGTTTCGCAGTTAGAGCCTACACTATTGTTATACTTCAGTAACTGAAGGTTTAACTGACTAAAGAAACCAAAATTTCTAGCAATAAATCTGCAAGTTGGTTTTTCACGTCGACTAGGTTTAGTTAAACTGAAATTAGAGCCTTGATAGTTGATTAGTTTCGCAGTTAAAGCCTACATTAACCTTATACTTCATTGACTGGCGGGTTAGCTAACTGAGGCAATCTAAATTTGTAGTAACAAACTGCAAGTTGGTTTTTTACGCCGACTTGGTTTAATTAAATTAAAGTTAAGGCCTTTACCGTTGATTAGTTTCACAGTTATAGCTTATACTTCATTACCTGAAGATTTACCTAACTGAAGAAACCTAAATATGTAGAAATAAATATAAAAGTTAGTTTTTCATGACAGTCAGGTTTAATTACGCTAAGTTAGAGCCTTGGCGGCTGATTAACTTCGAAATTAGAGCCCACACTAACCTTTCTAGACTGGAGGGTTAACTAACTTAAGCAATCTAAATTTATAGTAATACACATGAATCTGCAAGTTGAGTTTTCACGTCGACTGGGCTTAATTAAGTTAAATTTAGAGCGTTGGTGGTTGATTAAATTCACAGTTGGAGCCTACATTAACCTTATACTTCATTAACTTCAGATCTAACTAACTGAAGAAACTTATAGAAATAAATATGCAAGTTAGCTTTTCATGCCACTTTGATCAGCTAAAGTTAGAGTCTTGACTGATGATTAACTTCGCAGTTAGAGTCACCACTAACCTTATACTTCACTGAGTGGAGGGTTAACTAACTGAAGCAATCTAAATTTGTAGTAATAAAGCTGCAGGTTAGTCATTCACATCTCTTATAGTGGATTAAGTTAAAATTAAATCTTTAATGATGTCCTAGCTAAGCAATTAAACGCTGAATTTTCAGCGATAAACCATCAAGTTAGTTTAAAAGCAAATGTCAAATACCCTGAAAAACACAAAAATAAAAATTAAGATAAACAAATACGTATTTCGATAATTAAATTGCCACCCTCTTGGCAAAGTTGGTTGAAGTCTCTGAAGATATTCTCTTCAACAAATTACAAAAGTAAAGTTGGCTGAGGCAGAACTCCTGAAGGAAATTCTTTACCAAATCGCCAGAGGGGTTCGGTCTCAACTTTACTCTGAAAGGTGGCGAAGAAAAGATCTTCAGAGACTGACTCCAACCATTTTTGCCAAGAAGCTTTACCCTGAGGATGGTAACTACGTATTTGTTTATTTTAATTTAAATTTTTGTGTTTTTCAAGGTATTTGGCGTTCGCCATTCAGGTTAGTTTTTTACAAAAATTTGTTAACTAAGGCTATATGCACGCTTATAATCTGAATAGGTATAAAATTGGTTGAATCAGTTTCAGGCGAATTTGTTTTAATCTTTAACTAAGTATGTTGCAGCAAGAAAAAATGATGCAGCAATTTTAATGTGTGCAGGCGATTACGCAATTACCTCAAGTATCCCATCTTCGATAAATGACGTTGCAATCAACATTTTTAAAGCAACAACCGAAAAGGCAAGCATTACTTATTGCAATTACCTTTTAAAGTCAAACATTCACTTTAAACCATTGACAGGTTAATTTTATGTTCCACTAATGAATTCGCTAATTATCTTTGTGAGTTTCATTTTCTTCAAAAATGTAGGTAAAGTCTTGACATAAAATCTAAGAACATGCTCGGTATTTATTACGTTATTTCACAACACTTTTACGACTGATGAATATCCGTGTCAAAAGTTAATAACTACACCTAGGCTAATTGTAGTATCAACAAATTATCTTCGCGTTGCGTTTAATTAATCTCATAGATTTACAAATAAATAAACTTTTAATATTAGAGATGAAAGTAACAATTTACGAATTAACAACGTTAATTAATAGAAGCTCGCGTTTCTATTTTCGTTAAATAATAAAAAAAGGAGGGATAATAGACGAAAAGAGGAGCTATTTCAAAATTTCGTTACTTTCATTTTAATAATCCTACACAATAAGGAAGAATATGCAAATACATAATTAGAATTTCATAACTATTAGTTCCTATAATTAATAAGCCATCGGGTAGCAGTCCGTTTTTGATAAGAAGAAAGTTGGTGTGTTTTATTGGTCAAAACCCACATTAACTTTTAGGAAAGGTCACGCCAGAATACTAAATAATACATTTTCTAAAATTCCACATTTCACTTTTGTTACTTGATATTAAATTATTACTCAATATTTTATACAATAGTAAGTATTTCGCAAGTGACTTTTAATTTTTATGACTCATTTTCACCGTTACCACTTTTAAAAAAGAAAAGAAGTTCGTTTTAATTGTCGTGTTTTTTTTTACATTTTGTTAATACGTCTCGCTCCATTTTTAGCACCAGATACACATCGAGCCAAGGTCTGCAACAATTTTTTAATTTCCTGTTTTTCTAGTTGTCGTTACCTAAGAACGACGAGGATTATTTTGCTTATTATCCGCAATTATTATTACGGACTGCTACTTACTTTACAGTTAGGATATTATTGAAATTACTCCATGTAATCCTTGTTAATAAACCTGATCCTTAGGAAATTTATTGCTCGCTGTTTTAATAACAGGAGCTGGATGTTGAATAAATATTTAAATTGCGGAAAGCCGGCTTGATTTAATGGGAAAAAATGATGAAGTATCTTCGGTGGACATTTTGTAGGTTTACAGCTAATAGTTAATACTGCACCGTTGTAGAGGCATTCCAGAACTTCTAATTTACTTAAGCTTGTTGTTGAAGTAGAAAATAAGAAAAAATATTGGTTTTATTTCTGATGACTCACTTAACTCATTTATAACGTCATTGAGGGAGTCCCACCATGGAAAAAATTAGCAACTGGTTTTGTAGTTTTCTTAATATTTCCCACTAGGCAAGGAAAAGTACCGCTAAAAACCACTAAGTTTATTGTTTATGGAAAATGGTGTGGTATCTTCACTGGTCTTACTAATAGATTACGATGTTGTTCTGTTTTGAAGATACACAAAACAAATTGAAGATTTCAAAACACTTTAACCGAAAGGCAAAAGAAGCAGTTGGATTCAACAAAAACGATATTCTTCTGTTTTGAAGATAAAAATGCCAAGAGCGATTTGCGACCTTTACACAGGGGTGGATGGGATGGCCGGACATTTCCCGAACGGCCGGTTCTGTTTGGGGGCAAAAAATTGAATTCCTTTTGACATTATGAATTTTTTAAAACTACTTAGGTGTACTTTGCACATAATCTGAAAATCTCGAGAAGACTGTTTATATTTCGAAACTAGATACCGTTAAATAGGTATAATTAATTTCAATATTTTGACTACATAAGCCCATATTATGATGTGCGTTAGCCATTGTATTTAAAAACCAGCAGCGGTTTTATAGTGTTTTACACTTTTATGTATGTACCTACTATCACGTGCAAAAGTGATGACACGCCTAAGATTTGTTATTGTATGATAAACAGCCTTCCAGCAGTCGATGAGTAACTTTCTTATTCTAACTTGTTAATCCTACCTACAAGGTCTTATGGTTATGCCCAAGTTACTCATCGACTGCTGTAAGGCTGTTTATCATACAATAACAAATCTTAGGCATGTCATTACTTTTGCACGTGATAGTACATATATTTATCAATTTCTCTCAGCTATCGTGACATGAAGGGTGTGCTTTTCACTATTCTAGCTTTTCCATTCTCTTCCATCTTGTGCTTTTATTTTGGCTTCATTTCTCTTGTATTACACTTCTGTCATTAAGTTGTCCCAGCTTTCGTGTTGTCTTCCTGTGCTTCGTTTCATTCCATTTTTTATCTCCCATACTTTTTATACTGATCTCACGTTGTTCACCCGCTGTAAGTGGCCTCACCATTTTAACTACATATTCTTCTTCTATGAATTTTAAAAAGGATGCATTTTTTGGTTTTCTCGCACGTATTACATATTCCATTTAGTCTGGTTGTTCCTTTAATATCTTTTAGGTATTTCATCTCTAGTGCAGGAATTTTATTTTTTATTCTGATATATGTTATCTTATATTACAGTGGCCTTTTTCGTTTCTTAATAAAATTACGTCGCATCCTGTAACAGTTTTTTTCTTTTCATTTTGCCTCTATTTATACATATATTCAGCTTCTCTTGTTCTTCTGCTTTATGTTGTACTTTTTCAAAGTCTCATTTCATAGATTTCGATTTTCTTGCATTTCGTTTTTGATTCCAGTTATAATCAACACATCATCAGACTCCGAAATTTCAACAGCCTCCAGATTGTTATTACGTAAAATCAGTTTCTTTGCTTTCAATTTGCATGTTTTCATTATGTCATCCACATATAATGTCTCATCAATTAAACGTGCTTGCTTCCATGTTCTGGGCTACCAACTCATTTGCATAATCTTTTTATGAGCTTCTTATTGTTTTTATCGTATCATTGATTATTAAGTCAACTTTATATTACACTTTTATTAGTAATTATACATAACATAATAGCATAGCAACTACAACTTCATAATTCGTTAGTTACATACTATTAGTGTACTGTTGCAATGATACGATAAAGCTTGAAATATAACTCGAATATTATGCGATTTAAACCGACTCGGACGTTGCGTGGTTGACTCGGCTAGCGCCTCGTCACCTAGCAACGTCCTCGTCTATTATAAATCGCATAATATTCTTGTTATATTAATAGCTATAATAAGTGTATTATTTACGGCTTCTACTTTCAAGATTTTTCAGATTTGTTCCCTTCTTATTCGATCAAAGACTTTCTCTAAGTCTATAAATTTGAAGAATGTTTTGGATTTACTCGCTCGTATTTTTTTATAATTTATTGGTAAAAGGTAAAAATATGATCTCACTTTGTAATTCTTCCAGTGTTTGCTCTATTGTTGTTTATAATCTCTTTTCTAGCACTTTTTCGTATGTCTACCTCAACAATGCGATTCCTCTACCTTTTTATAGATTGGGACCATTACTCCTACTTGCCCGTCTTTTGAGGTTTCTTCCTTTAGTCGGTGTTGCATTACGTATTTCTAGAAATAGTTTCGCCATTTTTTAATGTTTCAATTTGTATGGCTCTCTTCCTAGTTTTCTATATTTGAATATAATGCATCGAGTTCTTTTTCTACGGTATCTTTTGCTACTATATTTAATACTCATCCGAGTCAAATGAAAACCTTAATAAAAGTACCATAAAAAATGAACCGAACAGAATCCTGTCTTATAAGTTGGCAGATAGTATATTATTTTTGAGATGTAGAAGGCCTTATTAATGACGTTTTACAGCAATAATTGAAAATGTTGTTACAGTGAGTTTGAAAATGGCAACTCCACTACAGCAGTGCTCCAGAGAAGGACAACGTCCTGCTATTTGTTTCGTACACAGTGAAATATCCATATCCATCGTAGAATGAAGCTGCAATATGTCACTCCAGCAAGTGTATGAATGGAGCAACAAGTTCAAAAACGGGGAGATTTCCGTAGCTGACGATCACCGACCTGGCCAGGTTAAACTGTGCGCTGACGCCTGAATCGATTGCGGCAGTTGAAGCTTTGGTGAAAGAAAATCGTCGGGTTATCCTTGATGAAATCGCGGAGGTTTTAAATATGAGCCATGGTTCTGGGTATCACATTATGCATGACATCCTCTATTTCCATAAAGTGTCAGCAAGGTGGATACCAAGGCAATTGACTCCATAATTGACACAACGGTGTGTTGATGCTTGTCAAGAACTTTTGCGACGGTATGAAGCAGAAGGAAAGGCCTTTCTGGCAAAGATTGTGACTGGGGATGAGTCTTGAAGTAAGAAATGGCGTCGCACCTTTTCGCCAAAACCCAAAAAATTTCGTACAGTTGTCGGCAGGAAAGGCCATGCTGACCCTTTTTTGAGATGCAAAAGGGGTAATTTTGGAGGACTACATGCCTAATAGGGTTACTGCTACTAGCTCCACATACTCAGAATTTTTAAAAACTGTTTTAAGCGCTATCAGAACCACAAACCGCGGATTTCTGAGTAGTACTGGCATTCTTCTACAGCACAATAACGCACGGCCACATACTGCACAATTAACGGTGGCAACCATCAAAAATTTGAAGTTTGACTGTCTTCCACATCCTCCTTATTCCGCTGATCTTGCTCCAAGCGATTATTGTTTTTGGCCGGCTGAAAGAGGCATTGGGTGGGAAGGAAGAAATTTCATACGAATGATGAAGTGATTCAGGCGGACCAAAAGACGTGCAGAGAATGCGATGGGGACTACATCGAAAATTGACATACTTGTTTTTCATATTGCTTTAATAAATTTTATTTAATAACGTTTTTAAGATTTTCATTTGACTCTGCCTCGTATGAAACTAGTAAAGAAAATTTAAGTGCTGTGGAATCAGTGTCAAAGGAACCAACCAAAGTATTGTTATGACTTAACATTGAATAATTTATCTTACACAACAATTAGCTATGTTTTGTGTATCTGAGATTATATCTATTACTTTTAGAAACATATATTTGTCTTTATACATAGTTTTAATGGTGTATCTAAATATCTAACTAGGATACATATATTTTTAAACGTTCTTTATAGGTTGGCTGCAATATTTATACAGTTTTAAATACGTAGATTTCATTCGAGGAGTCATAAACATTTTTATGAGCTCGTAAAAATTGAATTCGAAAACTTCCACGGTCCAATGTCAGTGTTAAAAGAACGCCTTCCAGGGCAGAACCATGTCATTGTTGAGAAAGAAGAACTCAATATTTCGCCCACTTTCTTAAGATTTATCAGTAGGAAAAGAGGACACTAAGTGAGCACGATAACTCAATGTGCCAACCATGCCAGAGGCGAAATTCTTTTGGCAAAAGGAAGAAGCATGCGGTAACTCGTCAGCCAAGCCACAGGCGAAACCCTTCTGAAGAAACAAACCGCCCAAAAATGTTCATGTCCTCTTCTTGCATGAAGCCTTCGTATTTTCCAGTAAAATATTCAGTCTAGCACTTCTTCTTCTCGTGCTTTATCCGTTCCGGATGTTAGCTATCATTATCTGCACTTTGTCTACTGCTCGTCGTGTTATGTACTGACCTGAGTTATACGTGCTATACCTGTATTTCCTGTGCATCGCTATTATAATAAGACGTGCATCCGTAAAATTAATCTGTCCAAGTTTATGTTCACGTATATTTTTATCTTTTAAGGTGATTCAAAAAGGTTGAATATCCTGCTTATAATGGCTTTCGAGGTAAAACTACTTTTAACTTCTAAGAAAGCTTTCCAAATTTGCTCTTTGTATTCAACGACTAATTTTGACAGGATATTCGATTCTTTGAGATTATTTCATGCATGTTAATATGTAATTCTTAGGTGTTCCGCCACTACTTTTGTCACTTTGACTGTTCACAAAGAAGAGCAGCCTAGTTTATCTTAATTCATCATCCGTTTCGATCAGTTGATCATATTTACTATTCTAAACTTTCATGTATGTGTAATTATTAATATATATTGGGTTCATCAAATAACTTACAAAATATAATTATAAAATCATAATTTAAATGTTGTGATTTTATTCAGTACGTAACCGCTCGCGTACTGCAGCTAAGTAGTTAGCTAACAGTCGAAATAATTCTAAAGATGTTACACCAAACCATTGTCGCAGATGTTTGAGCCATGAAAACCTTATTCTACCGGGGCTTCTTCGTCCCGTCACTTTTCCTTCCAGAATGGGCTGTAATATTCTGTATCTTTCCTTATTTCTCATAACATGGCCGAAGTACATATTCAAGTTTCCGAGTTTTCGTAATATTTCTAGGTCTTTACCCATTCGTCGAATTTCCAGGTTCGTAACTCAATCCGCCCACGATACTCTTCAAATGCACCGGCGTACCCACATCTCGAATGCTTCCAATTTACTTTCAGTTGCTTTTGTTAACGTCCACGACTCCGCGCCGTAAAGCAGTGTTGAGAAGCACTAGCACTACATGCATAATTATTTAAATACTGTTTGAGAAATGCAGGTTGACAGATTGAGCCTTCGAAATGCAAGAGAAATTAGAGTTACCCAAATAGATATTAATAGTAGGTATACATTTAGGATTAGGACAGCTTACTAATAAAATATTGTTCTTGGAAAATGTATCTAAATTGCTGAACAGTATGTTTAGCTGTATCCAGGTCTAAAATACTAGGTACTATACATATTGAAAATATCTGTAGTTCAGTAAATCACCGAAAGCTGTAGTAACAAATAGGGAAACTGTAGACCTAACTAAAACTAAACTCAAGTACTTGTCCGGAAAAGGGCCAACCAAATATGTTTTTTCAATACTATCCCCGAAAGTCCCAAATTGCTACTAATTTTAAAAGCGAAAGAGCTTTAAAGCTCGAAAACGGAATCATAAGGCAATTAGTTCAAAAAATGCACTTTACCGTTAGACTTGTTTATTATTTTCTTCTTCCTCAGACAAAAGTAAATTTATGAAAGGTTTTTCATGCATACTTAAAACAAAACCATAAATATATTGTTACGAATTCAAAGACTTTCACGGTCAGTGTCAGAACGTCTTCCGGGTTGAAACAGAATAACTCAACGTTTGCCCATTTTTTTAGGGTGCTTCTTCAGGAGGAAAAGAGGAGCACTAAAAGTGTCAACCACACCAAAGGCGAAACTCTATTAGCAAAGTTGCTAATGTTGAGTTACTGTGCTCCCCTTTTCCTCCTGAAGAAGCCCCTTAAATAAATGGGCGAAACGTTGAGTTCTTCTGTCTCCGGTTTCAACCAGGAAGACGTTCTGTTAAATATATTGTTACTCGTATTTAATAATCAAATAGATATTTGTAGAAAACGCTGCTAAAACTAAGGACGTAGTGGACACAGTTATAACTACGTAATAATGCATTACTGTTCTGTTAAACGTTTGTATTAATTTTTATCCAAATAAAATACTACATAATTTTAGTAGAGGTTTATTATAGTTGTAAGCACTTAATACTATCCACCATTATTATGATATAAGCTCACTAGTTTCTTGCAACTCCCAACAATGTGTGTATGTAATTATGTATAGACTTTGAGTTTACAGTGGCCTATCCACCCCTGCCTCTACACCTTTATGGAGCACATTTATCAAGAAAAATTACCAGTTTTATCCATTTTAGTGAGGCAGTTGAAGAAGCAGAACAAACTACAAAGTATCTGCAGTGGTCTGTCATAAGCCATAATCATTATAATTTGTTTTTGTGTTGGGCAGAAAAATACGAAGAAGAAGAACGATTCGCGACCTTTACACCTTTATGGAGCACATTTAGCAAGCAAAATTACTAGTTTTATTCAGTTTAGAGAGGCAGTTGAAGAAGCCGAACAAACTACAAATATCTCCGGTGGTCTGTCATAATCATTTACGATTTTTTTTGTTGAAGAGAAAAACACGAAGAACGATTTGCGGCCTTTACACCTTTATGGAGCACATTTATCACGAAAAATTACCAGTTTTATTCAATTTAGTAAGGCAGCTGAAGAAGCAGAACAAGTTACGAAGTATCTTTTCGGGTCTTGTATAATCATTACGATTTTTCTTTGCTTTGAAAAGAGAAAAATACGAAGAACTATTTGTGACCTTTAGACCTTTATGTAGCACAATGATATGCAATTTTCATAGCTTGGTTAACACAACCAGCAAATTTAATATGAGTAATTGTTAAAAGAGCAACACACAAAATGGTGAAGTATCTTCCCTGCTTTGCCACATTCACCACAACATTCTTTTACTTGGCACATAAATTAACACGAACATTAAATATTAATCCCAATTACAAAGCAAAAAATGTCAACCACCAAATAAAGACAAGATTTAAGACCGAAACCAGAAATCAAGATTATTTCATAACCCAAATTGCATGAACTCATAATTTATAATCACGAAATGAGAACTGTCCATTTCTACAAATTAATTAACCTAAACACCCACCAAATTTCTTTCACATCTCCACGGTTTGGCCGAATTCATGGCAATTATTAAAATTAGTTAGTTGATAATAATTGAGGTTAATTGCGAGATTCATTTTAAATCGAAATCTGAATGAAAACCGGCGGCGTTTAAAAAATTAGAAAGATAACTAAGCAGGAGTGATGAATGGTGACGGAATCCATTTTTAAAAACAAAAGTCAATCGTGGACTAATTTAAATCGGAAATTTATTGGAATTTGGTTCTGATTAACTTAAATCGCAGATTACGCAATTAATTAGTTGGCTGGCTTTTTTTGCATCTTTTGTTTGTTAAGATTGTTAGAAACATGTGTTTGCTTCTTAAAGGTCAAATTCACACATTATTTAAAGGTCAGCTTTTTATTTCTAAGTTTCAGTGATTTCTACGTATGGTTGCAGTACGACGTTTTTTGTCAAATCAAATACGTATTTTACAGAAGCATTTAATTGACTTCAACCCGCGCAGATACAAAATTAGAACATATTTGATACCCATTCCCTTAAATTTCACCCTGATTTAATTCAAAGTCAATTTTATTTTGCTTTAATTTAATCGAATTTATAAGTCTTAATTAAGGCTCTAATTTGATTATTGTTTCCCTTTGATTTTAATTTTTACTTGTTCTAATTCAACTTTGTACATCAATGCCTGCTTTGGTGTAATTACAGTGTTTCAGGCTTTGTGGTAGGATTTTTTACGAAGGCGGATGTTCACAAAGCCTTAAAAGACTTACAACTTTCATAATTAATTCTAACAATAATTACAGGTAATTAATTAAATAAATGATGTCGGCTTTAAAATTAAGGCATCATGAAGTCATTTATTAATGTTTACCCAAATAGAAACAAAATATTTACTTTTCAATGTTCGCTCGCTGCCTTAGAATTTACTTGGAAAGCTTCACAAAAATAAAATCTTAACTTTATTATCTTGTTTTGTCTATTGGAGATAATTTTCCACGACCTGTTTTATCTCTCAATTTTTACCTTTGAAACAAACTTTTTAATATCAAATTACATAGTTCAATTTGATTATGAATATAAAACTTTTGATTTTTTGGGAATCTAATATAACCTTTTGCTAAACATATTTAAGAATTCAGAAATGCATGTTCAGTGCTCTTAAATCTGTTAAAAATAGATTCAATTGCAAATTACACAAGAATATCGAAATAAATAATTAAATTACAATTGGACTAATTTTGAAATATCACAGAACATTTAATGTTAATTTAAAATTAGGTTTAATTGAAAGATTGAGCATTAATAAATTAGCCTGGCATTTTGTAAAAACCCGATTTGGTTTTAATCTTTTGGATTGAGTAAATCACTGTCGCATTCTGCAACTTTACACCAGTTTAAAAACTGCTACAACACTACTAAAATTAGGCCGTTTTTATGTAATTACTAAATAAATCAATTAGTTAATTAACAGTACAATACAAGTTTTAAGTAAGACCTCCAAATGAAACTGATTAGATTTAAACTAAATTCGAAGATGGGGTAAACCTAAAGTAAAATGTAATCGACCAAATCATTGGTAATTACTTGCTTCAGCTTAAAACTGGACAATCAAAACATCTTTAATTAATTAAACTAACAACTAAAACATTTTACACGATTAGAAAAGTATTTAAACTTCAGATTTGAACAACTTTTAATTAATTAGGAAAGTTTCAACCTGAAATCTGAACAACCAAACCACATTTTATTACGTAGGAAGGTTTCAGCTAAAAATTGGGGCAACTAAAACATCTTTAATTAATTAGGAATGTGCCAGATTGAAATTGTGACAACTGAAACATCTTTACATAATTAGAAAAGTATTTAAGCTTTAGCAATAGAATATAACGACATGCAAAGAGTAGACATCACAGAATGCGCTTTTGTGGATGATTTAGTAATTTTTGCGAAGACAGAGAAAGAGTTACAAGAAAATTTAGACATTTTGAATGTGAAATTGAAGGTCAGACAAATGTATACAAATATAAGACAACCCAAAGTTATGCCCATATCAAAGCAAAAAGAAGCTATCACTATTCAGCTAGGAGAAAGGGCAATCGAACGAATCGAAAAATTCAAGTATCTGAGGGCACCAATAGACAGCGAAGGTAGATACGAAGGAGAAATGAGCGAAATAATAGGAAACGTAGCGAAATTGTACCATGCTTTAAGTAACTCCTTTATTGGCAAGAAAGAGATATCTAAGAAAAAAAAAAGAAAAAATGTAACAGTTTTTAAGACTATCTATAGACCAGTGCTTGGCTTCTAACAAAAAACTTGACAGGCCATGGAAATGAAATTCCTAAGAAGAATTAAAGGCGTAATAAAGAGAGATCGTATAAGAAATCGAGTGATAAGAGATGAACTAGAAATAAACTCGACGGTAAACTGGTTAGAACAGCAACGAAAGACCAACCAAACTGATATGGAAACATACCTCGTATCTAGGATCAACATCTTTAACTAATTAGGGAGGCTTCAGTTTAAAATTGGGGCAACCAAAACATCTAGAATTAATTAGGAAGGTTCCAAATTGAAATTTGCAACTAAAACAAATTTACATTATTAGAAAAGTATTTAAGCTTTAAATTAGAACAATCTTCAATTAATTAGAAAGGTTTTCTTTTAAAATTGGGACAACCAAAACATCTTTAATTAGGAAAGTTTCAGCTTGAAACCTGAACGACCAAAGCATCTTTAATTACTTAGGTAGGCTTCAGTTTAAAATTTAGGCAACCGCAACATCTTTAATTAATTAGGAAGGTTCCAGATTTAAATTTTGATATCTAAAAGATCTTTACATAATTTGAAAGATATTTATAAACTTTAGATTTGAACAATCCTTCACTCATTGGGAAAGTGTCAATCTGAAATCTGAACAACCAAAGCATCTTTCATTAATTAGGAAGGTTCCAGATTGAAATTTTAACAACTAAATTAGAAAGGTATTTAAGCTTTAGATTAGAACAATCTCTAATTAAGTAAGAAGGTCTCACCATGAAATATGAACGACCAAAGCATCTTTAATTAATTAGGAATGTTCCAGATTGAAATTCTGACAGCTAAAACAGCTCTATATAGTTAGAAAAGTATTCGTACTTTAGATGTAAACAATCTTTAATTAATTAAGAAGGTTTCAGCCTGAAATATGAGCATCCAAAGCATCTTCCATTAATTACAAAGGCTTTCGTTTGAAATTGGGGCAACCAAAACATCTTTAATTAAATAGGACAGTTTCAGCCTGAAATCTGAACTACCAAAGCATCTTTAATTACTTAGGGAGGCTTCAGTTAAATATTTGAGCTACATTTTTAATTAATTAGGAAGGTTCCAGATTGAAATTTTGGCAACTAAACACGTCTTTATATAACTAGAAAAATATTTCAACTTTAGAATTGAATGATCTCTAATTAACTAGGGAGGCTTCAGCTTGACATCTGAGAGATCAAAGCAGCTTAAATTAATTAGGAAGGCTCCAACTTGCAATTAGACCTAATAATAGCAGTCAAAGGTTTTTTAAAACAAATGCGAACGGTTTGGAGCGGTTTTTATACGAAAAACTGTGAAAGCCTACTGGGATCTTCTATTAATTACTCTAATTGTAATTTAAAATTTAAGTAGAACGTCAAAGAACTGCTCAAATTTAATTTTAATTGTATTCAGGCCGTCTCCAATAAGAACATGCAAAGCCTACTGCGATTTTTGTTGAATAAAAATCAATGTAAGCTTGGAAACCGTAACATTTAAGCTCGGACAATCGAATTTTCGCAATATTAAGGCCAGAAATTTATTGAAAAGGAAGGTTCATGTCCAGTGAACCAAAGAACCTAGTTTTTCAACGATTAATCGCCATATGTTACCACTAACCTCTACAATTAACAACATATTTACAAAGCCAGGCATCTACATCTAACAGATGAGCAATATAAAATCATTAAAGTCAATCAGTTTTAATTCCCGTACACTAATCACCAGTAAGAGCGTGTTAAACCTAACGTATTTCCAATCGAAAACCTCTAATTATTCCACAAAGCGCTAAAAGGCTCATATTCTAAGTAAAAAAATGTGACAAACGGTACAAAGATAACGTTAAAATACGTTTTTTATGTTAATATAACGAATTATAATTCCTCATGACACACAGACCTCCTTGTAGAGCGTATACATATAAACAAAAAAAACCGCTCGGGCAAAGAATCTGTAAAACTGGAATGCAATTTGCAGGTAACTGTTTAGACGCCACTCGTTCTTTTTGATGTGAAATTTTTAAAGTGCGCTTCGCAAATGTTTTCTTTGAGTTCTCGAAGTTAATTGGTTGTAATTAAGGACGAAGCACTCGAAGCAGATACTACTGATTCAGTTAACACAACGATTCAGAGGGCTTTGTTTTATTTTTGGGTGTCACTGAGGCTCGAGATAAATAGTTGTCTTTAAAAATAGATCTACCTATAATATTAACAGTTAAACTTCGGATTTGGGTAATCATGTAATCAAAAACATCTCCCACTTTGAAAGTAGTTTTTGGGTTTCAGAAATGCAGCAGAAATTATTCAATTTCCCGTGATAATTTTCGGCCTAATTCAAAAACAAGTGAGCACCATAGTTTGCTAAGTTTCATTTTGAGAATTTAATGCGATATTTTCAGATTGAAATTGTAATTTTCATATATGCACAATGCACATATAACGTGATTACTTCTGATTCAGGTCGAGAAACAAATGAAAAACTGATAATCTAGGTTTTAATCCAAGAACAATTAAATATCTAATTTAAAAAAGAAGGAACAAGGGTCGGCAATTGTTTTTTCATAGCCTGAGGGATTTTTCCATCTGAAAATGCCAGTTAAGGCACTTAACCTACGTTTATTTCCAGCGTGTTAATTTAAGCCTCGACATTACGTCCAACCCATTAAGTTTGGAATTTCTTTTATGGATATTGTTTGTCCGGAATGATTTATATAGTATGTCATCAACTTCATAATGAAATAACATGCGTAGGGAAGATATTACCTGTTTATTATTAGTAACATGCCTTAAACTTTATTATTTTTTATATGTCACGCTTTAAAGCTTGTTTCAAGCGTAATAGTTATTCAAGCGTAATATTAATTATTTCATTGGATTTATTTTTAAACAGATTTCTTTCAGTTAAGGCTAGGAGATTCCTCCTATTTGCCTGTCCTCTTTTATTTATTAATTTCAGAAATTTGAATAATTTTTTGGAGTACGAGCTGAGAGGACAGAGAACACAGCAAATTTTGGAAAATAAAGTTTCGGTTAAGTGTGCTGGGTTTTGAGGTTTGTTAGGTTAAACCTGGCTTTTTAACATTAAATCATGGCAATTTTTCATTTGTTTTTAGACAATAATTCTAAGTCTTTATTGAATCAAATATCACAGCCTGACACTTTTTCATTTTATACAGTAAATAATTTTTTAATTCTTTAATGAACGAAATGCCACAGCAATCTTGATTTATAATGTGATTTAACTAGAAATCTTTTCGCGGGTATCTAAGTGTTACAGATTTTCAAAACTATAACCATCCTTTATTTCAGTTGTGCTATATAGAAATGTTTGTTCATGGTCTATCTAAATAGTTATTCATGCCAATCTGCACGCTTTTTGGAGCAACATTCTATTATATGCTGGATGAGAATGTTACTTAAGCAATTAGGATTTTAGTATGTTTCTTATTCGTTTAAGACGACATGGAGAAAACCAACAAAAAAAGGAAAACGTAAAAGAGGAAGGAGTGGAATAGTGAAGCTACGAGACAAGTTGTGGCTGCAGTGAAAGCGAACGAGATGGGCTATTTATAAGCACCAAAGCGGTTTGAAGTTCCACGTACAACCCTATTCAGGCTGAAAGAAGACCTTATCTTCTTGAACTTGATAATCGTTTCTTGGGGCTAACTAGGAAAGATATTTGAGGAATGACTTATCAATAATGCGAATAAGCAATAAGCACGAAGCAAAGAAAACACGAATTCCTCGCGTTCGAAATTTCGGTTTGCATTTCAGGTTTCATTACGATAAGCAAGTTCAGTTCGGAAATTGGGCTTTAAATCCAGAGCTTCGTTTGATTTTGGAGCACATTATTCAAATATAGAACCCAAGACTTGTAAGCATGAAGCAAAGGTGCAAAGGCAAACTCGAATTTCTTTAATTCGCAATTTCGGTTTGTATTTCAGGTCCTATTCCGTTAGGGAATTTGGGTTTAAACTAGCAAATTCGATTTTAACTCCAGAGCTACAAGTCAGCTTTCAACTGTGGAGTAAATTATTTAAATATCCAACTTAAAACTTTGATGTTAAGCTCGAAGCAAAAGAAAATCCGAGTTTTTCAGGTTTAAAATCTCAGCTTGGATTTCAGGTTTCGCTCGAATTCGGAAATTCTGGTGGAAATTCAGAGTTACAATGCCAAATTGCCATTTTTGAGTAAATTATTTAAGTATCAAACTTAAAAATTTGATTCTAAGCCCGAAGTGAATGAAAATCTCACATTTTCAGGGCCGAATTTCTATTTCAACTTCAAGTTTCCTTCCGATGGGGAATTTCGATATAAGGTTGCAAATTTTGTTTTAAATCCAGAGCTATAATTCCAACCTTAAATAATGAACTTAAAAACTTTGACTTTGAGTACGAAGCAAGAAAACTAGAATTTCTCACGTTTAAAATTTCGGTTTGCATTTCAGGTTTAATTACGATGGGGAATTTCAGTTTACGCTCGGAAATTCGGCTTGAAATCCAGAGTTACAACGTCTTCGTCCGACTTTGGAGTACATTATTCAAATAAGCAAAGCAAAGGAAATCTCGAATTTCTCAAGTTCGAAATTTCGACTTATATTTCAGGTATCATTCCGTTAAGGAATTTGGGTTAAAACTCGCAAATTCGATTTGAAATCCAGAGCTACAAAGCCAACTTTCGACTGCGCAGTAAATTATTTAAATATCCAACATAAAATTTTGATGTTGAGCTCGAAACGTAAAGAAACCTGAGTTTTTCATGTTTAAAACTTCAGTTTGGTTTCCAGGAGTAAATTATTTAAATACCTATCTAAAAAAAAATTAAGACAAATTTTTGAGGATCTTTTCTTGTAAATTTTTCGCGAAGTTTTTCTTTCATCAGCTAAAATGGGGAACTTCTGTCTTGAATTCAAAGCTAAATTCCAACAATCTATTAACATATCGAAACCTGGGTTATTCCACTTATAAAACATTTCAACCAGCTCAGAAATCGATCTTCTTACATAACAGCAACATTTGAATTATTATTAATTACACAACGAACTTTGAACTTTACCAAATGTGATGAGGAAGCACAATAAATGTGTAAAATAGATCATTAAAGTTCAAATAACAAAGAAGTCGAACAATTATTGCAAAACTGCTCGTGATATTTTCACAATTACGAATGTTAACATTTAAAAGATTTAATGTCGCTTATTTTGTTTTTGTAATAGCCTTTGTCATTTATTCATTTATTCGTTTGTGGTCTAATAAATAAATGGGCCAGGATATTGTTAATGAGTGAATCTTTAACAATTTAGGCCCGGTTTTTCAATCGATGGTTAACTCTAACTAAAAGTTTATAACTATAGAAATAATTGTTGCAATAATGGTAACCGTGACTTTTAACCTTTAGTTAGAGTTAACCATCGATTGAAAAACCGGGCCTTAATCTCGTTAAATTCGGTTACATACATTTATAATTAATTCAAATTAGATCATTTATAAATAAACAAATTCATAATATTTAAATTGCAAAAACGTGGGAACACACCACATCCAACTTTATATTTTTGTCAAAATACGCCACACAATAAACATCAGCAAATGCTTCTGTCTAGACAGAAGTTAGTTTGCAATTTTTCACGTGTTCACAATACAATAGGACTCCCACGACGAGATTTTCGATTACAACCGACTTCCGCGTATCTATTTTCTGTTTATATGCAAAATAACTGTTGGATTGGCATTATTCCAGGTTTATATTTTAGATTTTGTGGATTTTACGAGTATAACGCGGGGCTGCAGTTTTTGGTCAACTTGTTTATTTTCACTTAATCCAGTGTGCTGTGGCTTTCAGGCTTAAAATATTAAATAACCAGATTTAGCTGTAGATTTTCATGTTTAATAGATTTTCATGTTTAAATGTAAAAAGCCAGGTTTAATTCGAAAAATTTTAATAGCTTCCTAACAAAATTAATTCGGAAAACTTATGACTTAAAAAGTCCAGTTTTTAAGAATTTCGATGATGAAGTCAGTCGTCCCTGTCAAGTTTTACAATCATAGAGGACATAGAGGTTTTGATTAAAATTTGTGAAGCATTTCATATGGCACTTATATTTAAAAAAAAATAAATTAAGATTGAATAATCAGAGTAATCTATTAAAACAAAGTCAGGTTTAACGAGGCAAAATTAAAGAACAGCACAACCAAACATTTTGGGCAACCAATTCCAAGAGTTTTCTAACATCTGCGAAACGTTTGTTCTGATAAGTTACTTTCGTCAGTTGTAATTAAGAGAACGTAGTTTAAACTTGTGTAGGTTTTAAAAATCAGGATCGTGAAAAAGCCACTTTTAAAATCAAAAAGTCGGAAATCTGTAAAAATCCTAATCAAGAGAGCTGCTTTTAAATTTTTTATACTGGCCACTTTAGAATTCGCCGTCCTAAACTTCAAAGACTTAAAGAAACAAAACATAAATTAAAAAAGCCAGGTTTAATAACAAAAATGTCAAAGCACGTAACATCCTTGACCCAAATTTTTCCGAAGAGTGAAAACTTCAAAACATTCCTAATTTTTCCTGACAATTTCATATTTGGGAATCAAAAAACTCTTAGTTAAGCTTGTATGGATCTTATTGCCCAAGCTGATGAAAGAAAACTTCTAAAAATTGATCAAAGAAAAGATTTTCAAAAATCTGTAAGTGATTTCTAGTCAAAAGTGCAGTGCTATGAAAACCGTTAAAGTAACCGCCAGAATTTAGAAATAACTTCAAACTAATAAAGAAATGCTGGTTTATGGTCTTAAAAAGACACACTTAACCTGGAGAGATATTAAAATACGGCACAGTTCACCGCGAAAACCAAAAAGATTTTCAAAATCTACTCGAAAACGATTTTCCTTGCTATGTTATTAAATTCATTAAGGGCGTATCCATTCAAAAACCCAAAATTGTTTGCTACAAACAAATGAAAATTATACTAAAAATCCAGGTTTACACTGCGAAAAATATTAAAACACAGCAGACTTGACCATCAAACTCAGAAATATTTTTAAAATCTGTTTTGTTTTCTTAATCAAATTTGTTGTGGTATTTGATTCAGGAAGGATTAGAATTATTGTCTAAAAACGAATGAAAAATTGTCATAATTTAATGCTAAAAGGCCAGGTTTAATCCGATAAATATCAAAACTTAAGACACTTTTCTGGGTCTCTGGGTCGGTCTCTCTCTCTCTCTCTCTCTCTCTCTTTCTCTCAGCTTTTATTTTCCAGAAAGTTGCTTAAATATCTCACATATTTTAAATTAAATTTTAAGGATTCACTCCTTTGGGGAAATATATTTTTAACGAAATAATGTAAATTCTATATTTAGAAAAATATCACCTCCGCAGGGATTCGAACCACTGACCTTCGGCTATACGCGCCACTGCTCTACCATTGAGCTACAGAGGCAAATCTCTGAAGATGTGATATTCGTCTAAATATAGTAATTGGAATCTGTGAAATCTAGTGTGCATTAGAAATCGTATCCAGTAGTTAATGAGCCGCTAATGTCTAAGCGGGTTCGCATCAACTATCAGGACAGCTGTGATTTCTTGTAGTGAATCCTTAAAATTTAATTTAAAATAATTTCCCTAAATGAAGGTATTCATTACAAGAAATCACAGCTGTCCTGATAGTTGATGCGAACCCGCTTAGACATTAGCGGCTCATTAACTACTGGATACGATTTCTAATGCACACTAGATTTCACAGATTCCAATTACTATATTTAGACGAATATCACATCTTCAGAGATTTGCCTCTGTAGCTCAATGGTAGAGCAGTGGCGCGTATAGCCGAAGGTCAGTGGTTCGAATCCCTGCGGAGGTGATATTTTTCTAAATATAGAATTTACATTATTTCGTTAAAAATATATTTCCCCAAAGGAGTGAATCCTTAAAATTTAATTTAAAATAATTTCCCTAAATGAAGGTATTCATTACAAGAAATCACAGCTGTCCTGATAGTTGATGCGAACCCGCTTAGACATTAGCGGCTCATTAACTACTGGATACGATTTCTAATGCACACTAGATTTCACAGATTCCAATTACTATATTTAGACGAATATCACATCTTCAGAGATTTGCCTCTGTAGCTCAATGGTAGAGCAGTGGCGCGTATAGCCGAAGGTCAGTGGTTCGAATCCCTGCGGAGGTGATATTTTTCTAAATATAGAATTTACATTATTTCGTTAAAAATCTCACATATATTTAAAAATAAATCCAAAAACCTTAATATGGCCGGTAGTAACTTACGGATGTGAAACATGGCGCCTAACAATAAGGGACGTTAACAACTTAAGAATCTTCGAAAGAAAAATACGTGCAATGTCAACGGTACGTGGCGTATAAAAACAAATAGTAAAATAGAGAGACTAATTAGAGGTGAAGATATAATTAGACGTGTAAAATCAAGAAGAATACAATTGTTAGGCCATATATAAGTAGAATGGACAAACAGCGAGATCCTAAAATAATGAGGGAATGGAAACCCATGGAAGGAAGAAGAATTGGAAGACTATCAAAGAGATGGTACGAAGATGTTGTACAATACCTTATAACAATGAAGAAAAGGAACTGGAAACTGGCGATCAACGACAGGAGAAAATGGAGAACAATTGTTGAAGAGGCCAAAGCCCATCCAAGGCTGTAGCGCCACAAGAAGTAAGAAGTAATCAAGGGTGTTGTGATGCATATTTTCGCATTTCTGGGCGGTAGTGGTCTTAACATTCACAGCACACAATTAATAGGTTTGGAAAATCAAAACACAAAGTGACGCCAGGCTTAATCAAGAAAAATTAAATCACACACACTTCAACCAAACTTTTCGGTCAATCAAATTTGAAAAGTTTTCGGACTCATCAAAATTTTGGTTCTGATGTTGAAATTAGTTTTGTCAGTTGTAATCGAGAGGACTATGGTTTTAAGCTTGTGGAGGTTTTAAACCTCGGAATAACCTAAAAACAAAAAAATCAAAATTTCTTTCCTAATAAAGAGTGTTGTGCTACTTTTATTCTTTTGACATTGGCTTTGTTAGAATTCGCCACCTTCAGCTTCGCAGATTTGACGAACCAAAACCTAATTTAAAAGGTCAGGCTTAATCAGGAAAAAACCAACATCTTCGACCCAAACTTTAAAAAAATTCGAAAATTTTATATTGTTTCGAAAACGAGCCATTAACCACAGCAATGGGAATCAAGAAAAAGTTTAAGTTTTGTGGATTTTATAACCCAAGCTCATCGGCTTTTTCATCTAAAAACCAAAAAGAAAATATTTTCAAAAATCTGTGTGAAATGAATACTCTGAGGGAGTCAGAAATCAGGACCTAAGAGAACAGTGCGATATAGTTGTCATAGTGGTTCAACAGAAGACGAATAAAAGAGTGGAACAGCCACATAGATAGAACAAAAGATGACCGAATGATAAGAAATGCAAGATACTGCACAACACAAGGAAAAAGAGGCCGACCACCTAAGGGCTGGACCGAGAGCTGGATCTCATCGTCATTTGAAAATCAGAAGCGTGAAGAAGAACAGGCAGAGATCCTAAATAAAAGATGATGATGGCATTTGACTCGTTAAATTAATTGGCATTCCAGAATTAAGAATGCGGGGTTTAATGCTGCAAAGCCGAAAACACATTAAAAAACAGCATCGCGAGATTCGAACCGAGGACTAATCACATGCTAGCCTGACCCCCTACTACTGCACCACCCTGGCTTCTACAAATTAATTCTGAACAAGACTATAAATAAACGATATAGGTTTTTAAGCTGAAAAGTCAGGTTTAACCTGAAGAAATATGAAAAGGCAGCAGATATAATCAAAACAATTTTTTCGGGAATTTTCGGACCTTTTCAGCTCTGATGATATACTTAAATATCTCGCTTTCAATAAGAATCTGTAAAAAATCAATGTTTTATTCAAGAAGATTAGTAAATACAAATTCATTTTAATTAAAAGTGTATCGCTCTATTAACGAGGAAATTTGAAATTACGATCCGTTCCTATTTTAACGCCATTGTCTCTCGGTTAGCCCACTTAATCCTAGTTATAAATTTAGATTTAGTAGAAGTCGTACTAATTCAAGTTCGTTTGAGAACACACACATAGATAATTAACTTTGTTGTTTTGTTAAAGGATATATTTAGAATAAACTGTTCAAACTTTAACGTCTGATGCATTTAACTAAATTAGGTTTTCTTTGATGTTTCGCTGTTTGCGTACTTCGACAGGTTTCAGGTTTTCTGCGAATTCAGCTAGAGAAGAAAATACTTGGGTTTCTACAATTAATTTTAAAGGTTTACTGGAATGATGATGAAATCCTTGATGATTTTAAGGGTTTATTTTTGACCTAAAAATTCACAATTTGGAGCTGTTGAAAGCTCCGCCAACCTTCAACAAACCAATTATTTAATAATTTCCGCTAATAATAACAACTGAATCGTCCATGAGCCAACTTGGATTAATATTTACGATCTGAAAAGTTCAACATGATTGCTACTTCTCTTCATTTGAGATTAACTTAATTTCTACTTTAATAAACCATTACAAAATAAAAAATGGTTCGTTCTAATTTAAAACATGTTATTGCAACAAAAGTCGAAACCTTCATGCATCATTAACTCATTCCCAATAAATTTTTGGCTAATCTTATTTTTGATCTTTATTACTTTATTGCTCTTTACTTTCACTGACATTTCTTTTGTTAAAATTTCATTCAGGTTGTAAAGAATTAACTTGGTTATATTTAATGTCTCTTTATGACACTAATTTATTTACATAACACGCCTAAACTGCTGATGTAACATCGGCCAATTTTATTTTTCCTTAATTTTGTTGTTTTGCTTGTTGACCTTATTGACCCGAAAGGAAACTTTTAACTGATTTCACTTTAATTTTCGTTTTGATTAAAACTGAAGGCGTTTCACATAGTTAGGTGTCGCACTCTCATCTCATGTGATATTTGATGCCACAGCTAACCTCTAAGCCCGACTTTGAATTATGCCACGCCCACCCTATGCCAGTACCACAATGCTATTTTTCAGTTTGTTTATTTAACGATTACATAATTATACCTGTACATAACGAGCTACTGATATTTTGGAAAGAACACAAAGCACGTTCGGTTCTTCTCGGGAAATAATCCAACGTATCGGGTTCTTGTACAGGATAAGGCAAAAGTTTTAAAAGATCTATTTAGACCAAACCGTATGCTGGACAAGGGATAAAAGCCCAGCGTTTAAATCCTAACGCCATTCTGGATTTCTTCGGACAATTAAGTGAAACTTGATTTTCAGTTTTAAAAACACAAAATTAAAATGTTTAAAAATGGACTAACAACAAGCAAACAAACAAACGAACGCATAAGCAAATAAATAAACAAATGAAAGAATAAACTTTTACACAAACGAATCAGCAAACCAACCACAAGCAACTAAACGAACAAACAAAAGACCCAACGGACAAGCGAACCCACGAAAAATAAAAAAACAAGGAACTAAATAAACAATCGAACAAATAAACAAACAAACAAAACAATATACATTTAATATTCAAGGTAAATTTTTAAAACGAACAAATTCATCCTCGCCTAGCATTCTTCCACCTTGATGTATTCATGAAAGCAACACGTTCAAAAATGTAACTCACCCTGTATAATTTTATTCGCAATTCAAAGATGAAGAATAAGAAGGTTATGTCTTGGAACTTGGTGGCGAACGCTGATCGAGTAAACATCGTTTACGAACGAGCTCCGACTATTTCACCATTTTCAAAGTTGTTTTTTAGAAAATGCGATTTCTTAAAAGTTATAATTACAGAGTGACACTGATACTTCCAAGTATCAAAATAAAGCAAGTATCAAAATAAAGCAGTAAAGTAAGTGAATAAATGAACAACGTAAAAGGGTGCTACTGCAGGTAAGAAGAAAGCATGAAGGAAATGTGAAAACAAACAGACCCAACCACATTCACGATGAGGAAGAAATTCGAATGGCGATATCTGGTACACCTGTAGTTCACTGCAATAACATAGGTGGAATCAAAACATGCACCTACCACATAGCTAAATCGTAGTTTAAGTAATAGCTAGGTTGTTTAGATTAGCGTAGATTGAACTAGAATCATCTACTTGCATTTAAGTCAGGTATATGTAGTAATTATAACACAAATTAGATACATAAATGCAACAGGTATACATATAAGTAGCGTCCGCATTAGGGTTCATTTTCGCTTGACTAGCGTCGCTAGTCCTTCATCAGGTAGCTTTTCCATGGAGGAACCAGGGGACAAAGACTTCAAGGCTAGCAACCCCAGAACTTTCTTTTTAAAAGCAACATGGGCATACGATTTTATACGTATATATCATACAAATTTAACATCATGCCAGAACAACATGATTCAAGAAATGCCACCTTATCAAGCAGTGTTTCTCGGCGGAAGATCAATGGAGGATCATTTGTTCATCCTCAAAACAATTTTTAATGAATAGATGAACGGTATACTGCTAACCTTGGACCTCGTTAAAGCATTCAACAGTCTCACACGCAACCCTTATAGAAGTGTTAAAAGAGAATGAAACACCCCATCACCAAATAAACAGAATAATTAAAGCAATACTAGAAGAAAATATTGCGATTCAGTGGTTTGAACAAAGAGCAAAACCACATTGGAAACACAGAGGAATAAAGCAAGCCTCTTCCCTATTACACTTCATAAAGCACTACGGGAGCTATCGCCAAAACAACGAAATCGGGCTCCTATCAAAAATGATCTTCTTCTTCTTCTTCTTCTTGTGGCCTCTAACCCTTCGTGGGTTTTCGCTTGCTAATAGCTTCCATAGCCAGGCTTGGATAGGCAGAGTGGCTGTCTCTGCGCTATAAAATGTTCCATGTTGTCATGATATGATAGATGGACCCCTAGCCCTCGGATACCCTAATAGCGTCAGGGTCGGAAGCAACAAGAGTTGGCCAAGTGAGGCCAGACAGGAAAGAATAAAGAGAAGGAGACTGCCCTCCATACAAGTTGGAACAAGGCTATGATAACTTGGGGCCGCTATTTCCCATACTCGCTTGAGTCTACCAAAAATAATCTGCTGCCTCCAAAAATTGCTATTGTTTTCGAATAGGAGGCCATGACTTTGTATATGGGCATATCTTGTAAATCTAAACAACTTTTCTTAATAAGGTTTTGATGTGTTTTTGAAAATAACACCACTTTACTCTTGAACACTTTTTTTATTTTTTGCCCTACCCTGTACACTGTTTGACTTGGCGCCATTCTAAGTACGCCTAATATAGTTATGGAACATGCACCCACTTTTGGTGGTATTCAAATTTTTTATTTCCAAACAATAAAAAAGAATCCCATTTGTTGCACACTTAATGGCGCTCACTGTATAACCAACACACTTGAAAGACCAACAACAGTAAATCAACGAATCACAAAGGCTCATCAAGCTGCTCACGCCATACTACCAATACTTGATCAATACAAACTGCCTTTGAAACGGAAGAAGATAACGACAATAATTGGAACAACAGCCCTGTTCGGACTAAAAACCAGGGCAATCACAAAGAGAAATAGAGTTGTACTGCGAAGAATGAAGAACAAAATTCTAAAACTCTTCAGAATAAGGTCGAACGAAGACGAATGGACAACCACACCTTATCATAGAAAACCCCTTCACATCTTATTGGTAGTGATGCCGGTCGAGACCGAGACTCTCGATTCTCGTCTCGATCTCGTCTCGAATTTCGAGACGAGACTTGAACTCACTCTCGTCTCGACTTTTCGAGACGAGATCGAGACTTGCCTTACTCTCGTCTCGATCTCGAGTCGAGATTTCTCGACTTTTCGAGAGTCTCGAATTACAATTTACAAAACTACTATTTCTTTAATACACATCTTAAGAAAACAAATAGATACATACATTTTCGTTTTTGTGGAAAACAGTGGTTTTTCGTTTAAGAAACAACGCCTAATACCTATGTACCCAATTTTTTGTCTATTATTACTATTTTGGCAATTTGCATGATTACTGTGACGACAATACGTAAGATTTATGATGCATATACGAAAGTAAACATATAACATTCAGCTTAAAACTCAGAAGCAGAAGCAAATACTTACGTATGGAAAATAAGTTATTTATGTAAACTTGAAATAACATATATGAACATGCAAAATAATTTACGTTTTTTAATACCCAGTCATTTGATTTTTACCGAAAATCTATTTTTAAGTTAAAGTTCTCTTTTAAAGAAATATTTTTTCCTTTAAATTGACAACTGCCTTTTGCAAAAAATACGTAAACAAATAAAATTTCATGAGGTGAAAAGCCTGTGGATTTATGAATATGAGTATTATATGAAAACATTGCAAATGGTAAAAATTCATCCCAATTATTTTGGTTGTCATTTATGTAATGTTTTAAGTAATCTTTTAAAGTTAAATGTGATCTTTCTAAAGCTCCATTACTCTGAGGGTGATAGGGAGAAGACAGAATGTGTTTTGTTTGAAATAATTTCATCAGATCTTTAATTAATTTTGAAGTGAAATCAGTACCTTGGTCTGATAGTATTATTTTAGGAATTCCAAACAAAGTAATAAATTTTGCTAATTCCTGTCCAACTGTCTGAGCTTCGTGATTTTGAAATGCTACTGCGTAAGAAAACTTTGTGAGATCATCCTGCATCGTTAATATAAATCTATTATTATTTAAAGTCTGTGGTAGTGGACCAACTATATCTATAGCTAATTTCTCAAAAGGTACCGTAGAAGTTGAAGTAATTTCCATTGGTGCCTTGGAAGGTTTGAAATTAGTTTTATTAACTTGGCAAGATGGACATTTTTTAATATAATTTTTGATTTCCTTTTTCATAGACTCCCATTTATAGAATTGTTTTATTCTTTTATATGTTCTTATAAACCCAGAATGACCGGCTAATTTCGAATCATGCTTATCTTTAAGTACCTGTAATATCTCATCCTCCGTTCGAAGAATTATTCGTTCCGTAATTAAAAGTATTGGTTTAAATTTAGTATCCTTAAACAAATAATGTATTATTTCACAAAACATATCCCTTTATAAATCCCTTTTCTTTAGACAAAAACCTGACAGCAGGGACGTGAAACAAAGATCGTTGTTTTTACTGCATGGCACCCCATCTGGATTATATTTGGTGTGAAAGTGCATGTTTTATTTAACCCTTACTCAAATATTATACAAAGAAATCATAAATCTTACGTTTTCAGTGACAAGCTAAACATCCTATTGAAAATGGTTAACAAAAATGAAATATTATTATCTAAGGAAACAAATATAAGTAAAATACAAAAATAACAAAACATCCAACTAAATGTTAAAGTATCCAACAGTAACCACAGCTTTTAAAGAGACCAAACTATCAGACATTTTATGACGTCACAGCTAGGTTTGGAAAATATTTTTTTTTCCCGTTTGTAGACGTAAAGTCGCTTTATGCAAAATCCTTTAACAAAGTCAAGATAGCTTAACATTTTTAACTTAAATCCAGGGATGCATATTTTCAGTATGATTCATGTGTCCTTCAAATACGAATATTCTGTAACATTGTTCTTTAAATGGGGTAAACAGAACATGAGATTTTAATGACCAATGATGTTAAATTAGTAGGTAATTATATTGTGTACATACAATGGCATTTTTTAAAAACTCAATTGCAGCAGGCCGTATTCTGTCTTAATAACCTTAGAACTGTCTGTATTAAGTCAGAATACGGCCTGATGCAATTGAGTTTTTAAAAAATCACATTGTATTTATCTACACCTTTTCCAGCTGTAATTCAGAAAGAATAAAAATTAATTCAGAAGGTATTGAAGCCTTTGATTAAGTTGCGCATTTTGTATTTTGTTTTAAAAACTTAAAAACTTAAAAACCAGCAAACCGTGCCTTGAATTAAATCTGATACTTTTTGAATTATATCTGACTTCTTTTATTTACATCTGATGCTTTCTCAATTACTATTGCTAATTCTGAATTACTAAATTTTAACTATCTGCAATATTTAGGCTTGTGTTTCTATTATTCAGAAGTGTCATTCGCAAATAATCTGGGAGTGAAAAGATTATAGATAAGCTTACCACTCTTACCAGGATTGGCTCATATAACGTTTGGTGTACTTTACATGTAGGTATTGCCGAATTTTAGGCATTTGACTGTTACTGAATTAGGCCCTGAACATACTGGCGCGATCTCGACCGCAATCACTTCTGCGACCACGATCTTCCCACGTTCGGGTGTGTGCTATTTCATTTGTTTCGCGACCACGACCGCGATTAAACGCGGCCCTTATAAATTAAATGAAACAGCACACACTAGATCGCGATTGAAGAAGTGATCGCGCCAGGCGCCAGTATGTTCAGGACTTTAGCAATTTGAATCGCATGGAGACTTTCGAGAGTCTCGAAAATCGAGAAATCTCGACTCGAGATCGAGATCGAGACGAGAGTTCATAGTCGAGATCGAGAGTAAAGCTCAAGTCTCGTCTCGAATTTCGAGACGAGATCGAGAGTAAGCCTACTCTCGTCTCGATCTCGTCTCGCGGCATCACTACTTATTGGCATGGGGTGGGCTCGACGTAATCTAGGATTGATCCACAGGGATCTGCTCCATGTCAATTGATGATGATGATTCAAAGGTGAACAATAACAAATAACAATCAAATTCTTTAAAAGGCAAATTCAAATGCAGCCAAAAAATAAAAAACAGTCTTTTATTTGCCATGAAACAAACGAAAAGCACATTCGGTTTAGTTATTTAAAAAATAAAGCTGTAACGCCGTAAGAAATAAATTTAGATAGAATTAAGTCAGGGCTTGATTGTTGATAGGCTACAGAAAAGCAGTGATGTCGCACTAGACAAGTTTTCCCTAGTTTCAGGGATACCATTGTCCTTTAAGATACCACCTCAAAAAGATGGGCAAAGCCGACACCGAAACTTGCAGACTTTGTGAATTTGCAGAACATATATTCGCAGCAGGCTTAAATTTCTCGGAATGGCATATATTATGCCTGAGGATATAAATGTCATAACCTCCAGGACAATAATAGACTTCGTTAAAAGCCTAAAAATCTTTGGAAGCGAATGAAGTGCAGGGTTACTCACAGAAGATGTTCCTAGGTCGAAGGGACGAAAGGCTCGTAAAGCCAAACGACCCCTAGACAATAGACAATATTCGCTAAGGGAAAAGGAATCTATAATATTCAAAATGAAAAGTAAAAACTATTAGGGATTTGTTATTTGTAGGTAATTATATTTTGCGTTTTTTAGAAAGACGTAGAACTAATTTTTCCTTGGAATCTGTATGTATTGTAATAAATTTGGCAACACTGCTGGTACTGCTGCAACTCGATAACTGAGCAGTACCATACAGGGGCATTCTATGTTATTGTTAACCTATGCGACAAGTAATTCCTTGGTTTCAGAAACAATTTCTTTCAGCAAATTGCTCTTGATCGGCGATAAGTCGTGAAACTCTTGTAAATCAGCGTCTGTTTTCTAGATTAATGAAACGAATTTTTTTAAAATAACAAAAATTGAATCCTACTAGGTATGGTTAGCACGTTTGAAAAATAGGAAAATTTTAAGATTTGGACATAATTGGGGTTATTACGTATACTCTTCGAGTAAATGTTTTGATCTTATATATCGACAGAAAAAATACGAGCACCGACATGTACGACTCACCCTGTAGAACGAAAGTTAGAAAGCATAATTACTCAGTGTTTAAAGTTAAAACTCAATTTAAAGAATGATTTTCCTAAAAGGCCACAATATACAAAATATCACAAAACTGCAAGTTGACAGCTTTGCATTAAATATTAACGGTTTCACTTTGGCAAACTAACAGCTTATGAATGTCAAGTGAATTTCAAAGTGCAAATATTTATATCCGTCCTGAATCAATCCAATTAAACTCCAAAAATTGATTAGTCTTAAAGGTGAATGCAATATATGTTTAATAATAATCCATAATAAAATATCTAAACTGTCCAATAATCTACGACAATTTTAATTAAAGTGATTAATTTTGCCCTTTAAAAATTAAATTAAATTAACTCAATTTTTTATAAAATACTTAATAACAAATTATAAAAAAGCAGCAGGGAAAAACTCGCTCAGCTCAGCTCAGAACAATAAAAACAAAGCACTAACGCTAAGGTTAGAAATAAACACGAAAACATCGCAAATATTTCCAGAGCATAACTTGGCAGTTTATTAAAATACCAAAAACGGATATAAACCCTATTCTGTGGCCTTTTGCCGGAGTTATGAAAGACGTGTTTTTACGTATAAGAACAAAAGTGCATTAATCAACCAACTCAAGAACTCATCCTACACCCCTTTCACTTCCACTGTTTTCAATAACATCTTTCACTTCACCTTTTATTCACTTTGTTGTCATTAAAATATCTACGTAGGCTTTAATTGAATAACCGTTAAAAACAAATGAGCGCATATTTTTAATTATTACTGCATTTTTTAAAGGTCACAGCTTATTATTAAACTAGATTAATCCGTATGCACTGTACAACGAAAAAACTTAAGATCCTACAGCGTCAAAGTAAATGAAGTTTAAACTCACCGCAATTTTTTATATTTAGTACAACTCACAACAATCGAATCGCAACTGAGAGAAAAGAGTCCCAATCCGTATAATTATTGGGTTATCTCGATTTGGTATTCAGTGTGCTTTACAAGTCAAGTACGCAGACTTATTGAGCAAACCATTAACAAATTTGTATGGCAAAGGACGCAGTCGCATCTGCATCGTAATTAAGGACGTCAAAAAATTTGCATTTTTACGAATCTATCTTAATATCTAAGATAGCGGCGCGAAACAAAACAACAAACAAAAGAAACGCGATCGTTCTTTTAATTAACGCACCTTGAAACAACAGCAACATCAGTGATAGATTCGTATCGATGAGGAAATAATAATTTTAATTATGTATGTTTTTAAACCAATTAAGGCCCGATGAGCATTTGTTTGCATCGCTTCGGAATTAATTATATTGCTCATTTACACTTTAATCGAGGAAAAAACGAGCTAATTCATTTGTTATTCCCTTAAGCTACTTTATTTAGTTTTATTGCGGTCTTTTTAGATTTTTCAATAACTATTATCCTTATAAGAGTTAATTCAGAGGCTGAAATGTGACGCTATATAATTTTAATTAGAAATGCAGTGGGAACATTACAATAACAATAAGTTCATAAAATATTAATAAAAATCATTGATAAATTAAGTTCGTACAATATTTCCACCTTATCTTTACTAACGTCAATAGGCATTAAAAAGAAATTAGGTGGGATTATTAAGAATTATATCAAAAGGAAGAATTAAGATTAAGTAAGCCTTGCTTGAAACTATCAACTGTTTTGAACTAATCGCCGAAAACATCTGAATACCAAAAGCGTTTGCGATTGATATGATTTCGAAATTAAGCCTGATTTTATTTAACTGTTTTCGAACAAATCGAGCAAAAAAGTATATCAAAGCCTTCTACGATGAACCGTTAAAGAGATTAATTAAAGCCCGGTTTCAACTGTTTTTAAAATACCCATGCAAAAAATACGTATCAAAACCGTCTGTGATTAGTTCGGGAATTAGCAGAAAAATAGAACATCAATCATGATAATAATCGTCAGATTTAAATTAAAGGCTTTGTTCAATGATTTTTTAACTAATTAGATAAAAAGAACTAAACCAAGGCCTACTGTTGTTGGTATCCAAATATTGTTAAATTAGTTTTAAATTTTAGATCTTTAAAATAACTTCAAACTTGAATGATCATCTTCCAAAACAAGCCACCTTGGTTCTTTTCAGTTATCGTTTTATCAGTTAGATAAAAGAAAAACAAATACCTAAGTCTTCTGCTATTATTTTTCAAATCTTGTCGGATTAGTTTCTAAATTCACTGTTGTTATAACTTTTCGATTTGTTTTTACGAACATTGAAGCAAAGCCTGGCTTTGTTCAGTTGTTAGAAGGGCCACAACAAGAAGCCTTGGTTCCTTCAACTGTTTTTTTTTAGCTACCCCCAAAAAACAAATGAAACTCAAGCCTTCTACAATTTTTAACGAAAATAGATTAGTTTTAAACCTGAGGCTGTAAATGCTGGGAAATTTTAGACTTAAGCCTTAATTTCCAAAATACTACGAAGCTCTGAAAAGTCAGTTTCCAAAAACAAAAGGCGAATAACAAAAGCAAACAAAAGCCGGAAGTTCGACAAATGGTTTGGATTTCAATTTTTAAGATTGCAATTTTTATTTAATCCAAGTTTACTTGGGACAAAATTTTGGAATGAAGTTTGGAGGAATAATGCGGTCATTTTTCGACCAATCAGACGCACTAAAAACAATCCAAAGGCTTCTACGACTAATCTTTACTATGATTTAATTATTCACCCAGACTTCAACTGTTTTGAAACTAATCAGACAAGGATTTCAAAGCCTTCTATTCTATGAATAATTATCTAATTACAAAAAAAAAATAAAGCATCAATGATAATTTTCACAAGTCACTGGCTTTGTTCAACTATCACCAGATTAATCTTAAAAAGAAACAAAAGCCGGGCTTTATTTAACTACTCTTAAAACAATGAAACAAATGTAAAAAAACAAAGCCTACTACGATTGATGCTCGAATTAACAGAAACTAAAAATAAACGATTTTCAATTCTATTATGCTTGATTTAGATTTCAGGCTTCAATTTAAAGCAGCCTAATTAATTTAAATCTAGACTTTTGAGTTTCTAATGGGTTATCCCTGATCGCCAACTGTTTCTCGTTGTTGTCTATTAATAATTATTATCTCAAGAACCCTCCAAAACTGTACGGTTTTTTTGCTGTTAGGTTCGCTTAAAGCAAGCCTTTCTTTACGAATTCGAGGCAATCACCAATATTTAAATTCCAAGCAGAAGTTTTTCGATGCTCTTTTGAATAATTTTGTGAGTTTCCGTTTAATTTAATGTTCTTTTGTTTTAATTTCATGCCGTCTGTTTAATTTTATCGTGGTTTCTTTATGAAATCTGATGTCTTTTGCCTCATTTTTCGTGTAATTTTATGCGTTTTTAGATATAATTAGACGCCTTTTTGTGTAATTTCATTTTTTTTTTCTTTAATTTCACGTTTATTTGTTTAATTTGATGCTAGGACTTTTGGTTAACTTGATAGCCTTTTGTTTAACGTAGTCCCTTTTGTTTAATTTGCTGCTGTTTTGTCTAACTTGGTGCTCTTTTGTATAATTTGATGCTACTTCGATACCCCTTTGTTTAATCGATACTGTTTTATTTAATATAAATCATGTTATTTTTTAACCCCCAAGAAACGAGAAATTTTATTAACCATGAGCTTTGCTTGATCAAAATTGTACGTTCAATTAACCCAAGGTAAATTTGAATATTTGTTACGCTAGCAAGTTTAACCCAAATCTTGAGTTACATGTTGGAGGAAATTCTTGCTAAAGAATGTTATGATGAATAGATAAAAGTAAATTCAAACCTTTCCAGAAGCATCCACAAATGTTCCCGTGACACCAACCGAACGATTTTACACAACTAAAAAATTAAAACAGCACTTTTCACATAAAGTAAACGTTAGTGTGTGCGGAAGTTGTTCATAAAAATAGACCACGAGTCTAATAAACAACACATTACACAATTATATTCGCTTAATCGTCAAATTTTTTATTATTATTTTATTACGGGTTAATAATATAAACACGGAAATATTCTCGAATTTACTTTAACTCAAACGCCATAAAAGAAAAATAGCAAACACAGGCTTATTTGCTCGACGAATAAACATTAAAAACAAATATTTAAACAAAACAAACGCCAAGAGCTACGTGAATTTCTAACTAATTAAAACTAAAACAACCAGGTTTCGAGTTAAATATTCCTTTGGCACACGTAGAAACGTAAATAATTGTTAATTTATTCATTCGCGAAGCACTTCGGATTACTTCGTAAAATAATTAAAGAAAAAAGCACCCTTGAAGCAAACTACAACGCGAGATCATCGCATCCTTGGCGGAGGAACAGATAAAAATAACGATATTTAAATGGAAAGAAGATGATATCAAAGTTGGCTTATTAATTGCGTGTAAACGATCATCGGTCGTTTTTTGTTATTAAGCTTAAAAACAATTCAAGGATGTGATAGAATCATAGCTGTCTGCGATTTTTTGTACTTTTATTCTCGCCTCTGGTAATTTACAAACGAGTATGAGTCATTATGAATCGATTTTTATAGTTAATCCGGAACGAACTTGTTTTGGAATTTTTCTGGCCTGCTCTTATAATGTTGTATATCACAAAAATTTACAAAAATTCCAAATTTACTGAAATACTTACTTTTTTAGCACACGTTTTAAAATACATAACCACGAATTCTTCGGAAAATTCTTATAATTAATATAAATTGATGATAAATAAGCGAAGTGTAGGAGAGTAAGAGAACTACTGAATGGGTAATTTCAAATTACCCAGTCTCATATCAAGTTGTCATTCGTGTTCAATCGTACATTAAACGATGCGGTGTATATCCGGCCTTAACTAATAAATCAATTTTTTCAGGTTCAAAACTCTACGTTAAAAAATAAACATACATAACAAAAAAGGAAAAAGTTGGGAACGTAGAAACTTTGAATAAATCCCCGTCTGATTTTCAACCAGCATAAATTTTTCAGGATCCGCCCATTATATTTCAGGCTCGGATTACAGAGAAATTACAAAATTTAAAAAGTCTGTCGTAGTGCTGCAGCAGCAATAGATTTAGTGAGAAGAGGGATGGAAATGTTGCAAGTAAATTGTTTGGTGGTGTTTGTGTGTTTAGGGTGTTTGTGTGAGTAATTTTAACCTTAGATTTATTTACTAAACTGCAAAGGTTTGGTCGAACCTTACGTTCACCACAAAAACTGATAAATTCTGTTGACGTCTGGTTTTGTTTGCGAATGATGTTTCTTACGCCTACGAATTTGATTCTGTTGAAGATTGGATTTATTTCTATTTTGGGGCTTATTATTTGTTTGTTTTTTCTAGTGAAGGGGGGATTTAGGTTTCGCCTACTAAATCTTTGATTTTATTTCCTAAAATCTTCGAATTTTCAATATTGGTTTTCTAATTTTCGTTTTTCGAATTTTTATTATTTGCATTAATTTAATTTTCTTTCATTTTTACTGTTCAAATCTCCCTTTTTTGGCTTAGAAAACAAGCCAACCTGTGAGTTTTAAAATTAGAAACTGATCAAAAATTGATTTTTTTGTCAAAAAGTTACGCCTCAAATTATTGGTTAAAGAACTCTTCTCAAATCCAAGGTTTCTAATCAGACATACAGAATATCAAAAAAAATCTATTAAATCGACGCGCGAGGCTTTGGTATTTTAAAATGAAAAATCGTTTTCCCTTTCTATTTCCTCAGGTTTCCCAAAAATCTTGCGTAATTTCCACCACAAAAATTTTGTAAAATTTGATGACTGTTAACTATCAACTTGGGCTTTAAATGTAATTCTAGTAGTAAAATCTTAAAGCAGCGCTTGATTCAGTTTAAAAGTTCAAATTAACTTTCATTTTTTAGATCAAAAAATAAATTTAACAAAGACCTAAGCCGTAAACGAATAGGACGGACGATGACGACAAATCCACTGTGAAAGAAGGCGGAAAGTCAGGCTTTTGAACGTGAAATTGTTAGGTTAGACTTGGAAATTTGAACCAAAAGTCACAAGAATTGGAATTTTGATTTCAAAATTTCGAATTGCCTAAGTTTCCTGAAAATTAAAGGTGTAAATCTTTAGTTTATCAATTCGAAGAGCTGAATTGAAAATCAACAATTTTTAATGAAATTATGAAGACATAACCATATTACTTAAAACATTAATCCAGTACAGTATATGCAAGGGGTTTGGTTGTCTATTCTGAATTTGCTAAAATAAATACGTGGGGTGTTCAACTCCTAACCGGAATAATTATTTTTCTTAAATACTAATTTCTGCAAAACTACCGAACGTTTTCCATATTAAAATGTAATCTTTTTTTGACATATTATTGCAACCAAATCACCAGTGATTCATTTGTTTAATTAATAAAATTGTCGAATGTCAAACATGGCTGTTTCAAGTTCTGTTGGACAAAGAATAATCATAGAGTTTTTAGTTGAAGAAGGGGTAAAACCATCGGAAATTTTTGTGAGACTTTCTACACAGTTCGGGGAAACATGCTTATCCAAGGCCCAAGTTTACGACTGGTGCAACATTTTTAAAAACCACGAAAGAGAATAATGTGGAAACCATAGTTCATGAAAAACTGCAGTTCAACAAAGTTCCCAAACAATTGTCTGCTAAACAGAAAGCTTACCGAGTTCAAGTCTGCACCGCTTTACTACTACGTTTTGAAGAAGAGCATAGTCACTTGTGATGAGACCTGGGTCTATCACTTTGCGCCAGAAAGCAAATGGCTTCAATTTCGTCATAGTCTCCACCCAAAATTCAAAGACTGCTGAAAAGGTTCTTGCAACCATATTCTAGGACGCATCAGGAGTTTTCTTGAAAACCGTAGAACTGAATATTACAGTAATTTGCTGCAAAACAAAGTCGCTCAAAAAGGCGGAATTCTTCAGTTCGTTTGCTCCACGACAATGCTCACCCCCACACGGAGGCAACAACAGTCCAAACTTTACAAAACCTTTACTGATTTGTCACCAAGTGACTTTTATCTGTTTCCTCCCTTGAAAAGACTCCTAAGCGGCAAGAAATTTAAGTCCAATAATGATGTTAACGAAGCTGTGCATTTGTGGCTGCGACAACCACCAACGTTCCATGAAAGGGGATCAGGAAGCTAGTGAAAAGATGGCAGAAGTGTATCGCCTTAATAAAATAAAAATTCCGGTTATGAGATGAACATCTGTCGTGTGTCTTCAAAATTTGCTCAATATTTTCTGCTTTAAATATATGCAACTTCGACTAATTTATTAGGTTCATCTTCAAAAATGAACATCTGAAACTGCTCACAGTATTTGAGTAAGTAGAATATAAAGGGGAGTTCTGGCTCCACCACCACCATTACTCTTGATTTAAAGTTAAAATTTATTGGTAATTGCGAAATCATCTGCCTTTCCCTCAGAATAAATTTAAGGTAATTTTTGTTCCTTCTTTTTTTAATTTGTTTTTAATTTTTGAAGTATAATTTTCAATTGTTTTTTAATTTAGAAGTTCAGAAATTCCATAACTGACCCTCCATTATAACGTCATGTGCTAAATTACAACCTGTACTGACGTAAATCCAGAATTGGTTGTTGAAAATCCTTGTTTTAATTTCAAAGTTGATTTTTAAGCTGAAAATTTGATTTACATTTCCAAAATATAGCCAGAAAGTGATGAAGTTTCAATTGTTTATTGACACCAAACCTCAAGCCTACAAGTTTTACATTTACGTTTAAAAAAAAAGTCTTTAATTCGAGACGCCCAGTTTTCCCGTTTTATTTTCTAAGGTTTCCCAAATAATCTTACTTAATTTCCACCACCAAAATTTATTAAAATTTAACTGTAAAATTAGGCTTTAAATTTAATCTTAGAGCAGTGTTAGAATTAGCTTCAAATTTCAAATTAACTTTTGAGGTCAAAAAATAAATTTAACAAAAACAGTGTGATTTTCTGATTTTTAGACAAATGAACGTAAAGTTGCTAAGTTAAGACTTGGAAATCTGAACTAAAATTCACAAAATTTGGAATTTTGATTACAAAATTTCGAATTACCAAAATTTCCTGAAAATTAATGGTGTAAATTTAGTTTAGGAATTCAAGGGGTTAAAGGTTAAACCATAACAACAAAAATTACATTTCTTTTAATAAAATTCTGAAAGTAATACCATAATCTTATTTGAAACATTAATATCGTAGTACTCGAAAGCCCATATTTTGGAAATTTTCGCCAAACAAATGCCAGTTAAGAATTCAAAATTTAATTAAAAAAATTCAGAAAATTTCAAAAATTAAAATTCCCAAATTTAAGACAGGATTACTGGATTTTTGATTTTATTATTTTTTTTCCTGACTCCTGAAAACCGTAAGTTTTGAACTTTAACGTTAATGTTTTGAGGTTCACCAAAAAATTCAGGGTAAATTAATAAATACATATACCAAAATTTTGTAAAAATCAAAGATTTAGACTTACGAATCGAAACTCCTGAAATACTCCAACAATTTTCAGAATTTCGGCTGGAATTTTTCAGTTGAATTTTAGAAGCAAATTCTAGTTTGCGGCATTAATGGCCCATTTGAAACGCCAATGTGTGTAAATCAGTTTGGAAAATAATTCATTTTTGGAACCCAAACTTGGAGACTGTAAATTCAAAGTTTGGAATTGAAAACTCGGAGTTTAGATTAAAAAATCTAAAACTTTGAACTCAAAACTTAAGAATTTAAATTTAAAACAACACTCTGAAGCAAGCCTTATGTGAAGTTTAAGTCACTGAAATTCCAGAAGAAGTGAGGAAACTCATCATCCCAGATTATAAATCTTCGAAGTCTTAGACGATCTGTGATTTCCAAAAAATATCCCAAACACTTATCCTGCAGAAAAACTCCTGAGAAGAAATTTCAGACTTTCAAAATACGAAAGTTAGGAAAAATTTGAAGATTTTTTAAAAACCTTTTAGAATGGAAGTTTTCAAAAAAAGTCCCAAAGTTTTTGTTGTCCAATCAAGAAACTAAAGCCTCAAAATTCCAAAATAAGAATTTAATTTTTTTCCAATCAAGAAACTAAAGCCTCAAAATTCCAAAATAAGAATTTAATTTTTTTTTAAACTTAAAATGTAAAACTTAAAATGTAAAACTTGAACAATTACCAAGCTTGGGGTTTAGTGTCAATAAACAATTGAAACTTAAATCACTTTTTGGTTTATAAATCAAATTTGAAATTAAGACGAGAAGAAGAACTTTGAGTTATATTAACAAGTAATTCTGGATTTACGTCAGCAGTTGTTACGTACCCAAGGATTACAGGTGGTAATTTCGCGCATGGCGTCATGGAACTTCTAAATTAAAAAAAGCAACTAAAAATTATAAATCAAAAATTAACAATAAACTTTGAAAAAGAAGGAACTAAAATTACATTAAGAGAACGGCTGCTGATTTTGCAATTGCCAATAAATTTTAGTTTCAAATCCATAGCAGCGGTGGGGGTGAATCCAGAACTCCCCTTGATATTCTACTCAAACACTGTGAGAAGTCTCAATGTTTGTTTTTGACGGTGACATTAAAAAATTAGGCGAAGTTATATATACATTAAATCAGAATTGAGTGCATTCTGAAAACATTATTACCAAATGAAATTTATAGTTCGAAATTCTAAATTTTTCAATGCCCAAAGTCTTGAATTAAAATAATCGAACGCTTTAAGTTTATTCAACACAAAGATGCAATTAATTAAGTACAAGGTTGTAAAGATTCAATAAACAATTTTTATTCCAAAGTGCGTCACTGACTAAATAAATTTATAATGTAAAATAACCGAACTGTTTGCAATTCTAAATAAATATTCGTGATATTAATTAATTAATCAATACGTAATTAAACCACCGTACATAATCAAACACTTTTGAGCCTTTCCTGACTATACCTTTTGCTGTTAATTAACAGGTTTACTTTTTATTCATAATTAATACTTTCAATTTTTCACATAACTCACTGCAAAGTCCAAAAGCAAAAAAGAACAACTCAAACCTTCTAAATTTGAGCCTGTTCTTGCCAACAAATCGTTTGTGTCTGATTATTTGACGCAATTTAAATGAATATCATTAGTTACATCACTGTAAATTCGAAGAACTCAAACTTTAATGTAAGATTCGCGAGGTGATTACTAATATTTATGTCAAGGGCCATTACCTCCTAAAATAAGAATGTTTTAAGTTATTTCTAGGTAAAATGATAGAGTTGTAGAAATTCTACCGGGCATTCCGTGAGGATTCCTTGATCCACTGAAATAAAATATTTTTGTAAATTAATTAACCCGCCGACAACGACCTTAACAAATTTTTAAAATCGCTTAATCATCCTGCTAAATTGTTTCGTTTGTTTCCTTCTAAGATAATGTTGAGTTAATGAGCATGGTGGTATTGCATAAATGTAGTTGTCAAATGTGTGGGTGCAATTAAGCAAAAATTGATTAAGTAATTGCAATTATTTGGTACTTTACGCACAGTTGGGTAATTTGACGTGTAAGTTTCAACTACCCGTACTAAAATATTTATTTTTTAACCGGCAATTGGGTTGCAAAACAATCTTTGGGAAGACAAATACCATATTTCCAACCATCCACGGTAATTTTATAAGTTTTATTAGAAATTCGTTAAAAGAACTACGATTTAATGTCATTGAGGGCTCTTAAAGCTGAAAAGGGAAAAATTAAGGAAGGAGCATGTGTGAAGGGGCCCTTGAGTTAGTAAAAGCAAATGGCTATGTGTAAAGGAGGTACCTATCTGTAACATCTAAAGTGGTTTAAAAAATTACAAGCTTCTGTTAAGTCAGCAGAAGCTTATTGGTACCGTGATAAGGATGTTGGGTTCCCAGCTAGAGTGCCTCGGGATTTTTACTATAACTGCCACTGCCACTTAAACGAACGAAGCCACAGCCGTAAACTCTGTAAAAGTCTTTGGATGCCTTGACTCTTCATATTGCTAACTATACTCAATGGCCTTAGTGCCGATACCTCTTCTTTCAAAACAAGGCGCAATACGCCAAGTCGTTTAAAAATGTAGCTTTAATCCCCCTCGCTGACGTCCTTACAAGGTATGTTATATGACGGAGAAGATTGAATCGGCCAACAAGAAAACGTTTACCTAAAATAACAAAAATGAAGAATCTTCAACTTACAAGTTTATAATATCGATAAATCCAAGGAAAAGTCTAAGGTGATTCCAAAATACATGAGGGTAAATAATGATTAAGTTCTTTCAGAACCTCTAAAGAAAACTCCGGGAAGTCCCCTACCTGAGGAATTTTCGAGTTGAAGTTTGAGCATAAGGATAAATCTAAGGGAAAGTCAATATGGCTCCAAAACACGCAGTCAATCGGTGATGTTCTTTCCGAAATTCTACAAACTTAAGTAAACCACGGAAAATCCCTCAAGCCCCTCACCTGAAAAATCTTCGACTTAAAGTTTGGAGATATTAACAAATCTAATGTAGAGCTCAAGAAGAATTCAAAACACGAAGTCAATCAACGAAGTTCCCTCTGAAACCCCAAAAAGTCTTAAAAGGGTAACTTCGGCAAAATCAGCTCCACATTTTCGACAACTCTCAGGGGGTTTAAGGATTTCAAACACCACCAAAACTCAAGAAAACTCTTTGTATGTGGCTTCAAGTTTGCCGAAATCTACAAAAGCTTTAAGAGTAGCAGTGACGAACACTTTCATATTTGGGAAACCCCGAAAACTTTAACTAAATCATACAAATCCATGCTTTAAAAAAAATAGTACGAGTAAAGAAACTGAAGTTCAGGGCAAGTCTAAGAAGTGTCAGGAGTTTCTCATGTTGCAGATTCTTCTTACGTTTGAAGAAAACTCAATTGGAAAAAATAAATCGCTCACAAACAAACTTTGTGGAAAAGACTTGAGGGGATCACAGAGAAGTTCTAAGATGGTTGTCGAAAACTTCAAGAGGTTAGAATGGTTTGGGGAGCTAAGGAGTTGCGGATATTACAGGAAGACTAAGAATTTCGAACTTTGGCGTAGCTTACGAAATCTGAATATACAAGAAGACTTGTTAACAAAAGGGGAAAAAACTCAAAATAACGATAAGGCAAACCTTCTGAAGCTTGAGAAAAGCCTTGAGCACATCTTAAGAGATTTAAAGACTTCAAAAAAAGGGACTTCCTTCTGGAAGCCTAATAAGCTGAGAGGGATCAAATCCGAAAAGCTGCTGTGACGGCTAATGGCTATCACAGAAGTACACAAGATTTGGAAAGAAGAGAAGTCCAAAAATTTGAGAAGTTCAGAAGCGTCCGCTTGTAGAGAGAAATTTCACGAAGTTAGATGAAGTTTCTCTGCTTAAATAAAAAAGTAAAAATCACCATTATTTTCCCTTGCATAAGATTTGAAAAACAAACGAATGAAGCTTCCCTTTTATGTAAAAACCTGATTTATGCCCACAACGAAGGAACGAAGGAGAACAACCGCCTTTACTAACCTCCGACAATCCAAAAACTAACAGAACTAACAGAACCTAACCCGTATCTCCATATCTACGTAATAACTCAAAAATATTAAACCAACGCCATTTTCCTTTCAGCATCACCCATCAATGGGGCAACGAAAACCTGGAAATTCAACAACGACATCTTAGACCCCCAAAACTGGGTAGGCGGAAAATTATCCACCAACTGCAAGGGAGTAATATTTCCACAACAACTCGGTTCTGTAGCTTCGGTTTTTGAACTATTCACGGACGAATTGGTCCTCCCACTTAGTGGAGAACTGGAAATCCGAGACGGTGGTTTCATTCAAATTACCGAAAATTACTCTTCATGTAACTAATCCGTAACTCACTGAAGTTCCAGCATTTTAACTGGGTAAAATTGTAGGTATCCACATTAAGGAACTACAACACAGGCACTGGTTGAGTCCTGACGCTTGGAAATATGAAGAAAACGCCGCCATCCCAGATGCTGAAAAAGTACCATGCGCCCATGACGATGTGGTTTTCTCCTCGCAAGCTACAGTAGCCGTTTACTACCCTGAAGTTTCAGTTTCAGTGAATTCGATCGAAATTGGTGGGATGAATATCTCAAACGAGCAATGGCAGAATTTTTTGGAAACGGAATATGGAGGAGAACAGTTTACGATGTTGGAATTATTCGAACCATCAACCATAAGCATAAACCTACGAGCATGCGACAGCAAAACAGGATGCACGTGCCATGATTCTGCAGAAACCGCCTTCTGGATTTGCGACAACATGGATAAAAGGGAGGAAGCTCCTTGTTTTGATCCTATTTTGCCTTCTGGGCATTGCAGCCCTATGTGTGGTGAGTCTGTGCCTTATAAAAATTTGCTTAGTATAAAGGAGGGAATTTTACAAATATTTCAGGGGGAGTAGTAATAGTAGAACCAGCCGGTAACTTCGATCTAAACCATTTCCAAAAACTGCTCCCCAATTACGAAGGGGTCGACTCTTACGCCAGCAAAATAATAAAAAAAGAGAAGGCGTTTATACAAGTGGTGTTCGTTGAAAGGGAGGGTTATACAGAAGCCAGTGCAGGTGCAGCAAAGGACTTCCATGGCCTACTTGGCGGTGGTAAAAAAACCCAAAATCCTTTCCGCGTTTCCGTTCTTTAAACTTACAGTTGCAGATAAACGACATTTCAGAGTTAAATCAGCAGCCGTGGAAGTTTCAGGAATTCGTCTACCAAAAGGCTCAGCATTGGCAACGGCTTTTTCCATTATTTTAGGAACATTCGTGGCCGTTTCCGGGATTTACTTCTGTATTTATCTGATGTACGTTGGGCCTTTGAAGGATTACGATTTTAGTTCCAGGTAAATTAAGGTATGTTGTGGCTATTTTGGGTTGGTAATGGGTATGATTACAGGCTACCGATTACGCAATTTTCGTTTGGTAATTTGAGGCCGTTTCTGTTTGCTAAATTCGAGAACAGGGAGGAAGGGCAAGTATCAATGGCCGCTTCGATGATTAGTTTGGAGCAAGCCTTCGATAATCCCATGTTTGGAACACATAGACCTTCGACAAGTAGTGTAGCAGTTGACGTTATTGTAAGTTGCTTTTTGGTTTAAATTAGCGCAGCAGGATAAATTTATACGTGTTGCTTAATTATTCGATTATAATTGGTTGGATGACTTAATTCATGCTACTCAGGAGTTCCATTAACTTACGTTGAGTGGCTTAATTATACAATTCCGATTGCCTTAATACCGTAATTACTTAAATTATCAAGCGTAATTACTCCGATTAAATTTATTTTCATGATTTTCTTTGTAAGAAATTACCCGAATGCTAATCTGAACCCTTTAATTACGCCGAATTGATTAATTAGCTACGCAGAATTCCCGGCATAGCGTAATTAAGTAAATCTTTAAGCGTAATTAATTAAACTAAATTCACAGCTATAATAATAATTATTACTCTCGTCGTTTGGCAAACATAACAGAAACTAATTTTAAGCTATCAGTTACGTCAAGCCGCGTAATTACCGATTCGGAATTAGCTTCGCAGCGTTATTGATCAATTTACTTAGCGTAATTAGTTGGACTAAATTTACTGTTGTAATAATTAATTATTATTACTTTGTTGATAACATTTCAATACTCAATACTTATTTCCTTTCATTGATTGGAATCATCTGCATAGCGTAATTAATTAATTAATATAACTAATTAATTCAACTAAATTAATTGTTATAATAATAAACATCATCATTTTTGTGGCCAGAACTTGTTAGACATTGATTTGAAGCTATTAATTACGCCGGATCGCTTAATTAATGATTTGGAATTCGCCTTGCACTACCGTTTATAATTAATTTATTTAGCGTAATTAATTGGACTAAACTTACAGCTGTAATGATAAATGATAAGTATTGTTTTGTTGATAATATTTCATTACTCAATACTTGTTTTAATCAACTAATTAGGCGAATGGCTTACTTATTTCCTTTGATTTATTGGAATCCTCTGCATAGCGTAATTAATTAATTATTATGCGTAATTAATTAATTAGTATGCGTGATTAATTCAACTAAACTTGTTATAATAATAATCGGCCATTTTTGTGGAAAAAACTTCTTAGATATTGATTTTAAGCTACTAATACGCTGAATCGCTTAATTAATCAGTCTGATTTCACGTCATAGCGTATTTAATTAAACTAAATTGATTGAATCACATTGTAAGAGCTAAAATCTGCAGAATTGATGACTTCTTAAAACGTGTTCGGTTTAAAATAAGCTGCTTTTTCTGTGTATGACCTCAGCGTAATTAACAAAAAGTACAAGTTCGCGAAACGCTTCCGGCTAGACATAAATCTAAGAATTTCAACGTTTACTTTAATTAACGAAATGTAATAATTTCCGAAAAAAATCAGTAAAACGGTAGCCGACAACAAAAAAATCTAATAACCTAACACGTGCTTAATCAAACTATTAATTACGCCAGTTTAGGATTTTATTAGAAGCCTGAACAATTAATTAATCCGCGATTAACGACTCCAAACGCTTAATGTCTTAATTAATTAGTCGGAGAATTGGGGGTGGCTGAATAAAGTAATTTCTTGTAGATTCAAATGCGTTTAATGGGTTATTAAGTTAATTATTGTAGATTGAGGCAGAAACCGAGCAAACAGAAACAAAAGAACAACCAAGGGAGGGACCGAGCAAAGGTAAAGAAGAAACAAAGACGGAAACAACACACAAAAATCCAGCTTTTGCCGAAATGAAATACGAACAAGTTGAAATGGAAGATATCGAAGAGGATTCTGAGGAATGAAATTCTTGGAGGTTATAACGTCATTCCACGTAAACAAATATTCAAGGTGTTAATGCATAAAAATAGAATTGTGATAACGATTAGCATTTGTTTGAATATGACGTATATCATATGCAAATATTTAATGGCGCATTTTTAGTTTAGATAGGGCAAGTTTCAGTTTTTCATTTTGCATAAACTGACTGTATTTGTTAAAAAAAAAACAAATTGCCGAGATTAAGTACTAATAAAATACTGGTACGAATTAACAAAAGGCAAAAATGGTAATTTTTCCGGGACATATCACATATTGTGCGGACAGAACGAACATTAAATTATGATTTCCTGAATAAATAAATAAACGACAAAGCATTGTTATGAATTTATTACAGTCAGGTTGCTTCGTTCGCAACATCGCTAATTAATTTTCCACTTTTTTAAACTTAAAGTATTTTAATGCCGAGCTGAAATTTGTTCAATCAACAGATTACGCCAACTATGATGTAATAAAATTTAAATAAAATTTATTACAATCGACAATAAAATTATTAATAACCAGTCAAATCAAGTTTCACCCACGCTTTTTCGGTTTTTCATAATGAATACCACCATATTAACTTACAAGTAAATGGAAGGAGTTGACTTTTCGTCCCCCAAATAGCCGATAAAATAACAAAGGGCAATCCGCCTTAATTATTTTCTTCTAATTCGTCATCAGTGATATCGATACGAAATAACAATTAGAGTTATTTTATAAAATTAGACTGTGGAAATGTTAAGGTAAGCCTAAATTAATAAAAGAAATTCAACAAATTAACCGAAGGTAAATATACATAATACATAACTTCCTCCGCGCAATTAGGAGACATTAAATTAAATTTTATTGACAACAAATAAACGAATTGCAACAGTTATCAAACTATGAAATTATAAAAATGAAATGTTTGTATTATTTGATAAATATTATTTAGTGACGTCCTGGGCTTTAGGTGGAGGATATGCGGAGTACAGCCAGGTCTAACCTCACTTTTATGTTAGACAGTCTCGAAGGGCCAACTTCTACTTCTTGTGTGTTTATTCTTATCTTAGTTACTTAAACGCAAAGTTTTATGGGGGTAAGAACGAAATAAATAAAGTTTGTGGAATCTACCTGATACAAAAAAACAGCCGAGGTTTCCTCTACTTACTTATGCTCTCAAGATCTGTAACAAAAGAAAATCATATTAAAATCTGTGTTTTTCTGGGATTTGCTTCATTGAAAGCTTTTTTGTAACTCAAACATGAAAGCATGCGCAGTTTAACCAAGTTAAAGGCTGGATTTAACACACGAAAGTATTTTTTCTTATTAACTGTATTAAAAACGTACATTAAACACAACCTCAAGGTTTAAAACAAACGAAAAAATTGCGCACCTTTAAAAATATCCGAACTGGAAAAACCTGTAATTAAATTTACGGATGGAATACAACAATTACGAACTTACGGTGCGTATTTTATGTAAATAACTCGCTAAATTTATAAGTGGATACATCTAAATTATGTAAACCGCCAATGGCGAGCAATGTCACGAAAAAGTTTAAAGCAAAAAGGGAAAAAATGAGGTTCTTGAAAAACAATGAAGATATGTCGATTGCTTTCAGGAAAAGAAGAAAACCAAAGCCAGCGAAAGACAGAGCGAATTAGAGAAAAGTTGATGATTAAAAAAAGAGTGACGCAGTGGACGCTCATCTCACGCAAGTTACCACTACAAAATCTGCATTCGACCTACCCGAAAATAATGGACGGTCAAGGACGTTCAATGAAGCTTCACTAAGTCTGAAGGAAGTTCAAAAGCAGACGATGACTTCTGCATTGTTAGTGGTTGTGTAATAAAAAGCCCACGCTGTTTTCTCTGCTTTTAAAATAACTTTGAATTATTAAGAAATCGAAAAACGATGTCTGGTTGTTGTTTTCTTCTTTTTATTGAAATATAAATAAAATCTTCAGAAGGCGATTAGGTTTGGTTTGGTGCTTGGTTGAGGAGTTAAATGTTTAACGAATATGTAAGTTTTGACGCTTGTTATTATTGGTCACGAATATAAATGGTCGAATTTAGACATATGTAGGATACTCCCCACTAAATTTTCGTATTCCATGTCCGGCACTTTTTTATTGGAGGCTTAGCTGCACCTTTAACTTATATGTGAGTTTTTTTTTTTACTTTTTTCAGGTGCAAATGCTGGCTTCGATTATTTCCGTTTTTGTGATATTCAAAGCCTTCAAAAAACTGGAAGCTTGGTTTGGATTCAAGAGACTTTCAGGCCCTCCCCACTGAACTTTTCTTACTCTGTAATCTATAATACACATTTGCCTTTTCACTCGCCGATTTTTTTCCCTGTATTTATTGGAAATCTTCGGTCATCACTGACGGATCCTCATCTTACTAAAATCCCGAAAACATCTACAGAAGATTCCTCTGTGATGAGAACATCGCTATCATGCAAGCCTAAAAAAAAAACTTAAGCCGTAGTTAGAACCCAACAATTTATGAGTCAAAACTCTTCGAGTTCTGGGAAGGATCGTCTCTTAAATTCACGGTTTTGCCATCCGGATTTAGCCAATAACTTCAACCTCATCCGTTTGCATCCGAAATTAAATACAAATGAAACGATGAGTCAACTTTATGCAACATTCAACATCAGAAGGTAAAATAGTAGGCGACAACTTTCTTAAGTGAGGGCGTTTGTAACCAATACCTGCATTATTTCGTAAGGTAACATTTGACATTACAAGTACATTAAGTACAAAAGCATTTAACACACATTCAGGGCCCGGATTTATGCCGACCATGCCCATTTATTTACAGCAACAAAGACGGAGAAGTGAAGAACTTTTCCTTTTACGAAAATCGGTCTTTATACGAGTGAGCGACCGCGTATACTTGTCAAGGTCGTCTCGAGATAATAATGTTGGCTATGATTTTATCTTTCTCTTACGGATACGTTGGTGACTTTGTTTTTTTTTCTGCAGCAAACAAATCATGTCTGTTTACGAATTAATATAGCGTGAAGCCTGGAAGGATACTTAATAATTTTAGAGTGCTTTGCACTTTAGCTGCAGTTCAACTGATCTTTTAAAATCCTGTTATTCCGGTGGACAACTTTTTGACCTTTTTCATAGAAACCAAAACACGACCATTGCGAATACGCCATGTTTACGATGCTAATTATAAAATGGTTATAAATAACATGCTAAGAAACTGGCGTCGGGAGTTTTATTCAAATGTAATTGATGAGTTCCGGACGACCTTTTCTTGCAGTTATTGCACTTTTGTGCTGATCGTAAAATAATTAACAACTTCGATGATAACTAAAAACGACGTTAGCTTTGGATTTTTCATCTCCCACCGGTTGAGAACCTGTATTTGTAATTTGCAGAAAATTGATTGCAGTTTATACTTGCAAATTAAGTTTATGACAGCAATTTCCTCCCAGTATTATGTTTAGATTTCAAAAACTACTTAGATATAAAATTTGATATACGTAACGAAGTAATAACATAGCCGATCCGTCAAGATAACAGTAATACCAACATAACTTACATAATTTCAACAAACTCCCTGAGAATCTCTCGACTGTTGGTGCTTTGACCTTTTGTGTATTCTTGATGGCATTTCCATCACGAAAAAATAAGCCAGGCACGATTTTATATCTTCACCAAGACCGGTAAGATCGCTCTCATTACATCTCGAAAAGTGAATTGTTAGTCACCACTTCGGAATTTAATTCTAAGACTGGAAAACTCCAAGCGTAACCAAACCCTTTGTTTAGCTTAAATCGCAAAACAATTCTAGCAATATCGCTAGAATTTAAGAAATGGGGCGGCATAATTTAATAATGCACCAAACGAGATATACACGAACATAATTGAAAACCTTCAACCTGCAGTGTTGACCTAAACATCAATTCCAATCAAAACCAAATCTATCAACGTACCAATAGAGTAATGCACTCCAGTTCAACTCGAACACAATATACCTATACAACATAATGTAAACCACAACTTTCATTTAACTATCTAATCGCATTTAACGTAATTATTCCGGTGCGGCACTGAACAGAACCGCAACCAATTGAGCGGTGACATTACGCATTTAGGCTTTAATTTGCATCCGAATAATAGGAAAAACTTAGCCGGTATTGGGTTGGTGAAACTTGTCAAAAGTCTACGGCGATCAGCGTACACCAGACTCAGGTGTTAACTCTAGTGTAGGAGCACCGCCCTGCTGAAAAAACATTTGAGTACGCTTGAGAATCACTCCTTTCCATTTGTGCTGAATAATTCAAAAATCTAATTAAATAAACTAAGGAATACAATAAAATAAAGACCGAGATTAGAAATGAAAAAAAAATTAATATATATTCACAAAGAAACAAATGCATCGAATGACACAATAACAGGCGAAGCAAAACGAATTGTTTGACTTAATGCCGGTTGTGAACGAATTGAGAAAGCTACAGCGATGACTAAAATTACGTAAGCCAGTTTAGAGTGTTACATTAGTGTAGGAATACCATCCTGCTGAATAATAATCCAATACTGCTGATAATCACCGCCATTCATCCTTCTTTTTTGCTTTCCCGTATATGCCGTTAAGCATCGAGCTTCTTTAGCCTGGAGTTCTTCCTGCACTTCTCCGAGGGTCTTCCTCTTCTCCTTGCGACTTCAGCCCACTGAATTTTAGGACGTCCTCAAGTTCGTTTTCCTTCTGGTCGGATTTGCTAAATTTGTTTGGGTTTGCGGGTAATGTACCCTACCCAGCTCAATCCTTTCTACTCAATAAAATCCTTTATAGGTTCTTGTTTTACCTCTTCCATGATGGCTATCTTACGGATTCAATCTCTTCTCGTTTTGCGTACTACTTTTCTCAGGTATCTCATCTCGGCAGCTGTAACTCTGCTTTCAAGCCTCTGTTGCATTGTGCAACTTTCCGCTCCGTAGGTGAGTGTTGGTAAGTGCATGGCTCTCTAAACATACATCTTCGTTTTACGGTTATGTACAGAGCACCAATTACGTATTATGAAGGTACACTTAACCCTGCCCCCCATAAACAGCCAACGTCAAGTTGGGCAAGCTTAAGAATTGGAAGAACAGCTAACCATAAAGTAACAAGAATGAGAAGGTCTTCAAAACAACAGTACTGGTGGTAGCAGAAAAGATCTGTGGTAAGACTAAAGTGAACACCAAGAAGAAAAGAACTACATGCTGGAGTGAAAAGGCGCAACAAACAATGGAGGAAAAGAAGAACACCTGGAATATGAGGACCAAGGATGAAGAGAACTGGACAGCCTATGTACATGTACAAGCTCGCTATGAAATCAAACATAAAGTGCGAACAGCTAAATAATACATCTGACAAAAATTCGGGGAAGGAATGAAATCCAGTTACCGAACAAATACTTTAAAGTGCTTTAGAGGAAAGTTCGGAAATATGATTCGAAACATTAAAGATAAACATCAACAAGTGCAAACCAAAAAAGGACATTCTCGCGATTTGCATGATTACTATGAAGAAAGATAGGAAGCTGAACTGGAGCAAGAAGATAAAAGCTACATTACAGAAGAAGAAATTGAGGAAAGAGTAGCCAACATGAAGGTGGGCAAAGCAGCTGGTTGGGATGAAATTGCACTTCAACTCAGAAAACGTGGGGAACAAGCTGTTGTTAAGTGAATACGGGAGATTTGCAGAGAGACCTGGAGAAAACAATACCCGACGATTAGAAGATAAATATTATTGTCCCCAATCATAAGACTACAGAGCCATCTGCCTCTCGAGCGTCATAGCACAGGGTATTGGGAAATGAGACTGAGGAGGGAGGTCGAACAGAATCTTGAAGAACAGATTGCTTTCAGACCCAATAGGCAAACCCAAGACCATACATTCGCTCTAGTAGTATCATAGACAAAAGACTAAGCCGAGGAAATGTGTGTGCCGCATTCATCGACTTACGTGCAGCATTCGATTCGATACAAAGGGAACAGCTTTGGATAGCACTTGATGCTGAAGGAGTGTCACAAACTCTGAAGCAGCGCATCAAGAGGCTATATAAACGAATAAAAGGCATAGTGAGGACAACTGGTGGATGTTCATCAGAATTCGAGAGTAAAACGCCCATTTGTAAATAATAAATATATTGAATATTGAACGAAACAATGATAGCGAAAAACTCCAAAATGCTTGGCAGTTGCTTTAAAGTCGGCCGTAAACAACCACCAAAAATCACTGCAGCGATTGCTTGGCTTAAGTTAGACCTCAGTTGTTCTTTTAGTGCAAGAACACCATCCTGATGAACAAATTTTTGAATGCCTTTGACAATCACGCCTGTTCGTTACATTGAATAAAGAATAAAATTAATTAAAATCACAGCAAGAAACAAGCCTTTTATCCGACATACTTTAATGTCAGCCGGTGAGAGGACAAAATACTAAATTAATAAATCATGCTAGACTTACCCTAACCCAGTTTTCCTTCCCCAGTTCACCCACTGAAAGTCTCCACATTGATAATAACAAAACCGGACAAAGAATGAGTACAATTACTTCGTAAAAACAAATGGACCAGTTTAGCGTCCAACTAAGTACGCGTTGAACTTAAATAATTAATGTTGTTAACCCGTAATACTGATTTATGACACTGATAAGCAGATTTAAACGTATTTTCCATGCCGTTCAAGGAGAACGTATTTTATTTAAAACAATGAGATCGAAGTAGGCGAGTGACAATCTTCGATGCATCGACTATAATTCCTGCCTTACTGTTTGCAAAATTCTTACTCGCAGACTGGATAATAAAAAGTAACGAGAATTATTGAATGCAAGGTTATTATTATTCAATGTTTCGTTTTAAGGATTGGTCAGTTGACAGCAAAGGTCTTTCTAAGCCGAGAATACTTTGCAAACTAAACAAAACCCTAACTTTATTTAAAAACGCCTTATTTTAAGACTAAAATTGTAAGAATTCCTGGCCGGCTGCAAAAAAGAAGGGACAAAATCGAATTTAAAAGTCGTTGCCCGTTGCAAAACTGCTAAATCATGAATTTACAGTTATACTATGATGGATTCGGCTATGAACTCGAAATGTTCCGTGAAATTTTCATTATGGTCCGATTTTGTCGTTCTTACATCGGATGTTTATTGCAAAATACGAAAATCAAAGTACGTTCTGCCAAATAAGCAAGCGAAGAGTGCATCGGTTTTTTTCACATTGTTAACAATTTCCGATTGGTAACGAAATCGGAAATAAGCAAATAATTCGAGTGAAATTATAAATGAAATATCCGGTTTGTTATTATAGAATTGCTTAATTTATTTGTTGCTGTTTGATATTTGTTTGAGCTCCAAAGTATATTGTATATAAATATCTATCGGAAATCTCGGATCAAAATCCCTAAATCGTAGGACGAAGTATAGAAATAACTTAATCGAAAGCTGAACTCGTAAATTACAGCAAATTATTTTGATTAAACAGATGTTAACAATTTGTTTTAAATACTCAATTACCAACAAGACGCTGATGAGATCAAACTCGAAAGTACTAACCTCAATTAAATCTCACTGACGAATGAATTAACGTAAGTTTCAATCAACCAATTATCCCGTGGGTTTCATTTTATGAACGATGACCCAAATATTGTAAATGACTGTAATGGTTAATCTTGTAGCTTTTATAGTTTTGATTAATTAATTTAATTTGTAAAAGATTCGAATAAGATTTCTCTGGAGATTAAGTTCGTTGTGCTGTTATTGAATCTTACAAATTTGGGACTTCGATTTTTTCCAACAAGCTCGAATTTCTACCTTCAGGTCCTTCAGGAGTGTCTCCCCGCCACTTCCTAAAATTATGTTCTGTGACGCAGTAAGATCAAACAAGCCTTGCCTTTAACTCAGCTGTTCTATTAACTCGTTTGTTTATTATTTAGGGGAGATCTAAGCCTGCGGGTGCCAAGCATCTCAGCATACTTTCCGAAACCAACAGCTCAAACTAACCCCATTTTTTAAAGCGACATCCTTTTCTATTATAATTTAAAAACGCAAAGCCTTCAAAAAGATACAATCGGCTTATTTTATTAATCCGTCCATAGTGCAACACCGAACTGAAAGCATCAATTCATGCGTATAAAAACGTGAACATACATAAAACGTATCAGATATTTCTGTCCACATTTCAAACGCGCATAAAAAGGCTAGACTAACATACATTTTTCATTCGAATCTAAACCTGATATTTATGTAAACTCACGTGTTAGATAAATGGTAGTGAAATATCAACGTTGTATGTAACGGGATTTATGTTAATCCGTCTGGATTCTTGAGTGCTTACTGGAAACCATCTGAAACCTTCAGGCTTCAGGAATTCTCAAATAAAACTTATTAGTAAGGCATTCAACAAACAATATGTCCAGTTTTTAAACGCAAAAATTAAAGATGCCTTTTTTGGGTCGCAAAATTTAAGCTTTCCAAAAATAGCTTGAAACGTCTGAAACGTTCAGAAGTTTTCAGAAAGTAGTTTATATTAACATTCGACCCAAAATACTGACAGTTTTTAAGACAAGAATGAATAAAAAAGCCTTTTCTGGGCGTAAAATGTAAGCTTCCCAGAAAAGTGAGGTTAAATCACCTGCCACCAAGCTTAAAACGTTACTGAAAATCGTTTAAAACGTTTAAGAATTTTCAGAAAGTAGTTTTACACTAGCATTCGATGAAAAATACGGGTAGTTTTTAAGGGAAAGAAATAATAAAGTGTTTTTCGGAGCAATATTTAAGCTTCCCAGAACAATGAGATTAAATCACCAACTACGAACCTTAAAACGATACTGAAAATCGTCTGAAATATTTAGGAATTTTCAGAAATTAATTTACATAAGCATCCGATGCAAAATACCAACAGTTTTTAAGGCAAAAAGGAAATAAAAGCCTTTTCTGGGCGTAAAATTTAAGCTTCCTAGAAAAGTGAGATTAAATCACCTGCTATGAAGCGTTACTGAAACGTTTTCAGAAATTAGTTCATATAAGCCCTCAACGCTGAGCTGATTTTGAGGGGGAAAACTAAGAACCCTTCTCTGGACGTCAAGTTAACCTTCGTACAGCAAAATTTCAATTTAAGGTAAAGTCTTAATGATTGCATAAATGTTCGTTTCCGTTTATGTAAATTCATTTTCTATCCCCACTAATAACTATATCCTCACTTTTATTGGTGTCTTCTACAATCTACAAGCAGTCAAAGTGGTGTTGGGGTTTGGTGGACACCAGCGTATGTTCCGCGTAGTTGTTTTAACTTTCTCGTCGTGTATGCAATATTGTAAGTCTTAAATTTGCAATTATTGAATTTCAAACAAAATATAATTACTGTTAACTAGGATTAAAGTAATGGCTTCATCTTCTCCGCGCGGACTAACAGATGCCGAACTCGAAAAGTTATTACTGGAAAGCGATACAGATGATCAAGCAGAAAGTAATGGAGATTTATTTGGTGGAAAAGATACCAATAAAAGATCGGATTTTGTGCAAATACAAGAATGATCAGATAGCAGGCAAAGTCGAAGTGAGGATGAAGAAGAGGTACCGCCCAAAACAAATAAAAGGCTTTCTACAGCAAAGGGAAAACCAACATATCAATGTATTAGTATTGAGATCCTACTAGAATGTGGCAGACTCTCATCACAAAATTTGGCTTCATCTTCTCGTCGTGGACTAACAGATGCTGAACTCGAAAAGTTATTACTGGAAAGCGATACGGATGACCAAGCAGAAAATCATAAGAGTTTTATTTGGTGGAAAAGATACCGATGATGATTCGGATTTTGTGGAAACGCAAGAAGAAGTAGATAGCGAGCAAAGTGAGAGAGAGGAAGAAGAAGGCGAAGAACAGCATAAAAAATATAAAAGACTTTCTATAATAAAGGGAAAACGAGGATATCAATGAAGTACTGATATCCCGCAAAAACGTGGCAAACAACCATCTCGAAATTTAGTGACCCACCTCCCAGGCCTAAAAGGACCTGCAAGAAATATAAAAACTCCTCTAGAATCCTGGAGTCTCTTGCTTGACGCGAAAATCTTGCACATCATCGTACTTCAGACAAATGAAGAAATTTCGCGACGACGAACTTTTTTCCGTCAGAGTTAATCCTACCACAGTGATACAAGTTTAACTGAGCTAAATGCTTTGATTGGACTTTTATATTTGTGCGGAGTCCAAAAACCAGCTCATTTGAATCTGGAGGAACTCTGGTCCTGCAAGTTTGGCACGTCACTTTTTAGAGCAAGAATGTCGCGTAATCGATTTGAGCTTTTAACGAGTTGTTTGCGTTTTGACAACAAGGAAACAAGGTCCGATAGAAGAGAGACTGATAAGTTCTCCTATCCGAGAAATATGGGAAAAATTTATCACAAATTGTCCAGCGCTCTATACTCCATTTGAGTATTGTACTATTGACGAGCAGCTGATGGAATATAGAAGAAAATGTCCTTTTCGTATTTACATGGCTTCCAAGCCTGACAAATACGGAATAAAGGTTATGATGTTGAATGATGCACGAACATGGTATACGCTCAATGTAATTCCTTACGTTGGAAAAGTCGCAACTGAAAATAAAGAGTCGTCATATTATGTTCGAAAATTATCTGAGCCTATCCACAACACGTCATGAAATATTACAGTAGACAATTGGTTCTCGTCTGTCGACTTCTTTGACAACATACTGCAAACTTATGGTCCAACTATGTTGGGTACGTTGCGAAAAAACAAGACAGAAATTCCTCCGTCGTTTTTGGTAGGGAAAGAAGAAGGGACATCGAAATTTGCTTTTTACCAAAATAAACCTTTAGTATACTTCATCAAAAAAAAAAAAATAAGGTGGTTCTTCTTCTTTTTACCATGCATTACTCAAATGCAGTTGATCCAGAAACCAAGAAACCCGACATGATCTTGGATTACAATGAAAGGAGGTACTGACACTTTTAATATGTTATGCCACGGCTACTGGTATAAATTTTATGATACTGTTCACTCATTCTAATATTGATAAAAAAAATGAATCGCAGGCAGTTTCTGAATAGTTTGGCATATGAACTCATTGAGCCTTTCCTGAAGACCCGTTTAGAAGTGGAAACTCTGAGAAGAGGTCTCCAACAGCTAATCAAGAAAATACTTGAGGTAGATGAGCCCCCTGGACTTCACCCACAACCAAATTTGAATAAAAAAGTCAGATGTTGCTTCTGTTTCTGTCCCAGAAAGAGAGACAGAAAAACTAAGATTTCGTGTCAAAATTGTCAGAAACCCATGTGTGAAGAACATCGAGTACCTACTCGTTTGCAGAGATTGCACTGAGTAATTTTTTACTTATTTTGCTGTTCTGGCTAACTATGGATTTTTTACTTAGATCGTTAAAATTGTGCTACGTGTTAGATCAATATTAGAGGTTTAGAGTTTATAATATTTTTTCCTCATTCGAATTGTTGATTTGTTTAAAATAAATATAATCGCAACTTGTAATTTTTCTGTTTCATTTTTCACAGGATCTAATAAATACCTACTTCAAACAAAGATTTTTTTTATTTTAAGCCTTAATTTCATTATTATGTATGGGCATAGGCATAGGTATACCTATGTATCTTGTATGTACTCTGATTGTGATACTTTGCCCCAAAATTTCTTTTTGGAATTTATTTATGATTTTAAATAAAAGGGGCCCAGCGAACCCCAGTGTGTCTTTTGTCTTTCACGTAAGTGTATAAGTGTTGTGCGAGGGTTAAAGCTTTCAAGAAAAGTGAAGTTACATCATCCGTTAAAAAACACAGCTAAAATCATCTGAAACGTTCAAAACTACTTGCAAGACCAGCAGATTGATTAACCGAGGGAAAAATACCCACACATTTTTGACAAAACCCAAATAAAATTCGAATAGTTAAAAGTGAGGTTAGGTGACTTAGGGACTTACTGCGTCTCTTCTGCAATTCTGTTACCGCACTATGAAGCACTTCCACGTATTTAATAAACTACTCTTCGTCTAATTTACAAATTTATTGGATTTCATTTAATGCTGAAACCGCGTAGGTTTTTAATTTCGGATATGAAATATTATACCATAAACAACAACAATAACATATTCTCGCAATTTGATATTTGATGGACCAATACAAATCGTAGATAATTAGTATTGAACAAGGCAAAAGGGTGGATTTGGCATTATTTTCTTAATTCACATGGCGATTCGTCTTAGCAAAGCCTTCTGCGAATCTAGTAATAAGCATAATTATTAATTATTATCGACCCATATTTGGTTACTAATAAACGTGGGCGAAACAACTAAATTTTTTAGATTAAATAAATTAATAAGAAATAATAAAAAAAACTTATCAAGTGACCCATTTTTCTTTGTTATTGTTATTAAAACAAAGGAGGGGTACACCCACACCAGTTGCATACAAAACGCACTTCGGCTTGTGCAATCAAAGAAGAAATCTTGTGTTTTCAGGATGTGCAATGATTTGCATTCTCTGCACAAACTTCCGGTCAAGTTCAATCTGCTTCCTGTACGCCAGACGACTGTCTGGTACGTCACAATGTGTTCACTATCACTTTTCTAATCGCTTTGCATATGGGTTAGTGGGAGTCAAATGTCAACTTTCTGAAACATGCGACCTCAGACTAGGAAGCGCTAACTTTGATTTATGTTCAAACTTTCGGTTAATAATAAGAATATTATTATAACAACCCGGAATTTTTTTCCTTATGTAGGAAATTTTTTAAAATGATTGAAAGTGATTTCCGGGAATTATGTATTGTTATTTGTTAAAGACTAATCGATTGACGCAGTGGAACATCAACAGTTAGTTGAAATTTAATGCAAGTTGATTAACTACTAAATTGACTAACTGAAAAACTACATTCGAATCGATTAATCAAACAATAGTTTACTCTAGGAGCCAAAAGACTGATTATTTGAGCAACAGAGCAGTCGATTATTTGACTTTCAACAGTTAAATATAATCGGTTATTCGGCTCGTTAGGAAATCAAAGGGATTAATGAAAATCAAGCGAGTTAAAACCGTTAAAGTATAAAATGCAATCGAATCAGTCGCAAGCGTAATTATTTGATTGGTAGAATGATTGATCAGTCGATCGTTCGATCTTCAACAGTTAATTCTGATCAGTTATTAGAATCGTTTGTAAATCAATAAAAGTCCAGTAAAAAAGTTAAAATCTTTACAATATAATCCATTAACCGAAAAACAGTTAACTCAATCGTTCGACAGTGTGATTATTTGTTTGGTAGAATGACCGATCAGTCGGCAATTCAATCTTCAACAGTTTAAAAAAATGGATTTGTTTGTAAATTAAGAAATCGATAAAAGCCAAGCAAAAAATTGATTAACTTAATCCATCAGTCAAAAGGAGATCAACAGAATTTCTGATCAGTCGATAATTTGATCTCCAATAATTAATCTAATCGACTATTCGATTCGCTAATCCATCAAGAAATCAATGACTGAATTAAGTTCAAATTATAATCGATTAATCGAAAAAAAGGTCGAAGGATCGGCAGATCGATTGCTTAGTTGATTAGTCGACTTTTGGCAGTTAATCCATTCGATTGTTGGACTCGTTAATCGTCAATAATTAGTAAATCAATAAGTTGATCCAGTACCGACTAAATTTACTAAACAATCGAATTTAAAATTAATCAATTAATTATTGAATACTCGAACAGTTTCTAGAACGTAAAACCCTTTGTTTTGGCAGGGTATTAATCAACGAAGGGATTAATCGATTGGTTGACAAGTTAAATGATCGACTGTAATTATCATCGACTACGATAGTATCAGAGTAGAGTAGAGTTTACTGGATTAGTCGAACTCTCTAATTAATCTAATCAATTATTCGAAGTATCAATATATTGCGAACTTAATTCACAATGCGGCCACGAAATTGAATTAATCTTACCAATATCTAGGGATTAATTATTTGTTATTAATTGTTGTTATGTATACTAATCGATCAACTGATTACTGGTTGAAGTGCTGATTAAAGAATCAAATACTCGATAGTAATAATCATCGACTGCGATAACATTAATCAATTATTCTACAACTTAATAAAGGTCAGAACATACAAATAATAAATGAAATAGTTGAATAATTGAACTGCCCACAAGAATTCTAAATGATTACTAGAATCATAAAATTGATTAGTAAATTAATAACTCAATCGCTTATCAAGTTACTGAAAAATCAACCATTACTCGCAGATTCGCCATATCAATCGAAGCATTTACAGACCGCCAAAGGAATTACATAATGGATAATAATCATCGACTTTGGATGCTCAATTAATGAAAGAACTTATCGATCAGTTAAATCCTTCATGAGCAATCTAAACGATTATTCGATTTTTTAGTCGTTAATAAATTAATAACTCGATCGATTGCCGATTTAGTCAAAAATCTTAGGAGTTTAAAATTCATCGATTAAGCGATCAATCGAATAATTACGGAGGATAATCGTTTGTTCCATCGAGATCAATCAACTAATTGATTATTCGAGTATAGTATAGTTAAAAACTTAAGAATTCAACTGAAAACTGAGAATTGAAAAAGAAAGCTCAACAGTTAAGCTCAAACTGAAAGCTAAAGAGCTAAATTGAGAGCTTAAAAACTCAATTGAAAACTTAGAATTAAACTGAAAATTTGAAAGCGAAACTCAAAACTGAATAGAGAAATTGAAAACTCAAAAGTTAAGCTAAAAACTCAGACTCAAACTGAAAGATGGAGAGCTAAATTGAAAGCTTGAAGGCTGAAAACTTAAGAATTCAACTGAAAACTGAGAATTGGAATTGAAAATCCAAGAACTAAACTGAAAACTGCGAACTGAAGTGCAAGCTAAAGAGCTAAGCTAAAAGAGTTCACTAAAGATCTAAGCTGTAAACTTGGAGTGAAATTAAAAGATTAAGAGCTAATAGATCAAGAGAGCTTAGCTGAAAACCTAAAGCCAATTTAAGAGCTTCCGAGCTAGGCTGAAAGCTCTAGTTAAGCTGGACACTGAGAACTAAATTGATAGCTAAGAGTCCAAGAGCTACATTTACACTGAGAGCTAAACTGAAACCTAAAGAGCTAAGACTGAACGCTGATCAAGAAATATAACCGAAAAACAAAATGAGAGATCGAAGATTTAAAGAAAGGAAATGAGGTAATCACCTGCAAAGAATTACCCATAGATTTCATGCTTGTAGAATCTGAAAAACCGCTTACCATATTTAGCTTATTACAAAAGTACTAGTATGGAAGAAAACGATTTTTAAAGCACTAACTCAAGGCAAGATTCTCAAAATTACAGGTTGCTCTTGGAATTTGTGATCTTTTGCCTCGGTGCTATAATTACCGAACTAACAGATCGCATATCCCAAATGAGCGACGAAAAAGTACATAAAAAAATGTTTACTTCAACATCTGACCGGTCTTCGGATATAAGTAAAACGTTGTTAATCTCCGCATTCCTTGGGAATTACGATTATTCTAAAAACACCTCAGGCTTTAGCTATTAAACTCACATAAACGTTTGATTTCAACACGTTTTCATCGTGTATGATTTGTAATTTAAATTACGCTTGGTTCAAAGTCATATTCTGAACAGATTCGGTAAGCTTTTTTTACAAAAGGCAGCGATTGTTACGAACATATTTTAGGACTAAAATGAATCAGATTTTTACAACTAGAGATTTTTCGAACAAAAAAGTAAAGTAAAAATGATGTATGCTGGAGGGCTTTTTTGTTTTCTGTCGCGGGCTTTTTTACTTTTTGTTGCTGGATTTTTATTTTATTCTCTGACATGCCGGTGTTTTTATTTTATTATATGGCAAACATCTGTTTGAAGGCAAATAACGTGATGCAATACGATAGTTAAGAAGACGCAGAAAACGCGACGTATTCTCGTTTTTGCAAAATAAGTCAACCATGTAATCCGCCAGACGTATGACATTTACAAGGTTTCCATGCTGAATTATATTACATTGTATTTGCGTCGTCGCTTTTCAGTTAAAACATCCACGTGTTCTCGATTATTATGTATTTACCTAGTTACATCCTTTCTCCTTTCTATATTTGTGTACGCATTTTTTTTCCTTGCAAAAAGAGAAAGGATGCTTCTTCAATTAAACGGCAATAAAAGGTCATTTATGCAACACGTTCGTTCTGTTAAGATTATTTATTGTTGATTTTAGTTTGGTTTTTCCGAATTTCTGTAGTGATAGACCTGGCTATAAAAGATCGTTTTATTAGATTATTTGTAATGTAAAGTTGAAGGATTTTTGATCAGGAAAATCGATCAGTTGAAACCTTTAGTTAACTGAACCGTCGATTAGTTTAAACAAACCTCTAATTTAGAAGCACACCAAAACCGTAAAGCGGGCCGAGTTTCAGAAATTACAGGCAATTTAACGATTTAATTGCGTTCGTGTTATAAAATTACATGTTTGCTTGTAATTAAATAAAGTTCTCGAATGAAATTAATATATTTCGTTTTGTATTCGTTTGAAATTGCATGTTTTCGTTTTAAAAAATCATTTTCATAATTAATTTTTATGTTCGTGCCTATACACCGTTCACTCTTTATCTGGACAACAGTTGGCCATGATTTTGGTTTAGTATATCGATAATAAAAATTTGACGATCGCTCACTGTCATTTGATCAAGCCTACACTATGTTGATGGCCAAATATTGGAAGATTGCATTTTTGAGGACAAAGGCTGGAAATTGGAGGCCTAAGATTTAAGAATAGAGTTCAAGGTTTCAGGTTTTTTTACTTAAAAATCGTAGGTAGGATTGGATGTTTGAAGACGTCGGTTGGAGGTTCGAAGTCTAAAGTTTGACAATGAAGTTTGAAGTTAGAAATTCAAGGTTACAGATTTGAAGGTGAAAACTTTAAACTAAAAGTGTAGATAGGCGATTCAAGGTTCAAGTTACGTTAAGTTTGGATGCTGCAAGTTTAAAGTTGGATATTGAAGATGAGATGTTTGAGGACAAAGGTTGGAGGTTCAGGCTAAAGTTTGAGAATGAAGTTTAAAGTTGAACATTCAAGGTTTCAGATTGGAGGTTGAAGAATTTAACTTGACAATAATTGTAGGAGAAGGTTCAAAGTTAGATTAAATTAAGGTTGAACTATAAAAGTTTAAGATTGGATGCTGAAAATTGGATGTTTCAGTCCAGATGTTGAAGGTTCTAAGTCTAAAGTTAAAAAATGGCGTTCAAAGTTGGACAGTGAAATTTAAAAATTGTAAGTGGGGAGCTCAAGGTTCAGCTTAAGTTTAGATTAGAAGCTAGAAATTTACAATTAGATACTGAAGATTGCATGCCGAAGGACGAAGGTTGGAGGTTTGGAGTCTTAGGGTTTAACAATTAAGTTCGAAGTTGCAAAATTTCCGATTTGGGATTGCATACAGGAGATTCAAAGTTGGGTTAATTTAAGGTTGGATGCTGGAAGTTTAAGGTTATAGATGCTGAAGATTGAGTATTTCAGGACGAAAGTTGAAAGCTCGAAGTTTAAAGTTAAAAAATAAAGTTCAAAGTTAGGTTTCAAGTTGGAGAGTGAAGCATTTAACTTTAAAATTGTAGGTGGGAGGTTCAAGGATCAGGTTAAGTTAAGGTTGGATGCTGGAAGTTTTAAGGTCGGATGTTGAAGATTGGATGCTTGAGGACGAAGGTTGGAGGTTCGAAGTTGGAAAATCAAGGATTCCGATCTGGGGCTGAACAATTTACCTTGGAAATTGTAGGAGGAGGTTCAAGGTTAGGTTAGATTAAATTAAGGTTAAATGTTGTAAATTTAAGATTGGATGTTGAAGATTTAATGTCTCAGGCTAGATGTTGAAGGTTCTAAATCTAAGGTTTGAGGTTAAAGAATTTAACTTGAAAATTGCAGACAGAGAATTCAAAGTTAGATTAAGTTAAGGTTGGACGCTAGAAATCTACGAATAGATATTGAACATTGGATGTTTGAGGACAAAAGCAGGAGGTTCAGTCCATAGTTTGAGAATGAAGTTCAAAGTTGGAGATTCAGGGCTTCAGGTTCGAAGATGAAGAATTTAATTTTAACCTCAAAATTGTAAGTAGGAGGTTCATGATGAGGATAAATTAAGGTTGGATGCTGAAGATTATGCCCAAAGGTTGGAGGTTCTAAGTAGGTCAATTTTGCTTGAAAATTGCAGACAGGAGATTGAAAATTAGGTTAAGTTAAGGTTAGATGCTGAAGATTGAATGTTTTAGGACGAAGGTTGGAAGTACGAAGTCTAAAGTTTGAGAATAATGTTCAAAGTTGGAGATTCGAAGCATCAGGTTGGAGGATGAAGAAGTTAACTAAAAAATTATAGGCAGAAGGTTCAAGGTTCAGGTTAAGTTAAGGTTGGATGCTCGAAGTTTAAGGTTGAATGCTGAAGTTTGGATGTCTGAGGACAAAGGGTAAAGGTTTGAAGTTGGAGCTTCAAGGTTTCCGGTTTGAGGTTAAAGAATTTAACCTGAAAATTGTAGGAGGAGCTTCAATGTTTGGTTAAGTTATGGTTGTCCACTAGTAGTTTGAGATTGGATGCAGAAGATTTAATGTTTCAGGCCAGATGTTAAAGGTTCTAAGAAGTCTAAGGTTCGAGAATGAAGTTCAAAGTCGGAGATCTAACGTTCAGGAAAGGTTGGTCGCTGGAAGTTTAAGGTTGGGTATTTGAAGATTGGATGTTTAAGGGCAGATTCTAAGTCTAAAGTTTGAGAATTAAGTTCAAAGTTGGAAATTTAAGGTTTCAGTTTGGAGTGTGAAGTATTTAATTTCAAAATTATAGGTAGGAGGCTTAAGGTACATGTTAAGTTAAGCTGTTAAGCTTGGATGCTGAAAGAATATTAAAGATTGGATGTTTGGGCACACATGTTGGAGGTTCAGGCTAAAGTTTGAGAATGGAGTTCGAAGTTGGAGATTCAAGGATTCAGGTTGGGGGTTGAAGAATTTAACTTCGAAATTGTAGGAAGAGGTTCAATGTTAAGCTAAGGTTGAATGCTGAAAGTCTAAGATAGGATGTTTCTGAAAAAATGTTGAAGGTTCTAAGTCTAAGGTTTGAGAATGAAGTTCGAAATTGGAGATTCAAGGTTTCAGGTTCGAGGTTGAAGAATTTAATTTGAAAATTGCAGGTAGAAAGTCCAAGATTTTAGGTTAAGTTAAAGTTGAATGCTGGAAGTATAAGATTCGCTAGACGTTGGAGGTTTGAGGTCAGAAGACCCGAAAACTAAATTTTGAGTTTTAGATTCGATTTTGGAAGTTTAATGTTAGTTTAGGTTAAGGATGGATGCTGGAGGTCGAAGTTTGATATTAAGGATTTGAGGTTTGGCACCGGAAGTTGGAGATATGAAATCTAAGTCGAATATTCGAAGTCACAGGTTTAAGATTAATCTTGGAGATTACAAGTTGGAGGCCCAAATTAGGTAAATCAAGTGTGAATATCAGTTTTTTTAACAATACAGATGACCTACACAAAATCACCAAGCTTAATTAATTTTCCGGTAAAATTCAAGTTTACTGCACTTTTTTAATCGAAAACAAATTAACTCCGATGACAATGCATGTTGAAAGAACCACACAAAACAAATCAAATTGCATAATTGCAGGAAGGATCGAAGTTGATTATGAAAATTAGTTTTAAACAAACGCACGAATGTCATTCAACCGATGTAATCAATCAAAATAAAAGTTTGGAGATAAAATCAGAAATTTCATACACAGTAAATGAGAGTTTAACTTCCGCGTTTCGAATAAAATAAATAATTTAAAAATATAATCCATATTTCAACACCAACATAAAGCGAAGATGGTGATTGTCAAGTGGTAATCAAATTACTAATAAATTTTAAGTTTTGAAATTATGTGGGCAAATACTTGATTTATATCCACGAAATTACCGAAACATTGCGATTTATTTCAAATTAAAATTTGAGAAGAACAAGGTGTTAGATTGAATTGTTTCGTAAATTTTGTGCTGGTTTTGATTATTTTATGACTTCCGTATTAGGACGAACCTACACACAATGTTCGCGTTATAACAATAATTTAAAAGAGAATTATGTATGACACCCGCCGCCATATAGCAATGTAAATGTGACGCACCTTTATGTATTAACTATGTAGAGCAAGGTTAAATAGTTCCGCTCCTGATTTATTAATTATTCGAGAACCGATAGGGTAATCCAGCAGCACCTATGAATGAACGGAATTTCCAACATAGTTTAGAAATTATCCATCAACCAACTAACCTCCGCATTGTTTAATCGTTATATTAACCGAAACTCAGTGTTTAGACCAAAATAAAGGATCGTTAAATATTTGCCCGCGAAATTCACGGCCGTAAGTAGGTATGCAAATATTTACCTATAAATAAAAATCAATTACTTCGTACGTTTACTGCCACAATTTCTTTCATAACAATTAAGTAAAACAAAACTTAATTAGCGGCCACGTAATAATAATTACAAAATTTAATAAGTATGGATGTGGATCACCTTGAAAAATTCCCTCGGTTTTTTTTAACGAATAAGTAGATCAAACGGTTCCAAAATGTTGTTAACAAACCGAACCAGTTCAAGTTGAAACAATTATAAAATTTTGTAATCTTTACTCGCTACGTTAAAAGTTTCGTTATGTAAATGTAGGACTCGTAAAGCGTAAACCACAACCGTTGCACTAAAACTGGTGCAGCTTCACCAGACGCTTAGTTAAGGGGCGATAATTAATAAGAATCTAAGAATAGACACTCGTAAGCTCTTTGGTGTTTCAATTAAACGTTTTATTCGTTTTTTAAGGGCATACAATGCGTCTGTTTGTTTAAATCTCGAAGAGTTTCACTTGAATTAACAACATTCATTTCTGTGCCACCGATTAGCCTCGAGACCTTTAAACCCGTCTCGACTAGTTAAATTTGATGGTTAAAATAATCTGTTCTTACACGCTAGAGTTGAAGTGCATTCTTTAATTTTATGCAGACGAGTTTCACCGCCGGTTATTAGTTTGTAGAGTTAATAACAGGCTGGGGAAGACTGAAGAATTGTAAAAGATGCTCATGCAAAAGTGAGCTACGTGCTTGCCTTAGGGAAATGTGTCAGGTATGATAATTACGATTTTTTTAAATTGGGATGAAAAGGGAACTCTTTTGAAAAACAAAAATGTCAAGGAAAGGTATTTAGACTTGTAAAACCTCCCCAGTGTGCGAAACGCAGTAATAACAGAAGAATTCATTGGTAAAACTAACCTGATTAATACAGCAGGACAATTTATTATAAAAGCTCCAGGTTTCAACAAAAGCAAATTTGAGGCTTCAGACAAGCACCAAGCGTGAATTCATTAATTCTATAATTTTTTAACAAACTCAATTATATAACCAACGTATAATTTTACAGCACGAACGTAATTAAATCGTTAAATTACCCACAGTTTCCGAAATTCTACATGGTTTACAGATTTTGTTCCTTAAACTGTTGACATTAAACATGATCACTCAATTATTTTCGAGGCTGCGTGTCGAAGTCGTAAATTATAACCTGAAAAGTAAGTTAAAACGCTGAATTTGAAAAGTGAAGAGCAGAAAACGAAAACTGAAATCACAAACTGAACGTGGGAAACCAAGAAAATTGAAAGCAGAAACACCACAGAAATAAAATCGGAAGGCTGAAAAAGTAGACTGAAACTGAAAGGCGAGGTGATAGAAATTAGAATTATAGTCTGAAAGCTGAAGCTAAAAACTGAAACTAAAACCTCAAATTTGAAGTAATAAATCAAAGCAAGCCTAAAAATTAAATCTGAAAAATACAATTAAAGACTGAAAAATTGAAGCTGAAAACTAAACCACAAAGCCTAAAAAAAGACTTAAGTTAAGAAGTTTGAAAACAAAAGAACAGAAGGAAAACAAAAGTTGAATTAAGAGTTTCAAAAAATCCTGAACTCGTCCTTACGAGTGTATAACAGGCCATCGGCCTAGGCTTCGGCCATAAGAGGAAGAAGAAGAAAAAATCCTGAAGCTCCAGGTTTGAGGTTTGGATTTTAAAGTTTAAAGTTAGGTGTTAGAAGTTCGAAATTGAGGTGGAAGATTCCTTGTTTGAGATTACAGGTTCGAGGTTGGATTTTAGAGGATTCGAAGGTTCAACGTTGAGCTGCAAGTGGGAGGCTAAAGCTTCGCGATTGCAGGTTAGAGTAGAGGTCCAAGATTAAAATAAGTAGAAATTGGATAATTAAAGAACAGAAGGAAAATAAAAGGTTGAATTAAGAGTTCAAGACAACCCTGAGGCTCCATGTTTGTTTGAAATTGTGATTGGGTTTTAGAGGTTTAAAATCGGAGGGTAGAGTTTTTAAATTAAGGTTAAAGGTTGGAGGTTAGACGTTCGAGGTTAAAAACGTTGAGCTACAGGTAGAAGGTTAAAGTTTCGAGATTGCAAGTTAGAGGTCCAAGACTAAATTAAGTTGAAGGTTGGGATGTTGGGAGCTGAAGATTTGAGGTGGGAGGTTTTCAATGTTCCTAAGTTCCATGTGTAAGGCTGGGGGGTAGGGCATGAAGGCTGGAAGTTTGATATTAAGTTTGATTGTGATTTAAGAATTTAAAATGGGATGTTGAAGCTTTGAAGTTTGAGGGTGGATGTTCGAAGTTGAGATTCTAAATTAGAGGTTACAAACCCGAGATTGCAGATTGGAAGTTCGAAGTTTGATTTGGTTGTCGTTAAATGTTGGAGGTTGAAAACTGGCTGTTAAAAGTTAAAGGTGTGAAGTTGGATATTAAACACTGAAGGTCTAACTGGTTAGTTTTGACGTTCTAGGTTTCATACTAAATATTGGACGGTAAAATTTGTAGATTGCAGGCTGGGTTCGGTTGCAGTTGAAGGTTAGAATTTGAAGATTACTACTTTGAAATTACAGATTAGAGGTTCGCACTTAGGTTAGGTTGAAATTGATTGTTGGAGGTTCGAAGGTGGATCTGAAATGTTGGAAGTTTAACGTTAGATGTTGATCGAATGTCTAAAATTCGAGCCCCTGAGGTTCGAGATTGCAGTATCGACGTTTGAGCTTCCAGGCTGAAGTTTAGGGGGTAGAATTTGAAAACTGCGAACTGAAAATGTGATTCTAAATTTGGGTACGATTGAAGATTTGCATTTGGATATTCAAGGTTGGATATTGATATTTGATTTGATAAGATAAAATGAGGTTGAATGTTGGAAGTTTGAGGTTGTATGGTGAAGATTAAAGGTCTGAGGTTTGAGAATTAAGTTTCTGATTAGTGATTAGAAACTGAAGTTTCGACGTTCGAGGTTCCAAGCTAAAGGTTGATGCTCCGAGACTGCAGGTTGCAAATGCGAGGTTCCAGGTTGAATGCTAAAGGTTCGGGGTTTGAAGTCGAAAGTTGTAGATGTTTGATAGTGAGGTTCCAGGTTGAAATGTAGATAGATGTTTAATGTTTAAATTCGGGCGCCTTAGATTCGATCCTGCGGTTGAAGATTGCAGGTTGAAGGTTAGGAGTTTGAGACCGGAAGTTCGAGGCCCGAAGTCTAAGATTTCGTGCTGAAAATCAAATCTTCTAACTTTAAGCTAAAGGAAAACCTGAAACTTAAAATTAACAAGTGTAACGGGGCGCCCGAAAGGAAACTGTAAAACATAGACAGACGTGAGAATGTCTTAACGGAAGTCTCAAACTTACAAAATAAATCCAAAAAGAAAATCTTGAAACTAACAAAAAAGTTATAAAATCTAAAAATTAAAAATGAAATAAAAAAAATCAACAAAAATAATGCCAAGAATAAAAGCAAAACAAACCAAATAAAACTGAAATCTACAGACTTGAACCCAATAAAAAAATAAACGCACTAAATTAAATCCAAAAACAGGTTTGAGGAAATCAAAACTGCAAATAATTAAAGGCGGTTTCCTCTCCTTCACTATCAAGTTCATCGATTGTACCTTGTAAACAACCCATGTCTCAGACCATTAACAATATCGGATGTTGTTACCATTAAAGGTTAGCTTTCAAGGTGGTAATTTGTTACAGATTTTTACGGTTAAGATTTGACGGTTTTATAGTAACGTAAATATTTGACGCAAGAACCGCCCTAAAATTATTTGGACCAAATTATATTTTTAACCTTGCTATACTTCTGTGAACTTTCGAATACTTTCAGTTTGAGTACTTTGATTTAATTAGTTTATTACAACATTAACATTATTATTTGGCAATTAAGACATTTGAAAGTTGAAAGGGAACGATGAAGAAACAGGAAAATTGATATTTCAAAGTCTTTACCACTTCGAAATAGGAGTTTTTTTTTTGAAAAGCCGAAGAAGTTTCTGTTTTATCAACCTGAATTCTTTTGCTTTGTTAATTTTACCAATTTTTGGGCAATCAAAAATTCTTCCATTGACAGGAAAAAGACCATCAATAAAAAATATCCGCAACACTTAAAAAGCACTATTAATGAAGCAATTTTTAAAGAACTGGAAACATTAAACATTTTCATAGGGTTCTTAAAACTACAAAAGGTTCGCCATCAGGCAATAACATATGAGGAAAGATACTTACGATGTGCTAAACTGCTCAGAAGAGAATTGTGCCTGCAGAATTCTGCCTGGTTTTTCTATGTGCCAGAATAACGTTCGGGAGAGTTCTCGCAGCGAAGAAACACCGCGATCCTTCTGAAACAAAAGAGAACATTAGTATCAAGAGTTCCTGTACGATTTGAATCCTTCAGTTTACATTTTATCTTAATTAAAGTGCCCTGAAAAAATCGATTTTTGTAAGATCGAGAGGGTTTCTTTTCTGACGCAGTGTTGAAATATCCAGATTATTTATTACCCGCTTCGAATTTTTCTGCGAATTATATAGTTGATACCCGAAGCTCCTGCTTTGTTGAAATAGTATGAAGATCACCAGAAAAAGTTTGGTTGTTTTCTGGTTTAAGGGATTCTTGCTGTACGTAGCATTGAAATATCTAAGCAACTGAGTTCAAATCAGTAACGATCTTCGACTTTAGTCCAGTTAGAGGTGGTTTTTCACCATTTAACACATTGGCTGCCATGAGAATCACCGGTGATCCTCAAAAAATTTTATCACTGTGCCACGAGGAACAGGGCCGTCTTAGGCCATGCAGGGGCCCTTGGGCACACAGAGTCTGGGGGCCCTTTTAGATTTTAGAAAGCCAAAAAAAAAAACGTGAATGAAGCGTACCTATTTACTGAAAACGCTTAACCCTCTTGCTCAAGTTGCGACAAATTCGTTGCACACGTTACGCATTCCAGCTGACTCACTAGAGTTAAAATCAGAGGAATCCCCATCCAATCGGCAGATCGGCAGCGTCGACATCTATCATCATTGATGTTAATACCGTACCGTGCGTGTCTACATCAAGGCCCGCTGAATTAAATATTGCATATTAAGGCCTTAAGGTGCATTCAGACTCAGAAATTTTGTCCGGAAATTTGACGGAGAAATTTAAACGAACCAATCAGGAGGTTTGTAGAATTTACGGCTTCTTACGATTCAAATTCTACACACCTCCTGATTGGTTCGTTTAAATTTCTCAGTCAACTTTCCGAACAAAATTTCTGAGTCTGAATGCACCTTTACCACTTCATTTAGCCAAGACGCAATTTAGAAAGGACGATAGCGCCATTTGGGGCGAACTATACCTATTAAATGCCCCATATACCTGCGAAAAAATTGCACAAACTGACGTTGCACAACAAATTGTTGTGCAAACAAGGTCGCTCATATACTATACGCAATTTTGTGCAAACTTCAGTTACTTTTGTCGTGTACCTACGGAAACATGCCGTCTGACGACGCAGCCTGTTTAGCTATAAAACCTTCCATACTTCCGGCAACTGACGGTGTAAATCAATAAACTCACTCAAAAATTCTCTATTATTTATAAAATTGGCCATTTTAAAAACACTACTTTCTACCACTGTATAAACCTTAAGTTTATACTGTGCTTCTACTTCCACGCATGAAAAAAGAAACTGCAGTTTATTGTACAATGTGGTGCACAAAGCCCATACACGATGCAATAGTTGCGCAACGCCACTCGTTGTGCAATTAATTTCAAACAATTATGAATTTCTGCAACTAGTTGTGCAGCACGACAAACAACACCATACACTATACAATTGTTTGCACAACAGCCCCTGTTGCGCAATTTGTTCGCAGGTAGGTATATGGGGCCTTTTGGGAATTGGGACGAATGTATAGTTCACCTCAAATTGCACCATCGTCCTTTCTAAATGGCGTCTTGGCTAAATCAAGTGGACGGGCCTTATTATCCAATATTTAATTCAGCGGGCCTTGGTCTACATTATAGGTAGCGCTAACGTAGGTGACCGCTAGATGGCATGGTTTCGCATCTGTTTTGTTAATTATGGGTTGAACTAAGAAACCAATGTTTTTTTTAATTGATTAACTTAATTGGCTGAAAATATATCATATATGGGCATGGATTTCGGCATTTCGGGGCCCCCATCAGGCCGGGGGCCCTGGGCTCGTGCCCCACGTGCCCTTAGGGTAAAGACGGAACTGACGAGGAACACATGTGTTACTCAGCAATCATCTAAGTTCTAGGCTGATCTAAAACCCAGGCATCCTAATAAAACTTTGGATTTTCAACTTGGCACACAGGGTAGGCTTGCATTTTTTTTAGTGTTTTTTGAATTTAAACATTAAGTAACGTATTTCTGGAAATAAAAACCTTTTCTTCTTTGGCACCTCGGGTTTGGAATTCGCCTCTTATGGTGGCAGCCAAAGTGTTAAGCCCCGAAAAATTATTAAATTAGTAAAACAAAGCCTTTGTAAACCAGTTTATTCAAGTTTAATCTTGCTGAGAAACCTAAAAAGTCTAGTGTTTACAAATAGGAAGCATTTAGAAGCTTCCAATTTACCAAAATTGCCGTGAAGAACTCCAGAGTCCTTTGTTTTCTAAAATGAAGGTTTGCTTGAAATCTCCTTATTAATTTAAAATTGAAATTAATCTTCGAGTTTGTCCAAATGGGAACGGCTTTTCATATTCTCGCCTTCCAAATAAGATCAGTAAAATAAAGCCTATTCATTCGAGTTTAAACTAACTCGGTTTGCTTATCGTTCTTCGCGAAATGGCACGAAAATCTGGTCTTCTGAAGCACTTGCTTTAAAAAAATTCTTCGAAGATCTTCAGAAAAAGTAATTCGTTTTCAAAAATATGAAGGTTTCTCGTTTCATGAAGCGTTGAGGTCTCCACGCTTATTAATTTAAACTCACAATGGAGCTCCAAATAGAGGTGACCGATCTTTCGACGACTATGAAAGAAGTCTATATTTGAGTTTCTATTCACTAAAAGCATTTCAGAAATAAAAAAATAAGAAAATATCTGGTTTGCCTCTCTCTCCTCACGGGTTTCCCGCTGGACGCAGCATTAAAGTTCCCAGACTCATTAATGTAAAACTTCGTGCACGTAAGGGCGATTTCTCACCTTTTCAACATGGAAAAGGCTTGAATTAGTAAAATGAACCCTTTGAACAACAACCAATTCAAATTTAATCGCCTGTTTCACTTTCTTTGTGAATAGGAACGGAAAACCTCGCCTTAGGAAGCTTCTGTTTTGTGCAAGTTGGCCAAAGGGTTTCAAAAAAAGGCCTTCGTTTTCGAGAATTGAAGGTGTCCTGCTTTGCTGCGTTGGAGTCGCCAAGCTTATTAATTTAGAATAACAATCCAGCTTTCTATTTGATCTAGATGGGGTGGGTTTTCACTCTTTTGGTTTGGAACGAAGTCCGATTTAGTAAAATAAACCCTTTGGTTGCGAGGCCTAAAGAGGTCTAGTTTGCTTCTTTAACTTCACGAGAGGCTAAGCGTAATTTACGAACTCTTTTTTTAAATTTGATTTTGATATTTAGGCATGGTTTCCCTAAACAATCAGTTCTGGGACCTTTCTTCAGCTTCTATTATCAAATCACACACAAATCAGTGCATAACACAAGAAACTGTAAAGGGAATTAGATTTAGAAAATTATGTCGGTTAATTGTCAACATGTCAAAGATCTTTACAGCTCGCCTTACAGTTAGACGTACGTTTTTAATGAAAATTACATATTTTGGTTGTTAGGCGTTCTTAAGAATGTATGTATGTTAAACTAACGTTGAAAATAGAGTCTAATTTTGTTTTCTTCCAGTGTTGCTGAACCTAACCGCTATTCTATTCAAAGAAATGCTAGTTCAAGGTCACGGACAAGGCGCGGAGCGAAATTGGCAACAGAAGTGAAGGCATAAAGAACTTCGTGGGCTCGACAGCTCACGCCAATCCTTCCTTTTTGCTACCTGTATTTAATTATTTAGTGTTATTTAATTACAAGTTTAACAAAACTGATACTTTCAAATTTTTGTTAGAGAGGTTAAAACGGAGAGGTTCCGCCGAAATTGCAAGGAATCTAGTTTTGTTACAGCAGATGAAAACCGGCCGATGTTGTTGCATAATTCAGACCGAATTTGGACAGTAACGGTAAGGAACCGGTTACCTTTGGTATTTTCTTAGGAAACCTTAGGGCAACTGACAACTGTAACTTATTTTTACGAAGAACTGGGCAATATTTTGGCTATGTTAGTGATTAACCTCCAGCTGTGGTTTAGCTTACACTCACCTCAACTGATTCTACAAAGCAAAAGGTCTCGTTGATTTATCAAGTTGTCTGGTAACGGTTACACGCCCATTTCCATTTTGGTTTGTAGTACCCAAAGGGTCTCGTGGTTCCTAAATAAATCACACGTGAAAATGCTGACTAAAAGCATGTGCTTTGCAAGGGCTTGAAGTAAAACCAACAAAACGTAAGGAATTTAAAAAAACACAATAACTTATTACGTAGGCGCCAAGGCCAACTGAGGTTCAGTTATGTTGTCTGTGCGTGTGTGATCAATAAAATAATTAATCTGCTTAATAGAAGATAATTATACGGTTTATAACTGTACTTGAAGGGTCGCCAATCATCGGGGTTTCGATAAGTATTTATCACTGCTGAAGAATCCCAACCTTCCCTAATTCTTTCGTTATTCCAAAACAAACACCTAAAAGGTGTTTATAAAAACAATTAACTGGTTAAACATTTGAAGAATTGTAAATTTAAGCAAAAATCAGTCAAGCGAAGGCAAAGCTCGTAACAAAAGCACGTAAATTAACTCGCAGGACAGATTATTAACACGGTGAACTAGAAAAATAAACTAGGAAAGTAGATTTACTAATCAAATGTTTTTTTAAGACCGCAAATTCCGTGTTAACCTATCCATCTACGTCTACGTATATATACGGGTCGAATTTTCTATGTAAATGTTTGGAAAGTGTTTTTTAAACAGGTTTTACGGTTAAAATATAAAATGTGCGTAGTTTAATGGTCGATTTTCACAATCTGTGGAATTATTTATAAGTATGATGGGCCCACCCAATGCATATTTGATTAAAATTACTGTTTGGTTTTCATTAGAACATTCCAGGGCGTTATTTTCGTCCTTTCGTCTTTTGAAAAAACAAAGCACTTTCGGGTGTTTTAGTTCTTCGTTTTTGTCTTTGTTTTCATCTTCCTCTTCTTCTTATGAAACAACTGCAATCCCTTTTGTTTCTTTTATTGACAGTAGTCATTTGTAATTTGTCTTCATTTGTTTCTCTACAAGCAATTGTTCCGAATGTTTATCTTAGGAATTGAATTCACTTGTCTTCGCTTTTCTGATCTTGAAGTTTTTTATTGCCTTTTATTTTTGTGATCAAAATAAAAACAAACCATACCATACATCTACAAACCATACCAGCAAATGTTTGGGTTAATTTTTGTTTACTTCAGGGTTTAAACTCACTTGCCTGCGATCTTATTTTATTTTAAGTCTTCTAATACCTCCTTTTTTGGCAAAAATCCAAAACAATCTTGAAAATTTCACACAAACAATTTTAGTAAATCTTTTCCTTTTGTTTCTTTAACATAAAGTAAAGTTTTTCATCATTCCTACCTTCATTTGTTCATTTAAAAGTCATGCCAAGTATTGTTTCATTCTAGCCTATTTCACTTGTATTCGATCCTCTTTTCTGTAGGTTTATCGCCCTTCTTTGTTTGTAGTGACAACCAAGAAAAACGCCCACAAAAATGTCAGTAAATGTTTCTCTTACAGGATGCTTCAATTGTTCTAAAACCATGCCAGTAAATATTTCGGTTGCCTTTTGTTTACATCAATGGTTAAACGCGCTTATCTTCCATTTTATTTCCTTTTAAGTTTCTTTTGGCGCTCCTCTATTGATAAAAAGAAAAATCCTGAAAATTCCCCAGAAACAATTTCAGCAACTGTTTTTTTAAATCATTTATTTCCTTTACAGACATTTTTTTGGCGGCATGGGACGCGGACAAGTAGTTACGTTTCGAGCGAGCTCCGACTTTTCCACGAATTTCAAAGAGTTTGCTCCTATTTAAGTATCAAAGTAATAATAGATTGGCACTAATTATAATAAAACTAGTGAAATAGGCGAATACCTACATAATTGCATAAAAGCGTGCTACTGCAAATAAGAAGGATGCCCGTAGGAAAACTGAAAACAAACAGGAAAAGACACAACCACATTCATGCTGGGGAGGAAAGCCGAATATGGATATCTGATACACCTGCAATTCAGTGCAGGAGCGTATGTGCAATCACAACACACACCTATCGCACAATCTAAGTCATAGTTTAAGCAATATCTAGACTGTTTAGATTAGCGTAGATCTTCTACATGAATTCAAGTCATTCGGGTATATGTAGTAATTAAAACACAAATTAGAAACAAATGCAATTGGTGGCGTCAAAGAGTCACCATTAGGGTTCATTTTCGCTTGACGCGCGCCTAGCCCCCGCCATACCCGAAGAAAACAGAGGACAAAGACTTCAAGACTAGGAGACCAAGAATTTTCTGTTTGTAAAGAGGGTAAACCGGATATGACCTGACCGATTCAGTCCCAAAGGAAGTAAATTTATTTACAGAGTCGGTTGACACAACCAGGGAAGTAAACAGCACCTTATTAATTAATTAATTAATATTATATTGAAAATATACATTAGTTAATAAATTGCAAATAGAAGTAAATAGCAATTGCAAAGCTAATAATTTTAGAATACAGGCAATATGCGCATACGATTTTATACGTGTATATTGTAATGGTTTTAAAACGTTTATTTAAAACTTCGGTTCGTAGTGTGAATTATTTATTAGCAAATTTAAACAATGTAACAATTAACACGAAACAACAACTTGGACACTAAAACACAACACTAACCGGTAACACTAACTAATTTATTTATACAAGTTATTTATATTCACGCCCGCACTTCTATTACACGTATTAGATCGCTCGGTATGTTCTCGGTAGTAGAATTTGGTATCACTGCTGGTCGGCAACAAAATCGCGCCTATTTATATCCGAGCGCGAACTTCGAGAACAAATATAGTTTATTCTACACTCGTCGAGTAACCCTCGAGAGGAGTCTACAGCCGATGATGCAATCGGCAGGCAGACGGGAACAGCTGACGCATACAAGCGAAATGATTCACATCCCGACTGATGCCGCTCGTTACAACATGTATAAGTTAATAAGCCAGAGTTATAGTTATTGGTCAGTATTAAAATTTAAATTTAACATCATGCTAAGACAACACGATTCGGGAAATGTCACCATATCAAGCGACGTTTCTCAGGAGAATATCAGTGGAGGCTCACTTGTTTGTCACCAGAAGAATTTTAGATGAACGATGGAGAGCAGGAGAACTATGTGTATATTGTGTATACTACTAACCCGGTACCTCGTTAAAGTAGCCGACACAGTCTCACACGCCTTATAGAGATCACAGGTAATCTAAACGACACGGGACTAGAAATAAACATCAACAAATGCGAAGCATAATAAGACAACCGGGACTACACAATGGATGAAAATAAAGCAAGTAAGAAGAGGAGCATATACAACCAACACACTTGAAAGAACAACAACAGAAGGAAAATGCAGAAGAACAGCGAAGAAACAAATATCATAATAATAATAATAATAACAATGAAAATAGAATATTAATAATGATAATAATAACGATTAAACTAAATTAGCATAACATGTAACACGGCAGGCATGTCATAGACCTAGGAAATTAGCTGTATACTAGAAGATGATAATAGTAATTTGTAATACAAGTGTTGAAAGCTTGCGTTTGCCACACGAATGTGAAGTTTGCAGCACGAACGCTAGTGAGTGCTGCAGTCACATGAGGGTGGCAAATACAAGCTTTCAACACATGTATTACACACTATTTTTTCTACAACCACAAAAAATTTAAATATTTCTGCAAAATCAAATCTGACATTCATCAAATGTCATTTATGACATTTTGATTTGCGTGCGGAAAGTAAACAAATTAGCGTGTGGAAAGTTTACTTTCGGCACGCAAATCAAAATTTGAGTGTGGAAAGTTTACTTTCCGCACGCAAATCCAGATTAATCCAGATTTGCGTGCGGAAAGTAAACTTTCCGCACGCTAATTTTCACTTGTTCGGCAAACACTCATTTTCAATACTCGTATCTATGGAGACGAAGTCTGAAAATCTCACTTTCCATGGTGGTTGTAGAAAAAACATGTTTAACCATCTCAATCATATATCTAACTTCCATTGAATATGTGACTTACTACATAACTACCTTGCACTGTAGAAGCGGTGTCTAGCGACTGGCGTCACGGGCATGTTAACGTTATACAGTGCTCCCAATCCCCACCTATCATAACAAATCCCTTCACACCCTATTGGCATGGGGTGGGCCTTACGTAATCCAGAATTGATCTACGAGGATCGCTCCATGTCAATTGATGATGATGTTTTCTTTACGGTTTCATTTGTTTTGTTTAGTTGAGTGATTCAACTCACTTGTCTTCAATCTTCCTTTAAATTTCTCATTTTTTATGTAAAACCAAGAAGTCTTTTAAATCTCTCCGGAAATAATTAACAAACAATTAACAACAGAAAAGGGTCAGTGTTCGCGACCGTTTTAATTTAAATCTTAATTAAGAAGGCAGTATTTAATTTTAAGTGCAGACGTTTTTACTATAGAAAGAAACGGAAAAATGCCCGGCCATATAAACTAAATTGGGTTGTAAAATGATAACGTGATTTTTATGGCGTTTAGCGTATTATAATCTAAGGGTACTTAATTGAAATCTAATCAAGCGAGCGAACAATCAAATTTTTATTACCTTCTAATTTTCCGGCGTGGAAAGCAAGAAGTTCTGAATAATGAAAGCGATTTTAGCTTGTTGATTTGTTTGTATTTGCAAGTTTTTCACACTAGTTTTCGGCTTTTGATTAGCCACTTCCTGGTTTTTATTTGTTTGATTACGGTAATCTTTATAATTATGTATTTTAGAGCGGATTGAAATAATAATCTTTATAGCTCTTGAAATTCAGCCAACTTAAAGGAATTTTTGCTTGTAGATTTTAATAATAAACCTAAACAGAAGATCTTTCACTTACAAAATGTGATTTTGTACTTACAACTCGTAGTATTTTTCTAACAGAAGCATTAAAGTATAAAACAATGTCCCACTTGGCACAAATAATGACAAATAACTCGATGAAGTTTCCTTTGAATGGAATTTATGCCTTGTTGTTACTTAGAGATTCAGGCAAGTACCTCATAAGCGTGTTCTTGGATTCAAGCCAAACAAATCTATCACCAAGTTTTTTCCCATTAGTTATTCCCACTTAATAAACGTTAACCATCGAATCTTTTCTGGTTGTTAATTTGTTATTCTTGTCGATTTATTACTCAGGGATATTTTAAGCAGAAAATTTTTCTTGTTTGAAACTTAATCTCGGGTTTGAGGTTTTTCAAGGTTTTTTTTAAGCTTGATTTAAATAGTTATTTGTGTCATTTCCAGAAAATCCAAAACAAAAACCGCTCAAAAATATTTTAAAAAGCCTTAAGACAGCAAAATAAGGTACCACGCCACTGGTAAGTAACAAAAGCACCACGAAAAACGTGACAGCTTAAAAACAAAATAATTCCAAAAATAAAACACTTCCGACAAACAAAAACGCGACGATTTAAAGCTCGAATTTCAGCGTTGGAAAGCACACATTGCGGATATGCTAAAAAAAAGTTCGCACAGAGTTTATATTTTTAAGTTTACTGGCGACCTACTTCGCGTAAAAAACACGGCTGTTTATTTTAGAAAACCATCGGCTTTGAATTTAACACGTTTAACACACATAACCTCAAATGTTTTTCCGATTATGAGTATTGGAAAAACCTGTTTGGGTGATCATAACGAAGATTTAACAAATTTCATCAAAATCTACGCTCGGAACATTGGATTATTTTTGCATTTATGCAATGGATTTAGTTACCAAGCATGGGCGCACTCAAGACTCTCAAGAGGCTTGCTTGGAGGGGGCTCTACGAATAACAATATCTAGTAAAGCCGTCTCTAATAAGTATTTAGTAATAAAAAATACCAAATTAAAGACTATTTTGTGATTTCAGGGGATTGCAGAGCCCCCTAAGCTCCCCCCGTGGGTACGCCTAGTTACAAAGCTAAGCCTACTTATAACCTACCTACACGACAAAATGAAGCATGCGCTGTGGTTATTTCCGCGAATTTTACACGCAAGAACTTTAAACACCAAAGTTAAACAGATTAATTCAAATGCAAATATGCAGATATTGCGTGAAAATTTCTGAAATTTCGTTATCATCCATATCTATAATTGCAAAACGTGCATAAATAAGCTAACAAGCGGGCATAAAACACTGAAGATAACGAAACCAAATTTCGCAATTCGTTTCCACTTTAAATATGCAATAACTAAATGTGTTGCTTGTAAAACAAGCAATTAAATTTTTTATCCATGAATTTTAATTTAGAACCCCAATATTTTTTAGTTCCTTCAAAAATTAAGTTTAATTTAATCTGGTATTCATTGAGCTCTGTGACTCGTGTGACAATTTAAACATCAGAAACACCGCCAATAAACCAAAACCAGTCGCCTAACAGAAGTAATTCAAAGAGCCCTGAAAGCGTTTCGTTGTTTTTAAAGGATGTACAGTCATTGGCCCTCAGTGGCCCGGTTTAAGTTACAAAGTTCCTCAAATTAACGCATCATTTTTCATTCTAAACGAGTTCATTGTGTTCGGTTCGCTTGTGTTGCTCCAAGCCTCTTGAGATATGGCTCGAAACAAACGACGATCGTAACTATACGTTTAAAATAGAAACAGCAGGCTTTGACAATAAACTATAGCTAGTTAGATGTGCCACATTGCAATCTTGCACTTTGAAAACAGCCAAGGTAACTCGTTCAATTTAGATCGCTTTTGCAATTGCAACCTTAACATTTATTTATTTACAGTTGCTCTGCTGCAAGCGAGCTTGTTTGCTTCTTCACTTGGGAAAATGTTGGATACGGGCTAGGATTTTACTTTCCCTCCCTTCGAAATTAATTTTGCAAAGATTTACCTACTACATTAATTTGAGTGAAATTGGATTATAAGCAGTTTATTTTAATCTGAATGCGGCCCTGGAATTTCGAGATTTCAAGAATTTTTTAAGCCACCTCCCCTAATTCTCAGTCTCAAATTTACTTCTCAGCAAGCTTTACTGTCGACTTTTCTACATTAGTTCAGGTGAAATTTGATTATAAGCAGTAAACAATATTTTGAATACGGCCCTGGTTTTTAAATTGTTTAAAATGGTCACCTCTAATTTTCCTTCTCAACTAGCCTTTACAGTTTTACTATCTTTTTTCTTTAATATGTATTTGATTGAAATTAAATCACAAGGAGTACTACAACTTGCAGTGGCGTAGCACCCTTTTAAAACAGCCCTGCTTTTTACAAAACTCTACCGATTTAATGTCGATGCCCACTGTTTGTTAGCAAGACTCAACAGATTTGCTGATGATTTTCTTTTACATTTATTTACTGGAAACTGAATTGCATGCCTTAAGATGGCTTTATTTTAAATGCGGCCCTGGAATTGTAAGCATTGGCGTAGCACTGCTTACCGCTTAAAAATGCTTTGCAAAAGTCGATAGCTAAAACAATAATAATTTGGATTTAATTTTAGTACGGCCCTGGTAAACCAAGCAGTGCTATAGCAGACTTGTAAGATGACAAACCTCCTCTAATTGTCCTTCTGAAATTTGCATTTTAGAACTTAGCAGATTTGCCGACGATTTTTAATTACATTTATTTACAGGAAACTGGAATTACACATCCTGAGATGGCCTTAGTTTAGGTGCAGCCCTGGAATTAAAAGCAGTGGTGTAGCACCCTTTTAAAACAGCCATCTCCGATTTCCTCTTTGAAGAATGCTTTGCAAAACCAGTTAACTGTCGATTTTCCTGTATTTATTTAAGTCAAATTAAATTAGAAACAGTTAAATGGGTCTATTTTGAATACACATCTGAAATTTCGAGCTATGGATTCTGGATTTGGTGTGGGGGATGCACTATGTTTATGTGCACTTAGGACTCAAAGTGGGCCCATTCTACTAGCCCCAAGAAATCATGCACACAACCTTGGCGGTCTTATTCAAACCATTCAGTCCTCTCAGTAAAACTTAGGATGTGCTACCGACGAGGGGGAAGTCACTTTAAAATGTTGTGTCCCAAGTATTACACTATTGCATATAATTGCACGTATTGCACGAGTATTGCACGCATTACACAAGTATTGCATAACTATTGCACGAGTATTGCATGTATTACACAAGTATTGCATAACTATTGCACGAATATTACATGCATTACACAAGTATTGCATAACTATTGCACGACTATTGCATGCATTACACAAGTATTCCATAACTATTGCATTACATACGAGTACTAGGGTGGCCCTTAATTATGGTTGAAAAAAAATTTGACCGGGTCGCCCCCCTCCAAATCGATTCTAAAAAAATAAAAAGTAATTTTGAGCTTTACCAGCCCTCTTAATTCCAAAGTTAAGGGGTACCCCAAGGAGCCAAGTTTTAAAATATTGTCGTTTTTCTCGGTTTGAACGGTTCCGTGCGTATTTCACACATGGAGTAGTATATTAAAACTCAAGTTACAGAAGGCATTGTTTTCGCGCACGAGTCCGAAATTTGGACACGAACCGCGTAGCGGCGACTGGCCGAACGGACGAGTGCTCGAATTGACTTCTGTAACGAGTTTTTTATACTATTTTCTCTGTTTCCGCTTCCATTTATATTATTTATTTATATTTCTTTACAAAAATACTTGACACTTTCCAGTTGGCGAAATTTTGGTAAAATAGTAGGTTGGTAATAGCGATTTTTGCTTGACGGTTGACAGAGGTTTGACATTTGACGTTTTTGTTGCCTAGCAATGAATGGTTGCCTAGGTATTTTGTGTATTATTTGATACAGTATCACCAATTTCTGAAAACAAAATATCACCAAAAATCGTTTAATATTGAAGCTCATTAAAGCATCAAAATGCGTGCTAATGCCGAAACAGAGAATAGCCATTTGTACAATGAGATAGGAAAGGTACAGTTTTTCCATTCTAGACGGGAATGGACAAAACACTTTTCCGAACGAATTGTACACAAAATTTTGTAAAATTCAGTAAAGAATTCCTTATCATTTTAACTGAATATTTAATTTTTTATGTCAAATACTATAATCAAGTTCGTTTTGATGTAGTGAAATGTTTCATTGCCATGGAAAACAAAAGTAAACAAAGTAAATATTTTTTTTAAGTGTTTTGGTCTGATTTCCTCTTTTGTTTAATTTTTCCATTCTAGATAGAAAAAATTGCACTTTTCCTAACTCAAATGAGTATTAAAAAGTCCAAGAATTCCTTACCGAATTTTACAAAATATGTTTCCTCACTTACGACACACACAATATGTTTTGTCCACGACTACTTAATAATCTGTCAATTATTCATGTGTTTGGTCAAGGATAATTCACTACCAGCAGTGAATAATCATTATTCACGGTCTCATGGTAACATCATTGTTTATGGTGTATAATGAATAAATAGGTTATGATTACAATCCTACCACTTCGTTTAACATATAGTCCTAAAGCGTGTATTACATTGTACTTTTTTTGTCTAGAACTTTGACAAGTTTGTAAACTAGATGAAACACAAAACTAGAAATTCAAATATGCCACCTCCCAATTTTAATGGCTGTCAAGTCTCCGTTCTTTTTACGCAGACTCCGCTAAAGTTCAATTGCCAATTGCCAATTTAAAGAAAAAAAATTGTTTGCGGTTAAGTGTTTGTTTTGGTTAGTTTCACAGAATACATTTTAGCTTACGTTGGTTAGTATATTATTAAAGAAGGAAAAAAGGAACCGCAATAAAAAACTACAAAAATTTAGGTTATAAAAACTAACAAAATTGAAAACAAGTTGGATGTAGTTGGCAGCTCTGAAATTCGCTGCAATGCGCAAGTCTAGTACGAAAACTTGGACAGAAACTTGGTCCGTACCTAGTTTCAAAACTTGTATCAAACTTGAACAAGTTTCTGAATTACACTATCAAAGTTTTGACAAGTGAATCTAGTACAAGAACTTGTCAAAGTTTTCTAGACAAAAAAAGTACAATGTAATACAGCTTTAACACATGGTTTTAGTAGCGTTGTTATTTAAATTGTAATTAAAAATTCTTAGTATTTGTAGTCGTGGACAAACTATAGTATACGACTCTCTATAATGGCTACTATTACCTCGGATAATTGCAAAACTCGCTCGCTCCGCTCGCTCGTGTTGCAAACATTATCCTCGGTAATAATAGCATTCATTATAGCATCGTGTATAATATACTATTATACATAGGGTGTATTATGCCCCTGCCAACCAAATATTCAATTGACCGAATACGGCAATATACGTAGCGGCTGTGCCGCAGGTATGAACATATCCATAGAAGGAACAACGAATCACATCTTAATGCGGCGCGGCCGCTACTTATGTAACATACGGCTTTGTATGTGTGGTGTCACACTAGCGGCGCGGCCGCGGCACGGTTACAACTTGTAGCGACTTCGCCGCGCTTCGATGTGATTCGTGGTTACTTATGGATATGTTCATACCTGCGGTACAGCCGCTACTTATCTTGCAGTATTCAGTCAATAGAATATTTGGTTGGCCGCGGCGGCGCCGCAAATATGTCGTCGGGTTAAAAGTTTTTGCCGCAGATAAGTCGCCGGCCTTATAAAAAGGATAATTAATAACCTGAGAGCGACTTTTTATCAAGAAAAGAAAAATATTCGAAAATTTTTGTAACCATCTTCGGTTTGTTTTTATTAAATCTGTCAACAAAATTTTCTCAATTACAAATACTGGTCTCTTTTGTAAAGACTCTTTTGCCCAAAATCTTCTTTTTCTTGTAACTAGCTTTCGTTCTTGTAAATGCTTTGCTATTAATTAAGAGAACACCGGCTACTGCAACACGTTTTTTTATATGGCCTAATTTTCATGTAATAATCTGAATTACTTAAAGTCACAGTTTCAAATTATGTTTATAAAACTTATTCGTGAAATTTCCACAATTAGTATTTCACAAAATACTGTAATACCATTACAAGGCTATTACATTACATCATAATGTGTTTATTGATATAACGTGTAAATATTACATTGCTATTATACTGTCTTATACAGGCATTACACTGTATTGCACGAATATTACCCTGTATTGCACGGACAGTACACTGTATTGCATACATTATATTACAATATTGCATTAGTATTGCATCAATTTCACAAGTATTACATATTATTGCAAAAATATGCAATAGTATTGCATTAGTATTACATTAGTATTGCATTAGTATTACATTAGTATTACATTAGTATTACATTAGTATTGCATCAATTTCACAAGTATTACACAGTATTAAAAAAACATGCAATAGTATTACATCAATTTCACAAGTATTACACAGTATTGCAATAGTATTACACAAACGTGCAATAGTATTACACAAACGTGCAATAGTATTACAATTGATTATGTCCCAACTATTACACAAGTGACTTCCCCCTCGGCTACCGATTGCTGTCATATTAGACCAGAAATCGCTCAACATGGCACTTCTAATCGAGGCGAGTGCAGGGCAGTTGCATAGAATACGCCCTTCCTCCCAATTACAACCTCTACAGGTCGGGCTGTTAGTTAGCCTTAGTCGGTAGGTACATATGCTTCCTCAGTTTACAAGTCCTAAAAGTATATCTACAAGAAGACGTAGTCTCCTTTTTGGTAACTGCATACAGAATTTAAACAATGTCGATGATGAACAAGAACCAGTAATGACGACCATAGAAAAACAACAATTCAAAAATGGATAGGACACTTATGGAGGACGGAAAAAGATAAACTGCCTAGGATAGTAAGAGAAATGGGAGTGGAAGGACGTAGATTAAGGGGAAGGCCACGGAGAAAGTGGGGAGAAAATAGTGGAAAGGCAAGGCACGACAATGGCGGACGCGAAAAAGTTAGCAAGACACCGTACAGAAAATGACCTGACACCCTAGAGACATAAAGAAAAAATCAATCAATCAAATCGATGAGAGGGCTGATATAGCCATCCTCGCTTGATGACATCTATTCAAGTTAACCCATCTGTCATATTGTAACAAAGGCGAAGGTAAAAATATCAAAATTATAAAATCTAATCGCTTAAGCAAGTATGATGGCGTCATTTTATCCTGACGAGCTACACGTGCGACGTATCGAAGTTACAACTTTTAAAAATGCAATAAAAGCACGTACATGAAGTGCAATGTACTGTAAAATTCGACACCTTGTACCAGCATAGATGGGCGACTAAAAATCGAGAAGAAGGGAGTCAATTATCTGTATAAATACTGCTGGAAATACGCTAAGAGGGATGGTTATGTCCAATCCATCAAAGCTGCAGTATCTACGAAGAATTGACACCCTCCAAGACGATGATTCCAGTAATATACATGTAAGGCTGTTTTATTTTAGCTAACTTTAATTCAAGGCTTGTAAAATGTTTGTGTGAAATATTTGAATTCTTTTTATGGACTTAGCCATTTTAAATGTAATTAGAACTTAGACTAATTTGTATCAGTTTACTTAGAATTGGGACTAGATAGAATAATTTCTACTATTTTGTAAAACTAAAGCACAGATATGAAATATATCATGTTAGCTGAATTTGACTTTGAATAAAAACACAATATGGTGGTGACGACTGTAGGTTCCTTGTTTTATTATTGTATGAAACAGAGTCAGGGATGGTGCCACTGCTGGTTCAGGGCCCCAAAAGGGTTGCGTTGAATCATGCCAGGCCAATTTATTAGCCTGCTCATTCCTATGCAATCCGACGTGTTCTTTACTCTACATAAGTTGTAGGACAATGTTTCTGACAGCTAACTCCAGTGTGCTGTGGCATTTGAGTACTACACCTGTTGTTATTTTAAAACTACATATTTAGTTTATGTAATTTTTCATTCTAGAATTTCCTGTGGACCTTGCATAATGGCAATAACCTCCGCTTGAAAAACGGTAGTATGTATGTGGAGGTTCAGGTCATGTGAGAAGATTCCTGCACCCGCCCTTCCATGATTTTAGATCCATCAGTGTAGATGGATATAGTATATTCGGAAGCATAATATCCGCACTGAAGTGTTTCTTGAATGAATATCTGGAGGACAGGGAGCCAACCCAGAAGAGGTGTCCTTTTGACAGTCTCCTGAAGAATAAGATAATGTCGTTCCCCAGTACCCTTATCATTTCACAGCCCTCTCGCCTGCAGGCTTAGGACTGCTCCCAACTCCATCTCCTCCACATGGATATTCAATGAAAGGAGACCCAGGATAAGTAGTCAAGTAATGGAGTATTGCTTTAAAAATTTTCGCTTTGAAATTTAACGGTTTTTCGACATTTGTTTAGCTGAAATTAAATTTTTGTATTTTGAGGATGGCCCTCCAATTTTGACCAGCAGCGTAGCCTCTTAAAATAGTCTCTCTAATTTTCTTTTTGAAACTTACAAAATTCCACAGATTCAGACGTCAATGTGGTAGACAAAGAGAGCTACGTTATTTTGCTCTTTAACACAAACGAACAGCCTGTTTAATTAAATTCGACCATATTTGAACGTTCAATCACTTAATTTAATTAGCTTGAACAACAGTACAACTATTATGGTTTAAAGGCCACCTACTTTAATTAAGTGGCGGTGGAAAGGTGCGATCTATAAATTTTGAAAAAATATAACGGTTATTTCTTAAAGTAACCGTTCTAACTCAAACAAGAATCGATCTTTCACTGGTACCACAATTTAAAAAAACTTAAATTTCACTAAAAACCTAATCGATGAATTCAGACTAAAAATTAATGCAGAAGGAAATGAAACAAGATTAACAACAAGTAGATCAAATTCCAAGAAAAATAAAAGTTAACAACCTCATTTATAGGTTTTTATCTGCATGGTTCGTTGGATATTTCGATAAAGACCCTAACCACAGTTAACAAGAAACACATAATATAGTCAACACCATATCAACGAGCTTCCGTTCTAAACTGATAAAATTCTCACACGAAATGCAAAAAATTCTGGAGTTCTTCACTCATCTCAGTAACATTTTAGAAAGCCTGTGTTTTCTTGTTATTTATCGGAAAACCCCCACGGACATTATGGACTGATTAAGAGGCACCTAGTTATGAGAGTATTTCGCTCCAAATTTGATACACCAAGGGCGATAAACAGAGCGCAACTAAAACAAATTAAAAAACAATACAAAAGCGCCCGAACATTAAGATAATAAATACAATTGCGTGATTGAATGGATTCGTTTTGCTTTAGTTAATAGAAGCCATTAAGAATTTATTAAATGAGAAATTATGAGCACCTTCTGGTTATTTTGAAAGTCCTACTTCAATTTGTGCGGTGGTGCAGATACCAACACGAACAATTAATTAAAAATAAAAAAAATATTTTTTCGGTATTGCTAAAAAAGTCCAAACCCCCAAGCTACGTCACTGACCTAACAGTAACTTTGGTTATGGTTTGAAAATACTATTAAACATAAACAATTTTTTCTACAAGGCATTTTGATTTACAACTACATAAAAACGAAGCCAGGACGTTTCATTTAATTAAACACGGAATTGAGTATAACCAATGAAATTTATCCATGGTTTAATTGTTGTATTTGAAAAACAAATTAATTTAATTAATGTTACTTAGTTACTTTTCCGCAAGGTTCTAACCTCAAACTTTAATCATTCTGCTCTTAAAAGATCTGACTTAGCAAACGAATCAAAATAGATCAGTTAATAATTATAAAATAAACAAAAGCTCAACGAATTGGGGTATTTACTACTGGTAAATATGTATTCATTGCAGGTTTGATCAGTTTATTTCCTGATTATTACAAATCAAGCTGAGTTATTCGCAAAAATCCATTCCAAAACGTTTCAGTACCCAAAGTACTTGGTTCGATTTTTCGATATGAATTTTAAAAAGATTACAGTATATCACAAGAAAACAAATTGCAAAAAACAACAGTTAAAGTTAAAGGAAGCAACAAAGTGATTACTAAAACCGATTAAAACGAGTTTAACATACCTAACACGAGCAAACGGTTATGTTAACGAACCTTTGATAAAATTCAAAGCGAGTAAATGATATTCTAACGAATTTCCCACGAAACCGCCAGTTAAAAACAATAGAAAAAAGAACCGAACGCGGGATTGTGCAGAAAGTGAACTCGAAGGCTCCAAGTTCATGTGAAAAAAATGTTTAAAAGCTTATTGGTGATTTTTTGGTATTTTGGAAATTGGCCATAGAGTGTTGGATTCTTAGAGGTTAAATACTTATCAAGAGATGAGTCGAGAACCAGTGATATAGTTGTTACTAAGAATTGTTAGAGGTCTAAGATAGTAGGTACTTTTGAAGTTTACTGAAGTAATATCAAAGGTTCTTCGAGTGAATTATTAATTTCTAAGCTTTAAAAGTTATAAGTGAATTGTAAAAACAACATCTTGAAAGTAGGATACTTGCACCTGCGAAAACTAAGTCTTACTACGCTATAGTTTTGTGAAGGAATGATCGGTTACGTTCTGATTACGTTTTCTTGTTGCAGAATACGTACTAATTCTTGTAAACCAAACAAAAGAAGAAAAAGAAGCAGATGAAAAAGTAGGAAAAGAAGAAAGAAGAAAAAGGAAAACAACGGCAAGTGGAAGGGCAACTGCATAGTGTATTTAATCTCAATACCAAAACATGTGGCCAAAAATATGAACAACAAAAGAAACCAGGAACGAAAGATTTTAAAAACAGCAAAAAAGAAAAATATGGAAGAATAGGCAAAAACACGTTATCAGACGGATAGAATCGGTTACGGAGAAGAAAGTCCCTAGTTTTAGGAGAACAAGGACGAAAAAGTACGTTAAAAGAACAAATCGGCAAAGAGCAATATACAAATAAATGGAGATGATGAAGGATAACAAAGAAGAGATGATGACGAAGAAGGGAAATTCCATAGGTAAGCTTTGAACTTGTAAGCAAAGCCTTAAGATAAGATAATATGAAGAGTTAAGGCCCCCTAAGTCGCTTTCACCCGGTTGTCTCGCACGCTAAGCGTACAGAGTGATGTGATAAGAGCCACGCTTCCGCAAACCGCCTACCTTCCCTACTCCACCACTGTGTTTCGGTTTCCAATTACCTTCAGTGACCGAGTAGGCCACTCGCAGAGCATCCGACTCGTGTTTGACCTCTAGCCCGTCGCGCTGTATGCCTTTACCACTGAGCTACTCCGGTGATTTACAGAAGGTGTAATTTTTAAAAATGTATCATAGAAAAAAACGGGCAGAAAGACGAGAAGCAAAAAAGAGGAAGCCGAGGGAAAGAACAGACAAGAACAGAACTGTTACAAGAATAGAAAAAATCGCCGAAGGAAAAAATCTTTGCGTTTTTAGAAGAGGCATAAGGTAAGAGGAAATTAATGGAAAAAAAGGAAAGCACGAAACGACAGAAAGAAACCATATACATATATATAGTAATTAAGAAGAAATACAGAGAGGATAAAAAAAGAAATGACAACAGGAAAAAAAATACAAGAAAGAAGAGAAGCTCGTTGGCGCAGAGTCTTGGGTTCAAATCTCACGCAGTGGCAAGGATTTTTATAAAAAATTCCCCACTGTTGGAGGTCGGTTCTTGAACGAGTGAAGCTATTTAATCGTGTGGTTACAATTAACGATTCTATCTGCGGAGCGGTCGACTTCGGATAGTAACAAGACGCATGCACTATACACTTAATACATGGTCACAAACTCTGCAGAAGGTAACGGGAAACCACTGCTGAGAACACATTTGCCTAGTATAAGGGGGATGCGCCAAGTCGTTTAGAAATGTGGCTTTGGCCCCTTGCCAACGTCCTTAGAAAGGACACGGCACTGAAAGACAAGAAAACATGAAAACATGAAAAAAGGAAGAAAATGGCGAAGAAAAGAAGAAGGTACATTTGATTACGATACCAAAATGGAAGAGAGGATTTCAGATTTCAGACAAACAAAGAAAGAAACAGCAGGAAGCGACTGAAGAACGAATATGCACAAAGGATTACTAGAAAAAGTTAGTTAAGGAAAAGAAAGTTATTGAATTCTTAGAAGAACAATAACTAAGAAGACAAGGAAAGGAAAGCAGGAACGGAAAGAAAGGAGGGAAGAATGCAGATAGTAATTAAGCAGGATGTATTAAGGATAGAAGATTTTATGAACGAGAAAGCTATAAAAACAAAATTTAAGGTGAAATTGTTGTGGAAGATGGAATAATTTATAAGAATTGTCTTCTAGAAGTGGCGTGCCCTTAACAGGGCGTTGCAGATCTTCTCTCCATGTGGTGTACGTACGCAAGCCTACAGACATAGGGTACCTACAGCTTAACGTGGGCTCCGAACCACGAAAGTGCTTGCACTTCTACTCCAGAGAGGACTTACTAGGCAGAAATACCTCGGTCGTTTGCCATTGCCTTCCGAGGGAAGCGGTCGGGTGTTTTGTAAGAATGAAAAACAAAAAGCGGAGAAGCAGGAAGAATAGGGGAAGTCGGAGGAGAAGGAGTGATTCCAAAGAGAATAAGGGGAAAAAGTACAGAAGAAAGTTACGGAAGAACAGATAGAAAAGGAGGAAGGGGAGAAAACGACAAAAATACTATGAATAAGAAGAAAATTTAAGGAGACAGCTTTGAAATATTTATAAAAAGAATCTTGAGGAGAAATCCCAAAGACTATGGAATAATCTTTAAAACAATGTAAGAACGAATCAGAAAAAGAAGACGTAGAAGAAGAGCTATAAGAAGAATAAATATGATGATGAAAAATAAGTTACAGAAATGATAGGAAAAAGAAGAAAAAATGCAACAAGATAAAGAAACCCAAGGGAAAAATGAGTCGAAGGAACAAACCTGCAATTGAGATATGTAAGAAGAAGCTATTCTATGGTAGAACTGTAGAATTAAACCACGGTTAAATTATGTAAAAGTTGAAGTTAAATCGCAAAAAAATTATAAAGTAACCCATCGTCCTTCGCAAGTATTTCACTTATCAACCAAGTAACGAAATGGCACGCCGAGGTCGCCATGTTATTCAAAAAAATTACCAAATTTGTCTCAAAGTTCACACGATTTCCATTCGAACGAGTTCCTGTACTTCAAATTCCCTTACACAAGAAAATTCTGCCATTCTTAACTTCAACAAGAGCACTCATCAAATTCAACGCAGATAATTTTGATTGTGTTATACTCTTCTGAAGATTTAACATTTACATTCGCCCACAAGCTAAAGAATTCGCCCAAGTGCGCCCCTGTGCTAGAATTTCCCATTAAAAACCACAATAATTATTAATCTCGGTCAGTCTGTTTTACTTCCTATGCAAGTTTACCTTGTGTAATCGGAGGAATAAACAATGATTTATGGCATTTCGAACTTAATTTTAACATACTACGGTTCACCAACAAAGAAATTCGTGCGGAGGTATTACTTTTATAAATCACAGACTGCACAACCCATCTTAGAAAGTAAAAGTTGACATTTCATATAGCTCGGTTGCATTGCAATATAGAATATAAAGGTCGTCGAACAACGGGGAAGCGGTTTTTAAAATAACACGCGTTTAAGTAGCTTTTCTCGTTCTAACCAATTTTAATTTAGTGGAAGTCAAGAGAGAAAGAAACTCGTTTACGTGTTTATTTTTTATAAAAGGTCAGTTACTGATGCAAATAATTATAACAATGGCGAATACCTATATTAAAATAACAGACGAACGCTATTGTTAGATTATTTCCACCTTCGAACCGCTTTTCCTTAACGTGGTTACATCACAGCTAAGGAATCGATTCGAAATGGATTGGATGTCGTTTATTGTATGTAAAATACGTTCCGCATGCAAAATACAAAAGCTAACCTTAACAATAAGGCGTCGAACTATTAGAATTCTCGTGGCAACCATTATTGTTCCTTTGGAGGTAATGAATAGTGACAACACGTTGACAAATTTTTTCCTATTTTAAATTTTTAGCACCAATTTTAGTTTAGTTGCGGCTAGTTTCGACGGCCTTCAAAATCTAACGGAGTTTTTTTCTAGTATTATCAAACGTAAGTTGCACCGAAAACAATAAATCGTCTGGTGAAACGATGTTGAAGACAAGATAATAATTAAAATACAAGGCAAGCAGCTTATTCTGCAGAAAAATTACGAGTTTTGCATTTAGCCAGTTTGACTACTTTCCAGTGTTTTTTGTAAGTCTATTTTTGGGTTGTTAGGGAAAATCGTTTAAGGAAATAAGCGGAAAGGTTAACAATTCCGCAGTCTGTTGAAAACGACACCAAACATTTAACGAAGTTGTAAAGCTCGAAGAAAAACAAATTGACAAAAACAATTGAAAGTGCATTTTTAGTTTCCAATTTGCATAATTAGAATGTAAAATTGTGAATTTTATAATACATATAAAAAAAGGAAAACTCAGGTAGAAGCATGGAATGGTACACAAGAACAGCAAAAAGAAACAAAAGTCAAAACTTCTCAGAACCCAGAATTTTATTACCTCGAATTAAAAAAAAATTCTTTGCTACCAAAATTCACATGGAAATCAAAACAAAAGATGAAAGAAAAGCACAAAAAGGAAGACCGACAAAGAGGTCAAGGACGAAAAGTTGTTAATGTGAGCAGGAGGCAGCAAGGTAAAAGAGGGCGAGGGAGAGCAACAGCGGGAGGACGAGACAATGAAAGAGGAAAAGAAAGCGAGGGCGAGGAGCTGCAAGAAAATGAAGAAAGTCTAGAAACGGAGTTTAGAAGGAGAGTTGGAAAGAAAGATGGGTAGGAAGAAAAACAGCAGAGTGACAATAAATAAGGGTAAGGGAAACAAGAAAACAAAGAGGAAGAAAAGAAATGAAAAGGTCGGTGAAAATCAACAAGAAAGGAAAAGCAAAACAAGAAAGAATATCTAAAAAAGGACAGTTGAGAAAAAAGATGGGTAGAAAGGGAACGCGAGAGCCGGTGAAAACGAGCGAAAAGCAGCAAGAAAGAAAACTGGAAAGGTGGGTTGGAAAGAAAAACCAGTAAGTTGGAAAACATCAGAGTAACAATAATTAAACGTGAAGGAGACATGTAAACTAAGAAGACGAAAGCTAATGGTAAAGCCAGTGGAAGCAAGAGAAAAGCAGCAACAATGAGACGGCAGGGTAACGATAAATAAGGGCAAGGAAAACAAGAAAACAAAGAGAAAAAGGAATGAAGAAACCAGTGAAAACGAGGTAACAGCAGCAAAAAAGGAAAAGGAGAAAAGAAAAAAAATTAAGAAAAAGTGTATAAGAAGGAGAGTTTGGCAGAAAGACGGATAAGAAGGGAGCGGGAGAGCCAGTGAAAACGAGAAAAAGCAGCAACGAAGAAAAAATCTGAAGAAAGTCAAGAAAAGCAAACTAGCGAGACAGCAGAACAACAATAACTAAGAGTAAGGAGGAGAGGCAAACATAAAGAAAGGAAGGGAATGAAAGCCAGTAAAAAAGGGAGAAAGAAAAAAGAGAAGAAGACTAAGAAGGTGAGTTGGAAAGAAAAACGGATGAGATGGGAGACAACAGAGTAACAATAACTCAGAGTAGGGCAGAAAGCGAAACAGAAAAGAAGGAAGTTAATGAGAAAGCCGCAATAAAGAACAAGAAGATGGGCGGGAAAGTTAAGAAGGGAGTTGGAACGAGAGACGGGTAAAAGACACAGCAGAGTGACAATAATTAAGGGAAAGGGGGAGCAACAAAGAGAAGGGAGGCGGAGGAAAAGTTAAGAAAATGAAAGTAACAAAGACAGTTGGGAAAAAAAAAACGATACAAAGGGAGATAGCAGGGTGACAATATTAATTGAAGAGATACAGGGAAACAAAGATAAAGAACGGGAATGATGGGGCCAATAAAAAACAGGTCTAAGTAGGTGAGTTGGAAAGAAAAGGGGTAGCAAAAAAGGTAACAGTGTAATGTAAGGATGAATGAGTATAATATAATGGAAAGCTCTTCCTCTCTTCAGAGTCTTCAGGAAACAAGAGATCAGTGAGAGAAACAGCAAGAGGACGACAAAAGGAAATTAAGAAGCAGAGTTGGAAAGTAAGCAGGATAGGGAGAGAATTAGTGAACGACTGAGAATGACTGAGAAGTAGCAAGACAAAAGCAGAAGAAGGAAGGCTAAGAAGAAAAGCCACGAAGAACACAGGATGTTAAGAGACGCAATAAGCAAGGCAATAAAGATAAAAGAAAAAGAGAAAATTAAAATTAAGAAAAAATGCAAAAAACAACAAAAGCAAAATGGGCTCGAAATAACAAATTCGAAACATTTTTCAAAGCTAAAAAAGCAAAAGAAAAACACTGAAAATTCCTGAAATTTCCACTCTTTACGTTCAATAATTAAACAACATGCAGCCTACATTTAAAATACTCGAATTGATCTCTGCAATATTTTTGTTTATGATTAACTAAGCAATGTAAGCTGTTGCAATAATTTTATGCATGTTGAAATTAGAAACGATATGCAAACAACACGTTTGTAGAATGCTAGAATGCGAAGCGTGGTTGTGCAGCCCATCTTCACATTAAATGCCATTAAATTCATTTTAGAATGCTTAACATACAATCACGAACGTCTGTTGTTACTCCTAACTTAACAACTTCGTATTATTTAACAAAGAAGAGGCGAAACATTAAGCTAAGTTGGCTATGATTTCCACTAAAATTCCAAATCCGTTATTTTTAAATGTTTAAATGGATTTGCTTTATCGTTTTTGAATTGCATTATTAACTTTTTTAATAATGATTTTGCCTTTAAACCAATTAATTTAGTGGTTTATTTCGGTGCCTAAACTGAAGACAAAGCACAGTTAACATCGTTTTTAGCAGAACTGTAGCAGAAAATACAATGTTAACGACATGGTTGATTGGTTTAAACATATTGGTATAATTTTGTCCCGTTACAAAGGTTTTAAATTTGCGGTTTTTCAAGGTTCTTGCTTTCGTACCCACAAACTACAAACTGTTTTTAATAACTCGTCACAAGTATTATTTAATTACACGAATGCAATCCTCAATATTTATTTAAAAACAATAAATAAAATAAAAAAGGCCAAGGTTCTCACAGATTTATGTTGTAGAATCGTTAAGTTATGTCACTGCAAATATTTTATTATCCTTGTAATGTTAACATGTGTTTAATAATAAATATCATAATAATAATTTAAACAACATAAAAATCATCCTTGCCAAATTTTAATTTATGTTCTTTAATCTTTTCTGTTAAGTTCTGTTTTGATTTATTTACATTTGGAAAAGGTAGTTCAGGACGAAAAACAAACACACCCCTAAGAACTTAATTAAAACCCAATACACCCTGCGCCCTACGCTTAGATAACCAGCTTGCCTTTCTATTTTCCCCTAACATTATTAGAACCTCATTAAACGTGATGTTTCTTTATTATTGCTTCCTCTATGGTTATTCCCTTGTATTCTAACGTAAAAGGGAGCAAACCCAAACTTTATTTATGAGAAGCAGATGCGTTAAATTTGAATTTTAATATTTATTTTTTTTGTTTGGAAGGTCGGAATTAATGCCTTCCTGTTTTTAACGTGTTCAAAAACTCATGAAAGTTTAAGCAAGTCCTTAAAAAAATGATTTAACGCCCGAAATTTATTTGTTTTGTGTTTTGGCTAAGTTTGCAACGTCGCCAAGATTCGCGTGTTATTTTTAAACGGACTAATTTTAGATTTTGAATCAGGAGTAGTATCAATGAAATAGTTCGTGGAACTTTTCGATGTTTCAAAGTTTTAAAAATGAAAAACAACAGATTTGGCAAGCACAACTTTTGAATTAATTTTGGTTTTAAAGAGAAATTATCACGTTTATAAAAAATAACCGCTATTATAAAAAATAACCATCATTATAAGACGTAGCCGCCTTAAGCAACCGTTAGATAAGCGTATTTTAATTTTTTCGTGGGTATATTGCCACATCATCATCATAATCATAGCCCATGAGACCCCATTATTGGGTAAAGGCCTCCTCCAGGATTTTCCCGTTTTTAGCAATGTTCTTACGTTAAATGTGCATATTTATGTTTAATGTTTTTCTAGTCATTTTTGTTTTGTTTCACGCCCCTCTTGACCCAAGTTCTGGGGGATATTATCACAACGAGCTAAAAATTAACAATTTAAATAAACTTTATTTCAAACTACACAAATAGGGTTGTGTATTACGCCATTTCGACATATTAATTTCAAAAATACTTAAGTTAAGTGCGATACATAACCTCATTTCTGATATACAGATCCATAAAGGCCATTTTGACAGCACCGTTTTAAATAAAAGTAGTTTAAATGTGACATTTAACTTTATATCTTACAAAACCTTTCCATCTGATGTTATTAGAGCTCAGATTTAAATAAAGCTAGGTTAGGTGCGATACTTCTCACTTCTGGAACAAAGCTTTCCCACAAACCTCATTCTGATAGTTGTGATTCAAAATAAATTAAGATTAAGTGATTAAGTACTGTACGTAATCACAATTTTAACGTACAAGTTGCCAGAAACGTTATTTTTAATTCAACTTAAAATAAAGCTAGTTAAGGCTGCTGGTTAATCTCACTTTTGAGTGATGCAAGCGTCATTTGGACAGCTCAAATTCAAAATAAAGTTTAGATTCAATGTCACACAACTTCATTTCTGGGATTAGTTATGATTCAGGGCTCCAAACCAGGTCAGAATCTTGGAAAGGGAGTCGGCCACGGGACGCGTTGACGTATAGATGTATTAACTAAAACAAAAAGGCCAAGTTTGTGTGTGGTGCGGAGAATGTGAATGTGGTGCATTAGAGTAAAATGCATTTCTGGATAACTAGTAACACAAAGATGAGAAGCTGGCCTATAATTATGTAATTCTATGCATGACCAGTAGCTGAGATTATTGAATAGATGAGATTGCACATCCGAGAAGATAAGGTCGGTATGGACAGCTATGTTGTTGATTATGTAGTTGCTGTTATTGCTGATATTATTGTTATTGCCGGGGACAAGCATTGAGGCTTGTTGGGGCATATTATTTATCAGAGCATAAGGCTCTGGAACCCGGTTAGCCGTCTATCTGCTTGGGACTTTGAGAAAACTAGGCGTAGTTGTAGAGGCTCTTGACCTGGTTGCTTATGCAGTGCCGTGTCTCTCGGGCTGTGTCCCCCGGGGTGGTCAGGTAGATCCGCCTCCGCATTTTCTTTATTCCGTTGGCTTCCTAGACCCTATGGGTCATCTAGGATGGAACATCAACATTGGTTGGCTCATAGTTGACTTGCGACACATTTCTGTCAGCTTTTAGGTTTATAAGTAGCTGAAGGTGCAACTATCAGCCCATCACTCATCACTCCCCGAGGGATTTCTACTAGATGCAAGGTGGGATTCCACAGGAGGATTCTCTCCTCCCTAAAAGTAACACTAACCGAACCTATACTGCTAAATATAGTAATATGCGCCTGTCAGGGGCGGCGAGTACATGGGTGCGCGGGGTCGGTTGCACCCGGTCGGAGATGAAATCGGGTGCGTAGCACCCGATTAAAACTTCTCATGATATAATATATAAGCATATATTTGTTGCATTTTTGCCTAGTAAATCACCGAAAATGTTTACGTAAAAAAATCGCAAGCGGAACGGTTATCTACGATTGCGAGTCATAACAAACACCTGCCAGCTGTACTTGAGCATCCAAAGCGAGCCGCAGAGTAAACTGCAGGCGAGTACAGACAGGCCGACCGCCGACAAACGAAAACTTTCGTTTGAAATGCGGTCTAGCTTTTGCTGTCGCTCGCGCTCTATTGCGCTAGCTCGCTCTATTGCACTCGCTTGCTAAACTGAAGCGAAAATTCTCTCTTGTCGGCTTCTAGACAATCGCGATGGTCAAGTTAAGTGCAAAGAATAATTGGATACCACCTCCCAGTATAGTTATTATATTATAAGAATGCGGTAGCCACAGAGTTCATAAACCGCACGGCTATTCGCCGAAACACGTTTGCTATTTGCTAAGTGATGTACCTACTGTATCAAATTTAATGTTTTCTTGTTACTAAAAGAATTATCTAATCGTTTGTGTTTTTCCCTTGTGTTTCCATCAAATCGAAATTACAAATTTATTTTTAATTTTTAAAATATTACAATTATTTATTGGTCCCTAAAATTGTTAATTTCCTTAAAATGCGTTTAAATAGGCCATGCTCACTTTTAACCAAAATGTTAATTTTTTGCACCCGATTAGAAATCCAAAACCCGCCGCCCCTGGCGCCTGTGTGCTTTTATCTATGGCTGATATCTGTATTCTATAATTGCTTGGGTGATGTGAGCATTAATGTGCGTATCAAGCTTTGGGTGTTTACGAGACCTGGTCGAAGCTATGCATTAATCTAACTTTGGTGGAACAAACTTTATTCCTCAGTAGGTTGGTCGAATGTGCCTTTGCCTTTTTATAAATATGCCATTTCAAAAATAATTAAAATAAAATGGAAACCGCAACCGCCCGCCCCGTCCTGGAGTTATGTACAACACGTAACCTCACTTTAGCCATAAAGTTTGTTGTAGATGGTTCTTATGCATTTCTAAAGCTAGTGTGATGACTACTTTGTACTGCAATGAATTACAACGTCCTTCCTTGCCCAATTGGTAGTACAATAAAACAATCTTTTGAAGCCCAGGCAATTTAAACAAACCGATAATTTACTGCAGGAAATGAAAAATCAACTCGGATACATAAAAATTAAGGAACCTCGATTTATACCCCCAAGGTTGCCGATTTATTTTAATGGAATATTTTGATTACTAATTCCACATGCACGTTTGCTTAATTACAAGCAACAGTAAAGCCTAAACAAATACAATAAAACGATGAGCGTAATCAAAAAGTAAACGTCGTAAGATAAGTAAACATGACTTAAGCTAAAACACAAGGCCGAATTTTTACCAAATAACGTTTTAAATGTCACTTGAATGAATCTGGAAACCTTTTCCAGACGTGCAGCATGTGTTAAGTGTTTTGCATTAGCAATTTGTAAAAAAAAAAATCATAAAGCTCTAATGCGTTCCAAACGACTGGATAGTTTTGTAATAAAAATCGCTTTACGAGGTATTAAACGCCTCGGAAGATGTGTTTATATCCTTTTGTTCCTGGCTTATTTTCATATCTATAAAGTAATTATTGCCGAACCATTACGCGTCTTCAAGGAAACACTTTGAAGTTGTTTTAAATAAATAAATCAAAGTGGTTAAAACATAAAAATTTGTTCTGTTTCTTTACATTGGATGCAATGCGGAATGCATTAACTTCTTGCGAAGTTGAGTGTTTATGAATACATCAAGCATGCATTAGCATAATTTTAAGTAATTAAGAGCGTAATTGTTTGGGTTAATTACGGTGCAAACATACGAATTTGTTAGGTTCTTATGCTTCTGATGTAATGTGCTCCACTTCAAATGTTATTAATAATGAAAGACACACGATTGACCTTTCAGGCGTTCATTACGTAAGTTGCCAAAAAATATTTTAGGCGAATTTACCAATAAAGGTAAAATGTAAAGCCATTAAAGAAAACTTAAAGGAAAGAGAAAGCCCGGAAAAGTGAAAGTTTACATATTTCACAGTTTCATTTAAAATATTTTTTAAGTGAATTTACAATAATTAGTTTGAAAAATCATCCATTCATAATCTCAAACATTTGTATTTACGCACTTAAACAGTCAAATTGAGCAAATACAGGAAGTGAGTTATTAAAAAAGCAGCATGGAATGCGTTCGTGGTCTTCCTGAACGTCTTATGAAGTTTGAATTACGAAACGTGGCTTCTTCCTCTTAGATTCTTAGATAACGAAGATTAATGTTTCAAGAATATAAATAGTGTGCCCCCAAAGAGTGAATACTTAAAAATATAATTATAAATCGTTATAACACATTAAAAATGTTATCTCTAAAGTAAAATAAATAGCCTGTTAACTTCCCAAAACACAAAGACCCAAAAGTTTCCAAAAAGAGAAACAACTAACAAGAAGCGGTAATGAACTAAATTCTCTAGACTCTTAAAACCTATGCCAAAGAACCTTGGAAAATCGTGAAATTTCATAAACAAATTAGGAACTTAAATGTTCTTCAAAATTCTTGAAAGCTCACATGTAAGACTTACTGTTCTTGCCTGAAGAATAAACTAGATTTTCTAAGAGAAGATGTTACGAAAAAAGAATAAAGTTGGCAAAACCTTCACAGCAGGTGCTTCTCACAAAATTAACTGACGACTTTTCAACTCAAATAAAAAGCAACAATCGCAATATCAACAGAAACGCCTAATAAATATCAAAAAGAACCTTGAAAAGCAAAACTGGAAAGCATGAACCTTACAGGCTAAAAAAAAACCTGCCGAAAATTATGGGTTTTAAAACTGAAAGATCATATGTTAATGGTTTATCATAAACTTTAAGGATCGGAAAACGTGCATTTTATAGATGCATCATAAAAACTGAGGAACGCAGATTTTAAAGACTAAAACGTCAGAATTTTAAATACTAAAAATTCCGAATTTCAAAGCCTGAAAAGTTGCATTTTCTGGTCTGAAAAACACAAGTCTTAAAGATTGGGAAACCTGCACTTTTAGGAACTAAAAACATATGTTTTATGACCCCAAATTTACATTTGAAAGGCTCGGATCTTGGGTACTAAAAAACACATTCTTTAAAATTAAGGGCATACATTTTTAAATTCTGGAAAACATGTATATTAGGCGCTAAAAATGAACTTTAATAGCGGAATATTTAGAACTGAAAAACTTTAATTTTAACTAAACGACATGCACCCTGAAGACTGAAAAACGTTTGTCGTAAAAGCTTAAAAACATACTTTTAATAAACTGAAAAAGGTTTAGTTTCAAGATTAAATGGCACACATTTTATGCATTGAAAGTTATATTTAAAACAGACTGAATAAGTGAAGTTTAAGAACTAAACAGACAGATCTTACAAATTGAATAACTTTCATTTTAAAGACTATAAAGCATACACCGGAAAACTGGAAACATGCACTTTAAGAAGTGTAAACACAGACTTTGAAGTATAAAAGACGTGCATCTTAGAAACTAAAATTGAAATCCATACATTTGATCTACTGAAAAACGCATTTTAAAGAATGAAAAACACATACTTTAAGGAGATGGCTTTTAATGATAACTAAACAGCCGGGCTACCCCAATGGGTCATCGCCAATCGTATAAATGTAGCTTTTACATGACTGGTGTCACCGGAACTGCCTCCAGAGTCCCCATGCAACTAAGAGCCTCAACTATCAAGGACTACCAGCAGTACTGGGCAGAAGTACTACGCGATTTTGAGAAGACGGGAGGGAATTGCCTGAATCTACTTTGGGTCTTCAGAATGTGACTCCAGAACGAAAGTAAGTGAAGTAGTACCTAGTTAGTCTCATCTCAAGTGGGGTTTTCCAGATTCGAGAGCTATGCTGAGGAGAATGACTGACCACTGAGAAGGTAGGCACGTGGTAAATAGTACCACCACAGAGCCCATGAAGACAGGGTATAAAGGCATGGTACCCTGTGAAACGTCCTAGCTGACTACAAGCATAAAGAAAACTAAATAGTCTTTAAAAATGTACTTCTTCTTCTTCTTCTTTATTAGTCCAGTACATCCCTATACTGGGCAAAGGCCTCCTTCACTTTTTAGTGAGGGGTTTTGGATCTAATCTTCCATAGCCCCAATCCCCCTGGAAGAGATGTGTCGCGTCAACAGAGCAATCGGGCTACCCATTCCAGCATTGATAACTATGCTTAATTCTCCTGATCGTGCTGGATTGGGGTACATAGCGACCACAAGTCGGGACCTACAATTTATTTAATTTAAATAAGTATTCTAAGAAAGATTATTTGATTTCAGTCTTCGTTCACCTCTTTAGGAGTACGAATAATAACTAGTTAAGGTACTAACGTGAGTTGACAGTTTGAGAACGAAAAAGAAAAGAAAGATACATACATGAGGATGCAACAGGAGCCCCTATATATCATAATCATACAACAAAAGAAGAGGAAATCAGAAGTGAAAGAAAGACTACTACGTCCAAAGTTCAGGACTTGTGGCTGAAATGTCAGGCAGGCTGCAGCTTCCAAGATTGAACATCTCGATGGTAACCTATACATTTTCCTGGAATTTCCTGTCAGTGTCTTTCCGATGTCTTCTTGGTTGGAGTGATAATTTGTTTACCACATTGCCGAACCTCGCCAAGCAGACGACAGGCCCAAAGAGAGGCTCAATTGAGGATTGAAGCGTTCCAAAGCCCCCGCTTTGTATAGTCTTTATCGAAACAACTTCTTGTATGTCATGAGGCTACCCCTCCCCTCAAGCAAAAGGGTGACTCAGTCACCGCCTAAGACTCATAAGCCTTTAGTTAGTAGTAAACTAGTAAACTGACATCGATAGAAGCAACTTGTTTCACTGATGTATATTTTAATAAGCCAACATACAAGTCATAACCAACATAAATTTTATCAATCAAACATAATTATTTATAACTACAAACAACTCATCAACCATTTTAGTTCTCCAATCAAATATTTTGGTAGGTACTTCAACGATCAGAATACTATCAATCAAACATTTAGGTCCTTGGAATACTATCATCAACACATCTATTTGCATAAATTGTGTTTATATCGAGTGCTCCGAGTCATTCTTAGTGAGCTATAAAATTGAGGGTAATGTTTTCGTTATACCCTTACCCCTTTACCCTTATTGGTTGCCTTTAGACAAGATATGACCTTTGATTTAAATTGAATACATAAACTTAAGCTATTATTGAAATGTACAAAGAAAAAGCCCTTCTGAAAGGAAAAATCGTTTTAAACATCGAAGGAGAAACTAAGCAGTTAAAACACCCACAGAGTTTTTAACAAAGGATATTCCTTGGGAAAATTCTGTTTCAAGGATTCGAAGAGGATTCCACAGCAAGTGATAAACCCACCAAATGAAGTGCAAGAAGCATGAACCCCAGAAACAAAAAATAATCTTTGCTTTCTAAAAATGTATGCAAGAAAGGCCCATGTTTGCAGTTCAAAATCCTTTCCTCCCCTGGATTTCTCAATGCTTATATGTAATCTGAAAATTTTGCTGAAATTACTTTCGTATACGTTTCAGCTAACATAATTAAAATTCCCCACTTGACTCTTTAAACTTCAACTATCGCACTTCCTGTGCTTCTGGTAAATAGAAATTACCCCTTAAAAGAGTTATAAATTCCATCACCAGCCACTTAAACCAACAAGTAAGCGCTTTCAAACACGAAACAGCCCTCGTTTTTCAAACGCAGATGCCAGACAGCTGCCATGTAGAATCAGTTGTCCCACAAACCGCCCGTCTTTTTATTAAAAGAGAACCAAAAGGAGCGCAACAAGGACCGGTCGGTTACTCGTTCGACGTTGTAGGAGCTCAGACACGTCGTTACACATCCAAATGTCAGATGTTTACCAAGTATAAAACGAGGGTTTAAATTCATGAAAAGGTTAGATATATCACGATTTGATCGATTGGAACCTTTTTTAAAAATTGAAAGTACGGACGGTTCGGTAGGTAAACCTTGACACTTCAAAGATGCAGCCAGCGTGCAATCCGTATTAATTAAACTTTTTAAAATCCGTTAGGTTTCAGATTGGGCACCATACAGCATACCGTCTCTTGTTTTCATCCACGGCTAACTATGATTTAATACATTAATTTACAAAGTTTTAAAGTCCCCCCCAAATTATGACTTGAAAAGATACAACAACCTAAATTCATTCTGTTTGCAACTTGAAAGGCTACGTACCCAGAACGACCTAATTTATCCACACAAATCAAAACGACACAGTAACACAATTAATTGAAAACTCCATAAAATATAATAAAACGAGACATTTAAATTACGATAATCAGAGCACTTACGTCACATTCAATAAAAAGGCGACACGATCCAATTAATTTAACTTGAACTCATTGTTTTAATTTTTTTATTAGAATTAGAACAGCTAGGGAATAAAATTTACGGTCCGCCAAGTAAAAAATTAATATTTATAATACGTCGCGCATATGCTAAGATGGCGCCACTGTTCTTTTTTTGTGTTGAAACCGCTTGATGCACCTTATGCAATTCATCTTCAATCCTATTTGTTATTAAAATTAAGTACAAGTTTACATTACAATCACATTAGGGTGCGCCAGGGTTTGGCAATAAATTCTGGAAGAATTGTGTGGGGAAAATGAAAGTCCACCAGGTGATTCACGATCTTGTTGTCCTTTTGAGATGCAGTTTAAATTTATTATCATTTCATATAACGGTAAATGACACGTACATTGTTACAAATTGAGTAAATCATAATAGGTTTTTATCTTGGATTACAGATAACTAACAAGTGAAGGTGGGTTTCTTAATTTAATATTGTTTCGTATTAGAATGGACCACCATTTGGTATTTCCATAATTTCGTAGAACACTTTCAGGGCGGTTTTTTGAAAATGTAAAGTTAAATAAGGGTCGCTTTGGTTTCAGGATACTTATAAAACGCTTAGGTTACACGATGGAAGTTCAGACAATTGGCAAAAAGTTTCACATAATTAAACAATCGAAGTTTCCGTTTGAGAACATTTTCAGGAGTTAGTTGGACAACTACCGAAGCTTCAGAAAGCTAGATATGAAGGGTTTTATTTAACAACATATTCACAAGAAATTTTTGGAAAACTCTGGAAGTTTTAATAAGGTAGGTTTCGGTTTCAGGGTATTTTTAAAGGATTTACAAAAACCTCAGGAAGTTTCAAAAGGTTAAATAAATAAGGTTTCAGTTTCAGAACTTTTTCATTAGATTTGTAGTCAAAACTTGGGGGGACGTTTCAAAAGGTTTCAAGAAAAGGCAGATATAGATTTCAGAACCATTTCGAGAAATTTGCAGAGCACTTAAGACAAGTTTCGGTTTCAAAACATCTGAAGGAGATTTGTGAAAACTTATTTCGGTTTCAGAAGGTTAAATAAAATAGTTTTCAGTTTCAGAAGGTTTCCAGGAGATTTGTAGGTTTCAAAAGGTTAAATAAGACGCAGCAGAATTGTGGAAAAGTTAGGAAGTTCCAGGAAGTTAAATAAGGGAGGTTTTAAATTCCGAACGTTTTCGGGAAATTTATTTAAACAAATTAAGGATTTCCTGAAGGTTAACTAAGAAGTCCCCAACAGCAGAGGTTAATAATATTTAAAAACGTTTAAAGATTCAGGAAACTTAAAACAGTTTCAGGAAGTTCTATAAAGTCTGAAAACTCATGAGGTTTGCAGAAATTCAAAGAGAGAATGCAAAGCCTACAGGGAGTTCTTGAAAGATAAAAATAAATCCCAAAATGTTCAGTCTTAGTTTCTAATCTCGGTCGAAAATGAAGAAATCAAAACCAAAAGGAAGTTCACAGAAGGATGATAAAACCCAAAACGTTTAACAGAAATATAAACACCTCGAACAAAGGTTCGAGAACCTAAACCGCCCCCCAGTAAAACAATAATACCTCCTGAAAAGCAGCTTCCATTTCCTAAATTTGCGAGAAAATGGAATCAAAACCCAAAGCCCAATACCCAGAGAAAGTTCTTAGAAGCATAATAAGGGAAGAATTTCAAGATATTTAAAAGTTTCAAAAAAAGCTTCAAGGACTTGGAGATAGTTTTAAAACCTCCCACAGTAAAGCAACCAATCCTCCTGAAAAGCAACTATTATTTCCTAGCTTCGTGAGAACAGAGAATAAACCTCAAGAAATCTGAAGAGGGATTAAAAACGTGTTATGAAAGACCAAAAGTATTTTTAATTGGAATTTTCACTCAAACTTGTAGAAAATTTATAGGATAACCTTTAAAATGCTTTCAAATAACGGGATTAAATTAAAATTCCATTCATAAAGGTTAGTTACGGTTACTTTTGGTGGTATTACTGATGATATTTACAAACTAAATAGTTTCTAAAAATAATCATCCTTCATGATATCAAATTTCGTCATCTTTACTGCCATTATTTAATACCAATAAAATAATTAGCAGTTTATAATCATCACCTACCTCTCGTCTGGAATATTTGGTAACTACTTGAACTAATTTCTAGCACACAAATAAATAAAACCGACACACTTATGGGTTTCTGCCTGTATTGATTCTCTATAAAGTACTTTTATCTTATTAACTCTGGGCACTTAAAAATCCGAGATAATTTCACACGATTTTAAAACAAGCCTTCCCATAATGCCAATTTTCTATGTCGAAAGGTTCGCATCATAACAAGATTGTAGTAATAAAGTTAATTGTGTTTAAGCAATTTGATGGTAAGTCTTTAGGTTTGGTAGTCTCTCTCTTCGTAAATCGCAAATTAGGTATAAAATTACCTTTACTGTACTTTTATTAAACTTAGAGATCGTTTCCTCGTTAAACACGCCTAACGGCCGTTGATTTAAACTATTCATAACACTGGCTCGTTTTATTATTTCTAACTGAAGCAGATGGAAAATGTACGATGGTACAACGGTATTTGTAATTTTACGGAATTCCTACATTTATTTAATTTCGTGCTAGATTTGTAACATAGCTGTTGATTAACATTAGTGCTAAAGTTTACTGGTATAATTCAAAGCTAACCTAGATTTACGTTTCAGAAAGATTTTTAAGCGTTTAGGTTAGTTTCGTACTTTTCGGAGCTCGTCAGATACACTCACAAAACCGTTCAAACCGTCTTCGTCCTCCAAGCTCGAATTCCATTAATTTTAATAACAGAAATTTCCAGTGAAGGTGTGCTCCCATTAACTTCCTCCCAAGCTCACAACTAGGTAAAATAAAGGGTAAAAGTAGATTAAACAAAATTACAACACGAATTACGTTCTCTTGTCCAGTCCTAAAATTACATTCGGTTTCGTCAACATGGTCATTAAACTACTGTTTGCCTGTTTGCGTTATTACACAGTTTTTGCAAGAAATTAAATCGACTTCTTGAAATACTCCACGCCTGGCTTGATTACAGTTGTTTAATGATAACATCACGAAATATCAGTAGGAAATTTACGTTGAGTTTACTAATACTTCTGGTTAATTCCAGGCTCGTTTCTTTATCGAGCGTTGAAGTCTCCACGCAAAAATTGCATGCAAAAGTAACGGGCGTGAATAAAATGTAAAAATGCACCCTGCTGGCTTGTAAGAAAGCAATTGAAACCAGTCAAAGTGACAATAATGAACAGGTTGAGAATTTAATTAGAAATTTAATATTATTGCTTTTATGTGGACTTCATTTCGCTCTTAGCACTGTTTTGTTATTTTCGCGAGTTAAGCGTTAGATTTAACGCTCTTGAAAGCACAAATGTTATAAAGCTGGTAAATTTCCATAACAATAACTGAAGAATCTGCTGAAGAAGCAAAATAATTGAAAGGAGTCGAAGTAAATAAATGCTTAAAGCACGAAATTTTGATTTAAGAACGTTTTCTTAGTTAGCCTAGCGGTAATTTTTCCAACAAACATGGCCATTTCAACTCGAACAAATCGAGAAAATGCTCTAAAAAGGCAAGAGAAGAACACACAAATGAAAAAAAATAAAGTTTGAAATTGATTTGAAGAATTTTTGAGGGTGTTTTACTAGCTGACAGTGATATTTTTATCAACAACGGCCATTTCGACCGAAGAAAATTGAAAAAGTGTCTTAAAAACGTTGAAAAAACAATCGCTTTTTTCTCATTAAAATTTTTTTTGAGATTCATTTCCTAGCCTGGCGGTAATAATTCCACCGAAAACTGCCATCTAGGCTGAAGACAATATCAGAAAATGTGCCAAAACGAAGTTAAAAACATTAATAAAACACGAAATATTGGTGTTTTGATGTACAGATTTTTTTAAGGACCCTTTATTGGCGTGGTAGTAATATTTGTAAGAAAAACGGCCATTTCAATTCGAGGAAGACAAGAAAATGCCTTAAAACCACTTACAAAGTTGCGAAATTAATAAATTGAATTTTTCCATTTTTTTTAACAAATAAATAAAATAAAAATAATGCACGAAATTTTGGAACTGCTTTCATCAAAAAAAATCTGAAGCTTGTTTTGTATCTTGGTTTCCGACAAAAATTGCCATTTTGGTTGATGAAAAGGCACTTAAAACGTTTGAAAATGAAAAATAGGAATTTTCACAACTTTTTAAAATAATTAATAAAACTAAATAAGGCACAAAATTTTGGAACTACGTTCGTCAAAAAATGTTTGAAGCTTGTTTTGTATCCTGGTTTCAGTAATATTTCTAACAAAAACGGCCACTTCGACTAAAGAAAAAACACTTCAAACGTTTGGAAATAAAAAAAATGAAATTTTCTAACTTTCGAAAAATAAAGCACGAAATATTGGCATTGTTTTGATTTAAATATTTATTTAAGGTTATTTTCATGGCCTGACAGTAATATTTAAAAGAAGAATGGCCGTTTCAATTCGAGAAAGTCAAGAAAATGCCTTGAAAGCCGCTTACAAAATTGGAAAGTGAAAAATCGCATTTTTCCAAGTTTCTCCTTCTCTCTTTCTCCCTCTTATACCTTTACAGTTTCGAGGGGGCCAGACACACCGAGCCGAAGAGCAATCCCCCATCCAAGTTCTGGCCAAGCAGACCCTTGCTTAACTCTCAATATTTCAGTATTACGTGCACGCCCACTCTGCCGTACTGCCGGTTTCCAACTTTCTAACAAAATAAATAAAATTTCGGCTGAAGAAAAACCACATAAAACGTTTGAAAACGAAAAAATCAGAATTTCCTAAATTATGAAAAATAAAGCAAGAAATATTGGCATTGCTTTGATATAAAGATTTTCGAGCTTTTTTTTCGTAATTGTATAATAATATTACCAACAAAAACTACTACTACAACTCGTTAAAATGACGTAAAAAGCATTTAGAAAGTTCGAAAATTAACAAATCGAATTCTACTGATTTTCAAGCCATTTTTCGATAAATCCTTTCGCTTATTGACAATACAGCTAAAACGAATTAACAAATACAGAGAAAAGAAAGAAATTTTGAGCTGATAAACAGTTGAAAATACGACTATTCGTTTCTTGGCTTGAAGTCTCGTCAATGATGCGGCCGGAAATGAAAATACGCACAAACCTAACAAACGAAAAAATAAAAACACGATTTACTACAAAGCAAATGACATTTCTATGAAAACTAAATGTATTTCCGAAATTATATTTTTATTTAAATTATTTTATTTAATTCACTTTCAATTTAGTTTAAATATCTACCTTTAAAGACATCTGAAAGTCGGAATAATGGAACATCTGCACTACCAAGTAGGCATCTAAACCCATGACCTTGAAGAAATCTAAGGGTTGGGACACCAATTTGGCAAAAAAATACTCAAAACGCCTTATTTAATTCATGGACTGCCCAAGAACGAAGGTTTATTAAGGTATAAAGGATTTCGAAAGCAAAAACAAACGAAAGCCTTCGCTTCAGGGACAAACAAAGAGGGCTGCTTTCCTTACCTTGCGTTGAAAGCTCCTAAGATATACAAGCAATAACCCACCCTTAATAATTTTTGATATTTTCCAGGGGTTTTCAGAAATTTTCATAAATGAGTTTTCTGCTTAAATTTTCAGGGAGCTTCCAACGTCTTTTACAGTTGTTCACAACAATTACAGAATTTTCAGGGTTGCCAAAACACTGTAAATAAAAATTTTATGGCATTTTTAAACGCTATATTTTAGGATTTCTCAAAACTCGTTGGTTATTCAGGAAATTTGTGTGAATATTCATAAAAGCATATAGGTACTTTTGCTTGGATTTCTAACTTTCGGAAAAGCCAGATGCAGTTAGAAAGTCTACCCAAGTTTTCAGCATCTAATTTATATAATTGTCTGAAGACTTTTGCTTCGAATAATCAGAGGTTCAAAAATGTATCAAAGCAATGTTTTATTAAATTTTGCAATGCAAAAACAAAACACACAGCCAGAAATAAGCAAAGCGAGCTGCTTTCTTTATCTTGCATTGAAATCTCCTAAGATATACAAGCAATAACCCACCTTTAATAATAATGTTCAAGAAAAATGAGCTCAAACTCCAATTAATATTTTTGATATATTCTTTGACCTAAAAAAAAGGAAACCGTAGGAATAATAAGCACAACTTTAGCTATTCAACAAAACAGTTTAAAGAAAATAACACATTTGCGCCTCAATCTGAAAATAGCCAGACATCTTGCCTACTGAAGTAACTTAATCGAAAGTGTGACACATTAACGAAATTAGAAATCGAAGATACAAAATGGTACAATGGAATCTAATTAAGAGAAGAGAAACGAGAAACTAAATATCCAAATGTAACAGTATGTTAATGTACCAGTCTTGCAAATGTTAGAAATTCAATGAATTAAAACGAGTAAATCTTTTAACTTCGCAATAAACTTGTAAATTGTATTTGCTGGATCACCTTCCTTACTTTTCTCTGGCCTTAACCATGAAATTATGTTAGAAAGCCTGAAAAATAAGAAAGAATCTAAAATTAAAAAGGAAAATTGTGGCTGGCGCCTCCTTAGCTTACGGCTGCGACGCCACTGAATACAAAACAAAAGAAACTTCTGAAAACTTCTCACAACACTAAATATTGACAGTTTGGGGTGTTGAAAACTGCCCTATTCCGGAAGTTATTTTGATATTTATATGACGCAAGTAGGTTACAAAAAAACACAAACAAGCAGTGTTCGTAAACAACAGGAAAACTCAAGAGGAAAATCCTGTAACCTCTAAAAAAAATAACCAAACCGCAACATACTCTTTGATATCTACAACTACCTCGATGTAAATTTAATAGCCGGAGAGACGCAGAAGACTCCAAAAATTCCCATGGATGTACGTACAATAGGTAAACAAGGAGTAATGACACCTTTAAGAAACCACAAACATTGCGTGTTTCAAGTTCAGAACTTTTTTGTTTACACATTCGTTAAGGATTAGTAATTTTTATTTAATTGCCATTTTCAGCTCCGTTGATTACGATTTAATAATCCCAGCAACAAAAAAAAAATGAAGAGCTTCACCGAATATAAGTTAAACGATTAAAGGATTTAGTAACATCTGCCTTGTAACAATAAAAAAGGTACATCTTGGGGTTCCGCTTCAAATCATTATGTGTTGTAGCGAGACGGTGCTCCGTTATACATGTCTGAGGCAAGTCTTTGCTTTATAATAATTTTCGATGTTTAATAATAACAACAACAATAATAATAATATTCCGTTATTTCCTGGTGGGACATAGGGTTGTATATTGTTTCCAGTCATCATTCTGCTTTGCTATTTGGCTCGGTTGTGATAGTTTTGCCAGTCTCTTGTTCAATGATTCTCCTCCACGTCCGATGTTTAAGTTTATTTAAATACCAAAATGCTCTTAAATTCAGGAAATATTAAGAAAAATATTTAAAAGGGCTTTACTTCCTCAAACAATTATGCCATGCAAGTACAGGAAACGCAAGGAACTTGGTGTAAATTTCGTACTAATAACAACACACCCTTCAAGTTAAAATCCTAAATAACCGCAGATGACCAAATATTGATGGAGTAGAGTAACAGCAGGACGGTGCTTCAGCACAGAACTTCAAGGCTTCTTCAGTTGAATGCCAAAAAATATGATAAAATTTTATAAAATCGTACTTAAAATGTCGATTCTTCCTCCAAAACGTAAATGTATTAATTGACGAATTCGTAAAAACCCATTTGTTAACTACAGAATAATGTTTATATTATAGCTTAATTGTAAAATATAAATCAATGGAAGTTAGAAAGCATAACTTTCTCTACACATTAACATAAAATTACTCAAATAACCTTATATGTTAAAGGTTATTTAGTATTCAGACGATTCACAATTTTTAGACATTAAAACCAAAGCCATTGAATCTAACCACAAATTTATTTTAAAAAAATAACATTAATTAACAAGCTTTTATTTAACGTTAATTCGATCCTTTTATATAAATTTGTTAAAAGTATTTCTAATTGAAATGTAATATGCAACCACCGGGATGAAATTTCAATCTGCCCACGTAAATCGAAAATTTAATTTGCGGTTTTCTCAATACAACCGCGTGCGAGTTATACAATTCGGTTTGATTAGCCAGAGGTAACACTGGATAATTGAATATTTACCCCGATTTTGCATGCGTCAAGATAAATAAGATGATTGATTTTCATTATAAAAACGAAAACCGATGAATGATTGGCTTGGCTTATTAATTAAGTTAGATGTCATCGATTAAGTAGGTACCCTGCACGGTGTAATGATTCAACTTATAAAAGTAAAGTATATTTAATTACTTTTATTATCTGATTTATGAGCGAACTTGTAAATAATTTAATTTGTTATTGAATTTTTGGGGTGTACCGGCGCCTTGTCTTGACGCATGGCGTCATTATTTTCAGCACTAAAGCACTTCTGATGTGATTGTGGTACTTTAAAGAGTTTCGTACTACTAAAAACACCAAAAATCAAAAAAAGATCAAGCGAAGATGCACTCCATGTTTGTGCGCCGGAGCACCATCTTGCCGCATCCTATCATTATTCGATGACCTAAACTAAGTCCCCGGTTATTCTGGACCTTAATTTACAAAGATTGGCTCTTGTTATTATGAAACTGATACAAAATTGCTTGCTGCATGTAATTATATGGTAGAAACGGGCCTGCATTTCGTATACTGGCACGTTGTCCTTGATGCATCGCGTCGTTATTTAAAGGATTTAAAGCACTTTTTAGCATTTCTACTTATATTTCTCGAATTTGTTATTAAAAGGCCTAAATAGTAAGAAACCCCATAAAGGACAATAAAATAAAGCGAAGCTGTGCTCCATACATGTGTGCCGGAGCACCGACTTGCTTTTCATCATTAGATTCATTAGTATCCAGCGATATAAACAAATTCCGCAGTTATTCCGGATTGAATCTTGAAGTATCTGTTATTAATGCGAAATTTATACAGAATTCCTTGAAGGTTGTAATTATAAGGCAAAAACTTCGTGTACTGGGGTGTTGATGCATCGCGCCATTATTTGAATGATTTAAAGCACTTTTTAATATCTTTACTTGTATTTCTTGCATTTAACGGCATTGCTTGTTATTAAAAAATCTAAATAGTAGGAATATCCATGAAGGACAACAATATAAGGCGAAGCTGTGCCCCATATACGTGTGCCGGTGCACCGTCTTGCTGTTCGATATTATTATACAGCGACCTAAACAAATTCTGCTTATTTAAGAATGAATCTTGACGTATTTACTGTTATTAATGCGAACTTTATACAGAATTCCTGAAAGGTTGTATGTATAAGGTAAAAACGGGCCAGAATTTCGTGCACTGGCGCGTTGTCTTGATGCACGCGTCATTATTTTAAGGATTTAATATGTTTGCCTATATCTCCCACAGTTAACGGCATTTTTTGTTGTTAAAAGATCTAAATAGTAAGAAAATCCATGAGGGGCAATAATATGAGGCAAAGCTGTGCTCCATATATGGGTAGCGGAGCACCGTCTTGCTAGAAACCATTATTCTACAGCGATCTAAACAAACTTTGCAGTTATTTTGGATCGTAACTTGAAGCATTTACTGTTATTAATGTGAAATTTATACAGAATTCCTTAAAGGTTGTATTTATAAGGTAAAAACTTCATGTACTGATGCATCGTGTCATTATTTGAAAGATTTAAAAGCACATTTTTAATATGTTTGCATATATTTCTCGAATTTAACGGCATTTCTTGTTATCAAACGATCTAAATAGTAGGAAAATCCATGAAGGACAATAGTATAAGGCGAAGCTGTGCCTCATATATGTGTGCCGAAGCACCGTCTTGCTGTTCATCATTAGTCTACAGCGAAATAAACAAATTCTGCAGTTATTTTGGATTGAATCTTGAAGTATTTACTGTTATTAATGCGAAATTTATACAGAGTTCATTGAAGATTGTATTTCTAAGGTAAAAACATGCCTAAACTGTACTGGTAAGCTGTCTTGATGCATGGCTTCAGTTTTCAGTTCAGATTTCTGGAAATTTCCAGTTCTAGTACCTTCGTACTTAAAAGGTCTACAAACATTCCATAACCTTTCTGGTGTTTTCCAGGTTTCCATGACTAATTCAAGAAGTTTTCACAAATGCATTGTCTGCTTAAATCTTTCTTTCTTAAATTTTCAGGGGGCTTCCTATGTCTTTTTCAGTCATTCACAATAATTAACGGAATTTGTAACGGGTTTTTAGCAGTATTTTAGGATTTTTCGAAACTCTTTGGTTATTCAGGAACATTCAACATAATTTTGAGTGGATTTCTTAATTTTCAGAGAAGCTGGATGGTTGTTAGAAGTTTTCAGCACCTAATTTCCATAATTTTACGAATTGTCTGAAGATGTTTGCTTCACATAATCAAAGGTTTCAAAGAAAAATTTTAAATAAAAGTTTGTTAAAATATTCATAATCAGAAAATGATTACTAACTTTTTTCTCATTAAGCGATCTTCAACTATTAAAAAGCATCAAATGAAAACGCCCAACAAGAAAATGTCATTAATAGCGAATAGCATTCCATTAATGGAATTTATTAAAACAAATTGGACGTTACACAAATTAAACTTTATTGACGAATCTGTTTAATGAACTTTATTTGTAAACAAAACATTTGACGTATTTATTACTAATGCATTACGCTAATAATCACCTCGGAAAGCACTTCAAATTTGTAATAGATAGATAACTTTTAATTTTTTTTTGCGCGTAGATGTGGAGAAACATAGATTAGCCGAATCATTCGGCCAACAAAATAAACAAAAGATAAGATTTTGGTACAAATAGGTTTTTAAAACTATTTAATATGTGGGTAAAATTCGTGATCTTATTTGAGTTTTAGATATGTAATCTTCGAAGGCCAATTTATGATTCTAACCTAACAAATACTAGAAACTAGCAAAAGTAATAAATTTTCTAGAGATTTCAAAACGAATACAAACGAAACGGAAACAAACCGCACGAATTTACCTACAATGAAAGTATCGAATCGATATAGTTTTTGTTTGAAAAAATTCGAAATGATTCCGATTAATCAAATTGGAAAGCCGGTGCTGCCAAGAAAGGCCCAGACGATATCAATTCGTGGTTACATTCGCAAGTAACACGCACGGAAGTTTTGATTTTATTAGATCAATAGCTAAAACCATTTATTTTCAACCACAACCTGTGGCTTAACGGTTGCCATGCGATACCTTTTTACAGTTTGAAACCTCCCTAATTCTGAAACAAACAGATGACGATCGCTTCTTTGGTGAAACTTTAATAATTTTGGATTTTTTTGCTGATGAAAAATAAGCGGGAATTTTGAGTATTTTGAAAATAGCCAATTCAGTTTTGAAATCTCAGACTTTATGATTAATTTTCAAAGTTCAAAAAGGTTCTTTTGTTCGTTGGTAAAAATTCTGAATTAAAGTCGATAAAATCACCGAAAAAATGAGGCTTAACTTTGGATGTTACTAAATTAAATCTAAGCTAATTTCAAAGTCAATTTGTTAATGAACTCTAATAAACCTTCGATGACTCAAATAAAATAAAACTAAAATGCCCAAAATCGAAGTAAGCCATGCCCCACACACCACGACAACCGGAAGAAACAAGCGAAGAAGTTTTCGTTCAAGGTAAACGCCGAACGTAAAAAAAAACTCGGTAACTCACCTGAAATTAATAAAATTCCAAGTAAAATTCATCACAGTAACGACCAATCACAGAAAATCCAAATGGTAAACGTACTTTTAACATTTCACCTAAAATATCTCGTTGCACATAACAACAACACGCGCCCGTTCAAACTGACAGCATTCACTAACGAATCCGTTGCAGAAAGCTATTTGTATCTATTGAACATGAGTCGAAATCGGCCAGTAGTCGAGGTAGGATTTGCTAAGCCGGTTTGTTGAATCCGATTTGCGCAGTCGCAAGTCGAACCGGTTGCCCGTGGACACAATAAAGTCAGAACGAAAAAAAAAAAACACGTGCTAAGTTTTTGGATTTTCGAAGAACTGCTGTAAAAATGGTTGCGTGTTGTGATTCGTTTAGCGAACACAGTTTTTACGTAGACATGACTTTTTGTAATTTTATCAGCTGCTTATCTTTTTTGTTAATATGTGGGATCCTTATCGGGATTTTAAGGATTAAACCGCAAAAATGAGTTGCGATTTTTAAATTTAATTAGTTTCAGTTTGGTTCTAAGTTAATTTTTTTAGATATTTAAACCTGACCTGAAAAGAGAATTAGGCTGAACAGGAACGTACTGGCCCACCAGTTGAAAATTCTGGCCATTATTAATTTGTTTTTAAACCCACAGTCAATTGTTTTTAATAACTGGCGACTAAAAACGTACCTGTTGAATCCAAAATAAGCTTTATTTGGAAAAAACTGCAGCCGAGCAGGATCGGCCTGGCCCACTAGCGGCAAATTTTGGCTTTTATTAATTTGTTGTTAGACCTACAGTCAACTGTTTTTGACTGGCGACTAAACATGCCTGATATAAAAAACGTTTTAACTGAATTCAAAACACACCTTAATAAGCCTGATTTGATAAAAAAAAATGTGATCGAGAACGAACGGAATGGCTCACCAGTGATAAATTTCTGATTTTAATTCATTTGTTTTTAAACTTACAGTCAGTTGTTTTTAATAACTGGCGACTAAACGTACTTGTTTTACCAAAAAACGTATCTACTAAGTCTGGTTTGAAAAGAAAACGTGGTCGGGCAGGATCGGACTGGCCCACCAGTGACAAATTCTGGTTTTTATTGGATTGTTTTAAGACGTACAGTCAACTGTTCTTAACAATTGAGGACTAAATATACCTGATTTACTAAAAACGTATTCGTTGAAACCAAAATACGCTTTAATAAACCTGCTTTGAAAAGAAAACATAGCAAAGCAGAATCGGACTGGCCCACTACCGGCAAATTCTAGATTTTATTCACTTGTTTTTGGACCCAAAGTCAATTCTTTTTAACAACAACCGAAGTAAACGTATCAAATTTTTCAAAAAGGTAGTCAAAGAGTTAGTGGGACAGAACAACTGCTTTGATAAGACATGCCTGAAACAATTTCTGAAACAATTATGACTTTAACGGGTTTCTTCATTTGTTAAAAATTTAAAAAAACTGGATGTATAAAGATGATATTTTTAAGATGTGTTAACTTCTAAAAATTGGAGAATGCGATTTTCGGGCATCTTTTTTAAAAGTGAATTTTCAAGGCTTTCAAATGATATAAAACATAATGAAAATTTCCAAAAATGTTAAGATTTAAGCGTCTTGTATTAAAGTACGAAAAGTGAGGTTGGATTTTCGAGTCTTGCAGAGCTCAAATTTTGTTGAAAATCAGGAAAACTCCCCAAAATTGGTGAAAGTTACTAAAATATTATCAACTTTCAACTGCTTGTGTTAATATATGAATAGTGAGGTTAAAACAAATTCTGAAAATCTGAAATTCCGTTTAAAATCAGAAAAAATCTTGAGTTTTTCCATTGTTTTAGATTTTGTTTTATTTTTTTAATCTAAAATGCTTTTAAAATGAAAAAAATCAATTGAAATCTTCAATAATTTTCAGCTTTCCCCCTCTCATATTAATTGCAATATAAAAAGTGAGATTAGAACATTAAATGCCGGCAATTTGAGATTAAATTAAATCAGAAAAATATTCTACAAAATAGGAAATCAATCGAAATTTCCACAAATATTCAGATTACAGCTTCTCACATTGGAATATTAATTACAAAAATTCCAAGCTTTGAAATTGTTTGCGACTTTTCTAATTCTTCAAAGTAAAAAAACAAGGTAAAGGTAACTGCACCGGCAACATGGAGCGTTAAGGTCTCCTAAGTCACTTTCATACCTGGTGTCTCGCACGTTATGCGTACTGGCTGTTGTGGTAAGCACCACCTCTTCGACAAACGCCTACCTTCCCTACTCCACACTGTGTTTCAGTTCTCAATTATTTCCAGTGACTGGGCAGGCCACCCGCCGAGCATCCGACTCTGTTTTGACTTGTTGCTGCTCTGATTGATCTCTTTTTACGAATAACCAATGATATTGTCCTTTTTATAGTTTCGCCAGACATAGTAGCGCCCACCCCGATTTAAAAAAACATGTGGCACAAACAATTTAAGATTTTGACTATACAGGGTGCTCAAAGTACAAGTAGAGCGATCGCGTCTACGCTACTTCCAATCCCCATATTGTCATTTTTCGCGCATCGGCCCCGAGACCGTCTGCACTATAGTCGAATGCCTTAACCACTCCGATAATTCTTCGAAGAGCTTGAATAAATAATCTAGAACTAGATTTATCAAAATTTACAAGTTTCGACGTTTTTCTTTCAAGTTGGAAAATTGAGGTTAGAACACCGAGTTCTAATAAGCCCAAAATCCGATTAAAATCAGAAAAACCCAAGGTTTTTTTGCAAACTTTTAAAGTTCTCAGAAGCAAAGGAAATCAGCGATTTATAGGGATGCGGTCTATAGTAACGGCATGGTTGGTGTGGTGTGGTCTAAGGGAAGGTCTGCCGCACATATGTGTCACGTGGTCTGAGGCTTCTATGCATAGAAAAATTTGCAGGTTATGAATTTTGTTTTGTTAGTGAACTGCTCAAATACGCAAAGTGAATTTCTGAATAGTATGGAGTCCATTGCAAGGTAAGAAAAATCTCTGGCTTTACAAATTTTTTAACTTGAGCTTCTTTTAAATCAATTTCCAAAGTGCTCAAAAGTAAAAGAAATCAGTAGAATTTTCCAAATATTTTTTATACTTCTGTTTTATTTTGATAAGTACGAAAAGTTAAGTGGAACACCAAATTCTGAAAAGCTAAAGTAAAAATCAAAAACGTATCTCGCGTTTTTCAAATTTTTCAGTTTTTCTAAAACAACTTCCAAACTGCTTAAAGTGAAGTTAGAACATAAATTACTGAAAAGCTGAAATTTCAGCTAAAATTAGAAAAACCGTAATTTTGCAAAATTTATACTTCAGCTTGTGTTGGCTTAAAAAGTAATTTCAAATTCTCCGGAAAAGCACTTGAACTTTAAATAATTTTTTAAAATACTGGACATTTTGAATTAATTCCTAATTAATTCCAGTACTTCTTAGCCTTCAATTCTGCTGAGAAAACAATTACTGCAGTTCTTCAATCAACCACTTCAACAAATGAAAACATAAGCAAATCAATAACGTCCTAAAAGTTTTAACGATTTTCAAAGTAATAGTCGGAAAAGTGAGGTTAAAGTTGAATTTAAAATTGACTCTAACCTCCCGTTTCTAACTGTCATTTTTAATTCATAGAAAATAAGTTTAGAAACAATTTAAAATTCGTATCTAACCTAAATTTTAAATAAATTCCTATTAAATCTTTCTGCAACGTAAAAATACATTTCAAAACGGAAATCATGCTGCACTGGGTTTCAAAATCTTATAAAGAAAAGCAAAAATTATGAATTTTTAGTACCTAATAATCGTTTTCTTTTTTGTTTAATAGACGAGAGATTGCGGTTGCCAATCATCTTTCTTATTATTTACACTGGGATGTTCCAAAGTTTACAAAGAAGCTTACTGCGATTTTATACTATTCTCTTTTTCTGTCCTGTCCTCTCACTCTTCTTTCTCTCTCACTTTTTGTATTCTTCCTTCTTACTCTTTAATTCTCCTTTCTTCTTCTTCTCCCCTCACATTCTCTCTCTTGCTCTCTCTATCTATCTATCGCTCTGTCTCTTTCCTTTCTTTGACTCTTTCTTCTCTCTGTCTCTTTCCTCTGTCTGTTTCTCTGCTTTCTCTCTCTCTCTCGCTCTTCCATTCTGCCTAAATTTCTGATTAATACAAAAGGGAAAACTTAGAATTAAAAAAAAGAAACGATCGAAATTCGCAAGTCAGCTGAAGGAACGAACCCCTCGCACAAATAATTAATGATTAAAATATTTGTTCGATATAATGGTGCCCACCTGTCAGGTCCACATTGATAAATCAGTCCGAACTAATTCAATCACACCGACAATATGTCTAACCTGCACAAGTTTCGTATGAAACTGAACTATGCAGAATGTTGGGGGATTTACATAAGGTCTCAAGGGGTTCGTTTATCGACCTAAAGCTAAAGTGCTTAAGGGCAATAGACCCGAACTAGACCTAAATTAGCAAATGTATAGAAAAGCAAATGGAACTAATATTAGGCCTTTCCTTTTCGATACGAACGGAAGTTTGTTTGCGCTTTGCCTCCCTTCTTCTAAACCGATTCAAAGAAGTTTCTTTCGAGAAATAAATTTGGACATTCATGCTGACAAAGTTATTGTCTGGTTCATGAATCAAGTTGTCCTAAAATATTATAAAAACCAAAAAGAAAAATTATGGAAAACATGCAAAAAATCGACATTAAAGCCAGGTTTACTTTCGGGAAAATTTAGGAACTTTCAAGGGTAAACAAAGAGGCGGAAAGATTCGAGTTTTCCGGGATTTTAACAGAAACTCGATGGCCTACTAGGACTACCCCTTCAATGAGGGTTTTTGGTTTGTCCTTTTAAGTTCCACGGCCTAATAAGACCATCACTTCTGTAAAAGCTCCCAGTGATTCTTTCTTGGTGACTTTTTTAGATTGTGAAAAACTAAGCCCAGCTTTCGGCCTAAGGCAGTTTAAGCACAAATCACCAAATTTTCGAAAGTCAGAGGCCTCAGATTGGCTCCAAATTATTTTGGGGCCAACTTAAAATCCTCCCAAAAGGATAATATCACAGACAAATCGAAAATTTATTATTAAAACAAGGCTAATTTTGAGAGAGACGAGTTGGTGCGGACATTTTGTTTGGTCACCGAGAGAACACAGATTTTTAATTTACAAAATATATATAGAAAATAGAAACCATTCAGAAAAGCTGCCATTTAACACACAACAACTTAAAAGATTGCAATTTAGTTTAAATTAAGTTAATAATGAAGTGAATGTCGATTGATTAACTTTTAATGTCTGAAAAGAACGATCAATGAGAGCATTTGGCAAACGTTTTCGGTGCCAGTGAATCCGTAGTTTTATATGATTTATTAAGAGAACAGGTGCAACCCGTCCTTACTCATCCATAAAATCAGGACAACAGATTCATTTGTTGTGTTTAGTTTCTATTTTTCTATTTGTTTGCAACTGCTGTTGCGATTTTACGGTTTCAATTTTAAATAATTAAAAAGTGTGCTTCGAAATGTTTTGTAAACCAAACGTGCTACACAATCCAATAAACTAACATTTGTGTCAGTCCTAAAAAGCAAAAAGGCTGGCAAATTAAATTACACAGCCACAAATCGAAATTTAACATCGAAATTAATGAGGTTTTCTAGTTTTGCTGGTTTATTAAAGGAAATTTTAGAAAATAACGAATTGCAGTAGAAATCTTACGAAGTTTTCGCTTTTTAGTTCAGTACATCGTTACAATCCAAAGCAACGTCACAAGTAAGTAATTTAATAAAGCAGAAATAGAAATAGAAATAACATTTCCCTTACAATTTATTCTGAAGCGGCGTTTCCTTATTTTTCTTATATTTAAACTCGTAATATTGCTGGGTTTTCTATTTAAAGTGTGATCAATAAATGCATAAGATTGGAAAGGAAGCAAACTAAAGCCTGGAAACTGCGTTAAAAATACCACCCGAAGCTGCAATCTTTAGAGAGGTTTTCTTTTTCAGAAATTTAGAAATATTTCCTCTTAGCGTTAATTGTGGAGAATTTATTCGCATCTTTTAATTGAAATATGACAGCATAAAATTCTGGTGGATTTTTAAATTCCAAATTTGAAGGGTGTTTGCTCAAGAAATCGTTGAACATAAATTAAAAGAACCAAAGAAAATCTTTGGTTTTGAAAAGTTTCTAATTTTAAACCCGGTTGCTAGGAGCTTAACAGGAGTCCCCAAATCAAAAGAAATTTGAGATTTTCAAGTTTAAAACTTAGGACCAGCATTCAAAATTAAAAATCTTAAAAAATTTAAGAAAATTCTTTGATTTACAACTTCAAGATTACCAATTAAATCTGTAAAAATTAGCCAAGAAAGCCTATGAAAACTGTATTTCAAAGATTTTAAGCATTTCATGTTAAATAATTTTGAGTTTTTTTTTCCAAAGAATGTTCGGTAGAAAAAAATGTGGGTTTTAACTAATTCTCTCTTTTTATTGCTCAACAATTCTTGATTTCTTCCACACGACAAAACTCCCAGAATTAGTTGCTTAAAAAGATAAACGGCGTTTGAAGATGTTACAAACTTTTATTTTTAAGATTCACGATTGTTTCTCCAAAAGCCAGTTAAAAATAAGCTGTTATTAAAATAAATATGAATTTGGAACTGGTTTTGTAGTGAATAAGAAGACCAAACAAAATGACTTCGTATCGCAGTCGCCCAAATTATGCAATCTAATCTTAGTATAATAAACGCAGATGTACCTACAGAAGGTGAAATCGATCAAGAAACGGAGGAGTTCTATTTAGAACTAGAAAGCATAGTGCAAATCTGTCCAAGAAATGATATAAAAATAATAATAGGCGACTTAAACGTGAAAATTGGGCAAGAAGGTCAATATATGCGAACAATTGGGAAGCACAGTCTTCACAGAGAGTCTAATGACATTGACACTAGGCTTATATTATATTTTGCAACATCTCCAACATGACACAAATCTCCTAGATGTCAGATTCGGACCACTACTTACTAAACTGCTACAATGTTAGCAGACTAAAAAACCCAGAAGAAGCCATGAAATATAGAGAAGAACTGGAACGAAATATAAGCCAAAAACTCCAAATATACACCGAAAACATTCATGAATCCTGAGGCAAATGTAAGGAAGCAATTAAAGACGCAGCAAATACATAGGACAAAGAAGAGAGAGTAGGTAGGTAGGTACATAAGACAAGAGATGCAGGTGCTAGAAATACTGAATTCGCAAGCCAGAGTTAGAAAGTTCTATCAAAGGATTAACAATGCCAGAGAGGAGTTTTAGCCAAGAGTAACTATGTGTAGAAATAAAAATGGAGAGGTAGTCAGCAGAAAAGGAAATGTTCTAGACCGAAAATTTCGACTAGACCTAGAGGTGGAAGTATAGGCATAAATCTTGATACAGAACAAGGCCATAGAGAAAAACAAGCACCCTGGAAGAAGTAAAAGAAGCAGTTAGAAAAATAACAAATCGCCAGGGTCGGAAGAATTAATAAAGAAAGATGGTGATATACAGTGAGAATAATATAAGACTACACAAACACATGGCTGAACCATGTAAAATTACACATAGGACATTTTACTTAGTGTTACCTTGGTGATTGTAAACAAAGCCTCCAATTTATTATGGGTGAATAACGAAAAACTACACACTTGTCCCCAGACTACTGTTTTTATCGTAATCAATTAAACAAAATTATGTATTGCATTTTAATGATATTTAGTGGAACAAATTTTAACTTAAACTGGACAAATTACATCAATTCATACAAATAGATGGTTATTTAACGTAACGACATTTACCAAACCGATTGTCATTGCAAATTCAAAATGACAATTGTTACTAGCATGGGCAAATTGATTAATGTTAATATAAAGTTACCAATGTATAGTCTTACGTTATTCTCACTGTATATATATATATATATATATCCCTGCTGAATGTAGCTTATACAATATTAGCTAATATTCTATATAAACATACGCAACATCATGCTGAAGAGGTGATTGGCAACTATCAGTGTGGATTCTGCAGAGGTAAATCGACCATCAATCAAATATCTACGCATTTGAGAAGGCTGTCAGACAAGGGGAACCATCATTAGTAAAAATGTGCAAATATTGGCCTTTGTAGGTGATATTAATATTGTAGCTAGATTCTGATAGAGGTGTTTGTGCAGCTCATAAACGCAGCAAAAGAAATGAGTCTTGAGATCAATAATGAAAAAAACAGGTATCTACAAATAGTGAATACAATAGAAAGACGACAAGTACTCCATCAAAATCTCAAAATAGACGCATACCACATCGAAGTTGTGTCTGAATTTGTTTACCTAGGCTCTCAAATAAATAGAGAACGTAGTACAGACACTCTTTCCGGGAGAGACAAACAAAGAGACGGTGGACGAAATACAAATAGAGACAGTGACAGAGGAAGAAGGGGAAAAAAGACCAATCCACCCATATACTGATAGGATGTGAAGCATGGGAAGAGCAGAGACAAAACGTAGAAAGAGAAATATGAGAGAGACTACAAGAAGACAACCTAGTGGGAGCGATGTTGGACAGGGCAGAAAACTGGCAGGCGATAATCAAGCACATAAAACAAGTACTTAAAAAGAAGGCGTACAAGGAAAGAAAAGAGAAACAGAGAGGAATATGGAAAGGCAATAAAATAAGCAAAATTGGAAGGCAACACGACTCCTGAAGTATACCAATGGTAATCCCGGAGGTAAGGGTAAAACAGCGAAAGAGAGAGATGAGGAGGGGTTTTAGTGGGCATACCTCACCTAGAGGGGAGGGAATCCCACACACCCCGTGCGAAGTCAGGGGCGGCTTTAAAAGGTTTCCCCTCCTAAACACAAAAAAGGCTTTCAAGTTAACAGCAATAATGACATGAGCGCAGAAATAAAACAACTAATTTACTTAGCCAACAGAGCTTATTTCGGGCTGCTTAAACATTTAAGATCGGATATAGTTTTTAAAAGAACTAAATGTCAATTGTACCAAGCCAGTTTTTATTTATGCCTTTGAAATATGGACATTGACACAAAATGATGAAAGACTCTTAGGAACTTATGAGAGAAAAATATTAAGACATTTATGTAGTATAAGGGAATAAGAGATAATGGAGAATGGCGTAGACGCTACAACCATAAACTGTGCGCAGAATTTAAACAATCAGGTGTAATAACAGCAATTAAGATAGGGCGTCTGGGATGGCTAGGACATGTGGGAAGGATGGCAGAGGTAGGGCCAGCTCTACAAATCGTTAGGTGCCGACTATGCGGGGGAATGCACGCTTTTGAGAACGTTCTTGGGTTTTTGTTAAAACCGCGGATCTTTTATACAAAAATAAATCGTATAAATAGCACGCGGGAGCTACCAGGGTAATAAAAATGTGCTAGTAATGGTAATTATAATAAAAATAGCGAATAAATAAACTGAAAGTGGGGTTTAGTCTAAATAGTGTGTGTAAACAAGAAATTCCCACCTTCTTGTTTACACACGAGGCGATGCAAACAGCAGGGCTAGGCAAGACTAGGAAAAATCCAAGCACGCGTGTGTACCTGACGCACACATGCAATCCCACGGCGAAATCACAGGTACAATCAGAACATACACCTGAACAAAGCTAAGTAACATGTCCATTTAGCAATAGATATGTAGGTAATTTAGCTTAACATAGACTGAAGAATAACAATTGTCCATCTTATTAGTGCATCTAGTTAGGTGTACATAGTAATTATAACGCGAATTTAGTAAACACAATCAAAAATGCAATCAAGTTACCAGCAATTTGGCCGCCATTTCGTCCAACGGGTGTTACTTGAGCTCTAGCAGGTAAAGAATCTGCCGATCCGAAACCGTCCCTTCCGGCTGGCCGGCACCCTTGAGAGGAAAAGAACTGACTGATGCATGTGCTTTTAATATTTAAAATATAGGTATAAGGTAGGTACTATATAAGTAGCGAATAGAAACCAAATAATAACAGCACCTAGCATTACAAAAATTCTGTAATAGACAATACATTCATACAGCTTGGGCATTTTTAAGTTTTAAGTTGTGGGGAAGTGAAATAGCAAATGAAAAAGTAAGGATGTAACTAGTTACTGACATCACAACTACCCTCTAGAGTTTGGAGTACACTCTGCGTAACAATTATTCCAAGAAATACAAAAACACGTATTTTAAATAATGTACAAACCTAATAAATTACAGGCCTCTCCGCTTCTGCCTCTTCTTTTATAAACTGTAAGATATTTGCGATAGTTTCCCAGCTTTGACCACTCAACCGCCTGTTTTTAAATTTTGTAGTGAAATTCATATTGCACGCACCTTCTTTTCAGGCTCTACAAGTAAACTCACTGAATGCACATCTACAAATGTACTGCGGCTCATTGCTGTCTCATATGGTTCTCAAGCTCTTAAGCTGTAGATAGTAAGTAAGCATAAATACAAGAAAAACCAACGTAAACTACTTATACTAAGGGCACGGCGACAGCAACAACCAACCCATCATAAAATCCAAGTAAGGAAAATAGCACCTGACGGAAACTGCTTATTTACAGCAATAACGGACCAATCAACTGAAGGTAGAAGAAACAAAGAAGAACTCAAGAAAGAAGTCCTGGACTTAAGAAGGAAAATCGTAAATTATGTGAGGGAAAAACAAGAAGAAATACAACTGCAGTTGGAAGAAAATATCAAAGACTTAGCCCAAATAAGATCATCTGGTTCACAGCTTCGGCACCGCCATGCAAATCGATGTCTATATAGAAAATTTGACAAAGGGAAGGATTCAGGAGGGAGGCAGCACTGGAACAAGATATAGAGCGATCGGGTATACCATAACAAACTTGGGAAGAATGGACAAGAAACAAACTTATGATGAACAAGGAAATAAACCGCATATCACACAAGAGAGGAACCAGACAACGAGGAAATAGAAGTAGAGGAAGAAAATATAAATATCGAAGAATAATGCAGAAGAACGGCGAAGGAACATATACCATACTAATACTAAGGAAACAAGGAATACGTAATACTGTGAAGTACAATGAAAATAAGAATATTTTTAATGAAAATAATAATGATTAGACTAAACTAGCATAAAGTAACATGTAACAGGGCAATCATGTCTGTGCTAAGGCGTTTTATATCATAGACATAGGAAATTAGCGGTAATACTATAATACCATAAGTATAAGAAGGAAACAAATTTGTTTAACCATCTCGGTCACACATTCAACTCCCATTGAACATGTGATTTACTAACTCCCTTGCACTGCAGAAGCGGTGTCTAGCCGCTAGCGCCACAGACATGTTAACGATATGCAGTGCTCCCAATCCCCACCTATCATAACAATTCCCTCGACACCCTATTGCCATGGGGTGGGCCTGGCGTAATCCAGGAGTGATCCACGGGAATCTTTCCATGTCAATTGATGATGATGATGATGATTAAAACTCAAATTAAAAAATTCAAAAACAAAACAAAACGAACTTTTTGTTACAATTTTAAATATTATGCTTGAAGTCCCTACAGTAGCTAATAAATAAATAAAAAAGGGAAACAAAAATTACGTTAAAAAAATTAAAATTCTGACGTTCAAGTTCTTCCAGAATTAATCGGAATATTCTTTTAGATGATTCTGAAGTTTGAGATATGATCTTCGTTTTATTAGAAATCGTATGTGAGCATCAACTTTACTTGAGCTCTTTCCTTGGGTTACAGTAATTTAAACAAGGTAATAATAAATAGACAGAGACTGAAAATACCGAAAATTTGAAAAAATCAGCTGAGCCTAATGTGATTCTCAATATATTGGGCAAACCAGGTATTTTAAATGTTTAAATGAAGCTTAGTTGTTAGGAAGATTAACCTGTAATTACTGGCATTTGTTTTCTTCTGATTACGTTTAATAACTTTCATTTAAAATCAAAAATAGAAAAAATTGCGCCAAAACTGTTTTAAAATTTCCCAGAAATTGAACCATAATTTTCCAAACTTTGGGCCCTTATTTCCTTGCTTTACAGTAGTCATAAGAAAAACGTGCGAAACCGAAAAATTTGAAAAGTTGGAAAAAATCAGCTGCTCCTAATGTGATACTGAATATATCGGTTAAACAATGCACTTGCATGAAGTTGAATTGTTGCGGAGATTAACTCGGCAATTGTTTTTTTCTTTAAAATTTTTTTTTAATTCGACAAAAGCAAAATTTTCGACTTTTCCCAGTTTATTCGCGTAATCAAACGTTACAAACAATAAATCATAACAGACCGTCTGATGTTTCAATGAACATCCGGCGCATCAGTCTAATAATAGTAATAAAAGGAAAAGATAAAAACACGAAACTAACTGCACTTCCTTCATTAGGTCAAAGATCTCACGAAGTTCAAGTGTCAGAAAGGTCAGTTCCAGATTGTAATTCCTAATGTTTCCGAGTAAACACCGTTGTTATCTCGTTATATCGATTAGAATTCTATCTACGAAATGCATGCGTGTATTTATAATCTGTTCGCACATGTTCGTATCAAACGAAACTTGTAACTATTTTCCCACAGTATCTAAATATAAAGCACGGTAGATACGAATAATATGTAAATTCACTTCCAGTTTTATACCTGGAGTGAGTGTTAATATCTGTTTGTCCTAAATATTTCGTACAGCGATAGATTATATACGTAGGGTAATGCATAAAGCGACAGACATGACTGCATTTGAAAAAATGCAGCCGGTAAGTACAGCGTTTTAAACAAGGTTACCTAACAAAAGTGAATGGATATATAACAATTCTTTTTTAAATACATATAATTGAGCAGTCGAAACTGGCTCGAGATTAAGATTTACCATTAATAAATAAATTTGAGTCAACAAATTCTGTTTTTTTTAATTTTTTCAATTGTCAGAATTGTTTTTCGTTTTTATATTACTAATTTGTAAGATCAAACGCTCCTTTGGCCATGAAAATATTTTCTTAAACAAAGGTTGTATGAGTGTATGACGCATTATCGTTGATAAAATTTTGTAAAATTGTACCTAAGAGTTATTGTTTTACTTTCTTTTCTAACAGATTTGCATGAAATTTGGTTTGCAAAACAGAAGAGATCATGTAAAATAAGAAAAATAATCCAAAAGTACTTTCCAGTTCCTCGAGTTTAGAATTTTGTTTTTTAAGGAGAAATTAACAGAAAATTAACAAAGCAGCCTTCAAATTATTTTAGGGGCTGAACTTTTAAGCTAATAACTTCAAAAACTATTGTGGAAGAGCGATAAGTTGTCAAAAAATGCTATTCGTCTTTAAAAAACACAAATTCCAACGCATAATCGCTGCAACGTATAATCGCTCCCTTCCACGTACGTCCACTTTTAAAATTAACAAATCAAATGCGAGGTCGAGAAACAACTGTAGGTTATAACCTACGTTCAAATAAAAATTACCGACGAGTTGACCATGCATAAACAACAATTAATTGCAGTTTAGTACTTGGTAATTATATTTTTGTTTGCTGTACCCCAGTGACAAACGTAGCCTCAAACTACAAAGGAATAACCGAGTGGTTAATTTATTCGGTTGTAAAGCGAACGGTCTCGGGTTCAAGCCCGTGTGGGAAGCTCGGCTGGTGGCCTACCTATACTAAAAATGACTAAAAATCGAGACACTATGGAGGAGTAGGGGAAGGTGTGTCGGTCGACAAAGGCGGGGCTTTTTACCGCACCGCCCAGTTCGCTTAGTCTACGACACGTTGTACCTTCTATTAAATCCAGCACTTTATGCTGCCGGTAATAAGTACTCCCTTGCAGAGTGTAAATGAACACACTTTTATCTTTACTTCCTTTTCTTCTTCTTCTTCTTCTTCTTCTTCTTCTTCTTCTTCTTCTTCTTCTTCTTCTTCTAACGGCCGAAAACAAGATCGAATGTTTATTATTAACTCGTAAGTACGAGTTCTGTGAGTATTTTGACTACGTATGCTGGTCAGGAGGCTAACCTTTTACATGTATTTTCCTCTAAACCAAACTGGAAAAACAACAGATCTCAGTTTGAACCTCAGAATTGATTACGAACAAATGACGAAGCTCAGAAGAACGTTTTTATTACTTTTGTAAAAGGAAGGATTGAGGTTGTAGCTGTACGTGGAAGAAACTACACCTTACTGGAAGTGGTTATCTCAACCCTTACGAACTATAAATTGAAGTCATCCATGTTCTACAACAGATGCAAAAACCTAAAAGATTTTCTCTCCAACTTTCCTAACGAGTTGATGGCGATTGTTTACTGCTGTTGGTCTCTTCCCAGAACTATAGAAACGAAAAAGATGGGGAAGTTTTTAGCAAAAAAGATCCCAACTAAGGAAAAGATATGAAAGGAAAGGAAGCAAAGGTGTGTATGTATGGCAAATGCTTTTCTAGAAAATCAGTTTCAAAAAATAATTCTGGTTTAAGGTTAACAGGCGTTTTCATGTTCCTGGGCCTGTTCCAAGTCGATACGAAGTCGACCAAGTGTAAATCACCCACTGACCCACTAGATTAGGTAGAACGTAAGCAGAAAACTATCTTCACCAACAATAGAGTTAAATGGATAATAAACACTTTTTAGGCCTTTAAATCGTCAGTAAGGGATGAACGAAGTCTTCCATAACAAATCTCTTTAGAGCTAGTTACTCATTAGGTTATTTACCTAAAGCTCGGAGAGAAGTCAATGTGGTATTTATCCCAAAGGCGGGTACACGCCCACTGGAGGAGCCTATATCCTTTTTTTTCTTCATAAAAGCAGCGGAAAATATCAAATCTACAATCAAAGCTCTAAGCTCTACACTGTCTAGTTAGTTCCATTAAAAATACCTTACCTGCAAAAGAAGTGGCTATATGTGCGTTCATAGATGTAGAGGACGCCTTTGACTAGAGTTGAAACGAATATTGATTTAAGGGGGTAGCCGAATACGAATATTCGGCTGAAACTCTTCTTGCGCAAACACGTGTATAATATAATGGCCCAGGAGCTACAAGTGCAACTAAAATATTAATAAACAGCGATAATTACTAACTTAATCCAACCCTTAACCTTGTATCTCATTCACACGCTTCACCTACGTAATTCGTTACAAACTTCAAAATGTTACCATCTTCAATTGGCAAGAGGGTATATTGTTAATCGCCGTGTATTTTAGTAAAATCCGTTCTTGTTTGGAACTCTTTGTTTTCATGTTTTTTTCTTTTATATTATCTGCATTGTGGGAGGCGGTACGGTAGTGAGTATGGCGCATCGCTCTGCAAAGTTAAACATCGGTGCCCAATGGTCAGAACTTAAACGGGTGACCCGAACCAGGCTCAGCTTACTACGGCTCGATGTGTCCTCCTCTGCCTGGCCTGGTAAAAGCTGAATAATAATTAACTGCATTATAACCATAATGTCAAGTCAACGACCAAAGTCAAGTTATATTTGGACTTATTTTAAAATTGTTCGGTCATGCCGAATATTCGTCATGGATATTCGTTTCATCTCTACCTTTGGCAACAATAGAGGCATAAATGATCCTAATATCATGACATGGATAGTATCCATGCTAAAAAGCTGAAGAGTTAAGACATGCATTGGGAGTGAAAACGTAGCCGTTACAATAAATAACTAGAGGTTGTCCGGAAGGCGGCGTTTTTTGTGGTGTCTGGTTGTGGATGATCTAAACAAACTAGACAAATATGGTTTTAATATCCAAGGATTTGCGGATGACTTGGTCGTTATAATAAGTTGGAAACATAATGTTGCTGTTTCTAGCCTCATGCAAGCAGCCGTAAATATGATTACCAATGGTGCTCGGAGGAACAACTTAGTGTAAATCCAAACAAAACTGTTATGGTTCCATTTTTAAAAACGAAGGAAGCTAAACCTGAACGCTTCTTTAAAGTGTATCCAACTAGAATTTTACAGAAAAAATAAAATTAGAAGGACTAGAGTTGGGCCTTGAAGCAAGTGTTATGGTACACCGATGGCTTCAAAATGGGTGAAGAGGTTGGAATAGATATATCAGGGCCTAAACGCAGGATATCGAAATTTGTATAAAGCAGCCCAACTATTTTCCAAACGGCAACCCACGCAATAGACCAGACCTACATATGTGCTCAAGAGTGTATTAAAAAAGACCTGCGAGGGAATAAGTCAGGCTGCTCTAAAAGCTCTTAAATCTTAGCCTGGGATCACCGGCGTGCGGTCCATGGCTTCATAAGGAAAAATAATATAATTTATTAATTTTAGCATACTGCTGAAACAAAAATAAAACTAATGAATTATATTGTTTTGCCTTACGAATGAAGGCAAGGGAAGCGGTGCTTCCATCATTTCCGTGGACGTGCGGTCCAGTGTTGGCACTGCAAAAACTTTTTACCAACTGGCCGAAACAACCCATTAATTTTAATATGGATGTCGGAGTATGAAGGATTTGAAGACAATGAAGCAAAGTACCATTTTTCGGATCACAATCTTTTTGTGGAGTAACCAAAAGCCACGTGCTGGAGGAGGTTTGGAAATTGAAAAACAGGCTGAAAGAGTCCTACTCGAGGAATACACCTGGTCAAAACCAAGCCAAGAAATTTATTTACTACTCCCCAAAGAGGGCTGAAAAGGCAAATATACGTTTAATAACAGGTCTTCCTACTGGTCACTGCCCTCTAAGACATCACCTGAAAAAGGTGGGCAAAGCCGATATTGAAAAGTGCAGACTGTCTAAAGCTGCAAATGAATCTTCGGCACATATGTATATTATGTTAATGTGTCGTGGCTACTCGCTGAATGCTTAAATTTCTTGGAAAGGCTACACTTACACCTGCCAAAGTAGGAGGATGACCCCCCAGAGTTACGAGTTTAAACATATAGGGGAACATAAATTGTAGGGTTCATTCACAACAGATCTTTTTAGGTCGCAGTGATGAGAGGCTGCTATCGTCAAGCGATCTCTTTAGAATCTACAATCTAGGTTAATTCTTCTCATCAAGGTATATTATTTTGTTCCTTTTTTTGGAACATCTTGGACCAACGAGCCTTGTTTTTTGGCTTCTTGGGCGCGTTTCCCCCATAGATTTGCACTGGAGAATTGTTAAGTTTGTTTTGGACCTTTGTTCGCATTTAGTCCCAACTGTTTTCGACTTCACCAATTTTACCCACAATTTTTGTATAGTCTAGTTATTTCCTACGCCCAGTCGCATCGCATTATTTGTAAATTATATTCCTGTAAATGGTTCATAGAGCATGGATTAACTTCGTCTGTTTTGTTCTAACCAAGAAGCTGAATCTTTTACCACTTGAATGTACTGCGCCTTTGCTGTTTCCTGCCTTAGCAGTCCAAATGGCGAGTTTGCAGAGCTATTAACCCCTTTGTTAATCGCACCCCTATGAGCCCAGGCGGAAAGTTTTTAGAGTGGCAAAATCGTGGAAAATATTTGCTTTAGTCAAACAGTAAAAGTGCTGAAGGCGCCGGCGATTGATTGTTTTAAAACGGGCACCGCCAATGCAGTGGAAAATTTCTTCAAATCGCCGAAATAGGAATCCTGCTAGTTAGGATTTGGTTGAAGGTAGGTTTAAACTAGCAAACTACCAAGGAGTCGGTGTCATATACAGGGTGTTAGGTAATGCTTCTGCCAAACTTTAGGTTTGAGTTTGTAACGATAAACGGAATAAAAAATTCTTATACCAGTTTTTTCCCAATTGCATTTTTTTGTTTTTTTTTCTTTAATTATTTTGTGGTTGTTAATAAAGTTGAATAAAAAGTAAAATGCTTTTCTCAGAAACTATGTATTTTACAAAAAAATTGTATAAAACTGTTTTGCTCCATTTGTAATTATGAAGCAAGCTATTCCCAAAGTTTGGCAGAAGCATTACCTAACACCCTGTATAAAAATAAATAAATAAAATGGACGAGGATGTCAAAATTATTAATCCTCGAGCCGCAGCTGATGTCTTTGGGAATCTAGTCATCAATGACATCAATACAAATCATTTAATTTCTAAGTGCCTTTACAAACATGATTCTTGAATCCTGTTTCCCCATTTTGAAGGCTACTGAAGGACATGTATAACCTAAACTTAAAGTTTGCTGGCCTGATTGATGATTGCTACGCCTAAGATACAGTACCACCCACGCAGATGTGGATTTCAAGTTGCCTATACATTTTCATAAAATTTTCATCAGTTCTCTCTGAGGAGCTTACTATTGTTCTATTGTTCAGGTTAACAACTCCTACTTTGTTTTCACAAAAAAAAACTATGCTTTTGTAGTGAAGACGTTAGCAGGGCTTTATTTGATTTTATTAATGCAATCTTGCTGTTGTATTAGTGTGATAGATTAAAATTCTGCTATCTGCTATGCAACCGAAATGACATAGCTTCAATTGTTTATTTGTTTCGTCTCAGTCGTATATAATTTTTGAATCTGATGAGAATCTTTATTATTAAATTTGAAGTCGTTACCAGCCCATATTTGACTTTAATAATATAACTGTGCCTTTGCAATAGATTGTAATAGATTCGTGTTGTAGATGACATAGCTTCGACTATCAGTTGCTTCGCCTGAGTAGTGGCGGGGGTTTCACATCTAAAGCCAGTTTTTAAATCTGAATGAGATACGATTTTTTGCAAATTAATTAAGGAAGATGACTGTAGTAGTTGACACCTCACATAATCATGTAAAATATACTAAGAAATCTGTCGGCATCTTTCAGTTTCAGGAAGAGGAGGATATTTTCACCGACAGAACACGGTCGCGTGTTTTACAGGGTTTTACTTTCAAAAGAATCGCCGTTGAAACTTGAAATTACAAACAAAGCGTCCAAAGTTTATTGTGGCGACTTTCTTTTATAAAAAAGTATAAAAACACGCACAAGACTTTCTTCGATAATTTCAATTGCAGCAATTTATTTTTGAAAAAAATATTCAATTAGGACACAAACGCTTTTGCGGATTTGTTTCTAAATCCAAGAGTTAATCATATTTTAAAGCTAAGAAAATTTAAAACGAACTTAAAGATAAGGTTTCCTGTCTTCCTTTGTACTTTTTTTTAGAAGAAAACGATTTTAATTTCAAATTAGTTGCTTTTTGTTTGCTTGACAATACAACAAACCACTCCAATTTAATATTTTTTACATGTCCTGCACTTTGAAGCAACCAAAATAGACATCCTACATCCTCATTTTAAACAATAGATTAAACTTTCATTGACATTACATGAATATAAACCATAACGATCCAGATAATAATAACATAAAAACCTCTTATTTACGTCTTTCTTGACCTTTTATAAACTTCTTGGGCGTTTGTTGTGACAAAGGAATTGTTTTCAGATTAATAATCACTTAAAACTGAATCGCTTAAGAGATAAATTCGATAAAAAAGGTAAACTATTTTATACAAGAAATAGAAAATAGCATTACCAACTAGCATTACAAGTTTTATTACAGATAAATGCATTTAAATGAAAACAAGCGTCACTGTTAACTAAATAATTAACTGTTGATTTATTTATTTCAACCTGAAAGACCGTTTATTAATCCATTAATTCACAATCAGGACCTAGGAAAAGGGGCTAATAATTTGATTAAAAATAAATAATTTTAAATGTCTAAAGGCGTTATTTTAAAGCAGCATTTCTAACAGTATTTAATATGAAAACAAGCTGGTTAATAATATATTCAGTTGCAATCTGGGTTGCCTATATGTCGTTCGTGATCAGAAAGTTTCCGTATATCTAACCAAATTCCATGCCTGGAAGTGAGCATTAAATTCATGGGATCGAGCTCTAAAGGCATTTTCGTTTTTTTGTTTAATGAAAATTCAAAGTTCGTAAGTAACATTGCCAATCCTACTTTTATTTGTGTCCAACCAAATCGGAGACCTGAAAATTCGGCAATTAATCATGTTATCAGAACAACACAAGTAGGGAAAAGGAAAAAGAGGAAGATAAGAAGAAGAGAAAGAAGTAAAAAGCAAAAGAAGAAGAAGTTAAGAAATGTGAAGGAAGGAAAGGAGAGAAACACAAGGGGCTAAAAACGAAGAACGAAAAGAATACGACGGAAGGATCAAATACAAAGGAAGAAAATAGGATAAAGAAGAAAAGAAATAGAAAAAAAAAACGAACGAAGGTGCAAAGATACAAAGAAAGGAAAGAAGTGGAAAATTGATTAAATACAAAAAAGGGAAAAGAGGGACAAGGCTTGGAACAGAAATTAATTAAGAGACAAAATGGAAGAAACACAAGGAGGGAACAAACAAAACGACGAAATGAGCAACAAATGCATAGAAAGACGAGAATAAATAAATGTATAACAAAAGGAAAAGAAGGCGAAGAAAGGAAAGGGCATGGAGAAAAAAGCGCAAATAAATAATACAAAGAAGAATCTGAAGAAGAGCAATTAAACACAGGGCAAGAAAGCACAAAAAAAAAATAAATGAAAAGAAAAAGCAAGACGAAGAAATTAAGAATTTTACCAATGCAAATCCTAGGGCCTTCCCCAAACGGTATATAAGTAAAAGGAATTCTTTTGCTTTTGTTTTCTTCAGAAAACCTCTCAGGATCGAACACATCCGGATTTGGAAAATATTCAGGATCATTGTGTAAAGCATGAACAGGAATTAAAATCAACGTTCCTTTTTCAATAGTAAAGTCTGTTCCTGGCATTTTGTAATCTTCAACGCATGTTCTGGGTATCAACGGCGTTGGTGGATATTCCCTTAGCGTTTCTGAAACAAAAACTTATTTTAGTTTATTATTAAGGGGTTAAAGTTGCAAATATCGCGCTATAGTGATTAACAAAAGAAACAAGAAAATATGAAGCAAAAGGAATAAAAACCAGGAAGAAGAAGCAGAGGAAACAAAAAAGAGAGACGAAGAACGAGAAGTAACGAAAAACCAAAGCAAAAGTGTAACAAAAACACCTAAAAAAGACCTTGGCGAAGAAGGAAACCTTAACGGACATGTATATTCATAAATGCATGAAGAACGTTGGACGAAGAAGAAATGGAGAAAGAAAAAAGGAAGTAAAAAGTAGAAGAAAAAGAAGGGTAAGCAGATAAAATAAGAATACTAATAAGAGAAAGATTAAAAGGAAGAAAAAGCAGCAGAACAAAACAGAACAAGAAAAATTAGAATATGGCGAAGATGCGAAAGAAGGGCGATAAGAAGGGCAAAAATAAAAATGCCAGAAGAACAAAAAAAAAAACTGAACAAAAAAAATCCCCCTGGAATACACGAAAATGTTAACATTTCCCAATTTATCGTAGGGTTCCGGCAGAGGACTTGCGTAAAACAAAAGAAGTCTGCATAAAATGGCTGTAAATTAGAATACAAGTGGGAAACGTTTGAAAATCTATTGGCAATTGTTTACAAAGAGAAATCGAAGGTGTCGAACTGCTAATCAGATCTTCAAACATATTCTGATTAACAACAAAATTGGAACGTGTTAAGCAGATTAAAGTCGACACCCCAAACAAGCAGTTGCGATCTACGAAGAATTTGGCCAGGAAGACCTAGAATTTTCACACTTTTGGAAGAAAAATTTTCTGGTTGGGAGGCTTCCTTTTTAAGGGAAGATTTAGATGGTTTATCACAGACTGCCTAGAAGCAAAACCAACTAGATGTGCTATGAATTGAAGGTTGTGTGTAAAGTAGATTGTCTTCTAAGTGTCAGAGGATGTCATTTTCACAGTGTGGAAAACCATTTTTACTAAACAAAACATTGGCTCCATGGAAGACCTTCGTTTCCAAGTTTTTCCATACTGGCTACACCCACACTGATTTCCACAGGAAAATGAGAAATATTCACTTATAATCTCACAAGAGCATTGTTTCTTTCCGGAAATTTTTCGGCACGGACCGATTAATACGTTGTACGTTGTTGAAATGCACTACTAAAAATTTCCCGTACATGAATTAATGCTCGAGTGTAGATTCGGTAAGAAAATCGTAACGACATCACCACTAAAAGCAATAATAATTCAGTACATATTTAAATTTTCGAAACGTAACCATAGCAACTTGTACGTCAGCTGTCACATTTGACATAAAAATTTCCACTTTTTAATTTCACCTAGGTTGGTCTAGCGATCAACAAAAAATTTCAGAGAAATATTGGCGTGACCGTGGTAACCATGTTCAATATTAACGTTTCTATTGGTCGTTAATTAGTGTCGTACGATTTTCAAAATTACACCTCTTGGAAAGAGTAAACTGTGTCTAAATAAGGGCATCTAAGCATTCCTCCTATCAAGATGAACCCAAACAGAAAATGAGATGAACTTATTGTTATTTAATGAACAAATGGTTCCACTCGCATTCCCAAATTTCTTGCAAATTTAAAATTAGTCTCAGATGCAAGTACTTTTCAATGTAAATTATATTAAAATTAATTTGTGTGTTGCTTAATTTTTAAGGTCATAAATGAAACAAGAACTAACAAGAACATGTTTGTGCATTTGCAAAATCTAAAAAATCGTAGAAAGTTAAATGTGTCACATTCTTAATCTGTCTCACTGAATCTAATTAGATAAATTGCTGAAAAAAAAGATTCAAAACGGTTAAGAAAGTTATTAACAGATTTTTTAAAAGTATGCCTTGAACCGGATTATTTATATATTTATGTCAAACGTTTTATGTGGAAATAGAATTTAATTCCTGAATATTTACATTAATTAGAAGAAAGCATTTATGGACGTATTTCGCATGCGAGTGCGTGTGTTTCCAGGTTATTAATTATGCATATAATCAAAGAAAGCTACAATATAATAATTTCTTGAATTTTATTCCCTTGGTGGAAAGTTTCACATGCGTTTTCTTTGCTTGTGTGATTTAATATTTCCTTCCTGGCTGTAATTTTTCTAACAATTGCTTGTTTTATGCGTTTGTTTAATAGGTGTAGCCCATCAATTTATTGTTCCAAACAAAAGTACATCGAACTGCAAGTATTTATGGGTATTGTGACAGGCACGATGCGTACTTGTTTATAAAACAATCGGGAGTTGATTCGTTTGTTTAATTATATGTTTCTAGGCTGAGACCTAGGCTTGCGGGTACCAAGTATCGCAGCGAGCGTCAACTGTGCCGAAGGACTCTGGAAAAGATTTTTATCGTACCAAATATCATATTGGTACAGCACTAATTTATTTTTTTATTTTTTAATTTTCGACTTAACTTTGGCCGTTGTCGAACCCGAGAACATTAATTTTGCCTACATCACCGAAGCTGACGAAAGGCCTAAATATAAATAAACGAAAGCCTATTAATTTTATTAAATAATTTTGTTTACTGAGGATTCATGCTGTAAAATGAAAATCACTACGGAAAGAATTGGTTAGGTGTTTTCCAGAAAGATTAAATTTTACGAAACAATTTTCTCGAGTTCCTCCTTACCTTCGATTACTTGATTCATATATTTCAAATCCATAATAGCTTCGTAAGTAAGTTCACCGCCGTGTTTCTCCAAAACTTGAAACACTTCCGCCCGGACTTTGCTCTGAATTTCTGGATACCTCGACAGTTCAAAAAGGCAGAATGAGAGCGTCGTAGAAGACGTTTCGAATCCGGCAAGGAAAAATACAAAAACGTGTGCTGCTATTTCTTCGATTGTCAGACAATCTTCGGGTTTATCAGCAGCGTTCCTTAAATCTATCAGAATTTGCATTAAATCCTTGCGGACTGTTTTGTCGGTTTTTCGATGATCCATTGTTTTCCTTACGATGTTGGTGAAGAATTCACTAACGTCCGTTGGTATCACCCTTATGTGTAGTAAACGGGCGAGATCTTGGCTTGCAAAGGTTATAATTTGATCGATGGTGCGTGCTTGGGAAATCGAAGTAAAAATCTTCCTCCCGTATTTTCGGAACTCACCGTCCGGATTTAAAAAGCTGTTACATTCCAATCCAAGCACGCAGGAACCGATAACGTCCGTCGTGAAACTTCCCGCTATTTCTTTGGCATCGATTGGAAGATTTTTCTTGCGGAATTCGTCAATTGCTTCGTTTAATTGTTGGCTGCATTTGATCATTGCTGGAAACATAAGCTTAATTTTTCCTGGGGTGAACGTGGGGTTCAATTTCGTACGAAGATTCTTCCATCTTTGACCCGGCAGGTTAAAAAGATGAGCGCTAAGAGGGTCGTCCCTCACATTACAGTACATCCCACGGTCCGTAAAATAACGAAAATCCTTTGACATTATATTTTTGATGTATTCAGGGTCTACCGGTATGTAATTCGGGGATGCAAACATATAAACCCCTCCATGTTTATACCCTTGGGCTTTGAACTCATCGTAGTGGCTTTTCACCCGAAGTCCTAAGTACTGCTTCCTCGTGATGGGATTTTCTATGTTCCCGAAGGGAATCGACGGGTCCACGAAGGGGACGTTCTTTCTTCGCCAGTAGGTGAACTTCCACTTATAATACGTAAAACCACCAATTATTAAAGTCACTAAAATTGTTGCAATATTTAACAGAACCGAACTGATTATTGCACCCATTTTAAAGACCGGCACGGGTTATCACGTCAAAGATCTCAAAGCCTAAAAAAACCGAAGTGGGTATCTAATGCAGGTCTCGAGGAGCTTTGACGCACTACTGAAACTACCGACCCTGCAAACCTTGTTATGTTCGGAGAAAGAGAAAGCATATGGGGCTTGTTAACCATGCGTTATATTACATGATAAGTTTTTCTTCAAACAAACAATGCGGATTTGTCTTATTGTAACGTCATTAAGGTCCTTTTTGGAAAGTCAAACAGTGCAAATTAAATTAGCGACTTTAAATCTATTCCCAGCTAGTTAGTTCGTTTATTTGTTTATTTTTGCAAACGTAAAGCTAAAAGTAGCAAGCTTATATTTTCCTTGGTGGTTAACACGTGTGGTCGTATAATCAAGTAGGCCTCGTAAAAATAATTGCCAGAAGTACAATTAAATTGACTTAATTCGTTTCTAGGTAAAAACCAGAATTTGGAAAAATTTATCAATGAAACTTTTCCAAGTTAAAGTTGCGGAATTAATTTGAAACAACTGAATAAGTAAAAATTCGTATAGAAACTTAAAGAATCTGCACTTTTGAAGAAAAGTTTAAAATTCGTTCTCGGACGAGGACATTTTCAAATATGGTGCTGGAATTTGCTTTCCAAAATTCAACACTACAAGTTAAACAGAAAACAATTGAATAATAATAAAAAACAATTGAATAAAGCTTTAAACTCAAAGGAGTTAGAAGATGAGTTTGAGACTGGTTCTTAGAATGAATTTTTCAAAAGAACCATTGGTAGCTCATATGGTTGCTATACAAAATTTCAAAGCAGAAATTTAAATTAATCGAAAAACAAAAAACATTCGAATAATTTAAAAAACAAGACAATCCAATAAAGTGAACTTATTTCATTCTGAAAAGAAAAAAAAAGTTGCATTCTTGGCATTGCAGGTTGCTTTTCAAAATTTAAATCAATGGTTTGAATTGATTGATGAACAACAAACAGTTGAATGATTTAAAAAAACAAATGAATATCATAGAGTCATTTCTTCAGACTTAAAAACCAGGAAAGTCTACTTAAAATTCAAGCCCAGCAGAAAGGTTACAAAAAGTTTCATTTTTTGTATGACAAGCTGTTTTTAAAAATTTCAAGTTAGAGATTTACAAAAAACAATTGCATATATTTTTATAGAAATATAGGAAGTTGATGGCTTGGATGATGATAGTAATAAGAAAAATATTTAAAAAATTGGCAAAAGGATAAAAATAAAATGTTAGATTTATCATTGCTCTCAAATTTCTTTTTCAAAGTTTAGCATTGAAGAACGAAAAACAGTTGAACACGTTGGTAAAACAGTTCAACAGGTTGAAAAACAATTGAAAAGGTGACGTTATTCTTACATCAAAATAACAAAAACCCGTTTCAATTTTAAAAATACGAAATTGGAACTTTCAGTAGAAAATTTATAAATAGTTGCTATTTAGCAAAATCAAATAAATTTAACAAAAACTAATAATAATAATTTGAGCGTATGATAAATTAAAAGAAACAAAGGAAAACGACTGCTAAACTTTAAACAAATAATAATATTTACAATCAATGAAAAAACAATAAAAATAAAACATCTGAACATATTTTTAACCAAATTTTGATTTTAAAAATTCACCACTGAAGAACAAAAAACAGTAAAAAACAATTGAATAAATACTTATTCACAATTAAGAGGAAAAAAGCCCTCTTTGAATCCCGAAAGTATGAGCTTGAATTGAAACCCACTTTTAGCAGAATATTTTTAACAAATTTTAATTTTAGTAAAAGCAAACCAAAGATTAATCAAAAACAATTGAATCGCATTGATATATGTTTATGGAAGATTAAATAAAATCGTTTGTTGGACTTTAAAATTTTGGACAATAATAACTCCAATTAAGTATCTACTGAATACAAACATAAAATGTAGGTTTATCTTCAGTTAAGGAAATTGTTGCATTAAAATTGACTTTCCAAAATTCAGCTTTAAAAGTTAAACAAAAAACAACTGAATAATAATAAGAAAAACAATTGAGTAAAGTTATAAAATTAAAATAAAATTCTTTTGTAATATTTCAGTTCGAAAATGAACTTGAAACTAATTGTTCTTAGAAGAAATTTTTTCAAAAGTTTCAGTCGTAGCTCTGAAGTTGTTATTCAAAATGTCAAATCATAAATTTAAATTAATCGAATAATTAAAAAAAGCAAATCGAATGAAGTATAAGCAAGTAGGTACTTATTGATTTCATTTCCAATCCGATAATCTCTAAACAAAGTTGCATTCTTGGTATTGCAGATTACTTTTAAAAACTGAAATCAATGGTTTGCATTGATTGATTAACAAAAAACAGTTGAATGATTTCAAAAAACAAATGATTATCGTGGAGTTATTTTTTCAAGCTTGGAAACCAAGAAAATCAACTTAAAATTCATTCTCAGCAGAAAGTTTCATTTTTCGCATGGCATGCTGATTTTCAGAATTTTAGGTTAGAGATTTACAAGAAACAATTGCGTTAAACAACCACCATTGAAGAACAAAAAACAATCGAATAAATACTTATTTACACCTAAGAGTAAAAAAAACCCCTTTGAATCCTGAAAGCCTGAGCTTGAAACTCACTTTTAGTAGAATACTTTTAATAAATTTTATTTGTAGAAAAGCAAAGCAAAGATTTATCAAAAAGAATTGAATCACTTTGGCATATGTTTATGGAAAATTAAGTAAAATCGACTGTTAAACTTTAAAAGTTTGGACAATAAGAATACCAAGTAAGCCCTGAAACGTTAAAATTCGCTTAGAGCTCAAAAAGTTTCTGATTTGCTGGTATTCCGACTTAATTTACAAATTAAAAAAATGATATTTATTCAAAACTATTAAATAATTGTAAGCAGTTGTTATAGAAAACTTGAAAAAGGATTCGCAAGGCTTCAAATTTAGATTTAGATAAGCAACGTTCAGAGAAGATAAAAGAAACGTTCAGTTGTCTAACTCGAAAAAACGAATGTTTTTATCTAAAATCTGCTATGTTACACATTTAAATTTCAAAATTTACCAAAAAGCTACTGAACAAACTAAGTATCTTTTTAAATTAATAAAAATGAAATTTAGAAGTTACGAATGCCCTAGTTTACTATTCCCCAGACGAAAGCCATAAATTATCCCAAGGGTTGGGTTAAGCATAAACAAGCACATTCAGACTTAAGTCACATACGAAGGGAGAGGCGTGTGTGTGCTTCGGTAACCGAACGAGGTTGACGATTAGTATAGTATCAGGGGCGACGTCACACCCGACTGTAGAATTAGGTTTTGCAGTGACAGTAATTAAAGTGTAATAATAAAGTGGTACCTCTGACTCAGTGATCGTTGCTTGTTATGTGGGAAGCTTGCATGTTATGCATGTCTAATCAAAGGATTCGCTTACAGGAACGATCATTACAAAGAGGTACTCAGTTAATAACTGTCTGGTAGTGGAGCTACTCCTGGTTGTATCTGTGTGGCCCCAGTCAGATTTTGCGATAGGATATATTGACTCTTTGGCATTAACTACACCCGATGCTGTGCGGCGCCGGGGGCAGGCAGCAGAGGAGGGTCTCTGAGGTAGCTCCGGAAGATTCAGGTGGTTGGTGAGCTGTATCCAGTGAGGGGCGCACCAAAACTAGGGGATCAGGGACCCCCGGTGAGTATATCTTAAAGTGACGAGTTTTGCAGAGCAGTATCTTTGTATTTGTTTTATGGCAATGGCGAAATGCACCGCCACTGGAGCTGCAAGGGTGTCACACGCACTGCACTGTTTGTGTCTCTCGTTTCCTGTCCAGCCCCTTACGTCAACATAACTAACTAATAAACAAACTTACGCCTGACAAATGGTCTAAAAATGACAACAACCGCAACCCCTTTACAACTGTTTTAACTTACATATACAATGTGATTTTTTTTTTAAACTCAATTGCAGCAGGCCGTATTCTGACTTAATACAGACAGTTCTAAGGTTACTAAGACAGAATACGGCCTGCTGCAATTGAGTTTTAAAAAAATCACATTGTACATAACTATCTATAACTATAAGTAACAACTATGTGAAAAAATGGAACATAAGTGGTAAGGTGGGGTGTAACAAACCCCAGAAGTTTTATTAAGTAAAACATGCTTATGAAGTATTTTTGGATCTATTTAATGATTATTAGTTTAATTATACATTATTTATTTAAATTAAAGAGAATATATATTAATAACAGCGCCACTAAAAATATAATACAAAAAAAAAACTAAAATTAGTCATTTCCTGGAATGAGAACAACCTACATAGATGTAATTGTCATTTAAAAAAAACTATGGCCTATTTTAACACAAAACAAATTTTTTATAACTATAAACTTAATAAATATGCAATCAATTAAAATAAAAAGTATAGAGATATGTTAATAAATAACAACAGATCAATAAAAATACCAATTAGGGTAGGCTGTGAAATTGAATTATTTTGAATTGGTACTTTAGCCACATCCACAGAATGACATTTTATAACGTTTGTAATTTGACATTTTTATTGTAAACAAAGTTTATAACCTTAAATTCATGTCAGAAATGTCATTCTGTGGATGTGGCTAAAGTACCAATTCAAAATAATTCAATTTTACAGCCTACTCTAATTGGTTTTTTTATTGATCTTCTGTTATATAAAATGCCTAAATAAGATACAAAATTGTTTGCATTTCAGCTTCAAAAATGTTGTAACACAAATGGTAAGGTGGGGTTTGTGACACCCCAGAGTAATTTATTTGCCTGTCAATAGCGTTAGAGCCAACGACTTACTAAAATATTAATATGAGACGCAAGCCAAATGTCTCAAGTGAAGCTACTAGAACCCGCAGGCCTGTAATTAAATGTTGACTGAAGTTGCAGTCTGATAAAAACGCGTGGGGTTTGTCACACCCACCTTACCAACGCCGGGTTAAACAGAGGTTTCGTGTTAGCATTTGCTGCACTGAAATGTACCTTTTAAACTCATCCAGGTATTAAGCGAAATTAACCTTAATTCATTAATTATAATAAATTAATTGTAATTACTAATTAGTGATTAAAATGCAGAAAAGCTAGGATTAGGCTAACAGTATACGATGAAAGTAGATTAATAATTTCAGCTTTTTAATTAGACTTTTGGTGTGCGTATGTAGGTTAAGGTCGATGCAATTTTACGTGGAACCGCAGAAAGTTGACTAAATTCTCAATTATCTGTGGAAATTATTAATTTATTTCAAAACACTGAATTTCTTCTTAGATGGATTTTTGAAATACTAATTCATATTCGTTAGTTAAATATTCCCAAGTAAATTGATGGTTCTCAACTAAACAAACAAAGAAAAAAGTACAATACTAAAGATACGGTTGATATTAAAGAAATTCATAGAAGTTTGAGTTCTTACACGCATGACTTATTTTACTCATATAAGCGTAACGTTTAAGTATGATTCTGGAGAAAGTTATAAAGGAAGATTAAATAAAAAATAGAGAACAAGCAAAAGTAAAGCATAAAATATGTTTTAGTTTCTCTAACCTGATATAATTCTTGTAATTTCGTTTGTAGTTTAAGTGATAACCGTTTGTGACAAGTCGTATGCCTTGTTAGTTTCTCTACTTTTACTTTCCATTCTTAAAAATCTGAATTTGTTATGTATTTCTGTAAATTTTGAAGTTAAACTTTTAAAAGTCTTTAGTTTTATTAAAGAAAATTAAAAAATTACTGAAATTGCCCTGGGGTGCTTTCAGGCAGTTTTTGCCTCCGAGGAAATCATTTCTTCAATTTTCTTTCTCTCTAAAGTTTAGTTTCCGTATTGTTAAAAAATGGAAGTTTCCGCTATATCAATAAATTTTTAAGTTGATATTCTAAAAAGCTTGGATCTATTCGTGAAAGAAAATTAAAGTATTCGAATTTCCGCGATCGCTTTGGGTTTGTATTGTCATTGAGGAATTGATTTCTCCAGGTTTATTACAGATTCCTTTGAGGCGTTCTTTAAAACGTAGAATCTTCCATTAATTTTGTAAATGTTTTTTGTAAAAGTTCAATTCATTCACGAAAGAAGATTAAAACTCCTGAAATTGTTTGATCGAGCAAATAACTACAAAAAACCTTTAAAAACAAATTTTTAAGAAGATGTTTATTTGAGCCTAAATTCGGATATTTTTTAAGCTTGAATTGTCTTTCAGGAGCTTAAGGAAGATTGTTACTGAAGCGACTCTTGATGATGTTCACTTTTAGACAGTTGCATTTTCAAAACTATGAAGTCAAGTCAGATTTTAAAAAGGTTCTAAATTGTTTCAGAATTTTCTCTGAAGAAACAGTTGTAAAAGATTTGGGTTTTAGTGTCACTAATTTGCATTGAAAATTTTAAACTTTTAGACGAACTTTTGTTTCGGGCAGAAAATTCACATTATTCAAACCTAAGCCCCTTTTAAATCTGTTATTTTAAGAATTTAGAAATTTTCTTTACAGTTTTCTAGTAACTTTTAAAAAACTTGGATTTATCCGAGTAATAAATTTAAAAATCTCTAAAATTATTTGGGGGTTGTTTTGTTACTTCTAAGATTTTTTTAAATAAAAGAAAATCGAGTAGGTATATGCGGTTTACAACAATTAACAAAAAATGAATTTTGAGTTCATCTCTGAACTAAAACTCAAAGAAGTTGGCCCATCAATATTTTTACTCAAAATCTGAAAATATTCAAGTTTTGTCCCTGTCTTCCCTTTGATATTTCATCTATTTTAAAAATATCGTCTTTAAATTTCGGAATAATAATCGTCAAAGCTTGAGTTTGGCTATGCAAGGAAATTCCATTGGTGGCATCAAAAATAACAAAAAAACGATGGTTTTGTTATATGAAACTAAGAAAAACGCATAGTTTTATAATCAAATACAGAAAGCTATCGCACTAACAACAAATGAATAAAAAAAAAACTAAAGAAATTTTTAAAGCTTGCTTAGACTCTCCTAGATCTTCGTTTGTCGATAACTGACTGTCTTAATAAAAACACCAGTCACGTTTTGCCATGTACAGTTGTGGACAGAAAAAAATAGGACAGTGTTTTTTTTCTAGTTTAAAATGGCCCCTGTGTTGTAATTTGATTGCAAGTCAATGTGACAAATATCATAATTATAAAGCCAAAATCAAGTAACTAAATTTTATAGAATAAAGTTTACTTGATTTTTCGAGTTGTCCTATTTTTTTCTGTCCACAACTGTACCTTTGACATGAAATTCAACAAAACAAAATGAAAGAATGAATTACCGTTTTATTATTAACACTGTTTGCCATTTACTTCGGAAACTCACTGAAAATTTATAGATCTTAGTTTTATAAACCCTAAAATTAGTAGAGAAAAGTTGGAGAAGATGGGCTTCGGTACAGCTTAATGCTAGAAAGTCAGAGGCGATCATCGCATACAGATTTAACCGGCACTGATACTGCCATGAGAAAGGCAATGGGAAACCACCTCATTATTTCAAATAATGTTTTCCTAGCTTTATAACAGGTAAAAGCGAAACAAAGAAAAATAATCACCTACCTGTATACTTACAAAAAACTCAAAAGAATTCGCCGACTAACTTAGTTGTTTGCGAGGGCCGTAGATCGCCGAGGATTGCCTTATCAAAGTTAAAACTCAGAAAGTGAATACTAATAAAAAAATGAAAAAAAATTGGGCGCCAGAAAACTTTTCAGTTTTCAAAAAAATATAGAAATACAGATAAGTAATTTTAATAAATTCAAAATATTTAACAATGAAGAAATAAAAGCCAAAAATGTGCAACCAAACATACAAAAACAAATCGCTTAGGTTAATTTCAAAGTAAAAATTTCCAAAGTAAAAATTTCAAAGCAAATAAACTGAACCAAAAACTAAATATCAACGTTAGTTGAATTAAATAAAGATATTACATGAATGGTAAAAAAAAAAAACGATCAAGGTGGATAAATAAAAAATAAGCGCTTACCTTTATTACCTGAGTGAAAACAAGTCTAATAAAAATGAACGATCAAAAAATATAGCAATAGCCTTGTTTAAACTCAAGCCTTAATACCTTGAAAAAAACACGCAAATTCGATATGCTAATAAAATAAAATGAAAAAAAAACCAACCTAAAGCGTTACAGTATATTACAACAACCAAAAATATAAATTTAGTTCGTGAAGCGAAAAAGGATTAATATGAAATAATTAATATTAATGTAAGTTAAATTCGCTGAAGGCGTTAAAATTCAATGGTATAAATATTTAAGTAAAGCAAAATTAACAATCACCTCGAAGGTAACACATGCGTTTAATGATAATAAATTTAATAAATGGACTAAAACCAGGTAAATTCGACGACACTTAACAATTCAATAAACACCGACCTTGAATCCTCCAAACGATCGAATTGTGAATAACCAGCAATCATAAATAACTTTTCTTGATAAACGTCAACCAATTTTGCAAGTAACGTATCCAAGACTCCATAAATAATTCAGCCGCAAAAAGGCAATAATCAAAAGCGCCGGAGTACAGGAAAGTAACGTAAAAGAAAAAGAAAAGAAGCTGTAACAAAGTCGCCATTAACACGTGCGTTCAATGATAAGGCAAAAATCTCCACTTACCACCAGTATCTTGGTGCTTCTAAAAAATAAGTTCACAACGTGAAACAAAACCGAAAATCTCGGAAGTTATAATTACGAAAATTCCATCAGAATTGAATGAGTAACTTCGGGATAAATTCAAACTCAACTGCTTCGGCAGACCACCCAAACGGAAAAAGCCAAGATTTTTAGAACGCAACGCCTATCATCAAACGCGCATGACGTTCTCAAATCAGAAAACCTACTCAAAACCAAAAAGTCACTAAAAACGTAATCTTTTACCAGTGAATATATAATAAATAGAGGTTCAATAAATGCATTCACCGTAAATAAGCAATTGAAAGGAGCAAAATAATATAACGGAAAATGAACCGTTACAGCTTATTCATCATGGTTATACAAATATAATGAAAAGCCCCAAGTGCCCGATGTCCCTTGGATGGGACAGGGATGCAAAAAATTCCCGGGTGGAAAATTAAAAGTAATTATAAAATCACTTCTTGGAATGTAAAAACCTCATGTGAAATAGGAAGGCTCAGAAATTTGCTGTCAGGAGTAGAGAGGCTAAGAGAATATCAGTAAAAGTAATTATGAAAAATTTTGTTCCTGTATCGGATACAGTTGGCAGCACAACCAGTAGCCCTAAATGTTATTATACAAGTATACGTACCCACACGGTAGAAAAACAAGGAACTGAAATTGAAGAATTTTACCAGAACATTAAAGATGCCCGAAAATCACAAAACGGCATGAAATAACTTTGATTATAGGCAACTTCAACGCCAAAGCAACGCCAAAAATTACTGGACAGTATGAGCTTAGTAGCAGAAACCCTAGAGGTGAGCGTTGAGAGGAATACCTTGTTCAAGTTACCTAAGAGAAGGCTTTACACCTGGAAATTGCCTTTGGATGGTCACCAAGATAAAATCCTATGGAATCAAGTAGATTTCATACTGATTAACCATCGTTTCCATAACAGTGTAAAGACAGTTAAGACATATCCCGGATCGGACATCAAATCCGATCGTAACTTCTTATGTTCTACAATAAACGTAAAACTAAAGAAGACTGTAAAACCAAATAATAACAGACATAAAATTCACCTAGAGCTCTTTAAGGAAATTAAAATAAAGGCCTCTGAAGAATTAAATGACGAACTACGTGGAATAGATATAACAACATTTCAAACTGATTCTATGACAATAACTGGACTAACTACAATTAAATCATCTATCTTAAATAAACCTAAAAAGATACTTGCAAGGAAGAAGGTTTGGATGACTCTAGAAATACTGGATTTAATGGAACAACGAAGAAAATATAAGAATAAGGACAAGAATAAAAATACTTACGTCTTCATCGAACCATTCGCAGAAAAATTAAGGATGCAAAAGAAGCTTGGCTTGAAGAATCATGTGGTGAAATTTCAGAACTACAGAAAACGCACGACAGTTTGAATCTAAGTACATAAAAAACTGAAAGAAGCCGCAGGAATCCGTCAACCAAAGAAGGTAAACTTACTGAAGGACTCCAATGGAAATTTACTCATTGATGTGGAGCAACGTTGTCGCGAATGGGAACATTATATCTCAGCACTTATGAAGATGAAGATGATAACCGTATAAAACAAGAATATTCTCGAGACCATGAACTAAATGAAGGCCCAACATTTTTAAAATCAGAAGTTGAGAAACCCACAAGACAAGTTATAATCCGAAAAGTTCCCGGACCAAACAAAATCCACAATGAATTGTTCAAGCTCTTAGATGAAGAAAGTATAAGCTTGCTAACATAATTTTCCAAAAAATATATCAGACTGGCAAAATTCCAAAAAAGAATGGTTACAATCTCAGTTCATTACCTTACCGAAGAAAAATAAAGCCAGTAAGTACAGCGAATTTAGGCTTATCAGTCTAATGAGTAATTCTCTTAAAATACTACTCCGAGTACTACAAAATCGTATGTATTTCTTATGTGAAGAATAGACATTGAGAAGTACAACATACATTACTATTTGAATGCCTCGAAGCAATATGTCTAGATAACTATGATATTGTAACGAAGCGATGTTATAGAATACATCGCCAGGCGTGTTGATATGACGTGTTATCTAGAGGCATTACACGAGAATGGAATGAAGGCATCCAAGTATGCGAGATGACCGCCGTCAACCAGAAAAATAACAGTCGTACCAGCCGTGGATTGCACAGCTCAGCACGTTCACTCGCAGGGTGAATGCACATAGCATCAGCACCACAAAATGCATGGCTTTGTTTCAAAACACGTGTGTGTAGGAGCTGACTTCTTATATAAGGAATTGCTCAGTAAGAGCTCGTTATGGCTGACGTGTCGTCGAAGAACCATGCCCTTAAGAAGTCAGGTCCTTCGTATTAGTGGTGTAAGACTATTTTTGCGTATTTAATTTAATTTGATTCAATTTATAGTAAGACTTGCTAATAGTTCTGATCGAACCCTTTGTTTCATTTTATTAACTTCGATGTTTGTATATACTTGGAACTTATACCAAAAGTTGCTTAAGTGTTTATCTTTCACTTTAACTCTGAATAAGATTTTGTAAAGCTTAATCAAAGTCGGACAATATGTGTTTTGTTAGTTGAATCAGAATTTTAATATAAAACCTCTCGCAGCAAACCCCCTCGTAGCGTAGCTGGTTAATACATCACCACCTTGGTATCTAAGAATTATCATAAATTCTTCTAAATTTAATTTATTAACTTATTTTCACTAACTTTTAACATTACTTTTGGTGTTAACCACTACGTTACAATATTAAGTTATAAAAAAAAAATTGTATCTAAACTAAACCGCTACTGTAAAGGTGTCATAAGGGTAATTTCTATTAAAAGAAGTATAAGACAGGGCTATGTGTTGTAATCAATAACATGTATCCTCCTAAGAGATTTTCAAAAAGGCTTTAAGCGACAAATTGGTGGTGAGATAATTAACATCGGGTACGCCGACGATTCAGCTGTACTATCTGAACATTTTGCGGATCTTCAAATTTTAGTAAACATAGTAATTAAAACATGCCGTCGTAAACGTCTTACAATAAACATCGCAAACACAAAGTGGATTATCGCTAAAAAAATAAATGCTAATGACACACAACTAACACTAAATAACTTAAACATAGAGAAAGTATCACATTTTCAATACCTAGGTAGCTGGTTAAACGGCAAATTGAGTCCAGATGAAGAAATACTAGCATGCATCCAAATGTCACGAATACAGCTTTCATGAAGTGGAAAACAGCTTTATGTAACAGAAACATTTCTATGAATACTCGTATAAGAATCTTGCGATGTTTTGTGAAATCCATTTTACTTTATGGTTGCGAGACCTGGACACTAAGAATAACAACAGTGTGAATAAATTGGAAGCTTTTGAGCTATGGTGTTATCGTATAATACCAAAAATTTCATGGACATACCGTACCTCAAATGAACACGTGCTAAACTTGGTACACTGCTTGTGCATTGTCACTATCAAAAAAAGGAAAAATAGAATATTTTGGTCATATTATCAGACGACCACAGTACGAACTTCTTCGCCTTGTTATTCAAGGTAAGGTTGAAGAAAAAGGTGAAACGAGAGAAAGAAGATATATTGCTACACATCAGACAATTCCAGGCAGCCGTAGATCGCGAGGAACTCCAGCATATTACCTACTACTATCATGATCGCTAACGATGAGAACAAACAAGGCACGCCAAGAAGAAAAAGACGAGAATAAAACTTATTATTGTTTACTTCGACATTGCGATTGTAAAAATATTAATTTTAAACTTCAATTTTATTAGCGTGAAATGTAAAGAGAGGAAAATGTACAAAAACACATAGAGAGCCGCTGAAAGTGCAGAACGGTGGGAGGAGGAGGAGGAGGAAGAGGAAGACAAGGAAGTGGGAGACAAGGACTTGGTAGACGCGGCGGAAGAGAGAGAAGAAGAGGAAGAGTTAGAGGAATTCAAAAGGGAGGATTAGGAAAAGGAAAAGAAAGAAGAAAAGAGAAGAATGAGAGACGGCTGGATACGGGAGCAGGAGTGGCAAGAGCATGAAAAACAGAAGACGGATTCCTTATTTCAGAAAGAAAGATTAAAACTTTGAAGTGAAAAATATAATAATGTGAATTAATTGCGCTTTAATACTCAGAAATGTTTCCTGAACTTACGAAACATTGAAGCTTCGGTACCTGTGAGATCAATAACTTCAAACATTCGTTTCGAAGTTTGCCTAAGGCATGAACAAAAATTGCACATTGGTGATATCAAAAATTATAAGAAAAGAACATCTGAACCTAATGCCAAACCAACTTTGAAAACAAATAAAAAGCTTTAGTAATAAAATAGCTGCAGCTGAGTAACAATTTCATTGAAAATTAAAGTTTATTTCACCTTAAAATAGGTATATGTAGCATTCCTGTACAAATATAAACAAAAATAATTGCATTGTCCCCGAATCGCAGCGACACGTTAAGATTCGTCGATCCCTTAATCAGTTCCTGAAATTTCATGTATGTCTAACCAAATACCATTCTTGGATGTGAGTACCAAATTAAACGGGTCGAGTTCCAAAGGCACCTCTGTTTTTTCATTGAGAGAAAAAGCATAGTTCTTTAATAAAACTGCGAGGCCGACTTTAGCCTGCACCAAGCCAAAGCGAAGACCTGAAAATTTAATATTTAGTTAATTAATGCCAATCTGGAGGGCTTTCCTTGTTACCGATGCATATCCTGGGACCTTCCCCGAAAGGCAGGTACGTAAACGTGTTTCTTTTGCTTTTGTTTTCGTCTGTAAATCTTTCAGGGTTGAATTGGTCAGGGTTTGGGTAATAATCAGGGTCGTGGTGTAGGGCGTAGACTGGCATCATGGCTATTGTGCCTTTTTCGATTACAACATCCGTTTCTGGTATTTTGTAATCTTCTATGCACAATCTGGGAATTATTGCGCCTGGTGGATACTTCCTTAACGTTTCTAAAAATAGAAAAAAAATGCATCTTCACAGTAAATACAAATTGTGCTCGTTAAATTATAAACTGCTCGAGGTTTTACTTGCTAATAAATGCAACAACACTATGGCTACGAACAAATTCGCAAGGAAAGAAGGTTAACAAACGATAATTAAATTTAAAAACATGGCTTTCTATTTAAACGAAAGGTCGACGTTGAGAAATGTTCTTAATTATATGAATAAATATTAAGAAAAGTTTCTGCAAATTACTGCAGTTGCAGAGGTTACCTAACACACTTGAAACGTTGTTTGCATAAAAAATTCTTCAAGTTGTTTAAATAAAAATAAACGCAAAAGCAGATTAGAGAGAGGGTGAAAGACCCAGGAAAATAGAGGAAGCTAGAGGGAATGAGTAGGAACGAGACAGGAATATGCTGAAAGTCGGAGGGAAAGAAGAAGCGGTAGTGATGGCTGAAAAGGGACCTTCAAAGGCTGAAAGTGTTGAAATTTCAGGAGAAGCACACCAACTGAAAATATGTTCGTATTTCATCATTTAAGCTTTTAGAGGCTTTCAATTTGGCAGACAGAAATGCAAAGTTTTAATTTTCCAGTTTCTGTAGAAGTTCTCTGCAGATTTCAAACATCAAAAATTTCAGTTTTCAGCCAAGCACGAACATAAATGTAAATCTTAAAAAGAATAACCGATTGGAGTTTAGTTTACCTGAAGTATTATGTCTTGAAAAACCTCAAAATGTATACTTGAAGAATTTACAATTTTTTAAAACAAAAGGTGTCAGTTACTTTCGCTGAAATTTCATTTTTTATTCTTTCTGAAATTCTGAAACAATGACAAATTATCAATTGTATCCTTGACGCCCGAAATTCACCAAAACAATTCAAAATGGACTGAAATTTGATTTTATAATTAATTCGTAGGCATTTTCATTGGAAAAACCGGAAATTTAGTTTTTTAGTGCTTAGAAATTGTGGTTTCAGGCTACCTTAAAGATTTCAAAATTTACTTCCAAAATGTATCGAAAACATTTCCAATATTTTGTAATTCCGAAACTTTTAAGAAATTATGATAAGTTTAACTATGGCTGGACTTTTACAAAACATATGTTTTCTATAGTTCGCATTTCAGGAATGATTTTGAAAACTCCTACATTATTCACACTAAAAAATCTGTCTGAATTTTTATTAAAAACTCGATCAAAAACACAACCTTCCAGGAGCATCCCGAAAATTCATCTATAAAGATCTGAAATTTAACATTTTTCAGAAGTTTTGAAAAGGTCAAGGGCTCGAAAAATATGAAAGTTTGAACACAGAAAATTTAATTTTAAACACAAAGCTTTCACCTTAATTTCAAGTATACAAATTAAGGTTGAAAATTAATTGGTAGGGTTTTATAATTTCAGGGGAGCGTGGTTGGTAAACATAAAAAAAGATAGAAAGGAACTGATGTAGACGAGGACGAGGAGAAAAAATTGAAGGAAGAGGATGAAGGACAGCATGAGGAGTAGGAGAAGGTAAAACAAGAATAATGAAGCATGGAGAAGATATGGAGCAAGATGGGGAGGATAAGAAGAGGTAGGAGAAGCAACATGAAGTTGAGGAACAGGAGTAGGGTGAGGAACAAGATAAAGAAGAGAGGGAAAAGAGGAGTAGCAGGTAAAGGCAGAATGAAAACAAAAAAGATAAAAGTAAAAGATAATTGCATGCTTCCTTATTTCAAAAACACTCTTAAAACACTATTAGACATGTATAACGTTTCCTTAAACTTAAGCCTTAACGAAACTTTGAAGCTTCGAAAATATTGCTACCTCGGATTCGACACTTCAGACCTCTAAGTACCTACAAATAAAATCTTACCTTCGTTCAAGAAACATGGAAGAAGAAATTGAATTAGGTTGCAGAATTACAAACCTGACAACTGGCTCTAAATTAGTTTCAAAGTGTTGATCTTAAAATGTTAGTGCCTGAAAACACTTTGGAAAAGATTTTATTTCAGGTTGAAATCTAAAATAATGAAAGCACTCTTCCACGAACCTTTAGGAAAAATGTACTTACAAAAAAGCTCCTGAAAATTCTAGTTATAAGCACATTTTCAGGAAGATTCATAAGCTTTAATTTCAGCAGTTTGATAAACATTTCTAGGATTTTATTTTCAGGTATCTTTCTTGAACATTATACCGTCAAAATCCAATCGAGAATTTGGATTTACCTTAAAAAGCCACCATTGATTTTTAAAATTCAGAGATCTTGGGGTTTTGAAAAGATTTAACTTCTGAAAATCTTGAAGTTTCAATTGGCGACTTTTGAGAAATCCCGCTGTTAGAAAGAAATTTCTGAAGCTTTCATCTGCAAACACTTCAATTTCCAGAACAGTGGAAAGCTCTATTTTCAGAATTTTCAGATTTAAAATCTTACAATATTTCTGCTGTAAAATTCTACCTTCAATTGTTATTTCTTTATAAAGGCTGTTACTAAGAAAACTTTAGAGATCTTGGGGTTCTGAAAAAACTTAATTTTGATAATTTTGTCTTTTGAAACTTCAAAGTAAGACATGTTTATCTTTTGAAGAGGTTCTTGTTTTAGTCTGAAATCTGAAATACTTAAAGTTTCAAATTTCGATTAGAAACTTTAAAGAAAACTTGCTGTTGGAAAAAGGCGAAGTTTTCACTTGCAGATACTTTCAGTGTTTCTAAGGAAAATCATACTTTCAGAAGCCAACGTTAATTTTTAAAAAAGCTATCATGAAAAATTTAGAAATCTTGGGGTTCTGAAAAAAATTAATTTCCATACTTTTGTTTTTCCAAGCTTCAAAATTAAAAATTTTTTACTTGAGGAGGTTCTTGTTTCAGCCTGAAATCTGAAATACGATTAGAAACAAGAAGATCTGCTGTTAGAAAAAGACTTATGAAGCTTCCAGTGGTAAACGTTTCAATTTCAATTTCAATTCAGAGACCTGAAATTTTCGATTTACTGCGACTCTTTCTAAATCTATTCTTTTAGGTTTTGCTCGTCTGAAAAAGCAGTTTTCTTGAAATTTTGTAGAATAAAAAAAATAAAAATCTTCATTTGACCTTTGCTTTCTTTGGGTCTTTTTTGTCGCATTTCCAAACAACCAAAATTCTTTTTAAAATGCATAAAACCCCGAAAAGAATTTAAATTTAATATAAAGATTAGTAGTGAACCTTCTTACCATCAATGACTTGCCCCGTGTACTTCATGTCCGCAATAGCTTCGTAACTTATTTCCCCACCGTGTTTCTCCAAAACTCTAAGTACCTCATCCCTGACCTTTTCCTGAATATCTGGATTTCTAGCCAGCTCGTAAAGGCAAAACGATATTGTAGTAGAAGACGTCTCAAATCCCGCCAAGAAGAAAATAAAAACATTTGCTGTCATTTCTTTGATGGTAAGGCGTTCTTCGGAATTTTTCACATCGTTTTGTAGATCGATCAGGATTTGCATGAAATCCTTCCTTATCACGTTGTTCTTCTTTCTGTATTCAACCGTTTCCTTTACGATTCTCATGAAAAATTCCGTAATATCATCTGGTGTTATGACTACACCTAAGAGACGGGCGAGATCTTGATTTGCGAAACTAATCACCGCGCCAATGCTGCGCGCTTGAGATAATGAACCAAATATTCTCTTTCCGTACTGTCTAAATTCGTTGTTTGGATTTACAAAGCTGTTACAGTCTAGCCCAAAGGCACATGATGCGATTACGTCCGTCGTAAAGCAGCCCGAAATTTCCTTAGCTTCGAGAGGTAAATTCCTTTTTTGTAGCTCGCCGACTGCAACTTTTAATTGTTCACCGCTTTGTACCAAAGTGGTGTACATCATCTTCATTTTTCCAGAAGTAAAAGCTGGTGTTAACTTCGTACGTAAATATTTCCATTTGTGTCCCCCTACGTTAAACAAGTTAGCGCTTAGCGGGTCCTTCTTTTCGTTAACGTAGATACCTCGATCTGAAAAATGACGAAAATCCCTCGCCATTATATTCTTGATGTATTCAGGATCGACTGGTAAATAAGTAGGTGAAGCAAACATATACATCCCGACGTGTTTATATCCTTTGGCTTTGGCTTCATCGTAACGCCTTTTTATACGACATCCTATGTATTCTTTTCGCGTAAAAAAATTTTCAGCCGTACCGAAAGGAATCGACGGTTCTATATAGGGTAGGTTCTTTCTTTTCCAATAAGTAAACTTCCACTTGTAAAACGTAACAATTCCAACTAAAAACGTCACCAAAATTATTGTTAGGTTGGTTAGCACGGAAGTGAGGATCAGTTCCATTTCTTTGAAGCACCACACAAACATTGAACATGTTATCGTATCCAAATAATCAGGCCAAAAAACACTTATTATATCTGATAATGTGACGAACAAGCGATAAACTAAAATAAATAAACTGAAACGATTGGCCTTGGAAGATCTACTGTTACGCTGAGATTGAGAGAAAGTAGAGGTTTGTTGACCCTTGCTCCTAACTGTTTTCACCGGATATTGAACGAAACAAGGAATATTTGAAACTTCTTTTAATTTACGTTATTTGATTATCAAATAATGTAAGACAATTAAAGCCCATTCAGACGAATAGATAATCTCATTAACTGTCGAGTGCTCAGCCTACATAAATTTGATTGTTTGAATATGCGGACTTTACTCTAAAATTCCACCATTTAATCAGTAAACATTGTGATATTTTGCTAATTGATATGCACTTCAGATCTGGGATTGTCGTTTGTCGCCAAGTAATTAACGAAACAGCGTCTTTAATTTAAAAATTTGGCTACTGCGTACTTCAACCTACTCTCTAAAAGTAAAGTTTTCAGCTGCAATCGGCTATGTGCACCTGAAGTAAAAAACTTCAGGCTTAGAAATTTAGAGGCTCAAAAAGGCTCACGGTCGTCTGTGTAACTTAGAATGTCCACATTTTAGTAGTATCTACCGATAATGGAAGTTTTAGGCAAAGCTCCTAAATTTTTAAGCCTGAAAAAGCAAAACTTTCAGGTTTTAAGACTTCGACTGTGCTACCAGTAATTATAATGTACAGTGGAAATTTCTAAATATTAATAATAGAAATTCCAAACAAAGTCCTCAAATTATTAAACTTAAAAAACGTCACTTTGTGTAACTTGAAATTTCGATTTTTAGTATAAATAAGTTTCTTCTAAAAAATTGGCAATTCTAGACAAAATCTTCAAAAAATTGCAACCCGAAATTTCCCTTTTCAGTATAATTTCTGCTAAAAATCAAAATTTCAGCATCAAGAAAGGTCCGTTTCAACCCGGCAACCCGCAATTTTGATTTTCAGTAGAAATTTCTAGGTATTAAAATGGAAGTTTCAGGCAAAGTCTGCAAATTGTCAAGCTTAAAAGGCTCCACTTTGTGTAACCCGAAACTTCGGTTTTTAGCAGAAATTTATATTAAAAAATTGGTAAGTCCAGGCAAAACCTTCAAGTTTTTAATTTCAAAAATGTTTCGGCTCTACAACCTGATAATTTACTTTTCAATAGAAATATCTGCTAAAAATCAAAATTTCAGGTAAAACATACAGATATTTCAGCCTCAAGAAAACTAAACGTCGACCGTGCAACCCGCAACTTTGATCTTCAGTAGAAATTTCTAGATATTAAAAGTGGAAGTTTCAGACAAAGTCTGCAAATTGTCAAACTTTGTGTAGCTTGAATTTTCGACTTAGTAAAAATTTCTTCAAGCAAATTGGCGATTTCAGGCAAAACCTTCAAATTTTTAAACCTAAAAAACTGTACCGGTTCTGCAAACTGAAATGCCGATTTTCAGTAAAATATTTGTTAAAAATCAAAATTTCAGGTAAAATCTACAGATTTTAGCCTCAAGTAAGCTCCATTTCGACCATGCAACCTGCAACTTTGATCTTCAGTAGAACTTTGTAGGTATTAATAATGAAAGTTTCAGACAAAGTCTGAAAATTGTTAAGCTTAAAAGGCCCCACTTTGTGTAACCTCAAAATTTGGTTTTTAGTAGAAATTTATACTAAGAAGTCTGTCTGTCTCAGCTCTGCAATCTGAAATGTCGCTTTTCAGTAGAAATTTCCGCTAAAAGTGAAGATTTTTAACAAAACATACTTTAAGAAAACTCCATCTCAACTGTACAACCTGCAATTTTGATGTTCAGTCGAAAGTTCTAAATATTAAAAATGGTTTTAAACAAATCTTGTAAAATGTTAAGCTTAAATTTCAATTTTTAGTAAAAGTTTCTTATAAAAATTTGACAATTCCAGGCAAAATCTTCAAATTTTTAAATCTAATAAATTCTTTTGGCTCTGCAATCAAAAATCTAGCTTTTCAGTTGAAATTTCTGCTAAAAGTCAAAATTTCTGGCAAAACATACAGATTTTTCAGCGTTAAGAAAGGTCTACGTGATTTTCAGTAGTGGTCTTCACTGAAAATGGAAACTTCAGACAAAGCTTGCAAACTTTTAAGCCTTCAAAGGCTTAACTTATAATGTGCAACCTGAAATTTCGATTTTTAGTAGAACCAAAAAATTGTTGATTTTAGGTAAAACCTTCAAATTTTGCAACCTAAAAAATATCTCGGTTCTACCACCTGAAATTTCGCATTTTAGTGGAAATTTCAGCCCCAAGGTTCACTTGAACTCTGCAACCTGTAATTTTGATCACAGTAGAGGTCTTCACTGAAAATGGAAATTTCAGGCAAAGCTTGTAAAATTTTTAAACTGCAAAAGCTCCACTTCGAACGTTCTATCTGAAATTGATATTTAGGAAACTAAAAAATTGTGCTTTCAGGTAGAACCTTCAAATTTTTAAACGAAAAAAATTCTCTCAGCTACTAAATTGTCGATTTTTAGTAGAAACTTCTGCTAAAAATTAAAATTTTAGGCAAGACATACAGTTTTTCAGCCTCAAGAAAGGTTCACTTCAACCAACAATTTTGATTTTCAGTAGAGGCTCTCACTGAAAATGTAAATATCAGGCAAAGCTAGTAAAATTTAAGAACCTGCAAAGGCTTGAATTTGAATGTTCAAGCTGAAACTACGATTTTTGGAAAAACTGAAAGATTATTGATTTCAGGTAAACCAAAAAATTTCGATTTTTAGTAGAAGACTTTAGTCAAAATTTTTATTCTAAAACAACTTAAGAATGGAAGACTTTGTACGAGTTGATACAGCAACTCAATACAGCTATGATAAAGTCAAGCAGAAAAATCTGAACGACCTATTAAGAAGAAAAGAGCAACGTAGTACATCACAAGAGGTCAGGGCTGTCATTAACTTGTTCAGTAAACAGTTGACTCCAGATGAAGAATCAGTTCTTAACAAAGGTCTTAATTTTTCTGTTACACCTAAACAAGTTTACTGCTTGGATATTATTTCAGCTATAGAGGAAACAGCTCGAAACTTGCCTTTCAAAGATGCTGATGAATACCGACAGCAAACAAGAGCTGTTCTAGATAAAAAACGGATGAGAATAAAGAGAAGAATTATCTGCACTGAAGAACTTGAAGCGAAACAACAGATTCACGATTCTTCCAGCAGACAAAAGAAAGGCTACAGTGGTAATGGATAAAATAAAATATGAAGTAAAGGTAGCCGAAACATTAACCACCGGTTCCTACAAAAAGTTAGACAAAGATCCCATTTCTACTGTTGAAAGAAACATTTACAGGACGCTCCTGAAACACAAAGATAGTTTGGATGCGGGACTGAGGTCTAAATTAACACCACATTTTAGTAAACCACCTCACTTCTACGGCCTTCCAACAATCCAGACACCAAATATACCATTATGACCAATTGTCAGTTCCATCAGCTATCCTTGTCACATTCTAGCACGTTTCGTATTGAAGATGATATCTCCTCTACAAGGGAAAACATAAAAAATACATCGCATTTCATAGAAATAGTTAGAACCCTTAACTTAGACCAGGATGACTTAACGATGAGCTTTGATGTAGTTAGTCTTTTCACTAATCTGAATATAATAATTAACCACTGATGTTACTCTACAAGGAAAACTATTTTTTTCACTACCAGTATTAGAAGATGTCATTATTGACCTTATTTTCGAGCCCAGAAGATGATTTTCTCTCCTAGTGGTCAATAATTTTTTATCATTGGCTACTGGTTAATAATAGAAACAATTGCTCTGCGCTCAGGTGCCTATTTTAAATATGTTTTACCCAAATGTCAATTGAAATTAACCTCTCCCCTTGTTTTCAAGCAAGGCTATTTGATTTTTGTGGGTATTTAGAAATAAATATACGCATCTGTCATTTTATTTTTTATTTATGTAAAAATGATTAATTAAAAGGAATAAAGGTGCTAGTAGTGAAAAAAATAGTATATAAACCACGGTAGAGAAGACTTTTCTCAGCCTCACAACTTATTTCCCTCCATGCTTCGCATGTCGGGAAATAATACTGCTCGGCTGAGAAAAATGTCTTCTCTACCTTGGTCTATAATATACTATTATCGTATCATTGATTATAAAGACAACTTTATATTACACTTTTATTAATAATTATGTATAACATAATAGCATAGCAACTCCAGCTTCATAATTCGTTAGTTACATAATATAAACAAACTGTTGCCAATGATACGATAAAGCTTGAAATATAACTCGAATATTATGCGATTTAAACCGACTCCGACGTTGCGTAGTTGACTCGGCTAGCGCCTCGTCACGTAGCAACGTCCTCATCTATTATAAATCGCATAATATTCTTGTTATATTAATAGCTATAATTTTACATTTTGCATTAAGTAAGTGTGCTTTAAATAAAATATTGTAAATTGTCAGTTTGACAATTGCAAATTCTCAAATCCTTTTTATCCTGTTTTGAGGGATTTAAGATGTCAAAATGCAAAAAAATATTGTGTACAACTCGTATGAAAGCATCTTTTTTTCACTCGTTTGATTGATGCACTCCGGCTTCGCCGTCGTGCATCAAACTTCAAACTCATGAAAAAAAGTATTGCTTTCATTACTAGTTGTACAAATAACTATTTCTGCATGTTCTGGTAACAAGACAAGAACACCAACCCATAAAAACAGAGATTTACCGAAAAGCAACTCACACAGGACGCTATTTGAGTTTTCACTCTAATCATCACCCTAAAGTCTTAGAAGGTGTTGCAAAGTGCTTATATTATAGAGCAGAAATAGTATGTTCCAGAGAAGATCTTCTCCACAAAGAAGAAAAGAAGATTTCAGAAATATTACGGAAGAATGGTTATCCAGAAAAAGTACTACAAAAAGCAATTCAAAAGAACAGTCTACGAAATAAAAAAGAGAAGCAGATCGTTACTTGTGTGTACCTACTTCCATATATGAAAGGTTTTTCACAACAACTTAAAAGAATAGGAAAGAAATTCAGCGTTCAAACAACATTCAGAACTTCTAATACTCTTCGATCAATTTTAACGCATACGAAACCCAAAACTGAAGTTCAAGAATCAAAGAACTGCATCTATAAACTATATTGCGAATGCGATAAGAAATAGATTGGTGAGACAAAGAGACCATTGAATATCAGAGTAAACGAACACAAACAATTGTTCGAGGCGGAGAGTTTTCTAAATCAAAAATAGCAAAGTACGTCTACAATGACGACCATCGAATCATATGGGATCAAACGAGCATCATCAACCATGAAGATAACACGTTCAGATGAAAAATGAAAGAGGCGGTACATATGCTACTACAACAAGAATCGGTTATTAGCACCCCCACCGTGGATGTTCCAATCATATGGAAGCCTCTCTTGCGTCAAATTTATTAATTAACAACGGATCAGCACAACATACACATACAGGGTGATTCAAAAGGTATGGTCCAAACTTAAGGGTGTGATTGGTGTTGTTAAAATAAACAAAAAATGCCCATAAACACATGTCTTATTTCCAACCGCTATCTAGTTACAGAGGTTTTCTTTGTTTTTATCTGTGTTTTGCCAAATCACGTTATCAAGGAACTAAGTAAAACAAATGTTAATTCCTTATGTCAGAAGACGTTTCAAGCTTGAATTGGCGTAGTTTTCAATAAATGTGGTAATGATGGAGCCATTTTCTGTACGTGCAGAAATGCATTTTGTGTATGGTTATTGCAGCGGAAATGCCCGTGCACCTGTGCTAGAATATGGGAGAAGGTATCCTCACCGGAGACAGTCTGACCACCGAACATGTATTTACACCTTTTAGATAATGCCTTGTCGGAATTATTAGAAGATCTGCATCTTGATGTGCGAAGATCCATGTGGTATCAGCATGACGGGGCACCGTTCCACAATTTACATCCACTAGATTTTTACTTGTGGGGTGCATTAAAAGAAAAAGTTTATGCAACGGAAATTCAGGACGGGGCCATTTAGTTAATAGGATAAATGAAGCTGCTGAAGATATTCGAAAACATCCTCAACAGTTGAGGCATGTTCGAGATTCTGTGCGTCGGCGTTGCCAACTTTGTGTACAAGTACTAGGTGGACATTTTGAACATTTTTTGTTGTCTTACTTTTTAATTTTTCTTATAATTGTATATGCTCTTTATTAATAATAAATTATCCTAAATGTTGTTATAACTAGAAAACAATTGTGAATCGGACATGAGTTTATTGGCATTTTTTACTTATTTTAACATCACCAATCACACCCTCAAGTTTGGACCATACCTTTTGAATCACCCTGTATATGTTATACACAGTTGGGTTATTGAATTTGGAAATAAAGTTTTTTTAATTAATAATAATATTGTGAGGCACCTGTTTCCTCGAAAGTTGCACATTTCACTCGCTATCGTCAGAATTTACACTGTCTGAACTGTGTAGATCTTGAGGCAATACTCGTTTGAGGCGGGCGTGGATATTTTTCTTGCCAAGTTGATGAATAATGCTGTTGTTGCTATTAGCTAGGTTACGAATGTGTGCCTTGGTCAGTTTTTTAATAAACTGTTCCGTGGTGAGGATCCCCAGTTCGTTGTGAATTTGTTCATTGCGAACGTACCAGGGTGCATTTGTTGATATGCGGAGAATTTTGTTTTGGAACACTTGCAATTTCTTGTAGTTTGTTTTAGAAGTGGTGCACCAGATGGGACATGCATATGTGATAATAGGTCGGAGGAGAGATTTATACAACAGTATTGTACATTCTGTTCGAAGTGGGGTATTTCTATTGATAAGTGGATAGAACAGCTTTAGTCGACTGTAACCTTGGTTGAGCTTCGCTTTGATATGATATTTCCAGGTGAGCTTAGTACCTATCAAAATGCACTCCTAAGTATTTGGTGGTTTCGCTTTTGGGACTTCAGGGGATTGTCGAGTACTGGTTGGAGATGCTACGATGTTCTGGTATTCGTCTTAGAGTAAATATTTCGGTGATGCACTTGGTGGGGTTTAAAGTTATGCACCACTTGTTGAACCATTTTTCAAGCGTGTTGACGGCAGTTTGTAAGCTTTAGGTAAAGCCCTTCAAAATTTTTAAGTTTGGAGAAGTTCAGTTTCGATTATGCCACCTGGAATTCCAGTTTGTAGGTTTAACCAAAGCCTTAAATTGCTAAGTGATGGTTGTATTCAAAATTTTAGCTTCTGAAAAGTTCAGGTAAAGCCTGCAAAATGTTTAAGTCTATTGAAGTTTCGACTGTGTCACCTGAAATTCCAAAGTTCAGGTCTAAATAAAATCTTCAATTATTGGTAATTGATGTTTGTCTTGAAAATTCTAGCTTTTGAAAATATAAAAACCTAATTTAAGAAAAAAATACTTCAATTCTATACAAGTGAGATTTTTCAGCTGAAGATCCTGCTTCGATAATTTTTCCTGAAATATTAATTTCTGGAATGTTCCGGAACAACCTTTTTTCTGAAAGTCTGCATCTTAACAGCTTGATTTTATTTTTTGTGGAAGGCCTAATAATAAAAACATCCGTTCGAAAATCAATTTTCAGGGGTTTCAATTTAAAATTAGGATTTTAAGAAAACAATTTAAAATTAACTTGTGGCTCTCAATTAAAATTAGAACCAGAAACTCATTTAAACTATCCTTGAAATTCTGACCTTGAACGCACAGAAGTTCTTAAATAGTACATATTAGAAACATAGTAGGAAGACCTGAAACTTCAGGTTTATTAATTTTTAAATTAAAACCCTTTGTTACGGAAAACTTAAAGTTAAATAAAGGTTAAAAATATCAGCGAGTTAACTGAAATCTGTGAGCTGTGAAAGGAGTAAACATTCGGGCGAAAGCCAATATTTCAGTGTAAATTATTTAATTTCTGAATACCTTTCTCTAACTTTTTCGCCACTTTTAGTTTCATATATTGATAAGTTCCCGAGCACCATTGTCGTATCTAGGCACCCCAATGTCGCCTTGTGCTATAAAGTTGCCTAACAACTTCAGAATCGTACTTTAAGCATAAGCGAATTTAAATTAGGATTGAAGACCTAGCATTCCTTACTGGCTTACTAGTACCCTAATCTAAACCCACTCAAGATTTTATTTAAATCCAGTTTGAATTACTAATCCAGGGGGCCGGTTTAAACTAAAGAAATTAAAGCCGGCTTAACCAGGAGTTTAAACCAAGCCTTGCTAACCTTAGCCATTAATTGAAGCCGTTTTAAGCTAAGTTTTTGTTTAAACCCATATTGAAATGGCAACCTCAAGTCATTAAAATAACAAGTATTTCGGTATTTTAGTGTAGGTTTAAGCAGAAGCTTAAGTCGGGTAAAATTAGAGCTTAAGTTAAGTTTCGCCGAACTTCTGCTTCTGTTTAAACCTGTACAGAAATAAATAGCTCATATTTTCGGTTAACACGCAACTTGACTAATTAATCTATTAAGTATTTTATTCCCTTATTTACGGTTTAATTTAAATATAATCAAAGTCATGTTAGTTAGCTCAAAATTAATAAATAATTAATTCGCTCGTGCCCCTTCTCCTAAACGAATTACCTCAATCTTCAGTTTGATTAATTATAAATATTCAATTAGATTCTCAAAACGAATTCAATCAAAACCTGAGCTTTATCAAAAGTTCAGAAGTATCAGACAACTACTTAAAATAAGATAATTATTTAAGTTCCAACGACTAATTTCGATGTTAAGCCATATTCCAGATTTTGACGATAAAATAAAACCAAAGGGGTCGTATTGTAAATGTTGATTCGTTTTGCTACAATGAGAATTTATATTTTTTCAGTAACGCCGCCAGGCCTACTTTTGTTTGCATCAAACCAAATCGTGCACCTGAAAGAAAGGGGTTGTGAATATCCTTATCGTTGATTTAAGTACAGCAAGGTGTAGAAGTAATGACTACTGCGCCTTGCAAATATGCAGCCCATCTATCACCAGTCCGGCAACAACATGTTTGAAACTGCCCAAAATTCTGCCGGACAGGTGATAGATGGGCTTCATATTTGCAAGGCGCAGTAGTCATTACTTCTACACCTTGCTGTACATATCTTATGTTTAAATAGCCTTCAGATCAAAGTAGGGGACTACCTTTGAAAATGCGTATAAACGGTACCTACTTGGTCTGAAGTTTATTTAAATACGATACGAACCTATGCATATTTTGGGTGCTTCCCCGAATGGCATGTACTATCACGTGCAAAAGTAATGATACGCCTAAGATTTGTTATTGTATGATAAACAGCCTTGGAGCAGTCGATGAGTAACTTGGGCATAACCATAAGACCTGGTAGGTAGGATTAACAAGTTAGAATAAGAAAGTTACTAATCGACTGCTGCAAGGCTGTTTATCATACAATAACAAGTCTTAGGCGTGTCATTACTTTTGCACGTGATAGTACGTATAAGAACGGATATTAATTTTATTTTCTTCGTTAAATCGTTCAGGATCGAATTTCTTAGGGTCGGGAAAATATGCGGGATCTAGATGTAAACCCATTATTGGAATCCAAATGGTTGTGCGTTTTTCGATAATTACGTCAGCGTCGGGTATTTTATAATTTTGAAAGCATTTCTTGGGGATTTTGCTCTGGCTGCTGAATATTTCCGAAGGGTTTCTACGACAATTTAATGTTAAAACACCGAAAAAATTAACCTTAACCAAGGCAATTTACCATCAACAACATGGCTTAAGTATTTCAATTCCATGACATCTTCGTAGTTACTTTTTCCTTCGTTCTTTTCAAACATGTGACTGATTTCTTTCCTTAGCTGCTCTTAAATTTCAGGATGCAGCGATAATCCGTAGAGGCAAAAGACGTTTCAAAATCCGCCAAGAAGAAGACGAAAGCTTGAACAGCTAACTCTTCAATGGTAAATCCTTCCTCATCGCCATTCTTCCCGTTGTCCTTTTTCTTCAAGTCCATCAATATCTGCAAGAAATCCTTACGAACGACCTTTATTTTCTCTCTATACTCAACAGTTTCTTTTACGACGTTTAAGAAGAAATCTCTAATTTTCGGATTCAAAGTAATAAATCGAAAGAATCTTGCCAACTCGTGATTTGTAAAAGCGATTAAACGTTTAAAGAATTCCATTATCGGCAAGGGCGGGAATATTTTTCTACCGTATGCTCTAAAATCAGCGTTGGGATTTTTGAAACTGTTACCTTCTTTACCGAAAGCGCAGGATCCTATCACGTCCGTCGTAAAACAGGCCAAAGCATCTTTGATATCAATCGGTTTATCTTGTTTCTGGTAATCCTCCATTGCTAAAATTAACTGTTCGCTATATTCCACCAACGTTGAGAACATAAGTTTCATCTTTCCCGATGTAAAGGTGGGTGTTAACTTAGAACGGAGTTTTTTCCATTGTACCACCAATGGCGACGAGATTCGCGCTGAACGGATCATCTTTTTCATTGTGGTACAATCCACGATCGTTAAAGTACTGAAAGTCCTTGTGCATCACTCATTTTAACAGCTCAGTACCGATAACCAAAGGAGTGGGATTAGTGAACGCGTACATCCCACCAAACGTATGACCTTCGGATTTGAATTTTTGGTATTGCTTCTTCAGTACGATGCACGAAGGATCTTTTTTTGTAAATGGGTTTTCCCAAGTCTAAAGTGGAAATTTCGGTTGTAGGTATATAGGGGACGTTTTTCCTTTTCCAGTAAGTAAAAGCCCACTGGTAGTAAGTAATTAACCCAATGATCATTGTTACAAAAACAGTCAGAATATCAAGTAGAAGAGAGTCGAAAACCAATTCCATAATTACCTAATAAAAAAAACTAGACCAATTCACTCCTATGCCGAATCCTCGTACAAAGTAATGCATTTATACAGATACCACCGATTTTGTAGTGTTGCCACTGATTCAACAGTTCAGATTTAATTCAGGGAAAAAAGTGGGAGATTTGCGCAATGATTAGCTAATTGATTTCTATCTATATCTCGAGCAATACTGGACTTTACACACATAAAAATGCAGTGTAAATATCAGGATAATTCTGCATGCATTACAGAAACACGTTTTAATCTAATCAAAGCTTTTCAAAATGTGGAATGCACAACGAATATTTTTTAACACGAAATTTATTGCCAGAGAACCTGGAACTTTTCATGTTTCTTTTGTGCATTGACATATTTGGATATGTATGCATATTTAATTTTTTTGTAGCATATTGCGGCGTATATGCAGTTGAAAAAGCTGCTGAAAAATGCGTAAATGACACGAAAACCATTAAGAATGAGATGAGCAAAAGAAAAAGGGGATGACAGCAAAACAAAAATACAGAAGTAGCGGAAGAAGGGCGCAGAGGTGACGAAGAAGAGCAACAGGCCAAAATACGAAGAGGAATACGAAGAGCAGAGAAGCGGAGGAAGGGCGAAACAAAGGAGCAAGGTAGCGAAGTACGAAAAGATCGAAGAAAAGGAGTGGAGAAAGAGAATAACCAGTGAAGTAAGTTTGTACACGAAGAACAGAGAACACGGACGAAAACACGGGCAGGTGGAAAACGAAAGAACGTTCCTGAAAAGGCTGGTGGAGGAGCACAGGTAGAGGTAATAATGAGGCATGAAAGAATCAAAGAAGGGGTTAGCAAACCGTGAATGTAGGGAAAGAAAACCGAAGTAAGATAAGGTTGATGAATGGAAAAGGAGCAAAAATAACCACAGGCGAAGGCGAGAGATCGTGCCAGAAAGTGGGGAAAAAGAACAAGGTTGAAGAGGGTATGAAGAGTGAAGATATGGAAGCAAAGGAAAGCAATAGGACAAACGGAGCAAGGCCGAATAAAAGTCAATGAAAAAGAACTGCATGAAATGTAGTGAAAAAAAAGGGCAAAAGAACAGAAGTGGAGGATGAGGCCGAGAAGCAAATAAAGTAAGCAATGAAGACGAAAGGACGGAAAGGAAGAAAAAGACGAACAAAAGAACACAGGAGAGAATTGAAGCAAAGATGCGAAGGTAGAGGAAACATGAATGCCAGGTATTTATACAGAACATCGAAGGAAGAGAATAGTTGAGGAAAGAAGAAAGGGGAAAAAGAGGAGCGAAAGAGGGACGAGTGAAGGAAGAGGCGAAAGTAAACGGAAGAATGAAGAGGAGCAGGACCGAAGGAAGGCGTAGACAATAAAGAACAAAGAAGAAAGAAGGAAGCAAAAGGAAAGATATGCAAACTCCTTAAAGTTTTACCCTCAAGATTGCTTTAATAAAATAACGAACTTCGAAAAAAAAGTTTGAGAAATGTTGATGTATATTAATCACATTAGACAATCGCATGGATGATGATTTCTGACCTTAGAACAAATCTATCAAACCTGTATTGTAGTCAAAGATCCTTTCTGATTACTCTAATGTTTTTTGTACGTGTATTTACTTATAAGTGTAATAAATGTTTTATCTGAGACGTAAATCAGAAGTAAGGACGTCTAGGCTAGCCAAAAATATCGCTAAAAATATTGCAGATAAGATTAAATAGTCTTTACGTAAATTAAACTCGTTACATTGCGATAAGTGTTTGCAAATGAATGGATCACGCTGCTTAAAACGTGTAAAAAATGTTTCATAGTATTTATTACGCAAAATCTATGTTCACATCTACATTTTGTTTTTGCTAAAAAATACACTCAGAATTTTAAAATAATTAAAAAATTTTCTTCGGCCCTTTAGCAAAAAAATACCAAACGAAAATAAGCATAACTTTGTGAAGAAAGCTCACCGAAGTACTGCCTTTGAGCCGAAACAAATTCCGTAAATATTCAAGCCAGGCGTGAAAGTAACAAACTTTAGGAAACTTCTTCTTCTTATGCTGCCTATCCGGTTCGGATGTCGGCTATCATATTGGCCAACAATACTTTATTGTTGTTGATACAGTGAACCTTGTTCTATAAGGTTTCTTAAGCATGAGATTATTTTTCGACCTGTTCCACGCTTCCCTTCAACCTTTCCTGGTAATATTCGTTGCAGTAAGCCATATCTTCGCTCGTTTCGCATTATGTGAACCACATATTCAAGTTTTCTTGTCTTTACCGAAATTATACTTTGTACTTTCCTTCATTCTACGAAGAACTTCTTCACTTGAGACATGCTCAAACCAAGATATTCTTAAAATTCTTTGCTAACGCCACATTTAGTACACTGATTATTTTTTGGTGGTTTGCTTTAGAGTCCATAACTCCACCCCATACAGCAGAATGGAAAACACGAAGAAGTCTCACTTTTGTTGTCAAGGTAAGTGGTCTGTTTTTGAAGCAGGAGCGAATCTTAAGGAACACAGTTCTTGCCTTTTCAATACGGTTTTAGATCTCTTTGGAATGATCCCATTTATCGTTTACCTTCGTACCTAAATAGGTATATTTGCTGACTTTCTGTTCGTTGTTGGTTCACCACTAGACGGCTGACTGTAACATTGCTTTTACTGATCATCATGTATTTTGTCTTGTCCACACTAATGTGGAGGCCATACTCACGACTCATTTCCGTTATATTTTTCATGAAGGTGTCATCTGCATACCTAATGTTGTTCAGATGTTCTTCATAGACGATAATTCCCGTATTGATGTTTTCTAAGGCTTTTCTGAAAATCTGCTCAGAATAAATTTTGAATAACAATGGTGATAATAAGCAATAAGTTTAAGGCTCAATGCTTCAGATTGATCTCCGTCTATCTTTATATAAGGTGTTTGGGCCCAATACAAGCTAATACAAGCTTGAAATTATAAGGAAATCTTTTTCGTCTGTTTCAATGCCCTTTAAGATCATTTTGTAGTGGTGCAGTCTAGCAGAAAGCTCGTTGCCGCATTAATAAGACCGCTGGGCTCCTAGATACGAGTCTTGGGTTCGAATCTCACGTAGTGGTAAGGATTTGTACAAAGAATTCTCCAGTGTTTAAAACCTATACAAAGAATAGGGCAGTCAGAGGATGAAGAGCGTGAATACTGAACGGATACGTCCAGACACACCCTACTTGAGTGAGGAAGGTGGGAAGTATATGGAAGGAAGGCAGAAGCAGAACTCGGCGAACAATGAAATATGGCAAATTTGACGGAAATACTAGTCCGCAACAAATGGACATGGAAGACCGTGCCTACTTACGTATGTCAAAACCATCATGAGTAAGAAAGAAGAAGAAGAAAGAGCAAGACGATAAATTAGAAGAACATTGAACAAACTAAGCAACGTCTCGAAGACGAGACGCTGTAGGAAGGTTTTTAGCCGGTAAGAATGCGGCACTGCTGGTTGCCTGTACTTGACACAGGATCTCAGCGCCTTATGCAAGGTTTTACCCCATCTAAAAAAGTACCCAAATGCTAAAAAGAGCCTCCCGTGTTCCCACTGCATTCATAAATCTAAATTGAGTCTCGGGCATCTGTTTCTCACAAAGTCTGTATATTCTTTTGTGAAGGATTTTTAGGAATACGTTTAGTAAATCTCATTAGTTTAATAGTTCCGCATCGCTCACATTTTTTTGCTGTTCGTTTGTTAGGTATTGTTATGAATTCTGGCTTAAAGCCATTCTTGGGGAATATTACCTGTTTGATATACATTGTTGAATAAGTTAGTTATCCCTTTTATGTCAGAGTCGTTTAGTAGTTTCAGGAATTCGGAGTAGAAGTTATCTGGCCCTGAGGCTTTCCCTTCCTTCGTGTGTCTTACGGCTGCTCTTACTTGCTCTACGGTGATGGGAGGTCCTGATTCATCTCTCACCTGAAGAGACCCTGCCTTGTATCATCGAATAATTCTTTAACGTGGTCTCTCCAGGTATATTTTCTTGGTTATTAACAATGATATTTCCTTCATTGTCGGCTAGTCTATTTGTTACTTTAGATTTATACTATATACCAGCAGCTTCTTCAACTTTTTTTTATGAACATTGTAATTATCATATTTCCTCCGCGGGGCTTCAATTGCTCTGCAATTTCATTGGGCATTTTAATTTTGCTTACATTTTGACCAGAATTTTTAGCAATTTATTGACACTATTCACACAAAACAAAATCGTTCAAAAATGTCCTTTAAAGCGCCCCAGATTTACAAGAGTTGGCAACCTTCAACTTTAGTATAAACCGATTTGTTCCTCGCCTGCTTAACGTGAAAGAAATCAATGGTTTTGTAAAATTTAAGCCCATCCAAATGTAAAACCTTTCGAGGATTGCCAAGTTCAATCATAAATGGTAAACCATTCACAGACATCGCAGTACTTGGGGATCACAAAATAAGCAGAGCCATTGGAAAATGCCTGGATATGAAATTGGGATTACCTTCGAAAAGCTACCAGAGGGAATTTTAAGTAGAGTTTTGGAACAGTTTCCGAACAACCCAAAGTAAGTGCTTTTTATTTATTTGGTGAGAATTGAAGGTAAATTTTCAGATATACCAAAACGCGTCGAAACGTTCAGAATTATGCAGGACTAATTGATAGATGATTTTTTTGGACTGTGTACGTCATTTGATGCCGTGGGACCGCTTATTTGAAAACAAAAGTTTTGAACATGCCATGGGTCGGTAGTTACTTCCAGATCTGTCAGGGTTTATTGTTTTGGTGCTATAGATATTGTAAAAAATAGCCTTACACCAGTGCCGTATCTAGGCAATTTTGCGCCCTGGGCAAACTTGATTCCTTGCGCCCCCCGTCCCCCGGATCTTAATTATTTCTTATCCAAAAATTTGTATTAGTAAGGATTGTAGGATTATCTGAAAAAACATGTAGGAAAATATATTTATTTCATAAAAACATTTCATAACAAAAAATATATTCTATAAAATAAATAATAAAAGAAACAAAAACATAAAAAAATTATTCTAAACATTTATAACATGAAACATAAAGGTTGTGCATGCGAAAATCTGGCCACTGAAAATTGTAGATAAAATAAAAACAGCATGGTTTGAGTTTAAACTATACTTTTATTACATAAAAATACAATAACCTTAAAATTTTAACTTAAACATTTCAATGGTCAGCTACTCCATACGCTATATTACGCACTTTCCTACGAACTTGATTCATCAACTTCTGCACAAAGCTGCTATCAGCTTTCTGAGCTGCTTAAGTCCATTGAGAGCGAAAATCTTCAACTGTAGATACCTCACCACCTTTCTTCTTTAGTATCCCCCTTATGATTGACCTGTATTGCTCTATTGGCCTTAGCTCTGGACAGTTAGGAGGATTGCACTCCTTCGGAACTACAACAACATTATTATCCCTGTACCATTCTTTTACAGTTTTAGAGTAGTGGTCTGGCCAAAATATAGATTGAGTCTGGTGTTGTCTCAGGAAAGGCAAAAGTTGCTTTTGGAAGCACTCGGTGCGATAAATTTCTAGGTTGATGGTTCCAACGGAAATTAACGCTCTACTCTTGAATCCATAACTGCTTGCCAAACCTGAAACTTTTTTGCAAACTTGGACCTATTTTTCAGTTTACAGTTCTCCGGAGCTTCTTGTCAGTTTGGCGCTAGTATAAAAACCATGTCCAGGAATTTCTGCAAAATCAGATTTGCAATAGGTTTCGTCGTCCATCACTACACAATCAAATTTAGTGAGCAACTCTTCGAAGAACTTTTGGGAACAACTTTTCGCACGATATTTTGCTGAGCATTACGGTTAGGGATGACTTGAGCCTTAAAGTGTTCTAAACCTGCTCGCTTCTTTACTTTTTGTATGTAGGAACTTGATTTTCCTACGTTTTTTTGCTACATATCTAGTCGAAACTTTTCTTGCTTTCGCATTTGCAAAATTATTAATTATTCCGTCATAATTAATAGATTTTGTGATATCATGTTCTATAGACAATATGGTTAAAGCAGTCAAACGTTCCTACCCTATCGATGACTGTAAATAGGTCTTAATCGCTTTTAATTTACTAAAACTTCTTTCGCAAGAAGCGGACGTAACTGGAAGCGTCAACACTATCCGCAGAGCTATTTCAATATTAATTTGGATAGGATGCAGAGAGACCACATTCGTGAATTAAATTTAATATTGTGATCATATTGGTATTTTGTATACGAGTATCTGGCCGTATAGAATATTTTAAATTTCAAGCTTTCTATTTCCAGCACAATTTCGTTAGTATCGATGTCTTCCTTTTATTTCAGTGCTAAATCGGCAGCACATTTTTTGAAATAGTCAACAGACTTCTCAAAAAAATAACTACCCATCAAAAAACTAAAATTTGATGCTACTTCTGATAACGTAACAAACCTCCAATTTAATTGAGAAATTACGGCACCAAGAATGTTATTGAGTTGGATTTTGAAGGTTTCCGCACCAGAAAATTGACTACCTTCATCTTCGGCCGTCTCGTCAAACATTCTTTTCACTTTTCTTTTCCTTTTCCCTGCCCACCAAAGCGAACAGCAATGTCAGCGAACAACGCGGGTAAACCCGAAACCTTTACTTTGTGCTCAGTTAGAATCTTTTAGTAGCAGAGGAGAAAGTCTGAATTTGCGCCCCCTATGATTTTGCGCCCTGGGCAGGTGCCCCTATGGCCCTGCCCTAGATACGGCACTGCCTTACACCGAAAGGTAGAAAAGGCTTTGGATTAAGTAAGTAAAGATATTGTATTCTTAAGTTATCTCTAAAATTATTAAAGTACTTTTATTGTAGAAACAACAAATACCTATTTACACAAGTGTTCATTTCGAACAGAGATAATAAATTATTACATTTATGATTACCGCACACTGAACAAGGCATTACAAAACCCAACCAATGTTGTAAATTTTCAGAGGCTTGCTGAAATGTTAGTAGTTTGATTCCATAGCCTCATTTGGCTACCTTTTTAACGTTCAGCCATATTCCAGGTTTTGCTGATAAAATAAGAGCAACCGGATCGTATTGTAAAGGCACAGTTGTTCTACTACTTAAAGAAAATTTATAATTTTTCAGCAAGGCAGCCAGACCAACTTTTGTTTGCATATAACCAAATCGAGCACCTAAAAAATAGGACTTATTACTATCCTTATCATCGATTTAAATTCATATATTTTGGTTTTATAACCATCAGATCAAAATTTTGACAACACTCATGACTAAAGCCTGCAATTTATTAAAAAACTATACTAACCTATGCATATTCTTGGCCCTTCTCCGAATGGAAGGTGAGTAAAAGCTGGGATACTGTCTTTGTTCTCGTCATTAAATCGTTCAGGGTCGAATTTATCAGGATCGGGATAATATTCGGGATCGTGGTGTAAAGCTATAATTGGGATCCAAACGGTTGTGCCTTTTTCAATAATAAGGTCACTACCAGGAACTTTGTAATTCTGAGCGCATTTTCTAGTAACTGCTGGAGCTGGAGGATATTTCCGAAGGGTTTCTACGACAATTCAGTTAACATAACAAAAAAATTAACCTTAACTTACGTGGCTTACCATCAACTACATGGCCTAAATACTTCAACTCCATAACGCTTTCGTAGTTCATTTTTCCCAGGTTCTTTGCAAACATGTGATTGATTTCATTCCTTAGCCGTTCCTGGATTTCAGGATGTACCGATAATTCGTACAGGCAAAAGGCCATAGCCGTTGAAGATGTTTCAAAACCCGCCAAGAAGAAAACGAAAGCTTGGGCAGCCAACTCTTCAATGGTGAATCCTTCCTCATCGCCATTTTTCCCGCTCCCCTTTTTCTTTAAGTCCATCAATATCTGCAAGAAATCTTTTCGGACGAATTTCGTCCTCTCCCTATACTCAACAGTTTCTTTTACGACGTTTAAGAAGAAATCTCGAATTTTCGGATCCAAAGTAGTAATCCGAAGAAACCTTCCGAGATCGTGACTTATAAAAGTGATTAATTTCTTAAATGACTGCATTTTAGACGGGGACGCAAATATTTTTCTACCATAGTTTCTGAAATCAGCGTCAGGATTTTTGAAACTGTTGCATTCTAAACCGAAAGCGCAGGATCCTATCACGTCCGTCGTGAAACAGGCCAAAACGTCTTTGATATCAATCGCTTTACCTTGTTTCTGATAATTCTCCATTGCTGAAACTAACTGTTCGCTGCATTCCACTAAAGTTGAGAACATAAGTTTCATTTTTCCCGATGTGAAAACGGGTGTCAACTTAGTACGAAGATTTCTCCATTTTTGACCACCCATGGTCAAAAGATGTGCACTTAACGCGTCGTCTTTTTCATTGTAGTACAAACCACGATCGGGGAAGTACTGAAAATCTTTCTGCATGATGTTTTTTAATAGTTCGGAGTCTGCGACTAACAGAGTGGGTTTCGCGAACATGTACATTCCACCAAACCTGTGACCTTCGGATTTTAATTGTTGGTAGAACTTCTTCAGTGTTATACATACAGGATCCTTTCTCGTAAATGGGTTTTGCAGAGTTCCCAACGGAAATGACGGCTCCATGTAGGGTACGTTTCTCTTTTTCCAGTAAGTAAAAGCCCACTGATAGTAAGTAACTATTCCGATAGCCATTGTTAAGAAAATAGCCAGAATATCGACAAGAAAATAATTGAAAATTAAACCCATTTTGTTCTCACTTGATCTCCAATTACTTAAAAAAAATAATAAAGTACTAATGCGCTGCGTTATTAAATCTTCGTACTATGTGACCTTTATACAAATAATTTCATTTTTATAGGGCAGAATTAATAAATTGAATCAGATTTCAGGAAAAAGTGGGGAATTCGCGTAATTCATAGTTATCTAACTAATCATAATCTATATCTTGAAGAAGATTCAAGGTATCATACAAACACACGGTACGTAATCTAATCAAAGATTGTCAAAATGTAGGACCAGGAAAACAGCTGTTTTATTAAATAATAAATTCGAAATCATTTGCGAAGCGCCGTCGGTTGAATCGTTGGACGACTCTATCAACGGGCAATCCAGCTTCTCCATCGCACGTGTCTGATGTTTACCTTTACTTGTTACATCGCATGAATTTTTGGGAAGGATACCAATTTGATTGCTTACGTTTTGGTCAGAATTTTTATTAATTTATTACGTTGTTCAAGCAAACCAAAAGTATATTGAAAGACAAGTGACCCTTATTGTAATAGCAGAGTACAGTTTGCAAAAACGAGCCGTAGGCGAGTTTCGCAATGTACGAATATTACAACTCGTCATTGTAACATATGCTTTTCATACTATTTTTCCTATTTTGCATAATTTATTTTAATTTAAAAAATTAATATTAAGTAGAAATATTAAATCTCAAGGTTGGTAAAATTGACAGTTCCAATAAACATTTGAAATTCAGTTAACAATGTATGTTAACGTTTATTAAAAATAATATATCGGAAAGCTACATTTAACAAGATTTCTATCTCAAAATGGACGGAGAATTACAATGCACTCCTCCTGAGGTAAGAAACATTGCCAATGCAGTTAAATAAATTTAATTGCAGTATTTTTACATATGCAATAGTGACAGATGTGTTTGACATAATAATATAGACTCAGTTACGAACGTTAGAGATAAAATATTCCCTAAAAACAGCTGTACAAATTTTTTTATTGTAGCACTGTTTTTGATAAAAACAGTTGTACAAAATTCACTTTGTGAACGCGATATAGGAAAAATACTTTCCAAAAACTCCAGATCTACAATAATAATTATATTCTAATGCATTCTTATTGTTGGCAACCTCTAACCGTAATATAATTAACTTCCCCGTTTTACTAACATGGTGGAAATTGGTTGTTTTCACATTTTATTTATTTATTTAGACTGTCGTCAACAGCAACAGTGCCTAAGCACTAAAATTAGACCGCAGCATACGTATCAACTTAAATAATATTGTATGTGTACTTACATAGCTTAATAACAATAACAACACATTGAAGCAAGAAATAAACTACCGAAAAATCCATAAGAGTATCTGAATAAGTACTAGCTCCAGTATAGATAGCAGCAGTTCTCCCATTGGAACGATTTATAAACATCTCAGTATTCGGGTAGCACAAAATGAGTATAGTGTAACGAGACGCCCGAATGATTTCAGTAGTACGCGTCATCTGCCGACAGAATCGGGAGTGTTCCCGATTATTCGATATACGTCATCGTTTTTGGTGCATTCTGGAGTGGAATAGAAGACCGCAGTTGGTATATATGGCCCGTTTCTTTGGCGAGCGACCAGTCTACCAAAGTCTACCAGTTGCGAACTCGTGTAATACAAGTGCGTGCGTGAATATAAATAAACTGCAGAAATAAATTAGTTAGTGCTTCGGGTTGGTATTAGTGTTGTTCTTTTAGTGTTTAAGTTGTTGTTTCGTGTTAGTTATTACGTTATTCAAATTTGTTAATAAATAGTTCACGCCACGGACCGAAGTTAAAAATAAACGTTTTAAAAACGTTACAATAGCAACTTGGGAAATTACTGGTTATGGAATTGTATTTCTCTTGGGAAGGTTAACAGAGGAAACTTTGGAATTAGCTTCTGCCCAATCCTCATTAAGCTTTCTTTATTTTTCTGGTGAAAAATTAAGGTAACCTTGTAGATACGTATAACAATGGCAAGCCATGGGTTCGACGGATAGGGCGATGTTTTGGATTGAATGCGTGATTCAAACCTGTTGATATTTACTATCAATATGCTTTTATTAGGCATACACAATAGAGATACACTTTTGTATAATTGATTTATTGCATGAAAAAAAATTATTGGAACTATCGTATGTCAAACATTAATAAATTTTCTTAAAACAACACACTATGTTATTTTTACAATAACTATATATTTACTTAAATTATATTTAAACAAATACGTTTTGAATATTTTCAACACTTTCCCTAAAACTTCATATTGTTTAAATGTAATTTAATATTTAAATTATTCTTAACATGGAACGTAAATTTTCAAATCTAACACGAGGAACTGGTTTCGTAAAAATGTCTGCAACTTGTTCCTCACTGGATACGTGTTTTATTCCCATGAGTCCTTTTTGTACTTGTTCCCGCACAAAGTGATAGCGTACATCAATATGTTTTGATTTTTTATGGAATTCTTGATTTTTCGTCAATTTTATTGCGCTTGCGTTGTCCACTAATAACACAGGAATATCCTTTAATGGTGCAACTTCGTCGAATAAGCGTTTCAACCAAACGATCTCTTTAGCCGCTTCACAAGCAGCTACATATTCCGCTTCCATGGTTGAAAGAGACACACTTTGCTGTCGTCTGCTAGCCCAAGTGATTGGTTCACCACTATATTTGAAGACAATTCCACTCACCGATTTTCTTGAATCTGGATCACTTGCATAGTCGGCGTCACTGTAGCATTCTAAAGTACCTGTCTTCTCAGCAACGTCGTACAAAATACCCATTGTAGAGGTGCCTCTAATATACCTCATAATACGTTTGACCATTGACCAATGCTTTTCTTGAGGTTTTTCAAGAAATTGTGAAACATAGCTAACAGCAAAAGCAATGTCCGGTCTTGTTGCGACAGCGAGATACATCAAACATCCAACTGCTTCACGATAAGGGGCTGTTGTTAAATTTGAATCTTTATCTTCTTCCTCCAGTGGAGAATATTTTTCAATCGGAGTAGAAACTGGATTCGCTTCATCCATTTTAAACTTTCGTAGCACACTTTCTGCATATGTAGTTTGACTAACAAATATTGACTCATCTTCATGGCGTTTGATCAATATATTCAGAAAGAATCCAATTGACTCGACTGTTATTTGGAAGTTGGCTTTCAGACAATTAAGGAAATCATCTATGTCACTTTTATTTGTTGCTGCCACAAGCCCATCATCAACATATAAAACCACTATCAATTTTTGATGATCTTTAACTCTATAAAATAAACATGGATCTGCAAAACTCTCTTGAAGTCCAAACTTGATAAGTATATCTTTAAATCTCTTGTTCCAGCAACGTGGCGATTGTTTGAGTCCATATAAACTCTTCTGAAGTTTACATACCCGAGTAGAATCATCTTCAAACCCTTCCGGTTGCTGCATATATATCGTTTCTTCTAGAATACCATTCAAAAATGCTGTTTTGACATCAAACTGTGTCAACTTCAAACGTTCATTAGCAGCAATGCTCAATAAAGTTCGAATCGTATCAAATCGGGCTACCGGGCTGTAAGTTTCATTGTAGTCAATTCCCTTTTTCTGACTGTAGCCTCGAACCACCAATCGAGCTTTATACTTATTAATTGTACCATCTTCTTTTCGTTTGATGCGATACACCCATCGATTGGAAATTGGCTTGCAATCCACTGGTAATTCCACCAATGTCCAGGTTAAATTTTCCTCCAGTGATTTCATTTCATCTTCCATTGCTAATCTCCAATTTGTCGAATCAGTAGAATTAACAGCTTCGGCATAAGATCTAGGTTCGTCTACTTCAGCTAACATTGATTCAAAACGTTGTGGACGGTTTATCATTGCTCGATTTCTAAGACGTAAAGCTATTGGTTCAGTTGCATCATCCGAGGAACTGCTTGCCAATTCATTTTCAGAGTTACTCGCAGGGCAAACATTTGACTTCGGTAAATTGAAGACATGATCTTCATTCTTTTCTGAGTTGTTGTTTATAACAGCTGGAAAAATACTTCTGTTTTGCTAGTATCCTCCTGTTCAAACACCACATCTCGGCTTCGAACTATCTGTGTTCCTGGTTTAATCCACACGCGAAAACCATCCACGTCTTCAGAATAGCCGACAAAAATTCCACGTTTTCCTTTTGCATCCCATTTTTGACGATGTTCTTTTGGTACGTGTACGTAGCATTCCGTTCCGAAAATATGAAGTCTATTAATATGCGTAGTCTTTCCAGTAAATAACTCATATGGGCTTTTTCCTTCGACTCTGCTTGGTCCCGTTCGATTTAGCACATAGACAGCTGCATTTACTGCCTCCGCCCACAATACTTTTGGTAAATTCTTTGCTAGCAACATTGTTCGAGCTATTTCGACCACGGTCCTATTCGTGCGTTCGGCACAACCATTTTGTTCCGGTGTATAAGGATTAGTCACAATGAACTTAACACCATTCATTTTCATGATGTTTCGTACTTCGTTATTGTTGAATTCACGACCGCCATCACATTGAAATGCTTTTACAGAACATCCACACTGATTTTTCACTAGTTTTAACATTTCAGCAATCTTCTGAGTAGCTTCTGATTTTTCATTCAGAAAATAGATCATTCGATATGAAGAAAAAATCACAAGTAAAACAAATGTAATACTTTGCTTTTCCTAAAGATGTACATTCCATTGGTCCACAAAGATCAGCATGTATGTGTGCACCAGGCTCTGTTACACGTTGTTGACGAGAAGAGAAACTACTCCGATGTTGTTTCCCCTCAACACAAGCTCCGCATAACTCACCATCATACTTGCTGTCAATACCATATAACTGGAGTACTCGTTGAACGTGTACTTTGTTTTGATGACCAAAACGTTCATGCCAAACTTGCAAACAGCTTTTAGAAGTAAGATTTACTTCACTTACACATAACTTTTCAGTTTTTTTAATAGAAATGTTCATCTTGAATAATTGACCATAACGCATACCACATGCCTTAATCTCACCGTTCTTCACAAAGTTACAGTTGTCTTTTGTTAAAATAAACTGCATGCCTTTATCAAGAGCAGACGTCACAGAGAACAAATTCCTTCGAGCTGTTGGTACGTATAACACATTTTCCATATAACAAGATAATTTCTTTCCGTTGACCTCAGCCTCAAAATTGACAATTCCTTTTCCAATTGCATCCATTGTTGAATCGTCACCAATGTGTATTTTGATAGGTTTTACAAAATACTTAAAACATGAAAAAACATCACTGCAATACGTTAAATGATCTGTAGCACCAGTATCAACGATCCACATATTATTGTCAGATTCTGCACTCATAGCTTCGGTAAGAAAAACTTGGTCACTACGTCCACTACTCATATTTGTATTATCCTGCTCTTTTTTACGTTTTACAGTTGGACAATTTCGTCGAATATGACCAGTGCCGCCACAAGCATAACATTTAAAAGTATGTTTCTTGTTCTTACCTTTTGAAACACTAAATTTATCGTTCTTCTTTGAATGTTCACTACTAGCGCCATAATCACCTTTTCCATGAATTTTAGCTTTACCTGCCATTAATACTGTCAACTGCTCTTCCGATTTACTACAGCGTTGCTGTTTCCGCTTTTCATCTGAAGTAAGCACACTTATAAGATTTGTGAACGTTTGTTGTTCCTCAGGTCTTGCCCACCATGCTTGTCTTAAACTTTCATAGTCGTCTGGCAACGTATCAAGCAACTTAACCATCAATGATGATTCATCGGGTTTTAGTTTTAACTGTTGCAAACGCAAAATTAAGCCCTCAAACTTCGCAATATGTGTCACCATGTCATCTAGTGTATTCATTTGAAAATTGAAAAATTCAGATTGAACAACATGAGCAGCTTGTTTGGTTTGTTGCTCAAAAACAGAAAGCAATTTAAGCCACATATCACGTGCTGTTTCACATGACACAAGTAATGCCATCACTTTACTATCCAGTGACCTTACAATTATTTGACTTGCAGCACGATCCGCCTTGTCCCATTTTTTAAAAAGAGCTTCATATTCTGCATGCCTTTGGGCATTTGATGCATCTTCCGGTTTAGCCGGTTTCTCAATATCACCAACACACACCTCGTACGCTACTTCAGTTCCGCGTAACAGATTTTTCATTGCAAATTTCCAAATCATCCAGTTTTCAGCACCACGCAACTTTTCGATACTGTAAATGTCCATGCTTATGCCGTTGTTAACCATATGTGAACGAGTTATATCTGACCAAATAACCACCAATGCTCACACTACAACAAAGCACAATTTACTATCAAAATAAATTCGCCAAAAACCGCCAAGTCTATTATTATGCCAATGGTGAACTAACGCACTGCTACCATGTTGATATTTACTATCAATATGCTTTTATTAGGCATACACAATAGAGATACACTTTTGTATAATTGATTTATTGCATGAAAAAAAATTATTGGAACTATCGTATATCAAACATTAATAAATTTTCTTAAAACAACACACTATGTTATTTTTACACCAACTAGGTATATATTTACTTAAATTATATTTAAACAAATACGTTTTGAATATTTTCAACAAAACCCATTTCAAAATCATGGTATCAATACTTATAGTCGGGGGGCATACTTTATGAAATATACACTCCGTGGGAAATTTCATGATGAAATTGTGGGACCAATTTTAATACATTCCTTATGCCCTCCATAATCATACCTTACCAGGTGCTTTGCTTGAATTTGTGGCAGACGATCTATATGACGTCATATATCTAAGATGGCGGCCACCCCAGACATCATCGGAAGTTTAATTTATTATTATTCTCAAGGTGCGATGGCACTGCTTATATTTTGAAAGTACCTGGATGCCTGGACTTCTTGGTTCACTTGTTGCTGAATGTAGTTTAGAACAGGTTTCCTCACAAGTCAGAGATTTTTTAGGGTTTCACACGAGTTCAAACAAATGAAAATGTTTTCATGGCAATAACAAGTTGAACCAAGAAAGACCAGAAGACACCCATATCGCTTTTAAAAGACTCTAAAAATTAATGTTTGTCTTTCCTTTATCAAACCTTCGCGGTTCACTCCAATCATAAGCCTACATTAACGCTTACCACCCACCACTTAACCCATATGTTTCAACTCCCAAACGGCGTCGTAAGTCTTGTTTCCATTATATTTCTCAAGTTCTTGGTTAACTTAAGCGCCTAAGGGCTTAAGTTAATGTTTAAATTATTAACTAAGGTAAATCGCCTTGGTCGTGGTAGACGTTTCATAACCAGTAGGGAAAAACATCTAAGCTTGAACCGCTAGCTCCTTCATGATGAAGCCATCCCTTTTGAATCCTGTTTTAAAGATATCTTTAAGGTTAATTAACGCTTGGTTTTGTAATGATGATTTTAAAAAAAATGTGCTAAATGTTGGCGTTTATAAGCTTTTAGCACCTGTGATAAAGTAGTGGGTAAAAAATTCAACCTCCCATACTTTCTAAAATCACCGTTGGGGTTCTTGAAGCTCAAAAGTCTGAGATTTCTTATGGTTTCACAAATAAGTAAATATGTTTTTATGGTAGTAATAAGCAAGTTGAAACCAATCAGAAAGACCAGAAGGCACCCATGAAGCTTTTACAAGACTCTAAAAATTAATTTTTGTCTTTCCTTTATCGAACCTTCGTGGTTTACTTCAACAATCCAATCATACGCCTACATTAACGGTTACCATCTATCACTTAACCCATAGTATGATCAAAAAGTCTTTGGTTGCTGTGGAATTTAAGTCATCTCTGAAATTATATACTTTTATTATTTTTATGTCTTTGATGTTAACTTGGCATCCTTTAAAAGTGAGTAGATTGTAATTAAAAAGGCTTCAACGGGTTGCTTGTTCACGTGGTATTTTTCAATCTCTGAAACTAATTGCTTACTGCAGGCAACCATTGTTTCAAACATCATCTTCATTTGCTTCGAAGTCTTTTGTCCTTCAATCGTGAAGAAATTCACGCTTAATGGATTGCCTTTTTCATTATAATAAACGCCATGGCCGGGAAAAATAAAATACAAAGTGTTTTCCGGCATTACATTTTTCACGTAGAAAGGAATATAAGGGCCTTGCAAAAGAATATAAACCCCATGCATGTGCCCTTGCTACTTCAAGCTATAATAATACATTTTTAGATCGAACACTAGGAGGTCCTTTTTTGTTAATGGGTTTTCGAAGGTTTCAAACGGAAAGTCTAAACGCACTGGAAGTAGGTAATTAACTCCATCGCACTCTTAATTATGCACGTGTTTTAATGATCTAATTGCGAAGTCCACTCATGTTTGCTGATTCAATTTACGAGTTATCAGCTATAGTATTGTTTTACAGAAACTCAATAAGTTCAAAAGTTAATTAGGGTAGATTTAATTTTTTAATGATTATTTTAATAATAATTTACTTGATTGTTAACAACCTATGGCAACCAGATTGTTGCTACAATGGCAATCAACTACGTAATTCGTCATACAGGGTATTTTTATTTTTAGTATACATACCCCCTATGTATACTTTTAAAATAAACGCAATATGTAGGCAACCAACTATACACTAAAAGTCACGTCACGTGGTGCGCAAAGGTTATGTTTCATGTTTGTAAATAAATAATAAATCAAAATTAGTGGAATATCAACATAATTTTAATTCAACGATTATTCTAAAACATAAAATATTAACAATACAAAACAGAAAGGAAAATAAAAACAGCAACAGTTAAAGACTAATTTTTTGACATTAACTTAATTTGATGATTTTTGCCACAGCATGCTAATTTTTTAAATCATCAAATTAAGTTAATTTCAAAAAATTAGTCTTTAACTGTTGCTGTTTTTATTTTCCTTTCTGTTTTGCATTGTTGATATTTTATGTTTTAGAATAATCGTTGAATTAAAATTATTTTGATATTCCACTAATTTTGATTATATTTACAAACATGAAACATAACCTTTACGCACCACGTGACGTGACGTTTATAGTGTATAGTGGGTTGCCTATATATTGCGTTTATTTTAAAAGTATACATAGGGGATATGTATACTAAAAAGAAAATTTTCCTGTATATAAGTTTATTAATACAAAATGGAAAGTTCTTCTATTGACACGCGCTGCTCTTTTGAGTCCGAAAGAATTTGCTTTGATAAATAATTATTGCAAAAATTGCAAAAGTCACCTATGAATTTGATTTACAGGCAGGCAAGACCGCCGAGAGTGATTTTCGGGACCGTTACAAGTCTATGGTGGCCGGGCCCCACCTATAAAAGTGTATCACCTTTGTTTAAAAAAAGTCATATAAAATATTTATTTAAAAAAAGTGTACAATAAATTCAAAATTGGATGTAATGTATCCCATACAAAATACAAACATTAAACAAAAAGAGAATTTTTAAATTTTTATTGCCTCATCTGCCTCACCCACTTCCTCACTTTATGGTTAGCGAAATCTTTAATCACCTCGTCATAATCAATTTTCATGGTTTTCATTGCTAATCATGTTCTATTGATAGCAAAGTTAGGCCATTAGGAGTATTGGAGTATTGAAGATCTACTGAAAATCTTTATTGCTGAAAGTTCGGCAACTGTTACTGGTATTGAGCAAAAAATTCTAATTGAAGTACATATTTCGGGGAAAACAACTTGAAGTTGAAATTTTTAAATGGTATTTAATAAATCTAGTCCTTGTATAACATCTTTAAACGTCGCGTTACTTACTTACCTCCCGCGGCGCTATATCCCTACGTGGGATTTGGTCTTGTCAGTCACTTCGTTCCACTTTTTGCTGTTTTCAATTATTTTTTTCCAGTTAGTATATCCTAAATTCCCTAAGTCTTTAATAACATCCTCTTTCCATCGTTTTGCCGGCCTTCCAACTCTTCTTGTTGCATTTGGCTTCCATTTCATTAGAATTTTTGGTGCTTTGTGTTGCTCATTCTATTTACATGGCCGAACCATTCTATTCTTCTAGCTTTAATGTAATTTACTATGTTTTGGTTATTTATAATTTTTTCCAGTTCATGGTTCATACGGATCCACCACTTGCCATTTTCTTCTTTCTTCTTCTTAGAGTGGCATACCTTTTACAGGGCGATTCTTTCTCCATATGCCTGTGTGCGTGTCAAGTAGTCTACAGACGTAGGGGACCTATAGCTTAACGTGGGCTTCGAACCACGGAAGTGCTTGCACTTCTACTCCAGAGAGGACTTTACTAGGCAGAATACACCTCGGTGGTTTGCCATTGCCTTCCGATGGAAGCGGCCGGGTATTTTCGGTGTATATGTGACCCTGGGAAATGAACCCGGGCCATCTCAGTGGTTAGACTCTCGCTGAACCAACTGAGCCACCACCATGTCACAGCCGTAGGTTACCACTGGTTTGACTAACGTACGATAAATTAACATTTTTGCACTTCTGTTTAAGATTTTTGAATTTAAAAGTGTATTGTTTGCTCGTAATGCTCGTTTTTCTGCTTATAATCGTTGTCTAATTTCTTCTGTAATTTTATTTGGACGTCCAAGTATTTGAAGTTTTTCACAATTTAGTATTTCTCCATCTGTATCAGTATTTTGCTTTTTATCTACGTAACCACCTAGCATTATTTTGTTTTTTTCAGTATTTATTGTTAGTTTTCTTTTTGCAGCTTCTTCTTCTTCTTATCGTTTCTTTCAGAGTCTAATATCTCTTGCCATTATTGCAATGTCATCTGCATATACATACAGTTGCGCCGATTTTGCGTTTAACCATCCCATTATGTTTAATGCTCTCACTGCTGTTTCTAGTTGAGGATCTTTGCTGATAGTACGCCTCCTTGCCTTACACCGTTGTTAATATTAATGTAACTTGTGTATTCGCCTTGAACAGAAACTCTTGCTTTAGAATTATTGAGAGTGGTTTTACCTAGTATTCCTAATTTCATAAAATCTATTTCTATTCTTTCCCTTACTAGTTGGTCAATAGTTTGCCGGAAATCGATAAATATACAATATAATGGCATCTGAAATTCTGTGCATTTTTCAAAGGTTTGTCTTATTATATGTATTGTCCGGGGTTGCTTTATTTAGTCGAAAATCGTTTTGGCTATCCTGTAGTATTTCTTCTGCGTACTCTGAAAGCTTTCTGTTTATAGTGCTTCAGAAAATTGTATAGATTAAATTAAGTAAAGTTATACCTCTATAATTGCTGCATGCCATTTTGCCTCCTTTTTTGTGTATGGGTTGCAGAATTTCTAGTTCTTTCATTTTTTATCAGTTCTGCAGTAGCACTGTCGTGTCCTGATGAATTATTGATTTTTACTTGTTTTATTATGTTTATAACTCCGTCTAGAGACTGTGGGTTTATTCTTTCTTCCATAGTTATGTATTCTTCATTTTCTATTAATTGTGTTCGTGTTCTCAGGATTTCCGTGAAATATTCATGCCGTCTATTTTAATTGTTTTTCTGTAAGAATGTTGCCTTGTTTGTTTTTACAAATATTTATTTGTGGTAGGTATTCTTTATTGGTCTTCATTATTCCTTTACAAAATTTTTGATTCATCTTAATATAATAATAATATGTCTTTTATTTAGCCATTGCTATTACATTAATATTATAATATATAATTATAACTGGTATGTCACCATTAGTTTACAATTCATTGCACAAATATAATTTTTTTAACTTGTTTTTAAAATTATTTATATTTTCTGTATTCTTTAGCTCGTTATTTAGGGTGTTATATTTTATAATTCCCATTACAAATACTGAATTAAAAGCGCAGTTCCTAGTTTTTGTTTCTACATAAAACTTCTCTCTATTTCTTGTATCATAATCATGTACATCCCTATTCTTTCTTAAAATATTATTAAAATATTGTGGCATACCTCCCAATTTAATTTTATGAATAAAAATAAGACTACAATACTCACAATACTGTCGTACACTTAACCACCCTAATATTTTTAACATATCTGATATTCTGCTGTATCTGTTGCATTTCAGAATTATTCTCATACTCTTATTTTGTAGTACTTGGAGTCTATCTAAAGCCCTCTCATTAAATAAATATAGCACTGTTCCACAAAAATTATAATATGGCAAAACAATTGCATTATATATAACCTTCCTAGTATTTAATGAAAGGTATTTACCTACTCTACTAAGTACTCCTAACTTCCTGGAAATCTTTCTGCAGACATAATCTGCTTGTTCTTTAAACTTAAGTTGTCGATCTACAATTATCCCTCTTGTTTCTTTTTTGCTCTGCACACTCTCATTGCATTTTTTTTCCTTTTATAGTATTATTTATTTGTTTCTGTTGGGTTATTTAAATATTTCCTCCTAGCCACCTGTTTTCGTTCATTGGCCACTTTACACTCTTTTTTGTCATACCATTCATTCTGTGGGTTTTTACTTTTTGGTATTGTGCAGATTCAATTATTATGTTTGTAAGAGTTTCCCATTCATCATTTATGCTTTCTTCCTGCTTAAATATGGCGTTATAAATTCTTTTTAGGTGATAGATTTCATCTTTCAGAGATGATGTTAAGTCTTTGGAATATTTATTTATGAAATTATTGCACAAACCAGAAATTTCTTGGTGATTAATTGTTTGAAAATTTAATATTGGTGAAAATATTTTCTGAATGTTATTTAAAGATGTGAAACGCATGCAAAGTTGGGAAATAATTAGATCCAGTACAACAAAATAAACCTGCACTTTCTTCATCTGCTAGCTTTATTCTCTTCACTTTCAACCGTTTTTCGACATTTTGGGTTATACATACTGCTCTTTGGTTATATCCAATTTAATTGAAACAAGTGTAGCTTCAGAGAGAACACCATGCCGTTTATTTCTAAAAGGTTCAAGTTCTTTCAGAAGGGACTCAACATTTGCAACAATTATGTGACACGTAAGGGCCCGTGACAAAAGTCTCAGATGTCGCACCCTCTCGGCGGCCCTGGGCATGCTAATTTACAAATAATTAAACGAATTCTGAAAAATTTTGTGAAAAATCATCTGAACTACTAACCTAACTAACCAACAGATTGAAGTGTTTGAATATTAAACCATCCAACATATCTCATTGAAAACACCCCATTGGTTGGAAGCATTACGAAGTGTCTCCGTGCTTTGAGCGAAAACTTAAAATTCTTCAGCAGAACTGTCAAAGCCAACTTGGTCAACATTATCTCGAAACGAAGCCCCATATAATTTTCGAATGCAAATCTTTCCCCGAACGGTAAATAAGTAAAAAGGTGGATTTTATTTTTAATGTAGTCTAAATCTTTCGTGGTGGGAATTTTTAGGATCTCGAAGCCAACCTATAGCTAGTATAAACACAGTTATTCCCTTGTATTTTATAACTCATAACACACTTACAAGGTAAGTAAGTATTTTTTTATTTTTCTGGTAAAAAAGATAAACATCCAAGTATAACTAGTAACGACGGTTAGGTAAGCTCCAGATTAAGGAGAACAAATTTCTTTAGGTTAAAACGGTACGTCATTCGTCACCGTGAGGTCTTCCTTGAAAATCTTAGTATCAATACTTTTAGATATGCTAGAATTCATTATTTTGTTTTTACTGATATTTCTGTATGTTATCTACAAAGCTATTACAGTACTTTTGTTGTAAATATAAAAAGGGACGTCTCTTGTTAAAAAACACACAACAGGGTTTATTGTACTTCTTTCATACAGAATAAAGTTATTAAATTACCTAGGAACAACTTGAACAAACTGTCACAAAAACCTTAATTTGTAATTTTTTCAATATTCAACCATATACCTCCTTTAACTGTTAATATAAAGTTAGAAGGATCCATATTTAATGGTGTATGTGTTTTCTGATTCAAAGAAAATTTGTAATTCTTTAACAAAGCAGCCAAGCCAACTTTTGTCTGCATCAGACCAAACCTCACACCTGCAAAAAGAACACTTGGTTATTAACTGTCTTTCTTCTGTTTAGTAGCTTAAATCTTTTTACCAATGCAAATTCTAGGTCCTTCTCCAAAAGGTAAGTAAGTAAAAGGTCGAATTTGGCTCCTATTTTCTTCACTGAATCTTTCAGGGTTGAATTTTTCAGGATCAGGAAAGTACTCTGGGTCGTAATGTAAAGCCAGGGCGGGGATAAGGACAGTTGTTCTTTTATCTAGAATTATATCGGTGTCTGGGATTTGGTAGTCCTTCACGGATCTTCTGGGTATTATGGATACTGGTGGATATTTCCTGAGAGTTTCTGAAAAGAGAGCTCATTTAATTATTTTTTTTAACAACATCTACTTAAGTAATTACAGAACGGTAACCCAAGAATCTTATATATTATTTAAGGGTACCAAGAAGCTAGTAGCGAATTTCCTGTTGCTTGGATTGTTTGTTTCTGATTCAAACCAGGTTTATAGAAAATCAGGGAATTTTATGGTTGGAAGTTTTCCATGATATATTTACAAACAGATGAAAATTGGAAAGCCTTAGAAAAATGGGTTATCTCATCACCCTAATCACAAATCTGTATTAATGCTTACCATCGATCACTTGACCCATATATTTCAACTCCATAACAGCTTCGTAAGTCATGTTTCCATTATATTTCGCTAGTACTTGGTTCACTTCAGCTCTTACGCGTTCTTGAATGTCTAAATTATTAGCTAACTCGAAAAGGCAAAACGTCATGGTCGTGGAAGACGTTTCATAACCAGCAGCAAAAAACATAAAGGCTTGGGCCGCTATCTCTTCGACAGTAAGTCCATCTTCTTTGGTTTCTTCGCCATTTTCCGTTTTAAAGCTATTTTTAAGGTTAATCAAAATTTGCATGAAGTCCTGACGGACGCAATTATTTTTCTCCCTGTATTCAACCGTATCCTTTACAACACCCAAGAAGAATTTACTAACGCTTGGTTTTGTAATGGCAATTTTTAAATATCGTGCTAAATCTTGGTTTATTAACGCAACAAGAGCTTTCAGACCCTGTGATAAATTAGGGGCTGAAAAAATCAACTTCCCATATTTTCTAAAATCACCGTTGGGGTTCTCGAAGCTGTTGCATTGTACACCAAATGCACAAGAACCAATAATGTCAGTAGTAAAGCACCCCAAGACATCTTTAATATCAACGGGTTCTTTTTTCACGTGGTATTTCTCTACCGCTGAAACTAATTGCTTACTGCAGTCAACCATTGTTTGGAACATCATCTTCATTTTCCCCGACGTAAAACAGGGGGTTAACTTCGTCCGTAAATTACGCCACTTTTGTCCTTCAATCGCAAACAAATTCGCGCTTAATGGATCGTCCCTTTCATTATGATAAATACCATGGTTGGGAAAATACTGAAAATCCTTCGACATTACGTTTTTAACGTATAAAGGATCGATTACCAGATACGAAGGCCTTGCAAAAAAATACATACCGCCATGCTTGTGCCCTTCCGACTTAAATTTATCATAATGCCTTTTCAACCTGAACCCCACAAAGTCCTTTCTTGTAAATGGATTTTCAGAGGTTCCAAACGGAAACTTCGGTTTTATAAAAGGGACCTTCTTCCTTTCCCAGTAAGTGTAAGCCCACTGGAAGTATGTAATTAATCCAATTAAGGCCGCTATTAGAATTGCCGCAATGTCAACGATGACTGCATTAAAGAATAAACCCATGGCACTGTTGATTATGCAAGAATTTTAATGGTTTAAATTGTGATACGAACTCAGGTTTGTTTATTCACATCGCGAGCCATCGGTTATCACATTGTTTTATATAAAAGTAAAAGTTTAAGACTAGAGGGTTAGTTCTCAATTTAATAAAGAGTTATCAGCGTTATTAAGCCTGCGTTTTATCAACTTAAACTTTGTAATTGACTGTAATCAAGGTTTGATGGCAACCAGCTTGTTGCTTTCAATGACAAGCAACTACGTAATTCATTTAGGAAGGGATTGCTGTGTTGCGCTGTGGATGTGCTGTTTCACTCACCCGCGTCAGATACAAGTTTGTTGATAAACTGGTTTTGTGTGAACTGAAATCGAAAGTACACCGGTACCGCTCGCGTTAATTTTGTAATAGTTTCGGTCAAAAATTCTCCTATTGACACGCTGTACACATTGCTACTTCAAACAGCTGCCACTCTTTGACATTTTATACCAAAAATTGCAATTTGATTTACAGGCAGGCCAATTTACAAACAAACTAACATCGAAAGATTATTATTTATTAAATAATATCTAAACTACTAACCTAACTAACCCACAGATTAAAGTGTTTGAACATCAAACCATATAACATCCTTCGTAGAAAACACCATATTGGTTGGGTAAGGTACTAAAGGTGTCTACGTTTTTTTATTGAGCGAAATCTTAAAATTCTTCACCAGAACCGTCAAAGCTAGCTTGATTTGTATTACCTCTAAATGAAGACCTGCAAATTTCTTCTAAAAATCATACCAATGCAAATCCTGGGCCCTTTACCGAATGGTAAATAAGTAAAAGGGCGCCCTTTCTTTTTATTTTCATCAGAGAACCTTTGTGAAATGGGGTGACTTGATAAAAATTTCTACAAATTGTTACTTTTTTTGAGTGTTCCTTGTGAAATTAAAATGAATTAAACAATTCTAGCAACTCTTTGGACTTCGAGGAATGTTTTGCAATATCAAGCGCCTTTCTGTCTTTTAACTCTCTTGAGTAAAATATTCAAAGGGTACTTTTCAAGCCACCCCACTATGGGGTGATTTGAAAAACGTGAGCAATTCAAGGTTTAATTCAGTTTCGTGCGTTCGTAGGGCCAGATGAAAATACAAGAAACAAAATAAAAATTTCCGACACCGGCAAAATTGTTAGAAAAACATTTTTTAATACAAAATAAACATTTATTTGGTATTCCAGCTGTTATAGAGTGATATAAACTTAACAACTCGAGTAAATATAAATATAGGTACATATCAAAGCTTACAAATTTAATAAGAGGTTATTTTATCTTTTAACACCCAGGAACTTCATTGCTCCTCTTCTAAGATTCACTGAATTTTTTAGGTTTTGTATGATCTTTTTTTTCAACTACTGATTCTTCTGTAGCCCATGGAAAAACGAATGCTTCTGGTATTTTTGTGTGCGCTCTCATGTTGTTGTCTTCGGTGGAGACATTTTGGGCCACAAAACATTTTTTTGAGTCTTCAGCTCTACAATCACAAAGTCATTTTCTCGATAGCCTTCATCTTCAGTCTCTATAATGTCTTGATTATGATCTTCAACGTCTGTGAAATTTGGGTCTTCATTTTCTATTTTAAATGAGTGATGGGATGATTCATCTTCTGATTCCGTAAATTGGAACACCTAGACCAAGGACGTTTCTTTTTCATCAACTGTCCCCAAAGGTTATCATTGTCGGTTTCACTGTTTGAAGAAATCGTCTGATTTTTACGTTTCTTCTGTCGTTTCTCTTTTCTTTGTGAATTTGCAGCATTTGGCTGCGAATTATTTTTCTTTTCCTTTGCTGCTTCGGATTCTGGTGGTAAAATGTCTTCACATGAAATGTTTTCGCCTGGTTGAATATTCAGGTTCTTTCTTTCGCCTTTTACTGCTGAATATTCTTTCCCATATCTGGCATCTTTAAACATTTCCTGTGAGGCACTAGTAATAATAATAAAAAAAAGACGAGTGGGCAAGTAAGGCACTGCAGGCTAAACATCCTCATATCATGAATACCATAGGCGTAAGCAAAGATCTGTCTTACATATGGCTCCGTAATGGTAATTTATTCCCAGAGACTGAAGGTCTTCTTCTCGCAATTCAAGACCAGGTTGTTGCCACCAGAAACTATCAAAAATACATGATTAAGGATAGCAGTATACAAAACGATAATTGCAGAAGGTGCCATCAGTTCAAAGAAACTATCGATCACATTACTGGAGGATGTCGCCTATTAGCAGCAACTGATTGTACTGAACGCCATAACAATGTAGCAAAAGTAATCCATCAAGAAATAGCTAAACAATATCACCTAATAGCAGAAAATATTCCATACTACAAATACACTCATGAACCAATATTAGACTTTATTGGAATCGTACCATCCTCACAGACCATACTATACCATCTAATGGACCAGACATCACCTTAACCCTTAAAACAAATAAACATACGATTCTAATGGATATTTCCGTACCAAACGACATAAAAATTAATCACAAATATGAAGAAAAAATAACCAAGTAGGTATATACCTCTCGCTACAGAACTAAAAATAATATGGAGCCAAGAAAAAATCACCACACTACCATTCATAATCTTCGTCACAGGACTTACACCACAATCATTCACTGAAAATTTAACTCACATTCATATACCAACCTTCATACATACAAACATACAAAAATCAGTCATCCTAAACACTTGCTCAATAATACGCAGATTCCTAAACTTATAATAAACATATCCGTCACAATAAGAATTTCCGGTTGATAAACACCGAGACACAAGAAAATAATAATAATAATATTTATTCCATATTCTCAAACAATATATACAAAATGTACTACAGAGATACAACCTATTGGAATCCTAAGGTGAGGAGTAGCGTTGTCCTCTGCTGCTGCTTCTTCGTTTAAACTGACATCTTTCGGCAATTTGTTCAAAATTATTTCTCTGCTTAAAGGAAATATTCCTATGGCTTCAAATCCAGATCGGATGTTTTGCTCATTTTGTGTTCCAATATCCTTTATTGCCTGATTCAAAAGACGTGGAAAAACGCCCTTTCGGACAACTTCTTTATTAGGTACTCCTCTTCCAAACACGTAGAATTTTTCGCCAAGCATTTTTAATACGGTGGAAACAACTGACATCCAAAGGTTGGCTTAAATGAGTGCCGTTTGGTGGTAATAATACAAATCTTATATTATTTTCTTGGCATAGAGATATGGCGGAGATATGGCCCGCTAAATTATTACCAATCAAAACTTTTGGCTCATCAGAAAGAGTGCAATTGTGTAGAACCAATCCTCAAATAAGTTTGTGTCAAACCACCTAGATTTACTTCTGTTATATCTTGCTCTGGGTGGTCCATTTTCTGTCCAAGTTGACCATATATGATCGGCCTTGTATACGATATACAAAGGCAGCATCTTTCCTGATGCGGAATACTAAACATTACTGATGTTGCCGCTTTTAAGGAATCCATGATTTTTTCGGCTCTTTTTGAAGAGCGACAAACGACCACTTTTGTTCAGCCCGGATCATCCGCGAAGTTTGTTTCATCATAGTTCATTCACTATGGCATCTGGGTCAACGTTATCTATTGTTAAATTGTTAAAATATTGGTTAATAACTGAATGACTAATTTTAGCTCTACTTTCTTTGATGACTTGAGATAACCTCTGCGAGAATACGTCTTCGTGCATGCTTATGAATGAAAAATACCAATCTTTGCCTGGCTTATTGTGCTTGAATAACGATATTTGGCAGCCTTTTATGTTTAAATAGTTTTTAACTACTTCTCTTACATCATCATATTCTAAGGGAAATCCCCAGTCAGATGCCAGAGTGATGGCATTCACAGATTCCTCTACCCTGGATAAAGTAGTTTGGCCGCCAGGAATTTTCGAGTGTTTACCTTCAATTTTCCTGTATAAGGTCGCTATTGGGATTCCATACTGGCTTCCAATAGCTTCTAGAGTCCCATTTCCACTTTTATATTGTTCTACCGCCTGTCTAACTACCTCTTCTGAATAGTTCCGGTAACTGCGGGAACCTACACATCTCTCATATTTTCTTGGCATGATTTTTTAAGTCACCCCTGAAACGACCCAAAAAAATAAAGTGGTATGCGCCACTGCTTAACTAGGCTGAAGGAAAAGGCTGTGAGGTTAAGTTGTTATTGCCTGATAATGTGTTAGCACGAAAAAACAAATTCTACAGCATTCTCAGTCTTACTGCATGCACTGGGCAATAAGAAGTATTCATTATTGTGAAATGTTAAATTTTCTTACCTTATTTGAAAATTTGCACTTTCTTTCCTTGCAGTTTGTATGTAAACACTAACGTTAGTTACCTACACAGTCAAACTCTGGACATTGAGCAGTTCTGCAAATCACTGGTATATCAGAATTTTTATTTACATAAATTTTCAAGTAACCCCGCAATTTCAAGTCACCACATTTTGCGGATCGAATTTTTCAGGCTCGGGATAATGTGCAGAATCGCGATGTAAACCTAAAGCTGGTATAAATACACTCGTGCCCTTTTTAATCAGAACGTCCGTTTATGCTAGTTTATAATCCATTACGCATTTCCTGGATATCTGGGTGAGGTGTGGATACTTTCTGAGCGTTTCTACAAAGTGCAAATGTTAAACCACCCTTTAAACACACGTGGGTAACTTCGTTGTTGCGTCTTTTAAGTGTCGTAATTATTTCATCCCTGACTTTTTGTTGAATTTCTGGGTTAACGGAGAGGTTTATAAAGACAAAAGGTGCTTGCACATGAAGAAGATTCAGTTGCGGCTATGAAGAATCCAAAAGCCTGCGCTGCTATTTCTTGCAGTGTAAAGGGTTGTCCATTACCATCAGGGCTACTTTTTAGGTCCATCCTTGCGGATTACCTTGTTGGTTCTCTAAATTTCACGGTGTCTTTGATAACACCCAAAAAGAAATCTGTGGTGTCCTTCGGAAGGCATCGAATACTAAACAGCCATCCAATTTGAGGTTTGGCGATTAAAATCATTAAGGTTAACAAATGCAACTTATTCCGTTGAAATATCTTCTTACCATATTCCCTAAACTCTGAGTTATCATTTGTAAAGCTGTTTCATTCGAAACCGAAAGCACACGGACCAGTTACGTCCGTCGTAAAACGCCACTAAATTCTTTGTTTCCAGCGAGTTTATGCGTCGCCTCTCCCATGAGTTTACAACACTTTAATAAAATATCAAACATCATCTTCATTTTGCCCGATGTGAATGCTGGTGTTAGTTTTGTGCGAAGTGTCTGTATTTCTGCCCACCAAGCGCGAACAAATGGACACTTAATGGGTCCACTTCTTCGTTGTAGTAAAGCCCACGGTCTACGAAATACTTGAAATCCCTTTGCATATTTTACGTGTTCTGGATAATACGGATCGATGGGGTGGCGATACGTAATTATAAAGCCCAGCATGCTTGTGCCCTTGTGATTTCAACTTGTCGTAAAATGCTTTAATGGAGAATCCCAGAGGTACTTTCTAAGCGAAAGGGTTGCCCAACGGGAACACTGGTTGTAAGTAAGGCAAACCCCTTCTTTTCCCACTGCTAAAAGGTTGGTGAAGAACGAATCGAAAAAATTCCCATCTTTGTGTAATTTAAAAGCACTTGGTGGCTAAAAACTGTTTTAATTTAAGAGTTGTGTAATGGTAGAGGCCGCGTTATCTTATCTTAGACGTTACTAAAAACAGACGGTTGATATTATAATTGAAATTACATGCTGTTATGCTTAGTAAACAAAATTATTTAGTGAAATTAACAGATCTTTGCTTATTTAGTTTCAGTGGCGGCTCGTGGGTCACCAAATAGGTGAAGCGCTATTGTCGCAAATTTAAAAAAAAACTTTAATTTGGACTTACCTAATTTTTGTACATCAAGTCAATCTTTCTGTCTTTTAGGGTAGCAAATTTGTTGGTAATATCTTCGTAAAATGGTTGGTTTTTAATTAACCCTAGTAAGAGTTCTTTTTGAATTGAAATATTCGCCAAAGAGGAGAGTCTATCGTGAGATATCGTATTCCTTAGGTATATAATTTCTATAGGACTTCTTGATAAAAATGCTGCTAAAAGTTCCTTGAAATTTCCTCAGTTTGTTGAATCTTTGCTTTCATCATGACTGCGAAACGCTAATTCTTGTTTACTTAAAAAATATAGAACTGCGTCGATAACTGTCTGACTTCAAAGTCTATTCAATCGAACGTTTTCATTCACCTTAAAAAGTGTAGTATTTTCTTTTAAAGCATCACTTATGGTTTGCAGGTTTTTTTCAAAATTTTTCAATTTTAATGCATTACATTAAATGTTCTTTAGAATCAGCGTATTTATGAAACGCCCTTGTAATATTTAATAAATTTGCAAATCCCTCTCTATTCCAGACCCACTGTTTTGTACAAAAGAGCAAACAAGGCCAACAAAATAATTTTTGTAGTATTGGGCTGCTACATAACCATCTATATTCGGTGAACCAAACAGTTTTAAATTTAAGATTATATAATTTACCGCCACCTTTTGAGTCCTTTTTTGCAAAAATTGTTAAAGCCTTTGTTTCATATTGAAAAACACACACTTATTGCAAAACAAACACACAAACAACAAACACCAAAACAAGACATGAGTTTCAATTATTTGAAATCAGTGATAACCGAGTGTTGGATCATTAGGAGCCTGCAGGTATTTAACAAAATCACAGATATTTGATCTACTATTATTTTAATACGTTCTTTGTACGACACATACGCTTCAAGACTATACCTAGCATTTAACTGACTAATACTAATAAAGAAAAATAAGTAGGTTAGCGTCTCTCTCCTTATTGCAGGGACGTGATGTTTATACAAACAATTAAACAAAAAGGTTCTCGTGTCGATTCATTTTTGTCCAGTAATGAATTATAAAATAACCCAACACCGACACGCGACACGATGTGGATGTAGTGAAATGGTTCGCCGATACAAAACTAAACACTTCACTCTAGCGATTCAACATGTGTCAACGAACTGCTCGTAGGTGGTGATGACGTTTGCGTTACCATGGCAACGAGCAGAGTTAAAGCCAGTCAATTCCAACTCTTTCCTTCAGGCGCGTTGGTTTGATTAGAATGCGGTGTAGACAGGGACAAAATAGGCTAGTGGCCAGTTGCGTATATTATGGTAAATAATATGCATTTATAATAAAAAAATCCTCTCAATACGTAGTATTGAAGTGTCGATAAATAAAAAATAATTTGAATATAAAATAATTTGGATGCACAAATTTTAGGTGAAGAGGCACTTCACCTACTTCACCTGGCGAGCCGCCACTGTTTAGTTTTAAACTCATCTTTTATGGATAGTGCAAGAGATAACAAAGTTGACGTTTTTGCCAAAGGTCTCATATTCGATTGCAGTCGAGGCCAGGCCAAAGCGAAATTTTAAACATTCTCTCAAATACGAAGTAAAACCTACTTTCGCAGGAGTCGACGGACCACAGTTACTTGGCAAGCCTAGATCTCCCCCAACAAATAAAATTAATGCTTTTTAGGAAAAAGGAGGTCTTGGATTTAATCTAACCTCAAACTGAAGTTATGAATCGATCAAAACTGTTTAACACAAATTCGATTATGTAAAAACCGAAGCTTATAAGCTTTTAAAATGTTTAAAAACTTTTATCCTTGCCAGAGTTAACCTTTTGTTCAACTCGTCTACATGGTCTACTCTAATTTTTTGTTAGATTAACTAAAAGTCAATCAAATTTCAGCTGGTTTGGTAGTAATCTACACAGCAAGGGAGGTAATTGAAATTTGCTCAGTGGATTATGAGACTGCAACCTGAGAATAGCTAAGGCCTGCAACTACGTAAAGCACGGCAAATTACTTACCGACACCGGCCGTGGTACAAACAATATTTTTTTAAATTTTAACATCCTCACTAAATCAATTATTTTACTTACAGCCCTACGGAAGTAAGTTCAGTCTTACTTCTCTATTATCAGTGCATTCAACAACAAAATCCTTCAAATATGGCCAAATATCGGCAGTGAAAAGAATATTTGGTTACATTCCAACTATCCATTAATCCCAAAAATCCTCCACAGATTATTTTTTGGGCAAAAAAACAAACTTGGCAGCACAATAAAAATTTAATTATGTATAAGCCTTTAAAAACACCGAGTAAGAGCTTCAAGCCTTCATTTAATCACCACCAAATTAAAAAGGTATTTAATTTGAATGCGTAACAAACTTGACTTTTGGAACTCGAACCTTTTACTTGGCGAAAAAATATTTACACAAACGTCCTAGTTACTTGTATGACTTGTAACAAAGTGTTTGTGAAACTAAACAAACACACAGCAACGGGACCGATAACGATTTTGCTCATCACGCTACAAAAGTATCTTCTGTCAATCAATTTTTTCCTGAAACTGATTTCCAGGATTCACAATTTATTCCCGGCTAAAACTATTTACTTATAAACTAAAACTGAATTTTCTTGTAAAGCTCTAAATCTTCTCGGTATTTAACAAAATATCATCCTTGCTTGTAAAAATCGTAAAATTGTAAGGATTGATTTCTAAAGGATTCTTCGTCTTGCTGTTTAAAGTAAACTTGAAATTTTTCAGTAAGGAAGCTAACCCGATTTTAGTCTGCATTACACCAAAGCGTAGTCCTGGAAAGCAACTCGTTAAAAACATAAACCTTTGTGTTTGAATTTCTTACCAATGCAAATCCTTGGTCCTTCTCCGAAAGGTAAATAAGTAAAGGGAACGATGTTCTTCCTGTTTTCTTCGCTGAATCTTTCAGGGTCGAATTTTTCAGGATCGGGGAAATAATCAGGATCGCGGTGTAATGCCAGTATTGGTATGAAAACGAACGTGCCTTTATCTACGGTTATATCAGTGTCTCGTACTTTATAATCCTCCACGCACCTTCTGGTTACGAATGGTAAAGCTGGGTATTTCCTCAAGGTTTCTGAAATTTTTCTCCTGAATCAAAGAAGTTTACAAATCTCAGACTTACCATCAATCACCTGTCCTAAATACTTCATTTCATTCAAGGATTCGTAAGTAAACTTTTCATCGTGTTTTGCTAGAACTTGGTTGATCTCACTGCGGACCCTTTCTTGGATATCTTGGTGAATGGCAAGTTCGTAAAGGCAAAACGAGGTGGTCGTGGAGGACGTTTCGAAACCAGCAGCAAAGAACACGAAAGCTTGGGCGACGATTTCCTCCAACGTAAGTGTCTTGTCCTTATTTTTATCGCCTTTACCCTCTTTCATTTCGATTAATAACTGAAGCATGTCTTGGCGAACCACGTTATTTTCCTTTCTGAACTGTAAGGTTTCCTCAACGACGTCAAAGAAGAACTTCCGGGTGTCTTTTGGTGTTAGAGTTATGCCCAAAAAATTGGCAAGTTTCGGTTTCGCTGTTCCAAAAATATGCGAAATAGCGAAGAATTTTGATTGGGCCGCGAAAATTTTTCTGCCGTGTGCCCTAAACTCAGCATCTGGATTTTTGAAGCTGTTAAAATCGAGTCCAAAAGCACAAGAACCGATCACATCCGTCGTAAAACGGGCCGCTACGTCTTTAATATCGATTGCTTGCTTTTGCTCGCATGATTTGTCCACCGCCTCTAACATTTGTTTCGAGCATTGCACTAAAATATCGAACATCATCTTCATTTTCCCCGAGGTAAACGTAGGGGTGAGTTTGGTACGAAGTGTTCTCCATTTATGCCCTCCTAGGTTGAATAGGTGAGCACTCATAGGATCCTTCTTTTCGTTGTAATAAACCCCACGATCGACGAAATGTTGAAAGTCCTTCTGCATCACATTTTTAATATATTCGGGATCCACAGGGAGGTAAACTGGCGTCATGAAGTTAAAAAGTCCACCATGTTTGCAGCCCCTTGCCTTAAACTCGTCGTAATATTTCTTCATAAGTATTCCAAACGGAGTTGTCCTCGCAAATGGATTTTCCATGTTACCGAAAGGAAATTTCGGCTCCAAAAAGGGAGCGCCCTTCCTTTCCCAGTGTTTGAAGCTCCATTTATAGAAAAACACGACTAGGGTGGCGATCGTTATGAAAACGGCCACCAAATCTTTGGAGAACGAATCGAAGATCATTTTTGTGGTGTTAGTTTGGAAGACTGTAGCTGAGACACTGATTGCATGCCAACATTCGAAAGTTACTTGCTGCTTCTTATCGTACGATACAAAATGAGTTGCGTTGTCATACCCGGTGATTTCTATTTTAATTTTTATCGGAGGCTGTCATAAAACTGCAAACGCTGTTTGGACTTATGGCACCACAAATTACTGTTGTAGAAAATTAATTAAGTGTAAATATTATGTGGACTAATCTAAGACATTTGTTTGTTTTTAATGCGAATACTTGATAAAAGACTTATAAAAATCGCTCAGTACAATACGTGCTATTATTACGTTTAAGTATGATATCAGTTTCAAGATTTATTTATATAAAGATATAGCAAGTATTAACAAGAAAACAAGTGCGCGAGATATTTACAATTTCAAAGGTCTCGAGAAAAACTGCATGTAATTAAGCAATTACAAAAATTACATAATAAATACTTTGTTATCTACATAATAGTTCCAAATTTAAACTTTTCTCATGATTGTATAAATTTTAATTAAGCTGATATTGGATTATTAAGTCTCAGTTTTTCTGAGTTATTAAACATTTTAAATTATCTACGTTTCTTTATTTTTGTCCCAAATTTCCCTACAGTCACGTTATCAGTCTTATCTCCCGAATTATTTTGCACTT